>JANUYF010000002.1:253272546-254522546 GCA_026167975.1 Phrynosoma blainvillii | reverse complement strand
TTTTTGGCCGTCCACAGTATTCTCAGGACTCTTAAAAGAATTGATTTTCTTCTTATCCACTTTCCTCACTGTCTAGCTCTCACATCTGTACATGGTAATAGAGAATACAACAGCTTGTAAGATTCTAACTTTCATGCTTAGTTATATATCTTCACTCTTCAGGATCTTTTCTAGTTCTTTCAAAGCTGCCCTCTCCATTGTTAGTATTCTGATTTCTTGACTGTAGTCACCATTGTAGTCAGTGTTTGATCCAAGATATAGGAACTCTTTTACTATTTCAATTTCCTTGTTATCTAAGCTGAATTAGTGTAGATCTTCTGTGGTCATTATTTTTGTTTTCTTATGTTGAGCAGTGAGCCTGCCTTTGCACATTTTCCTTGATCTTCCTTAGTAATTAACTCTAGGTCTCCGATGTTTTCTTCTAGTAATATGGAGTTATCTGTATATGTTAGATTGTTGATATTCTATACTCCTATTTTCAGTCCTCCTTTTTCTATGTCCAAGCCTGCTCTTCGTATAATCTTTCCTCCATATAAGATGAAAGGATGCAGCCTTGCCTGACCCCTTTGCCAATTGCAAACTGTTCTGTTTCTCTGTGTTCTGTTCTAACACTTGTCTCTTGTCTTAAGTACAGATTACTCATCAGGAGTTACAAATGTGTTGGCACTCCCATGTCTTTTAAGGGTGCTCCATAACCTTTCATGATCTATGCCCATGTTGGCGAACCTATGGTACGTGTGTCATCTCTGGCATGTGAAGCCATTTTGGAGGGCATACAGAGAGATAGGAGGGTGGGGGGAGAGGAGGAACAGGCACCCACCTGTTCTTTCTCTCCCCCCCCCCCCCAGGCCTTCTGCCTCTCTGGAGACAGCTGAAGGCCCAGTATAGTGGGAAAGAAAAGGTCCCACCCCAGGAAGTAACAGTCCTGCCCCCAGAAGTCCCATCCCCTTTAGGTTTGGGCAGTCAATCTCTAAAAGGTTCACCATCACTGATCTATGCAGTCAAAAGCTTTGTTGAGGGGTCCATTCACAGTAGCTTTTTTGTAGTGAGGAGATCTGAGCAGAATCAATGTTGTGATTCCGAATCGAAGTTCCCACTAAATTTGCTCCAATTGAATCTTTCTGGCACAATTTAACCATGTGGACGTTCACACTGCCATTGGTATTGATTTAAAATGGAGCCTCCATATCAAACATATTCAAGCATTTTTGAGTTTTTTTGAAAACTATCAATCAAATGATGCTCATCTGTGTCATTCTGCTTCCATTATTGGTGATGTGACTCCCCATGGCACCCACAAATCTATGTCAGCCAGGGAAGAATCCCCCATGGGACCCATGGATCCATCCATGCCAGGGAAGAATCCCCCATGGGACCCACAGATCTATCCATGCCAGGGAAGAATCCCCCATGGCACCCACGACCCCCTCCCATGAAACCATGCAACAGTGTGCAGATACATCAAAATTTACCAAAACAACAACAACAACCCCACACTGCACCATGCCCCCACAAGGAATCCCCTTCCAGACTACCCCGATCTCTGACCAGCAGGGAAAAGGGAATGAATTCACTAGCAGAAGCAGGAAACAACTGCATGGTGATTTAAAGGGGCCAATTGACAGGGAAGGAAATTTGAATTCACAGGATTTAAAGAGACAGTATCTTCAACCACAGAACCAGACCCTGAGAGGGGAAAAACTATGGTGGTTTGCTAAGATCTGTGGGATGGGTATGTTCCACCCGTCTGCCCACCCTCTGCCAATTGCCCCTCCCTCTTGGGTGACCGAAATGGGATCAGCAGCATGTTCCAATTGGCGGCTCCCTAAAATAACCCAGTTCTTTTGAAAAGATGTGGCAAATGCCTCAGTTTCAAAAGAACTGGAATAAGGGGAATTTGCACCACCCCCTAAAATTTGGGTTGGGAAAAACCAGTGCAAGTGTAAATGGCCCCTTTTTAAACTGGTTTGCAAACTTGTTCAAAACGTAATGTGAATGGGGCTATAGTCTATGAAACACATGCTGGTTTTCTTTTAGAACTCCTTGGTGAACTTCACTAGTCATTGTATGCTTGCAATGTGGTGTCTCATGCCTCTTCCTTTCCTGAAGCCCCTTGCACCTCTAGGATTTCTCTCTCCATGTATGGTTGGAGTCTGTGTTTCAGAATTTTGAGCATAATTTTGCTTGCATGAGAGATTAGCACTATGGTCAGTGTAGATTGTAGCAGTTTGGAAAATCATATATTCTTGGTGATTTATTTTTCCCATTTCTCTTATTGCAGCTTCCATTTTCCTTTCTCTCCTTTCTTAGCCCTCCAACTGCAATTAGAAGTAAAAGAAATACCACAGTAAAGTTATTTCCTGATTGGAAATGAAAGCTGTTAGTTTAGGACTATGCCCCTCTGCTTCCTTCTCCCTCCTCTCTGCTGGTTCTTTCCATTTATGGTGAGCTGGAGAAAGTTTTTAAAATGTGCCTAACAAGTGAAATAAAACATATTAGAATCTTGCTGTAATTTCTGAAGGCAATCCATTTTGCTTCATGTCACTTGGTGCTCCAGGGATATCTCCAATTTGGGGAGGAATATCTCAAAAATATGCCTAAGTCAAGGCTAATGCACAAGAATACAATTCTTTGCTGATTTTCTTCTTGAAGAAACCAAAAAGTAGTGCTAGTGACTTTCTTCTGATTGTAAGCAAGTCTTCAAAAACTGCATATTTAAAGACTTCACATTTAGACCTATTCTGCCGAGAATTCTTGTGAACTATTTTTACAAAGGAAACAGAATTTTCTACACAGAAAATATTTTGCACAGTAATATTTTCTGCACAAAAAATAGAAAATTATGTTTTGCATGCAAAAAACCCACATGATGAATTCATCATAGAATAAGTCCTGAATTGTGATATTTCTCACTAATCCAGGAGTCATTCCACACTACCCAGTTATGACACTATGATACCACTTGAAGTGCAATGGATTCATCCTCTGGATTCTTAGGATTGGCAGTTGTGAATCTCAAGACCTCCTCTGTTGCCTCTGACCAAACTACAAACCTCAGGGCAGCATGGCAGTTGAAGTGGAATCTTAGCACCATAATAATGTAGTGCGAAAGGGCCCTTGGATTTAAGTCAACTTCAACTTATGGTGACCTTTCAACTTATAGTGACCTTATGAATGAGAGACCTCCAACTCACCTTGTCATCAACAGTCCTACTCAGGTCTTGCAGACACAGGAACATGGCCTTCTTGACAGAGTCTATCCATCTGGAATGTGGTCTTCTGCTTTTCCAACTGCCTTTCACTTTGCCAAGCATTATTGACTTTTCTAGTGAGTCATATCTTCTCATGATATGTCCAAAATATGACAGTCTCGGTTTAATCAGTTATGCAAGTCATCTGTGATCATTATTTTTTGTTTTCTTAAGGTTCAGCTGTAAACTTGTCTTTACACAAGTCTTTGCTATTTTCTGCAAGTAGTATGGTGTTATTTGCATATCTTAAATTATTGATGTTCCTTCTTCCATTTTTTATGACTCCATTTATGACTCCATGATGTTCCTTCTTCCATTTTTTATGAAATATCTATAGGCATCAACCCCTTCCCCGCTGGTGTTCTTCCAATTGTTTATGGCTCTATTTCATTTTCTTCTCTTAATTTCTTCTTATTTAACCATCCTTTCTGTAACTATCTGTGTATCCTTGTTTCTATAGATTTATTCTTAAATTTAAACAATGTTGGTCTCTTGTAATCACTAGTATCACGTCTTTATGATTTTTTGGACTTTATTTAATTATCTATTTATCTATCCATCCATATATTTAATTATCATCTTCATCTCAGTTATAGTTGTTATTCTCTTATAGTTATTTAAAAAAAATTCTTGTTCCTTATTTATTATTTTGGTTTCTTTTAGTTTTATTTTATTTTAACTTTTACTTAGTTTTATAAATATAGTTTTTATATTCAGTAATTCCAGAGGAAGTTAATTCTATTCCAGTCTCTTTTCCTTTCTGTTAATGATTTCCTTTTTATTGCATGTGTCAAAATGTCCATCTCATATAGTTCATACAGTTTAATTTTCCAGTCTTCTATATTTAGGGCTAACGGTGACTTTTAATTTTTAGCTATAATAAGTCTTGCTGCCGTTTTCATGTTCAATAATATTTTCCAATTCTTAGATTCCATTGGTTTATCCAGACTGTTCAAAATATTTAACAAATATATCTCAGGTTTCATCGGGAAAGTAATTTTTAAAGTTTGTAGAATTAGATAATGTACTTTTTTCCAAAATTTCTGAACTTCTTTTCACTCCCACCACATATGGTATAATGACCCTATACTTAATTTACATTTCCAACATCTTCCAGATAATTTATTATTAATTTTTTCCAATCATTATGGGGTTAAATACCATCTTAAGTATATTTTATAGTAATTTTCTTTTAAGGCATTACTATTAGAAAATTTTAAATATTTTGACCAGGCCTTTTCCCAATCTTTGAGTTGGATATTATTTCCCATGTTGCGTGCCCAGGCAATCATTTGGGGCTTTATTAATTCTTATTCCATGTCTAGTTTTAGCAGGATTTGATAGATCTTTGCTAGTGTTTTACCTTCGTTAAGTTGTAATATCTTGTCAAGTTCATTTTTTGACTTATCAAATCCTCTTGTTTTTTGGTCCTTTTTAAATCTCTTGTTTAGTTGTCTAAATGGGAACCAGTTACATATAATCCCCTCTTGTGAAAGTTCTTCTCTTGATTTTAATTTCCATTTATCATCTCTATTTATTAATAAATCTTCATAGCATATCCATCTCTTTTTTATATATAATTTATTGTTGCTTCTTTAAAACATACATCAAAAACAAAAATCAAAAGTAAAGTTCCACAGCAAATACACAAATCAAATATCTTACAAAACTAAATAGACTAACAACACAAAATAAAGAAACACTATCTAAACACACATTTCTAAAACAATTACAAACTTAAAACTATATCAGCCACTCCTCTTTTACTTCTACATCTCTACTATACGTTCCTGACTTATCTTCCCTCTTTCCCTCCTTTTATTATACTTTTACCCTTTCTTTTTCCTTTGTTCTACCATCTTAACCCTCTAGCCATCTCTATTATCCTTCCCTTTACCTTCCTATCTATCTTTCAACTACTCTTTCTTTCCTTATCTTCATCTTTGAGTACCTCCTTTACTTAATTCCTTTCCTTATCTACTCACACCTTCCTTCACTTCCTTGTACCTTCTTATTATAACACTTCCCTTAACCAATTCCTTTCATATCTTCTTTCCTTTTATATTCTTATTTTTCCTAATTCAAACATCCTTTATCACATCAATCATACCGACTTCTCATTTACTTTGTTGGATTATATTGTATACTTTAATGTCCTCCTTGTAAACATATCCTATCATAGCATTCATGTCAAGCTCTTTAATTTTTATATTGTTGATCTGCTTGTGTTTGTCTTAATTTATTATACTGATCTTTTATCACTTATCTGAAATATTATATTAATAAACTATATAAGTGAATTAAACTATTACGTGGCTATTTCTTGTCATTTATTCACAATACATCCTATTTTACACCTCTCTTATCAACCAATTATGTTGTTTATAAATGCTCTGTTGTTATTACGCTATAATTTATTATCATTCTCCTTTCAATCTATTCATTCCTTTCTGTAATTTAGTTTAATTGTTTTTCTTTTTCCCAATATTAGATTTCTGAGCTGAATTATGCTCTATTAAAAACTGATCATTGCTAGCCTTCCCCATTTTCTTCTGAAATAATCTAGAATTGGAGCCCATTCTTCTAATCTTTCCTCTAAATATTTGTCTCTCAAATAATAAGTTAATATATCCATTTCTAATGCTTCGTATAATTTCAACAATCATTCGTTTAAACTTGGGACCATTTTCGTTTTCCATTTTTGCATTAATGTTATTCGAGCTGTGGAGACCAAGTAAAACACTATTTTTCCAACTTTACTGTCAATATTTTTGTCCCACATGTTTAGGAGATAAATTTCTGGTCACAATTTAATATCTGTTCCTAAAATTTCATTAATTGCTTCATTTATTTTCTTCCAATAATTTTTAACTACTTTACAGGTCCAGATGCAGTGGTATAAAGTGCCAATTTCCTCTCCACATTTCCAGCATTTATTATTACTTCCTTTATAAATTTTAGCTATTTTCTCTGGGGTCATATACCACCAAAAGTATATTTTGTAAAAAATTTCTTTAAGTTTTTGAGACATTGTATACTTCAATCTTGATGTACATACCTGTTCCCAATTATCCAAGTCTATAGTATATCCAAAATTTTAGCCCAACTTATCATATTCTCTTTTATTGTTTCTTCCTCTAAATCCCATTTAAGTAATATTTTATATAATTTATCTATCCTTTTTGTATCTTCACCTAACCAGATTTCATCAAATTCATTACTTTTCAAGTTGATTCCTTGGTTTTTCATATCTGATTTATAACAGCTAATTATTTGATTATATTTAAACCAATCTATCTTAAAGCTTTCCGAATTTAATTCACCTAATGATTTTGCAGTATATGTACCTTTTGAATCTATTTTTAATAATTTACTATATGTTATCCAATTATAATTATGCCACATTTCCTTCTATGTAATGCCTCCTGGGGGGATAACCAAGAGGTAAATTTTGGCATTATTCCTGGTTTGTATTTTCCCCATATCTTTAATATCTATTTATTAATAAATAATACAACATATCTATTTATTAATAAATCTTCATAGCATATCCATCTAACACCCATTGTTTTTTCTTCTCAAGAAGGCCTCATGAGGTGAAATCCATAAAGGCATTTTCGAGTAGAGTTTATCTTGGTAATGTAGCCAACTTTGTAAAAGAGGTTTCCTAATGTAATGGTCTTTAAATTCTTTATGTATTTTCTCTTTTTCATACCATAAGTATGCATGAAGCCTGAATCTGGTGTTAAATCCTTCTAGGTCTAATAGTTTGAAGTTCTGAAGTTTAATCCATTCTCTAAGCCAATTGATATAACTCGCCTGGAAGTATAATTTGAAGTTTGGTAATCCCATTCCATATCTCCTCCTTTATATCATATAGAATTTTCCATTTTATTCTGGGTTTTCTCCTGTTCCAAATGAATTTCAATAGATCTTTATTCCAGTCTTTGAAAGGGGCATTACTAGTTATAATTGGAATGTTTTGAAAATAATACAATATTTTGGGCAATATTGTCATTTTTATTGCCGCTATTTTCCCCATTAGTGAAAGGTTCAAATTCTTCCATTTCTTTAAATCATTTTTATTTTATTCCAAGTCCTTTGATAGTTATTTTTAAAAAGATCTGATTTTTTGGTCAAATTTATTCCTAAGTATTTCACTGTTTTTTGAATATTGTATTTGTAAACGTTCTCAATTATTTTTTTCCCTCTTTTATTCTTATATATATATATTTAATTAATATTGCTGTCTTCTGTTTATTTATTCTAAAACCTGACCACTTCCCAAATTCTAGTAAAATCTGATTTACCCTTTCTATGCTTACTATTGGGTCTTCTAAAAATAGCACAATATCAGCAGCAAAGGCTTTGGCTTTATACATTCTTCCTTTTATAAAGGGCCCTTTTATATTTATATATTATTTATTTTCCTTAGTAGAATTCCTATCACAACCAAGAAAAGGAGAGGAGATATGGGGCACCCTTGTCTTGTTCCTTTAGATATCTTAAATTCTTGTGTCTTTTCCCCATTTATAATTAGTCTAGCTGATTGCTTATTGTAGATTGTTTTAATCCAATTTATAAATTTTGGACCTATCCCCATTTTTTCCAATATGGCCAGCATGAATTCCCAATTTACATTATCAAAGGCCTTTTCGGCATCTAAAAAGATCATGGCCAATTTTTTTTCCATTAGGTTCTTCATAATATTCTAATAAATTGAGAACTATTCTTAAATTGTCCTCTGGCGACCCGGTAGAAAACTGACCTGGTCTTCATGAATCCAATTTTTCAGAAATTTTTTAAAAAAATTCTGCTAATATTGAAAAGTATATTTTATAATCTAAATTTAGAAAGGATATTGGTCTATAATTTTTTTTATTTCTAAATTAAATTTTTCTTCTTTTGGAATTAAAGTTATTAAAACTTCTCCCCAAGTTTTTGGTTTCGTGTTTAATTCTAAATTTGTTATTATTCTGTGCAGAGGTAGTGATAATTTGTCTTCAAGTGTTTTGTAATAGCTTGCTGTAAGTCCATCAGGGCCAGGCGCTTTCCCTATTTTAGTTTTCTTGATGGCTTCAGTTATTTCCATAATTGAAATTGGAGCGTCTAGTAGGTTTTTTGTTTTTGTTTTTTGTTCCTCTGTGATCTGCAGTAATTTTTTCCTTTTCTAAGTAGTTTATCATTTCTTCTTTATGTTCCTTTTTCATTTTTTCCTCCTTAAACAATTCTGAATAAAAATTAAGGAACATCTGTTTATTTTATTTTATTTTATTTGGTTAGTTATAATTTCATCTTTTCCTTTTATATGTAAAATCAATTTTTTTTCTCTTTCTTTCCATAGCCTATATGATAGCCACTTCCCTGGTTTGTCTGCTTTTCGAAAAATCTTTGTCTAGCGAATCTTTTTTTTTCTAATTTTTTGAGATTTCTACCTCTAATTGTTTTTGTAATTGTTTTAATTCTTGTTTTATCTTTTGATCTTTTGGGTAGGTTTTTAACTCTTTTTCCTTGTTACTTATTTTATCTAACAGTTGTTTTTCTTTCTCTTTCTTTCTTTTCCTTCTTTTCTATTTCTTTCAAAATAAAGAAGCCTTGCATGTACGCCTTTGATGCTTCCCAGACTATTTCTGTTTTAACCACTTTGTCTAAATTCTCTTTTAAAAATTGCTTCAAAACTTGCTTAGTTTCTAGCACTATTTCATCCCCCAATAGTAAATTTTCATTAAGTCTCCAATTGTATTCCATTTTTTTAACTAGTGAAATGTAGTATCACTGGGTTATGGTCTGATAGGATCTTAGTAAGAATTTCAACTTTTTTAATTCTCTTATTCAATGTTTTGGAGGTGAAAATCATATCCAGTCTAGACCAGGATTTATGTGTGTTAGAGTAAAAAGTATAGTCTTTTTCTGTTGGGTGTCTTATTCTCCATATGTCCCCTAATGTGTATTTTTCCATTAGTTCAAAAAAGGAATTTGGGAGCTTCCCTTGTTTCTTCTTACTGGTGGAATTCCTATCCATTTCAGGGTCTATAACCCCATTCCAGTCTCCTAAAATTATCAGATTGTCTGGATCATAATTTGAAATTTGTTTTTCTAGTTTCTTAAATAATTTATTTTGACCCGTGAGTGGTGTATAGATTCCTACAAGCAAAAAAAATGTTTCTTGTAATTTAACTTCAAGCCCTAATATATGCCCATCCTTGACTTTAAATAATTATTTTGCCTGGATTTTATTATTTATATATATTGCTACACCCTTTTTCTTCCGGTGGTGAAAATGAAGTGCCTGGCTGGGTTCTTGCAAGGCAGGGACGAATGACCCCAGAATTTAGCAGCTAATATCCTTCTTTGAAAATCCTGGAAGGATATTAAGATCCCCCAGCACAGGGGATGCGGAGAAGCTCAGCCAAAGCTGATTTCCAGCAGCTAGCACCCCAAAAAATAAGAGGAAAAGAAGTCCATCCAGACATGGGGATCGCAGAGCTGCTGAGGAGGCTGCAGAGTAAGGTACCGCCAGTAAAAACTGTTTCCCCCATGCGAGCTAAGCAACACAGCCACCTTTTTTAATTAAGAGCTGAAGGGCTGATTTTCAATAACAAATCTATCAAAGAAAATGCTGGAGGTTTCTTCCTAATTAGATAAATACTTCTACTAATTTAAGAACTGTCCTTTTGAATCACCAGAAGGGACATTAAGTGACAGCTCAGCACGGTTATAGAGGCACTTGAGAGACTTGAGGAGATTTAGTGCTGCAGAAAAGTAATGGGATTGAGGACTGAATTGAGATCTTTATCTTGATTCATCACTGTATTTCTCACCTTTTAAGAGGAAACAAAAAAGATCTAAGCACAACCTGCCAATTAGCTAAATACAAGGGTGCTCGTCATGACAGATAATAAAGAGACAAGGAAAATATACAATTGGAAGGCATTATTAAGAGGACTTTCCAAGCACCTTAAGAAAAAATAATTCTGAACTATATAAATATACCACTGACTCTTTCAGGAACAAAAGAAAAAAAGTGAGACGTGGGTGACTTGAGAATTGTGAGTCGATTACCAGGAACTTGAAGGAACTTGAAGGAACAACTGCCTTGAGAGGAAAACAAAATAAATAAAATATAACGGAGGAATTGCAACAACTTTAAACTCCTAATGTAGGAAAGCAACTGAAGGCTGCACTTAGACAGTCTCTTATGAATTGAAGATTGCCTTCAGACACCCTTTCATAAACTGAAATGAACCTGAGGCTGGAAGCTATTTAAGAAGAAAAGGGGGGGAAAAGTGACTCTCCCAACTTTTTCTATAATTAAAACAACAAAAGGTTAAATTTGAACCTCACTACTCTAACAGAAACATTAATCTTGTCTAGTGAAATTGATATATTTGTCTCTATAGAGTGTGTGTACTTTCACTTTTGCCTTGAATGAAATAGGATATAAGTTTGTTATAGAAAGTATATTGGGGAGGGGGTGTTATTGAATCTATTGAATTAATTGTAATAATTACATAGTGATAATAAACAACATCTAGATTAGAGGATAAGAAGGGTCTGATGAAAGGGAAAAAAGGGGAACAGGAGGGGGAAAATAGAAGACATTGATTAATACTGGTTAACATTTATTTCACCAATTTATTTGTACTGTAAATTACTAGGAAAGTCTGATATAATTTGACAGCTTTTATTAGATACTTACTAATATCCACTTTAAAACATTGTATATCTATATATCTATAAAAATACCTGTTCATTTTTTCTTTTTTCTTCTTTCTTTCTTTCTTTCTTTCTTCTTTTTTGTCTGTTTAATTTTGTGTATCCCAGTTCTATAATATAGTGTTATTTAGAAATAATAGTTGGGAAGTGGTTAATCAACTTTTCCAAGACCTTTTGTGTATTAACTCCATATTTTGAGACTTCTTATCTATACTGTGTCAAGGTCAGCAACCTGCAGAAGATAGCTACATTTAAGTGACCTTCACACAAAGGAAAACATAGAGTATAGAGAAAAGGAAAATCTTCTATTAAAATTAGGTGGAAAATAAACAAATAAATATAAGAAGAAAGATACAAGCTTCAAAAGCAAAAATAAAATGTAAGCAGGAAATTAAGGAAACTGTGGAATTCACATAAGAAGATAGACAACCAACCTAGAAAAGGGCAAAATTAACTAGAAACAGACAATTATTTTTTTAAATTAATTTTTTTATTATTAAATAATAACAACCACACCACCAAACCTTGACAAACATGAATACTACCAAAAAAAAGTGAAAAAAAACATATTACATTTACATACAAAAAACAAATAGACAATACACATCCATATATACGAAAAACATTAAAAGACTTCCCGGGTTAGTGAAGCTTAGATATTGCTTAATACTTTATTTCCATAGCTCTCTTTTCCTCCAATTTCTTTCAGCTGTTCTTAATCTCTTCCATTTCTAACTATTTCATAGTTCTACTAGGTCATTGGACTAACACGTTCTCATAAATTATTTCAACATTTTGATTTCCCCAACTGTTGCTCAACATGGTAGTCCTAAACATCTAATATTATTTTAATATTCCATCGATCACTTATAAATTTTAATGCCCGTTCCCAGTTTTCTAAATGTCTCCCTTGCTGAACATTCCTTAATGTACATGTTAACTTGTCTATTTCTATCATATCTAGTACTTTTTCTAACCATTCCTCTGTTGTTGGAATGTCATCTTTTTTCCATCTCTCAGCTAATAATAGTCTAGCGGCTATTATCATATAAAATAAGATCTTTTTATTTCTTGACTCTACTTGGTCTTCAATCATCGTCAGAAGGTAAATTTCTGGTTTCAATTGCAGTTTAATATCCAATATTTTTTCAATTACTAAATGGATGTTTTTCCAATATTTCTTAATTTTGGGACATGTCCACCATAAGTGGAAGAAAGTACCTATTTCACTCTTACATTTCCAGCAGGCATTATCTACCTGTTTATACATCTTAGATAAACTGTGAGGTGTGAGATACCATCTGTAATGTAATTTATATATATTCTCTCTAATATTTTGAGCTGCTGAAATTCTAATTGTTTTTCTCCATACCGTCTCCCACTTATCCAAATCAATTGAATGACCTATATTTTGGGCCCATTTCATCATTGGTAATTTGATTAATTCTTCCTCCGTTGCCCATTTTAATAATATCTTATATATTTTGGATAAATTTTTGTTATTCTCTTCTACCAATATTTGTTCTAATTCCGTTTGTTCTTCTTTTATCCCATGATTTTTAATTTCCAGTTTCGTTTTTTCTAACATTTGCCTATAAAGAAACCAATGACAGGGAATACCACTAAGTTTTAGATCTTCTTGAGATTTTACTCTACATTCTTTACGTTCAAAAAAGATCATATCCCCAATTGTTATCCACCTATCATTCATTATATTTTCTCTTTTATGTAATGCCTCATGTGGCGAAATCCAACGAGGTGTAGATGGGGAGCATCTCTTTTTATAAATTTTCCACGTTTTTAATAGAGCTCGTCTAATAAAATGATTATTAAAATCTCTGTTTGCTTTTTCTTTATCAAACCACAAGTAAGCGTGCCACCCAAATCTTAGGTCCTCTCCCTCCAGGTTTAACAATTTGGAGTCTCTCAAGTTACCCATTCTTTAAGCCATACCAGGCAAGATGCCCGGTAGTAAAGTTTGAGGTTTGGAAGTCCAAATCCACCTCGTTCTCTACAATCATATAAATTTGCATCCTTGATTCTAGGTTTTTTCCAGCCCAAATATACTTCAGAATTTCTTTTTGCCAATCCTTAAAAACTATTTCATTATGTATCACCGGGATAGTTTGAAAGAGGAATAGGAATCTGGGCAGCACACTCATTTTTATTGAAGCTATTCTTCCCATAAAGGATAATTTTAAGTCTTTCCATCTCATCAAATCTTTTTTTATTTCAGTCCAGATTTTATTATAATTGTTTTTAAATAAATCTACATTGTTTTTCGATATAATAATACCTAAATATTTAACCTTTTTTTAAATTTCAAATCCTGATTCTATGATTAATTTCTTTTCTTCTTCTTTTGCCATGTTTTTTGTCAAGATTGCTGTTTTATCATTATTTACCTCGAGACCTGATAGTTGGCTAAATTCTTTTAATACTGTCTTAATTTGTTTTATACTTTCTAAAGGTTCCTCTATCATTAATGCTATATCATCAGCAAATGCTCTTATTTTATGTTCATCTTTTCTAATTTTCAGACCTCTAATTTCTCTATTTTTTTAATGCTTTCTATAAATACTTTGATAACACACAGAAATAGCAGTGGAGATATAGGGCAGCCCTGTCTAGTTTCTCTATGGATTTCTATCTCTTTTGTTTTTCCCCCATTAATTATAATTTTGGCCTTTTGTGTTTTATAAATTTCCCTAATCCATTGAACGAATTGCTTACCTAATCTCATTTGATCCAAAATTTCTATCATAAATTCCCAATTTACGCAATCAAAGGCTTTTTTAATATCCAAAAAAATTAGTGCCACTTTTTTATCGGGATGTCTTTCTGCAAATTCAACCGAATTAATTATAACTCTCAGATTATCTTTCAATTGTCTATTTGGAAGAAAGCCACATTGCTCTTTTCCTATAATGTCTTTTAAAGTTTCTTTTAGTCTAGTTGCTAGAATTGACGAAAATTTTTTATAATCTATATTTAATAGTGATATGGGTCTGAAATTCTGAAGTTCTAATTCTTCTTTCTCTTCCTTGGGGATCAAACATATATTTGCCTCTTGCCAGGATTGTGGGACCCCATTCTCTAATATAGAATTTACTGTAATTTGGAAGGGTACTATTAGTTGATCACTGAATGTTTTATAATATAGCGAGGTAAACCCATCCGGACCAGGAGTTTTATTTATTTTACAATTTTTAATTGCTTTCTCAATTTCTAGAGTTGAAATTGGGCTGTTAAGTTTTTCTTTTATATCTTCGTTAACTTGTTTTATATCATGATTTTCCATAAATTTACGCAAATCCTCTTTATCTATTCTCTTTTCTTTATAAATTTTTGCATAATATCTTTGAAAGGTGTTTTTAATTTCCTTCTGATCCACTATAATCCTATCTCCTATTTTAATCTTGTTGATAGTCCTTCTTTTCCCCCTTTTCCTTAATAAACAAGCTAACCATCTTCCAGGTTTATTAGCGTGTTCAAATTGAGTTTGTCTAACCGTTAACAGTTTTTTCTTCATTTCTTCAA
Source organism: Phrynosoma blainvillii (assembly GCA_026167975.1). NCBI lineage: Eukaryota > Metazoa > Chordata > Lepidosauria > Squamata > Phrynosomatidae > Phrynosoma > Phrynosoma blainvillii. The sequence goes on along the minus strand of JANUYF010000002.1, from coordinate 254,508,039 downwards.
TAAGTAAAAGGTCTAATTGTTTTTTTAATACTCTAATTTCTTTTAACGTTTTTGTTTTTTCTTTAATTTCCTCTAATTCTTTCTCTTTTCTACTAATTTCCTTGTTAATTTAATTAATTCTTTCATTTTTTTTCCTTCTTAATTCTATATTCTTTTTCATGAAGAACCCCCGCATTACCGCTTTACCTGCCTCCCAGACTGTGCCTATTTTAGTTTCACCATTCATGTTTTCCTTAAAATATAATTGCATTTTTTTTTTTTGCCTGTTTTATTATCGACTCATTCTGAAGTAATTCATCATTTAGTCTCCATTGGAATTTGCTAATTTTATTATTATAATTTAAAGTAATAGGGTTGTGATCAGTTATGGACCTAGATAAGATTTCTACATTAGTTATGTCTTTAATCATGTTTGCTGAGCTCAAAAACATGTCTATACGTGAAAAGGAAAAGTGTCTTTCCGAAAAGAACGTGAAATCTTTTGCTTGTCCATGTTTTAGTCTCCAGATATCTTTCAGTTCAAAATGGTCTAACAACTCAAAAAAAGAATTTGGAAGTTTTCCTTGTTTTTTTATTTCTTTTTTAGATTTTCTGTCAATTAATGGGTTTATTACCCCATTGAAATCCCCCATCATTATGATTCTTTCATAATTAAATTTCCCTAGTTCTTCTTTTAAATTTTTATAAAATTTGTCTTTGTTTTCCTGGGGTCCATATATTCCCACGACTAAAAATTTATGTGAACTCGATTCTACTTCTACACCTATATAAAATCCATCTTTATCTTTAAATATTTCCTTCGCCTGCAATGAGGTCTTGACATAAATCACTACTCCCTTTTTTCTTTTCTGAGCTAATGACATAAATTCCATCCCTAACTTTATTTTTAAGTAGTCTTTCTTCTCCTTTTTTAATTTTGACTTCCTGAAAGCAAGTGATTTCATTTTTGAATTTTTCCAAATAGTGATAGATCTTACTTCTCTTCCCAGCCGAATTCAAGCCCTTTACATTCCACGAAAAAAATTTCATTGTTTCCCAAAATGTTTAATTTCCTTACTTTGAGAGCTTTTTCTTTACACTCGTGTGTCTATTTTATCTTATTTTTTGTGTTATTATTTTTCTCTTTGTTTTTTGTTTTAATTTTTGATTCCTTCATATTTAGCCTTGTTCTCTAAATTCTTGCTGTACCCTATTCTCCTTCTTAAACTAATTCGCTCTCTAATGGCTTCTTTAATTGTCTATTCTATATTATCTGAATCTTCTTCTTCTTCCACGGGATTTCCTTCTGTTTTCTCTTCTCCTACCTCATCTTCCTCCTCTTCTTCTCCTTTCTCTTCTTCCTCTTCTTTTTGTTCTCCTACCAGAGTTAGATTCAAATTCCCTTCCGGACTTTCGTTATATCTGTATCTTGCTTCCCTACTCCTTCGTTCTATTTCTTGCTTATTCTTACTCCAGAAGTCTTTGGCCCTTTGAACTGAATCGATTTTAATCCATCTTCTATTCCATCTCAGGGAAATTCCCTCTAATTTTTCCCATCGATATGTTATTCCATTTTTGGTTAATTGATTAGTTAAGAATTTATATTCTCGTCTCCTTCTTAAAATTCTCATAGGAATATCCCTATAGATTTTCACTATGCTCTCTCCAATTCTTAATTCATTTTCAAAGTCTCTCTGTAAGATCATGTCACAAACCTTCCTTCTTCCAAATTGAATTATAACATCTCTTGGGAATTTCCCATCCCTTGTCCAGGCCGAATTCACTCGGAAAATCCGGTCAGTCTCCCATTCAATTAAATCTCTATTTAATCCCGTGATTTCTACAAGGAGTGGAATTATTTTTCCATATAAATCTTCATTTCTCTCTTCCTTAAGGCCTCCAAGTTTCAGAGAGTTCTCTCTCATCTTTATATCTAACAAGTCTCTCTCATTTTGTGCTCTATCTTGGTCTATTGTTACTTTTTCAGTCTTCTCTTCAATCTTGTTCACTTTCTCTTCTAGCTTAACTACTTTATTATCAATTTTTTTCAAGTCAATTGAAATTTGTTCCATTGTTTTATTGACGTCCTTAAGTTCAGTTTTCATTTCATTTCTTAAATCTTTCATTTCTTTTTGCAATATCATTGTCATCTTCTTAAGTTCATCCATCAGGAAAGATTGGTCTGATCCTTTATTTAATGTTTCTATAGAAGCACTTCTTTGTGCTGGCAACTGTGATTGTGTCTGTGTCCTTGTCCTCACCACCATTGTTGACATTTTGTTGATATTTATTTAATTATATTTATTTTTATTTTTATTTGTTTAGTCGTCCTTTAATTTGTATATTATTTTATTATTTGTCTGCTTACTTAGTTTTCCCCCTTATAATCCTATTTTATCTTAATTCCTCTTTATATTTTGTGTCTTATAGATTTGTTATTCTCTGAGAAACTTTACAGTTGCACTTTATTTTCCCCTTTTGTTTCTTCGAACTATGAGAGTATCTATTTGCTAAGTCTAAAAATGTCAAATCTATTATTTTCTTTTCTATTATTATTGTCTACCTTTCTTTCTTTTCTCTCCTTTTATTCCCTTTTGTATAATCCACTTACCCTCTTCCTTCCCTTAATTCTTTATTATCACTCTTATCGCTCTCTAACTTTCTCACCCTCCACTCTAACTCAATACTTTTTTTCCTGTTTTCTACTCTCTCTTTATTTATCAAAGCTTATATTTGTTTCTAAATATTTTCCTATTCCTGCTAATCCTTAAATATACTATCTTTATTAAGTCTATATTACTTTATAAAACTCTCAACCAAATTAAGTGCCAACTAGTATGTCAAATGTTAATAGTAATAATAAAAAAAGAAGTTTGGACAATCAATGTTTACCTTATTTCTATCTTGATACAGCTAAGGTACAGTAGTCCCGCTTCCTGTGGTTCTACCTCTTTCTAAATTTTAATTTACCATATACAACCCAAAATTTTTATATTCTGCTAGTGTTCTTTATATCTTATGGAGATCCTTAATAATCAAATGTAACAAATATATCTACAATTATTATATAAAAAAACTAGTTCAATATTCAAAAATAGCTATCAATGTAAATAAACCCATAAAGTTTTCAATAGAAAGACCAGTCAGTAGAAACTATAAATATATCAATAGAAAAAACTTAATACAAAATTATATGAGATCTATACCCAAAAATTATTACCCTGACAGTGGATTGACATAAAGCAAATTTAAATTACTTATATAATAATTAAAAAACCCAAAAATCAATTTACAGTTTATCTTCTATTATGAATCAGTAATTAGGTAGTTACAAAGATAGATATTAATCCTAATTGGTGTAATATTTTATAGACAGCAAGAGTTCTATGTATCAATATATAAACTTTTTTCCCCCCTTTCTTTACTTTGTCCTTTGCTGGAACATATAATCAAGTAGGCTTTCCAAGGTTGTTAACTTTATGTCTCCCCCTCTTGTCTCCTTTCTCTCTTCTTATCTTCAATTCCAAGTCCTGTTGGCCTTGAATGTTTGAATCACAAACAGTTTCCAAGGTTAGTCCAAAGTAAGTATAAGTCTTTTATTTCACTTAAGTTTTCCCCCCCGAGTGTCTTTTATATCAAATAGTTTTTGCTCTTCTGATCTTTCTTACTCAGTATTCAAAAGGGAATTATCACTTAAACGTCCTCCAAAGTAAACATCTGTGTTCCAAATTTATTCCGAATCTTGACACTGCTGCCTCAATCTTACTTCTCTGTCTCTATGTAGTAAGGACACCACTGGTTCCACACCTCCAACTGTCGCACCTGATTGATTTCTTTGTTCTTTTTTTTTTTAAGGTCTTTTACTAAGTCTTTAAGTCTTTAAATCCTTCTTCCCTTTTCCTCTATTTAGAGAAACTTAAAGGTGGAAGATCCAAAGCAACCAGTCTATTGATATGTATTCTTTAAACAAGTCAATTCAAATGCCAATCTTGAGCTCGATGTCTATAATCTAATATCTTATTTCTTTCATCTCCCAGCTCATTATGGGATTCACTTTACAAGTCCCATTCATTCAGGAGTCAGCTACTCACTGCAAATCGCTGCAGATAGATCAAGCAGAGCAGGCTTTCACTTTCACTTCTTCCCCCCTTCCAGTGATTCTCTTCATATGCAACAAAGTCACTCTTTCCACAAGTAAAAGCTCTTAAGAAACAAAAGGTTTAATCAGCTTCACTTAACCCCTTTTCCCTAGGGATAAAAGTAGCGCTGACGGCAGCGCTGTCAGCCTCTGGCTGTTACTGGCTTTTGGTGGTAGTCACTCCTCGATCTCCTCTACCTCCGTCCGTCCTCCGTCCTCCATCCCCGGTCCTCTGATCTTCATTCTAACTTTATTTGTTCTTCTTGGGAGAACTGGAGGTAGGCACCGATCTCTGTGGAGCTTCTCCGGTTCTTTCCTACCAGAAAGACCCTCTGAGCGGCACTTCTCTGGCCACTCTCTACCAAAAGCTGGTCGGCTAAATGCGGAGCCCACAGAAGCCTTGCTCACGCTGCCATTGCCAATGCCGGAAGTTGAAGAAACAGACAATTATACACAATACTAATAAATAATCTTAACCTCCAGAACACTAGAATAAGGAAAAAATAAAAAGCAATAACAACAACAAAAATCAGAAGTAGACTTAACTGAACTGAACTAAAATTTGAGGGGAAAAACAAAAAAGAGAGAAACAGGCCCATATATAGACAAACCAGGGAAACACCCCAATTGTTTAATTCAAATTAGAGAAAACAAAGAGGGAAGTTAGAATAAAACCTCCTGATCTAAGCTTTTTGTCCTAAAAGAGAAAACTCTTGAAGAGGAAGGATAAACAAAAATAAAATAAAATAAAATAAAATAAAAACCAAAAAAACAAATAATCAAATAAAGCCAAATTAGAAATAAACTAAAACAGAATTCTTAGTTGTTACAAACTAAAATTAAATATTTACAAGATATAATAGCAGATAGATAACAAACTTAACAAAATGGCTTCAAGAAGACGGAGCATTGTACAACTATCCCAACTGCCACAAAGAAGAAATTCCTCAGACCAGAAAGCAAAAATTACAGATTCAAATGCTGCAATCCTGGAGGAAACACACCGGATGAGACTGGAAATCAATAGAGAAATGAGAGAAATGAAAGAAGAAATTAAGGAAGAGATAAGAAAAGACTTAGAGAGTATCAACCAAAAATTTGACCAAGTAACCCAAGATGTATCTCAAATTAAATCATCAATTCAAGATTTACAACAAAAAACAAACAGCCTGGAAAAAAGGACAAGAAAATTGGAACAAGCTGTGGAGAAAGGAAGTATTCAGAATACTATAAATGAAATTAAAAGTAGAACTAAATGTATTAAGATAAGAGGCTTCAAAGAGGTAAAAGAAGAGAACCTTTACAACAGATTAATCCCTTCCTTGGCAGAATACATTGGTTGGCTTCCGGAACAGCTAGACCTGGAGATTGATAAAATTTTCCGAATCAGTTCAAAGTTAGTGAGAGAGAAAAAATTGCTGTGGAATATTGTAATTTACTTAATTCGTGAAAGAGTGAAGGACATCATTCTCCAACAAAACTAGAAAAACAAATTGATAATTGAAGGGGAAGAAATGAGAAGTTTTAGGGACATACTGCAAGAAATTCTGAACAAAATAAAAGACTACCAATTCTTAACAGAAATCCTAAGAAGAAAAAGAATTTCCTATAAGTGGGGGGAAAATAGAAGGAATTTCAGTGTTTCCATGATCAAATATATACACTGAACTCAATTCATAAGGCAAAAGACTTTCTGCTGAGATTTAGAAGGGAACTGGAATCTCCCACACCTGAAAGGGATAAAGAAGAGTACAGACAGACTAACTCCACAGACAAAGAAAAAGAGAAAGAGAAGTCAACTGTATGAAGAAAGAAAAGATACGAAGCTAACACCCAGAAGGAAATAGAAGAGGAAAAAGAAGAAGGTGAAGGTCAAACTCAACCACAACCACTAGACGACAAAGAAGATGAAGATGATGAAGAAAAAGAAGAACAAGAAATCTCAGACCAAGAGGAAGATTTGATAGAGAGTACAAAGTTTTATTATTATTGAATGCCCTGCTGGAGTAGATCCATCAAATAATCAGCTTAGATGGCTTTTAAAAAGCCATCAAGACGGATCTCTTCCGGCAGGCATTCTTGGAATAACATATTCTCCCCCCCCCCCTCCACCCAATAGTTTCTTCCAGGATGTTTACAGTGGTTGCTGTTTGCCCATGTTAGATTTTTTTTGTAATTGTGATTTTAATCTGTATAGTGATTTAATTCATTTTTAAGGGGGAGGGGGGTTATTTTGTTATCAATTGTATGGATGTATTTTTTTAACTTGTAAACCGCCTTGACAGCTTCGGCTAAAGGCAGGGTATAAATAAAGTTTTATTATTATTATTTATAAAGTTACACAAAAATATGAAACATTCCCAGTAATAAAAACTACTTGTCTACAAAGCTAGTCTAGACACTGCCAAACTATGAATGAAAAAATATTTACATGGAACATAAAAGGTCTAAACTCGATTTACAAAAGGAGAAAAAAAATCATTACTTACAAAAACAAAAATTAGACATAATTTGTTTACAAGAAACACATATCAGAAGTAAAGACACAAAATTTTTGGAAAATCCTAAATTGGGAAAACTGTTTACCTCATGAAACTCTCTGCATTGATATTTTGTTCAAACATCTCATCATTTCCAGTTTTGATAATTGCTCTCCCGGCCTCGCGGGGGCCAAGAAAGACTTTGGGCTCATCTTAGCCCAATTGTTGGGGCAGCCTTCAGCCCGTTTCTCCACCTGGGTGACCTTCAACCCCCCCCTTACCATCTGGGCGGCCTGGAGGAGCCGCTTGTCACGGGACTGTGTGGGACGCTGGCGGGTTTAAAACCCCGCCCGGGACACCTTCTATCAGTGCACGCGGTGGCTGCGACTCTCCCGGCCTCGCGGGGGCCAAGAAGGACTTTGGGCTCATCTTAGCCCGATCGTTGGGGTGGCCTTCAGCCCATTTCTCCACCTGGGCGACCTTCAACCCCCCTTACCATCTGGGCTGCCTGGAGGAGCCGCTTGTTGCAGGACTGTGTGGGACGCTGGCGGGTTTAAAAACCCCTCCCGGGACACCTTCCACCAGCGCACGAGACGGCGGCGACTCTCCCGGCCTCGCGGGGGCCAAGAAGGACTTTGGGCTCCATTTTAGCCGCATTCTTTGGGCGGCCTTTAGCCCGTTTTCCACCTGGGCGACCTTCTATCCCCCCCTTACCATCTGGGCAGCCCTGGCAGGATTTTGAGCTAGCCTTAGCCTTTCAATTTAGACGGCCTACAATTCCTCGCCATTTTGGCGGCCGGAGGAGCCATGGACCGTGTGTTTGGATGGAGTGTATGGGCGGGTATATAACCCTCTCTAGGAACATCTCCCATCGCTGCACATGGTGGTGGCGACTCTTCTGGCTCCTCACATGCCGCAAGAGAGACTTTGGGCTTGGAGGGCTTGCCCTAATCCTGATTTATTATGCAGTCGCAGCCTTATGTAAAGGAGAATGGCTTTCCGGACAACTCTTCTCCCCTTCCGCTAACCGGGGATGATTGCAGCCTGGGGGCGGATATTACGGTGATACGGGGGATGGGTAGGTATGGCGGTAACAGAGCAAACAGATGTTACAAAAGAAAGAGGGATCGATGCTTGATATCTATCCCTCCTTCAGTTTGCTCTGTTTCCCGGGATAACTTGGAGAACGTGCCTGCCATTCCACTGACTCTTAACCTGCTCCTCTGCAATGCCAGGTCGGTCAGAAATAAGACCCACATCATCCATGACTTGTTAGTGGATGAGATGGCCGACCTGGCATGCTTTACTGATACCTGGCTGGGGGATACCAGCTCTGTGTTGTGGGCGCAGGCTCTCCCAGCTGGGTACTCAGTTAGTGAGCAGGTGAGGGAAAGTGGGCGGGGGGGAAGTATAGCCTTGGTCCATAGAAACACCTTGACCTTGATCAGGAAACCTATTCGGAAAACGACACACATTGAGTGTATGTACCTTAGCGTGAAGACCAGGGATAGTTTGGGGATTCTGTTGGTTTACCGGCCACCCCGTTGCTTAACAGACTCCCTAACAGAGCTGACCTCCCTGTTTTCAGAGTTGCTGCTGGAGTCACCCAGACTTTTGGTTCTGGGCGACTTCAACATTCCACTCGAAACCAGGTTACAAGATTTATCTGGTGCGGCTCGGGAGTTCATGGATACCATGACAATCATGGGCCTATCCCAATTGGTCGATGGGCCAACACATTGCACGGCTCATACTCTCGATGCAGTCTTTAGTATGGAGCAGGGACATCCGTGGGTGGAGGTCAAGGGAACCTCCCCCCTGTCATGGACGGATCATTTCCTGATCAGGGTGGAACTCAGGGCTGTATCCTATCCCCCCGGGGGTGGTGGACCCATTAGACTGGTCCGCCCTCGAAGACTAATGGAACCCACTGGTTTCCAGAAAGCCTTGGAGGGTTTAATGGTAGGCAACGTCGACGATTCTTTTGAAGCCTTGGTGAACACTTCGAATACCAACTTTACCAGGGCTATCGACACAATCGCTCCCAAGATCTTACACAGATGAAGCGGGCTGGACAACGACTGGAGCACGAGTGGTGAAAGACTCAGCTTTTATCCGACAGAACTCATCTTAGGAGTCATCTTGACTCCTACAGAGAGGCTTTATGTTCAGAGCAGAAATCATTCTGCGCTGCACGCATTGCATCTGCAGAGTCTCGCCCGGCACAGCTGTTTAGGGTGGTGGGGGAGCTGGCAAAGGTTCCTCCTGTGCCAGGTCCCCTACTTAACCCAACAACAGCCTGCTATGAGGCATTTAATACCTACTTTGCAGATAAAATCTCTCGGATAAGAGCCGACTTAGACGCCAATATTCAAGCAGAATCCTCAGACGAGGCGTCCAGCAACTCCGTTGATGGTATTTTACTGGATCAATTTCAGTCTGTGAGTACCGATGACGTGGACAAGCTGCTTGGAAGGATGAGGAAGACGACTTGCCCTCTCGATCCGTGTCCATCTTGGCTGGTCGTCCGGGGGGGATGCGTTGAAAGTGTTTCTTCGGGACACGATCAATGCATCCTTTAGGGAGGGTTATGTTCCATCTTGTCTTAAGGAGGCGGCAGTCAAGCCACTCCTGAAGAAGCCCTCCCTAGACACCTTGGATAGAAATAATTATCGACCAGTCTCCCTGCTACCTTTCTTGAGCAAGGTGATCGAGAGGGCAGTCGCCTCCCAACTCCAGACAGTCTTGGATGAAACCGATTATCTTGATCCATTTCAAACCGGCTTTAGGACAGGATTTGGGGTTGAGACTGCTATGGTTGCTCTGACCGATGACCTCCGCTTGAGTATCGACAGGGGTAGTGTGACCTTGCTGGTGCTCTTGGATCTCTTCACAGCCTTTGATACGGTAGATCATACCATCCTTTTAGATCGCCTGAGAGAGTTAGAAATTGGAGGCACTGCTCTGCAGTGGTTCCGTTCCTTCCTCTCGGGCCGATCTCAGAGGGTGAGGCTCGGGGACAGTTGCTCATCTGAAATAGAGCTTAATTGTGTCGTCCCACAGGGTGCCAACCTGTCCTCGATGCTGTTCAATATTTATATGAAACTGCTGGGGGAGATCATTCGGAGGCATGGAGCGCGATGTCTTCAGTATGCTGATGACACCCAGATATACTTCTCCATGACCAGATAATCGACTCAGACTTCAGATGGCGCCTCACCTCTTAATGACTGTCTAAGAGCGGTAATGGATTGGATGAGGAAAAACAGACTGAAGTTGAATCCACACAAAATGGAGGTACTTACTGTGACAGGCCCGAAACCAGATCTGGGAATACAGTCTCCAGTCCTGGATGGAGTCACACTCTCCTCTAAGGACTGTGTTAGCAGCTTGGGGGTGCTTCTAGATCCGTCGCTCCACATGACTTGTCAGGTGAATGCGGTGGTCAGGAATGCTTGCTATCAGCTTCGGCTGATACGCCAACTATGCCCTTATCTGGACATGAGGGACCTGGAAACAGTGGTACACGTGCTGGTAACCTCACGTCTGGATTTCTGCAACGCGCTCTACATGGGGCTACCCTTGTGCCTAACCCGGAAACTTCAACTAGTACAAAATATGGCAGCCAGACTAATTACTGGGACATCAAGGAGGGAGCACATTACACCGGTGCTTAAATCCCTCCACTGGCTGCCAATTAGTTTCCGGGCGCAGTACAAGGTGTTGGTTTTAACTTTTAAAGCCCTACATGGCTTGGGTCCATCTTATCTTAGGGACCGCCTCTCCCCGTATGATCCCCCACGTGCCCTTCGGTCCTCTGGGAGGAATCTGTTACAGACAATAAAGACCAGGCTGTCCCAGACTTCCCAGAGGCCCTTTTCCACCACTGCCCCCAGGCTATGGAATGGCCTGCTGGATGAGATCCGTCTTATTTCCACGCTCACCGCCTTTAAGAAGGCCGTGAAGACGGATCTCTTCCGGCAGGCCTTCCCTGAATGATATCCCCCGGAACATCTGCCCTGGGAGACGAATTTGTCCGTCATTTCATTAATCCGGCCTATCACGTGCAATATTTGTATTAGATTGTACTGTTTTTAACTGTTAATTTGTTTTAATTCCTTTTCTGGTTTAATATTGTTTTAAGGGGTTGGGAGGTGGGACTTAGGTTTGGGGATGTTTTTACACTGTTCTGTTTTTAAATGCTGTAACCCACCTCGATTGTTGGGCAGAGAGGCGGGCTATAAATAAAAATTATTATTATTATTATTATTATTATTATTATTATTATGCAACGAAAAAAGAAAAAGATTATTCTCAGCTCTTAATGAAAATGTTTTTTAACCATTTTCTTCCCATTCCTACAAATGCACAGTCTAGTAATTATTACATAGTGGAGTTATAGTGGGATGGCAATTAGGAGACATCAGAACTCTTAGAAGAAATCCTTCCATTGTAGTTCCAATTTCCTATGCCTACCTCAGTTCTGCTCACCATACAGTTCAACATTAACCTCACTCCCCAAAGGAAGCAAAAGCAATTATCAAAACTGGAAATGATGAGATGTTTGAACAAAATATCAATGCAGTATCATTGTCTGGTTGCCCCAAATGGCACTTCAAAATAAAGAGAAGAGCATTGTGAGAGATCTTTAGGCTTAAGTAAAATACATGGTGACATGCTATTTACTGATAGCTTCCTGGGGAAAAAAGTTTTATTGCTCTCTCTGCCATTCCCCAGGGGAAAGGATGGTTTTGATCAGAGAGCTGGGAAGAGGCTATATAGCCTGACCCCTTAACACCCTCCCCAATGGAGCCACAGCCACTTGGAGGAAGAAGAGGGAGGAGGTTTTGCCCCCGCCCCAGTACCATTGTTCTGATGGTGGCAGGGCCCAGGGGAAGGGCCAGGAGAGCAGGAAGAGGCTATATAGCCTGACCCCTTAACACCCTCCCCAATGGAGCCACAGCCACCGGGAGGAAGAAGAGGGAGGAGGTTTCATCCCCGCCCCCAGTACCATTGCTCCAATGGCGGCAGGGCCCTGGGGAAGGGCCAAGAGAGTTGGGAAGAGGAGGCACGCCAGAGCCAGGCTGGGCAGGGCAGGGACTCACCATCTAATCCATCGCCGCCCTTTATATCCACAACACCTGGGAGCCATGCTGAATGGCGCAGGGAGAGCAAAGGCCGGGAGGTGGGCGTGCTTGTTTGCCGCCCAGTGTCCATCTTCCCCGGCCTAGCGGCACCTGCTCTGGCCCTCAGCTCTTGGCCAAAGGACTTGAAAGGCCCAAGAACACCGCCAGGAGCAGTAGCGAACAGCGCAGGGAGAGCAAAGACCTGGAGGTGAGCGTGCCTGTTGCTGCCCAGTGTCCATCTCCCCCAGCTCTAGACTCTGGATAGTGCCCTCTGCTCCTGGCCAGTCTTGTATTATATAGTCGGGCTTGGTCATTTTAGTCCCTGTAGCCTGGAGTTCCACTGCCCTTCCTGAGGCTGGGAATGCGGTAGGGGTGGCTATTGGAGTTGCGCAGGGGAATGGAAGGTATGGTCATAACAGAGGGAGCACATGTTACAAAAAAAGGCAGCATCGCTGTTTGGTAGCTATCCCACCTTCAGTTCCCTCTGTTTCCCAGAATGGTGTGGAGAGCAGACCAACCATTCCACAGAGCCTCACTCTGCTCCTTTGCAATGCCAGGTCGGTTAAAAATAACACTCATATCATCCAGGATCTTCTCCTGAATGAGGATGCCGACCTGACTTGCTTCACAGAGACCTGGCTGGGGGAGGATAGCGCAGTCACTTGGACGCAGGCCCTCCCAGCCGGATACTCTGTAAGTGAGCAGATGAGGGGAAGTGGGCGGGGGGGGCAGAGTGGCTCTGGTTCATAAGAACACCTTGACCTTGACCACGATACCTGTCCGTAACACAGCCCACTTTGAGTGTATGTACCATGTACCTTAGCCTGAAGATCAGGGATAGTTTGGGGATTCTGCTAGTCTACCGACCACCCTGTTGTCTAACAGACTCCCTGACCGAGCTGACACAGCTGGTCTCTGAGCTACTGTTGGAGACCCCAGACTTTTAGTTTTGGGGGACTTCAACATCCCACTCGAGATCAGCTTAACAGGTGCGGCTCGGGAGTTCATGGAGACCATGACAAACATGGGCCTATCCCAATTGGTCAACGGGCCCACACATTGTGCAGGTCATACACTCAATGCGGTCTTCAGTAGGGAACAGGAATATCTGTGGGCGGAGGTGATAAATACCTCCACATTGTCATGGACGGATCATTTCCTGGTCAAGATGGAACTTAGAGCCAATATCTGCCCCGCCAGGGGTGGTGGACCCATTCGGATGGTCCGCCCTCGAAGGATAATGGATCCTTCCTGTGGGATTCCAGAAAGCCTTAGAAGGTTTAATGGTTGGGAATGCCGGTGATCCCGTCGAAGCTCTGGTTAATACTTGGAACACCAATCTTACCAGGTCAGTCGACACAATCGCTCCCAAGCGCCCTTGCCAATCCACGTCAAACCGCAGGCCTTGGTATACAGCAGAGCTTAGGAGGATGAAGCGGATTGGACAATGGCTAGAGCACAGGTGGCGGAAGACTCGACTCTTATCTGACAGAACTCGCCATAGGAATTTTCTTCATTCCTATTGGGAGGCAATATGTGAAGCGAAGAGAGCTTTCTCCTCTGCACGTATTGCGTCTGCAGAGTCCCGTCCAGCGGAGCTGTTTAGGGTGGTGAGGGAGATGACGCAGGTGCTCCCTGCGCCAAACCCCTTACTTAACCCTGTGACAGCCTGCTGTGAGGCACTTAACAACTACTTTGCAGATAAAATCTCTCAGATAAGAGCCGACTTAGATGCCACTGATGAAACAGAGTCTCTAGGTGAGGCGTCCAGCGACTCCGCCGATGTAGTTATACTGGATCAGCTCCAATCTGTGAGTACCGAGGATGTAGACAAGCTGCTTGGTAAGGTGAGGAAGACAATCTGCTCTCTCGACCCTTGCCCATCATGGCTGGCCATCCGGGGGGGGATGCATTGATGAGATTCCTCATGGATATAATCAATGCATCCTTTAGGGAAGGATATGTTCCATCCTGTCTGAAGGAAGCGGCTGTTAGGCCACTTCTGAAAAAACCTTCCCTAGACCCCCTGGATATAAGAAACGATAGGCCTGTGTCATTGCTGCCATTTTTGAGCAAGGTGATCGAGAGGGTGCTTGCTCTTCAGCTCCAAGCTGTCTTGGATGAAGCCGATTATCTAGACCCATTTCAAACCGTTTTCAGGACAGGCTTTGGGGTTGAGACTGCCATGGTTGCCTTGACCGATGATCTGTGTCTGAGCATCGACAGGGGTAGTGTGACCCTGTTTGTGCTCCTAGACCTCTCAGCAGCTTTCGATACAATAGATCACGGCATCCTCTTGGACCGCCTGAAGGGGTTAGGTATCGGGGGCACTGCTTTGCAGTGGTTCCGGTCCTTCCTCTCGGGTAGGTCCCAAAGGGTGCTGCTCGGGGACTGTAGCTCCAGTAAGAGGGACCTCAGTTGTGGTGTCCCTCAGGGGGCTATTTTGTCCCCGATTTTATTTAACATCTATATGAAGCTGCTGGGTGAGATCATATGGAGTTATGGTGCTGGGTGTTATCAGTATGCTGATGACACCCAAATCTATTTCTCTGTGTCTCGTTCGTTGGCCTCGAATTCAGTAGTGCAAAATGAGTAGGAAGCATTAAAACTCTCACAGGAACAAGCACCTACACTGTCACCTGCAACACTTCATTGTTCACCAGATGATGTTCCCATAAAAACTTTGCAGACCAGACTGGTCCTTTCAGCTTTGAGGTAGACAGATTAGATCAGGGGTAGGCAACCTTTCCCCTTTAAGGGCCGAGGGACTTCAGCTCCCAGAAGCTTCAGCCATGTTGGTCAATAGTCCCATGTTGGCCAATAGCTCCTGGGATTCTGGGAGCTGAAGTCCCTCGGCCCTTAAAGGGGAAAGGTTGCCTACCCCTGGATTAGATGGAAGACCACCAGTGCAGGCCTAGATACTTATAGGGTTTCCAGAGAGAGAAAGAGTGAGAGATTCCCTCTGTCCCTCCACCCTCATGCACAGGCTGAGAATCTCTTGGGAATCTACCAGAGGGCCTTCTTGGCAGTGGCTTGGGCTTTGGAACTCCCTTCCTAGAGAGTTTAGATTGGTGCCCTTGCTATCCTTTAGTAGGCAATGGAAGAACACTTTGATATAGCAGGCCATAGATGACTGATTGCTCAGGAGGAAAGGGCCTTTCAGAAGGTGCTGTGCTGTTCACATATGTTATTTCTTTTTAACGGTCTGTTTTAACCACTTTTAATTTTATTAATAGTATAATTATATTTTATAATTTTATATGATGTAATTTTTAGCTATATCTGTTAATTTCTGTAAGATGTCTTGAGTCTCAGATTGGGGAAGAGCCATGATGATAATAATAATAATAATAATAATAATAATAATAATAATAATTACAGAGTACTGTCCCTAAAGCCATTACCCAGCCCTGCTTTAAGAGCTCTGTAATGAACAAAATCTCACAGATAACGGTTTTTCCCCACCTTGACTTCATCTTCATCAGGGAATTTTCTTGTTCTTCAAATACACCAAAAGCTAATGGGCACAAACATATTCTATAGCTGAGCACATTTCCCTGTGTGAATTGTAGGGTTCAGATACATGAAAGCAATGCTGCCTTAGTTCATATATAATGAAAATCGAAATTGTCTACATCCATTTTCTTGTGACACTCGGTAGCTATAGTAATATGAAAACACTTGGTTATCAAAAGCCATTCTTAACCATGCCCCTGATAGCTATATTGCCATACAATTTCCATTTACAGTACTTCATAAAAAATAGGAAAGTCTTCATGATCTTGATACTTGCATTTTAGCAGTTGCCTTATGCAATGTAACTCTATGGAGTTTGATTTATTTTCCAGAGAAGAATCTACAATGGTCTGTAGCAGTAAAACAACAAAGAGTATTGTGGCACCTGGTAGTGTAACATGAGTTTCTCAGCTCTTGTATTTTTTTAACCTAACCAATTGGGAAATGTCATTACTTGTGGCACACTAAAAAAAAGTCAATAAAAAGAAGGATTTAAGGAAGGGTGAAATTTTCTCTGAAAATTTATTTGAATGTATGTTCTGGTTTTGTTGCTGTTCCCAGATGTCTAGCCTCTCTAATACTGTTCCAGTACCATGCACTACCAAAGTCTGTTTGCCCTACCCTGGACATCCCAGCAATTCTTTTCCTATACCACAAAGCCATTTAGAATTAACGAAGTGTTCCCCAACATTTCTATTAATATAACTAGTTATGATAACTCCACAGAGTGAAAATGATGTTTCCTGCCCTTAATCTGAAGAAGGGACTTTTTTCATCACTTCACTGAAAGTGGAGTTTCTTTTCATAGCTGATGGATATTTTGGTAGAAATTCTCCTGCTTCAGTTTAGTTTTAGGAGTTTATCGCATCAGCAATTTAAACCAGTTTACCTAAGCCAGCTTAAAATTTAAAATGGACAGCATCCTGATTTTATCACAAGGATTTAGCCACTGAAATTTGCACCCAGGTCCATCCCCACTCCTAGTGGTGCTCCAGCAACCATTTCCTTAAGTCAGAAAACTCCCAGCTTCAAAAAACAAACAAACAAACACACACACACACACACACACACACACACACACACATACCCTCACTGAGTGCCCCTGGGAGTGGGGATGGACCGAGACTGCACTCAGGCAGCAATTTCAGTGGCTAAATCATTGCGATAAAATCAGGATATCACCTGTTTTAAATTTTAAGCCAGCTCAGGTAAACCGGTTTAACTTGTTTATGTGATAGCCTCCCTATTTATGTCCTGTGTGCTTGGAAATATGTTATTTGAAGTTTCCTGAATTAGACATAATCCAAATTTAAATATGAACCTGGAATGCAAAACACCAAGCTGCTTTCATTCCTAAAGAACAAGAGTGGATGGACCTGCTCCCCTAATAATCTCAAATACCTGTTGATCATCCAAAACAAACAAACAAACAAACAAACAAACAAACTGGGCCTGCTGATTCCTTCCTTTTTTTTTCTGCAATAAAGCATTATTTTAAACCACATAACAAGTATACAGAAGTGATATGATAGCTATCTTTAAATATCCTAAGGGCTGTCATGTAAAAGATGGAGCAAGCTTGTTTTCTGCTCTTCCAGAAGAAATAATAGAATCATAGAATCATAGAGTTGGAAGAGACCATAAGGGCCATCCAATCCAACCCCCTGCCATTCAGGAACTCAAAATCAAAGCATCCCCAACAGATGGCCATCCAGCCTCTGTTTAAAGACCTCTAAAGAAGAAGACTCCACCACACTCCAAGGGTGTCGAACAGCTCTCACTGTCAGGAAGTTCCTCCTAATGTTGAGGTGGAATCTCTTTTCCTGTAGCTTGCATCCATTGTTCTGGGTCCTGTTCTCTGGAGCAGCAGAAAATAAGAGATCTCCCTCCTCAATATGACATCCTTTAAAATATTTAAGCAGGTCTATCATACCACCTCTTAACTGTCTCTTCTCCAGGCTAAACATACCCAGTTCCCTAAGTCGTTCCGCATAGGGCATGGTTTCCAGACCCTTCACCATTTTAGTTGCCCTCCTCTGGACACACTCCAGTTTTTCAACATCTTTTTTGAATTGTGGTGCCCAGAACTGAATACCATATTCCAGGTGAGGCCTGACCAAAGCAGAATACAGTGGCACTATTACTTCCCTTGATACCATACTTCTATTGATGCAGCCTACAATCGCATTGGCCTTTTTCACTGCAGCATCACACTGTTGACTCATGTTCAACTTGTGGTCTACTAGGACTCCAAGATCACATTCACATGTAGTCTCATTAAGCCAGGTGTCCCTCATCTTATATCTATGCATTTCATTTTTTTTCTCCTAAGTGCAGTACCTTACATTTCTCCATGTTGAAATTCATTTTGTTAGCTTTGGCCCAGCTTTCTAATCGAATAAGATTATTTTGAATTTTCATCCTGTCTTCTGGTGTATTAGCTATTTCTCCCAATTTGGTGTCATCTGCAAATTGGGTAAGCATGCCCCCTATTCTTTCATCCAAGTCATTGATAAAGATGTTGAAGAGCACTGGGCCCAGGACAGAACCCTGTGGCACCTCACTGGTCACTTCTCTCCAGGAGGAAGAGAAGCCATTGCTGAGCACCCTTTGGGTTCGGTCAGTCAACCAATTACTAATCCACCTAACAGTTGTATTGTCTAGCCCACATTTTACTATCTTATTTGCAAGAATATCATGGGGACCTTGTCAAAAGCCTTACTGAAATCAAGATATGCTATGTCTACCACGTTATCTTCATCTAACAAGCTGATAATTTTATCAAAAATAGAGATCAGATTAGTTTGGCATGACTTGTTGACTTTTAGTGATTATGGCATTCCTTTCTAAATGTTCACAGATTCTCTGTTTAATGATCTGCTTTAGAATCTTTCCCAGTATTGATGTCAGACTAACTGGATGATAGGGTGGGTGGAATCCTTAGGTAATAATGATCATGTTCTCCTGGAGTTTCTTATACAATAGAAAGGAAAAGCCAGGCATAGTCAGACTTTCATTATAGACTTTAGGAGACCTGATTTCTATAAACTTAGGGAAACACTGGGAGTGATCCCAGGGTCAGGAATACTAAAGGAGAAGGGAGTTCAAGATGGATGGGAGTTTCTCAAAAGAGCGATACTGAAGACACAATCTCAAACTGTTCCAGTGAAAAGGAAAAATGAGAGGTGTCTCAAGAACCTGGGTTGGATGACAAAAGAACTTTCTACTGAACTAAGGACCTTTGCAGACTACCAGAAATAGTGCAAATTAAGTCCACTTTAAGGGTTAGGGTTAGTGCTAGGGAATCATGAGAATTGGGTTTTTTTTCCTCCCCTGAGACATTGAGCCTTCTCTGTCAGAGAGCTCTGGTGGCACAATAAAATACAGTTCCCATAATTCCCTAACCCTAACCCTTAAAGTGGACAGGTAGGGGTAAAGTCAGGAAAGTCAAAGCACAGAATGAGCTCAGGCTTGCTAGAGGAGTTACCGTAAGTAAAACAAAAAGGGCTTCTATGTCCATAGCAAAAGAAAAAAGAAGGAAATGGTAGGGCCACTGCCAGAGAAGATGGAGAAATTCTAACAGGGGACAGAGAAAAGCAGAACTACTAAACACCTTCTTTGCCTCAGTCTTCTCACAAAAGGAAAAGGGTGCTCAACCTGAGGAAAATGGAGCAGAGGACACAATAGGGGAAATGCAGCACAGAATAAGTAAAGAGGTAGTACACAAATACCTGGTTAATCTAAATGAATTTAAGGGCCAATGCACACTGGCCTAAAGTGCTGGCACAGAGCCGCCCCTGGGAGAAGCAGATCAGGGCTGCGGCAACCACACGCCATGGCCTGATCCTCCACCCCAACTCCACCTCAAGGCCAGTCCTTTGTGCTGGTCTGCAAAGCCCCTAAGTCTCTGGGACCAGATGAACTACATCCAAGGACATTAATAGAACTGGCAAATGTAATCTCAGAGCCACTGGCAATAATCTTTGAAACCTCCTGGAGAACAGGAGAAGTCCCAGCAGACTTTCTTCTTTGTAGAGGCAAGGAAAAGAGGTATCCCAATGTGTGAGGGCTATATATCACACCAGAACTTGCTCTCTAGAAGTATTCCCAGTATTGATGTCAGACTAACTGGACGATAGACATGAAGCAATAGATTCAAATTGTAAGAAAAGATTTAAGGTAACTATTAGAAAGCACATCTATGGACTGCTGCAGAAGAGGATGGATTCTCCTTAATTAGACATTTTTAAACAAGTGTTAGAGGGTCACCTTTTAGACCATTTTGAATGCTGGATTCCTATTTGATTGTTTCTAGACTGCAACTTTCATTGTTTCCTATTTTAAGAAGCCTGCTTATCTGATAGGGTAGGGACTGGATTACTGTTAGAAAGTGGAATTGGTTGAAAAGTGGAACCTAAGGTTTTGGTTTGTTTGTTTTTTGCTTGCAAATGCATTTTGGCCATTGAAAATGTAAATAACACACTATCACTTTTAGCATGCAAGAGCTAAATTAACATACTATAAACACACACACACAAGTGCATACGAGCAATCCCAATCAAGCCTTGTCAGCAAGAAGAACTCATGAAAGCATGGAACCCCTGTCAGATTAATGGAACTTGTCTATAATTTGCAAGTGCTGAAAGAGCAAGTCATCAGAAAGTGAGGGGTCAAAAGGTCGGGGAAGCTGGTACTTTTCAGCACCATTGTTTTGCTTCTTTTTCTTGGTCCAGTTTGACCTTTTCCACTGTGTGACACATGTTAGATTTAATATCAGCTCAGGCAAATGTCTTGATGGTCTAGATCAGAGGTAGGCAACCTTTCCCCTTTAAGGGCCGAGGGACTTCAGCTCCCAGAAGCCTCAGCCATGTTGGCCAATAGTCCCATGTTGGCCAATAGCTCCTGGGATTCTGGGAGCTGAAGTCCCTCGGCCCTTAAAGGGGAAAGGTTGCCTACCCCTGGTCTAGATTATAGAAAATGTAACAGACATACAAGAGGATCACATCTATAATTTATTTAATTAATTCAATTGGCGTTATACATTTTTTCATTGTAGAAGATAGATGTGTTTCTCAATCAGAAATTTGGTGTGCATGAGAACTGTGCTGCTAACCCTAACCCAGGCAATCAGCACCTTTGTCCAGGCTTCAGCCAAGCCATCAAGTCCATAGCTAGAAGCAAGATATTTCCTATATAAACCCCTAGATTTTTGGACTCCACGTGCTATCCTTAGAGTGCATCTTGACTCCATGACAGTCTGTGCTCTGATCATAGCTCCCTCAGCCATTCCTTCCCCCATTTTTGGACTCCACGTGCTATCCTTAGAGTGCATCTTGACTCCATGACAGTCTGTGCTCTGATCATAGCTCCCTCAGCCATCCCTTCCCCCATTTTGGTAGCCGTGTATGATCATTACCATCATCCACATCTACAGCAGATCCCGGAGAAGCCTTCAGAAGTGAGTATCTCCTGTAATCTGGCCCATCTCAAACTATTCCTGCTTTCACCCCTTTTGCTTCTAGTGTGCAGTGTGTGTGGGTGTGTCATTTGTGTGTATGTGCAATTTTCCCTTTTAATAAATATTTAGACCTTAATTGAAGAAGCCTGTCTCAGCGTCATCCATTGTGGGATCTCTTAGTCCTCTGGTATACACAACAGCACCCCGACCTTGCGGGGTGTTGTTAGGGCCCCACTCTTGCATATTTGAGCTATCTATAAATTCCCCTAATTACAGCCTTCCTAACACTGGCTCCAGCTCCATCATGGTATTTACCTGTCACTCCTATCTCCTGGTTCTCTATGTGCAGAGCATGATACAGTAAATGCAAAGGAAAAAAAATGTCTATACCATTCTATGTGAATAAATCCCATTATGAAAATAGATCCAATGATTTGGTGAAAATGTTGTAAACGCTAGATCCTTCCCCTTCCTGGCCAGAGGAGGACTGGCTAGATGAGTAATGGGAGTGTGTAATACCTCATTCAAGCAAGGCATGGTCCCAGTCAGCATATAGGAGGCAGTTGTAAGATTCTTGTTTTTGTCATTTTTTAAAGCCTCCCTAGATAGTGTATGCAATAATTATTGGCCACTCTCTAATACCCCATTCTTGGGTAAGGTCCTGGAGTGTATAGCAGCCTCTTAGTTCTGAGGTTTTCTGGACTGATTATCTGGATCCATTTCAATCTGGCTATGGGAAGAGAAAGCTCTGATCTCCCTGGTAGATGACCAAGAAATGTATTTTTTGTAAGTTGTCTTGAGTCCCAGCCCAGGGAAGAAGTGGAATATAAATGAAGTGATGGATGGACTTGTCAGGTTAATGTTGATTTCATGGATCTAGTTGGTGCTAGCAATTGGATGTAGATCAATGGTGAAGGTAGATACCCGACAGATGTCCTTACTTTACATTTGCCAGTTGCAACATGGGTGAAAAGAACAGGAAGTGGGAATCCTAATCACATTTTTAGCTAACTTCCAGATAAAAATGCATCCATGTAGCCCACAGGAGTGGGGGGGGGGGAAGGGAATTGACCATCACTAGCTCTGGAGTTGCCCACCCCACGTGTAAGTCATAGACTTTTTGTATAAGAAGAATCATTATGTAGTGTAGCAGCAATGAATATATATTACAATTTTTTGCCTCCCTGCCCCCTGCCTAGAAATGGTTTAATAGTTTCAAGTTGTTTTCATATTCAAAGACAGAATAGTGTTCTGAATGTAGACTAGTATTCTGTTTTACTGTCCAAGGGAAAATATTAAATCATGAGAAAAGAGAAAATGTGAAATTTGAGATAACTAAGAACTCATTTGGCTGGAGAGGTAACTGTTGACAAGATATAATGGTTTATTTATTTGGGATAAGGTCCAAACTATCACCCAGTTTTCCAAAACAACAACAGCTCAACCCACACCAAATTAAGTAAGTGGTTCTTAAATCAATAGCGAAGTTAACATTTACTGCTTTAAACACATTGTCTGGATACATATAAACAGAGGCTAAGGTAAAATAAACAGCAAAGAACTGGCCTTGATAAATACCTCTATTATTCATATATTTAAAATAAAATCAATGCAGTGGAATGCTCTGTTCAAAATGTACGGCACCAAAGTAATCTGATACTCCCCTATCAGATAAGCAGTTAATTATGGTATAAAAGTTACCAGTAGATATAAGGTTAACCTGAATTTCTCTTTCACAGTTCTCAGGAGACAAAAATGAAGCACTATTAAAAATGTATGCCTTGACATAAATGGGGGAAATATTTCTTAATTAGTCATTTCTTTGACCTACAGTGCAATAAACCTGCCCATGAGTCATGGCAAACTTCTAAACAGATAATCAGCTTGGGGAATAATCGTAAAGTTATGAATTTTACAGTTTAAACCCACAGATGCCTCACATGCACATACTAAAATGTCAGAGATGCAGGATTAAACTCTTTTAGGTCACTGGCTGTATAATGATCCATCTGTTTGGTTGCATAACATCATCCAACATGTAGTGAGGATATTTTGCTTTATTAGGATTTCTAGTTAATCAGTTGTAATCATTGTTTGTGTTCTAATGTTGTTTGTTTCTTGGTGTATTTTCATGTTGGAGGTGGCTTCTGAAGCTAATCAGTGTCAAAATATGGGAGCGGTGACCCTGCTATTCTTCCAGAGGCCATGCACATCTGACTAGCTATATAACTGCACTACAAATCTATTGCACATGATTTCCTTCCTAATCCTGACCTTTTGTTTTTGTCATGGCTAGAGGGCAAAGTCTCCCACAGTCAGCATGCAGGTCTATCTTTTCAGAGCCCAATGGATAATAATTTTAAAAACTAATCCCACCCCACCACTTTCCAGCCTCACATGGGATTTTTTTTTTTTTTTTGGTAAAATTATAGTACAATGGTAAGACATTTAGTGGACTATACAGATTTGTCTTGGGCACAGCTTTAATGAAACAGCAAACACTGCAGGTGTACAAACCTTGGAAAAATTACAACTCCAGCATCCCAGCCAATATAGCCAGCAAACATGCGATCTAGTGGAAACTGTTGTCCTCAAAAGTAACTTTTCCATGCTCTGACAATGAGTCAAAACATTCTCCCAACAGACACAAAAGTTAGGATGATTGTTTCTTGATTTCAAGGCAAATAACTGCCATAACTTTGGATTCCGTTTATTAAAATGAGGACATGTGAATTCTGAGGGTGTTCATTTGACAATGAGACTCTGATCTGACCCTTGGAGTTTTGCATGGTTATACAGATAGTCAGCTTTCAGTTTTAAAAACAGAGATAACAAATGTCCTTCAAATTCAAATTGGGAGTCAAAGAAAATATATTGAGCAGGATAGAATTGCACATGTGTACATAAAAACACACACACATACAGAGAGCAGGAAATCTGCACTGTAGAAATATTTATTTATTTATTTATTTATTTTTATCCCACCTTTCTCCCAGACTGGGACCCAAGTCAGCTAACAACATATATAAAACAACAACTTGGGGTTTGTTTGTTTGTTTGTTTTTTGGTTGCTGTTTTTTTGCGCTAATGGACTGGATGAGGAAAAACAGATTGAAACTGAATCCAGACAAAACGGAAGTACTAATGGTAATGGCCCCGAACCCAGGTATTGGGACATAATCCCCAGTCTTAGATGGGGTCACACTCTTCTCAAAGGACTGTGTTCGCAGTTTGGGGGTGCTTGTAGATCCGTTGCTTCAGATGACAAATCAGGTGAATCCATTACTTCAGTTGACAAATCAGGTGATACACCAGCTGTGCCATTTCCTGGAAGTAAGGGTCTCTACAGATGGGCCCTTTGGGCTGTCCTGAAGGCAGGGATGGAGAGGGGCAGCCACACTCCAGCCGCCTCAACCCCTCCCCAAAGACGTCCTGTTGCCGTTCGCCGTTACGCATGGCACACGGCATCAGGACGTCCTTCTGGTGCAGCCTTTTGACATGCTAGTCCAAAAGGGGTGCCAAAGAGCCATGCAGGCTGGCAAAAGGGAGGATCGAGGCTGCACTGTCCGGCAGCCTTGGCCTCAATCCTCTGCTTCCCAGGGTGGCCCAGGCCCCCCCGTCTGCATCTCCCCTTAGGGACCTTGAAACCATGGTACATGCGCTGGTAAACTCTCATCTCGATTTCTGTAATGCACTCTACATAGGGCTACCCTTGTGCCTAGTTCAGAAACTTCAATTGGTACAGAATATGGCAGCCAGGCTGGTCTCAGGTGAAACTAGAAGAGACCATATAACACCTATTTTAAGATCACTTCACTGGCTGCCTATCAGTTTCTTGGCGCAATACAAGGTATTGCTCATCACCTTTAAAGCCCTAAATGGCTTGAGTCCAACCTATCTTCGGGACTGCCTCCTTCCGTATAATCCACCCCACTTAGGTCCTCTGGGAGGAATTTATTGCAAACCTATAAAAACTAGATTGTCTGCAACTGCCCAGAGGACCTTTTCTGCTATCACTCCTAGATTATGGAATGGCCTGCCAAATGAGGTCCGTCACATTACCACCTTAAACAGCTTTAAAAAAGTTGCTAAGATGGATCTCTTCTGGCGGGCCTTTCCTGAGTAGACAACCAGCCACCGAAAAAGCTATGCCTGACCCTGATTTCTGTTACTGTTATTTTAATTTATTTGTCATCTGTTGTTTATCTGTTATTTTTAAGTGTGTTTTAATTGTATTGGGGGGGGGGGCTATTGGGAGATAGTATTGTATGTTTTATCAGGTAAGCTGCCCCAGTTGTGTTATACAGAGAGGTGGGATACAAATCTAAAATTTGAAACAGAGTTAAAAATAATAATAATAATCTAAAACTAACCCCTCATCCCCCAATGAAACCAAGCCTGCAGGATTTTAAAAGGCTTGCTTAAATAAAAATGCCTTTGCCTGCCAGCGAAAGGCCAGCAGTGAAGGGGCCAGCCTAGCCTCCTGTGGAAGGGAGTTCCACAGGGTGGGAACAGCCACTGAGAAGGCTCTCTTAGTGGCTTCTCCCACCCTGTGGAACTCTCTTGTGGTTTGTGCTGTAGCTCCATCCTATAGAATCCTAGAATTTGTAGTTTAATAAGGTCTCTAGCCCTCTCTTTCAATGTGTTCTGGTGCTTCACAAAATTACAAATCTCAGGATTCTGTATAATGGAGCTATGACATTTAAAGTGGTGTCAAACTGCATTATTTCCAAAGTGTAGATACACACAGAGAGAGAATGAGAGAGAGAGAGAGAGAGAGAGAGAGATCTTTGTGTAAATATTTACTACTTAAATTCTGTTCAGTAGTAACATTTTCCCTGATAGTCCATTCTTCCTCTTTCATGGATGATGTACTAATGATCCCAATCAATAAGTAACCCCATTTGGTGAGGGTTCTCTGAAGATTTTCTTATCAGTAGCACCAGTAGCTCTTGGAGGCCTGACTGGGACTGACTGCTTTTATTTCACTGTTAAAAACTTTGCTGCTTTTCAATTTATTCAGCACCTAAGAAAACCATGGCTTGGTTGCTGGTCTTTTGAGCTGATCATGTTTCTCT
The DNA here is from genome assembly GCA_026167975.1 of Phrynosoma blainvillii. NCBI lineage: Eukaryota > Metazoa > Chordata > Lepidosauria > Squamata > Phrynosomatidae > Phrynosoma > Phrynosoma blainvillii. The sequence goes on along the minus strand of JANUYF010000002.1, from coordinate 254,482,264 downwards.
ACTTTGAATTGTTAGGCTGCTTTGAAGTGTTTTCAATGTCCTTAAATTGTTTTGGATTCTTTTAAGGTGATTTTATCCCTTTCTTCCCTGCCTGCAAACTATAGGGCAAATTAATAAATCAATAGAAAATAAATACAAAATCATACATGAAGGACTCAAATGACTCCCATCCACAGAATTATCCAGTGTGCTGTGTTGTGCCTGTCATCCACATGCTCAATGTTGCACAGCACATTGGTCTCACTCTGCAATATCTAAGCATTCATGAGGCATTTGAAAAGGAAGCCTACATCCATATAGCTGTATGCATGAGGACTCTCCATGACAATCAAAATCCTCATTTGTGTAGGATGGAGAGCCATGCCAATAGAAGTGGGCTGGTAAAACCTTGCCTTTCAGCCATCATGCTCAAAGCACAAACATCAAAGAGAGAGACATCAAAATGTACCAAAGACTGCCTATGGACAAGCAGGGGAATGACTCCCTCCCTCACTCTTTCACCATTAGAGCCTCCCTCCCCCATTTCATGAGATGTCAATAGATGGTACCATGTGCCTACAAGTATAGAAATGTAGTTCCGTTTCTCCTGTCCATTCTTTGGATGTGTGCACAGAGGGAGCCATTGTCATGTCTCAGGTCTAAAATAATAGGACTTCTGAGGAGAAGGGGTAAAAATTAAAAGGAAAGCAATGAACACTAATTTTCAGTCAAAATATTCAAAAGCCACCAATAGGGAGGGAGTGGTTTTTTTTGCTAAGTATATTCATGAAGGACTATGAGAAGTTTCAACTCGCCTCTAGAAGAAACAGTTGAGAGTTATTCCTGAAGTTTAGTAGTTCCTGCTAGTCCATCAGTGCATCTATCCTGTAGGAATAACACAGTTTGACACCACTTTAAGTGCTGTAGTGCCATCCTATAGAATCCTGGGATTTGTAGTTTTACAAGGTATTTAGCCTTTTCTATCAAAGCGTGCTTGTGCCTCACAAAACCTTGTCCCAAGGCTCTGTAGGATGGAACCATGGTAGTTAAATTAGTAGCAATCTGCATTATTTCTACAATGTAGGTACACTCCATGACATCAGGGGTGGAATATCTCTGTTGTCATGCAATCCTAGAGCTGTCCCAAGCCTGACTTCACTGTGTTGAAATGGCCTCTGCTTCCAAGTACCAACCTGGTATTTTCAAACATGGTATCTTCTGAGAAGCATTTAAGCATAAATGGCTTAGTGAGTAGAAAAGTCTGTGTAGTAGAAAGAGATGTAGAAGCAAGAAAATATAACAAGCCAATTACTCTGACAATCTATTCAGTGGGCAGGTACACAAATATGTGTGGGCAGTGATTCACTGGCAGCCCACTGCAATAGATAATAATAATAATAATAATAATAATAATAATAAATTTTATTTATAGCCCGCCCCTCTGCGGAGCAATCGAGGCAGGTTACAACATTTAAAATACACAAGTTAAAACATTCTATTCCACATCCAACCCTCCCACCCCTTAAAACAGTATTAAACTAGTTATAAATTAAAACAACCTGCTGTGAAGTAAAAACAAAACAATATAACAATACAATAATAAGACAATATTTCTTGAGCAGATAACATAAGATGTATTTCTTGAGCAGATAACATAAGATTTCAGACTGAACATAAACATAAAATTTCAGACTGAAAATAAAGCTAAAGCAAATTCAAAGATCTATTCATTTTTTTTTTTAAAAAAAATACCCAATGACTTTAATGGCAATCATAATTTATATTTAAATGTTTTTGTTAAGATTCCAAGTGGCAATTTACCTCAAGCTGAAATAATTAAATGCCAGTATGGCATTTGCTACCCATAAAATGATCCCACCCTTTTAGAATTTTGAAAAGAAAATTGGGTCATGTGAGGAATGAGGGAAAATGTAGTCAACTGTCTGTAGATAATATAACCCATTTTTCTTAGAACTGTAAGCTAGGTCTTAATTATGGAAAATAAATGTCTTATTTACTAATCCTCCCAGTCTTGTCTAATTTGTTACTTTAACACACTAAGAATAATTAAGTTCTGTCAAAATATCCCATCGGTTAATCCTCCAACAAACTGAATTCATTAAATATATATATATATATATATATATATGCCAGAAATGTGTGCCTTTGTGTATCTGGGAACCTGCTTCTGCTTAAATAAGCAGAGCTGTTTGTGTTATTGTACAGAAACATTTTCACTTTCCTTTTTTCCCAGAGACATTTTGAGTACTGATGCAATGATTAAGAAAACCATGAATCATCCAAGAGACTCAAGTGCTGCCCTTTAGCAATAATCTTCCATTCCTCTGGCCTAGTTTTGTGCTGGTGGTAAACCTGTCTCTCTTCCTAGCAATCCCAGATTGCAGGCATTTGCTCATAAGATTGCCTGCTCCTCCAAACATGAACTGATTAATCCCAGAGAGACAAAAGGTGCATCTACATGGCAGAAATCATGCAGTTTCACATCACTTTAACGGACATGAGTCCAGTATGCAAAATCCTAGGATTTGTATTTCTATGAGGCACCAGCACTCTTTGGCACAGAAGGCTAAACACTTTGTAAAACTAGAAATCCCAGGATTCTAGAGGATGGGGACACAGAACTTAAAGTGGTGGCAAACTGCATGATTTCTACAGTTTAGATGCACCCAGGGTCTCCACAGTGCTACACCACTAGTGAGATCATTTGCAATAAGGAAGGGGAAAGGGGGAAAATGGCAGGGTAGAAATGTTTGGCCATCAAACTCAAGTTAGGGGGGTTGCAGACTGCCATAAATAGTGCAAATTGAGTCCACTTTTAGGGTTAGGGTTAGTGCTAGGGAATCATGGGAATTGTGTGTTTTTTCTGAAACATTGAGCCTTCTCTGTCAGAGAGCTCTGGTGCCACAATAAAATACAGTTCTCATGATTCCCTAGCACTAACCCTAACCCTAAAATTGACTCACTTTGCACTATTTCTGGCAGTCTGCAACCCCCCTTAGTGGGCATGTGAATCTAGACAAGGCTGTTATTTAGGCATTAAAGGAGCTGTTCAAGGTGCTGAATTCTATCAGCAAAATATATTCAGGACATTGAAAGTTATCCAAAACCTAAAATGGACACTGCCACACACCCCCCAACATGAGAGTCACCAGCCACCACTGTTTGTAGCAATGCTTTAGTCCAATCCCTGAAGTGTCCTACACTGTGGAGGACAGCCTGGGCTTTGTAAGCTGTCCCACTGCCCTTTTTCACCCTCTCATGCCATGTTTCTTGTTCATTTGATTTCCTTGTTTTTGTGGTAGTTGTGGTGGTGTGCCTTCAAGTCATTTCTAAATTATGACAACCCTAAAGTAAACCTATCACGGGGCAGTGGCATCACTACAGGGGTGCAGAGGGTGCAGACCACACCAGGTTACACCTTAAAAAGGGGTGACACCAGTGCTCCTCAAACACCTACTTTTGGGCAGAAACAGGTTGTGACAGTCATCTGCTTCCCTTTAAAATGCTTTCTGAGAGGGAGGGAGTAGGGTGAAGCTCAGTGGGAAAAGAAAGGAGAGGCCTCAGAATTTTTTAAAATTAAAATTTCAGAATTCAAATTTTTTAATTTTTAATTTTAAAAAAATCTTTTTAAATTTTTTTAAAAAACATCACATTTTAACCAGATCCTCACTATGCATATGTAAATACATTTAGGTTGTGCATATGATGTTGTAATTTGAAGGTATAATTTTAATTTTACTAGTTGTTTATCTCACAATTATTAGCATTACACTCAGTGCTACATGGGAATTACAATTTACAAGTAACTTTAGTGCAAAAAAAAAAAACATTGCTAAGGATTCTGTATGGTGTGAAATGGGATGAGGTCAAGGGGGGGGGGACACCATGAGTTCCCACACCAGGTGACACCAACCCTTGGTAAGATTTTTTTCAAAAGGGGGTTTCCTTTGCCTTCTCCTAAGGCTGAGAGAGTGTGATTGCCCAAGGTTACCCAGTGGGTTTCATGGCTGAACAGGGAATAAAAATCCTGGCCTCTAGAGTCATAGTCCAACACTCAAACCACTATGCCATGCTGGTAGACACTGTCTCAAATGAAAATTAAATGTCACTGTTGCTGTCAGCCTCAGATATATTGAAGATGGTAATATTCTTTCATAGTTTAACTAGTTGTTAAGTCCTTCAGAGCTTACTGAGGAATAGTATGAGCATAGAGAACCAGCATGGTGTAGAGATTTGAGGGTTGGACAATGACTCTGGAGATCACTAGATTCCTCACTAGAGCATAAAAAAACACATAAAAACCTTGGGCAAGTCACACTCTCTCAACCTCAGAAGATGGCAATGGCAAATCCCTTCTGAAAAAACTTGCCAAGAAAACCCTTTGATAAGTTTGCCTTAGGGTTGCCATGAGTCAAAAAGTATATGGAGGCATGCAACAACAAAACAAAAAAACAGTAGGGAAAGGCAGAAGAGGAGGGGGAGGAAACAAAATGGTAAACCTTATCCGGTCCCTTTACTCTTAACATCCCACAATCAGAACTGGAAAAAGTACCTTTGGGAGACTACAGCTCCCAAAGTAACCCAGCCAGCATGACTGTTGGCTGAGAGATTCTGCAAGCTGTAGGCCTCAAAATATACATGTCCCAAGATCTACTTCCCTTCTCTGAAAAAAGCTCTTTTTTTTTACTTTAAACTTCACTGACCCAGACAAAACTATATTTTATACTTTTCTCTCCTAACTGGGGAATAACTCTTTTTTCCCAAAGCTTCTGTTTCATTCTTATCACCTCAGACCTCTACATAACAAGCATTCTATCTGTTATCTAGATAGCCATGTCACACAGCCATCCCATAATTCCCCTTAGGGCATTTCTACTTTTTCTTTTATATAGAAAATGTGTTCATGATTGATATTTCTGAAGTTTGCAATGCACTTGATAGAAAAGCCGTGCTTCCTAAAAAGGCAGTTCTTTCATGTGTTGCCTCTGTTCAAGAATTAATGCTTTAAGGTCAGAAAACCATTTGCACATTGAGCTTCCCTTATCTGAAATACTTGGGACCAGAAATATTTTGGATTTCAGATTTATTTTTATTTTGGAATACTTGTATTTACATATGCATACATAATGAGATACTTTGGAGATGGGACCCAAGTCTAAACATACACCTGATACACGTAGTCTGAAGATAATTTTATCCAAATTTTTAAAATAATCTTTGTGCGTGAAACAAAGTTTATGTACATTGAACCATTGGAAAACAAAGGTATCACTATCTCAGCCACCCATGAAAAAGGTTTGGGTGTTTTTTTTTAATATTTCATATTTTGGAATTTCAGATAAGAGCACCTCAACCTATACTTACAAATAAAGTTAGCATTTTTTTTATAAGTATAAGGATGGGCTCCACTAGGTGGCAGTGTGACAGATCAGTGAAGATTAGAGAAATAAGCTGTTCAGCCACTTTAGACCAGTTCTACTTCTGAAGTTGTGTAAAAAGGCCAGCAATCTACTTGTGTTTATGATGATGAAGATTTTTATATGATCACTATATGTGCAGTCTTGACCCACTTCCATTAATCCGTTAATTGGCTGTGGAATGTTGCTGGAGGAAGTGATGGTTTCTCATATACATAGATCTAATCAAAATAGTACCAGAGGTTACATGATGAGAACAAAGATTTAATTTCTGAACAAGACAAACAGAGTTACATGTGATAAGAGGCTAAAATAGTCTTTTTACAAAATGTTCTGAAGTGATTCCTGGAAAAAATCCAAAAGAGAGAGAGAGAGAGGAGTGAATTCTTCTGCTAACTCTGGTCACTATGGAAACTAGAGCCCAAGAAAAGCTGTTGTAGGTAGACAGGTTACTGCCCAGACTTTGAGAACTCTCATAGGAAGTATAGTTTAGAATTGACCATTCCATAACCTATTTCTTGTTTGCCTCATACATTTTCTCCCCATATTTTAGATGTCATACTAAATAATACAAGCTAAGTAAAATGGACATCCTTCCTATTTTACCCACATTTCCATGTAGTCCCTAGCCCTGTTCAGGTGTTTGATAGCTGTGACTACCAAATACAGAAAGGTACAAGCAGAAGCATGGAACAGGTAGTCTCACCCCTGTTTGGAACAACCTGTGTCATGGCTATGCTGCCTAGCTGAGAGAAGGTCAGCTGACTCTGAATGTAGCTAACATCTGTGGCTGGAATTCGTTATCACATTTATTATAGGTTACACATCTATACTTGAGTCAGATTCAAAATCCCTACATATTAGTAGGGATGGTGTACGGAATATGTAGGGAAGGTAAAAGTCCCTAATCCTGATTTACTAGGCAGCAGTCTGTGTGGGTGATGGGGGTCTATTCTTCTATCAATTTGTGACACAGTAGGCTGATGTAACACCTGCTATCTCCAGCAATCTCCAGTGTGAGAATGGATTGCAACAAGGATCCTAGTTCTGACTGTTATATTAGAGATTGCTCTCAGAAGGCTATGGAAAGATCAGGACTGAGAGATGCGCTCACACATAGCTACATAGAATAGTTATGTGTGGTAGTTACGTAGCTAAGCAGCTGGTCTAGAATATTGGCCTGTGTGTATAGGATTCCTTCTTTGAGCCCTGACTGACCAAGATTCCCTTCTTGTTGTTGGAAATCCTATACAGCTGCATGGTAGGCCTCCTAAGAATGAGGCTTTGGGCAACAAGCAGGAACCCTAGCTGGTATGTGTATCAGCATCCAAGGGCATCACACATTTCCATTCATAATTTCCTCCAGGTTCACTCCTAGCGATGGTTCTTCCTTCTCTTCCCTCCCACCCTCTCTTCATTTTGGTTTCTATTTTAGATTAATTCAGTGGTCTGATAGTATAATAGCATGATGTAAGCATAAAATGTGGATGCCTGGTTTTCTCCTCTTGCTCCTGATGGCACATCTATGACAAAGGTCCCTTCCTGAGAATGCAACCATTGCACAACTATTGCTTGCAAGACCAGCTTGAAAACATTGTTTGTAAAAGCAGCTACAGAAGATAGATGGATCCACCTCTGCTGATCCCTCTGTTTTCCAATAACACAGAAATGGCCATGATGAGGGGATACTTAAAGGCAAACTTTGGGTAGATGTAGTCCTTTCACAGTCAAGAAAGAATTCTGATCTCTGTAGGAACCAAAAACTGGGTTAAAATATCCTAAATTGGGCAATTTAATAATCCTGACACAAGAAACCCCCTCCTGACTCAAAAGCAACTGTCAAAGCTTTGAGGTAATAAAGCCAAGAGCACTGCAAGATCCTTGAGAAACAGTGGTCTGCAATAAATGTTGGAATTACTTCCATATTTTAATTATGTATGTTTTAAACTAATCAGTTTGTAAATACTTACTTCCTGAAATAATTTTTCTATAATAGGTGAGTTATTGTATTAGAATCTTTCTTGAAGTTTTCCTCCTCACCACCACAAGCCTAATGATTGCTGTAAAAGCATCTAGAGAGTGGGAGTATGACTTTTTCTTGAGTAACTCTGTGCAGTGAGAATCTCAAAACAGGTAAGATAGAAAAGAAAAATAGGAGAGGATTTCAAAGATTTAATGTCCTGATTCCACCCAGCCCTTTTTCAAGTGTGGATTTGACCTAGCTTAAACCTCAGCCTAATTGTGATTGACACCTATCATTCTAATGTTGCAGTCACATGGATTAGCAATATTACACCCTTGCAAAGATGCAAAAGTGTAAGGTGAAATTGGGCCAATTTTTAATTTTCTGGGGGAAAAAACAGAGATGAATATTCATTTCATGTAATCCATTCCTGCTCTTTGTATTGTATATTGATGTACTTTTTTCAGCTGGAGGAGTGAATTAAATATGAATATAACACTTTCAAAATCTTTCTAGGCCAAGGAAGAGAATCATGGGGTACATCAGATGTAATTGGACTGCTTCTTTAAGCATTACTCATCATTGCCTATGCTGGTTAGGGATGATGAGAGACGCAGTCCAACAATATTTGGAGACCATCTGCTAGTACAGAAATTTTGCATGTCTTCAATAATTTTTGAAGGCCATGGAGGAGATTCTCTTTTCATTCCTAAGAAGGGTGACAAGGATAGGATTTTCTTGTAGTATAATGGACTCATGGATGGGTTCTTCATTGATTTTGCAATTGGTGAGCTCCAGGCCCCCAATACATATCAGATGATGAGAGGACAATGACCTACAAGGAGACACAGAGTCTTCTCTGAGGCCTGCTGGTGTGACTTCTGAGGTTGGAAACACTGAGCATACATAAATGTAGGGTTCTTTTTCATTGCTTCTTCTTGGATTCTTTTGAATACTTTTGGACCGTTCTTCTTTAAATGCAATAGACATTGCAGAGACACTAGATCGGGTTGTCAGGTCAGGACTAATTCCAGGCCTGGAGAACTGTCCAAACCTGTAACCTAGCAATGACTCTTGCAATATAAGAGGTTGCCCTTGATGATAATACAAGGCTAATGTTACAATGGGCAGCCCTTTGTGGTGTTACTAGGCAAATGAGGAATATATATATACATACACATTTTCAGAGCACCCTTCCCCCTTGATCTGAGGTTCATGCCCTGAGATCTCAGAATCCTGATATTGCTAAGTTGCTTGTCACATGCAGCATGAGAAACAAAATGTCTACAAAATAGGGCAGGATTTAGAATTCAAGTCCAGTCCCCCTCTCAGCTGAACCACAGGGTAAAGGGGGGATCTCATGAGGTTTTATTCTTATCAGGGTGCTTCTTGCCCCTGATACTGAAGGGTGTTTTAGAGTAGCTGCCTCAGGTACACCTGCCACTCCCAGTTGTCCCTTCTCCCCCTCTCCAAATTTCTCAAACCATGGCTAATACCCAGCATGGTGAAATACTGAGATGCCTCAGTCCCATTTGTCTCAAGAGTTACTGAATATACTACTATAGAATAGCTTTATAGTTAATCTTGTCTTATTGTTAACACTCTCAGTTCTGTTCCCTCCATCATCGCACAATTTTCTTCCCTGGTCTGAAGCATTATGGAGATTACGGAAAAAGCATATTGCTTCTTTAGCTTTGCTTAGGCACCTGATTCATTTTCTTTTAATGCTTCATTCACTCTCCTCTCTTCATCTCTCTTTCTTGTTTTTTCTCTCTCTCTCCTCATAAATTCTGGGCTAAACATTTTCTTCTTTCCTTCTCTCCTTCCTTCTCTTTCACTCTCTCCTCTTCTTTCTCCTTCTTCCCCCTGAAACTTCAGCCTACACTCACCTTTTCCCACTTTCTATAGTTCTCTTTCTTATACTCTTTTTTATTCTTTTCCCTTCCACAGCATCTGGCTACAGATCTTTTTTTTCCCCTCCCTCTCTCTTTCTCTCTCTTTTCCCATCTCCCCACTTCTCTGAGTTGCACTTGTCTTACTTCTCTATTACCTCTCCTTCTTCCTTTTCTACTTTCTCCCTCTCCTTCAATCCAAATTCTCCTGGCTACAGATCTTTTTTTTCCCCTCCCTCTCTCTTTCTCTCTCTTTTCCCATCTCCCCACTTCTCTGAGTTGCACTTGTCTTACTTCTCTATTACCTCTCCTTCTTCCTTTTCTACTTTCTCCCTCTCCTTCAATCCAAATTCTCCTGGCTACATTTGTCTTTTTTTTGGGGGGGGGGGGGGAGTTGTTGTTTGGGTTTTTTTCTGAAATTTTTTATTATTATTATAATACATTTAAAACAAACATACAATCCACAATCATGTCATCACATAATCTGTGACATACATTCTGTCTTTCACACCTAAATAAAAATTTAAAAAAAGCAGCTTATTTATATACCGCTTCATATCACGCTATGGGATGTCTAAGCGGTTTACAATTGTGAGCTGATTTATATAAATCAGTATTTTCTACACATTAATTCTTCTTTCCTGCTATTTGTTTTGTCTAATAAATTCTGACTTCCTTATTTTTACCCTTCTTTTACATAATTAATCAAAAACCTTGTCATATGCCTCTAAATTTCTATTATTTTTTTCTTTCTTTGATCGTTGTAACCCCTTTTTTCAGACTAATCCTAATCCTAATTCGTTTCATTTTTTATATTTTCCCAACATTTTGTTTTATTTATAAATTCATATGTTATATTCAGTAATTGTTCATTTTCCAATAATCTTTGAACATCTCCCATTCTTTTTCTACTTCTTCCTTTGGTTTGTCTTTCATCATTGCTGTCAACATATCTAGTTTCATTGCTTCTTTCATTTTATCTTCCCATTCTTCCACTGTTGGGATATTAGTCTGCTTCCAATGTCTTGTGCATGTAATTCTTGCTGTTGTTACAATGTATAATATTAATATTTTATATTTCCTTTCTGACTCAAGTTTAATCGCTTTTGTTATAGTCAATAAAAAGAGTGTTGGATCAAGTGGAATTTGTATCTTTAATATCACTGCGTTTTTTTCTGGGATCATTCTCCATTTTTTTTTATTTTTATTTTTATTTTTATTTTTTGCTATTTTACAGTCCCACCACTGGTGGTATAACTGGTGGTATAATACAGTACCACCACTGGTGGTATCAACTACTGTTGATTGTTACAGGAGTCATATACCAATATATATATATATATATATATATATATATATATAATCTTTTTTTTCATATTTTATTTAATTGAATTTTTATACAATTTTAAAAGAAACACAACATAAATTCATTACTTCTCAGAAGGAGTTCCTAGTTATTTAACTTAAGAGGAGTATTGCATTTGTATAACTCAATTTCCATTTACCTAAATCATACAAAGAGCCTAATGCTTTATAAGGGCGTTCACTGATGTAAAGAACAAAACAAAATATAGAACTGTTAGGTTGAATAATATTTCTTATACATTCTTCCTAGGCTAAATATGTGGAAGTGGGAGAAAAGTAGGAGAAAGAAGGTAGGAAAGAGTACATAAGATTTACTAAGAAGTAGAAATATTTATAAAACAACGATTTTTGTCTAACTTTTTTTAACAAGTCCGTAAGTTTTCTACTTTTTTCCATTTTTCCCTAAATTTGTCCTCTGTTTGGTTTTTTAGCATCATTGTCAATTTGTCCATTTGCATTAAATCATAAAGTTTAATTTCCCATTCATGTTCAAGGTTTCCCTTTACTGCTTTCCAGTGTTTGGCAAATATTAGCCTTGTCGCAGTAATCATGTATAGGATAACACCCATTACTTCCTTGTTTATCTTTTCTTTCAATTCAGTTGTTATATTTAGTAAAAAGAGTTTAGGGTCCATGTTAAATTTAATTTGAAATGTGTCCTGAATTCTTATATGGATCCGCTCCCAAAAGTCAGTTGCTATCGGACAATCCCACCACATGTGGAGCAGATTTGCATTGTCCTTCCCACATTTCCAACATGTGCAGTCTATTTTGCGGTTTGTTTTGGCCAATTTTTCTGGGGAGAGGTGCCATCTGTACAGCATCTTGTAATAATTTTCAATCAGCTGAGAACTTTTTGTGAATTTTAAATTTTTAAGCCACACTTCTTCCCAAGTTGCTAATTCGATATTTTCTCCAAAATCCTGCATCCATTTGATCATTGAAATTTTAATCGTTTCTTCTTTTAAGTCAATATCCAGTATTAGTTTATAGAGTCTAGAAATCATGTTTTTCTCCTTTTTCCATGATCTTTTCTAACATATGCTTATCTAATTCTATTCCTATTGTTTCCTTAGCAATTTTAAATCTTTCCTTTATTTGAAGGTACGTTAACCATTGCAGTTTAAAACCTTCTTCATTTAGTTCTTTATTAGATTTAATTTTTATTTCTTTTGTGGATTTAACTAAAATGTCGCCATATGTCAACCATTTCCCTAATGTTGATCTGTCCTCTTTATGAAAAGCTTCCTGAGGGGAGATCCATCTTGGGATTTTGTTATAGATAAATCTTTTATATTTCCACCATATTTTCATTAATGCCTTCCTTATTAAATGTTTGTTAAATTCACCATCTGTTATTTCATTTTCATATTGGAGGAACTTATGCCAACCTTCCTTTAAATCATGACCTTCTAAAGTTAATAGACGTTTATTTTTTAGTTCAAGCCACTCTTTTAACCAAGTAATAGTTGCTGCCGCATAATAGGCTTGTAAATTGGGAAGTCCTAGTCCACCTTTCCTTTTTTCATCTTGCAAAGTTTTTAATTTTATTCTTGGTTTTTTGCCACCCCAAATGAAGTCACTAATATCTTTGTTCCATTTTTTAAAGATGGAATTGGATGTAATTATAGGGATATTTTGGAATAAATACATCATTTTTGGCAAGATGTGTTGTTGTATTAGGGCTATTCTGCCCATTAGTGATAATTGTATTGAGTTCCATTTGTTTTTCTTTAATTTTTTGCCATATCGCTATATAGTTGTTGGCTAAAAGATCCCTATTTTGGTTAGTCAAAATTATGCCTAAATATTTGGTTTTTTTATTATCCTAATTTCTGTTTCTTGTGTTAGTCTCATTTCCTCTTTTTTTGATATTTTTTATTATAATTCCACTTTTTAAGAGATTAATTTTTAGCCCTGCTAAATTGCATATCTCGTTAAGGGAAACCCATAGCCTTTTTATACTTTTAATTGGATCATCTAAAATGAATGCTATATCATCTGCAAAAGCTTTGGTTTTATAGTTGTAATTCCCAATTTGTAGGCCCTTAATATTGTTATCTTTCCTAATTTTCCTCAAAATAACTTCCATCACCATGATAAATAAGAGGGGTGAAAGGGGACAACCTTGGTGTGTTCCTTTGTTAATGTTCCATTGTTCTGATTTCTCCCCATTAATATTCAGTTGTGCTGATTGATGTTGATAGATTATATTAATCCAATTTTGCATTTTTTCCCCAATATCGCCTTGCTTTAAGGTTTCTTTCATAAAGAGCCAATCAACGTTATCGAAGGCTTTTTCCAGATCGATTAATACAATGCCTAATTTCTTTTCTTTTTTCTTTTCATAATATTCTAAGATATCAATAATTGTCCTGATGTTATTTTTGATTTGTCGGCCAGGAAGAAAACCTGCCTGGTCTTCATGTACCCATTATATTAATTCTTTTTTCAATCTGTCCGCTAAAATTGTTGCGTAGATCTTATAATCTAGGTTTAACAGTGAAATAGGCCTGTAATTTTCTATCTGGTTTATGTTTTTATCTTCTTTTGGTATTAATGTTATTATTGCCTCTCCCCATGTTCTGGGGTAGAGGCCCTTGTCTATTTCTCTTATTGTATGCATCAGTGGCTCGATTAGTTCGTTGCTGAATATTTTGTAAAATTTTGCTGTTAAACCGTCAGGTCCGGGGGCTTTGTTTTCTTTCAATTTTTGTATTGTGCTACTTATTTCTTCTCTAGTTATTGGTTTGTTCAGTTCTTTTTTGCGGTCTTCTGCAAATTTTGGAATTTGTTCCTTTTTAATAAACTCTTGAATTTCCATTCTTTTTTTATGTGATATATTCTCTGATTGAAATAACTTCTTGAAGTAAGAGGTCGCTATTTGTTTAATTTTGTCTTGTTGTGTGTATTCTTTTCCTTTATCTGTCAATTTCAATATCATTCTCCTTTCTTTTTGTTTTCTCACTTTATATGCAAGCCATTTACCTGTTTTATTGGCGTGTTCAAAATAATTTTGTTTTAGGAATTTCATTTTATTTGCTATCTGTTGTGTGATTTTAGAATTGAAATGATCCCTTATTTTTTGTAAATCTCAGTTTAGTGTCTTGTTTAATGGGTCTTTCTTAAGTTTTAGTTCGGTTTCTTTTAAATCTTCCATTAATTTCTTATCTTTTAGCTGCTCAATCCTGTTTTTCCTAATTTCTTGTTGAATAAAGTACCCCCTTATTACTGCCTTACTGGCATCCCATATGACATGGGCTGGCAAATTGGCACTATTGTTTTCTTTAAAATACAAGTTTATTTCTTTTCTTAGTCTTTGTATAAATTCCTCATCATTTAAAAGGTAATCTTTCAGTTTCCAATTAAAGCTCTTTGTGTTTGATTTCATTTCTAGCAGTATGGCGTTATGGTCTGAGAGTGTTCTAGGACTAATTTCTATTTTTATAATATCTCTGCTAAATTCCTTTGTGGCACAGATCATGTCAATTCTGGACCAGGTTCTGAATCTATCAGAGAAAAACGTATAATCTTTGTTATTGTCATGACACCATCTCCATAGGTCTACAAGATTGAGTTTCTCTAATAATTTAAAAGCTGATGTTGGTAGTTTGCCTTGAGTAGGCTTTTTGGGGCTTGACCTCTCTTTAAGTGGGTCCCAGACCCCATTCCAATCTCCTGCTATCATTATTTTCTCATAGTCTAAGCTTGTAATTTCCTGATAGAGTTTTTTAAAGAACTTTCCTTTATTTTCTTGGGGTGCATAAAGATTGATTAATAACATTTTTTCTCCTTGATATAATAATTCAATTGCTAGATATCTACCTTCTGGGTCTTTCAAAATTTCTTTTGCTTGTCCTTTTGTTCTAACGTAGATTGCTACACCCTTCTTTTTTTTATCTTTGTTGCTCGCTTCAAAAAGTTCTCCTAGCTTTTTATTCTCTAACACATGTTTATCTTTGTCTTTGATATGTGTTTCTTGAATGCAGACCATGTCTGCTTTCTGTTTGTTCAAATAATGAAATATTTTTCTTCTCTTGATTTTTGAATTTAGACCATTAATATTCCAAGAGATTAATTTCATTTTGACTTAATATTTGGATTTTCTCTGGTTTTTTGGGGGTTTTTTCCGCTTTCCTCTTCCCTATTGAAGTTTGTTTTTTTACATAATTCTTGTCTACTTCATTATCTTCTTGGGGGGTTCTTGCTCTTGCTTCTGAGTCTTGTTCTGAGTCTAATTCTCCTTCATCGGAAGAAGATTGGTCATTTAAATTGTCTGAATCCTCAGACTTTTGTTCCTGATTGGTTTTCATAGACTCTTTCCCTGATCTGGTTTCCATTCTTGGCTTTGTATGTTTTTTTTTTCTTTTGTCCTTTTATTTAATTCCTTTGTAATCTCTGAAGTTTGATTCTCTTTATTTTTGAATAGGAAAGATTTCATTTTTTCTTCTGAGTTAATTACTACTTTTTCTTTCCTCCATGTGAAGGACAAGCCCTCTGTTTTTTCCCATTTATATTTAATATCGTTTTGTCTTAAGAATTCTGTTATTGCAGTGTAATCTTTTCTTTTCCTTAATGTTTGTATAGGGATTACTTTAAATTTTTTTACTTCTTTTCCCTCCACTACGAACTTCTTATTTTGATTCACTTCTAGAATGACATCTCTCAACCTTTCCCTTACAAAGTTTATCATTATATCTCTTGGTAACTTGTGTTTCCTTGCAATCCATGAGTCTATTCGATACAAATTATCAATTTCCAGGTCCAGTTGCTCTCCTGACCAATCTAGAAATTGAGCTAAGGCTGGGATTACTTTTGTAACTAGATTTTCATTTAGTTGTTCTTCCACTCCCCTTAGTTTTAATATATTTATAATCTTGACATAAAGTGAATTTGTTAGTGTCTACCCATGATTTTTCCCACGTCTCTAATTCAATAGTCTTTCCTATGTCTTGAGCCCATCTAACCATCACTTGTTTTACACATTCATCTTTTAGTTCTCTCTCCTTTAATATTTTATAAAATTTAGAGATATGTTTGCCCTCTTTATCAAATATTATCTTGTCTATGGTTGATTTATCCTTTATAAATCCCCTATTCCTCTTGTCTATTTTAAATTGTTCTTTTAGCTGTCTATATAAGAACCAGTTTTTTCCAATTATATTGCTTAATTCTTCCTCTGTTTTCGTCTCTATCTCATTTTCTTATTTCCATTTTAGTAATTCTTTATACGTCAGCCACGGTTTCTTATTTATTCTTGATTTTTCTAGAAAAGCCTCTTGGCTTGATACCCAGCTTGGGATTTGACTGTAATATTGTTTTCTGATTTTAATCCATACTTTAAATAACACATTTCTTATAATATGGTGTGAAAAGTGTTTATTGTCTTTTAATTTATCGTACCATAAAAAACCATGGTACCCATATCTCATATTGGTTCTTTCAAAATCTAATAATCTTCCATTGTTAAATTTAATCCAATCTTCAATCCATGTCATACATGCAGCGTAATAGTAAAGTTTCAAGTTTGGTAAGCCACAGCCACCTTTTATTTTATCCTCCATTACTAGTTTTCATTTTATTCTAGCTTTTTTTCCCTAACCATATAAACTTTATCAATTCTCTTTGCCATTCCTCGAGATATTTTTCTTTCATTACTATAGGTAAATTTTGGAATAAATATATAAATTTAGGCAATATATTCATTTTTATTACAGCTATCCTTCCCAAGAAGGATAGTCGCAACTTCTTCCATCATTCCAAATTTCTTTTTATTTCTTCCCAATTTTTTAAATAATTATTTTAAAATAATTCCATATTTCTCTTTGTTAGTTATATTCCCAAGTATCTAACCTTTTTCACAATTTTAAATCCAGTTAATGTTTTTAGTTCTTCCTCTTCTTTTGCATTCAGGTTCATTGTCATTATTGATGTTTTATCTCTGTTTAATTTAAATTCTGCTGCATTTCCATAGTCATTGATCACTTCTAATAATCTTTCTATGCTTTCGTGTGGTTTTTCTATGAAGTAAATAACATCATCCACAAATGCTTGTAGTTTAAAACTGTGTCCATTCACCTTAACCCCTTTTATCCTCTTGTCTTCTCTGATTTTGTTATTTAGTATTTCCAACGTTATGGTGAATAATAGCGGTGACAGTGGGCAACCTTGCCTTGTTCCTCTCACTATTTGAATTTTTTCCGTTCTTTCGTTATTTATAATTATCTGAGCGTTTTGATCTTTATAAATTGCCTTAATCCAATCTATAAATTCCGTTCCCATTTTCATTCTCATAATTAATTCCTGGATAAAGTTCCAGTTTTTTTGAGAATCTGTCAAATGTCGGCATCGATCAGGATCATTGCCAATTTCTTGTCATTGTGAAATTCAAAGAATTCAGTAATATTTAAGACCATTGCCAAATTACTCTTTCCTTGTCTGCTTGGTATAAATCCATTCTGATCTTCATGAATTATTTTTTTGAGAATCTTTTTCAGCCTTGTTGCTAGAATGGCTGTAAATATCTTGTAGTCTGTGTTAATCAGTGAGATGGGTCTATAATTTCTTATATCAGTCATATCTTTGTTTTCTTTTGGAATCAAGCAAATATATGCCTCTTTCCAAGAATCAGGAATTCCTTGATCTCGTATACTGTTTATTTTTTCTTTCAATGGAATCATTATTTCATTGGTCATTTTTTTTTTTTTGTAATATATCGATGTTAGCCCATCTGGGCCTGGTGATTTTCCTAATTTCAGTTTCCCTATCTCCTCAAGAATTTCCTTATCTGATATTGGTTTATTTAGATTTTCCTTCTGCTCTTTGTTTAATGGCTTTATCTTTTGTTTATTCAGATAATTATTTACTAGACTTCTGTCTGCATTTGCTTCTGATCCTTTATTATATAATTTTTAATAGTATTCTCTAAAAATCCTCTTAATATTTCTCTGGTCTGTAAATGTTTCTCCTTTATGTCTTATCTCCACAATTATCTTCTTCTCTCTTTTCTTCCTTAATCTGCTGGCTAGTAATTTACCTTTTTTATTTCCTGCTTCAAACAGTCTTTGTTTTGTTGCTTTTAATTTCTTTTCTATTTCTTTAATTGCTATCATCTTTATTTGGTGTTGTAGGTCGTCAATTTCACATTTCAGTCTTTTATCTCCACTTTTTTTTCCATTCCTCTTTTTTCTTCTTTAATTCTTTCCTCATTTTCTCTTCTTTCTCCTTCTCTTTTCTTCTTAGTTCATATTGTAGTTTGGTAATAACTCCTCTTATTACCACTTTACTTGTGTCCCATATTATTTTTTGGCACCAATCCTTCTATTTTATTTTCTTTAAAATAATATTTCAAAGTTTCTTTTATTTTGTTTAAATTGTTTTTATCCTTTAACACATCTTCCTGAAACCTCAAGATATATTTTTTTCCCCTTCCATTATCTCCATCATAATTGGGTTATGATCTGAGGTACATTTCGTCAATATTTCCATAAATTTAACTTTTAAGGTCAAAGATTTTGTAGTTAAGAATAAATCTATTCTCGAAAGTGAATGATGTGTTTGTGAGAAAAAAGTGAAGCCATTTGCATTTTTATATTTATTTCTCCATACGTCTTGTAGTCCAAATTCATCTGCTAATTCAAAGAATGATTTAGGCAGTTTGCCTTCATTTTGTTTTATTTATTTATTTTTCCTTTTAGTGATACTCTTATCTTTTTTTGGATCCAGTACGGCATTGAAATCTCCTAACAATATGATATTTTCATATTCCCATTTCTTCAATTCTTTGTGTATTCCATCAAAGTATTTTTCTCTATTTTTTAACGGGGCATAAATTCCTGCTTCCAGAATAGTTATATTCTCTAGTTTCACTTCCGCCCCAATGTATGTGCCTTCCTCACCACCAAATATCTCTTTAGATTGGTATTTCCTTTTCACATATATTGCTAAGCCTTTTTTCCTTTTTTCCTTAGCTGCTGTATAGAAATTGCCTAATTTGCTGTTTCTTATATATTGTGTTTCTTTTTTCCTTATCTTGATTTCTTGTATGCATGTTATGTCACTGTTTAATTTCTCCAGTCTGTGAAATACGATGCTTCTTTTATATCTAGAATTGATGCCTTTGACGTTCCATGATGTAATCTTAATTCCCATCTTATCTTTTCAGATGATATTTAGAACAAATAAATGTCATTTTCTTTTTGTTGTTGTGCCACCCCTTCCTCCCCTTTTTATTCTTTTTTATTAAATGTGTTTCTTCATGTAGTTTTATTTCAAATTAGTTTTATTTAGTTCAGAAATTTCCTTTTCCTTTCCTTTTCTTTTTCCCCCCTTTCTTAAACTTCCTTCTTAGTGTTAGTTACTTTTCTTCTTCACTATTTTCTTTGGATTCACTTTCTCTGCTTCTCAGTTCTGCTTCTTCAATCGATTCTTCCTCTTCTGAATTTCTTACTTTTTCTTCTTCCTGCTTGTTGGTTTCTTTCTATGTTTCTCGGGTCCTCCTTATGTCTCTTTGATCTCCATTCTCTTACTATGATTTTTCCTGATCCATGTCCTTCTTCTTCTTCTTCTTTTCTATAGTCTTCCTTTGATCTTTGTTCTATTTCTATAACCTTGGCTATATTATCTATCCTAATTCTTTTTTGGTTATATGAAAAAGAAAGTCCTTCAATTCTTTCCTATTTAAAATTAATATTTAGATTCTTTAACAATTGGACCAAACTCTTATACTTATTTCTTTCCAGCATTATTTGTGGTGGTATTTCTTTAAAGATTTTCACTTCTGTATCTTCTATAATTAATCTTGTCTCATAATTTTTCTTTATAATTATATCTCTTATTCTTGATCCGATGAAGCATACCACCACATCTCGTGGGACTTTTTTGTCTTTAGCTTGTGAGGAGTTGACCCTGAAGATCTTGTCAACTTCATGTTCTAATGTTTCCTCTGACTGTCCTATATAACTTGCTAGGCTTGGTATTATTCTGTTTATCAAGTCCTTGTTTTGTTTTTCTGTCAGTCCTCTCATTTTGAAGCATTTTCCCCTGTATCTAAGCTCATTGCTCCATTCCTGGATTTGTTGTTATTCTTGTCTTATCGTTGTTTCTTTTACTGATTGTTCCAATGTATCCGTTTTCTTTTTTATTTTCTCCACATCATTTTTTATCAAATCTTATTGATTCCTTGTGACATTTTTTCCATTTTCTTACTAATATTGTCTAATTTGCTTTTAAGATCTTTTCTTATCTCTGTTCTTGCTTCTTTAATCTCTTCCCTTATTTCTTGATTTGATTCTCTTAAATCTTCTCTCATTTCCAATCTATTTTCTTTCATTTCTTGTCTTAACCTGCACACTTCATCTAATAACATCACTATGGGGTCAGTGACTTTCACCGAATCTTCGGTCAATCCTCTTCTTTGAGAGGTTGTTTGAATTTGCAACATGCTCTTTTTAATTGTAGCCATGTTTCCTTCTTTCTCTGCCTGTTTAATGAATTTTCAATGGCATATACTGATCTTGAATAGCATGTAATAATCTATGGCATGAAATAGAATAAGATAATGATAAAGCCAATATAATAATGTATAATGCTCTTAATAATAACTTCATCTGTTAATCAATCTGTTAACTTTACTATTTCACTTTATGGTATATTGAATATCTCTTTCCTCTAATTACCACTGATGCTATATTATTATTAATATAATATATTATTATATTAATATATTACTAATTCCAAAGCCATTCCTCTTTATCTTTAATAGCGGCACAAGCTGCACAGGGACCAGGCTTGCTGGCACAGAGACTCCTCCCTGCCTTTTTCCACCTGTGACGGGGGTGGAACGGAGCCCTTAAGAGCCTCTTTCGCAGCCACAACTGCACCAGCGGCACAAGCGGCACAGGGACCAGGCTTGCCGGCACAGAGACTCCTCCCTGCCTTTTTCCACCTGTGGCGGTGGTGGAGCGGAGCCCTTAAGAGCCTCTTTCGCAGCCACAACTCCACCAGCAGCACAAGCGGCACAGGGACCAGGCTTGCCAGCACAGAGACTCCTCCCTGCCTTTTTCCACCTGTGGCGGGGGTGGAGCAGAGCCCTTAAGAGCCTCTTTCGCAGCCGCAACTCCACCAGTGGCACAAGCGGCACAGGGACCAGGCTTGCCGGCACAGATACTCCTCCCTGCCTTTGTCCACCTGTGGCGGGGGTGGAGGCATGCTCCAGAGACTGCGGAGGACTGTTTCCCTCTCTCGCCGCCAGGAACACAGCTGAGCGGCCTGCACCGCCCCGCCCCCCGTGGCTATCGGGGACTAACACCTTCCCTACTAATCCACCGGTGGCTAGTATGAGGCTGGAGAAACTGGGAAGAGTTAAAACCCTTCCCCAGCAACATCTTCCCCAGCAATTATGCGATTTGTACCTCAATCGTATTATGTGTTTAAATTGTATAGGGCTTTATATTTTATATTTTTCACAATTGTTTTAATTTGTTTGATTTGTTTTGAGGGGTGGGGTGGGTGAGGGTCGGAAGGAGGGATGGGTTTTGATTGATGTTATTTACTTGTTTGATGTTATTTCCTTTGTTGTTGTGATTACAATTTGTTCTTGTAATTTATTATTGTTGTTCACCGCCTAGATTGGCTCGTCAGAGGGGCGGTATATAAATAAATCATATTATTATTATTATTATTATTATTAATACATATTTTTTTCTAAACCACAAAATAATCTTTATATTTTATTCTAGACACAATACTTTCTCTTACGTTTCTAGAGCCTTGAATTAATCAATTTCTATATTTCATTTTACATTGAAAGATTCAATTTCTATATTTCATTTTACATTTCATTTACCATTTCTGCAAAAGTTTCTATATTTTACTATTTTTCATTTAATTACATATGAAAGGAGAGTACAGGAAACAAAACAACAAAAAGTATGAGAAAATATATTAAAAGATAGACAAATATCCTAATCATTTAATCTTATCTTATTCCCTTGTTTTCTTGATTAAAGTAAAAAAATTATTTCTCTGTTAATTATTACTTATTAACTATTACTATTGATATTAGTAATTATAATCCTTTCTTACTTTTTTCTTACTCTTCTGTATGTTTCTTGTTTCCATCAAATTTGATAGAGATCTCTTCTTCTTCTTTCCTTTCTCCTTTTTCTTCTTCATCCTCTTTCCCCCCTCTTTTCCCCCCTTTATTATTTTTAAACTTATTTTTGTATTCCTCTCTATGTCCTTTTTTGGTATTTGTTTTATGTCTTTTTTCTTTTATCTTCTGTCTTCTATATCTTCTATGTTTGTCACTCCTATCTTATAATGTCCTTTATGTTCTTTGTCATCAAAGGTTGAAAGTGTCTCTTTTCTTTTTCTCTTGCTGCTTTCTCTTTCTCAAAGCCCGATTCTTCATCTTTCCTCTCTTCTTCTCTCTTATCTCCACCCATTTCACAGCAAGTCTCCGCAAAACTCCGCTAAGGATATCTTCCCCTCTTTCCTTTCTTTCTAAGCTCTGTTTTTCTCCACTCTCCACTCTCCCCAGTTCTCCTTCCCAATACTCTTTTCCAGCTTTCTTTCGTCTTTCTGGTTTTTAACCTTAAGTCTTTCAGTCCTTTTCCTTTTTTTATTTCTCAAATATTTTCCTTGCCATCTTCACTTGTCTCGCTTGTCTTTTTACGTCTCCCACTTGCCTTTTTGCAGCTTCTCTTCTCTTTTTACAGCTTTGCAGCTTCTCACAGCTTCCCACCCTTCTTGCATTTCAGGGGATGAATGAAATCAGCTGTGCTCGCTCCCAGCCCACTCGCTGTGATCCGGCAGTCCTCCAAACTCCAAGCTTGTATTTTAAAGGTTTTAACTGTTAGGATAAGTTATTTTTTCTTACTCTTACCAAAATGCTCTTGGTTTTCTTTCTTGAGTATTCAGTAGAGTATGAGCAACATTAGATCACCCGTAGGTGATTGTAACAGTTGGGAGGCACAGGCTTTGTTGGGTCTCTCTGTTCTAGGCTTTTCAACTAAGGGAACCCCCTTGTTTGCAGGCTTGGATCTTCAAGAGTCTCCCCCCATGTAAGTCCTGCTACTTATATTTCATCACAGAGATATAAGGGGCAGGTAGATTTAATCCCCAATCCAGTAAGCATCACTGTTACTGAAGTCATGGTCACAGCTACCTCGCAACCATTCCTTCCCCGGTCACCATCATACCGGAAGTCTGGGATCAGATCTGCTACATTTGTCTTTCGCCTCCTTCTTCCCCACTCAATTTCTCTCTCTCTCTCTCTCATCCTTTCTCTTTATACCAGGAGTGGGCAAAGTGAGATCTGTGAACTCCAGGTGGCCCTTGAACTTCCAAAGTGCAGCCATGAAGTCCCCAAAGCTCCCTGAAAGCCCCTAAACCTCCTCCAAATTAATTTTTCATGCCAATTAATTTTGTTCACTCCAAAATGCCCCCCCAAAACCCCTCAAATCAGCCACATGTAATGGTTTATTCCTTCTATCTCCAGGACCTTCCACTCTCACCTCCCCCCCCCCCAAAAAAAAAACTGGGGAAAAAAGGATGAAAATTGGCCATAATCAGTAGTCAGTAGTGACATTACACCAGGGGTAGACAACCTTTCCCCTTTAAGGGCTGAGGGACTTCAGCTCCCAGAATCCCAGGAGCTATTGGCCAACATGAGACTATTGGCTAACATGGCTGAGGCTTCTGGGAGCTGAAGTCCCTCGGCCCTTAAAGGGGAAAGGTTGCCTACCCCTGCATTACACCATTTCCAGCATGCTGAAATGCAATGGTGCGGCCTGCCAGAGGGGCATGGGGTGGAGATGGCCACTACCCCCTTCTCAGTGGCCTACCCTGCTTTATACCATCTGAACTACAGTTATCTTCATTCTCCTTCCCTCACCTGCTGTCTCTTCAACTCCCCAAAGAAGAAAATCTTAAAACCATGACTGGTATATGTTACATTTGCTCTTGGAAAGTTTGCTTCAGTTAGTCTGCAACACCCATGTGTAAGCAGTGTTAGGAAACATCTCTGTGTGTTTTTCTGTTCAAAGTAGAGTTTGGAAAATATTTGTTTGTTGGATAACAATACCAGTGTGTTCTTAAAATATATGCTTGCAAAGTCATTAAAAACTAAAAATTGGTAGACAGGGTTCCCTCCCACCCCCTCAGTTCAATGTAAAGCTTGGAAAACTTGATTTGCAGCTAAGGAAATATTTGTCATCTGCTAGACTTTATAACTGAATTACATGTTCTAAGCAACTATGGTTTATGCTTATTGCATCAAACCCAATGAGATCTACAGAGCTCCCCAGGACATTACTGGAATGAAATTTCTTTGAAATCACCAAGGACTATGCTAGGTCTCAGGTTTTGACCCTGAACTCTTGAGGCCTGGGATTCACCTAACCTGGCAACCCATGTAGGGCTAGTGAGAAGGAACTCTAATATACTATCAGGAGGATTATCCAGGATTGCTGCTACATTACAGAAATAATTCAGTTTGACATCAATTTAATTACCATGTCTCAATGCTATGGAATTCTGAGTTTTGTATTTTGGTTGAGCACCAGAGCTCTCTGACAGGGAAGGCTAAATATCTCAGAAAACTATAAATCCCAGAATTCCACAACATTGAGCTGTGGCAGTTGAAATTTTTGCAGGGTGGCAGCAGCCCAGGAAGATTAACTCAACTCAGAACATTAATATGCTGGGTCCTAGACCCAGGGCATATGAAAATGGATGAAATGTGTCACACTTCCTGTGTTTGTCTTTAGACACACTGAAGTTAAATTCAGAGGTAAAAGATCCTGTTGCAGACCTAAAAGAACCCAAGCAGAGTCAGACACAATCAGAAGACACTATAGCCAATACTGAATTGCTGATTTGAAAGATCTCTCTCAGACTATCAATCCAGTCTGGTCACTTGACTTCTTACAGCAAAGAGAGAAGTGAGAAGAGAAAAGCAATCAGCATTTTTGTTTGTTTTTGCCACTTGGCAAAGAATTTTTTTCAGAAATGGAAGGTGAATTTAGATAAAAGGATAATTTTTATTGCCACTTTTGGTGTTATTGTGTGAGAATGACTCATTCCACTTTAGAAACGTAAGTTAATCAGGATGCAATGGCTAGTGCCTACGATCTATGTTTCTAAAGTGCATTCAGTTTTGTCTGTTCATGGCAAAAGGACATAGTCACTCCACAGTGGAACTTGCTTTATGGGTGTTCCCATAAACCTCAGGTAAGTGGAATTCTGGATCGGGGTGCTGCTGCTGCATATCTGCCTTTGTTGATTATAAACTTTGATGCTCCACCACTTTCACACATGTGTGAGGTACAGAACAACACCTTCCTCATGGACTTAACTGCAGTTGGCACAGGAGACTAACTGTAGTTTTTTAGGAGGTGTCTGGTATTGTTTCTGTGCCATCCTCAAGTTCTTGTAGGTGACAAAGAAGAAATGTGGAAGAGGATAATCTATGATGCAGGGTCATCTGTTTATCCAAGCAATATGGGGAAGGCACCGGAGTTTTGAAGGCAGCCACTAAGTTAAGGCCAGCCCTGAGTCCCTGCACTGCTCCTGGTTGAAACAAAAAAAAATTTGGATTAACATATTTAAAAATAAATTTGACAAAACCTCTGATGTTTAAAGTCATTTAAAGTCATATGTGGTGTGTGTGTATATGGAGAGAGACTGAACAAATTACCGTATGATTTATCAGTGTCTTTGACAATGGGAGACAATCAATGTAAGGAAAGATAAATAGCTTCCAGAAATAGAAATAAGAGGGGAAATCCCTCCTGGATATAGCTTCAATTTATTATCAGTGTTACGAGTGTGGTTTAGTGTTCACTGGCTAAGGCTGGAACAATAGCAGTTCAGTGAGGCTTTGTGGGCCCTTTCTGATAATCCTGCCATCATGAAAAGTTTATCTGCTAGAGCAAAGCAACAAGTGTGTATGGATCACTTGAATCTATTTATAGCAAGCACTTAAGCATTTTCATTATCAGGAGGATTCAGGTTGCCCTTAAAGCACATTTTAAAACTTGAAAAGGGTCTTTACACAGAGAGATTGATTTTACAAGCTGTTTCTGTAAACTATTCAGAAAGCATATAATGTTCTGCAGCCATACCTGCTACTCCCTACAGAACAGTACATATCTTGTGCCTGGCCTGACCTGACCTGACTGACAAACAAACATTATCCCCATCCCCATCACTTCCATTGTGCCTTCTGACTTTTCCTGTTATGGAGATCAAGTGGAGCTAATATGAAGAACTGATAACAACTGCAAGTTTCTTACTAAGCATGACAGTAGAGATTTCCATTTTTCTGTATTATTCTGAGAGCCACACCATTTTGACAGTTTTGTATTACCTTTATCTCCTTCACTTATATGTTCAGTTTAGGCAGGTCCAGAATTTTGTTCCCACAGTGGAGAGCCAGACTCCATGGGAAGCCTGTAAGCAAGACATTGGTGCAAATATACCTTTATATTTGTGGTCCCCAACAACCAGTACCGAGAGGCACACTATTTCTCTGATACTTGAGGGGATATGTAGGCAACATGGCTAGTATTCATTGAGAGAATCATCTTCCATAAATTGGTCTGTACCTCTTTCAAAGAAGATTGGAGTTGTTGCCCATCACCACATTTTCTTGTGGTGACAACATATGTGGTTGTGTTCCTCAATCAAGAAACATACCATAAATTTCCACGTAGATGGAACTACAACACAACTCCCCCTCATAACCCAATCCAACTTTAAAGTTGCAGCTTCCCTCTCAAAACACAGCCATTTTCTGATCCAGGGAGGGAGGAGTAAACCAAGCTATGGGGGCATGGCTCAGGGTGATCTCAGTGGTTAAGATGCTGATGCTGATGACTGCATAGTCGCCAGGCCAGCAGTTTGAGACCTAAGTGTTGTCTGATGGAGTGAGCTCCTGTCACTATCCCCATCACTTCCAGTCAGTGCCTTCTGACTTTTCCTGTTATGGAGATCAAGTGGAGCTAAATATGGAGAACTGGTAACAACTGCAAGTTTCTTACTAAGCATGACCAGAGAGATTTCAGTTTTTCTGTATTATTCTGAGAGCCACACCATTTTGACAGTTTTGTATTACCTTTATCTCCTTCACTTATATGTCCAGTTTAGGCTGGTCCAGAATTTTGAGACCTAAGTGCTGTCTGATGGAGTAAGCTCCTGTCATTAGTCCCAGCTTCTGCCAACCTAGCAGTTTGAAAGCATGCAAGTAGATAAATAGGTACCAATTCAGTAGGAAGGTAGCAGCATTCTGTGCAGTTGTGCTGGCCACATGACCATGGAGTCATCTTTGACAATGCTGGCTCCCTCAGCTTAGTAATGGAGATGAGCACCTCCTCCTACAGTTGGACATGACTTGACAATCATGTCAAAGGGGAAATCTTTATCTTTATCTTATACCAATAAAAAAAGGATTGACACTGGTGTA
Organism: Phrynosoma blainvillii; assembly: GCA_026167975.1. Classification (NCBI taxonomy): domain Eukaryota; kingdom Metazoa; phylum Chordata; class Lepidosauria; order Squamata; family Phrynosomatidae; genus Phrynosoma; species Phrynosoma blainvillii. The sequence continues at coordinate 254,455,159 of JANUYF010000002.1, read as the reverse complement.
AATTATACAACTTCTATTTGTTCCTGTTGCATAACTATTATGCAACGGAGAGTAGTGGAGTCTCCTTCCTTGGAGGTCTTTAAGCAGAGGCTGGATGGCCATCTGTCGGGGATGAGTTGATTGGGAGGGGGTTGGACTGGATGGCTCTTGTGGTCTCTTCCAACTCTATGATTCTATGATTCTATTATCTTTCACTAGTTTGATGATCAAAGAAAGTACTGGGTGTTGTCCAGCTTGCATCTAAGCAAGAGCATTGGAAGGCCTTTATATGCATCCCTTGGCTTATTTTTGCCCTATTAAAAAGAGAGAGCCTATTAATGTCTGTCTGACATACTATTCATAAGTGGGGTGCTGAGGGAAGAAAATCTTCAATTGCCCAAGAAGGAACAATATACAATTTAATTATGATTCATATTACACATTCATAATGATTCATAATACATATACTATCCTCAATTATTCCCTTGTGATTAAAAAGCATTTGCTATGTAATATTCATTGTGTTAATTATTTTCTTATGTGAAATCGTAGGCTTTCATGGCCGGCATCCATAGTTTTTTGTGGGTTTTTTGGGCTGTGTGGCCATGTTCTAGAAGAGCTCTAGAACTCTTCTAGAACATGGCCACACAGCCCAAAAACCCACAAAAAATATTTTCTTGATTACTTGTCCCAGAACAAATCTTATTGAGACAATTTTGTTTCATTTTGTTTTGCTTCAATCTCCAGGTTGCTATAGCACTAAGAAGCAATACTCCATTTCTGCTCCTCTATAGGCTTTGTTTTTTAAAAAACTAAAAATTAAAGAGAGGTTCCTCTGGTTGTATGACTACAATATTGAACAGGTAATTGAGGGTGAAATTAAAGGGGAAAATCTTTTATCTATCTCATCATCAAAGATAGCTCTTGTCTCATTACTTGCGGGTATCTTATTTTAATTCCCTGTGTTTCAGCTCTATCTTTTTAGGATATGACATATAAGCACAGTGCAGTGGCTTAAATCAATGGGGGGGGGGGGGGGGAGAGATTACTCTCACACAAATCCTGAAATTTATATTCTTAGGCTTCTCCAGGGTTCTGTTATCATTTTCTCTTTTATTTTTGAATGGCAGATGATAGCTTGGCATAAAATCTGTAGGCAGAGTTCTCTTCTCTACCCTTCCAAAGACAATCTCTTGAATTCAGGTGTATTCATTGTGCTTGCAGTGATGGCAGAAGCTTTTCTCTTTATGTGAAATTTTCCCTTCCAAAGCAAATCAAATTAACTCATAATCACTCTACTCAAAGTTCTGCTTAGTGACAATTTTCTCTGCCATAACCTTTGTCCTAGTCAAAAGCACATCCCAACCAACGACCCCCCCCCCCCCGTGCCCTTCGGTCCTCTGGGAAGAGTCTGTTACAGCCAATAAAAACTAGGCTGTCTCAGACTTTCCAGAGGACCTTTTCCGCAACTGCTCCCAGGCTATGGAATGGCCTGCCGGACGAGATCCGTCTTATTACCACGCTTACTGCCTTTAAGAAGGCAGTGAAGACGGATCTCTTCTGGCAGGCCTTCCCAGAATAATATCCCCGTAATATATCTGCCCTGGGAGAGGAACTTTTCAGCTAACTTTCTTCCCCATCGCGTGTGCTCATTTGCTCTGGGTTTATCATTTTATAGTTTTTTATCATTTAAGTATTTTAACTCTTCTTTATTTAATCCTATTTTAGGGGTTGGGAGGTTGGAACTAGGGGATTGGGGATGTTTTAACTTTGTTTCTTTTAATGCTGTAACCCACCTCGATTGTTGGGCAGAGGGGCGGGCTATAAATAAAAATTATTATTATTATTATTATTATTATTATTATTGCCAAAGTGACCATAGGATAAAATCATTTTGTCATCTTAGACAGTCAAGAATGACTGTTTCTTTTATTGTCAAGATATAGTACTTACATTCTCATCAGAGACACTTCATTTATCTCCCCATAATGGTATCCTGCTCATTCTGTTACAACATCCTCACATATAGGTCAAAATCAGACTCAGGAGTTACAGCAGGCTCCTAATGCCAAACAGACAGCCCCATGTAGGTGTTGTGCTAGATCCTATTGTAAGTCATGCCTGCAAATGACACGGTGAATCTCCTGTATTTACATATGTGTTAACTCACCATTCATTCATTGATTAAATAGGTCTGATCTAACCAGAACTAACCAACAAGATTCTGACCTTAGTCTTCCTTAGCTAAGGATTATTTTTTATTTTGTCCAAGACCCATTCACACTTTACAGATATAATGCTATTATTCCACTCTAACTGCCATAGCTGCATCCTATGGAATTCTGGGACTGCATTCTAGGCCCTGGCATTTAGAGCAATCCTCTCATACCTCTGGGAAACAGCTTGAAGACCCACAACAAGAACAATTGAGAAAGTTAACCAATATTGTCTGTGTTGATGTCAATGATTCAATTTATGAAACCAATTTTAACATGTAGCACATACCATCCTTAAACCTTATTCCACACCAAATTACAGGCAAAATGATCAAACCTAGCAATTTCACATAAAAAGGCAAAGTGTGAGGATTTATAGTAAATGGGTATAAACATTTAGAATGTCAACCTAAGTCTAAATATCCTGTTTAGTCAAAATCAGATAATGCAAAATTACAGGTAACTGAAGTGGATTAGGGTAGGGGTGCTGCAGGAATTCTCAGATAAAGTTCAAAATCTTACAGCAATTCTTATTTCAATTCCATTAGATAACAAATCAAGTTGAGTGACTTTGTGATCAAGCACTTGGTTTTTGATAACTAAATAGAAAGACATGCATTTAAAATTATAGTATAGATACTAGCTATATACTAACTGTTGCTTTCCTTTTCTTTCAAAAGATATTGTGTCTCACATTTGTCTACACTTTTCTTTTTTCGGATCAGTTTTAAAATGTTCTTCATCTGGTGGAACTCTTTCAAGCGACTATGCTAAGATCTTGTAAATCTAGTAGAAAAACATATTGAGTCCAAGGTTATGTTCACATAAGGGTTAAATTGTAGTGTCTAGCAATGTCTTACATTGGTGACTGAGATACAACAGCTCAAACAGAGGGTTTTTTCCCACCAGGATCAAAGGGATGGTGGGAATACATAAGATGTAGCCAATCAGTGTAACTGATCAGATCTAGATTTGGCCAATGTCTGGATGAAAAATCAATGTTCAATCTCTATTACCTGGAAAGGTCACTTTTTTGAATGACAACTCTGTGAATCCATCAGTCGGTCCCTATCTGGCTAGGGGATTTTAGGGGATTTTAGTCTAAAAGAATAACTTTTCTAGTTTTTAGACTATTCTACCACTATGATGAAGAATTACAGATTCTTCACTCCTCTTCTTTTGTGGTCCTGTGTTTTTCAGATGGACTTTTCCTAACTGAAAGTATGTTTGGCTGATGAATGGATTAAAATGCAGTCAATAAAAATTGCAGAAATAAATAAATACAATCTAATTTCAGAAACAATTCTTCCTTATGGTCCAGAGACCCAGCAAAATCAAATTCACAAAATATAAAAAAAAATTAAAAGCACAAGGAATAATTAGTTAATTCAAACAGACAGTGTTTATTTCAGACATTTCCCCCTAGTACAGAAGTTAGCTGTTCTTTGATTCTAATCACTTCAGACAAAAACTTGGCAACTGCCAAGGTCAGACTGGAAATCTTATCTTCTAATAAGAATTTGACATAAAATTGGGCTGATTTTCCTAGTAGATTTGTCATTAATGGATTAATCATGTGCCATCAAGCCTGCTTGTAGAAACTGCAAGACAAACAATGTGCTTCATGGATTCCACTTCCTGATTACTGCAGGAACATAATCTTGCATCATAAGGGACACCAGCAAATCTACCTTGGAGCATTTCAGAGAGTAAAATATTAAACCTGCCCTTGGTAAAAAAAAAAAAATCTACAATAATTAACAACAGTAAAATTATTTACATACTTGGCTAGATGAAAAGGCCTGACATAATGTGTAGTAGTAAATCAGTGAGGAGAATGAATATGAATGGGCCTGAAGGACAATGTAATTTAATATTGGGCCTTTGCAGACTGCCAGAAATAGTGCAAATTGAGTCCACTTTAAGGGCTAGGGTTAGGGAATCATGGGAACTGTATTTTATTGTGGCATCAGAGATCTCTGACAGAGAAGGCTCAATGTCTCAGGGGGAAAAAAACAATTCCCATGACTCCCTAGTACTAACCCTAACCCTTAAATTGGACTCAATTTGCACTATTTCTGGCAGTCTGCAAAGGCCCATTAACTAAAACACAACTTTGGTATACATGTGAGCAAGAAACAGCAATGCATAGCATGCTATCATAATGTTCAACATCATTCCTTCCCTCCACCCTATTTAGCAGCAGCAAATAATATAAATATGCAGCATTTTGATGTCACACAGTACATATTTCCTATTACAAATGACAGGTAGAGAAGAAGGAATTCAAAATGGAAGAAGCCACATACAGCAACCTTTTTAGTGCACCTGCATTCATTATCTGTTGGGGAATGTGAGTGATAGTAGGGTATCTCACAAGCAAAATAATTAGCATTTACAAGCAGATGTTGAGCAACAGCCAGTCCCACACCACCATACACATACACATACAGAGAGAGAGAGAAGGTCTAGTAGAGAAATAAAGCAAACAGGCTGCATCTGCACTGCAGAAATAAAGCAATTTGACAGCACTTTAATTCCCATGGCTCAATGCTATGAATTTGTGCGAGTTGTTGTTTGGTGGGACACCAGGCTTTCTGACAAGGAAGACTAAAAATCTCTCAAAACAACAAATCCCAGAATTCTACAATATAGAACCATGGCAGTTAAAGCAGTGTCAAACTGCATTATTTATGCAGTGCAGACCAGACCTTAGTGTATGTTTAGTGTATGTCCACACTTTCAGATACATTCTCCATACTTTTCCTTCTACCATTATAATACTAAATAAAATCATATGAAACTACATCCAGATCTTTTAGTTTGATTTTTAAACCCAACAGACAGCTTCCCAGTCTCAAACAGTTATTTACTTACAGAAGGATGAACAACATAGGTCATGGGATGGGTACAAACTCAGATGCCAATTCTGCCACACATCTGTTTTGGAAATGTCATCAGAGGACCTAGTGACATCACCTACATTATTAGATGGACTTTCAATTGCTTGCCTTCTACTGTGATATATATCATCCTCTGACAACAATACCACTCAGCACTTTACATTGGGCAAATAGGCCAGCCATTGTGCCAAAAAATAAATGGACATACATCAGACATTAGGAATGGGAATGCACAAAAATCAGTAGCAGAACATTTCACTTTTTCTCGGCACTCCATCTTGGAGCTCAGAACAGCAATCCTTGAAGAAAAAAATATATAGAGAATGGAAGACTGAGAAGTGAAACAGCAAAACTGGAATACAGTTGCCCCTCTGTTCTCGCAGACTTGAAGTCCATGTTTTACATATTCACAGAGAGGCAACCTTCATTGAAATCAAAGGGGTGTGTACCTGTGAGCATGCGCTTGTGCACACCCACCCTCGCATCCCCCATTCAAGCCTATGGGACTTGAATATTGGCGAGTCTCCATTTTTGTGAGAGGGTCCAGAATGGATCCCCCATGAAAACGGAGGGCCAACTGTATATCCACAAACAATGGATTGTACAGAGATAATGGTCTACTGGCACATTACACATATTATAACACCCCAGACTCATGAAGACATTCTTGGCCAGTTGATCATATCTTCTTGCTTGTTCCCAGCCTGTACACAGCACATTCCAAAAATCATTCTCTCATTCATAAGATGATCCACCCATCCTGGTCTTAGGCAACATCTTTGTGCAGTGGTTAAATGCCAGTACTGCAGCCACTCACTTGCATACCACAAGGTTGTGAGTTCAATCCCAGCCAGGGGCACAGGGTCGACTCAGTCTGGCATCCTCCCGAGGTCACTAAAATGAGTACCCAGCTTGTTGGGGACAATTAGCTTACAGTTGTAAACCACTTAAGAGACTGCTTAGTGTGGTATGAAGTGGTATATAAATGTGGTATGAAGTGGTATATAAAGTGCTATTGCTTTGTCCCTCAGTGACCATCATTATATATGGCAACTTACCTACAACTTCTTTTGGTCAGTCTCAAAGGTTTTACAAGATTTCTTTGTATAGCTGGCTTGAATATCATCAAAATCTAACAGAGCAAATCTTACTTCTAGGTCAAGTGAGGTGGCCTCAGGCACCAGGAGCTCAAGGACACTCATTGAGTTTAAACCCAAGTGAGGACTTGAACCTAGATCCCAGGTCTAGATACAGGCCAATGCTCTGAACCACTACATTGATCCCATTAGAGTTTAAAACAATCTCATGGTGATAAATAAATTGCAGCAGAACATTACATTATCAGCACATTTGTGAAGTAAGGGGATCTGAAGATCTTTTTGGTTTGGTTTTGGCTTTTATTTTGTTTCTTTTCGTGATTAATATTTTGTGAAAGCCACAGCAACAGAGAATGGAGGAAAACAGCTGGCTGAGGGTAAAGGGACAGATGAGTTTTGTCTATTCATTTTCATGTTTCTCATCAGTTCCTTTTCATAGATCAGCTGTGGCCAAATATTTGTTGGCATTTAGGTCTGCACAGTCTTTACAAGTCAAAGCTCTGGGGCACAGCTGTCCCAGGACTGTGGCTTCCTACTGCTGACACAGGCTGCCTCAGGCCTGTTGCTCTTTGCCCAAACCCATTGCAGCTTTCAGTTCTCCAGTTCCTTATGTCACAAAACAATCTGTCATTTCAGCTTTGTTCCGTGCCTCTCTCCTGACTCTGACTTGAATAGTATTTGGCAACAGTGACAGTGAAAGAGACCCAGATGCACAATATTCAGAAATATCTTGGGAAGGAGAAGATTGATTATAGGGCAGTGTTGTCCTTTCTCCACCCAGCCCTCTTCTGCTGTCATGTGAGTCACTATGATGGGACAGATGTATGCTTATATATTTCAGCTGTATTCAGCAGCAGGGGGAAGAGAGAGAGAGAGATTGTTAAAGAAACTGGCAACATATTAGACAGGACTGTATTCTTTCCTCTTTGCCTTCTTCCTCTTATCCCACTTGGCTCTCCCTGAAATCTCATGGTTTCACCTTGCTACTGGGTAACCTAGGTCTGTAGCAGAAAAAACAAATAGAAATCATACTCTCTCTAAATAAAAAGCCTTATTATGCCACCTCTCCAGAGATTATCTCCACTGTAACAGTGCTTTCATTTTGGAATGAGACTTTCTAGTGTCATGTTCTAGTATGCCTCTAGAATTTCTGGAGACATGCATTTTGGCAACAGCAAAGGTGGGACACCTTTTCCAATTTGAGAGCTAAATCCTAAATGAAAGAAGTTATTGGGATTGTATTCCAGAGGAGAGAAGGCCCAGAGCCCCAGAGCAAAGATTAACAAGACTATTTAGTTTAAAGCTCTTTCTGTCACTTAAGGCCTTAGCAGACTGCCAGAAATAGTGCACATTAAATTGAGGCACTGCCCTGGCTCAGTGCTAGGGAGTCATGGGAATTGTATTTTTTTTTCTGGGACATTGAGCCTTCTCTGTCAGAGAGCTCTGGTGCCACAATAAATTACAGTTCCCATGATTCCCTAGCACTGAGCCAGGGCAGTGCCTCCATTTAATGTGCACTATTTCTGGCAGTCTGCTTAGGCCCTAAGACAGAGAAAAGGAATTTCAACTATTTAGATAGAACATGGAGGAGACCCTAAAATTATGACTTTTTGGTGCTATTATGACTTTCAGAAGTATGGGGGGCGGTGGTTCGGGAATAACCTACAGCAGTTTAATCAAGCAAAACCTACATATTTATATTTAAATACTTCAATGGAAAATATAGGCTTTTTTTTCTAAGTGCTACTATTAGAAATGGAAGACATTTTATTTATTCACCAGCTGTAGTATTAGTGTTAAGAGACAGTGTGGTGTAGTGGTTTGAGTGTTGAAGACTTCTGGTGGCCAGGGTTCAAATCCTGTCTTGGCAAAAATAATCTATAGGATGACTTTGGGCATTTCACATGTTTTCAGCCTCAGGGGATGGCAGTGGCAAATCGCTTTGGAACAAATTTGCCAAGAAAACCCCATGATAGGGTCAGTTATGGTTGCCATAAGTCAGAGATAATGTGATGACACACAATGACAATGGTAACAACAACAACAACAACAACAACAACAACAACAACAACACTTCAGGAGAAGTGTTAACCATTTTTTATTATTGTTCCATTTCAAGTGCTCTGGAGGAAGATTGTCTGCCTCTTTGAATGCTCAAATATTCCTCACATTGTGCCCCAGTCTCAGTTGCCCTTAAGAGAGCTTGTCTCTTCTGATTGAACACCAAACATGCTACTTTTTCTGAATGAAAAATGTGATGTCCCCCAAATATATTCAATGAGCTCCATAGAACCTATAATCTAATTTAACTATTCCCTTGAAATTTGGTGAAAATCTGTCTATCTTTATACATGTAGTTACTATTCTCATCATTTTTTTTCAAAATATGTTCCACACTACTCTGTATGAATAAAAAAAATCCAGATGTCCCCCAGGGGTCCCAAAAATTGAATTTTATATGTACAATGTAGCCCATATGATGAATGAGATCATCCCAAACATACCTTCTTAATCTGGTGGAAATCCATCAGGACACTTCCTCATGTGCTAACAAAAAGACAGAAACTTCATTTTATTTGTATAGAATTATTCATTTGGTTGATATCCTGCCTTTTGCCCCAAACTGGGATATAAGGCAGGTGATAACATTGATGAAAAATGAACAGAAATAAAAACACATGGACTGAATCCCTCATCTTACTCATTTAGATGTATGTATTGCACTTATACTCTGCCTGTTGTCCAGAACTAAAACACAAGGCAACTCACAAGATTAAAGGTTAATGGCCAGAAATAAAACCTAGACCATTTGGTGACTAGTGATGGGAAAGATATTCAAAAATATTGGGGAAATGGTTGGGGGAAAAAAGTGTTTCTTTAGTTTTGGGAAACCCTGATGAGAAGAATTTTGGACTGATGAGACTCTTCACAGTTCTGGACTTATTCTATGCAAAATTTACAGGTGGTATTTTTGTGTAGAAAAAAAATCTGTAGAGGAAATAATATTTCTGTGCAGAAGCATTTTTCTGAAAGGAAAATGTGTTTCCTGTGCAAAGAATGCTGGTTTTTTTGTGTGTGCAAAATTACCATGTTCACATTTTGCACATAATGGCTATAATCCAACTTCCCTCAATGTAGCATAAATGTCCCCATGCAGACATAGGCTATGCCAGCACTTAGCAATCCCCATGCTGAATAGCACCACTGCACAACACATATGGATAAATGGACAATCTGCTCAATGTAGCAACATCCATGGATGGAAAGAGATAGTAGCACAGGGACCCATGGGCCAATGGTGGAGGGACAGGTCAACACACCATGACTGCATAATAGAGACCAATGCACTGACACAGCAGAGCAGGGCTCACCCACAGTAAAAGAAACCACTTATATCCCACACATGAGTGGATGAACAAGGGGAAATGTCTATTGAGGCACAAGGACCAACCTGTATTAAAACATCACCTTCTGTAATCCTGAAAAACCCATAATCTTATTCATGTCATTTGGTGCAGACATGTAGGATGCTAACTGCAGTATGTGCCATGCTTGATAGCCAGAAACTTGAAGAACCAGGAAAACATCTTTAAGTGTAAATTCACAATAGCTTTATTCCAGAATCAAGATACTTCACCACAGCAATCCTTTTAGAAACAACTCTAAGGATCTCCCACCAAACCCATACTTTAAAGTCCTCTGACTAACCCCCCTTTTCCCCCAAGTAGTTCGTTTGTCCCTATCAAAGGATCTTGAAGTTTAGTTCTTCCAGGTCCATCTCCTTTCATTTCCTGGGATCAGAAGGCAAATTCTCATCCCAGTCATAAACCTGCCTCAATGTCTCAGCTACTATTTACAATGCCCATCTGCCATTTCCTTTGATTTCTCCCCCTACATGCATCACCCTTTGATGGTCAGATTCTTACGAGAAACATAGAATCCTGACAGGATGGAGGGGAAATTACCACAAGTCTTTGGGCATGTTTCAGGAATAACAAAGCAGCATTCTTAACCAGGAAACTGAAACAACCAGTAGCCAGAAATTTTAATTCAGAGGATACAGCCTGTCTCATGTGCCTATGTTTTGAATTGTAATGCCATCTATTTCAAGTCTTTTGGAGGGAAGGGGGAAATTTTAGAATTACAGGCTTAAAACCATGATACCACATGGTCTCAATATGGAGGGCAACATTTGTAATATCACTGACCAATTTGGAACTCTCCATCCTTTGCATTCCAGCACAATTTAATTTTAAGGTGCTGAAGAAGGCAGACACCAAAATGTCTTGCTGCAACACCATGTGTTCATTCTTCACTCTAGTAAATATATTTTCTATGTGCTGAGCTGCATCTTTCTTGGATCTAGGACAGACTTTGTGAGAAGTACTGTTTGTTTTAAATCATTCTTCCCCCCCCCCCCTTGTGTGTGATAATCAAAACATGTAGGGGGCCTAGTGAGTGCAAGTCAAGGTGAACTGATTATGAATAAATCCTCTACAGTCACATGCCCCTACTATACAGAGCCGCAGCCTTTCTCTATATGCATCTTCAAAATGGCTAATGAAGTATGTTAAATTATAATGTAAAACCAAGAAAGGTAACTGACTGTTCAATAGCTAGATGCTAGAATAAGTTCAGCTATTCTATTCTCGGGTCTTAGGTTTGATTAAAGGCTACCTTCGAAATTTCATCAAGCCACTTTCATCTAGCTGTTAATGGGACTGGTGATTAGGAGTTCTGAAGAAGGTAAGGTGCCAGCATTGTATTGATGATATCCGGCTCTCTTTTTCTGTTACATTTGTATCAGGAGAGGCTGCACATCATTGAAACTGATGTCTTGTTGCAGTGATGTATTTGACAAGGAACACAAAATTAATCTTGCTAAGACAGAATTTGTGGGTGGCTGCTTCCCAGGATGGACAGATGTTACCTTGCTGGAAGGGACTGCATGCCCTCTAAAGCAGGGGTAGGGAACTGTCAGAGCTATTGGGCCATATTACCTCCTCCCAGGAGAACTTGAAGGGCTAAAACCCTTGCTGCATCTCCTGAATAAAATAAGAATTTCCACATATGCTCCTCTAGGGGTCATGGGTGCACATATTGGCCCAGGGGGCATTTTCAGCCCAGGAAAGGTTTTTTTAAAAAAAACACCAGGAAATGTCCAGACAATGATGTCCTGATCACTGGCTACTGTAACAAGAGGGACAAAATATGGCAAAAAAGGCCCTGGCACCCCTGGAGGGGTTTGGAGGGGCATATAAGGTCTATTTTCTTTTTACCCTTGGGACCCCAGAGGGCAATTGGAGTTCAGGCCACATGCTGTCCATGGATAACATAAGCCCACATCTCTTCTAAAAGAATGAGTACACTGCTTATGGGTGCTCTTGACTCCATCAAGAACAAGTAATTTTGGTGGCAGTGAGTGCCTGTTACCATCTGGGTTTGATACAACTGTCACATCATTTCCTGAAAAGAAATTGCCCACTATCATTCATGCATTGCTAATTTTATCATTAGTCTACAATAATGTACTTTGTGGTGGGATACCCCCACACCGACTTTGATGGCCCTAGAAACTGTCACTGGTGCGAAATGCTTTGGCTACTATGGTGCTGAAGGGAATGCCTGTGCCATAAGTGGAACATTGGCTACCTATTCATTACTGATGAAGAAGTCAGTAGAGTTTTGAAATCTTGCACCATGTATATTCTAACAGGGGACAGAGAAAAGGCAGAACTACTCAACACCTTCTTTGCTTCAATCTTCTCACAAAAGGAAAAGGGTGTTCAAGCTGAGGAAAATGGAGCGGAGGACACAACAGGAGAAATGCAGCACAAAATAAGTAAAGTGGAAGTACAGGAATACCTGGTTAACCTAAATGAATTTAAATCTCCAGGACCAGATGCACTACATCCAAGGATATTAAAAGAACTGGCAAACGTACTCTCAGAGCCACTCGCAATAATCTTTGAGAACTCCTGGAGAACAGGAGACATCCCAGCAGACTGGAGGAGGGCAAATATTGCCCCCATCTTCAAAAAGGGGGAAAAACAGGATCCCAACAACTATCTTCCAGTTAGTGTGACAACAATACTGAGAAAGATTCTAGAACAGTTCATTAAACAGAGAGTCTGTGAACATTTAGAAGGGAATGCCATAATCACTAAAAGTCAACATGGCTTTCTCAAAAACAAGTCATGCCAGACTAATCTGATCTCTTTTTTTTGATAAAATTACCAACTTTCCCTGGAGCGCGGGCGGTAGCTTCAAAAGCTGCCCAGTTTCCACCTTCTCCAGGGGCAGGGCAGCCCAGGAGGACAAGCGGAGGACGAGTATCCCGCCCAACACCTTCCCTCCTGTGAGCCCAGCATCAGCTGTGTTGGCGAGCCTCCCTGGAGAGCGGGCGGTAGCTTCAAAAGCCACCCAGTTTCCACCTTCTCCAGGGGCAGGGCAGTTTCCACCTTTCGCTGGCACCACGCGACGAGCGACAGCGTCCTATGGCCTCGGAGGACTGTTTTTGCCAACTTGCAGCCCTTGGAGGCCCACAATGGCAGGAACTATGTATTTTTAAATTGTAAATTTTTAATTAATCTCATTTAAATTGTTTAGTATGTTTTGGGGGGATGGGTGGGTGGGAGATGGAGAGATGGGATTTCATTGTAATTTATTGTTTTGAAATGTTATAATGATGGACGCCGCCCCGATGGCCTGGCAGAGAGGCAGGATATAAATAAAAATTATTATTATTATTATTATTATTATTATTATTATTATTATTATTAAGGTAATGCTATAGACATAGCATATCTTGATTTCAGTAAGGCTTTTGACAAGGTCCCCCACAATATTCTTGCAAACAAGATAGTAAAATGTGGGCTAAACAATACAACTGTTAGGTAGATTAGTAACTGGTTGACTGACCAAACCCAAAGAGTGCTCAGCAATGGGTCCTCTTCATCCTGGAGAGAAGTGACTAGTGGGGTGCCACAGGGTTCTGTCCTGGGCCCAGTGCTCTTCAACATCTTTCTCAACAATTTGGATCAGGGGTAGGCAACCTTTTTGAGCCGGGGGTCAGGTTGCTGTCCCTCAGACAATTGGGGGGCCGAAGCACCAAAAATAAATAAATAAATAAATAAATAAAATTAAAAATAATTTTAAAAATTAAAAAAAATATACATGCACAATCTCTCAGCCCCAGAAAAGCCATGGCAAAACCACTGTGAAGATTTTGCCAAGAAAACCCCAAGAACAAGTAATAACAACAATAATCAATATCATCATGGCAGGTGGCGGCGGTGGCGGCAGGACCAGCCTGGGGCCGGTCCAAAGGCCTCAGGGGGCCGCATCCGGCCCCCGGGCCTTAGGTTGCCTACCCCTGATTTGGATGAAGGAATAGGGGGCATGCTTCTCAAATTTGCAGATGACACCAAATTAGGAGGAATAGCTAATACCCCAGAGGAGAGGATGAAAATTCAAAATGATCTTAATAAATTAGAAAGCTGAGCCAAAGTTAACAAAATGTATTTCAACATGGAGAAATGTAAGGTACTGCACTTAGGGCAAGAAAATGAAATGCATAGATATAGGATGGGGGACACCTGGCTTAACGAGACTATGTGTGAAAGGGATCTAGGAGTCCTAGTAGACCACAAGTTGAACATGAGTGAACAGTGTGATGCAGCAGCTAAAAAGGCCAATGCAATTTTAAGCTGCATTAGTAGAAGTATAGTATCTAGATCAAGGGAAGTAATAATGCCATGTATTCTGCTTTGGTCAGGCCCCACCTGGAATACTGTGTCCAGTTCTGGGCACCATAATTCAAAAAGGATGTTGAAGAACTGGAGTGTGTCCAGAGGAGGGTGACTAAAATGGTGAAGAGTCTGTAAACCATGCCCTACAAGGAACGACTTAGGGAACTGGGTATGTTTAGCCTAGAGAAGAGACGGTTAAGAGGGGATATGATAGCCCTGTTTAAATATTTAAAGGGATGTCATATTGAGGAGGGCGCTAGCTTGTTTGCTACTGCCCCAGAGAACAGGACCCGGAAAAATGGATGCAAGCTGCAGGAAAAGAGATTCCACCTCAATATTAGGAGGCACTTCCTGACAGTGAGAGTTGTTTGACAGTGGAACACACTCCCTCGGAGTGTGGTGGAGCCTCCTTATTGGGAGGTCTTTAAACAGATGCTGGATGGCAATCTGTTGGGGATGCTTTGATTTTGAGTTACTGCATGGCAGGGGGTTGGACTGGATGGCCCTTGTGGTCTCTTCCAACTCTATAATTCTATGATTCTATGATTCTATTGTGCATTTTGGTTGGTCCAATAAAGGTATCACTGTTTCTGTAGATTTTGGATGTTATTGTACTTTGGTATATGGTCAACATGTCTATCCATAGATATTATTACTGATCCATGTTCAAAATCTCACTATTAATCATACAAACCACTGGACAACACAGGACCAGGCTACTTGAAGAACTGAGTAAACTTTTTTCCTGAAAATTTTGTTCTGAGGTTGTTGCATTTGTTCTTCTTTAATCAATATGTAAACTAGAATACAGTTATCCTTTGCTATTTGCATTTTTCTGAATTTTGTCAAGCAGGTCTCAGAACAAAAAAAAAATACCATATATATTCAGAAATGAAATGTGCACAAATGTGTTTACCTGTGCAAAGTGTATCGCATTTACTTCATTTTCTTAGGGATTCATACACAGTGTTTAGAATGGCAGATATTACAATTATACCAACCTCATATGTGATCCTAATATTTCTTGATTAACCATGAAAAGGGGCTGGTAATAAATATTAATTGTATCATGACTGAACTGTAATTCTAGTTCTTTTCCAGTGGAGGAACATTGCCATAGTTTTTTGCTGTGTCCTGCATAGATTTTTATACTCAACATACTCTGTTGCTATGACCTAGAAGTCTCTTTCACTGAATAATGCTCACTGCCCAGCTCCAATTATGTTTTGAAACCAAATGAATTATCATTTCTATTTGTGTTCAGCCTGCATTTTAGACATCATAAATTCACCTTATCTATCAAGCAAACTTTCTGGGCTAATAGAACAATGATAACAGTAAAACAAAGTAATAGTTGATAACAGCCTTTGCATGTTTCGGATACATAGGGATAATAGCTTTTCTGACATTCTTTAGAGCCAATATTTACCTTTATCACTGCTTATGGCCTCCTGAGACCCATCCGTTGTGTAATTCCCATTAAGAGTGGGTAGTAAAATAGCTAACAGCTTGTTATCTTTCTATTTTTGCCATTAGGAACATTATAGTAATAAATTGGCTGTCTTCTGTGACATAGAAATATTGCTAGGATCTCTTTGCTTTAGAAGGTCCTCAAGTCCACCTTTATAAAGCAAGCATTTTTATTTCTATTCCTTTTTATAAAACAAATGTATTTATAATTTGTGGGGCCCCCATCCTTCTCCCCAACCCCAAGTTATTTTTTGTTTCCTACTATATCAAATATTAGTGTGGTCTCTTCTGAATTTAAGCAACATTTGACAAAATCTAAAGGCATTCACATGACAGAAAGCTAAAATACACAAAACTGGGCTGAAAAATAAGTACACTTTTAAAATCAGCTAATAGATAGTTTTTATATGAAATAGGAGAAAGTCCTTGAGCAACTTGACTGCTGACTGATTTATGACTGCAGCTCTCATTCTGGGGTAAATTTGGGGACTATGGAATTCACCACCATAAATGTAGTGATGGCTGGCAACATGCACTCATGGTCAGCTGTGGGCTTTCACGTTGGTTCTTGTTTGAAGAGAACATGGGACTATATAGGCCTTTGATCTATCTAGCAGGAGAGAGAATTCTGAACTTCTTTCCACACAGAGAAAGGGAAAATGACATCAGGGAGGGAGACACTTCTGGGTAACATTGGGTGAGGAGAGTATCCTCCCCATGGTGTCATCCAGAATGCTGGTTTGGTCCAAGGAAGTGGAAAGGCATTTAGGACTTTAAAACCAAAACTCCTGACCCTTCCCTCTTTCCTTTTCTTTCCTTTCCTTTCCTGACCCTCCCCTCACAAGGATCCTCTCTTTTAAGAAGCAGAGCATTTCAGCCTCTACTTGTAACTGAAATAGATCCTGCTCATTGCTTCTAATAATTGCAGAAACAAAAAGATCAATGGCAACGATAACTATGATCAGGAATATTGCTATAAGAAAAACAAATGCTCTCTCTCTCTCACATACACACATATCACCTAATAATAAAGGTGCCCAAAATTCCTTCCCAGCCCCGTCAACTGGCAATCGACCTCCAAAACGTATTATTATTTAGGAGCAATTTGTTCATGCAGATTCCTGCAATGAAGCCTTTTTAAAATTTTCTACAATTCTTAATATGAGCAAGTTTTTATTTACTAGTTTACTAGTTTGCATATTTTTCCAACGTTTACTAGTTTGCATATTCTTCCTGCATCAACTAACCATTTTTTATTCCCTTTCTGTCCTCCATTAGACCACGTGTTTGACTCCACACAAGTAATTGCTACTTTTATATTTTCACAAAGAAGATTAATTTTGTTTATTTTTTCTACTAGACAATGTGGTTAGTTGAGCATTGGACTGGCTGTTATTCAACTTCTACTTTATCAATTAGATTACGCTACATTAGAGGTATAGTACATTTTCCAATATTTATGACTTTCACAAATCATTTTGCCCATTGCCAGTTATGGAATATATCTTTTCCTCAACCTTTAAGGTTTTAGATAGGAATAAGTTCATATTCTGATCTTTACTCATCTTGTTTGTTTGAGTGATTGAAGCAAGCACATGACTAAAACATGGGTTGCTTGTTTGACTGTGCCAAGCCCTGATATTGAAATCATCTTTAATGTGGCATGAACAAATGTTATGAACATTCACACTGGGGGTTATAGCCATCTTAATCACCATACTTGCCCCCCAATTCATGTTCTCTGAATGCATGAAATAAATACATGAAAGGGGATTTCTTTCTTCATTTCTGTCAGGAGATGCTGCCACATCTAGTAACCACCTAATAACTGGTGTCAGCTTTCTCACTGAAGAAACTTCCAGAGTGACCTCTTTTTCCCCCAGGGTGGTCACTGGAGCTTTCTAGGCAAGAAAACAAGCAGTATAAAGATTCATCCTTGCTCCATAAAGTATTCCTGAATTCTCACATGCTCCCTGATGTTTTCTTTCTGGTTTTGGTCTTAAACTCTAGAGTGTTTCTCAGGACGTTATCACACATGGGCCAGAAAGCGAAAATAAAGTGGAAATGAGGCATTCCGAAAATAAACGGGAAATAAACAATAATTCTGCAAACGTCATTACCTTAATTGCGAATTTACAGTTATCGCATTAAACGTCCACACACAAGCAAAAAAAGCCTGTAAATGTACTGGAAATGAGCCTCTTGCACATGCGCAGAAAGAGGAATGCTCACTGGAACCATGGCAACAGCAAGGAAATGCTCCCAAATGCACATTTGGTTATCACATTACGGTAAATTCAAAATTACCTTAATTGCGCATTTGCATTTCCTCCAAAGAACCGAATTTCAAAAGATCTCGTTTCTGTCCACTTTCTGTCCAGTTTCTGTGCGACGTCGTGTGAAAACACGGGCCACTAATCTGGTTTCGGTCGGGATTTTGTGTGGATTTTGTGTGGATTTGGCCCCGTGTGATAACGTCCTCAGTTTTGCTTCCTGGTTTGTTCCCTGGTCCCCACTTGCTCTTCATTTCTAATGTCTGACATGCTCCTTGATCACACCTTCAGTTTGTCCTGGGTCCCTCTTGCACTAAACCATAACAACAACAACAACAACAACAACAACAACAATAATAATTTTTATTTATATCCTGCCCCTCTGCCACACAATCAGGGCAGCGTACAACACGTTAAAACATCACAATAAATTAAAATCAGGCCAGATCCCGTGCCATATTCCCACACCCACCCACCCCTTAAAAATAAATTAAACTAAAGCAAGTTAAAATAACAATTGTTAAAATATTCAATATTCAATATATTCAATACAAAAATTATGTGCTATGATCCCACTTTAGCTGTCATGACAACAGCCTATAGAATCCTGGGATTTGGAATTAGGGAGAGTCATTTAGAATTCTCAGTCAGAGACCTTCTCTGGTGCTTCTGACAAAATTATGAACCCCAGGATTCCATAGAATGCAGTCAAGGCAATTAAAGAGGAATCATAGCAGTATAATGGCATAGTGTGAAAGGGCCCTTGGTTACCAACTTGTCCCACAGTTCCTGATTTGTAGGGTTGACATACTCCTGGTTTGGCTTGGTTTCACCCTGATACTAGACATGCCACCTCATGCCCATTTGTACAATCATTCAGCCCAAGTTTTTCATTTTAAAAAAAAAACCAGCAAGCCTCTACCCTTGTAAGAGCCAATATGTGGTATGAAAAGAGAAAACACTTTTTGTGAAATTGTTTTCCAAGAAACAAGTCCACTCTTGCCTTTCAGGAAGGATATAAGGGAAAGGCAGCACTGGAGCTGATGGAGGCACACACTGTGAGGGAGTGACATGAGACAAGGGACAGACTGGGAGGAAAAGTAAAGTATAGTATGGGATCAGCAGAGTACAAGAAGCAAGTGGCAGGGGAAGGAGTAGGAAGGAAAGGATAGTAAATGCCATGATTGGTGTAGCACAAGAAGTAGGAGAGGATGCTCTGAGAGGGCATAAAGTGAAGTGAAGGAAGGAGCAACTGGGAGGTGAGAGTGAAGTGTGGGAGTGAGAAAGCAGAGATGAAGACAGTATGGTGAAGGAGGGAGGGAGGGAAAAGGAGGAAAGAGACAAAGAGCATGAGTGAAGGGAGAATGAATGGTGAAAGCAGTGGAATGTAAGAAGGAAGGGAGGACATGTAGGGGAGGTTTGCTGAAAGATGGTGGTGGCCCAAGGTCCCATCGTCAGTTCCATGACCAAGCAGAGAACTGAATCTGGGTCTCCCTGGTCCATATCCAGCACGTTCCAACCTGCACTGTACTGGTTCTCTCAGATGACTTGTGGTTGTTTAAAAATGGTATAGAGGTTGAAACAGTGGAAGAAAACTGCAACAATTACTGTGCTGAATTTGCATATTAGGATACAAATAAGAGTAATCTTTATAATTAGAGTAAGTTATATGCCCAAATGTGAGGAAGTGGTTCACCAGTTGTCTACTTATACCTGGGGACCTAGGAAACACATAGAGGTGATGGGACAGAGGTTATGCTGTGAGGAATGGATGCAGAACAGTTCTTTTCTTCCCTTTCCTGTGTTCACTGAACAACAGGAGGAAATTTCTGAAGGCATCTGCTTTGCCATTTGGGGGAATTTTCATTTTGAGCAATTTCTGGCTGCATTGTTGTGGGGAGTACAATGCCAGCTGCCATGTTTTGGGTTTATTTGTATCAGGTGGGGAGAACTGTGCAAATATCTTAAAAAAAAAAATAGGGTGCCTGGAAGCTTTGGGAGGTTTTTCTTGAGGACTTTGAGGTGCAAAATCGGTTTGAGTTATATTCTCTCCACCCTAGTATAAAGGATGGCAATGTAAAGATTTAGAGTTGCTCCCACAATGTAAGACATATGCTTGATGAACTATCAACAAAAGTTATACTAAACCTGTGTGAGCTCTATAGCTGAACTGGAAAGTGAACCTAGGGCTCTCCAGCTCAAGTTGGGCTCTCTAAGAATTATTACACATTGCTGCTTCACTAATTTCCTTCATTGGTTGTGCTTTTTTAAATGCATAATGTTAGTTTGGACTTTGCCATTTTCATTGTAACATTGCAAAAATTTTGTTGTTGTGTGCCTTCAAGTTGCTTCTGACTTATGGTGACCCAAAGGTGATCCTATCACAATGTTTCCTTGGCAATATTTCTTCAGAAGGGGTTTGCCATTGTCTTCTTCTGAAGTTGAGGGAGTGTGACTTGCCCAAGGTCACAACCAGTGGGTTTCCATGGCTAAGCAATAATTTGAACCCTGGTCTCCATATATATGGCAAAATCCCTGGAAAAGCAACCACTAAATTTACTTTGTTATTCAGTCATAATAGCTACTGTTGTACAACAGTGATTCAGACAGACATAGTCTGGGGTTCATAGCCAGGCATAGTCAGACACGCATTCTAGACTTTAGGAAAGCTGATTTTACTAAACTTAGAGAAATACTGAGGGTGATCCCATGGACAGGAATACTAAAAGAGAAGGGAGTTCAAGACGGATGGGAATTTCTCAAAAGGGAGATACTGAAGGCACAATTTCAAACCGTGCCAATGAGGAGGAAGAATGGGAGGTGTCTCAAGAAACCAGGATGGATGACTAAGGAACTTGCAACTGAACTATGTTTTAAACGGAACATGTATAAGAAATGGAAAAATGGGGAAATCACCAAAGAGGAATTCAAACAAATAGCTAGCACGTGTAGGGTTAAAGTCAGAAAAGCTAAAGCGCAGAATGAAATCAGGCTTGCTGGAGCGGTTAAGAACAATAAAAAGGGCTTTTGGGGGTATGTCAGTAGCAAAAGGAAAAAGAAGGAAATGGTAGGGCCACTGTGTGGAGAAGATGGCAAAAAGTTAACAGGGGACAGAGAAAAGGCAGAATTACTCAACACCTTCTTTGCTTCAGTCTTCTCAGAAAAGGCAAAGGGTGCTCAACTTGAGGATAATGGAGCAGAGGACAGAATAGGAGAATTTCATCACAGAATAAGTAAAGAGATAGTACAGAAACATCTGGTTAATCTAGATGAATATAAGTCTCCAGGACCAGATGAATTACATCCAAGGGTATTAAAAGAACTGGCAAATGTAATATCAGAACCATTGGCAATAATCTTTGAGAATTCCTGGAAAACAGGAGAGGTCCCAGCGGACTGGAAGAGGGCAAATGTTGTCCCCATCTTCAAAAAGGGGAAAAAAGAGGATCCCAACAATTATCGTCCAGTTAGTCTGACATCAATACCCGGAAAGATTCTGGAGCAGATCATTAAACAGAGAGTCTGTGAACATCTGGAAGATAATTTCATAATCACAAAAAGTCAACATGGGTTTCAGAGAAACAGATCATGCCAGACAAATCTGATCTCTTTTTTTGATAAAATTACCAGCTTGGTAGATGAAGGGAATGCTGTGGATATAGTATATCTTGATTTCAGTAAGGCCTTTGACAAGGTTCCCCATGACATTCTTGCAAGCAAGTTGGTAAAATGTGGGCTAGACAAAGTAACTGTTACATGGATTTGTAATTGGATATCTGGTCGAACACAAAGGGTGCTCAACAATGGCTCCTTTTCAACCTGGAAAGAAGTGACCAGTGGGGTGCCACAGGGCTCTGTCCTGGGCCCAGTGCTATTCAATATCTTTATTAATGACTTGGATGACGGTATTGGGGGCATAGTTATCAAATTTGCAGATGACACCAAATTAGGAGGAGTAGCTAATACCCCAGAGGACAGGATCAAAATTCAAAATGACTTGAGCAGACTAGAAAGTTGGGCCAAAGCTAACAAAATGAAATTCAACACAGAGAAATGTAAGGTACTGCACTTAGGGCGGAAAAACGAAAAGCACAGATATACGATGGGGGACACCTGGCTGAATGAGACTACGTGTGAAAGGGATCTAGGAATCCAGGTGGACCACAAGTTGAACATGAGTCAACAGTGTGATGCAGCAGCTAAAAAGGCCAATGCAATTTTAGGCTGCATCAGTAGAAGTATAGTGTCTAGATCAAGAGAAGTAATAGTGCCACTATATTCTGCTTTGGTCCGGCCTCACCTGGAATACTGTGTCCAGTTCTGGGCACCACAATTCAAAAAGGATGTGGAGAAATTGGAGCGTGTCCAAAGGAGGGCAACTAAAATGGTGAAGGGTCTGGAAACCAAGCCCTATGAGGAACGACTTAGGGAGCTGGGGATGTTTAGCCTGGAGAAGAGAAGGCTGAGAGGTGATATGATAGCCGTGTTTAAATATTTGAAGGGATGTCATATCGAGGAGGGAACAAGCTTGTTTTCTGCTGCTCCAGAGACTAGGACCCGAAACAATGGATGCAAGCTGCAAGAAAAGAGATTCCACCTCAACATTAGGAGGAACTTCCTGACAGTAAGGGCGGTTCAACAGTGGAACACACTCCCTCGGAGAGTAGTGGAGTCTCCTTCCTTGGAGGTCTTTAAGCAGAGGCTGGATGGCCATCTGTCGGGGATGCTTTGATTGGGAGTTCCTGCATGGCAGGGGGTTGGACTGGATGGCCCTTGTGGTCTCTTCCAACTCTATGATTCTATGATTCTATGATTCTATGATTCTATGACATTATGCAGAATACCTGAGCTCTTCAGAAGCTTGACAACCTTTTGCAAACTATGTAACAGAGGTTCTGAACAACCCACAACCCATTGCCTCATTGCTTTTATGAGCACCATAAAGCAAAGTAAGTATGGTATGCCCTCCGCCCTCATCAAATAGATCCAGTGCTGGTGCACTGGCCAGATGCTTTGAGAAGGAAGGTGGGATGTCATTTGTAGTTCCTCTTCATTTCTGTTTCAAATATTCTTTTAGAAGAGCTTTCATTTTATAATGCATTGCAGACTATTCATGTTAGTAAATGTGTCATGAAGCCTCACCAGTTACTAGTGGTTAGACCATAGGGGAGTGAAATCAGTCTCCAGTTGACAATTAAACTCAGTGGTGGCCTTCAATCAGGTATTTTTTCTTAGGCTAGTGTTATCTCTAAAGTAACTTTTTCCAACTGTTCAAGAAATGTCTGAAAGCTTTCCTTGTTTTATATATCTTCCCAATCTTATTGAAGAATTAATGGGCTTCCTATGTGTCATCTTCTCAGATATTTCTAGACACAAGAAAATCAGACCAAGAGAGAATCCATATAAAGAATAAAAAGGGAATAACTATGTCTGGACTGCTCTGTATGCCAAAATTTGAGGACACATAAAAGATGGGAAGGAACCATAGGGATCAGGCAGAAAGTCCTCACTTTGAACTCTAGCATCCAGTTACAACAGGAATGGCTAGCAGCAGGTGATGGGGAAAACCTCTCTGCATGGATAATGCCAGTCACGAATGCATAGTACTGGACTGGATGGACAAATAGTCTGACTCATAAGTGGCATACTGTAAGGAATCCATCTAGGTCCCTGTAAGAAAAATGCATCACACATTTGAATAGCTGTAGGATGTAATCTTTCTGTTATAGTGCTTAGCCACAAAGGAACTATTAGTCACAACCACCAAAACACAGGCTTTAAATGGATCGCTTTATCACTCACTTTATCACCAAATGCATCTGAGGAAGTAGACTGAAGTCTATGAAAGCTCATGCTGCCAATTTCTTTCTGTTAGTCTCAAAGGTGCTACAAGATCTCTCTACACTCTTTATCACTCAGTTAACATCATCAGCTTTTTTGCCTAGCGCAGTTCTTTCCTTCCACGATTGATCACTTACTTCTCCTTTTTTAGAGACAGAGTTCCTTTCTTCCTGCAGACTTTACCTGTGACTATAAAACACTTACATGGAGGTGAGAGTGTTTTTGCTGGCTCCTGCTTCTTTTCCTGGTTCCTTAGGCATGGTAATGCTGTTGAGAGCCCATGTTGTGTTCTGGAGCATTCAGTTTTGACAGATGTGGGTTCAAATCCCCACTCAACCAAGGCATGATGTAGGTACTGTCCTCAACAGCAGATGAATGCTTGGAGGTTATGGACTGAATCAGTTGCTAAATAGCAAGTCAGCAGCTTGGTATATGTATAGTTTCAATGGGTCTAGGCTTTCAGATGCGTCCAATAGATGCAGTTTTACATTTCTATCTACAGGTACATGATATGAACAGGAACATAATATGATGCTGGATATTTAGCTAAACACATTCCACCTTTACTGTGTGAAATAAACAAAAATAATACCACTAAATCATGTTCCAAATTAAATTCTATTATGATTAGTAGATTAGTGGAAAGATAAGAGCAATTAAGTCCCATTCTGCTTCTTTCAAATCTCGGTTGCTTGTGCTGCCAAGATTCAGTTCCTGTCACCTCAGACTAACCAATATTTCTAAGCCACATTACCCTTAAATTTTAAATCTAAATATTGAAATCAAACTAAATCAGGCAAACTATCTTCTGCTACATGGTTCTTAGTTCTTGACAAATAATGTTATGATTAGGGAGCTCTTAGCACAAAAACAAATAACAACCCCCCCCAACTTTGCAAAATTACCATGACCTCAGAAAGACATACATCATAACTCATCTTCAGTTGTACAGCATGTGGAGTTGACATTACACACACTTCAACCAAATGAGCTTATCAGCACCAATGAAGTCACTCTATTTTCTTTGATGGGCCTGTAGTGAGACAAAAAAGAAAAGGAAGAAAAACCCAAGGCTCTGGAAACTTGTCATTTGGAAGCTTTACTCCTCTGTTCTGACATCATCTGTAATCAGATATAATGTGACAGCAACAGCTTGACAGGGTGATAACACACTTTGCTTGCATAACTCCAGTGCTGCCACTCAGTTGACACATTTGTATTTAAGCCATGCCATCTTGATGTACAACAGGGGGATGTGTCTTTTCCCAGCAAATCTGCTAAAGACAATCTGATGAAATCTTAAAGTACTCTCCTTTATTTCATCACTTTATTTCATCAATTTTCTTCAGTTCCACTCATGTAGTCAAGCAGTTGTTCTGATCCATGAAACAAGATGAAATAAAGTCTCCTTCACTGGAGCTTCAGATTCCTAAAGCAAATGAAGTCTATTCTATACTGAAAATCTCATGTTTTAAGTAGAGTCTTGGAAAAGTTATTTTTTGACAACTACATCATGTTGGCTGGGGGTTTCTGTGTATAGTAGTATAAAAAAGTAACCTTTCCATGTTTTGATTTTAAGTAAAGGTGTTTGGTTGGGGGTTTTGTTTTGTCATGGCAACAGCAATGGAGAGAACACACAGTATGTCTACAGCACTTTAAGGAAGTAACAACAACTGAAGGCTTGTTAGAAAGTAAAGAAGTCTCTTAAAGAGGAAGAGAGAGATGCTATCCTTAGTATTTGGAATTACTGATGGTAAAAGCTTGGGAGCTTATTTCAAAATCCCAGATGTGTATTGTAGGTGTGATGCTATGTCAGACTTTGTTTCATTTCTGACTTATGCCAACCCTAGGACAAAGTTATTACAAGGTTTTCTTGTCAAAGTTTATTTAAAAAGTGTTTGCCATTGCCTTCCTTTGAGGATGAGAGAGTGTGACTTGCCCAGGATCATCCAGTGGCTCTCCATGGCTGAGCAGAGATTTGAACCCAGATCTCCCAAAGTTCTAGTTGAACCAGTGGCATCACAGGAGGGATCTAGGGGGGCGCAGACTGCCCAGAAGAGGGGTGATACCTGGTTGGGCTCTCCAGAAGGGCACATGTGTGCCCTGGCTGGCTGCTCCAGCCCTGGGATACCTCAGGGAGAAAGACTGGGACCAGAGGAGCAGGAGGGGTGTGCACATGCTCTTTCTGGCTGCTCCAGCCCCAGGCTTCCTCTCACGGAGAAGCCTGGGGTCAGAGGAGCATGTCATTTTGGCTGCTGCCCCCCCCAGCAGCCCCCTCCTAGCAATGAGTGGCATCCAAGCAAAGGGATGTCACTGAGTCCAAGACTCAAGCCACTACATTATGTTGGCTCCCTTAAAAAGCATGTTTTAAAGTAAATATTTTATTTATCTGATCTGCAAATAGTTCTTGCCATTAACCTGACATACTAGACCATATTGTTTCATTATGTTATGATACACATTTCAAAGGTCTGGAACCTAAGTAGGTTAAATTAATTAAAGTTCCAAAATTCTGAGGAACAGAAAATGTTAAGGTCCATGCTTGCAAGAGATCATTTACTTGGTATTCTACACTATGTTTAACTTTACCTTTGCCACTGCCTTGGAGATGAATTACTGTCCACAGTAAATTGTTTGACCCAACTTTGTCTGTTTACTGGAAGACCAAACACTTAGAATCCATGCAATGAAAGTTATCATGCAACTGAAGCTACCATTCCATTTTAGAAATACCCTGCTCGCAACCAATATTATCTACAAAGATTGGCTCTCTTGCAGAGATAATTTTAATTTCCTTAATCCTTCTTTGGAAATTGCTTTTTAAAAATGCCACAGCGATTGCCTTGTACCAGGGAGCTCCACAATTCAACTTTCACCAAATTAAGTATAGACATTAAACCTGTTGATATCATGTGGGCAGTAAGATATTCAGGGAGATAGTCTTAGAGCAAACCAAACTTGAAGTCTGTCTAGGATAACTAACTGAGGGTATCTTGAGATGGCACAACCCATGGGAAAATACTGTAATGCTCAAAAGTCAAAGAAAGACAGGAGAGTGAGATGAAGACAGCATTAACAGATGGATTGATCTAGTCAAGGTAGCCACGGGTTGGTGTGAGCAGGGATGTTGTTGATGACAAGAACGGGTGGAGATCTCTTATTCATAGTGTTGCATGGATCAAAGCTGATATGACAGCAAATAACACACTAAACATAGGGGGGATGTTCAAGTGACATTTAAAAACAGTTCACTGTGGAACCATTTTCAAGAATAGAATAGGGCTTATTTTACTAATCACTAAATCAAATTATAATTTAAATAAAATTAAATATGAAATATGCGAGCCATCCATGATAAATTAGTTCAAGTGTATTTGTCCTTTCCGACCAGTCAGAGGATGAAGTAGCAAAAGACTTTAGATTTCTTCTGAAATCCATTTTCTGTCTCAGGGAGAATAAATTGGGCCTTCTCCCTGACATTCACTCTCATCTCCCAGGTAACCAACCATTTCTGCTTTCTCCCACATAAAGTTCACTGGGAAGGCACACAAGCTTGTGCAGAGTAGAATTCATAAAGCCTAGAGAATAAAATAGGTCCCAAAATAGCATTTCTTAAACCAACAAATAACTTATAGGACTGCTTTGCCACAGTATTTGTTCAGCCTCCCTGACCTAACAAAATAAAATTGGATCATGCACACTGGCCAACAAATGTAGTCCCCACAGTACTTGTCAGTCTGCTTGTTTAGGGAATCAATGAATTATAAATTCAATCCATTTCCAGAATTTTATTCATTCAGCCATTATCCAGAACTCTTTACATTCATATTCATATTTTTTAGACCTTAAGATAATTGTCCAGCATCTGAAATAATATATTGGCTTCTTCATTACTTTATTATTGCACTTTGTTATTGCTTTGACTGATGGTTGAGATTGTCTCAGTGGGGAAGTTTTAATCATTTCATGGAACACTGTATATTTTCACTGGGAATAATATTATCTTGTTGGTTTTCCTTTGCAGTTGATGACTCTGTCTCAAGTCATGATGGTGTGAGTTGGAAATAAAAGGAAATACGTAAAACAAGGACATGTCTAAACATTATATAATACTGTATATTAGGAATTTCCTTTTACCTCTCTTGGCATATTAGGGTATTCTGCCTTATCCTATTCCTTCCAAATCACTTGTTTCCTATAACATGGCAAAAGGGTCCTGGTCTACCTCGTCATTTATCAAATAAGTCTTAAAATGAAGCCATGTTTAAACATAAAATAATAAACCAAGTAAAACATTCACTTGCATTATTCATATTGTTTTTTACTTTATTTGTATAATAGAATTACAGTTTGACATAAAATAACGAGCTTTTGCTAAACTCTGTAAAGCATTACATGCATCTGCCATAAACAACCTCTATTATAGATTTAGGTCTTATTGCCACATCACTGCACGGAGGTGCAATAAACATTCAATGTCATCTTTTTTAAAAAAATTAGGAGTAAACAGAAACTGTCCTCTATAAGAGTGTATCATTATTTTCAAGGAAGACTTACTATTATTACATGGTTTGGCAAAGCACTGTAAAAAGCTACAGAGAGAATACCTTGTTTTCAATCAACTGTACAATAGATTTATACAGTATGCTATTCACATAGACTAACAAACTAAGAGATGGTATAATGCAGTCATTGCATAGCAAAAAAAAGCAGACTAGTTAAGTAATATTCACATCTAATGTGCAAAGTGCAGAATGGTAGCAAAATGGGTAATAGGAAGGTAAAATGCCCTTAAGGAACACACCAGATTAAACGCCAAAAATAACAAGATAAACAAATACAGAAGTTAAAGAGTCGTAGTTTATTTTATTTATTTATTTTTCTATACATATATCTACACATAATACCAGAAGATAACACATCCTCTTTGAGTATGCTCCAATCAGATTAGCTCATCAAGTTTAGACAGGACTAAATGGTAGACAATGAAGCATTTGTTTAAAAAAAAAAAAAGAAGAAATTTTCTAAAGAAGAGGTTTAACTATTTCATTTTGTAGGTACTAGGTGAGCAGCAATCTCTTGATTTATTGAGAAAGAGTATATAAAACACTGCCTGTAACATGTATAGATATCAAACTGACTATCTTATTAGCTAATTCAATTGAAGGTCCATGTAGCATTTTATTTTATATATATATATATATATATATATATATATATTCACTGCCATGTGTTATGATTCTGAACCACTGTATTAATGCTTCCGAAAACCATCAGTGTCTCAAACTTTTGATATATAACCATCTCTAAAATTTAATTATTTTTTTTCCTTAAAATAAGTTCTTGACAGAAATGAGTCTGGCTAGAATTATTTTGAAGGGAATACTAATAACTCGCAAAATGGACATCTTGTATTTAAAGCCCTTACATATTGTTCCTACAAATATATTGCTACAGTAAAAATGAAATGTAATAAGTTTACTCAATAAAATGTATTTTCCTGTACATTCTTCTGTGTATGTTTTTTCTGTATTTAATGCTACATATATTACATCACTCATCATTAACAGTTATGTATCAGCAAATATAGCAATAATATACAGATGACATTTGTCTTAAATATTTTACCATTTTCCTACCAAATATAATTCCATATTTTAGTATTCACGCATTACCTGAGCATACCAGTCATTAGCCTAATAGTATACACTGGATGACAGTTTCAAACTGCAAGCTACTGTACAGATAGCCACTTTACAAATGGAATATATTCCAAGCTCTCTTCTTTTGTCTTTTTCCCCCTTTCAAATGCCACTGACTTTTTCTTTTTTTACTGCAGGCTCTAAATATGTTTCTTTTTAAAATATAACATATTAAGAGCTTAGAGAGGTGAACCCTACACAATATATTAAGAACATAAAAAAGTAAAAAATGTACAATCTCATGCTGTATATTTACATATATTATCGAAATAATAGATTTTGTCTTTCTTCCAGCCATATATTTTTTCAGACTAAAGCTTTTTAATGTACTGTTTTATAAAATAATACATTCAACATAGCTAGAGCTTGCAAAACGATGTTCTTGTTTCTTTTCTTCTTCCTAAAACAAACAAACAAAAAAGCCTAACAAAAATAACCCAAGTAAATTATCCAAGTATTTTTTTATCTAACAAGTTAAAAGGAATTAGAACTCTGCACTTAATGTGCTACAGGGTTAGTATTATATAGTCAAGTGACATTCTAATGTGTAAAATAAGACTGCAGTGAGAGAGCATATTAAAGCATTCATTTTCTTTAATCAAATGTGCTATTCTGTGATAGCCTCTACAATTAGTAAGTAGGCTTTCATTTATGTAAATAACATCATATACTTTAAAACTGGTGGTTGGGCATTTAGACAAAAAAGAAATCTAGGAAAAATATCATATTTTCTGGAATCCACCACTTTGGAAAGGTGTATATTCTATAAAATAATTCAAAATAAGCAGCACTCCAAAAATGGAAAATACAATACTGTATGTGCAACATGAACATATATAAAGACTGTTTTACCTTCTCTCATTTTGCATAAAAATATTTCTGTTCTGACATGTACAGCTTCTCTTATGGGAACATTCAGCAATAGGCTATCTACAAGTGGTTTGGATTTCTTACATTTCCCTCTCTCATTCATAGACACAGTTCAGGATAGGGTGTCTAATCACATTGTTACAGCCCTAGAGTACAGAATTAATATCTTTTTTTCTATTATATATATGTATATATATAATATACTTTTACTTTATAAAATAAGATCTCATTTTTCTTTAAGACAGAGGCAATGAAGCAGATGGGAACTGCTGTGTGTTTAGAACCAAAAAGCAATTCCCAGTGCAAAAGAGACAGAACAAATTCTATGGTTAATGGGGTTAGTGAGGAGGGTTTTGGTCTTTAAGCTGGGGCTCTCTATTTAAATATGTAGCCCAATACACTAAATTAAAAATCCCAAAAAGCAATGGAAATGCTATTCTTGATAGTCGATCAATTTTGCTGACACTGTTAAATGTTTTCTTGGGTTCTGGAGGCTTTGTTTCAGGCTTTGCTTCTTTTGGCTCTATCGTTGCACTTTTAGCAATAGTAGCTAGTCCAGGGTCCCTTGCAATATTAGGAGTAAAGCTGGTTGCTGTTGCTGGTGCTGTGAAGGAGTTGTTTTTCATAATGAGAGGATCCTTGACTTTCTTTGGCTAGGAATTTTAAAAACAAACAAACAAACAAACAAACAAACAAACATGAATTTTAATGCATGGATCACCCCTTCATAAATATCCTGGTACCAGAATACTGGTAAATTGTGACATTATCTTAGAAATATGCATGTATTAGGAATATACAAAAATTCCTTTTACTTCACCAGCATATTTTCTCATTGTCAAAAAATGATATGCTTTGGGGGTGCTATATTTATGCATAAAACTAAGGCTATGGTTTTTGAGCACAGAAAAGTGGAATGTGGTAGTTCGTATGATAGATTTGGTGATATTGGTGTATGCATGTGTTGATGTAAGTATGGATTTAGATTGCCATATATATGTGGACATATGCAGACATAGTGGATATTCAGCCCTTGTCTAAAAGATTGTTTCTGAGAGGGGTAGACTGGTGGAGGAAGGGACTACATTTTCTCATTTGTAGTTGCAAATGGATTTATTTATTTATTTATTTATTTATTTACTTCACTTATATGCCACCTTTCTACCAAGTGGGACCCAGTTTCCAGAATTAGAAAATTAAAAACATTTTATAAACACAATTAAATATCCTCACTTTGAACACTATAAATTCGTTTAAAATGCAATACATACAAAAGTTAAAAACAAATGTAAAAAACACATCTAAAAAGAAGCTTCCCTGCTTAACCATTAGAAGCCTTCTTAAACAAATATGCCTTTGCCTGCCAGCAAACAGAAAGCAGGGAGTGGTCCAGCCTATGACGTTTTCACACTGGGCTCCCTAAAGCCGGCTGGAGCCCTTCCCCTAAAGCCGGCTGTACCCTGTGCCGCTGACACCGGAATGACTCCGGCGGCGGCAGGCTAATTCCTTTTGCCACCCGGAATTACCTGAAGCCGGAGTTATCCAGGAATTAGCTTGCTGCTGCCGGAGTGAGGCCGGACTTAGGGCTCCGTGTGTTTGAACACACGGAGCGAAAAGCCGGCCGGACGCAGGGATGACACCGGAAGGGGCGGGGTTTGCCGCCGCGCGTGTCTGAACACATGGGAAATGGAGCCGGAGTGAGGCCGGCGGGAGGCCGGCTAGCATCCTCAAAAAGGCCAGTGTGAAAACGTCCCTAGCCTCTTGAAGGAGGGAGTTCTAGAGAGTGGGAGCAACCACTAAGAAGTCTCTTTCATGTGTCCTCACCAAACAAATCTCTGATAGTGACAGGACTGAGAGAAAGCCTTCCCCTGAAGATCTTAGTGTTCTTACAGGGGCGATATGATATTTCAGATAGTCTGGACCTAAGCCAAATTGATTTTATCTGCCTAAACCTAATTATTAGGCTCCAATAAATAAACCTAAATTCATGTCAATCCCAACTGGTTCAGTGGCTCTACTCTGCTTGAGAGTAGCTCTTAACTTTAGGGCATTGTTCAGTTAGTCCACCTTCTAATCCAGAATATATATATATATATATATATATATATATATTCTGGTTGTATGAATGAACAAAGATTTCCCTGATTCTGTAATGAATGTAAACTGGGGTTACAGTGAAACCATCTTTTGGAGATACACAAAAAGTGGCAGCAGGACCACCTATACTAGATGCAACTTGGGTAGGGGCACAAAATTGACATAATGTAATATATTAAATTCTATTAAAACAATAAACAGTTATGTTAAAAACCAAATAGAAGTGGCTTCAGATATAAGGTATACAACCAGTACAGTGTGGTCAAAGCACCTCTAACTGGTCCTCTGCCTGCAGGAAAGTATATTTTGTCACTGTTGGTGGGAGATGAAAACAGATATGCAGCTTACAGATTTTTGACTCTGAGTAGGAGGAAGCAGTCTGTGAAGTGAGAACTTTAGATTTCACAACTAATTTCACAGAAAGGTGTATAACCATTCTTAAATTGCCCAGTGCTGCTATAGCATGGCACCATATGTTCACAAAATCTGATTTAGTGTAGAAAGAGACGTGATCAGGAGTGCTTTTGTTTTAGAAACCGGGGTACCTATACAAGAGAGTGTTATTTGTGTTATTTATTTCAGTTCTAGAAATGAACAGAACCCCCAAAGAATGAGTCTCCAATGGAAAATCCCTTTGCTTCTTATTATATTTCTCATGAGTCTGAATTAGAATATTCCTGAAATAGCCTATATAAGTCATAAAAAGGTTACAAGGAGCTCAGGGAGAAAGAAGGTATTTAAACTGAGAAATGTTTTTGAACAACAGCAACAGCAGCAACAGTGTTAGAAGTTGATTTTCAATATCTCCAAAGAAATCTCCTGGTATTTGGAAGGTCTTATGTCTCCATCACCTAAACCAGAATCCTGTAACCACAGTAATGCAAGGGGAATAAGGCTAGCTCTTTCATGAAGCATTGTGAGATCCTTGCCTTAGGAAGTGGATCATAACTGGGAACTCCAGTTGTCCAGGGTTTGTCTTTCATAGCCCCTCGGCTGTCTGCTGATCTTCTTCCTGGCTCACTTTCCATCCACCATGAACACAACTACGAGCCTTTGCAGACTGCCAGAAATAGTGCAGCTTGAGGCCACTTTAACTGTCCTGGCTCAGTGCTAGGGAATCATGGGAAATGTATTTTTTTCTGGGACATTGAGCCTTCTCTGCCAGAGAGCTCTAGTGCACAATAAACTACAGTTCCCATGATTCCTTAGCACTGAGCCAGGGCAGTTAAAATGGCCTCAATCTGCACTATTTCTGGCAGTCTGTAAAGGCCCTATGTGAGTGTCTTTCCTGAAAACTGCTCTCAGTGATTACTTTTGTTGCTTCAGCCAGCAAGCATTAACCGCCAGCACAGTATGCCTTCTCCTCCTATTCAGCCTATGCCATGCTGTTTGGTCCAAGGAAGGGTACCTTTCTTATTGTGTGGCACAGTGGCTGAGGTGGTCTCAGAGAGTGCCTATCCCATCACCATTTTTCTGTAATGGCAGTAACTGCTATTGAAAGATATTTTTTACATTACTTCCAACTTTAAGGTTACTTTAAACCAGCACTTATCTCAAATTTAAACAGTATTTGCTCTGAGTACAGAAAAGATAGTCCCAGGGGCCACCTCAGCTATGATCCTTTGTTTGAGAGGATGATCTCTTCCTCACAGCAGTGCATTGAGTGGAAAGATATCCCAGAAAGCTACTGTTTTTTTCACCACCAATAGGACCGCAAAACAATGAAAACAGCAAGCTAGGGAGATAGAGGGAGCAAGTTCACCAGATAATGCCATGTCTTGCTCTAGCTCTGCAGGGGACCAAGAGTATAAAATGTTGATGACACTTATTTTGCTTTACTTAGGCAATTTACTCTCATTTTTCTCTGCACCCAGGTTCCAATTTGTCACTGCAAAAGCAAATCAGTTACCCATTTTTCTTACACCCAGAAACTGAGGTTGCATCTACACTGCAAAATTACGGTAATAGCAATAGCGTTTTACATTTCTATACCGCTTCATCATGAACTAAACACTCTCTAAATGGTTTACAATGTATAAGCCAATTGCCCCCAATAAGCTGGGTGCTCATTTTACCAACTTATGAAAGGATGGAAGGCCACGTCAACCTGGAGACCTGTGGGTTCAAATTCATAACATTGTGGCTGCAGTACTGGCATTTAACCCCTGTGCCACCAGGAATTCTGGGATTTGTAGTTTTGTGGAATATTTAGATTTCTGTGTCAGAGAGCTCTGGTGCCAAAACAAACTACAAATCCCAGAATTCCACAGGATTGAGCCATACCAGTTAAAGCAGTGGCTACTCTGGAGCTACTGAAACTTTCCTCTATAATCTTCTTGATATTATCTATCTGTTTTCATATACAATCTTTTCCCCTCAAACATTAGAAATGGGTGAGTGAAAACAATGTTCATATATAATAATCACATTGATATTTTTAAGAGCCATGAAAAAAAAATGCATGGCGAAACTAAATCCTTTAGAAGCCTCTTGGCATAAAAGCTGCTGACTATTTCTATCTAATAGACAGAATAAGCCCAGTTAATCCATCTGCAGAGTATGATCCAAAAATCATTCAAGATTGAGTGCTTTGGTTTACTCTTTATGAGCTGTGCTAGTTTCCAATGTTCCAACAACTTTATTATAATGTTGTTGTTGTCATCTCTTAATATTTCCCTCATAATATTTTGCAGGATAGAGACATTATTAGCCCAGCAGTCTAGCAATCAGAAATTAATGGCTCCATGTCAATGAAGAGTCTTTCATTGAAATAACTGCAATGAAGCCACTGAACTTTCTCGCAACAGAGCTCAGTTTGTATAGCTTCTTTGACCACACCTACTGATGGGCAAAATCCTAGACATGGGTGATATGGAAATAGAATGAGATGTAACACCCTCCTCAGCTTCACCTTATGTTTTTGAGACATCAGATGCAGCACAACCAGATGCTTTCACACTGGGATAGAGACATTTTCTGAACCTGAAGATCTTGCTGACTTATACAATTCACACTGTGAATTTGCATTTTCTGGCTTCTTTGCTATTTTCATCCCCCCCCCCCCCATGAAAAAACACGTAACTCTAGCTGAGATGTGCCCTGTCTCTGGCCCTTGCACACATGACCTCTTACATACATGGCCCCTCCCTCTCCCTAATTCACTAGACAGCTAATATTTTAATGACTCAAAATGATAACTTCATGGTGAATGCCAACATTTTGTCCATTGAAGTCTTATTCTGAAGTGGTAATATTCTGAAGTAGAAGAAGATATAGCATCTTTATATGTGACTTCCATTTGATGGTAGTACTTAGTGAAAGATGAACATTCACATAAACATGAACATTCTTTGAGACTGTTAAAATTCAAGACCCACAATTCAACATTAAAAATAATAGAGGCAGACAGATACAACTGATGAGACTTTTTTTTTTTTAGATAAACACATTTTGGATCAGATTTAAAGTCCAAATGGTTTTGCTGAGTGGGTTCATATTATCTATGTTATATATAAAGTATAGGTGAACATGTAAATGATTACCTTTTCTGGAACAACACTTTTGCCATCCCATGCATAACCTCTCTTTGTAAAGTAGTTTACTGTTGCAAATTCAATCAGTGCCGAAAAAACAAATGCATAACACACAGCTATGAACCAGTCCATAGCGGTGGCGTAGGCAACCTTTGGAAGGGAATTCCGTGCACTGATGCTCAGGGTGGTCATTGTTAGCACAGTTGTTACTCCTGTGAAGCAAAAGAACATTTCAGAGTCCATTAGATCCTATTGCTGCCTTCTTTTCATTACATAAATACAATTTTGTTTCTTCTAAAGGCCATTGTAATTAGTCACTGTATGTAAAGTGGGCCCTTGGCATCCACTGGAGTTTGGTTTCAACAAACATAGACACACACATAGTGGATATAAAAATCCATTGATGGTCAAGTCCCATTATATACTGTAGGGTAGTAAAATGGTGTCCCTTACATAAAATGGCAAAATAAAGGTTTGCTATTTGGAATGTATATATTTTTAAAATATTTTCAAGCCATGGATGATGGGATCCATGGATAAGGAATCTGTGGATATGGAAGTTCAACTATACATGCAGAGAGAGATAGAAAAGAATACATAATTCAGGTTCTAAAAGGATCTATAAGGATACTCAGTTGAACTCAAGTGTCCAGAGTTGTGCATTGAAGAAGGATAATCTGAAGCCCTCTTTAGCCTTTGAAAGCAGTTTTGGATATTGCAGATCCCAAATACTGAGAGAAAACTATCTTTAACAGGCATTTAGTAGTGAACACATATGGATCTTATTTACACTTATTTATCCACTTGCAGTACAAGTCTTTATGTAAGTGCCAGTGAATTCAGTGATACTTATTTTTCAAGCTAAGTATACATAGAACTAAAGCCTTATATCTCAAAGTAACATCTCCTGGTGCATGATGGTCCTTCCATACCATTTTTGAAAACTTATAGTAAACATTGATATCCAAAGAAGAAAGTTGCAACTAAAGGAAGCTGGAATTGGGAAACAAGTGAAATTAGTGGTGGCCCACTGTTCAGAGTGAGATAGCTCACCTGAGATGAGAATCCATGTGATATCACTAAATCGGCTAACTGGCAGTTGTTAATTTTTTACCACCAGGGAAGGGTGCTAGATTGCTTTTCTGTCTCAAACACTGAAACATCTTGAGTGGGTCACCCCTGATTGAAACCCAGCCATCTTGTCACTTGAGGTGAATTAAAATTACTGTTTATATCTTTACTGGATAGCTGGCTTAAGAGTCTTTAAAAAATGGAGAGATCCTTTTATTTGTCTTCTTCTTTCTGAATCCCAACCCATCTCCAGTAGAAACACTTTCAAGCTATTCTTCACAAGCTGAAAGGCTAGTTATGAAGGGTGATTAAATAAGAGAGAAGAAAAAGATGCCACTGCGGCAATTTACTTTGCATTCTGAGTAGCATTGTTCATCACCTGCCACCAAACAATTTTCTTTTAAGTAGCCAATGAGCTTTTACTGTAAGTATGAGGTCTGCATCTCTTTTCCATTGCTTACCATTGCATTAAATCACATACTCACCAGTTACCTTGACAACTGCAGTCATCTCATGATATTGAATCTCTGCTACAGTATATTTCCACTGTGTCAAATGGTAGCCAAAACACATGGCAATCAGAAATATCCTGCACTATCCATATTCAAAGGTATTATTTATTGTTTTGGAAGGGAAATAATCTGATCTTTCAGTTATTCATCATCTCTGTTCTGTAATGGTTCTGTTTGTATCACAATTTGTGTATTAAAAACTGACTTAAGGACTGCAAGACTGAGGTAGGTTGTTCAATTAGTCTTGCTAAAATAATGGAATTTAAGAACCCCAACTATCCACAGGGTTGTATCTTAATTGATTTAAATCAGCTTTCCATCTATTTCCATGTATTTACATTCACTGAATTATCTAGAGGTTTTCCTTTCCTGGGCTTCCTAAGGCTAATGGATTTAAACAAACATACTCATATATACACAAAAAATGAAATAAAATAATAAGTAGCAAGGAGAGAGAGAGAGAGAGTGCCAAGATGTAGTAGAGCCAGAGTTCACAGGGTTGTAGCTCATAGAGTTTTTCATTAGCAGGGTCTATATCATAGACTTTTTCATTAGCAAGTTGAAATCATCTGCCACCTCTTTGGAATAGTTAGGGAAGAATAAAACAATGTACTATAGTGAACTCTCTCTGTTGTATTTCAAAGTATCTTGGGTGGCTTTGTCTGGAATGCACAATTAGCTTTACAAAAGATTTGCTCAGAATAGAAGTAAAACATTTCTAGAGCTGGTAAAGATCAATACAACTGCCTTCATTTATAGACTCTACTTGGGGGTACAAGTCTGGGGACTGTACTTGAGATTTTACTACAACATCACTGTACAGAATGTCTTAAGAAACTTATGCAAAAGCAAGTGGAACTAATTGCAGCTAAGTATCACAGAACAGCTATGTTGAGATAAGAGCTCACAGGATCCGGCATTCGGATCCTAGCAAAAGTACAACATAACCATATGCCTTAGGCACTCACCCTGCTTCCTGCCAAACTTGGTGCCTCAAGAAGTATGGGCTGCAATCTTAATCTTTAGTGCTGCAGTGTAATTAGGTTATAGAACCAAGTACTTGCAATTTACATTATAGTCACTAAGCTATATGCATTGCAATTGCAAGTTTTTTTATTTGTTTTATTTATTTATTCCATGTTCACAAAATTTTAAAAGGGAGTCCTGTTTTATAAAATAACAGAAAAAAATAAAAGAAAGAGAATGTAGTTGTGAAATACATCAATATAGTATCAGGTAAAATGGAACCAGCATGGTGTTGTGGCTTCAGTGTTGGAGTAGGATGGTGAGAGACCAGGGTTTGAATCCTTGCTCAGCCATGGAAACCCACTAAGTGACCTTGGCTAAATCACAGTCTCCCAACCTCAGAGGAAGCCAAGGGCAAACACCCTCTGAACAGATTCTACCTAAAAACCCTGTGACAAGTTCACCTTAGAGTTAACACAGCAACACCAAAAATTGTGACAATCTTCACAATCATGTCACTTTGGGCTGGATCTTGGCCCAAAGGCAAAGAAGCCATCACTTCTAGGTGGGATTACTGTGAAGATTTTCATCATCATATATGATATTACCATGTAGTAATATCTGTGTAGTCTGTGTTCTAATCAGTGAGGCTTCTAGAATCTCATCATCAAGTGCCATTAGTGTGTTCATTATCAGTATGTAATTTATTCATAAAACCCGCTGTTGAGAACAACCTGTTGCCTTATCAAAGCTTCTAGAAAAAGATTGTTCATACATGTTCCTATGAAGAACTGTTTCTCTGTTTTGTTTTGTTTTGTTTTGTTTTGTTTTATTGTTACTGTATCTGCCACCACCTATACCCTATTTCTGAACTCAAAATTTCTGTGTTGATATTGCTTTGAGGTACTTACTACTCTTAAAGAGCTTTCAATGAGGTGTCATGGTGGAGAAAATATGGATTTGGAATAATAAATAGCTTTCCCAGTTTGTCAATGAAATACCAGAGGGACTCCAGAAAAAAAGAGACAAGATCTGAAATAAAGAGGCATTATTCTCTCTTGGAAGTCTTTCATTCACAGATGACTCTCATGTTCCTGTCATGTGTAAGGCAGTTGTCGACAATAAATCAAATTTATTTGGAGAAAAACTGAGACTCAACATAGCAGTCCTGTCCTGCTGATCTGTTCCCTGTTGGTCCTATCCACACTATCTACACACAGGGGCTTCTCTGTAGGGTAGAAATCTGCTTTTGTGAACACTGCCTTACTACTGGGACACTTATGATATTGTCACAGTAGTTTAAAAGTGAAAACTACCAAAGTGCTGCTTTATTGAAGTACCCTCCTTGCCTGCAGTCACCGTGTCATGTAACCAAATACTTATCAATACCCTAAATAGTATGCAAAAGGATCTTATAGCACCTTTGAGACTTTACAGACTGCCAGAAATAATGCAGCTTGAGACCACTTTAACTGCCTTGGCTCAGTGCTAGGGAATCATGGGAACTGTAGTTTATTGTGGCATCAGAGCTCCTTGACAGAGAAGGCTCAATGTCTCAGAAAAAGCTATAATTCCAATGATTCCCTAGCACTGGGCCAGGGCAGTTAAAGTGATCTCAAGCTGCATTATTTCTGGCAGTCTGTAAAGGTCCTGGAATAAAGAAGTGGATAGCATGAGCTTTTGTAGACTTGAGTCTACTCAGATGAGGAAGTAGGTTCAAGTCTATGAAAGCTCATGCTACCCAATTCTTTCTTTCATTTAATCTCAAAGGTGCTACAAGATCCCTTTGCTTATCAGTTTTCTAGACTAACACAGCTTGAATTCTAATACCCTAAAAAATTGTCTTAATAAAGGACACTCACCAAATACAGTTCTTGCTGGAACAGATTCTCTGTTGAGCCAAAAGGAGACCTGGGACAGAATCACTGTCATAATACAAGGCAGGTATGTTTGAATGACAAAGTAACCAATCTTTCTCTTCAGATGGAAATGGGTTGTCATCACAACGTATTCTCCTGAATATGGGGACCAAAAAAATAAAAAAAAGTCAGTGCCATTCCTTTGCAAAATACTTGGGATAAAATACTTCATATTCTCCCGTCGTAAATCATTCAGAACCTATTATTCATGTTTTTAAAATCAATGGATCTCGTAAGAAATTACACAGGTTTGTGCAAGAACAAATCAAGAAAATCAGGAATCTACGTAATATAGAATTCTAATATCAAAATTTTTGAAGGTGGCAAACTAACATTTAGGAAAGGTGGATTTTGCTAGTAATTCAGTAATTCTCCTTCTGCTGAATTCCAGAATTGGAAAGGATCTGAGGGGGAACTTTTGCAAAGTTCTTCTCTTAGCATATGATAGCTAAAAGTACACAGATCTCATCATTTATATTTGTTAATACCCAAGGAGAATGCTGTTCACTCACCCTGTATGGTGACCCATTATTGGCACAATATAACCTTATTTTGTTGACTGCTTAGGAGAAAAGAAATAATAAGGGTTGCACTCAGTTTGGGAGTCACAGATTGTTCAAGGTGTGTTATGAATGGATCAATGAAGAGAATGAGAGAAATGGCCTTTTTTTTTTTTTTTTTTTTAAGACAGCATATTTGTCCAAATGTCTCTTTGGTCATTTCTTGATCAACGAATTCTAAGGCAGTTAGGTGGCTTTCTTCTTTTCTTTTTTAAAAAAAATAAGAAGTGCTTTGTTCAAGTCATATGAAGCATCTGCTCACTTTGTAATGGCTTTTATGAAACAGCTTTTCCCCCAGAAATTAGACAGGCATCTCAGTTTTAGTCTGATCATTTGTGACTATTAGTTGAAAAATTAATATATTGAAAAAAATTACATTCCTTTGGGATCTGATAATGTGTCATTTCATGCAGCACTGGCAGAACTGAAACAAAATAACTGTCAGAAGAGAAAAGAAGTTACCCAGTCGAGTGATCAAATGTAACCCTCTACAAAATTAGAGGTGACATAAAATAGTGTCTGGCTAGTTTTAAGAAAAACAAACAAACAAAAGAGTTTAATTACTGGACTTAAATTCCCATAATCCCTGACCATTGGCCCTAGTGGCTGGGGCTTCTGGGAGTTGAAGACCAGCAATTTTTGTAGTCTCAAGGTTGAGATGAGCCACTGGTTTCAGGCAGCAAAGGCAGACATCGAGCAAATCTGCTCTCCAAGATCCCCATGCTGATTGTATTCTGTCTCTGGCAAGCAGGACAAAAAGCTCCTCTCTTTCCTGTTGGCCCTTCCTTTGGTCAAAGCAAGTGGATTGTGGGTTGTCTTGTAAAACTGGTTGGCCGAAGGAAGGTAGACCCTCTTTCAAATAACACATATGTAAATACCATAATTCATTCACCATCCATGCAGTAGCAATGGTTACCATACATAATGATGACCTAAAGCTCAACATGAGAGCCAGAGTGATGTAGTGGTTTGACTATGGGACTATGATCCTGGAGATCAGGATTCAATTCCCCACTTGAGCCTAAAAACCTACTGAGTGACCTTGGGCAACTTACACTTTTTCAGCCTCACAGGATGGCAATGGCAAACCCTCTATGTAGAAGCCTGCCAAGAAAACCCTGTGATAAGCTTGCCTTAGGGTCACCATAAGGCAAAAATGACATGGAGGCACACAATAACAACAAAGCACAAGATGCCCATTTTTTCTTCCTCATTTTGAATTTGGAGAACAAAAAAATTATTTCATAGAAAGTACTGGTTCTTTTATTAAGTAAATAAAGCATAATCCTATCCACATTCTTTTGTCAAATGAATACATTACCAAAGGCAATCCTAACCATGGTGGGCACTTTCATACTGCACAATGAGAGTTAAATAACTACCATGGCTCCCCCCTATGGAATCATGAGACTGGCAGTGGAGG
The DNA here is from genome assembly GCA_026167975.1 of Phrynosoma blainvillii. NCBI lineage: Eukaryota > Metazoa > Chordata > Lepidosauria > Squamata > Phrynosomatidae > Phrynosoma > Phrynosoma blainvillii. The sequence goes on along the minus strand of JANUYF010000002.1, from coordinate 254,412,976 downwards.
GAAAGGCATTTTGAAACCTCAGCCTCAGAGCTCCTCTGGGCCCTCTGAACAAACTGCAAACCCAATGATTCCACTGGGTGCACCTAAAGGATTATATAGTGTTATAGTGTTATAACTGTGTAGTGTGAAAGTCCCCCTGTCACACACAGAATTCCAATATATTCAGGATGGGAAGCATTCACTGGTAAGTGTGCACATTATTTATAAGAAAGCACATTTCACCCTGTCATTGAATTCCTTCTGCTCTATACTGTTTGTGTGTCTCTGTTTTTTAATGGTTGTATAAAATTCTGTAATGCCCGTCTTCTCATTCATCAATGTCCAAGGTTCATGTTTATATTTTCTGAAACTGCTGTGGCCAGCCTTGATGGGTCCCCCTTCCATATACTTTACCATTAAGTAGTCTATCAAATCATTCACATTCAAACTTGATCCATGTCTACCACCACAAATTTCATTTTGTGATGTTAGGGCCAGTCCAGAGAGAGAAAAACACTTGCATGGTTTGGAAGCACTGTGTCATGAACATCTGGGAGTTAAAAGTTGGTTGAGATACTTGCACCTTCTTCTTCCACATCCTATGCTGTGAGGGTCTCACACCAGATAGGTGAGTATGATGTAGTATGGTGGTTTTGTCAGGATTTTTAAAGGCCGATTTGGCTTGCAAGCTCCAGTCCTGCTTGCTTTATGCAAGAGGACTAGGGAGCTTGCCAAAACATTATATCCAAATAAATATATAATTACTCAGCTTTCATTCAAGTTTCATAGCTCAGTAGGGACTGGCACCTAGATAGCACAAGTTCCAGAGCATCACTGTAGCCTATGCATTTTTTAAATAAATTACCTATTATTTTAGAATTTGATCTGTAAAATACTTCCCTAATGAATACTGTATTTTTGTGTTTATAAATCAATTGGATTAGGACTAGACAAATTCACATTTAATACAGGGTGTTTAGAAAAGAATGGTGCAATAGTAAAGCTGTTATTACTTGGTTTTGCACCATTCTTTTTGAATCACCCTGTACATTAGCTATGCAAACAATGCAGACTGAACATATGAATATGTTAGTCAAAATGTATGTATATCATAAGGAGGCAGGTACATATGTACCCTCGCACATTATTTCCACCACAGACTTAGGAGGCTTAAGCAGATATCTACCCTTCCCATTTCTTGATATTTCCAATTCAGAAGTAAACCTAGAATCATGTATGTGCAGAATACATGTTTTTTAACTGTGTAATTTCTCCCCCCTGTATTTACCCCAGATTTGTTTGAGTGTTTGTCTATTATATCTGGATAGACAGACAGACAGAGAGATAGGTGCAATTTATTTGCTAGTTTTATCTTGCTAGTTTTCTCCTATTCTTCCTCCCATTATCCTTAGCAATATTTTACACGAACTGCAGGTGCCTGGAATATGGTCATTTAGCATGGTCATTGACCACAATAAAATGACTGAAGGAAGGCAGGTGAAGAGATCTCTAGCCTTTTAAAAGGAGCAAATCTCTGTTGTAAACTGTTGTAAAATAAAGATTACAATTTATTTTGAAATTTAATGTTTGATATTGCTCCTTCCATAAGGCAACTTTTTTTCCCCTATTTGTTTTGTTCCTGTGTTCCTGTTTTTGTTTTGTTCTTTCTGAGTTAGTGCAAACAACTTGTGCAGAATTTGGCACTAATCATAAATAACAAATATTAATGTATTTTAAGCCATTGTGTTAATTTTGTTCTTGATGTCTTTCAAATTGGGATTCCTTTTTTTTCTGCCTGAGCTGCCTCATTTCTGACAGAATTGACAAAATGCTTTGAATAGTGACTTGCATGTTAACTATGTTCTTCCCATTAAAATAACATTTCTGATTGGAAAGAAAACTGTAGGACCTGTAGATGATCCCTCATTCCCCACTTCTTTGGGTGGAAATAATGACTTGTTTGCAAACTTCAGAACACATTTCTAGTACAGTCAGCACTCTCTTAGAAGCTTATTTATAGTTCATCATTAACATGGAAAGTATATGTGTATGACAGGAAGATATATAGTATAGAGCCTTAGGACACAGATTCAACTCCACCAAGAAGAATTTCTGTTCTCCTTGAAAGAGTGATTTGGACAAATAGAAGAGAGCTTTTCCTGATTTCAGCTGTCAAATCTGGTCTTTTCTTTCAGGGTCAGGCAAAATAAACTAATTTGATTGCTTGGATAACCCAGATTGTTACAGTGATGCAACATTGCTTAGTTTCTGTTTCTGAGTTCCAGCAAAACCACTCACCAGGAACCCCAATATTATGATTAGCATCACAGAAGTAGGAAGTTGAGGTTTTATATATATATATATATATATATATATATATATTAAAAAATCACTTTCCATACTTTGCCTCTACAGTTTTATTTATTTACCTTGCTTAATACATTTGTAGGCCTAATGTAAGTCCCAACTATAGGAGACTCTCTGAGTGAAAAGATTCAACAGATCTATGGAGAAATGTAAGGTACTACACTTAGGGCGGAAAAACGAAAAGTACAGATATATGATGGGGGACACCTGGCTGAATGAGACTACGTGTGAAAGGGATCTAGGAATCCAGGTGGACCACAAGTTGAACATGAGCCAACAGTGTGATGCAGCAGCTAAAAAGGCCAATGCAATTTTAGGCTGCATCAGTAGAAGTATAGTGTCTAGATCAAGAGAAGTAATAGTGCCACTCTATTCTGCTTTGGTCAGGCCTCACCTGGAATACTGTGTCCAGTTCTGGACACCACAATTCAAAAAGGATGTGGAGAAACTGGAGTGTGTCCAAAGGAGGGCAACTAAAATGGTGAAGGGTCTGGAAACCAAGCCCTATGAGGAACGACTTAGGGAGCTGGGGATGTTTAGCCTGGAGAAGAGAAGGCTGAGAGGTGATATGATAGCCGTGTTTAAATATTTGAAGGGGTGTCATATCGAGGAGGGAACAAGCTTGTTTTCTGCTGCTCCAGAGACTAGGACCCAAAACAATGGATGCAAGCTGCAAGAAAAGAGATTCCACCTCAACATTAGGAGGAACTTCCTGACAGTAAGGGTGGTTCGACAGTGGAACACACTCCCTCGGAGAGTAGTGGAGTCTCCTTCCTTAGAAGTCTTTAAGCAGAGGCTGGATGGCCATCTGTCAAGGATGCTTTGATTGGGAGTTCCTGCATGGCAGGGGGTTGGACTGGATGGCCCTTGTGATCTCTTCCAACTCTATGATTCTATGATTCTATGATTCTACTCTAGCTGGAACAAATGGGCCACTGTACATTCCCCTACCACTTCACAACTGGATCAACAATTGTTGTTTTGAAGGTAGAGATTAAGGGGGAAAACAAACTACATCTAGATATGCAACATACCAGTTGCAGGGGTAGGCAACCTTTCCCCTTTAAGGGCCGAGGGACTTCAGCTCCCAGAAGCCTCAGCCATGTTGGCCAATAGTCCCATGTTGGCCAATAGCTCCTGGGATTCTGGGAGCTGAAGTCCCTCGGCCCTTAAAGGGGAAAGGTTGCCTACACCTGCCAGTTTGAATAACATCAGTATTAATAGAATTTGAGGGGGGCAATATATGTTTTGCACAATAGGAAAAACTCTCCACAACTACTATTTGCACATGAAATAAGAATGTTCTGAACATGTGAGTAATAATTTTCAGAGGAAGCTTCCTGGCTATGGAATTTCATCCCCTTCAAAGTCTAATAGAGTCTAGTCCAATTGTTCCATAATTTCTTATTCATTTTATTTTGAACCTTCATAGCCTGCTTTCCCCTCCAGACTCATGGAAGCTTCATGAAGTGGTTCATCTTTAGATTGATTTTTGTGGGGCACCCAAAGAGGCACCCAAGTGTTTCTGTATTCAGAATGAAAGCAAGGCTATGCCCAAATCATTGCCATCACTCTGAACTGGTTCCATTTTCCTTTAGCAAATCTGTTTACTAATTAACACCACTATTACTTGGAAGAAATAAAAAAAACCTCAAGGCCAAACTGGATTTGACTAATGATATGTAAACACACACAAACACATTTTTTTTTAAATTTTAGTGGTTTTTTTCCTATTTTGTGAGTTAATATTATCTTTTAAAAATCCATTGAGTATATACTTTTTAAAAAAATCTCTCTCATGCAATAGTTATATATTTCATTCCTCATCTACACTATTTTAACTGACTTGGCATGTTTGAGATAGGTTACAATTATCACTCACCTGTACTGGACTGCACAATTCCAGAATCTACAGTTTGTCCCATGAGATCATATTGGTTCAGCCGAGACCCATCTTCAGCTACTACAACAGACAATGCAGGTTCCTTTGTCCACTCGTACACTACTTCTGATTTTGTGTAAGCATCTAAATGGGAAGAAAATAAGTCATTTCCAAGTGTGTGGTTTTGTGTTTGTTTTTAAAGGGGGTGGGGAAGACACAATGGCAATTCCAGTTTTGATCACACTTTTGCTTGGCTGCTCATCTTTCCAAAGAGACTATACTTTTTTCCCATTTTTCTTTCTTTTACAGCAACAACAATGCTATGAATTCAATGGCAGAACACTACAGTATATGCTAATGCCAATATCCTGCCCCCTCCCTAGTGAGCCAACTACATATCACAGGATAGCAGGAAGTTAATGAAAAGCTGCAAGGAAGAAATGCAGAGATCCATGCTGTGGTAGGCATTGGGTACTTGCATTACACTGTATTTAGGTCATTGGAATTTTTGAAATCACTGCATTTCCTAAATATATGTTCCCAAGTGTATCAAACCAACCTCTAAGAGTAAAGGTGAGTTCTCCTACACTACTCACTCATGACTCAATGTATGCCAATAGGGAGAATAACCTGAATGTTCATAAATCTTCAATCTGTATACACTGGGACTTCTTTTTACTCCGTCTGATCCCCAGGATAGTGCATGCCATGTCAAACATGGTACTGCTTCCAGACAGTTCAGATTTTCATCTCAAAACCATGATACTGTTTGACCGATAAGCTGATTTGAACTGAAATTCTTTGGTACACACCTCAGAGCCTTTGCTTTTCTCTTATCCAATAACTGTTATAATTTAACTTTATTGTAGGACTTCTTTTATAAGGAAGAGTAACACAATGTCTGGAGCTCATCCACCACTCCTACCTCTCTACATGGCAACGGTAATATTTTTCAGTTCACTGTAACTAATTCCATTTTAAAATTCCATAAAATGAAACAAATGAACGAGTGCACTGACTCCTAAAACAGCTCTAAATATTGCCATTGACAAGCTCATTTGCATTCTCTTAAAATATCTGAATTAGTGTGCTGGAACTCCAGTATATTAACATTCTCAAAGGGAGAGTGTGCACTACTTCTTTAGAAGGTCAGTGTTGTCACCAGAATCTCTTTTGAATGCTAATGTTTTCAAAAGGAAGAAACTGTGATCACCCCCTAACACTTTTCAGATCAATTCAGAGACACAGGCATGTTAATCTGGAATATCTGTATGCAAAGCAATCTTGTAGCACCTCCGAGATTGAGCAAAAGACATTGTAGCATAAGGTTTTGTAGACTTGGGGGCATTGTAGGCCGGCCTAAAGGGCCGACCTGGGGGTGAAGTTGGGGCGGGGCAGCTGCATGCTGGCTGCCTCAACCCCACCTCGATGCCGTCCTGACGCTGCACGCCTGTTTGCGGCATCAGGACGCCCTCCTAGCACAGCATGTAGACACGCCGCGCTGAAAGGGCATGGAAGAGCTGCGACACTGGCTCTTAGAGTGGCCTTTTAGGGGCAGCAAAGGGAGGAATCGAGGCCATGGCATGGGGTTGCCTCGGCCCCGATCCACTGCTAGCAGAGGCTGCCCAGAACCGCCTGCAGTCTACTTTCTCAGATAGAACAAGTCTACAAAAACTTATGATACAACCTCTTTCTCATAGTTAGTCTCAAAGGTGCTACAAGATCCCTTTGCATACTTTTCAGATGATAAACTGATATGTGGTTGTAGAACAAAACATAATATATGGCTTATGTCAAAGGATCTGATGTGGAGGCGAGGAAGGCTATTGAAGCTCCAAACAATAGCAAACACCCAAGATTCCCAAAATGAAAAGCCAGTAGGAGAGAATATCTCTTGAAGATTCTCTTTTCCCACAAGCTCCAGTCCCTTACCTCTGCCCCTACCCCTGCCCCTGTTTTCAAAGTAATTTATGCAGATTCCTGAAAGGAAAACATGAAAGAATAACCTGAAGGGACAACAGTGCCTACTTATGGTAGCCATTGGTAAGAGCCTGTGTTGATCTTTAGGAGCCCTTGCACACTGCACTATTATTCTACTATGCCTGCCACAGTTGCATCCTATGGAATCTTGGGTTTGTAGTTTGTTCAGAATCACCAGAGGCACCCTTTGTCTGAGGATTCTAAAAGCCCCTCCACCTTAATGACCATTCCCAGATTTCAGCCCCAGGTTTTTAGGCAACATCAGTGTGGGAACCTCAAACGGAATAAAAGGCTGGTGTTTCATCATTGTTGCATTAGTGTGCTGAACTGAGCAGATACCCCCCCACACACACACATACACACACACACACACACACACATGCTTATGTTCAAACAAAATTCATTCCAGTTTTCATTTATAGTAATTAGAAATGAGGAAGTCTTCTAGTGAGGAGGTTCAACCAAAAATGCACTGTTCCAGTGGGATGTGTAGATAAAGATTTCCCAATGGGTTGCACACAATTTTTTTTTCAATTTTTTTTTTTAATAAGACTGAAAGACGGGTTTCATCCAGACCTTTTAAAACATCCTGCTGATCCCTTAATATTTTTAAATGGATAGAAATAGCATAAAATAAAGGGTTCATTTTAAAAAATGTTGGAGAACCAGTCCCCACATTCTCTGTAGGTAGTACTGAATTAATCTTTCCTTGATAAAATGTAACTGCAGCCAAGCTTAAATGGAAAGTCTCCCTCTATAGATGCTGTTTTCTCATAGCACTTATGCTCCACATGTCTGTAGAGAAGCCATTTTCTTTCTTTGGCTATTGCCTGTGCCAGCTATTGGATTATGTTTATTCATGTAGAAAATCCTCATTAAAAGAAAAAAACCACAGAGACTGGAAAATATGTGCACACACATAAAATCCCAGGTTCTAAGACAGCTTGGCCTGTAGAAAGAAGGTGAGGAGGGAAAAGGGATTTTTAAAGTCAACTTACAGCTTCCAAATTTCAGTGGGCAAGCATGTGCATCCATGGGAAAATCCTCTAAATGCATTGGACATTCTGCTCTCACGGTGAGCCTATCAAGATTGGTGGGTAGGACATGGACAAGAGAATAGTTTTAGTACAAGAAGTAGCTTTAATGCAATTTATATATTTTTTTAAAAAGCATGCATTCAATTGCAGTAAGGATAACATACTGTATCAAACAACCATTTGCACAGGCAGAAATACTTTTGCTTACTTGGATCTTTCCATTCTTCACTTTGTACATTTATTTATCATTAGAATATATATCTTGTACCACAGTTCATGACATTTAAAAATTGCTATATATGTTATACTGGGGCATTTAAGTTTTTTTACTGCATGCAGTTTTTCTACTGGACTAGCAAGACAGAAATTCCCAATAAACTATTCAGTCAAACTCAGAAGCCTGAGATAATTAATTAATTAATTAATTTTGTCATAAAGGCCAGTATCCAACACATTTATTCCAGTGATCATTTCAGCAGCACTACTCCAGAAAAAGGAGTTGCAATTTGTAAATGAAGAAGATATTAATGCTTCCCCAACCCAAAATTCACTACTTTGGGAAGTATCAAGTTATTCAGAGTAGCTTCTGAGCTTTACATTCAAAGCAGAAAATGGCTGAATATACAGAGTCAGAAATGTATTGCTTACATTTATATCCTATCCTTCCTCTAAGTAATATATCCATCCAATCACTGATTCTGCCTTCATAATAACCTTGCAGGTCAAATAAAAACATAATGATTGACCCGAGCTCACCTAGAAAATTTTATGACTGAGTATTGATATTAGGCTAGGTAACATAAGAAAAACTAGAGGTGCTTTATACAGACCATTGATCCATCTAGCCCAGTGATTCCCAAACTTTGGTCTTCCAGAAGTTTTGGACTTCAATTCTCAGAAGCCCCAGCTAGCTTGGCAACAGTCTGGAATGCTGGAAGCTGAAGTCCAAAATATCTGGAGGACGAATGTTTGGGAACCACTGATCGAGCCCAATAATATCAGTCTCTTCCTCCTTCTGGAGAAGAACAAGTGCACCATCACTATCTTACTTATATCTGACCTTGTCCCCAAAACTGGAACTAATAGGTAGCAGCTCTCCAGGTGTTCAAGTGGGATTCCTTCCTTGCTCTCTTCAGAGATTCCTCTCTGAGTATAAACTAAACCTATCCATCCTTACCTTCTGAAATCAGATTAGATCACCTGCATTCAAAGTGGTTTCAATTATCTTAGAAGAATACTCCCAACTACCCCACATCCGCAGGAAAGACCCAAGCCATTTTGTTTTTAAAAAGACCTTCCCTTTTGTATCTTTCCTGGATAAAAACAAGTGTTCTTTTTCAGACTACAAAACAAGGATATTTATTGGGGTTGGCCAAGCAGGGCAGAAATGTGTATCTATGCTCCCTATTGAATTAGATGTTTAGCTGCACTGGAACTTGTAAAGGGAGTATGACATTTTGCCCCCCTCTGCCCACCCCTAGTGAGTATGCTGGGGCTGCCAAGTGAGACAAAGCCCTGTTTTTCATGGTGCTGTTCTGTGCCAGTGTGCAAATTACTGATTATGCCACAACAGCTACAATTCATCTATAAGACTGGGCTGTAAGAGTCTAATCCCCAAACCTGTTCAGTGAAACATGAAGCCTTTTGTGCATCCCAGAGAATTCAGTGGAGCTAAAGAAGCTTAAAGGTCAGAAAGTGAAAAGATAAACACAAATGAGAAGAAAAAATAGTTATATTCAACTTATCCTTTTGGGGATATGCCCTTCATTTCAGTATGTAAAATTATACAGTTTTCATAAATGAGAGGATGCCATGTTGCAATGCTCACCTCATTGTATACAGCAGAGTTCCATCTTCTGTAATCCTCAGGAGTTTGTTAGGCATAGTCATGTTGTGTGCCACTGATTTCTTTCCATTGTGGAAAAATGTATCAGGTGTCCATATTTTGCTGGCCATTAAATTATTAAGCCGAAGGACTTGCATGGGTCCTTTGAACTTCAGTCTTTCATCCCTCCAGCTTTGCCGGAAAAATACATCTATTGTGTATTCCTACAATTAGATAATGGGGGACTTTGAAAAATAGTTCACTTTGCAATGGGAATACTGAAGAGGGAGGAGTTCCAAGAACAACACTGAATTTAAAGGAATCACAAGCATGTAATGATCTTGTTTGCCTTTTAATTTTGAAGGCAGAAACACAGAGGACAAGTGGGGGAAATGGTAGGATGAGCCCTATCTCTCCTAAAATGAGGAGCTCTAATCTACAAATAAATGAGGGTTCAGCTGGATATGGGCAGAGTCCTTTTTGGACTGGGCTCAGCCATTCCCTAGCACTCTGCACTTCATACAGCCACCACCACCACGTTGCCAGCATCTGTCAGCTCCAAAGAGAGCATACTGCTGCTGCTGTTTACTAATGGACAAAAGAGGAATGGGGGAAGGTAATTCAGATGTTGAAGATGCAGCTGTTCTGGGCTCCCAATGGAAAGAAAAGAGCACATTCAATCTGTCAGTACACCATAATTTCTCCCCACACACACACAAACCCAAGCTGCCTCCCTCTTCTTTCCCTCCCTATTCATAAGCATCAGCAGTAAGGGCCTCTCCCAGGGCTTGACAGGTGCTGAGGTTGGGGACATGTTGAACTATGCAGGTGAAGTGTTACACATGCCTACTTAGTATAGCATCTCAGAACCATGTGTCGAGTTGTACACAGGACTCCCCTTTATTTGAAGAACTAAGGGCCCCTGCAGACTGTCCCAAAGGGCTGGCCTGAAGGCAGAGATGGGGCAGGGCAATCACACGTCAGCTGCTCCAACCCCACGCCAACACACGGCATGCTGCGTCAGGACGCTGCACCGGAAAAGGCGAAGCAGAGCTGAGCACTGGCTCTTAGGGTGCCATTTTGCTGCTCTTTTCAGGGTGGCAAAAGGGAGGATCGGGGCCACGCCGGGGGGCAGACATGGCCCCTATCCGCCACTTCCTGGGGCTGCCCAGAGCCACCCGTCTGCACCCCACCTACGTTAAATTTAACTATAAAAAAGGCAAGAGGGAAAGGAGTAGAACACTTCACTTTAGTGATCTAGTGTCGTGATGGCAAACCTATGGCACACGTGCCAGAGAAGGCACACGAAGCCATTTTCCCCAGCACATGGAGGGGCAAAGTGGAGGAGGAAATTCCTCCTCCTTCCAGACCCTCCTTGGCCTGAAGGTAGGGGATGGCATGGGGGGAGGGGAACAGGTGCACATATGTTCCTTTTTCCTCCTTCACCCCTCGGGCCTTCAGTCCTGCCCCAGACGTCCTGTCCCTGGAGGGCAGAAGTCCTACCCTTGGCACCAGGTAACACCTGGTGCCAGAAGACTTTTTAGTTTGGGCACTCAGCCCCTAAAAGCTTTGGCATCACTGATCTAGAGTTTTCATTTTGCAAATTAAGTTGGGTGGATGTACAAAAATATCATGTTTTATGCAACCGTGTGCCTCTCTCATCCTCTTCTTTTGGTTGTGCATTACCCCTTCTTTGGGAATGCCTAAGTGTCCATTCTAGTGGTGTTGAGAAGCTGCACAAATCAAGACATTAATAGCGATGCCAAGGGGAATATATCAATTGGAGGTACTACAGGAAGCAGCTGGAACAGAATTGTTTTGTTCTGTTTTTATGTTTTTGCTTCTTCTTTGTCATGGGGGCCTTCAAAGAGAAGTCCATGAAACCAAGAAAAGTCTATCAAATATTTTAAATAATATTACTCATCCAGTCTTCTGCATGTTAGCCTTTAAATAAGGATAGCCTATACAGACTAGGAAGACAAAACAGTGAGTGTATTTCCTCATAAACCTCCATCACTTAATCAACAATAGCTACCACATTAGTGAATATTTAAGAATAAACAATCACCCTACTGAGGCTGCAAGGACATCTCCTTCTCATCATTCTGAAGGAGGCAATTCAAAAACATTCGGCCCCTCCATTCCACACAAACCTGCAGTTTCATTTGTTTCAGGATTTGTTTCATACTACAAAATTATAGCACCACTTTGGGACATGTATCCATCCCATGACATCCTTGGATTTTTTTTTTTTTTTTTGTGGTATTTAGATTTGTTAGCCAGAGAGCTCTAGTGCCTCATCAAAATTACAAACCCTAGAATTCGGCAGGATGCCGCCATAGTTATCAAAGTGACCTCAGAATGCTATAATTGTGTACTGTGAAAGAGATTTAGGGGGGTTACAGACTGCCAGAAATAGTGCAAATTGAGTCCACTTTTAGGGTTAGGGTTAGGGAATCATGGGAACTGTATTTTATTGTGGCACCAGAGTTCTCGGACAAGGCTCAATGTCTCAGGAAAAAAAAAAAAACAATTCCCATGATTCCCTAGCACTAACCCTAACCCTAAAAGTGGACTCAATTTGCACTATTTCTGGCAGTCTGCAACGCCCCTTAGTTTGCTCTGTCATAGACAATCAACTTCCACAAACCCCATTCACTGAGTGGCAGAATTGCAACCCAGACACACAAACCTCACATTCATTTTAGCTTTTTATAGTAAATATTCTCATTGTCATAAAGTGAAGCCAAAACAGCCTATAAAAGGTAACTTTCATATCATGCAAAGCAAAAGCAGCTTCATTTATATACCACTTCATATCACACTATGGGATGTCTAAGCAGTTTCCAACTGTAAGCTCATTGCCCCCCAACAGTTGGGTACTCTTTTAGCAACCTCGGAAGGATGCAGGCCCGAGTCTAGCCTGAGCCCTGGCTAGTACTGAACTCACAACCTTGTGTTCTATGAGTGAGTGGCTGCAGTACAGGCATTTAACCACTGCGCCACCAATATATATAGACGTATTGTATTTATATCCTATGGATCACATCAAATTCATCTGAGTAGCTTACACATGGGTCCCAGAGAGCTTCTTATCCAATGCAATTTACAAGGTCAACTTACATGTTCCCATCATAAAAGAGTTATCATTTATCTTTATGCCATTATTTCAGAGCATTTCCTTGATTCAAAGGCCTCAAAGCAGGTGCACAGGACTTAATGAAAGAGGCCATTTGGGGAGTACACTTGTTTCATTTAGTAGACTTCAAGTCTCTTAGGGGGGATGCAGACCAGGGCGTCGGGGACACCCTGGTCCGGAACGCCGCAGGACCATGGCAGCCGGACCGCGGCGCTCCTGCGGCGACCCTAAAAGGAGCGGCAAATTGCCGCTCCTTTTACAAGACAGGGAAAGTGCGCCCTAAACACGTAGGGCGCACTTTCCCTGACTTATCCTCCGCAGCGCGTCCGGTCGCTGCGGAGGGAGGTCATCCCCGGAGCGCCGTCCGTCCGGAGGGCCGGAAGCTCCGAGGACGACCTCAGGAAGAGGAAGGGACGCCGCGTGTGCGGCTGCCCCTCCTCTTCTGGGTCTCGGAGACAGCCCTATTAGCCGTCTGCCGAGGCCCTTACCAACTACCAAGCAATAACCAAACTGCATTAGTTATTTCACAAAGCCAGTTTTTAGCTCCACTGACAGAAATTCAGTATTTTTTCTTAACTCTTAAGAAAATGGAATCTACAGTTTTCTTCCCATCTCTAAGTTACAGGGTTACAATAGCTTGATTCTAAAGAGAGAGATCCATAAAATAAATAGCTGCAGTGAATGATAAACCCGACTACAATCACCATTTCAACTACAATGGAAGATCCATGAAGAAATTGTTTGTTTTTTAAAAAGACTACTTATGGCCAGTAGGCACCTAGCTTTATATCTGCAGCTTTGTCCTCTCAGAGTATCTGAGGGGGGAAAATATAATAATGGACATGACATTTACATTGGGTCCAATGTACATAGATCCCACCATGCGTAGGAAAGAACCAAATGACCTACCGTATATACCACAAAATTGGACATATCACATAATTACACTCAACTACTTGAAATGAGATTTATACAACTATTGGGCCAAAGAAACACTTACAGTCTTCTCACATAATAATAATAATAATAATAATAATAATAATAATAGCTGGGCCTGCTAGGGAGAACAGTTAATGGTTTATAAAAGGTTGCTTTGGAGAACAGCATGAGTGAATTCATTAACAGCAACAGCGTTTCTGCCCCCAAAGTACTGAAATAATATTCATGCTTTATATATTTAAAGGTTCTTAAAAGAAGTATTCAAAAATTAATTCTGCAGCAATATTTGTAGCTCCCAAAAGAAAATTGTTTTGCAGCTAGTGCACCTTATCTAAGACAAACATACATTTCATACATATAACTGCATCCACCTGGAAAATGTAGAGCTATGGAATCTCAAGTATAAACAATGAGTCTTACGAATTCACCAAACCTCCTTAATTCTTTCTTCATTATTAACCAATGTTATATAATGGCTTGATCACTAATCAGTACTCAGCATTCACAAGTGTTTCTTTGGACTGAAACGTGTTTTCTGTGGTTTACCACAAGTTCCTAGGGAAATACCTCTGATGCATTTCAGGATTTTAGTTTGCCTTTGAGCCTTTCTATAATATAGTGCAGAGCTTTGTATGTTATTTTTTAAGAATTTCATAGGGTATCTCTGTTATTCCATTGCAGCAAAACAAAGCAACAAGAAATCATGTGTCACCTTAAAGGCTAACAAATTTTGTTTGGCAAAAGCTTTCATGACCTACAGCTCACTTCATCAGATATATCTGAAACCTCTGACAAAGTTTCCATGAAATGTATGCTAGTGTTTAAGGCAAGCCAAAACTGGGGTTTTGGTGGGGTTTTTTGTTTGTTTGTTTGTTTTGTTTTTACTTTTAAGAACAAAATAATCACAGTGATATGCTGAAGCCACCCATAAGGTCCCTTCTATGGTCCCACAGCACAATCCTACCACAACACAATCCTACCACAGCACAATCCTACCAATTATGGATGGCTTCAGCATGTCAGTCATGATTAAAAGTAAATTTCCAACCTGTGATGTGGATTATGAAACTTTCAGGGACTTAAATAATTAGGCCTGACCTGAACCTTATAAAACATTTGTTGGATATAGAGATTATTTTGGAGTGAAGAAGAATGAATGGAAGTCCCATCCTCCAAATGCATTGGTGCAAACAATATAACACTAGTTCAGTTTATCAGTGATTGTTCGGATTCATGGTCAAAATAATTAGGCATTTTCCACCATTATCTCTATTTCCCTTAGCTGGTCTACTGAATGTCACTGAGTGATCTCTTCTCCATTTCACCTGGTGATGTGCTCATTATGGGCAAACCTTTTCTTCTATTTCCTGCTCATTGGAAAAATGTTCCTACGAATTGGTTTGTCTAACTTAGAGGTTGGGATTCAAGATGAATGCTCAAGTATGTTTATATACAGTTGTTGTTATATACTGCAAGATACTGAAAACAGGACAAGCCAACATGGCCATAGGCTAGTTCAAATATTCACACCTTTCTGAAGGTTAAATAAATTTTAAAAACTGAAAGAAGATAGGACATAACTTACCATATCATGGTCTGAAACTGGTCCAAAGCTGGTGACAAAGATGTCAGTCTTCACTGCAGTTACACGCTCTGATGAAGCAGGAAATTGGGACAGTGAGTGCCTATCAATAGTTTGTATTAGATTCAACACCAAAAGCTTTTGCCCAAATAGGCAATGCATTGGATTTGTTTAGATGCACTAAAAAAAGTAGGATAGAGGCTATCAGTTAGTGGCAGGGTTCATATTTTATATGCAGAAGTCCCAGTTTTTACTCTCTGGCATCATCAGATAGAGGCAGGAAAACCCCTGTTTAAATTCTAGACAGCTGATTCCAATCAATGTAGGCAATACAGAACTGCATGGCCCAAAAGTCCAAATATAAGACAGGTTCCTATGTTCGAAACTGGCCCACACAACATGATTAGTCAGGCTCAGATCCATAGAAACATTTGGAGACAATCTGTGTGCATTTAGAAATTCCTCCCAATCTTTGTTCTCAATAGGAATCCTATCATGCCCTCAAATTGCTCTGAGACTCCCCCCCCTCCACCTGCACCAAAAAGCATACAATTTGTCAATTTAACAGGAGAGCTTTAACAAGAGAAATGATCCTGGTGTGCATACACCCTTTCTCCATTTTACTCTTTATACTGAAAAGTCTTGATTTCTTCAGCCATCTTCAAATTGTGCAGGGACTTGCCAGAGGATATTCCACAGCTGGTTATGCTGAGTTTAACACAACATTAAAGGACAATCTCTTCTGGCAAGCCTTTCCAGGTGGTTTTTAAATAATGAACTTTAAATTATAATTTGTTTTTAATATGTATGCTTTTCATCTGATGTCATGATCTGTTCACTGATTATGTATTTTTAATTGGTGTTGGTATCTTCAACTGTGTTATAGATTTATTTGTGGCTATATTTTAATCTATTGTTCCTCATCTTCCAGTCTCGAACCATAGGGAGAGATGGGTAAGATGTTGTTGTTGTTGTTCACATATGCAATCTTATGAGCTGGTTAGACTGGGCATCATGATATAATTTGGGGCTAAAGGACTGGATCCATATTTACACATTGTTAAAATTAACCCAGTAAAATCAATAGGAATTATGTTGGTTACAACAATCTTAAATCCCAGAGATTGAAATGCCTCTGCCCATGACTGAGTCTGGATTGAACTCAACAATTTAACATGCTATGTTGTAAACTGTAAAATAAAGCCAAGATAACTAAACTGAGATTGTCAAATTTGGCCATATCATGAGATGGCATGACGCACTAGAAAAGATGATAATGCTTGGAAAGGCAGAAGGCAGTTGAAATAGTTAACAATAACCCAAATGAAATTTTCCTTCAATCTCCAAATTTCTACCATTGCAGCAAGTGAAACACTGAAAATCCAACCTAGAATTCTCATATTTTCTCTGTTTGCCTTCCCTTGGTAAATTTGTCTGTACCATTTCTCTGGATGCCTAAACTGTATTTCTTAAATGCTCAACAGAAGCTTTTAGTTACTGCAATGCTAGTAATTTGTGGACTAATGAAAATTTCATTGGGGACAGAGATATTGAGGGGAACAATATTCTAATTTTAACCACACAACTATACACATACCAGAGCATGTACACATCATGTGTACATGAGTCTAGAACTTTATGACATTAAATGGCCTGAGCAGTTCTTCGTTAGTAAACTGTCTTGTGGACTTCAGTGACAGAGTCTACTGAATTCAATTGATCTAAATAGTTGTAATCCCTACATTTTAATAGGACAGAGTCCTCACTGCAAACAGTGAATTTGAATGATGGTGTACCTGAGGTCCAGGGGTCATGTGGCCAGTGGCATCACTAAAGCTGGTGTCACCTAGTGCAGTAACTCATGGTGTCACATACACCTACTGACCTCCTAATATACCATAGCATACAGAATCCTTAGTAATGTGTTTTGTACTAATGCTACTCGTAAATCATAATTCCTGTATAACGCTGAATGTAATGGCAATAGTTGTGACATAAGCAATTAGCAAAATTAAAATTATACCTTTAAATTATAATATCATATACACTTCACATGGATAAAGTAAAAAATTGGTAAAATATGATGTTTTTAAAGATTTTAAAATAAAATAATAAAATATTTTTTTAAAAAAATTAAAAATTAAAATTTAATTTTTTGGACATTTTAAATTTTAATTTTTTTAAAAAAAACATGAGGCCTCTCCCTTCTCCTTCCACTGAACCTCACCTCACTCATGCCATCTCTTCAGCATTTTAATGGGACATAGGTGAGTGCCATAGCCTGTTTCTGCCAAAATGCAGATATTTGAGGAGCAGTGTTGAGGGTGTCACCTGGTGTGGTACAAACCACCACCACACATTCCACTAGTGATGCCACTGCATATGGCCATCCAGATGTTGCTGGACTGCAATTTCCAGGATTCTTCACTAGGCTAAGGCTGATGGAATTTGCAGTCCAAAAACATCTGGAGGACTACACATTTCCCACCCCTGTTCCAGATCAAATAAAAATGCTGGTGTTAAATGTTCATAACAGACCGGCCCCCCCCCAAAAAAAGCTAACCCTACTGCACTATACAAGAAATTTATACCAACAACCCCCTAATCAAAAATGTTTGCACTGGACACATATGACAAGGAAATCCATTTGTTTTTATTGTAAGTAACTGGAAACCTTTAAATGGTAGTTGTTGTTTTTACTTCATTCCTGATCATCAAAGGAGCGCTCTTTCATTGGGGTTCTTGAGTATGAAAACAAAGCAACAAAAATAAATAAATAAATAAATAAAAGAGCCACACTTGTTTATCACTTCTACAATTAGATGACTCAGTTGTGTTTTGTTGGGTGTTTCAAAAAAAGTGAGTCATTCTTACACAGGACACAGCTTTACAGAGACTGACTCAGAACAGGGATTGAAAGACAGCCATCTTTGCTTATCATATTGAAAGCTTAAAATAAAAATGGGATTGTGTTCTGTTCCACCACAAACCCCCATGACTGTGGACTGGATTAGGACTGAGTCATACCTTTGTGGAGATCCATCACAGTCATAACTAACTTAAGGCCTACTGATTTGAATGGGTCACCCCTAAGTCTGGAGGCAACCCATTGTTTCTATGTCAATTATTAATAAAATTATTAATACAAATTATTATTAATTTAAAATCCTTTACAGCTAAAAGAAGGGACTTCCTAACAATTTTCTATGCTCCGGCTGGAGCATTTCAATCCCATACTTCCAAGGGCTGGATTAATGGTGAAGTCTTCCTGTTTCATCCTCACATTAGCCAGTGAGGTAAATTGGACTGAGACAGAATTGTTGGACCAAGGTCATCCAGTAAGCTCTTAGCTGAGAAAAATTTAAGATACATCTATTTGCTTGAAGTCTCTATCTATGGTACACGAAATCAGTTCCATAGTGGGTAAGCAGAGAGTGACTAATTCAGGAAGTGGTAGCTGTTGATTTCCCTGACAGTGGAGCAGTGATGTTTTTAAAGGATCTCACCAATGTGCCGAAGCCTATCCCCAAAAAAGGCTCAACTACATGGCTAGCTCCTTTAAACTTTAGATTGAAATACAGAGTGGATTTCCTTCTCCACTAATATGAAAGCCATCAGCTTGGGCTGAGACCTACATGACCTCAGATAGATGATGTGATCACTAAAAGTCAACATGGGTTTTTCAAAAACAAGTCATGCCACAGTAATTTTTTAAAATATGGTTACAAACTTGGTAGCTGAAGGGAATGCTGTGACTGTAGGATACCCTGATTTCAGTAAGGACTTTGAAAAAGGTCCCCCATGATATTCTTGCAAACAAGCAAGTTAAATGTGGGCTAGACAATGCAACTGTTAGGTGGTTTTATAACTGGTTGACTAACTGAACCCAAAGGACACTCAACAATGGTTCCTCCTCTTCCTGGAGAGAAGTGACTAGCACAGTGCCACTCAACAATGATTTGGATAATGGACTAGAGAATGTGCTTATCAAATTTGCAGATGGCATCAAGTTGGGAGAAGGGAGAGCTAATACCTCAGAGGACAGGAACAAAATTTAAAATGTAACAGATTAGAAAGCTAGGCCAAAACTAAAGAAATTTCAACAGAGAGAAATGTAAGAATTCAAAGATACAGCTGTGTTACTGTAAAATCAGTATGGAAAGAGATCTTATAGCATCTTTGAGATTAACTGAAAGAAAGAAGTCAGCAGCATGAGCTTTTGTAGACTGCAGTCTACTTCTTCAGATGCATTTAGTCCTGAACCAAATACATCTGAGGAAGTAGACTGAAGTCTACGAAAGTTCATACTGCCAACTTCTTTCTTTCAGTAAGGGCCTTTACAGACTGCCAGAAATAGTGCAAACTGAGGCCACTTTAACTGTCCTGGCTCATTGCTCGGGAATCATGGGAATTGTATGTATTTTTTTCTGGGACATTGAGCCTTCTCTGTCAGTGAGCTCTGGTGCCACAATAAACTACAGTTCCCATGATTCCATAGCACTAAGCCAGGGCAGTTAAAGTGGACTCAATTTGCACTATTTCTGGCTGTCTGTAAAGGCCAGGATCTAAGAGTCTTAAACCACAAGCTGAGCATGAGTCAACAATGTGATGTGGCAGCTAAAAAGTCAATGTGACCCTAACCTGGACAGATAGGAGTATAGTGTTTAGATGGAAGGGGAAAATACTGTCACTCTTTTCTACTTTGTTCAGACCTTACCTGGAATACTGTGTCCATTTCTGGGAACTACAATTAAAGAGAGATTTTGACAAGGTGGAACACATCCAGAGGAGGGCAACCAGAATGGTGAAAGTTCTAGAAACCATGTCCTTAGAGGAGTGACTTAGGAAGCTAGATATGTTTAGCCCAAAGAAAAGAAGGTTAAAGGGTGACATGATATCCACGTTTAAATATTTGAAAGGGTGCCATATGGAAGATGGAGCAAGCTTGTTTTCTGCTGCTCCAAAGACTAGGACATGGAGCAATGGATTCAAACTACAAGGAAACAGATTCCACATAAACATCATGAGGAACTTCCTGACAGTAAGAACTGTTTGAATTGAAAATGCTGCTTCAGAGTATAGTGGAGCCTCCTTCTTTGGAGGTTTTTAATCAGAGGCTCGATGATCATCTGTCAGGTGCTTTGATTGTGCACTCCTGCATGACAGAATAGAGTTGAATTGCATGGCCCTTGTGGTCTCTTCCAACTTTATGAATCTATGATTCCATATCCATTGTCTTACTAATATTACTTCCTAATAGGAAGGTGGGGAAATGGTCATAGGCTACACATGACCCCAAATCCCTTTTTACAGGACCACAAACTCTTACACCCTCCAAAAAAGTATTTATTTATTTTAGATGGGAAAAAGGCCCCAGACAGTAAACCACTGGGTCTGGAGCAGTTGTTTACTTATTAACCCTCCCAAGACCTCCTCAATACACATATGACACATATTAAGCCAGTTGAAAATTTGCTGCGAACTTTGCAGCCAAATCTTCTCAGTACCCTCCAGGTACTATTTTGGTTGATGTTTAGATGAAAATGGACAGTTGTGACTCATCAAATGTCTAAACTGGCAAAAGTTGGACCCCTTCGACTGGCATCAGTGTCCACCACTGCCATAAAGAGTACATGTGATTTGGTTGTGATAAAATGTATCTCATCCTGTAGGTATGTGCAGGGGAACTTTTCATTGCTGCAAATGTTGGGTTTGTTCTCTATTTATGTTCTGGGCTCTAGAATTAGTTTATTTAAAACCATTTAAAACCTTTAAACCATATCCTATGTTTTATTTTGGTATTTTGGTTCAGAAGACTATCATGTTCACGAAATGTTTTCAGAAACAAATCTCTTACATATTTTCATTCCTAAAATAATCTGGATGGACAGGTTGAAAAGGACCTATTCTTTACCCAGAAGCTTCTGGAGAAAGAATGTTCCAGTGAGTCAATAGAAAGATACTCAGGAGAAAATAAATATATTTTTTCTATTTTCATTTTACATCCTAAAGATGCATTAGCATGATTGGAATCAAAAGACAGAAATTGGTGGCTGAATGTATTTCAAATTATATTTCAAATTAACTCCTTAAAGAAACAAACCGAATGAAAACTAAACTAAAGCTTTCCTATTCATGCTTCTAAGAAGTATACATGTACTAGCATAGATATAAATTGGGCATTTATTTCTAATTGTTCCCAGTTTTTCTCACACAAGCTGGCCAAACATAATTCTTTGGCTTGTTTATTCTGTAGTGTTAGTATAATCATGTATTTAGTATATTCATCCTTTTAAAAGAAAAATTCTTCCTGTATTATTTTAAGTTTTTGAAAAATTCCTATTAATTAATCATATTAGTTTACCAAACTATTATTTTACACTTTAAAGAGAGAGCAAGCATGATGTAGTGATTAGAAAGGGGGATTGGGACATGGCCGATCCAGGTTCAAGTCCCCTTTAAACCATGAAACTGAGAAAATGATCTTAGATCAGTAACTTTCTCTCTTCCTCCTAGGGTTGTTGAGGGGATAAAATTAAGTGGGTGACCATGTACTTTGACTTCCTTGGAGGAAGTACAGTGTAAGATGAAATAAATAATATTGTGGGAAGTGGAAGTGGGGAGTAAATCTTCTGATGGCGCAATTAATTTAGTCCACAAAAGAACTCCCAGAAGTTGGAATGTCTAATCTACAGCAACATATAATAAGAAAGAAACTTAAGGCAAAAGGTTGCCCTACAATCTCCTTAGGAGAAGGCTAAATATGTAGAGTACAGTTGCCCCTCCATTTTTGAGGACTTCAAGTCCACGTCCCTTGCCCAGTCGTGGGCAGGAAATGGAGGGGGATAAAATGGGGCACGCATGGGCACACACCCCCATTTAAGCCTATGGGGCTTGAATATCTGTGGTTTACCATTTTTGCAGGGGGAGTCCAAATGGATTCCTCAGGAAAATGGAAGGGCAACTGTATTTATTTAGCCATATTTCTTAATTAAAAGTCCTTGTTAATGGCATTTGTTGAAATGAAAGAGCTTGGACATGGAAGAAAGGAACAATACAGCACATTGTGATTTAGCAACTCAACATTTCAGCCTGTTTAAAATTATAGGACTTAGATAAAATGAACATGCACATCCTATTTCATCATTTATTTAAGCAAATAATTTTTGCATTCAAATATATGCATGTGTATGTGTATTTATGGCAATGCCATCATGACTAAGTACCATGACCAAACTAAGATGAAAGGGAGTCAAAGTTGTAAGTTCTTCATGTAAAAATATTGGAAAACAATACAGCCAATATGTCCATGTGTGTCAACCAGAAGTCAGCAGTACTACAATTACAGAGTAGCTACATTTCCCTATAATTCTACATAGCAAGCATACTAGCACATATTATTTTTAAATAATTAATGACCTTTAATTTACTTTGCAGAATCCTCCCCTCAATAGCATAGAAAAAAATGAATCACTAAAATATCATTTATTATTTTTACACAGGAGATTTCCAGATAAGGCCACAGAAGGAGCAGAAGATAATGGAAATATTATAAGAACCAGTTTAAAGTATGAGTGCAGGAGATGACATTCACCCTGATCTGTACAATAGGGGGGGAAAAGGAAGAAAAACATGCTCAGATGGAAATAGGTCTGTATAAGTATGTATAAACCTGAATTGTGGAAATATCGAACTACATCAGCTTAGATGTGTTAGACTGAATATATATATATAATTTTTTCTGGTGGTCAAGACTGCAGCCTGATATAAAAATGCATGACATGGATTAGGTTGTACTAAATCATGACACTAATGTATAAAACATTTCTATTTACAAGAATATTGCAAACACCAACTAGCAGAACAATATACTCATATTACAAATATATATTTCAGGACATTCTGGCAGAAACTATGACTATCTCTATGGTGTTTTGAATGTACTCATGTGATGAAAGAAGAAACACATTATTGACGTCGTATCAATACAAATTAGCAACTTCCTTAATATACATCCTAGTTTGTTAAACATCTACCCTTGGCAGATCTCTTTACAATTTTTAATTGATACACAACTAATTATCCTGAATGAAATTATTTTTGTTATGTGACTAATCTGAATTTCAGGAAATGCGAGTTCTGTGCTTCATAATGAAACAGGTGAATGTATAGCTGATCTTACCAAAAAAAAAAAAAAAAAAAACAATTTGTTTCTCTCTCCTCCATTATTGCACCTAACTACTAGCAAGTGACCTTTACCAGCTGTTGTATTCTATTTCCACAAAAATATATAGCTTAGAGCCAACTCAATGTGAAAAAGGTAAACAGAATCTGTATTAGAACAGGCATCAAGAGAAGTCCACTATGTTAACTGTTTCCATAAGCTCTTAAAATCCCCATACATTTATAGAACCATACAATCAAAACTCTAAACTCTAAAGAGCCTTTTCTCAGCTCTTTTGTACATGCGTACAAATAAGCAGACTAATCCACAAATTAATCCATCCCTTCATTCTTGCTTGGAGAAAAAATGTGTTCTTCAGTCTTCAGAAGCCAGAAAAAAAAAAGTTTGCTCATTTTATATACCTTCCTGGAACTGTTTGCAGCAACTGTTTAATTTTAAGGAAGGTAAGGGATAAAGATGCCAAAGAAAATCTCTGAACTTTGGACTCTTCCTCCGACCTCCCAAAGGCTTCCCTTGTCTTTTCCTACACATAAACATCCATTTTGGACAAGCCTGCAAACTGTTTCAAATCTAATTTGTCCAAAATTAGTCTAGATTTGAGCCTTATGTCTCCAGCTTCTGTTCATTTGATAATGACTGTTGTTTATATTGAGACTTAAGTTATACACATTTGAGTAGGTATATTCATTTACTGTTGATTATTTGGGACTCAGATGTGAGGGCATCATGGGCAATAATTAATTTCTAGAATTTAAACAATGGAATTGAGGGATAAATCACTATTATCTAGGTCAGGGGTTGGCAACCTCCAGCCTGTGGGCTGATTCCAGCCCCCCCCCCCCCGCTTACCGCCCCCCGCCGACCCCTGCCGCCGCCTGCCACCGCCGTTGCGAGTTTTGGCTGCCGCATGGCTGCGCGCGTCACACCCACCATTTTGTTTTCCAAAATGACAGCCGTGACGCATTTGCACATGCGCAGCAGTACTGTGCATGCGCAAACGAGTCGCAGCCACCATTTTGGCAAAACAAAATGGCAGCCGCGAGTGGCGGCCGCCATTTTGTCTTCCAAAATGGTGGCCGTGACTCATTTGCACATGCACAGTACTTCTGTGTATGCGCAAATGCGTCATGGCCACCATTTTGGAAAACAAAATGGTGGGTGCGACATGTGCGGCGGCGGCGGCAGCACACACAGCGGGGGTTGTGCACGCGCGCACGCGTGAGCACGTGCACCGCCATCCCCCCCCCCCGGCCTGCTGGAAGGGAGGACTTCAGCGGACCGGCCCCCAGCTGAAAAAGGTTGCCTACCCCTGATCTAGGTAGTCTATACCATGATGAAATGCATCTTCAGCCTTCTACTGAATGCCCTCGGCATGCAATCAGGAAAGCATTTTATTTACCATGTTCCTAAAGAAGGCAAGGCTCAGGATTCAATTGAAGCCATTCCTATTTATTCAAAAATAAACTCTGCTGAGAGCACACCAAGATAACTGTGCATAGGATTGAAGCCTAGATATTTTGGACAACGTAAGATGTTGAACCTGCATGCTTTGTGATACATTAGCTTTGATGAAAACACAAGCAAAATGCTGTCTTTTGCCTCCTAAATAATACCACTTTAAAGATTAGACATTTATCAGATGTCAGACAATCCACACTTGGCGTAGTCCAACTGCACTGCAGCTGTTTTCAAACATTACTAGTCACCCCTTGATATGGACTATAGGCTGTGGCTATAATGCAACTGGTGAAGTGATCACACAGACATTGGAAATGTCTTCCATGTCTTCCATGTCAAATAATTCCTGCTCTCCAGAGATAAGGCATTTCTAAGACTGAATGTTTGCAGTAGTTTACCATCTTAGATAGCCACCAATAAAATATACCATGGTTCACAAAATCATACACTTCATAGCTTTATTTCTATATTAGCAAAATAGTGTTTTGGGTAGATTTAAGTGCCATGTCGGCACACTGCTACAAACTGCTATTTGTGTTAGGTATGTCATGAAATGCCGCAAATAGGAATAGTAACATTAAGTATTGACTATGTGTGGAACCAAACACTTTTATTTCTAATTAGCCATTCCTCTGGTATCTGGACTAAGAGCCAAGCAGACTGGCAAAAAATGCCAGCTTTTGGGGGGTGGTGTGGGGCATGGCATACACACAACGCATGCCCCAACACCACCCCCAAGCCAGCGTCATGCCACTCCATTGACCACACAGCAGGCGGAGTCATAGCATTCCAGCAGCGTGGCATTTACACACACTGCACTGTAGAAATGCCAAAAAGCCACCAGCACAGCAGAAAGGGTGCCTTTTTTCTGCCCCCAAAAGGTGTGGCATTTTGCTGCTTCTTTTCGGGCTGGAAAAATGCCAGATCAGGGCCACAGCATCACTGATCAAGAGCTCAAAGGGGTGGCGTAGAGCTGGACTTTCGGGGCCATCTGTTTCATCTCTGACTTCACAACTTAAACTTTATGCATGGGACCAAAAAGAAAGGGCTCATGCCAATGCAGCAGAGACTATTATGTCAGTCATAACCAGAAGGCATCAGACTTTTCCAGTTACATGCTAAGGCTGACTATGGCACAGATAATCTATTTGAATGCATGTGTGTCCTTCTAGTTTGTAAGATATCTGTTTGTCCTTGCCCCACATTTGGGGCTGAGATACACCTACACACACATTAGTTTGAATATCCCTGAATCATTTTTTATTTGTAATACTGTACAAATTTCAAATTGCATTAAATGCTCTTTTTCAAATCAGACATGACATTAGCACTAATTTATGCATTCATCTTAACCAAGGTGTAACAAGTTAAATGTAATATATTTATTCTCACCGCAAAAGCCGAATGAAATTTACAGCTCTTTTAATCGATTAAAAAAATATATTTGGGGGCTAATACCAGCATTTTCATGAAGGTAGATGAAATATTATCACAGTAAGTGAACAAAATAATTACTTGTTTTGTTACATCATTTCCAAAATTAAATTCAAAATCCTCCACACAGAAGAGTCCATTATTTTCCATAATCTATGAACAATACTTAACAAAGCAAAAATTTAAACATAATCACCGTCAATACCATTGAACAAAAATGTAGTGGAGAGATGGATAGAATTAACAGATAAAAGGTAATGGGGGCATTGAATGCTTCGTTTGATTAGAGCTTTCAGCTTTTTGTATTTGATGCTTCTTTGAAGACAAAGTTAAAACATGACAATTGGCCAACTCTTCCATTTTCCTACTTATTAAAACCTACCTGTTTGTGTTTAGCAAACAGTTTGGGACTCAGTCAAAGGATATGGTGGTAGGTGGTGGCTTCTATGCCAGTGGCTTTTTTGTTTTGTTTTTTTGAAGATATTTTGTGTTTCAGTTTGAAGTTAAAGGAGCTTTCCAATGTCTTAACCTTATCTGCAAAACAGGGTCTACACCTTAGGTAATGTCTTTGAAGTTTAGGCTGAAACTCAGATTAGATTAATGCATACATAACATGGATACCACCAGCTGCCACTGGACGTACATGGAAGAGAAGACCACATATATAACTTGTTTTTCTGGTGGCAGTTGCTGTATTTTTTTAAAAATAGGATACTTTGGGGTTTAGATAAGAATACTAGGCTGGATCCAGAATGTCCTTTCGATGAGCAGACAAGCTCTTTCTATTCACAGAAGGATCTGAGATCCAGCAGAGGGACCCATTAGAGGAAGGGAGAGGTTATTTTCACCCATTTCACCCATTCTCCCCCACTGTCCCCAGTGCCAATTTGCACACTATAAGAGATTATTTTCCTCAGTACACCAAGCCCCTGGTATCTGCTGGGTTTTAGTTTCAGGATCCCTTGTGGATACCAAAATCCGTGGATACTCAAGTTCCATTATATACAATGGCATAGTAAAATGGTGTCCCTTATATAAAATTGTTAAATCAAGGTTTGGTTTTTGAAATATATATATATTCAAGCTGGTTGAATCTATGGATTGAATGTGGTAGATGGCTGAATCTGTGGATAAAGAATCTGTGGACTGTACTGAATGTACTTTCAAGGCGCTTTTAATAAATGACTTCTGATGAGGAAAGAATGACTGAAAAGAATTTCTTCCTGTCTTTCTCCATGAGAAGCATCCCATGAGCAAAAGATTCACTTTGGGGAATTCTATACCCACACTGTTGTCTCTAGAACAGTGGAAATAGTGAAAGCAGAGATAGAAAACAAGGCTATGGTGCCCAGCTGAGCTTCCTGCTCTGTCCCCATGTATTTCATCTTTCAATCCCAGTTTGATTTTATGCCTTTGGAAATTGATAAGAACTTAACTGAAAAATACCAGGTTCTCTTAATCTAGTATTTTTGAAGCTTGTACAAAGTAGCAGATCAAAAACCTGAAAGAGCCCCAGGTCAAAACTATTTGCAACAGCATTTAGACTGCTATTTGGCACATGCTTACCTGAAAATGAGTGAAAGTCCTTTAAATGCTGTATCTGAGTAGACCTGTCTAGGACTGGGCTGTTAGGATAATATATTTTTGGTACATCAGACAGTGCTTGTCCGAATATCTTCTCTCCCCCCCCCCCCCCCACTAATATCCTGAAGGCCTTGTACGTGTGCGTACATGTACTCCCAAAGCTGTTTCTGAATGACAGGTGACCCTCAGGCACAATCTTTCCTGCAGCGTAAGGAACTACAGTCAGAAGCAGAAATCAGGACAGCTCCTGACATAAATTGGAGCAGATTCAGTTCTCTGCTCTGACACAGTTTTATGTGACTGCATTCTTTCTTGATTCCAACATAAAAATCTACAGCATATTTTTAAAACAAAAGAAACCCATTCTCTTCTATGGGGTGCGGAAGGGGAAACTGGGATGAACACTGACAATCTCCAAGGGAAACAATCCACTGGAGCACCAGTACTGGGTCTCAAGCAGGCCAGTCTTCAGATCAGTTAAACTGAACAGGTAATGTTTAAACCAAACATTTACGTTAAAGAGCATCCGGCTGCACTTGTTGGGAATATGCTTTCACCAGAGCCTCCCTGGGTTGCTACCTTCAACCCATGTTTTGTCAGGGTTGAAGCTTTAAAGTAAATTGTATTTTACTGGAAATGATCCAGTCTTTAAAGTTTGTATGTTATATCAGTGACAGAAGGTCTGAAATTTCACCCATATTTTTTAAATCAGAATTCACTCATATTATATGCAACCATGCTCAAAATTATGAGGAACCCAGGAAATGTAGCCACTTATTGAGAGGTATTCATGTTATAACAAGTGAGAATTTGGCAAATATTTGCACGTACTTCTCTGTTTTGTCTATTTATTTTATTCTTCCGTAAGCCAATAAAATGATGCAGAAACTTGCAAACAGCAAATAATTAATGATTATAGACATTTTTTGTTCTTAAGGCCCATTCAGAAATTAGAGTAAAACGTACCTCCCAACCCTGGTCTGAGGCGATTATCATAACCATCAAGTAAACGGTCTAGAATTCGGGTGAATATCGTTGTATTGTCCTTAATTTCATCTTGTAAGGAAGTTTGTCCATTGCTGAGGGAAAAACACAGTGCTGTTAACATTATAAACCATTAATCCAGCAGCAAACCTACAGAATCACAATTCTGAAATCTGCTTAATCTTGCTTATACTGATTTATAGATGCAAAATCTCTTCCATCAAGCCAGATTATGGCAGCATTATAAGATCTTTTCTCCTACAGAATTTATTTTTAAAGTATATATGTTAATTGAAAAGCTTTTATCAAGCAACACAGATCTTTAAAAAACCAATAGAAGATTGATTTGGGACATTTAATGTTTACCATTTTGTTCATGTTTGCAACATGTCTGTTTTCAAAACTAGGGGTTTTCAAGTGAAAGTGAATGAGGATTGGTTGTTTGCTTATTTTACAAATCAACTCCCTAAACAGTTTGCTGTAAATGGAACCTAATACAAGTCAGTGAGATATCTAAATATGCTAAAAGAAGTAGGAAGTAATGAACAACACAGCTATAAACATATTATTTGGAAGGAAGTACAACCAATTTAGGGAAAGTACATTTAGAAATGCAAGCAGTGATATCATCTACAAACTTTACAGCTTTCTACACAACTCTGTCAGCTGGTGGACCCCACAGTAATCGGTTTCATGGTTTTTTAAAAAACATAAAAGTTAAACTTTCTGCATGCTATTGACTTGTTTCTTTCTAGCACATTTTGAGGAAAATCAAACTGGAGGTACACCTGAATTATTTCGTAGTGAACTGGAAATTATTTTCTGAGGCTATAGGAACATTTCCCCATCTTTCTACTGAACCATATGCCTAGCAACTAAATGATAACAAAATATACACACCCAATACTGCGGACTGCCATATTACAGTTGAACCCTGGTAATACCAGTGCCAGGTTATGGTTTTGAGGTTGATGCAGCAAGTCTGAAGCAAGAAAGCCTTAGGATCAGACAGTGACAAAGTAGCCCAAATATCAAATGGAAGCCAATGGATTTGAATTATAGTTTGGCCCCTTTCTACCAGAATACAATAAGCAGACAGTTTCCATAGATTTGCTATGGCCATGAGCTAAGTGCTAGCTGCTTCTTCAAATTTCAATGAAGTTCTTGTCATTAAGAAAGTCTTTTTTTCTCGCACTTTCAAGTACAAGTCATACTGTTTTCTCCTAATCATCTATCATGGTTGTCTAAGAGCCAAATCTTTGAGTCCTTCTTCTGCCCTTTAACTGGGAGAGATCCTATTTGCAAAATGGGACACTTGCCAGTGTAAATTCAGCAGGACTTAGCCCTTGAACCCCAAATTCATTTCTTCTTGATCACTTTGTCACATACATTATTACTGAATCAGCCTTCTTTGGGTATCTGGTCTGATGTGATTAACAAAACCTTTCCACCAAATACTGTTCCAAATGGAAAATCCTTGTGAATGTTAGCAACGGGCAAATATTTTGCAAGTTACATTTATGCTAAATAATAGCTACCTCATTTAAAGACTGAATGATTCAACATTATGCTAGCATTTAAATCTATCTAAATTTATAGATGAGATGTTTGCAAAATCAGTATGCATAAATATAGGAGGAAAATAAATTGTATAATCTTTTGGATGGTTTAAAAATTCCAGCTACAGCACTTTCAAACACAATTTCTATATGAAAGGAAATCTCATATTAAAGCAACGCAATGTCTTCCATAAATTCAATCACAATTTACATGTGCTCAAATATCATTTCAAATGTATATAAATACATATATAGTGTATTTATATATGTGTGCAATATTTACAGTTAGTTGATTCTGTGCAACATATTTAGTTCATTTCTAAAAAAGCAACATAATTCCTATTATAAACAATCTTTGAAGGCTCATGGATAATACTCCACATTACCATTTAAACATCGGGGGAAATCCTTCGTATTTCTTGTATATTCTGCTCATATGGGACAAGATTGCCCTACCCTATATAATTTGTTAATTAACATATAAGGGGCTCTTCCCCCCCCAAAAAAATAGGGTCCATCTGGTGCATTGCCACCTAATATTAACTGCATCTTTTCTATAACATTTGAAGGTCATTTGCATTTCACAAAACACAAACATGTGCTGTGATTGGCAGGCAACTAGGCATGTGTTTATACTTTATATTTTCAGATTTTCAAGAGTCTTTTGGATGGTTTTACTACAATGCAGTCAGGTCTCCTGCAGAAATAGAGCGACCCATGTTTTCTTGAATGTCTCATATAGAACCAAGAACAGTACCAATATTCCAGCTCTAAGGTGTAGCTTCACTTCAGGGTTACATTATTCATAAACAGTATGATCTTGAGTGTTTTACCTCTGCATCTTCTATTAATTTGAATGCCAACACGGGAATTTGAAAACCAAAATGATTCTTACTAACCAACCTGTGGTTGAATCCATAGCTCACTATTAAGATGGGTTATAACAACGGGCACAGTCCAGTCCCACCGAAACTAGTGGGGAATTATGTGAACAATTTAGGCCTTAAATAATACTGATCTCAATGGGACACCCTGTTAGCAGGGTTTGTATGCTTAACTGTCTCTAGATTTTTCCCAGTACCTCTTTAAATGCACTTCAAAATGCAGGTATAAGCTCAAAGAGGGGAAAAGATCAAATTGATATATTAATAGCAAAACTGAGAAAATGTCATTAACTGTACTTGGTTTTGAGTTATTATTTTCAAAAAGATATGAACTTATAATTCTGCCTTTTAAAATACTCTTCTTCTGTATAAAACTCTGCCACTGTATGAATAGGCCTGACATGAGCACCATGCCATCAATACACACACACACACATTCAAAACTCTCAAGTTTTACATTGTCATTTATTTTTTGGCACAGTCAACAGACTTTAAAAAAAACAGAAAACCTCTCACTAGCATTATGAACAAAACAATTGGATCACAAACTTCATTTCACGAGGCTTCCCCCAAAAGAGACACTTGATCTTTCTGAAGCAGCCACAAGCCAAAGTAAAAGAAGCATAAATATTTTTGCTGTGAAATGGGTATTTTTCAAGGTGTCATTTGAACATCTTGAAGGAAAATGTTAGTTATTGTGTTTGTGGTTTCACACTAAACAACTGTATAATAATAATAAAAAAACAACACTGTGCACTAACTCCATCTACAGGTCATTATAATAGTGACACCTCATATAATTTTTCAATAACAGGCAAATGTATCTTGAGTCTCACTTCCAAATTCACAGTTCCAGCGAGGCATATTCAGCAGCACACAGTACGGGAGGAGAGGGAATTGCTAAAACAGAGGAAGTCATCCAAGGGTCAATTCTTTCTTATTTTCATTTATTTCCTTTCCTTTAGAAAATACACTTTATGCACCATCACTCATCAGCTATTCTAGGTAAAATTGTACACCTATTTAGGTTGTATGCTTGTTGTCATTGCTTTTTAAAAAAAAACACACACACACACACATACACACAACAAATTCTGTCCTTGTCAGAAAAAAGGCTGAAGTTAAATTGGATGATCCACAGCCACCTTGATCCCTTATATTAAAAAAACACATTTCTGTTTATTTGTGGGACCAATTTAAATCACAATGGTGAATTAAGGAAAGTAAGTCAGAATAATAAATACAGAAATATTTGCCATCATTTGCAATTCAGCAGAAAAATATATGTTCATTAACATATTGGTTCTTTAGATACACTGTTGACAGACAGGTTAGACCTCCAGCTATATTTCACAGCGGAAGAAGCTTCCCCTTCCCCCATTCAGTGCAATGATGTCAGTGGCAAATTTACCAAAGATAGTGATAGATCTGGATCTCATACAAGCTACCATCTGATTCAAAACATTCAGCCCTCAGGTGCAATAGCTGAACTTCATGGGCACATTCCCCAGACTCAATTTGTTTTTGCAGTCTAGCCTCACCCATACATTCTGCTTTAATGAGCAAGTATTTAACAAGTAAGAGCAGGCCTGTCCCACTCATTTCAGGGAAAAGAGACAAATCATCTGAAAACATTGGTCTGCAGATGGCTAAAATTAGGTTCTGTGTAGCTTTCTCTCCCCTCCCCTTTTTCCCCTATGTAGAATAAAAGTCTTGCAAAAAACATCTATAGAAAGGAGTTTTTTGGCTGCATTTAAATCATTAATCTAACCTTAGTGTGGGTGAAGTAGTCACTGATGAATTCTTCCTGAACAGTGATGGCACTACACATGTTATGCAAACAAACCATCATTTTCTTTCAATCTTCTCGTATTTTGACTTAGCTGGGATTTGAGCAGGATTAACTTCCCCCAAATACAATTAGTAGTAGCCTAGCCCATGTGCAGCTTGTTTCTTATTCTCTTTCCAATACCAATAACAGAGATGTTCCAAACTGATATTTGTGTAATTTGTAAAGAGAGAGAGAGAGAGAGATACTCTTTTCCCACCTTCTTCCAGTTAGTGTGCTTATAAGGAGAATCCAGGCCCAAAAACGGTCACAGAGAAGATGCGTCATCTTCATGGTAGATTATGGAAGCTGAAAACAATTTTTTTAAAAAAAGAGAAGTAATCAGTCCCCTTGCTTTGAAAGACCACTTCAAAATACAACAGGTCCTAAAGAACTTTAAGTGATTTTCCTTAAAGTCAAACAGTGATTATACAATGGTGTATCATTCAAATACTTTTGTCAGTAGACTGGCTTTAAGGTATATAAATTTTGACCATATAAACAAAGGAAAATGGCCAAAGACAAAGGAAAATGGACCCATCCACATTTCTTGATGTCCCTTTCAAGAGATTGTGTCCTTCACAGAGAATTTTTTAAATGTGTTTGACTTTATGCTTTAAAAGGCCACGTATTCAAAGACATGTTCTCACTCATTTCTATCCTCCCCCAAAGAGCTGCCACTTTTGAGTATACAGTCTCCAAATCCTTTCTCCATCCACATTAAAGACCCAAAAAACCTTTCCATATTACCTTTCCTTTTAATAAGTTACACACTGTTGCTGAGGGAAAGGATGTCCCATGAGGTCTTGGAAACCCACAGGAGGTCCTAAGCTGGACAGAACTTTCTTCCTGAGAGCTCTCCCTGCCTCTTGCCTTGGTTGCCAAGCTTTTTAGCAGCAGCATAACATTTATGAGCATAATCTGGTTTGAATCAAATAAAATTTGGGATTGCATAGCCATCCACGCAAACTGATGCATCCGTCCATCTAAAGGGCACACACGAGCATCAAATTAAGTCCATTGCATGCACTAGTAAGTCTTTCTTTTCCCCCTTGGTTGGTAGGGGGACCCTCCTGTTACCAAAGACTCCATTTCCCACCTCCCTTTGTGACTGACATCAGTGGAGGTAAAAAAGCAAAAGCCTGCCCCAGTTCCTCTCCCCTACTCATCCCCTCCCACTCTTAAAGTTCGGTGGTCTTTCTGGGAGCCAGCTTTACCATTCAGAGGGTCTCTTCAAGCAAGGCTGTTGCTTCTCGGCCCCTGCCCTGGGTCTACTGCTGGAATCCACTTTGGTTGCATTGTTTTATCCAAGATGGGTTCGCCTTCCTCCCCCTCTGCACTCACTCACTCTCTCACATACACACACACACACACACACACTCCTAGCATGGACTGGCTAGACTCTTTGAAAGCAATTTCAAGAGAGAAGCACCATTTCAAGAAGCACAACAACCCCGCCACCAAAGAGCATGAAGAGGAGACGAAGAGGGTAGCTGGAAGGATGTGGCTGCTGGAGGAGAGGGAGCTCAAAGCCAAGCAGACCCAGCAGCCTCTGGCTATGGAGAAGGGGGTCCATTGGAGAAGGCAGGAGCAGAGATCCCCATGGTAGCAGCCAGCCTCCCCTGTCAAAATGCTCAAGAAGGGAAGGGAAGGGAAGGGATGGGGAGAGCACAGAAAAAAGCAAAAGCCCAGCCTTTCTGAGAGAGCTAACTTCTGCCCTGTTCCTCAGCCACCAAGCAGTCTTTCAATGGCCCTGGAGGACAGAGGATCTCTCCGCAGCCTGCCCTTCTCCCCACTCAAAAGAAGGGAAGGCATTCCAGTCCCCCAACCCTTCTTCTTCTTCCCCTGGCTTGGGGGGGCAGCCTGTGGTGGAGGAGGAGGAGGAGGAGGAAAGGGGTCTCTTTTTTGGGGGGGGGAGGAGGAGGAGAAGGGAAAAACCACCAAATGCCAAAACAGTAATAAAATAGACCCCTGCTCCTGTTCCCTTCCCTTCCCTCTCTCCCCCTTCCCCACAATCCTCCACCCTGATTTCCCACAGTTCCAGATGAAAGACCAAAACAGAGGGGAGATACCCCCACACCGCCACCTCTTCCATGTTTGGCACATCCGCTCAGAACCCGAGAGAGAGAGAGCGAGGGATCGAGAAAGAGAGAGAGCCAACAACAAACATACATACATACCTTCCTTCCTTCCTTCCTTGCCTGGGAGGAAGACTGGGCTGCTTCTCTTTTGGGGGGAGGGAGCCTCCCCTCCCCTCCCCTCCCCCCTATTTTTTTAATAGACCAACTTTGTATTCTTCCCTCTCCTCACATACAGCCCCCCTCCCAGATCCCCCTCTGGATCTCACCCGAAAGGCAAGGAAGGAAGAGGAGGAGGAGGAGGATGAAGAAGAGGGGGAGGGTTTCCGCTTTGGCTCCTGGAGCCCGATCCCCCCTCCCTCCCCCCCCCCCCCCCCCGGTTATCAATTGCCCATCGATCGCTGCGGGTTTTTAACCTGGGCAGAGGGAAAGGGGTACGGGGGGGGGGGCTAAGGGTCGGTGGGGATCAGATGGAGAGAGAGAGAAGGGAGGGAGATGGGGGGACCATGCCTCCGAGGGTCGGTTGTGAGAAGATGGAGGGGAGATGGCGGGGGGGGGGGAACCATGGCTCCGGGGTGGGGTGCTTTGGGATCCGATGGATGGAGGGGAAGCCATGCCTCCGGCTGGATGGAAAGAGGCGAGCGGAGGGGAGAGAAGAGAAGAGAGAAAACAGGGGGGCGAGGGCTGCGGGAGGGGAGGGGGGCTGGTGCTTTGGGATGGGACGGAGGGGGAGAGGGGGTCTGGGGTGGGGGGGCGGTGGGGGGGAGCGGGGGGCCCTTCCTGAGGCTCGGCGTACCTGTTCGTCGCGAGAAGCCACCCCACAGCAGTCCTTCCCATCCATAAAGATGCTCTTCCCGGGGAAAAAGGGAGTGAGGGAGGAGAGAGAGAGAGAAGGGGAGAGGGAGGAGGGAAAAGAGAGAGAGAGAGAGAGAGGGAAGGAGGGAGAGAGAGACACAGAGAGAGAGAGAGAGAGAGAGGCTGATGCTGGAGGAGGAGGGCGAGGGACCGCCGCCGCCGCCGCCGCTTACCTCCTCCTCCTCGGGCCCCGTTGGCCGCGGCGTCTCCAGGAGAAGCGAGGAGGCTGGCGGGGGAGCAAGGGAAAGGAGAAGGCGGCGGCGGGTGCGTGGCTCCTTCAGTCGCTCTCAGCCATCATGGAGGCCCTCCGCCGGCCCCCTCCTCCTCCTCCTCCTCCTCCTCCTCCTCCTCCGCTTGGTGTGTGCTTCCCTCCCTCTGAGCGCCGCTTCTCCCTCCGCCTGGGCTCCTCCAGCTGCCGCCCCAAGGCCCCCAAACCCCGAACCCCAACCCAAGAGGGAGGGAGGGAGGGAGGGAGGGAGGCTCTTGGCCCCCTCGGTCCCGCGCTCAACCGGATGTGGAAGGAGGCTCTCTCTGTGGGGCTTCACGGCCCCCGCCGAGAGGGTCGCTTTCGGGGAAGGGAAGGGAAGGGAAGGAAGGGGCCCTTGGGCTGCCTTCTTCCCTTCAGCCCCTGGCCCCAGTCCTGGCCTGCCACTTGGGCCAAGACCATCCCCATCATCCCCATCATGGAGAGGGAGGGAAGGTGGAGGGGAAATGGAGGGGAGAAGGGAAGCCGCCCTGAGGAGCATCTTCCTTCCCACAGATGCCTTTGGAGTCTGGGCACAGCCAGAGAAACCCAAACACACGGTCTATCTATCTCTAGGCTCACTTCTCTCCCAATAATAATAATAATAATAATAATAATAATAATAATAATAATATCATCTTGCCCTCCTCGTTGTTCAATGGTTTTTGTTGTGTGTTGTGTGTTTTTTGGTCAACTATTCGCTCGTTGCATCCATATGGATGAAGATAAAAGGTGAAGAGAGACGCTTCGTCTCTTTTTGGTTTGGTAGATACTCTGCATTTTTTGGGAAAACTGGAGTGGGGGGGGCATCCTGGAGTGGCCAAAGGAGGCTTAGGTGGCGACCTGAAGCAGGGAAGGAGGACCCTCCCCACCCCCTCCCAGCCCCAGCCTGGCTTTTGGAAACACCCGAAATGGTCAGGGTGGCATATTCGCCTCCAGGGAGCTTCAGAGGGATGGTGGCAAGTTGAAGCTGGGAAAATTATTATTTTTGGGGGGGGGGGGGTGTTAATGGTTATGCCATGTCTGAGCACTTCAGGTGTGTGGTGTGTGGTGTGTGTGTCTGCTGTGGGGGGGGGGGGGGAGATGCCGGTTTGTAGGGAGCTCTCTATGTCTCCTTGGCCACTTCTCCTCCTGAAAGAACGATTGCTTTCCCTTTGCCCAATGGCGCGGGAAAGTGATGCTATGATCCCGCTCGGCATAAAAGTCCCTTTGCCTGCCAAGCACCCTTTCAATGTCATTGCCTCTTCAAGGAGGCATCTGTCAATGCCCGCTCCAAGAACAACATCAGGTGGCCAAGAAGGCGCGGAATGGCAACCACAGCACGCCTCCCTCCCTCCAGAGATCGCCTCCCCGACCTTTCCCCCCTTCCCCGATCCCACACATATACACACACATAGTATAGTGTGTATATATATTACACACACACACACACACCCTACTCGCTCCTCAGCTGTGGGATCCAGATTTTATGAATGAATGGGGATGTGTGTGTTTTTCTAGAGGAGCAAGGGAGAGCAGATTGCAGGCAGGGAAGGAGTCAATAAAAGAGGCTTTCTTCTAACTGAGCTCTCCATGGTGCTGGAAGACCGCCTTGGAAACAGGAGGAGGAAGTCCCAAGGTGAGGAGGCTGCTCCCTGAGTAGTCTTTGCTTGCCTAGGGCTCAGATCTCCAGCGAGAATGGTCAAGGGGGATAGTTGAGGGGGAAAACCTGCCTTCTTGGGCCTTGCTTTCCTCGTGGGAGTCTGCATTGATAAGACGAATTTCTTTTTTTGCACACTAAAAAAAATAAAACAAAAAATGGGAAGGGGGCATCAAGGTGCCCTGAGAGGAAAGGTGATACCCAATCCATACAAAAACTGATATATGATTGAGACAGTAAGGAAATAATATTGATAAACTCAGAAAAAGGAGGCCTTATCTGAAACTGTGAAAGGTTCAAGGAAGGTCATCTGAAACCATTCACGCACACTACATCTCCCCCAAAACTGAGGGCCCGCTCAATATGTATGTTTTCCTCACCCAAATCATATTCTGCAGACATCCATATAGTCTGCTGAAGCTGGGATTTTGTTTCCTCCATTAATTTCTGAAGGGTATGAAGCCTTCATGAGGAAGGGATTTATATGATCTGAAGATAAAGTAGAGATGAATCACTACTATTTTCACTCCTAAGGAAGGGTGACTGGGAAAGGATATTTTGGTGGTATAATGGACTCACTTAGTGTTTCAAACTGGTGAGCTGAAGGTCTTCAATACATTCCTGGTGATGAAAAAGCAATGACCCCTGAGGAGGTATAGATTTGTCTCTGAAGCCTGCTAGTATGCTTTCTCTGGCAGAAAGCACTGAAGACAGTCATATAAACTTGGAATTGTTCAGTGCTTCTCCTTGAATTCTGTTTTGCTTCTCTTTGGGCAGCTCTTCTTTTAAATGTCATAAAAATGTCACATAGGCATTAGGTCACTTGCCAATGGCAGCATGGGGAAGGTGTAGAGAATAGGGCAAATCCAATGCCATATATATATATATATATATATATATTAAACTACGAAGCAGCTTATTCAGAAAGAGCAGCCCCAGTTCCCAACTCTGTGATGTTTTGCTGGGCGCCAGACTCAAGCTGGATGAAGAACAGTAACATATGTTAGATCTCAGCTGTTTGTTTTCAGAAGTTAAATTCTGAGGCAGCTGTTGCAGGTCGAAAAGAACTCAGGCAGAGACAGATATAGCCAGAACTCATGAAGGCCATCACTGAATTGCTGAGTTGAAGTGGAAAGAGAAGACCAGTTGCCATTTTTTTGGGTTTGTTTTTGCCATTTGGCAAAGAACACATCTGAGAAAACAAAGTTGAATTTATGTAATAGAATAATATCTGGTTGTTACTTTTGCTATTGGTGTGTCAACATAGTTCATGCCATTTGCTTATATCTCTGTAGTCCAGAGTTCTTGAACTTTTCTCAAGCTATTTAGAAATGGAGTTAAGAGTGGAATAAAGAACGTTTCAATCAATGAGTTGTTTGCTCTCTCTCTCTCTCTCTCTCTCTCTCTCTGTATCTTCAGGCAGCCTGTCAACTTATGGTGACCCCATGATTTTCATAACATTTTCTTAGGTAAGGAATACTCAGAGGGGATTTTGCCAGATCCTTCCTCTAAAATATAGCCTATAGCACCTGGTATTCATTGGCCATCTCCCACCCAAAGAGACCCAGCGTAGTGTAGTGGTCTGAGTGCTGGATTGATTACAACTCCGGAGACCAGGTTTCAAATCTCTGCTCAGCCATGGAAACCACTGGGTGACCTTGGGCAAGCCACATTCTCTCAATAAACAGTTGGCCATTTAGCAGCACATGAAGCTTATTTCCTCTCTATTTTTTTTTTGCATTTACACATGCACACACTCACACACATGCTTTTCAGTACCCACCATAGGGTCACCATAAGTTGGAAATGACTTGAAGGCACACAGCAACAACACCTTCCATTCAAGTACTAACCGGGGCTGACCCTGCTTAGCTTCCAAGATTAGACAGGATCTGGTGCCTTTAGGGATTGAGGCCCTTGTTTGCTGAGGCCCCTGTCCAAAACAAAGAGACAGTGTTTGTGTAGTTAAATTAGTTTAAGAGACAGGGGTATTTGTGCTTACCTATGTGAAATATCAAGAACTACCAATTCCAGAGTGCCTTGCACACAAGAACAAGGGAGGAAAAAAGAGTCATAACAATCAGAGACACTGGTCCCAGGGTGAACAGGAGCTGGTACTGTTGGAAGGATTTATAGATACAACATATATGTGAGTAAATATCTATTTCCTTCTTCCCCATCCGCACACTAATTGCCAACTGACTAACTTCCAGAAAAAGACATTAAAATTAAGCAAGGGGAACTAAAAGAAATCAAAGTGCAGCATAAATGTATTCAGTTTTTGATAATTTCACAGTGAAAACACCAGAAAATAAAGCTTTAAAGTAGATTAGACTGCAATTCTATAAATGTTCCTGGGAGTAACTCAATGTGGCTTTTGATTTGGCAAGTATAGGGTCATACTGCAAATTTGTTGAGAAAATGCTGCAGTATGATTGCAGAATAATAGGTCAAAGCACTCACCCTGGATGAAAAGAAAAGCTTTCAAATAGCAAGCTTTGTATGACTTTTTGTTCACAATGGGTTTTAACATTAAACAAAAATAACAGGTGTAAGGGATTGAGAGTATGGTAGAAAAGCTGTAGTGTGGGTTGTGGTGTAGTGTCAGAACTATAGAAAATGTAATTTCAAAATTAACATAGAGACTTTTCATAATTATTGAGATTTTCTCTATAGAAGTGTATAGAAAGGATGGGAAAGACCCAGCATGGTGTAGTGGTTTGAGCATTGGACTATGAGGCTGTACAGACTACCAGAAATAATCCACTTTAACTGCTCTGGCTCCGTGCTACGGAATTATGGGAAGTGTCATTTATTGTGGCACCAGAGCTCTCTGACAGAGAAGGCTCAATATCTCAGAAAAACTACAATTCCCATGATTCCCTAGCACTGAGCCAGGACAATTAAAGTGGTCTCAAGCTGGATTATTTCTGGCAGTCTGTACAGGCCCTATGACTCTGTAGACCAGAATCCCTGCTCGGCCATGGAAACCCACTGGTGACCCTGAGCAAGTTATAGTCTCTCAGCCTCAGAGGAAGACAAAGGCAATCCCCCTCTGAACAAATCTTACCAAGAAAAAACCTTTGATAGGGTTACCTTAAAATCACCGTAACTTGGCAACAACTTGAAAGCACAAAACAGCAAATAATAAAGTATGGGACCCATGTTAAAAGTTGCAACCTTTGATTGTGCAGTTTAGATTGTTTGAAAAGAAAATACATAGATAGAAATCCTATGTATATTACATCAGAGCACACTCTACTTTTGAGTTTTGTACAACCAGCAACCAGTTTTTCAGATAAATGTCTGAGCACGACAATTCTATCTATCTGTCAATTTATCTATATATTCTGCTTATTCATATATGCATGGCAGGGGAAAGGAACTGGAGCAAAGTGCTGTATGGCTTTCTAGGTTTCTAGATATATTTTTCAGTCAGCTCCACTCAGAGCAGACCATGATGAGTAAAGGATTGCAAGATGAAAGTTTGAGGGTGCAATCCCAATATGTATTAATCTCTTGCAAATTGCGGCTGATCATAACACTTGCAGGGAGTGGCATATAATAAGTAGTCCATTATAAGATTAAGTGTGACCAGTATATGAACTGATATCAATTTGATCCTACAAAATATGATTTTTGGTATGTATTACAACCCAGATCTCTCCCTCCCTCCCTCCCACCCTTCCTTTCTCTCTGTCATTCTCTGTTTGTCTGTCTGTCTCTCACTTGCTCGCTCACTCTCACTCTTGCTCTCACAAACAGACACACACACAGAGTTATTTCACAGGTATCAAGACTTTCAATTCAAATAAATTCAAAGATTTTGTTGTTTTTGTTTGTTTTTGTCATAATAACAGTAGAGCATTGCATTCTGTTAGTCTTCTCTGGCTTTAATGTTCTGGAAGCCATCTTGAGTCCCAATATTGGAGAAAAGGTGGAATGCAAATGAAACAAATTGATGATAATGATGGCTGGCATCATCTTAGTTATAACTTTCTATGTAAGATATATGATCACATAATTGTTTCCTATTCACATTTACAATTGTGGTACCCTTGCCAAAATTATAAATGACTGCAAAACCCACCATAAAAGCCAGACAGAAATCCTAAGCCATGGAGTTCTGTGATAGTGGCAATTGAGGTGCTGTCAGATTAGGCGACCAGCCCCCTCCTGCCAGCAAGAGGGGCCCTGAATGGTCCTGTCACAACTCTTCTGGCCATTACTCAGGCCAGATAATTAGCTTTTAAGGTGGTTTCAGAGGTCAGATCAGGAGATGGAATGTACCCATGATAAAGCCACACTTCTGATGCAGGATCTTGACCACTAATAATAGAAAGATTCACTTATTCCTATAAAACAAGTAAGCATGAGAAGAGAAGCATGCAAAATATAAAATGCCCTGTAGCCCATATGGTCTGACCCAGTACACAGCTGCTTCCCATGCCTCCTGTGCAAATTAACTAGACTAATACATTAATGAACATCTTCTTTATTTCAGGTTTAAGCATGAAATATTTGTGAAATAAAATAATGAATGACAATACTTTATTACTTTATTCTTCTCCTTTGTGAAATAATTAATCAAATGGAGATGATTTAAAGTTACAATTTATCACAGGGTGACTAGAACAACTGCCAAAAATTAAAATATAGTGGGTTGGATTGAAAATCTGCCTGACATGGTTAGGGGGTGTTCATGGAATTTGCCATTGTCTAAGTTGGGGGATCCCCAAAGTTCAACCTTTACCAGGGCCCTGAGGGCCTCTGTGTACCATTTTCAGGGTGCTTAGAAAGGCTGTCATGGGGAGGAAGAGCAGAAAGAGAACTGGCCACACAATAAAGTGGTTCTCTGATACACTCCATTTTCCCTCTCTCAGTCCCTCAGTGCTCTAAGAAATGAGTCTATTTTGGGAAGTTTTTCACCCTTCCTGTCATCCCTTTTTCTAATGATTTTTCATTCTTTTGTAAACCAGGAAGTTCTCCGCAGTCCGCTGACACATTCCTCTTATAGGTACATAATTTCAGTTGAATATAATTGGAGGTGGGTGAAAAGACCCTGTTTAAATACAGCTTAGACATCGAAAGAAAAACAGCAGCCAAAGTTACCAGGGATATATGGACAGGTCAAATATGAAAACTCCAGCTGTAAATGTCTCACTCTCTACAATGCTAAAAATTTGGAGACTTGAAGGACAACTGCATGGGAAGGCAGACTTCTTATTTAAAGATTTACTCCCTCATTACATCCTCCCAGTGTATTCAAAGCCCTTATTTTGCATAGGTGATGAAGTTTTGACTACATCAATGTGACTCCATCTACTCCTTCCATGGATATGGACACATCATAGACTTTCAACTCCATCAACTCTCAAGAGGGTGTCAAGCCAAAAGATCAAGTAATGTGTTTTTATTTGTTCCAGTACTTAACAATAGACATAAGCTCCTCCAACGCTACCACCCATGGTTATGGTCATCACAGGCCCTCAGGTTGAACCATCCAAAGCACTTGGATAGACAAACAAGCTTTAGGTTGTTTGGAGGCCCGCTGGTAGCTACAGGGTAAGTTGGTTCAGTGTCTCCCCTGGGTCTTTTCTCCCTCTTCCTTTCCCTAGGCAAGGCCATGTCTCATGGGCAGATGGAGTGCTGTTCCTCCTACGCCTGTGCTTGGGCCTCCTTCCATGATTGTCCTCTTCTCCAAGGATAGGTCCAGAACCCCCTTCCACAGGTTGGTGGCTTCTGCTTCCTAACCCTTCCCTGTCCCCGGCTACAGGACCGCTTTTTATACTTGGGGTGCCCCTTCCTATTCTTGTTAATAGCTCTTCAGCACATCTGTCCGCCTACTCTCAATCACTGGTCAATCCTACAGCTAAGAGTTGCCTTGATGTGGGAGAAACAGTCAAGGAGGAGGTAGGCAGTGTGGCTGTCCACAATACCCTCTCACAGTAAGCAATGGGAGTCACAGCCTGATCATCAGAAATAAGTGTCTGTCTGTGTGTATGCAAGCTAGAATACAAACTTTACATTGTTTATCAGTGGTAGTACTATGATAAATATGATCAGCCAACAGATCTGAATAAAGCAACTGAATTTCAGAATTCCTAACACAGAACAAATCAGGCTGAGAATAAAAACAGCAATGACCATCTGTTCCATAGATCTGGATCAAAGCCTTGCTAATGTGGTTAATCACACATTTTACATATATGTGTTTTAGAGTAGATTATGAATTTGATACATATCCAAATATATTTCCCCTTGGGTGGACTTCAGACAATCCTATTAATTACACTAATATTTTTTTGTTATTTTATTGCTCTTTTGCCACCTTTCTTGGCATTTGTTACGTCAATGTACAGGATCAAAACTGGGTTTGTTGTCTCTTGGAACCTAAAATTTTACAGCTGCCTACAGTGAAAGCAAGGAGGAATGGAAATGTAAACAATTCTCCTATATGATTATGGAAAGTGATTCTTTTAATCGGCTTTCATATTTTTATATCTAAAAATAAGAGATTAGAGAAACTGAAAGACACAAGCTAGGATTCAAACAGGAGTATTGTTGTATACAGTGGGGTTTCTAAGCCTTTTCCCTAAAGGAAGCATTCTTTCTTTGGAGAAAGAAAGTCAGAAATAGCCTCTGATTTAATGCAGAAAGAGCAGAGAACAGAAGCATTCATCTCCTACCTATCCCCTCTTTCCCAGTTCTCTCAACTATCATCTTGGTGAACAATGTAATAAGATTTTTCAATGAATAAATACTACAGAATTTGGTAATACTACCCAGGTTTGCATTTGCAACATGCAACTGCTTCTACAAGTGCTACACAAACATTGTCACTAATACTGACTGTGGTTGTGATAAACAATTGCATAATATGCCCACATAAATATAACATTAATTGAAATGTCTGTGTGGTACACTAAATGTATGGTGAGCTAAATTTCAGCTACATAATAAAAATTAAACTCCAATTCCCATCATACCCAGCCTGCTTGGTCAATGGGTAGGGATAATGGGAAGTATGATCCAATAGGATCTAATAATAATAATAATAATAATAATAATAATAATAATATCTCACCCTCTACAGAGCAATCAGGGTGGCATACACATTAAAATACCATATAAAAACTTCCCAACAATTCTGAGATCCACCCCCCCCTTAAAAAATTATTAAACAAAGGTATACATTAAAAGCTGTTTAAAATAGTCTCATTGAGACAACAATAACAATAACAAACACATACATAAAAATGCCACAGGTTCCCTGGTCCTCCAGTAAATTATTCAGGTGATTATGGATTACTGATTCAAGGACAGTTAGCATCAACAACAACAAGGCTGCTATACTCAAACACAAGCACATTTTAGCTAGGGGAGTGGGAAAGTCATTACAATCAAACACATGCCACATCGTATATATATTACATGTACAACAGGGTGCT
Source organism: Phrynosoma blainvillii (assembly GCA_026167975.1). Taxonomy (NCBI): domain Eukaryota; kingdom Metazoa; phylum Chordata; class Lepidosauria; order Squamata; family Phrynosomatidae; genus Phrynosoma; species Phrynosoma blainvillii. The sequence goes on along the minus strand of JANUYF010000002.1, from coordinate 254,368,063 downwards.
GAAAAGTTCTTGGCCTGACCCACTTCCCAAAATATCAGTGTAATTTTGTCACTGTAGCTTGAAAGAATGCTGTTTTGTATCATAAACTGCCAATTTGCAGAATCATAGCTGTAATTCTGATATATTTTTTCCAGGTAATTGATAGAAGCATGTTAATAAAAAGTCGGGAATTTTCAAGTGCTGTGCTCTGGGACATCATGAAGTTCATGTTCTTGTAGAAGAAAATTCCAAAGGAAATCTATGAATGTATGATAAAAACATTGAGTGACAAGTGCCTCTTATACTCAACTGTGAAGAAGTGGTGTGTCAATGTTCAGCATGGAGATTTTGAGACTAAAGATGCAGGAAGGTCTGGGAGACCTTAAACAGTGTCTGCTCCTTGTTGAGTGTGTTTAATACCTGATTTTGACAAATCGAATCTTGTGTAAAACAATTGCTGAGACACTAGAGATATCCCAGATACACATTGGGTTTATAATTCTTGAGCAGCTGGCTATCCCAAAACTCTCAACTACATGAGTGCCTAAATGTTTGAATGCTAACCAGAAACAAAATTGAATGGATACCTCCAAGTTAATTTTGCAGCATTTTGAGCACTCTAGTGATATATTTTTTTGGGGGGAATGGCTCATCATTGTTGATGAAATACGGTTACATCACTATCATCCAGAGACAAAAAAATCAGTCCTTGCAGTAGCAGCACTAGATTTCTCTACTGTCAAAGAAATTCAACACCCAAAGGACAGCAAGAAAGGTCATGGCTACAATTTTTTGAGACAAGGAATGCATTTTGACTACTGTTTTTCAGAGGGGCTAAACACATGATGCAGAATACTACTGTAACTTGTTGTGCCAATTAAAGAAGACAATAAAGGAGAAAAAACATCCAGGGGGGAAAGGTGTTTTCTTTTTGCAGGAGAATGCTCACAGGGCTTGCAAGATGTGTGAAACATGTGTGGTTTTTAATGCATAAACCATCCAACCTACTCACCAAATCTTGATCCATGTAACTACTTCCTATTTCCAAATCTTAAAAAGAGTTTGAAAGGAAGGATATTTTTGAATTATTCAGAAAAGACAACAGCAGAAGAGCAGTATTTCAGTGACAAGACATCAGGGTTGGAAGGGTTAAATAAACTTGAAAAACAATGTGCCAAATGCATCAAACTTTAGGGTGAATATATGGAATATCATGTAGGTTTCATGGCTCTAGGTCATTCTCTTCTTGGTTGGGCCAAGAACTTTTCAACATCACTTTGTATATCCCATGATATATCTTGCCTCCAGGGTAACCATGCCTGTTCAGCTTCAGCAGTGTTACTGCATCAGGTGCCTCAGATCTATTACCTGCAACTAAACTCATGAACTTCGAGCCTTTACAGACTGCCAAAAATAGTGCAGTTTGAGGCCACTTTAACTGTCCTGGCTCAGTGCTAGAGAATCATGGGAACTGTATTTTTTTCTGGGACATTGAGCCTTCTCTATCAGGGAGCTCGGGTGCCACAATAAACTACAGTTCCCATGATTCCCTAGCACTGAGCCAGAGCAGTTAAAGTGGCCTCAAGCTGCAATATTTCTGGTAGTCTGTAAAGGCCCTTCCTTGACTGAAATCTTTTGTCCCAGAAGTGACATGAAACCTCTACTTGTAGGGTTCCCTCCCATGGCACCATGATGGCTTTTTCCACCTATCGCATTTGACAAATATTGCAATACACCTGGTATGTTGAAGATGTCTATAAATCCCACAGCTGTGAATAGCAGGACTATAGTAAAAACAAAAACAAAAAACCACCTGCAAAGTTCCAGGTTGTGGAAGGCCGTACTAAAGAACCTGTGCAATTGTGTTTTGCCACACATCTTTAGTATAGCTTCTCTTCTTCCCACTTTCACTTACCTCCAGCAACAGTTACGATGTTCACTCACTGTTTAAACACTACAGATTGTTTAACAGGCAGTGGAATAGAACTCTTAAATTAAAAAAAATACAGTGTGGCCATGGTATCTGCTGAGTTCCAGGTTCCAGGTTCTCCTGTGGATATCAAAATCTGTGGATGCTCAAGTCCCATTATATATAAAGTCAGAGTAAAATTGTGTCCCTCATATAAAATAGTAAAATTAAGCTTTGCTTTTTAGAATTTATATTTTTTTTTCCAATATTCTCAAGCTGTGATGCTTGAATCCATGGATAAAGAATCCGTGCATACAAAGGGCCAGCTATACTCTAAAAATACTTTAAAATGTTATTCAAAAAGTAACCTTTAAAATACTCATATCTTATTCATTATATCAAACCACACAATTCATGCATTGGCCTAAATCCTATTCTTGCTCCTGACTAGAAAAAAATGAACCAATGTGATTAACTTTTACTTACCATTTAACAGTTAATCAAAGCAGTCTACTCTAGTTGGAACAAACCAACAGGATTCCAACTGTTATGGCTTGAAACATACAGACAAATAAAGCAACTTCCAGCTGCTTTGGGGGTATGGTGTTTACATGACACATGCCGCCAAAGCAGCCAGAAGCCATACCAGATTACAAAGGAGTCAGTCAAAACCCACTCCTGGCCAATGGTGGCAGCCCATTTTGGGAGCAACTGTGCGGCCGCTGCGGTTCTGGCCCAATTGTGGCTGGAGTGGTCGGAGGCTGCTCTTTATCAGCCATCTGCTTCATCCCTAAGTCCTCTTTACCATTACCACCAATCTCTTCCTCAGTATCTTTGTTTCTTAAATTCTCATTTTCCCATTCCTGATTTAGGACGTTATCACACATGGGCCAGTTTTGTTATTAAAGAGATAAAGTGGAAATGAAACATCCTGAAAAGAAAGCGAAAAAAGAGCTTAATTGTGCAAAAGCTTTTCACACGTAATTACAGTAATAATGGAATTAAGTTAAAAGTGAAAAAAAGATGTTTTTAACTTTCATACACAAGTGAAAAGAACCCGTACATGTACTGGAAATGGGTGTGTTTCGTGACCAGACTCCTCCTTTTTCCAGGGCGGGTCCTGCATTTCCCAGGAGGAAATGTCAGACTGTCCTACATTTGGGGTCATGTCCTCCTGCACAGGTCCTAACCCCCTTCCGTTGGGGTTAGGACCTCTCAAGAGAGCAGAGGAGGAGGAGGAGGCTGGAAAGGCAAGGCAAGGCAAGGCAAGCCAAGGCAAGGGAGGGATTGAGATGGCTCAGCCTCCCTTATCTTTCTCTCCTTTCCTGGCATTGGAGGCTGTCAGCTGCTGGGGAGTTGAGCAAGGAGGGTAGGATCACAGGCAGAGCTGGCAGGGAAGGAGGAGGAGGAGGAGGAAAGGGAAGGAAGGAAGGAAGGAAGGGCTGGGTGTTCCCTGGGGAGAGCCAGAGCCTTGGATGATGCCCAGGAGAGGGGGAAACTGGAGGTAGCTCCCATGCCCCCCCCCCCATAAGCCTTTCCCCTTTGTAGGACCTGCAGGGCAGAACTTCATGGTGAGATGGATTTCCAAGTTGCTCTACAAGCACACCCCACACTTGCACCCACATCCACCCACAGCTGCTGCAAGGAAAGCCTTCTTTCCCCTCCTTTTCCCTCCATCCCAAATGCCAAACTTCTCCTCTGTCCCAAACTTCCCTCACCTTGCCTTGCCTTGCCTTGCCTTCCCTTGCCTTCCCTTCCTTTCCCTGCATGGCAGGAGCCTGGGACTCTCCCTCCCTGGAGGCCCCTCCTCCTTCTCCTCTTGGCCCTCCTTCAGGTTTTAAAAGAGAATTGTCCGTGCGTATTTGCTTTTCACATTACAGTAAATGCGAAATTACTGTAATTTCACAAATGCATTTCCTCTATACTCCCGAAATTAAAAAGATCTCAGATAATACCAGTTTCTGTCCAGTTTCTGTGTGACGTCATGTGAAATCGTGAGGCACAAATTCAGTTTTTGTTTGGGATTTGTGTGGATTAACCAACAGATTTTCCCCATGTGATAATGTCCTTAGATAGACTCTCAGCTTGAATCCAATTTCCCACCAGGGGTATTTACCTCAACATTGTTATAAGTCTGCTCTGGGCTTTATTCCAGCTTTTAAAGGAGTACTAAAACTATTTGAGAGGGCTAGAGTTCAGTGCCTTGGCAAACTCCTTTAGGGTCTGGGATAAAACCATAAGTGGATTTACTGCTTGCCTGACATGGACACTGCAAATGATGAGGCTGATGTTAAACTGGTTATGGAGTTCTTAGGTTACCACTGTGCATTTTTATTCATGCTGGAGGCCTGGGTGCTTTCTTTGGGTCTCCCATGAAAAGGCATCATGAAAGGATACTTTCTTTGGGTTTCTCATCAATAGGCATCTTTTTTTTCCCCTGCCCTCTTCCTACCCTCATTCTGCCAGTAGGTAAAGACCTTTCTGTTTGAGTAGGTATTTGGTGATGTGGTGATGCAAACAGAACCTCATGGTGGCGGGGGGGGGGGGGGGGATATGCTACACTTTTATTACTGTTTTTTTAAAAATATTTTATATTGATTTAAAGTATTGATGTTTTAAAATGGCAGTTTATCTGTTTTTAAAACTTTTTTCATTCATCTAACTTGTTTTAATTAATGTTTTAAGCAGCCTTAGGTGCCATCAATGGGGAAGGTGTGGTATCAACACATGCAAACATGCTAATGCTAGAGCAATTGTGGACAAAGCCATAACTTGCACACAATGTTTGTAAGTTATTTGAGAAGGATTTGCTAGGATCCATAACATATAGCATCCTTCTCCTCAAGCCATAAATGCTTTAATCTTTCTCCCACTCCTCTCTAACAATGAAGACAAGTCTAAACAGAAACATTATCAAGGGTCTTATTTGCATGGTTGTCAAATGGACACAACAAATTTTTCAAGTACAAACTAATTCAGCATCAGGCAAATTGGATGCAACCAGGATTGTCTTAATTTCTTTATTTAGACAAATTGAGTTTTGCATACCTTTGCTAAAAACATCACCCACGCTCTGTTTTAATATGAGGTATATGCATTTTTTGTTTTGATAAATATGTCCATCTGCCTAACACAATGTCCATCCATCTAACACAACATATAGGAGTGCTGAAAATTGATTGTACATCAAGCACTCAAATGATAATATATATCCTAGAGCAATCCTACACACTCTGTACATGGCTGTCATAGCTGTTGATGTGACTGGAGTTTTAAATGCTAATCATGGCACAGAGTCAATGTTTACATTTTATCATGGAAGCCTTCAGATCTCATCTCTCTGACTTTCTCTCACCTTTCTCATGAAATAATCTCCATGCTATTCCATGGGGCAAATGAAACGCTTCTTATGTAATTTCCTGCTGTTGTTTTTAAATTTTATTTCATTCTTTGACTACATAAAATAGCTCTGGAAATTCAATAATTGTCTGGCATCTCAAGATGGAAGAGAAAAAAGATGGGAAAGATGCTTTATATTTTTTTATTGCTTCAGATTTAAAGTGTCTCACGTACATTATTTTTTTAAAAAAAATGTTATTACAATAACAGACAGTATTATACAGGGAATGGAAAATTGCTTATCTCAAATTGCTGCATTTCATTATATCCTAATGAACACCCCTCCAACAGCTGAATGTTCACTTTTATTTTATTTTATTTTATTATTTTTATTTATTATTAATTTTTCATTAAACAGTATGTGCAGGCCTTGAAACCTATTTAAAAAGTAAATTGCTGCATGAGGAGACTTCCAGGAGCAGTAATTCATGTTCTTTTTTGGCCAAGAAAAGGTTGGTCTGAGGATTGTGGGGGTGTTGAGGGCCACAAAAATGTCCTAGGAGGCCATGTGGGGTACATGGCATTATGCCCATCCCTGCCTTAAATGATTTATATGGCTCTTTTGCACCTCATTTTGCTGGTCTGGAGATGAAAAAATATTGCTGTGTAATGGTGACATCACAGAGAAATGACAATCAAACACCCAATTGGCAGGAAAAGGCCACGACTTCATTAAATACAGCTGACAGGTAGGGTTGGCCTGAAATGCATGAGGTCTGGTTCTGGCATCGACTAACCCTCCTGTTGACAACCAAATTGCCTGGTCATGGCCAAGCTTCAGGATGACAAAGGGGTAACCGGTTGATCGCATGTTCACATCTCAACTCCTTGTCACTGGGGGATGCTGATCTGGAATTGCCACCACAATGGTAAAACTATAACATTCCCACCACCCCTGCATCCCCAAAGGACTCCTGATCCAGTGGTCTGCAGTACAGGAAACCACACCTGCCAGATCCAAGACCTATGCTACAGCCCCTGGAAAGTTGTGGCAGCAGGAGGGTGGGGAGAGCTGAGCTGCAATGGCACTGGTCTACCATGCCACATGGTCTTAAATAGGCCCACCAACCAATCAACTTTGAGAGGCCCTGGAAATCCCATCTCATCCCGGCCTCTCGACCACTCACAGGGGCTGGATGCCCCAGCACCAGCGAATAGGAAGGCACTTCCAGCCTGCATTGCCTTCTGGGAGTTGTAGTCTCAACTCTAGAGCCAGAAGCCCACCCTCACAGCCCTGTGGCAGCTAATCTGGGAGCCCCCAAGCCCACCCCGATGTCTGCTGGGATGGCCCAGACCAGGACCCAGCATAGTGGCACATCCTGACAGCTCCTCCCAACAGCAACCAGGGCGGCCCAGTGAGTTGGGCAGCCCCATTTCCATTTTTTTCTTTCTCCCATATTCAGATTGTTCAAACCTCAAGTTCTATCCATCCTGAATATGAAGAAAGCTGCAAATATTAGGAAATTTGGGGGAAATGAACTGAAATAGAATTCTCCAACTAAATCCAATAAGTGACAGCTATCCATAGCATAAAGAGGAGCATGTTAAAAGATTTCAAGATGCAAAGCCTCTCTTGGGATGGTGTGGGAGAACAGACAGCCCTAAGTCAGCACATATATCGGATAGTTCAGAAACGATTGTGAAAAAGTAAAGTTGTTCTTATTCGGTTTTGCACCATTCTTTTTGAATCACCCTTGTACAACACAAAGTTTGAAAACAAATCATTTTAAAGAAGTAAACATTCAAACCCTAGGTCTAGAGGGCCAGATCTGTCAAGACTGGTTTCCCCCACATTCAGCTTTCAAAAATCTCAAGCCATTTCTGCCCTGAATCGGCAAAGATTTGAAAAGTTTCATATGTGAAGGCAAGGTATAAAGTGGGGGCTCTCCTGTTTACCACTCACATTGGACAAGGTACCACATGTGAGCCTACCTCACAGTGCTAACTTCAAGTCAGTCATGGACAACTGCAGAGGTCTGGAGTCCACTTTTATTTCTTGGGACCCTCTGGGGCCTGTAAGGACTAACCAAAAATGAAATAAACCCCCAAAGCAACTCCATATTTGTGGAACAGTCTTCCTTTGTATCTCTGACTGGGGGGGGGGGGGTTACCCATTTTCATAAAGGGCTGAAGACCTTCCTCTTTGATTCACCAGATTAAGGCTGCTAAAATGAGTAGCAACTGGTGGGGTGGATTTTATTTTTAGTATATCATAGTGTTATGTGCTATTGTTTCATACTTCATTACATATGTCTGATGTTCCACACTTTGGTGGAAAGGCCATTATAAAAATTTATTATTATTATTATTATTATTATTATTATTATTATTATTATTATTATATATTTCTATCAAAAATGAACCAAAACTAGATTCCCACCCATTCCTAGTATGGCCTTCTTTAGAAAATATGTTAGCCCCATTCCATTTGGAATTTCTCCTGTAGAAGTCTTGGACCTCATTCCCACTATGATTTACATCAATTTGTTGATTGCTTTAAATGTCCCTCATTCACACTGGAAACAGTTTCAGACCTGACTGCAATCATTCTGACTAGCTTTGAAGTGAAACAAATGCAAAAAAATTGCTCTATTCAAAGACTATTCTTTTGGTGGTTCTTTTGAAAAGAACTCATTAGCAATTGTGTTCAGCAAGTGTGAATGACAGACCTGAATCACACCACACTGGAGGGGAGAAACTAATGGCAGAGGGAATCCCTGCTCCCTCATCACTCAGGGCAGAGGACTGAAAGGGCAGAGGAGCAGCATAGCTGTGCCCCCCTCCGCCTGCAAGCCTCCTTTGCCAGGGAAGGCCTGGAGATGCTCTGCCTCCTTGCAACAAATGCCAACTGACTGGCATCCACCACCCTGGGCCCCCTGGTGTTTGCTTGGTGGCGTGTGTGACGGGGGCAGGTGGGGCTGGAGAGGAGCCTCGTCTTGGAGAGGGAGGGGGTGGGGGGAGGAGGGACTGGTTTTGGAGGAGAGGACCCCCAAGGAAGGCGTCGGGGGGGGGGAGCTGGTGTGGAACCATCACAATCTTTTTGTACAGGAGAGAAGCAGGAGAAAGGGGCATTGAAGGGCTCTCAGAAGCCTCAGGTTGACCAGACATCTTCTTTTTCCAGGACACATCTTCCTTTTCAACCTGAAATAAACCAAGTCTAGGAAAAGCTTATGCTGAGAGTGATCAGATGTTCTCCGTTTGCAGGACACACCCTTCTTTCAACTGTCTGTTCAGGAGGAATTCCAACTTGTCCTCCATTTGGTGCCACAACAAACTGCAATCCCCCAAATTCCATAGCCTTGAGCCATGGCAGTTAAAGTGGGGTCAACCCAGATTAATTCTGCAGTGTGGATGCAGCCTCTGTCTTGGATGTCCTCCTCCTGGCTCACCGGCCAGTCCTTGGAGATGCAAGAGGTTGCAGGAAGCTTCTTCTTCTTCTTCTTCTTCTTCTTCTTCTTCTTCTTCTTCCTTCTCTCCTTCTCTTCCTCTCTTCCTCCCTCCCTCCCCTGACTCTACCAGCATCTCCTCCTTCCCCGGCCTTACCTAAACGATTCCTAGCAAGGAAGTGGAAGGCATTCCCGGGAGGAGAAAGCCCAAAGCCATTCCTGATGCCCATGCCTCCCTTCAGTGGAGGGAGATGGGAAGGGGGGAAAGAGTCCAGTTCAGTCTCAGGCCATTTCTGGGTTCCCTTGGGCCACTTGAGGGGTCTGCATTGATCCCCCTTTGCTGGACTACCAAATCCTCAAATCATCCTCTCAGAATTGGTCTATTTGGGATCATAGAATCTGGAAACCCTCAGGATTTCAGAGATGGATATAAATGTAAAAGTTATGGCCATCTCTTGGGGGTGCTTTGATTCTGTGTTCCTGCATGGCAGAATGGGGTTGAGCTGGATGACTCTTGGGATCTCGTCCAACTCTAGAATTCTATAAGAAGCCTCTAAGCATCCTTTCAGAATTGGGCTACTGAGGATCACAGAATCTGGAAACCCTCAGGACTTGGGAGAAGCCTAACATCATCATTAATGAATCGGGCTACTTGTAAACATAGAATCTGGAAACCCTCTGAATTTGGGAAGAGCTTCAAACCAGCCTCTCTGAATCACCCCCCCCCCCCCAACCTAAGATAGAGGGTGCCTGGAAGATCACTCAGGCAGAAGGGGGCCAAGCAACTCGGGCAAAATGAGGGATGAGAGGTGGAGGCCCTTTTTCTCCCCACCCAATCCTTGCTCTTCTTCCTCCTCCCCACCAATGATGCAAATTGATTGACAGTGGCACAGCTCAAGTGGGAATGACAATTGTGTCCAAAAAAAAAAAAAAAAAAGACATGAATTCATGGAATAATGAAATAATATGCTTCCACAGTGGGGACTGTGCATTGGCCTGAATCGATTCAGCAGCCCAATGTCAATGCGACTCGCAAAGTGGATTAAATGCAAGCAGGAATGGGCCCTTGGAGTGGGAGGAATGGGCTTCCTCCTCCATGGTTCTTCATGGTTATCAGGAATCCTGCATTCCTTCCCATTTATAATGGGTCAGTTATGAATGAATGTTGTAACCATTGTATGGAAACCAGAGGAGAGCTTCTGATATATTTGGCTTTTTTAAACTCTGCACATAAGTAATTCAGCTTGTCTTCTGTGAAGAAGTCGTAAGTGAGAAGAAGCTTTAATCTGTAGTATAACTGGATGGGTTCAGTATCCCAGTAATTAGGCAGGTTTGGGAAAAGATTATTTTACTTCTATACAAAAAGTTTATAGTGTTTACAAATGTAATTAGAGGCATCCAAGAGTTAGGGGAAAACTGTAACATGCATTTTTGCTTCAAGCACTTAGATAATATATGAAATGAAAGACACTTTGCCCATCAATATCATCAAAGAAATGCAGTAGCAGTATTATATGTCATAGGACTGCAATCATTGGCCATACATATAATCTAGCTATACTATTTTTCATTAATACACCTATAGCCATAATATGTGCATTTCCCCATAAACTGACAATGACAATGGCAACAACAAAGACCCATGACACAGCTATGCTTCAAATCTCAGGCTTGGATCATAAAGTAGCATTTGTTCCATCATGACTAAGAAACCAAATACTTAATCACAGTATAGGGAATTATAGTACCATAAATTTCTTCTCTATATGGATGGTGCCAATGGCCATATGATGATATAATTTATGTTACATACATTGAACAAAGACAGTAACATGCTTCAGCCTCTGAAATATAGCAAACAATCCTGTTTTCCTTTGCATGCTAATCAAATACATAATAAACATTGTCAGTAAGATGAGACTGATACAAATTACTATTCATGGGTTGGTGATCCACCATGTGCATTAGCACATGGAGTGACAGCCTTTGAAGCATTATCCCAGAGCTTGAGAAGTTATTTTTTAAAGAAGAATGAACTACTATACTGAAGCCATCTGTACTGTCAATGAGCAGTGATAGGATGGTGGCTCAGAGACTCTAAGGGAGGGACCATAGTTCAGTGGTAGAGCATGTGTTTTGCATGAAGAACACTCCAGATTGAACCCTCAATCTCCAGATAAGGCTAGGAAAGAATATCTAAAACCTCAGAGAGCCACTATCAATCAGAGGTGAAAATAGTGGTATATAGAGGGCAATGGTCTGATTCAGTATAAGTCCGCTTCCTCTATAACCATTACATTGTACCCAAAATCTGGCAAATAGTAACAAGATAACAACTGTCTATTCTTGGGCTTTTCTCCTTTTTGGATAAAGCAAAAAAAAAAAAAAAAAAAGGTCCTTATTGTTAAGGAATTTGATATTTTGGTGTATTTTTAGTGAAATATTAAGCAAAGGGCTTTTAGCAATAACAAGTACATTTCTATACCATTTATCAGTGCACTCAAGCACTCCCTACGTGGTTTACAATGAGTAAGCCAATTGCCCCCAACAAGCTGGGTACTCATTTTAGCATCCTAAGAAGGATGCAAGGCTGAGTCAACCATAAGCCCCTGACTGGTATTGAACTCTCAGCCTTGTGGTTTGTGAATAAGTGGCTGCAGTACAAGCATTTAACCACTGTGCCACAAGGGCTCCTGAATAAGCCAATTTGTTCCAGTCACTTGTGACCTGCTCCCATCCCATTTCTAAGTATGAACCATAGAATCATAGAATCATAGAGTTAGAAGAGACCACAAGGCCATCCAATCCAACCCCCCCCCCCCCCGGGCTGGGCAAGAATACACAATCAAAGCACTTGTGACAGATCAGCTACATTGTTAAGCTGAAATTTTTTGTCCTTCCCTTCTCCACTTTCTTTCTTGTGAGTTTTGATGGTGAACATTTCCTATGTATCCCCTGCCTGTAAGAATGACCTCCAAATAATTTCCATGTATATTTGCATTGTTGTTGTGGTGGTGGTGTGCCTTCAAGTCATTTATAACTTATGGCGACTCTAATGTCATATGGGTTACCATTTCATGCGGGCTTTCTTGGCAGAATTTGTTCAGGAATTTGCCCTTGCCTTCATGTGAGGCTGAAAGAGTGTGACTTGCCCAAGGTGTACCCAAAGATATTTGAATCTGGAAATTTGAGATGGTCCATCTACATCAGGTTCTAATGATGATACCTCCAGGGCATTACTTGGTGACAGAACACCAGAATATTACATAGTAGATAATAAGAGACACCCTAAGCACAGCAGGGCCACCATATAGTAATTTGAAGAGGTGGGTGAGGTTTATAATATCATTAAATTCAAATAATCAATTTTCTCTCATCTGCAAGACATCTTTGAAAAGTAAGATTTTTGAAACAGATCAAGATGGTGGGGAGAGAAAGTCTCTAGTACTGGGGGAGGGCACCAAGTGAAAGCTGGAGAAGCTATCACTTTCTGTAATCCCACCTCACTGTATCTGTTCCCTGTATCTCCTGTATCACCCCATTGTATCTGTTGCCAGTATCAAGAGGTCCAGGAGAAAGCCAGGCAACGATCAGGGAGCCTACAGTCTTCCTCCAATGCTCTCTTAGCTCCTCCTGCCTTTCCCCTGTCTGACACTGGGAGAAGACCCAAGCAAGGATTAATAGACTATAGACTTCCCTAATTCTCTCTTGGCTGTCATCCAACCCTCATACTTATATGACATTGGGAGTAGAGGGAGAAACAAGGATTGGGGATCTATAGCCTTCCACAATTGACTTGGACACCACCCCCATGGGTGGGAGAGATGTCCTTACCACCTACATTGATAGCGCACCAGCTAACAGAACATAGACAGCAACACTCTTCCTTGCTGCTCTGACCCCCAACTTCCCACCTGTGGGTGGGGGAGGGCAGGAAAAAAGTCTGTATTAGCTGTGGGACTGGATCACAGACAAGAAAGGGGATTGAGGAAGATTCTCCTTGTCAGATTTATAGACACTCAAAAACACTCTTTATAGATGTCTGGATACTGTTTCAATCCATAATTCACATTAATCTATCTATCTATCTATCTATCTATCTATCTATTTTCAGCACCATCTTCTTAATTCCATTCTTAGATCCTAGGAATTCTATAACTGCCATTGAATGTTGTTTATCTGTCCCATTTCAGTGGACACCACTGAGGAAGGCAGAAGCCAAAGCATACAAACACCAATTTTCAATAATTTTATTAGATTTTATTAAATCAACCTCAATTTTACAGCATCCATCTGGAATCTAGGTTCCACCTGAAAATAACATTGTTAGTTGCTGTTTTCATTGTAGTCAATTTTATCTCACACAATATGGATTGTGTTATAAATGTTTTGTTTTCTTCAATACATAGTTGTCCCTACTATTACGATAACTGATTTGATATAAAGACCCCTTTTGGGTCCCTGCCATGGCCCTGCCTGGGATGAGCCCATATTGCTATGAACTCAAGGTGTGCACATCACGTAGGCACCTGAAAGATCACATACACATTTACAACAATTTGCAGATCAAAAGAGCCAGGCCTAGGAGTTACTAAGCAAGACATTCATACCTAGAGGATTTATGAGTGCCAGCCAGGATGTGTCCGTCTGAAGGTGAGATAACATTAACATCCTATCTCCTCTTCTTGGAAATTGTCTATTTCAAAGCATAGTAATCAGAGTCCTTTGATATACAAATGATTTCTCTAGCTTTAGAGTCATTTTACCTTTTATGGCTATTATACCAGCAGTGACCTTACCTGTGTGGAGTTAGCTTGCCACAGTTACTCATGCTCTGGTAACATCTCATTTTGACCCTTAAAATATGCAGTATTATTATTGTAATCAATAATATAAGATGATTATTATTATGAAGTGGTATAATTATATTATTAATTGGGATATTAATGAGCATTTTGAACATATTATTAAGTTATAAAACTACCTTCCCAAAAAGGCTCATGGCTGCTGTCTTTATGGTCTTTTCTGGCACTAGGTGAAAACCTTCTAATTCACTCTGAACTTTTAGGGAGCCTTGGTGGCACAGTAGTTAAATGCTTGTACTGAAGCCACTCACTCACAAACCACTTACAACCTATGAGATTGTGAGTTCAATATCAGCCAGGGGCTCCAGGGTTGACTCAGCCTGGCATCCTTCTGAGGTCACTAAAATGAGTACCTAGCTTGTTGGGGACAATTAGCTTATACATTGTAAATCACTTAGAGTGCTTAAGTGCACTGATAAGCCGTATAGAAATGTACTTGCTATTGCTATTGCTATTAAATAATTTGTGTCCGCTGGCCTGCATATCTTAGTTTCAGATGTATTCATTTTTATAGTTTTATTGGGTTATACAGTCTTTTGTTTTGTGAGATGACCCTGGGAATGTCTGTTATGTAATGATCAGTACAGGAATAAAGGCACACCTAAATAAATAATTGGTACCATGTGAAACTTCTAAATATATATATATATATATGGTTTTGTTTGCTTTTGAACTATTTTTTATTCATACACAGATGTGTGCAATGTCATTGCTCTGTCTTCTAAAACACAGATGATGAATCAACTAGATTTTACACAGATATAGAGTCCAGATATATACAGTGTAGTGCAGAAAAACCAAGAAAGGGACCCTTGAAACCTAACAAATTTATTGTAGCATGCATTATTACACACAATGGCCCACTTCATCTGATGCAGGAAGTATATATTTTGGGGGGAACCCTATAAACAGCGAGATCATGAAGAAATTCAATGCCAAAGGTACAGACAAGTGAATTTACATTGTTAATACTGGCCATTCACCAAATGGTTGCTGGTGGCACATATATTCTCTTAGGTCTCCCAAGTTCTTCCTCAATATGTAGCAATGTCTTAATTACCATAAAATGTATTTACATCCTTAGGTTTAATTTATACTTTCATTTTAAAAGAACGTATAAGTCTTTGTGTTTATATTTAGTAGTGATAGATGAGATTTTGTTTTAGCTGGTATTTTAAAATAAGAATTCACCAAAACTCATTAATGTGTTCATATTCAGTATATAAAACACTTTCTGGATGGAGAGATACCAAAATTGAATAGAACCTTCTATCCAGGCCCAGAGATTTGAGCAATTAATTCTGGCAAGTTGTTATTTTAATCCTTGTGTAGTAAGTCATGTTTGTACTGAATTAGGGATGCCATCTCTTTTTTTCCTGAGAAGCTTCTCAATTTTAAGATTTATTTGGCAGACAAAACAGAGTCTCTTCACAGAAGGAAGAGCTGTACCTTGAATTCTGCAGTGCAAATTAGGAATTGTATCAGTTCATTTTTTAAAAAATCAGAATCATCATTTAAATAAAATCTCAGAAATTTCATTTAAGAAAATGAGAAATATTTTCATGTTGGTGAAAGAAAAAATTGAGGTTTAAAAAAATATGAACATGGGACAATGTGAAACAGACTAATGTTCCATCCTAGAGAAATAGCAACTAATCTAACATCAGGTAGCACTTTATGAGTTTAGATATTGCTTGGTTATTGGGGTCCCTGAACTGCTGGTCCATAATCCAAGCAAGGTGGACTGTCTTATCACTGAAGAATCAGGTGTTCCCATCCCACACTAACTGAATACAGACCATTGAAATATGGCAATAAGCCATATCACTTTCTATATGAGTACATGTGATAAAGAAAAAACTAAACTATACAGTTATTATAGTGCTACACGTATCTATTTTTACTTCAATGGGTTGAGAAGGGATTGCTTTGTAATCATTAAATATTTCATGGAATACATGCATTTTTTATTTATTTATTTTTTTATTTATTTTTTTCATTTTTTTGCTGTCCTGTTTAAAGTGGTTTTAAAAAATCTTTTTGGAAAAAGGAGACAAGTTAAAACCACAGTTTTCTTCTGGACAGAACATACATGGATTACATACTGATACAGGAATCTGTTGTGGAAAGTAGCCTGCTAATGGAAATGTATGTGTTCTACCACTTTATAATTATGCTATTAAAATAATTCTTGTCCTCGGTGGATGTACAATACAGTAGGACTAGACATTACTCCATAAACATGTGTTTTTCTTTCCTTTTTGCACTCCTGTTGCATTCCAATAGGTGCTTCAAAATATAGCCTCTTCATTGTTCCAGGAATAAGTGACCAACTGAGGCAGAACATCACCCTGTGGTTTGCTGAATGGGGCAAAACTATATATGAATTATTAAGTAGGGGTAAACTGAAGCAAATTATGTTCTAATTAGAAACATAATGGGAAATGATTCCTTAACTATCATATGGTGCTCACTGAAACATTATTCAGTACAGTGACATTGCACAGGGAGACCAGCAACATTTGACAAATTGGCCTCAACCATCAAGTAGCAGCCAATTCAAATGGAAGAAGCTGAGGAGCAGAGGAAATAACCATTAGGTATTGGAGAGAGGTATATATCTCTAGGTCTATAATGTGCACCCTAGGCCAGGATGAAGCTGCTACCTTCAACTGCCAGGGAGTCTGCTGCCCCATCCACAGCATTAAAAGAAGATTCAACTCCTAGACCAGTTGGCTTCTGTGCATGGCATAAGATGAGTGCCATTTCATGCATCACTTTATGCCTGTTGTTGTTGTTTTGAAAGACTCAGGTCAGTTCTGGATGAGAAGTCTCCATGCTAGTCAGAAGAACTACCATTATGGGAAGTCAGGATTTCAGGCCACATGTGCTTATTTCCCATGATGCCTAGAAGTTTGGTAGCTCCTTGATCATACAGATTAATTTTATGTCAGATTAGAAAACAGATTCAAATCCATTCAGGATTACTGTGAAGATAAGAAGGCCATGGCAACCACATGTTTTCCTTGAATTCCTCAGAAAAAAAAAAGATGGCATATCAACATTTTAAAATAAATACATAAAATGCTAACAGTAAAATATGTTGATCATTTTTCCTCTTTCCTAAACATATAACCAAGGGCTTGTTCTTGGTAGTAGGCTGCTAACATGGATTTTGGCAGTTTTACTCACATGTGTATACTTTCATGGAATTAAGATGGTACCAGTAAATAAACATGAAGTTCACTTGGGTTTAAAATGGTGGTTTGATCCTTTTGCAGAGTAAAAAGGCACTGGCTCAACATTCTGATTTGGGATAACAGGTTTGTCTTGGATCATTTACACAAACTGATTATTACTGCTCTAATAGTATATCTTTCTGAAATGGTACTAGATTGGGAGTGTTATAGTTGTCAGCCAAAGATTTTGTATGATCTCCTTCATCATCTCTTAGAAGGGGGTGGGATGGTGAAACTGAATATGGACTCAGTTCCAAGCAACTGTAATTTTACCATCAGTTCTCATCACTGCACACATCCTACTCTAAACATAAGATGTGTGATTCAGTTCATCCTTTCAAAGATCAATATAATTAAGCAGAAACACATATTAATATTATTTGAGTGTGATACCAGAACAACATTCTGTTCCTGAAAACATTGGAACCATAAAGGGTCTTGATGCTCTCATTCCCTTCCAAGTAATGTACTGGTGTCAAATTTTAGACAGAGAAAGACACCTGTGTCTTGAACAACAAACTAGCAAGATGGAAAGATCTTTTAGTCTCGAAAAAATTTTTATATTTTCAGACACACATCTTCTTTTATATTACACCTCTGAGACATGAAATTTAACTAATGATTAGTGTGGTTATGTTCTTGCTGTTGCCAGCAGAGTTGTACTCCAAGGCTAGGAAGATAAACACTCTTCATCTGTTGTTCAGTGATTAGAAGATGCTTTAGTTGTTCATAAACATGTATTTTACAGATAAACACTCTTCATCTGTTGTTCAGTGATTAGAAAATGCTTTAGTTGTTCATAAACATGTATTTTACAGATGCCTACATCAAGAAAATGTGTTTTTTGGAAATAGTAAGTCTATATTAATGAATGGGCCTAACCCATTCTCATGTCCACTCCCTTCCTCCTCTTTTTGTTCATCTTCTTTATTTTTTCCTTTCTTTGTAATCATATTTTTTAAAAAATCCAGTAAAAAAGTGGGGCTATTATAATCTTAGTGTTATACCATACATGTCACTTTGCAAAGTACAGTATTGGATTCTGCCTTGGCTACCATGATCAGCAGCATTCTATTAGCAGAACCTCACTTAAGAAGTACCTCCACCACTAGAAGAAGGGTGAGGCAGGGTGAGAATTCTCCCCATTCCTTTCTGGTAGATCAAAACCTTCTGAAGATGGAAAGATCCCTTCTGGACTTGAGGTAAAGTCCTTCCCCCCATCTCTCATGACTCCTTCCTTTAATGGATCAGGCTGCACCTGTTTATTTTTCCCCCTGTCATATGCCTACAGTTCCAATCAGGCCAATCCCTTTTTAAAAACAAGTGTTTCCAAGATATGTTATATCAGGGCATACTTACAGCACTACAAAGTGCTGGATGAAATTATTTGCAGGTCAAATAGATGCCTACAGGGTCATAAGATATCAGAAGACTACTTAACATTGGATGAGAAATGTCAGCTGCAGAACCTTGTTTAGACTGCTTCATACTATTGTTGTCTCCATATTGTATTCACTATTTACAATCAAACCTGCCATGGACATTTTGATCATGAAAATAAGGCAACACACATTCTCATAGTGAGTATTTAGTCCTACCAACTAAACCTATCTCATTTGCTTTTTACTGAGCTAAGTGTGTACTAATATTTAGATGTTTCAGAATAGATGTGATGGTAGTAGCTTTCACTGGGTCAGATTCCAATAAAATTACACTATTAGAGTCCAAATAACTGATAACATGTAAAACATTTTATTTGGCAAATGTGCAAGCAAGTGATGGGAGATGTTTCTTTTATAGCAGGGTGGCCTATGCCAGCTGGAGAATTCTGGGAATTCATAGTATTTAAAAAGTAACTCTTCTAAGCTCTGTGATATTGTTTGGACTCCAAATGCCATTAAATCCAGCCATCATAGCCAGTGGTTAGGTACAATAGAAGATGAAGCACAACAACTTCTGGAGGTCCATAAGTTCTCCAATCTTGTTCTAGAGCAAAAAATATCTATCTTTGTAGATACAGTTGCCCACCTTCCAAATTCTATGGCCAACCCCTTCATCGAAAATTCTTTCTCTGGCTATTTGAATTAAGCCCTGTGGCTCGAGTTAAACTATCAAATAATTCATTTAGGAGGCATTTTATTACCATTCTTTTGCATAGTATTACTATATTTATTGGCTCTATTAAGTGAGTGTGAAGAGGATACACCACACATGTAAAGTCCAAGAAGCTTGTGTAAACACTTGGTTCCAGATAATGTAATCAAGTATATGACCCATGTGTTCAGCCCAATGAAATACAGATGGCACAGAGTCAAAAATCATTGCAGATAATCACCATTGTGCTCGATTTTTTCTCTTCTCCTTTTATGAGATACTTAAAAGAAAAAAGGGGGTAGCAGAGATTTATCTTTAGTGCCTCCAGCAGCACAGGGAGTTCTATGTTCCCCCTAAATCCATTTTTAATATTTTTCATTACAAATTTACCATAAATTATAACACACATGTGCTATGACTCAAGGCTGCTCATTCCCATTGGTCTTACTTACAATTTTTAATTACAAGTGAGTTGTGCCTTATCTTTGATTCCTGCCTGATTAAGCATGGAGTTAAGGGACTACTCAGCACTAGATTCTGTGCATAACAGAATGAGAGCATATATTTCTAATGAACAGGTGAATCTGTAGAAAACATTAAGGGATTTGGGAGGGTTTTAATTGTCGTTTTTGCTGATACTTTCTTCCTTTTGAAAGATAAATGATGAAATTTTCACTACATGCTATCAAAAAATTTAGCACTATTGTAGTTTTGGGAGCTGAAGCACAGCTGAGTTATTGAAGTGACATTAGCTGCTAAATAGTTAGGGCAAATTGGAATTCTGTTTTTAAAAAATTATGTGAGTGAGAACCAACATCCAGATTTGAGGCTTAGTGCAACCAATATACCAATGACATCCAACTATTTTCCTTGGCACAGTATTCCAGGGATGTCCAGGTTTTATAAAAGCCAGATGTGCATTTGTACAGTTAAATCTAGGTCATCAACTGTGCCCATTTCTGGAGATAGTAGGTGTGGCCACAGTGACACACAACTTCATTACATCCCGTTTGGATTACTGTAATGCAGGGGTCGACAACTTTTTGTTGCCGGGGGCTGGGAGGGGGGGGAAATGGTGCCGGGGGCTGGCGCGTGCGCACTTGATGCCCTGCGCATGCTTGCGCATGACAGCCACTGTCATGCGCATGCATGCATGCGTGGGGCACCATTTTGGAAAGCCCAATGGTGCAGGCGCTGTGCAAATTCATTTGGCGTCCAAAATGGCACCCGCGCTTGCGCATGCATGCGCATGACAGCGGGCACCATTTTGGAATGCCCGATGGCGCCAAAGCCATCGCCATTGGGCATTCCAAAATGGCACCTGCTGTCGTACACATGCCCGCACAAGTGCAGGTGCCATTTTGGATGCCAAAATGGCTCCTGCGCTCGTGTGCAGCACGGCGGCGTGGCCGTGCATGTGTGGCAGCAGCAGCGGCAGCAGCAGGACCGGCCATGGGCCAGTCCCAAGGCCTCCGCGGGTCGCACTCGGCCCACGGGCCGTAGGTTGCTGACCCCTGCTGTAATGCATTCTGTGTATATTGCATAAAGGACTCGGAATTTGCAATTTACAAATGAACTTTTCCAAGTTCTGGATAAACAATGTCTGGAAATAACAAAGAATTCTGATTTTATAAGGACTTATTTGACATAAGATTTCATAGAATTGCTGTGGGGGGGGGGGGCGGGGAAGAAGTCTTGAATACTACATTGTTTCCCCTGCTGCAAATTGTTGTATGAATTAAAATATCTGTGTCAGTTAGTCCTGAGTCAAAATGTGAAGATATATTATATATTCCATGAGGTTTTTCACCCATCTATATCTATACCACTATATCCAAACATGCACATACATACATTCCCCCACAAAATGGGCCTCGTGATTTGGCAAATCTTTGGAAACATATCCCTTAGAAAAAAAGAATACAAAGCTGATTGTAAAGCGATGGATATAGAGAAAAGCAAAACAACAACAACAACACAGTTTTCCAAGTCATCTAGTCCAATCTTCCTTGCACGAAAATCCACATTGAAACATGGAAAGTGCAGTGGTCACAAGGATATCTGCATGTGGGTGCTTTTGTGAATGCAAATATTGTTTCCTTGCATTGCATTTCAATGAAGTGAGAAGTGGACGCTCATTTTGTAGAAGCTGAGAAGTTTCACAGAATTAATTATTTCTCCCTGTCACTTCCTGCACCTCTATTTCAATAGCAAATATGAAGTATAACTATGAATTGGTAAGGGGAGGATGTGCAAGAGTATAACCTAGTTTTTTTCCCCCAGGAACATTTTGGCAAGCCCCATCTCTGAAATGGATACAACTCCAGTCAAACTTTATGAGTGTTGAAGCTTGATAGAACTGAATGGCAAGAAGAAAGAGAATCATCCCCAGTGTTGTAGGAAGGATATGATACAGATGTTGAGAAGGATCTAATTAGGAGAATTTATAAATAGCTCAAAACATGCAAGAGTGGGGCCCTAACAATGCTCTGTGAGACTGGAGTACCGTTGTGTATACCAGAGGACTAAGAGATCCCAAAATGGATGACGATGAGACCAGCTTCTTCAATATTTATTAAAAGGGGAAAACTGCACACATACAAATATGACACACACACTCATGCTACACACTTGGAAGTAAAGGAGTGAAAGCGGGAGCAGATGAGATGGGCCAAACTATGGGAGATACTCACTTCCAAAGGCTTCTCCAGGATGGATGTGGATGATGATGATGATGATGATGATGATGTACAGCCGCCGAAATGGGGGAAGGGATGGCTGAGGGATCTATGATCAGAGCACAGACTGATGTGGAGCCAAGATGCACTCTAAGGATAGTACGTGGAGTCAAAAAATCTAGGGGTTTATATAGGAAATATCTAGCTTAGACTTGATGGCTTGGTTGAAGCCTGGACAAAGGTGCTGATTGCCTGGGCTTTGTTAAGCTAAGGTGTGAGGAAGACCTAAACAATGTACTTGGATATTGACACAATCAAGGAGGGAGGCTAGAGAAAAAAGGGCACAGTTAAATCTAATCACTGCCCCATTAAGAGTAAGACTCAGGACAAACAAGCACTATTATGTCGACCTTTAGGGATAATGGTATTTCCCCTTTAGCAACTCCCAAACCTGTCTGGTAGGGGATTTTCCAGTTTTTGGGGCAGGCCCTTTTCCTGTGCCTACCTGACTTCCCATCTAGAGGCTTATGGTTGACCTCCCACAGAGGTCAGTTCAGGGTCATCGAGGGAACTCCACATGTCCCAAATTTTTATTTAAATCATATATGCTAACACAGGGAGGGTAGAAATTTGAGCAAGAAGTCCTTCAAAGCCTCAAGTAGTTACTGACAGTCCTATTGTATACTGCATACAGTACATCCATCATGTTTTGCTACACCTGTAAAATGAAATACTGAAGACAATAAGAAGCAAATAAGTAACAAATAAGTGGTGTTCACTTCAATGTAAGATCACTTTGCCCAACCAAAACAGAACAAGCATTTCTTAGCCAATATTTCAGTACAGACATTGAAAACATTAGCCAAGACTGTACATCACATAGATGTGAATGAACCACTATGTATCATTCTCTGACTTGATGTCCACCCCCAAAACCTACCTAAACAGCCAGCAGCTGCACCAAGCAATATAGGTCTGTTCTGCTAGTGACTGGGGCACAGCAGGATGATGCTTCCAACCCCCTCCCACTAGCATGCTCTGTGATGAGGAGTCTGTCACACCAGAGATTGCTGGCAGGGAGGAGCTGGAAACATCAGCCTGCTACATATCATAGTCATCAGAAGAGACCTCAGTTAAGGTAGGTTTCAAGGGATATTTACAATCATGGCAATAGTTCCATGATCATAAACATGAATATCGAGCAGTTAGGAATGCAGTCATGAAGTCTAGCCTATGCATTTGTACCTGCTCACCAGGATGCCAGCTGTTGGCTTTAAAAGGAAATGTCTGCCCATTCCATTAGAAAGAACATGGAAAAGCTGGACTTCTGGACTATAACTCACAAAATTCCTCAACTAGCATGGTCAAAGCCTGGTTTTCCAGGGCCACCAAGCTGTAATCTAGAGAATCCTGTAGAGCTGGTGTAGCATCACTGTTTAAAAAAGCCATGCTATGCATCAAAAAGACCCACTCTGAATCTGTCCTCTGCCACAAACTCACTGTTATTTATTTGATTTATTAGATTTCTACTTCACTATTCTCTCTAGGTGGCCAGAGGCAAGCTACCCTCAGACTACATATCTGCAGTATGGGGAAGGTGAGCAGATAACTCTGTTTGGCCTTGTAAGGTTATATGCCTAGAGTAAGAAAATGAGAAATAGTGTGGTACGATGCTCTGAAGGTTGGATTAAGACTAGGAGACCAGGGTTTAAATCCCTGCTCAGCTAGGGAAACCAACTGGGTGACCTTGGGCAAGTCAAACATACTTGGTCTTAGAGGAAGGCAATGACAAATCTCCCCTGAATGAATCTTGCCAAGAAAATCCAGTGATAAGGTTGCCTTAAGTCAGAAATAAAGGCACACAACAACAACAACAACAACAACAACAACAACAGGAAAATGACATGCTTTGAACAAACAAGTGGTATACAAATGGAAGAACCACAATTTCCTGTTCAAATATCAACCACCAAACAAGATGACCATGACATCTTCCCTCAGCCTTTAATCCACCCCTCATTGTTACCCATTGTTACCCACCATGGTAAGCAGAATCCCATTGTGTCACAAACCAGGTATAAGAGTAACTGGGCAAAAGGACTGAGAGAACAAGAGAAAGAAGAGAAACTGCACTTGTCTTTAAATATGGCATTTGCTGGGGGAATATAGAAAAGGCAGTATCTCTCACTGCTGAGAAAATTCTTGGCATAAGCAGAGGACTTAACAACTGCTGATTTTAATTGTACTTTTTATTGTTTTTTAAATAACTTTCAATTGTATGTTTTAAATGTTATTGAGAGTTAATTTTATTTAGTATGATCTTTTTGTATGTTTTTTTTAATTATATTGTATTTTAATGTGTCGAGCTGTCTTGAGTCCCAGTTTTTGGGGAAGGGTTAAATATATATAATGTTAACAACAAAAGTAGCAACACTGGAATCTATGCAACAGCAACAATAGTTCACCATTTGCAAAGATCATAAGCCAGGAAAGTTGTTGAAAATAATGAAATATAAATCTTGTGGAACTTGAAGATTCAAACTAATAAATGACTTGAACATAATATGCCAGACATAACTGTGGTTGAGAAAAAGAACACTTGGAGTACATATTTGGCAATCTCTGGGGACAGAAGAATTAAAGACCAAGAAAGAGAAAGGATTATTAAATACCAAGACCTACAAATTGAGATTCAATGCCTCTCAGCAAAGAAAACAACCACGCCAGTGATGATAGGAGCTTTGGGGAACAATTTCAAATGGACTGACAAAACATCTGGATAAACATGTCATACACAGGATCAATAGCACAATTACAAAAAGTGTGCACTGCTTGGAACATGGCACTTTACCTGACAATATCTTACTGATTCTATTAGATTCTTGGATAGAATGGCCCAAAATGCCAATATGTTATACCTAGTAGTCCATAAAACTAAGATAATAGTAATATAGATGGATACATGTTTTATACAAATAGATATAAGTATACATATAGATACAGATAGATATTTCTGTCAGAAATCTTTGAAGTTTAGGAGTAGGAGTCTGATATAAGAAATTTAGATACAGAGATAACGTGTATGCTTTTCAGTGCAGTAAAATTAATACAAATGATATTTAAAGAAGAGTTTTCAAGAGCCTTCCAGGAAAATATTGTAACATGTTGCTTGGTGTATGTCTGTATAGATGAACTTGTGTATCTCACATATAAGTGAAAGCTTTATAAACTAGTCTATGTTTACAGACCGCTCACACTGATGATGCATAGGAACCATTTTCTCACACTGTCAGTAGTGTATTTAAATTCACTTCGCAGTCTGAACAGATGAGCTTGTATTTGAAAAAGGTTTGCTGCTGAAGGTTATACTGTGCTTTTTCAATAAACCATAAATCTCCTGGCTATTAAAGCTTCTGGACAGTAAAACTGGAGGCAGATTTGGTGGGCATGGTCCACTGGAAAGGTAAAGTGTCATTTCTTTGCTTTTAATGAAACAAATTAACTGAATATGGCTGGCACTGTTTTGTTCATGTAGGCTGTGTAGAAGATAATTTTTACTGCAGTGTTTTCTTTCTTTGCTGACTCTGCCAAATATTCCCTTTCCTACCTATAACAAACACAGAGACACAATCTAAATCTCTCAACTTTTGAGTATGAACAAAATCTCACAATGCAGTTGTTTCAGTTTTTTAAATAGCATGGGAGAATATCAAATAACTTGGACAATGAAATAAATATTTGATGTTTTTCACATATGCTCTGAGAATAGATTTGGTAGAGATAACTTCAAGGGTATGGGGAAGGGGGAGTCTGGGCAAAGTAATTACACTGATATTGCATGCACCTGAAAGATACATCTGCTGAAATCTGTGGAAATTAGGGGATCTATATGTGTGCATGAGTCTATGTATTTCTATGTGTGCATTTTATGTGGACATGTTTTATCTGCAAACATGTGTTTTCTTTTTCTTTGAAGAAAATGTTCTTATTGAGATCTTAGAGAAAAAATTGATTGATATATAATATCCCAGTGCTCATTCTTTGGTTATTTACTTCTTTAGGATTCATTTCTAAATAATAAAGGGTTAGGGCAGCAGTTTATAAGCCTTCTGTGTTAAAGGAGAGGTATAACACAGCATACCATCTGTGATAATGGGCTCTCTCATTATCTGGGCAACATAACAGAGTGGTATACTCTCTCCTCCAGGTAAACAATGTTAGTGATGTGATGGCTTTCGGTTAAAAAAAATGGGGGGAGGGTTTTGTTAGCAAATACATGGAATTCCCTCTATGACCCCGAACTGACCTCTGTAGGATGTCAGCCATAAGCCTCTAGGTGGCAAGTCAGGTAAGCATAGGGAGGGTCTGCCCCAAACAACTGGAAAATTCCCTACCAGACAGGTTTGGGAGTTGCTACAGGGAAAAGACCATTATCCCTGAAAGTCAACATAATAGTGCTTGTTTGTTGTTTAGGTCAGGGGTAGGCAACCTTTCCCCTTTAAGGGCCGAGGGACTTCAGCTCTCAGAATCCCAGGAGCTATTGGCCAACATGGGACTATTGGCCAACATGGCTGAGGCTTCTGGGAGCTGAAGTCCCTCGGCCCTTAAAGGGGATAGGTTGCCTACCCCTGGTTAAGGTTATCCTAACAAAGCCCAGGCAGTCAGCACCTTTGTCCAGGCTTCAGCCAAGCCATCAACTCTATAGGTAGAAGCAAGTTATTGCCTATATAAATCCCTGCATTTTTAGACTCCACATGCTATCTTTAGAGTGCATCTTGACTCCACATCAGTCTGTGCTCTGATCATAGCTCCCTTGACCATCCCTTCCCCCCCCCCCCATTTCAGCAGCTGTGTATCATCATTACCATCACCCACCTTCACAGCAGATCCCAGAGAAGCCTTAGGAATTGAGTATCTCCCGTAGTCTGGACTATCTCAATCTATTCCTGCTTTCACTCCTTTACTTCTAAGTGTGCAGTGTGAGTGAGTGTGTTATATTTGTGTGTGTGCAGTTTTCCCCTTCAATAAATATTTAGACCTAAATTGAAGAAGCCTGTCTCAGTGTCATCCATTGTGGGATCTCTTAGTCCTTTGGTATACACAATGGTACTACAGTCTCACGGGGTGTTGTTGAGGCACCACTCTTGCATATTTGAGCTAATTATAAATTCCCCTAATTAGTTCCTTCTTAACAGTTTCAGCATCAAGAAGGAGCAACAGAATCAAGGAGGAGAGAGAATTGCCTAATGAGGATAACCAGCTTGCGGAGAAGTGTGGAAGCTTTGAGATGCTTCCAGGTGAAAATTATAAAATAGGGTGCCTCAAGGCACAAGATTGGAGAGTCTTTGGGACTGACAGAGAGGTAGGAATGGTACCTCCTGCTTCACTGTCCATGGGGAAACTTTGTTGTAGGCTGGGCAAAGAAGTCTAGATTCTCAGCTACCTATGAATATCCAAAGATTTAGAATACCATGTGTCTCAAGAGTAGAATAGGAAAGTTCAGATAGCCACATTAGGGTTATGTTTCTCCCAATTTCAGCTAAATATGACTTGGGCTGCATCTGCATTTGAAATTAATAGAGTTTTGACACTGATTTAACTGTCATAGCTCCATCCTATAGAATCCTGGGATTTGTAGTTCGTTGTGGCACCAGAGCTCTCTTACAAAGAAGGATAATGGTTGTTTGTTCCCAAATCTTTAAGCACAAATTTCTTTGCCAATTCTTTCTTCACTATCTGGATTTCATGCTCTGACTTCGCTGTGACACACAAGTCATCAACGTAAATCACCAATGTTACATCTCCTGTGTTTGTACCCTAGTTTCACCAACTCCTCATGAATGCATCCTCCCAGCCTCAGATGAAACAGACTGGAGCCAGGTTAACTTCAAAGAGGCACATTTATTCTTCAGCTGCAATATGTACAGGAAAACTATTTACACTCATCACTGACGAACGACAACCCACACACAACAATGTGGTCTCTGTTATTTATAGACATTTGCCATGTGGCCACTAAGTCCAGCCTCTTCCTGTGACTTTCTTCCTGTGTCACTTGAAATGTTGTCCCCCCAAACATGATGACATAATGTGTTGACGCTTGGTCTACACGCTGCACATACTGACCTTGGACACTGCTATGTTGTTTTGTATCCCAGCTGCAGACAACTTTCCCAGCTAGCAAGCTGTATGTAAAGTGTAAAGTGACCTGTAGTACCCCTTGTCACTTTCCCACATCTGGACATTTAAACTCAGGTTACAAATTCTAACACAGTGGTCAGGATGATTAATGGAATCTGACAATCATAAACCATTCCAGAAACTTTATGAAGTTGGCATTTCTTCAACTAACCTGGTCTTAAATTATTCAAGTCTTTTAAGGTCAGTACCACCATTTGAATATGGTCCTATAAATACTCTAGTAACAAGTATAATAAAGGTCTCATATTATCTGACCTTTAGTATCTTCTTGTGATGGGCAATTCCAAAAAAAAAAAAATCATTTCCATTTTTTTTCTTTTAAAAATGAAAGGAAAAAAGAAAATATTTCAGTTACAAGGACATTCTTCCCTAGTTCCATGTAGGAGAAAATGTCCATATGTATGTTTGTGTTTTCCCCCTTAGGAACAAAAACAGTATTTTTTGCAGTGGCAGTGGGAACCAGTGTTCTGACTGAAGTTTCAGGCATTCATATAAAACACTCAAAGTGGCCTGATTCATTCTGATGGTAAGGACAAGTTTGTCTGCCCAATCATATTCATGGAGATCTACAGTTATCAACTCTGTCATCTTTTTTCTGTGTTACTTTTTGTATGTAAGGTTGCTCTCGTACTTTTCCAATATTGAGTAGGTCTTGTTCTGTTTTTTCTAGAAATCCACTTACATTTTGATCACCTTTCATTCCTGGCTGCTCAGGCCCAGTGCCACTAACATATTGGCATCTAAATAAGTTAATTGGGTAATAGGCAGTGATGCATGCCAGACATTCTTTTGCTATGAAAAAAGAGTATTAATGGATGGGACCTATTATCTAAAATTTGTTACTGTCCAGAAAAGCTTTCAAATAAAATTTTTAAAACCAACATATTTCTTGTGCCACCAGACTATTATTCATTCTGCAACAACTCTGGAAGTTCCTGCCACAACTGAGTGTTTCATTTATCTAGGATTCTATTAGACAAGAAAAACAGACGTGGATGCCTCCTCTTCCCAGCTTTCCCATCTCTGGTTCTTCAGATATTTGGGAGTCCCAAGCAATACCCGTGATCCTTTACCTTTGGCTATGCTGGCTAGGAATGATAGGGAAAAAATACTTGGATAACCACAATTGCCCATTCTTGCTTTGAAAGAAAAAAGATTTCTTTTGAAACTTCATAGCAGAAACGCAAAATACTTTCTCTAAATTTTTCACACTGCACAGTTTCAGCAGTCTGATTCCACTTTAACTGTCATGGCTACATCCTATGGAACCTGGGTGATTGTAGTTTCATATATATATATATATATATATATATAAATTTGTTGAATATATCAGGGGTTTGTAGTTTTATGAAACATCTAGAATTCTATGACAGGGAACTCTCTAAACCAGGGGTAGGCAACATTTCCCCTTTAAGGGCCGAGGGACTTCAGCTCCCAGAATCCCAGGAGCTATTGGCCAACATGGGACTATTGGCCAACATGGCTGAGGCTACTGGGAGCTGAAGTCCCTTGGCCCTTAAAGGGGAAAGGTTGCCTACCCCTGCTCTAAACTATAAATTCCAGGTTTATAGTGCATCCATGGCAGTTAGAGTTGTAGCGGTTATAACTATATCCCACACAATAATCCCATCCTTCTGGAGAAAGTCAAGGAAAAGCCAATGTATTCCTTTTCCAACCTGGTTACCAGAGAAAAATAATAATGATATGAAGGGCACTGATTTGTCTAACTTTGTTTCTTCATTTGTTCGTGGCGTTGTGGACTGAGAAAAGATGAGTCTGAGTAAGTGTAGTTTCTCTTAGTGAAGGATGAAGAAGAGAAGCTAATAGGTCTGGACTGTTGGTTGTCTCTGGGCAGCTGAGATAACACTGCCTCACTTGCAGGCAAGGAAGTAAGGATGCTGGTAAGCACTTACATGTCTTTTATTTTAATGAGGTGCAAGAGGCTATTCTCTAACCTCTTTTGCCCTCTTCCAAAACCACCTTCATCAGACAGCAGCCAAATGTCACAGAGCTAATGCTTTGGATGAAACAGAGGGAGGAAGAAGGTGACTGGACAGTGTAGACAGGCCCTAGTTCCCTCTGTAGTAGAATCATAGAATCATAGAATCATAGAGTGGGAAGAGACCACAAGGGCCATCCAGTCCAACCCCCTGCCATGAAGGAACTCCCAATCAAAACATTGTATGAGAAAGAGAGAATGAGAGAGCACATCTACATGCACCAAATAAAATGGCCTCACCTAGTTTTCACAGTGGGCTATCCGAACAACATGTGGGATGATTGGGACATATCTGGGCCTTTTCATTATCTCAGGGCTTTAATCAGGAGGAGAAAAAGTGGGGAATTATCCTGGTTTTGAGTGGAAAATCCAGATATTCATGAATGCTTGTGGACTACACTTCATAGATAAATAATAATAATAAATTTTTATTTATAGCCCGCCCCTCTGCTGAGCAATTGGGGCGGGGAACAACAAAATTTAAAACAAACATAATTAAAACATTCCTTTCCCCACAAACCCTCCCCCCCACCTCATCCCCTTAAAATATAATTAAACCATAAATAGATTAAAAGTGCAATGTTAAAAACAAAATATGGCATAAGGAGTCAGATTGTGGGGCCCAACCGTGGGCCGACTGTTATTCCGGGAAGGCCTGCCGAAAGAGATCTGTCTTTACTGCCTTCTTGAAGGCAGCAAGAGTAGTGATAAGATGGATCTCGTCCGGCAGGCCATTCCAGAGTCTGGGAGCAGTTGCGGAGAAGGCCCTCTGGGATGTCTGAGACAGCCTAGTTTTTATCGGCTGTAACAGATTCCTCTCAGAGGACCGCAGGGTGCGGGGGGATCATATGGGGAGAGGCGGTCCCGTAGATAAGATGGACCCAAGCCATGTAGGGCTTTAAAGGTCAAAACCAACACCTTCTACTGCGCCCAGAAACTAATTGGCAGCCAGTGGAAGGATTTAAGCACAGGTGTTAGGTGTCCCGGTAATTAGCCTGGCTGCCATATTCTGTACCAGTTGAAGTTTCCGGGTTAGGCACAAGGGTAGCCCCATGTAGAGTGCATTGCAGTAATCCAGACGTGAGGTTACCAGGGCATGTACCACAGTTTCCAGATCCCTTCTTTCCAGATAAGGGCGCAGTTGGCGTATCAGCTGAAGCTGATAACAGGCACTCCTGACCACCACATTCACCTGACTAGTCATGTGAAGCGATGAGTCATGGAGGACCCCCAGACTGCGAACACAGTCCTTAGAGGAGAGTGTGACTCCATCCAGGACTGGAGCCTGTATTCCCAGATCTGGTTTCGGGCCTGTCACTGTGAGTACCTCCGTTTTGTCCGGATTCAACTTCAATCAGTTTTTCCTCATCCAACCCATTACCACTCTGAGACAGTCATTAAGAGGAGAGGTGCCGTCTGAAGTCTGAGACGATGATCTGGTCATGGAGAGGTATATCTGGGTGTCATCAGCGTACTGAAGACACCAAGCCCCATGCCTCCGAATGATCTCACCAAGCGGCTTCATGTAAATATTAAATAGCATCGGGGACAGGATGGCGCCCTGAGGGACGCCACAATTAAGCTCAATTTTGGATGAGCAACTGTCCCCTCTGAGATCTGCCTGCCTCACCCTCTGAGATCTGCCTGAGAGGAAGGAGCGGAACCACTGCAAAGCAGTGCCTCCAATTCCTAACTCTCTCAGGCGATCTAAGAGGATGGCATGATCTATGGTGTCAAAGGCCGCTGAGAGATCCAAGAGCACCAACAAGGTCACACTACCCCTGTCGATACTCAGGCGGAGGTCATCAGTCAGAGCAACCATGGCAGTCTCCACTCCATATCCTGTCCTGAAGCCGGTTTGAAATGGGTCAAGATAATTGGTTTCATCCAAGACTGCCTGAAGTTGGGAAGCAACTTCCAGTGTGAGGCCAGCGGGAGGGAGGAGTTCAGAAACACATACATTCATATGCATGAGGGAAGATGGGGGGGGGGGGGGGAATCTGAAGTGGCCATGTCCATGTGACTGCATTTATTGTGATTTATTGAACCAGAGTGAGTTCAAAAGGGAGAACTATGTATGGACAGTTTTCCCAAATTCATCTTAGTGTGTGTAGACAAGCCTGTGTTCACTGCAGATTGGGATAAACTGAAGGTAAGGTGGATTTTCCTGTCAAGGTAGATGCACCCAGAGAGAGAAAAATAGAGGAACAATAATGTGGGCATTACTAAGGGGCTGTACAGACCCACCAAAAGGGCCGACATTGGGGTGGAGTGGGGCCGTGGTGACTGCACACCGCATACCGACTCCGCCCCCAAGCCACTGTCATGCCGCATGCCTGACCAGATGGCAGACAGTGTTGCAGCACTCTGGTGGCATGGCAACTACGCGGCACACACCAAAAGGAGAGCTGAAAAGTGCAGCTGCGGCAGCAAGGGTGGCTTTTTCCGGGTCTAAAAAGAAGCAGATTTTGCGATTGCCGTAGCCCCAATCTGGCGAGCAAAGGGGTGGCTTGCCAGCACCCCTTTTGGGTGGTCTGTACAGCCCTTTAGTCACCCCTTAGCAAATAGCAGAGGAAAGAAGCAGCTTCAGCTGCCTAGTCATCTTTATCCATGGCAAAAAATTGTCAGAGCAGGGTCCCATGTGGCTTGGCATCAGAGAGAGCTACATGCAGGAAGTGTTCACTCTCTAGAACAGGGGTAGGCAACCTAAGGCCCGGGGGCTGGATGAGGCCCCCTGAGGCATTTGGACCGGCCCCAGGCCAGTCCTGCCGCCGCCGCCGCTCCCTACCATGATGATATTGATTATTGTTGTTATTATTTGTTCTTGGGGTTTTCTTGGCAAAATCTCCACAGGGGTTTTGCCATGACTTTTCTGGGGCTGAGAGAGTGTGCGTGCATATTTTTTAATTGTTTAATTTTTTTAAAAAAATTATTTCTATTTTTATTTATTTATTTATTTATTTTTGGTGCTTCGGCCCCCCCAATTGTCTGAGGGACAGCAACCCGGCCCCCAGCTCAAAAAGGTTGCCTACCCCTGCTCTAGACTCTCAACCCATGTTTGTCTGCATGTGTGAGAAAAGTGGAGTATATGGGAATAATGTGTGTGGTTCTGTATCTGTGTAAGACACACAGAGGAAGGAGGAGAGTGTATGTATCTCAGCATGGGGATATTAAAGTCTGTCTAGAGATAAATATTCCATTTTGGAAAACAATGCTACTACACACATATCTACTTAGAAGTAAGCTCCAATTTGTTCAATGACACTCACTGCTAGATAAATGTATAGAGGATTGTATAGAGGACTTTATCACAGGGGTACTTTTGGAAGTTTAAACGGTGATTATCCCATGAAAATTGTGCATTCACAATTAGGATTTTCACACAATGTCACGATTAAAGCACCATTATCCCCAGAATATCCCATGAAAATTCTGCATTCATGATAAAGGTTTTCACATAATGTTGCGATTAAAGCACCATTATCCCAGGAATATCCAGGCAATAAACAGCAACAAATCATTCATGGGGTAATCTCATGAATGGTTTGTTGCTGTTTATTGCCTGTTTTTTCTCAGGATAATGACTCTTTACTTGTGCTGTGTGTGAAAATTTTAATTGTGATCTTAATCATGATTGTGCAGTTTTCATGGGATAATCACCATTTAAACTTCCAATTTTCCCCCTGTGTGATAATTTCTTAAGAGAGACAGTCTAAAATAATAATAATAATAATTTTCATTTATATCCCGCCCCTCTGCCAAGCAATCGGGGCAGCGTACAACATTACAAAATTACAAACAACAATCAACTTGAAATTCCATCCCTCCTTTACCCACCCACCCATCCCTCAACATATTAAACAAAATCAATTACAATAATAAAATCAATAACAATAATAAAACATACAAATTTAAAAATACAAAAATTCTTATTATTATAATGCTTCAAGGACTGCGGATGGCAAAACAGTCCTCCACGGCCACGGCCCGCCGCCTCTTGCTGCCTGGTGCCGGTGTTAGCGAGGGCTGGCTGGGCTGGGGAGTCCTTCAAGCGGCTCAAGCACTGCTGCTGCCACGCCTCGGGAAGGAGTTCTGAGCCGGCAGCCTGGCCCCTCTGCCACTGGCGCGCTGGTGGAATTGAGGTGCGAGAAGGGCGAGAAGGGAGCTCTTCAAGGCTCTGCTCCGCCCCACCACAGGTGGAGAAAGGCAGGGAAGGAGTTCTGAGCCAGCAACCTGGTCCCTCTGCTGCTGGCGCACTGGTGGAATTGAGGGGCAAGAAGGGTGAGAAGGGAGCTCTTCAAGGCTCTGCTCTGCCCCACCACAGGTGGAGAAAGGCAGGGAAGGAGTTCTGAGCCAGCAACCTGGTCCCTCTGCCGCTGGCGCGCTGGTGGAATTGAGGTGCGAGAAGGGCGAGAAGGGAGCTCTTCAAGGCTCTGCTCCGCCCCACCACAGGTGGACACAACGCTCCTGGGATGCATGGCTATCTCTGTGATGCACATATTTTTTTCCAAATATCTTTTCTTAAGTTTATTTCATTCTATATATCTCCTTGGAGCTAAAAGTATTGCATATTATTTCCCCTAGTCCATCTTTATCCTGACAACAACTCTGTAAAGAAAGGTAGTCTGAGAAGTTATGATTGGCTCAAGGTGACCACATGAGTGTCATGGAGAAGCTGGGGCTTGACTTGATATGTAATGTGCCTTGAAGAGAATGAGGTGGGCATGAACAAAGAGTTCATGCATTAACCATAGATCTGTGAGAAAGCTGTAATTTTTTTAACTAAGGTCTGATAAAAATGTTTTGATTTAACAATAAAATATTATATAGTATTATATTATTATATATATTGGGGACACAGTGGCTCAAGTGGTTAAGACACTGACTCTGTTGATTGCAAGATCGGCAGGTTGGCAGTTTGAGGCCCAGGTGTTGCGTGATGGGGTGAGCTCCCATCACTAGTCCCAGCTTCTGCCAACCTAGCAGATTGAAAGCATGAAAATGCAAGCAGAAAAATAGGTACCACTTTGGTGTGAAGGTAAACAGCGTTGTGTGCAATCATGATGGCCACATGATCACAGAATAGTCTCTGACAACACTGGCTCTTCAGCTTAGTAACAGAGATGAGCACCACCCCCTATGGTCAGACACAACTTGAGAACCTTGTCAACGGGGAATACCTTTACCTTTATTATATATATTGCTAATTACACACATGCATGCACACACCCACTTAGATAGTGTATTATATTTATTGCTTTGGGTGTTGTTTTTTTCTGGCTTTCCTAAACTCAATACATATATCCTAAGGATTCTCTGTTAAAACAGTAGCTTTATGTGTTTTTCCTCATAACAGCTTTTGTCCTCTTGTTACCCAGCCACATTTTTGACCATGTTCTGATTATACTGGGCTACAAATGTCATGGATTCCATTTCAAATACTGGAGGGTATGGGATTGTTTAATGTCAAAGAAACCTCTCTCTCTCTCTCTCTCTCCAGATTAAAAACAACATGAATAATGTACTCTAAGAGCCACAAGTTTAATGGGCAAGTAGTGGTTAGAGGCATAATTTCTCTCAAACAGTACGTGATATTAATGCTGAGCTGTGATGCAGGAAGAGCATGGTAATGCAAACTAAAATAATCCTGAATTCTCTGTAACTGACATACCAATCAGCTGACATACCAATCCTCTCAGGTTTTGAAACCAATTTAAACTTCAGATGTCACTCTATTCTGCTTCTGTCAGAGCTCACCTGGAACATTGTGTCCAGTTCTGGGCACTACAATTCAAGAAAGGTGTATACAAGCTGGAGTGTGCCCAGAGGAGGGTGGCCAAAATAGTGAAAGGTCTAGGAACCATGTCCTATGAAGAGAGACTTAGGGAAACGGGTATGTTTAGCCTGGAGAAGAGAAGGTTAAGGGATGACATAATATCCCTGTTTAAATATTTCAAGGAATGACATACTGAGGATGAAGCAAGCTTATTTTCTACTGTTCTAGAGACTAGGACACAGAGCAATGGATTCAAGCTACAGGAAAAGAGATTCCACCTAAACATTAGGAAGAACTTCCTGATGATAAGAGCTGTTTGACAGTGGAACACACTGCCTTGGAGAGTGGTGGAATCTTCTTTGGTTTTTTTAAAAAGAGGCTGGATGGCCATCTGTTGGGAGGGCTCTGATTGTTCCTGCATAGCAGGGAGTTGGACTGGATTGGTCTCTTCCAACTCTATGACTCCATGATTCTATATGACTAGGAAAATATATGGTGGGGGAATACCCAGTTCATACCATAGGCATTTGTTCTCTCCATACCAAGTAAACCAGCTTTTGGAATTAACTAAATCTAGTTCCAAAATGCAAATGGGTTGGATTTTATTAATCCAAAGCCTCACTCATTAGCCAGAGCTTAATTTGGCAAGGATTCACTGGAACTTAGCTCATACATTTGTTTGCAATAATCAACCCTAATAACATTCATCTTATTTTATATTCCCCTCTGCCTTGATTGAATGTTTTTCATACATGTTGCCTTTGCTATTACAAATCATGGTATTCAAAATGCATTTTACATTGTGACCCAGAGATGAACCTTTGAGGAAAATGCCACTCAATTCATAATACAGCTGTGCGCCAAGAGCTGGACAATTTTCTATTCTAAACCAGGTAATTACAGACTTCAGCAACATCACTAATGAGAGGCCAGAGAGGCTAACACACAATTAGGGCCTTTAAATCAATGGACGAACAACCTTGTGTTGGATTGCAGCCAAAATGTAGACACATATCAAGGATTAGGAAGAGGCCTGTTCAAGAAGGGTGCTTCTAGAGAGATTTGATTCCCAAGAATAAATTTGATGCAGCACCCCCAAAAATCAGATCTCCATGTTGCAATTCTTTTCTGCACAACCATTCACTTTTTTCTATATTGCTGCAGAGCCAAGAGACTTACTAGATATCCCCAGATATATAGGCTCATCTGCTTTCCTTCATCTGAATGGGAAATTAAATACATTCCCACCTCCAGCTGTCAAACATATAGTATAAGACCATGATGGCCAACTCACTTTTGCTTCCCAAACTGCATCCCTTCTTGAAAGTGCTGAGGAATCATTTCTTTGCTTAGAAACTACAGTTAAAAGGGAACAAGTATTAGATTGCTGAATAGGAAGATAGGAAGAGTTCTTTTCTCTCTCTGTCTCTCACCAAGGCTCTAAGGGATCACCACAACTGAGATTACAATATCCAAAATATTCTGCAAGTATTATTCTTTAATAAAGAGATATGGAAGAAATTCATTTGTTTGTTTTCCTTGGGGAGGCATAGCAGCTATGTCTGGGACCATGAATACTGGGAACCAATTTCTTGTTCAGTATGTAATGCTACAAAGTAGCACCACAGAAAATAACATCAGAATTTCATCACTGTAACCTAGAATGCTTAAATTCACTATTGTTTCAAGTTCCATGCACTATGGGCATGCCTTGTTTGAAATCAATTGTGTTGTGTTCCTATGTTTCTATAGGCTGCAAACCATTAAACCAAAAGCATACTTTTAGTCCCACTGATGGACATATTTAAAAGAAAGTTCATTAAAATCAATAAGATTTGTTATATAATTCTGGAATAATTTATTTTCTGGGTACATTTTTATAGAATGTACCATGGATTGCTGACATTTGATCTAAGAATGCAAGGACACACATGAACAGAGCCTGAATGTTACTTTTAAAGTAATTAATAACACGTAGCTAGTTGCTGTAATACTTGTGATTTTTAAATAACATGCTTACCCATCTTGGGGAAAAATAACTAAAATAGTAATCCTTTTATTTGTTTAAAACAAACACTCACATATGAATAAGTCAGACTGCTGTGATCCAAAATATACTTTCCTCCCATCCACCTCAGCATCAGCTTGAATCTCACAAGAGCACACATGCCATGACTTGAACCACGTGATAGTCTTCCTCTAGCAATTAGTAACACCACAATCCTGTATCTACAAAAGTAATTAAAATGTTACCATTTTATCATTTGAAAAAGGAATTGATTGCAAGTAACTATTTTAAGCAGTTATTTTCAAGCTGTGCTCAGGAACAAACACTGCAGAGATTAATGACCATGTTGAATGTTATAATATAGTAGAAAGAAATTCAATGAAATTATTTACCATATATATATCACCCTTTAGACAGGACAGACTAATTTATCTTCCAATCGCACTCACATGCATTTAGCACAGATCAAGAGATCAAGTGC
Organism: Phrynosoma blainvillii; assembly: GCA_026167975.1. NCBI lineage: Eukaryota > Metazoa > Chordata > Lepidosauria > Squamata > Phrynosomatidae > Phrynosoma > Phrynosoma blainvillii. The sequence continues at coordinate 254,330,049 of JANUYF010000002.1, read as the reverse complement.
TTGAGCAAAAAGTTCCTGGAGAAGTGGAAGAAAACTGCAATCCAAGGCAGTTTTGTATCATCATTTTTCTCTCATGGTTCACTTCAATGAATTGGTTTGCTCCTGATACCTCCTTGTTTAACAAGTATTAATCCCAATAAACTTGTGTGCTTGGGTTTCAAATGATGAAAGAGATGTATTTTGGCATACTATATTAAACAAAAGCTTTTTCATCAAATTATAGTTACGACTCTCTCAACCAACCAAAATCCTTTTACAGTTATGGCAGGACATTGAAAATCATAATTAATGAGAAAACCCTTTCTATTATATATATAAAAATAAAATTCTGAAGGAATCAAGAAGGCCTTGATAGACAGAAAAATATAGAAATGTAAATGCTATGTTTCTTTCTGGAAGTTGGAATGTTAGGTTTGACTATTAACTCATTGCTTACCTGCTCAAAACTGTGAAATGAAATTGTTTTTGCTAAAACTAATAACCAAAATCATATAATTTGTTGCATTACCGTGCAACCTTCAAATGGGCTCTTTTTATTGTTTTAAAAGGCTTTTCTCCAGCTGGGATCTCCCCTTACCCATAATATGATTGTTTCCTAGAGATGGTGGGAATGCAACACATTTGGAAACTGCCAAATTGGGAACAGTTGTCCTAAAATATGGAATCTCATCTTATAATTTGTTCAGTTTTGTCAATGAGTTTCATCTCTTCTTTCCACCTCCACCAATCCCATCAATATGTAAACATCATTCACCCTTCAAATGTCTTTGTTGCTAAAAGTTAATAAATATTGATGTTTAAGATGAGTAGTAATTTATTTCTAATAGAGGACACTGATCCACTGCAAATACAGGAAAATGTGGCTACAAAGAGCAATCTGTGAATCAAAGTGGAGAATTTTTAATGTAAACTGTTTTGAGTGTCTCTGAGCATATACAAAATCTTTTTGTTTTCTGATAAGAAATCACTATATGCCTTCTGCCTCTCCATTCCCAGTCAAGAAATATAATGTGCAAAGAGCACATATTTTGCATACAAGAACCAAGGATCTCAAAAGCGTTCCATAGCATATCCATTTTGAAAGCTCAGGTCCCTAACAAGCCCACTATTCTACTACTATAGCTTTATGTTTTGGCTCCAAGCTCCAACTTTAACAAACTGTTAAAATGATTCCAAACCACTGAAGAGGGGAATAGGTGAAAAAGCTGAAAGACAGAGTTATGGAGCTATTGAAGGGGGGGGGGGGGGGGACAAACCAAGAAGGTAGAAATGTGGGTCTGTGAGGAAAACTATTCATTTAATCATCCAAGTAAGCAATGTGTGAGCAACAATAATATTAAAGGAGAACAAATGGGTCCATTCTTACTCACCTAAAATAATACAAAATGATAAAAACTGAATCAAAAATTTGAGTTGACTTGAAAAGACTCATATATGCACCCTATACTTCCCAACCAAAAACAGGCCAATATGTTAGGAGGATTCCAGTATTTCGACCTATAGGACCTGACATTCTGAAGTAACCATGGATGCCCAAGGCCTTCTTACTGAACAAATCATTTCCCCACCACATTACCTTCCACTCAAGGAAAGGCCTCACAATTTTCTTGCTTCATTAGTCATTCAGCTAATGCCTAAGGCTGCAGCTGCCCTACAGAAATAATGCAGTTTGACACCACTTTAACTGCCATGGCCAATGCTATGGAATTCCATGAATTGTAGTTTTCTGAGACATTTAGCCTTCTCTGTCAGAGAGCACTATGGTATCACAACAAATTCTCAGAATTCTATAGCATGAGCTATGGCAGTTTAAATGGTGTCAGACTTCATTATTTCTGCAGTGTGGATGCAGCCTATGATGCATTTCCTCGAATATGAATTTCTTCCCCTGAAACCTTTCCACAGATTTGAGCAACAGTTGAAGTAAAATAAAATATTGCATTGAAAACATTTTGAAATTTCCCTTGAAATTAGATACTGGCTGTTTTTCTTCCCATAATCTTTCAAAGAGACTACAAAAACCTCTAGTGTAGGGTAGTGTTATAATATATAAAAATGCTGTAAAATGCTCTACTTCAGAGAACTGCAAAGAGCTATGGCAAAATGTTGTTCCCTTTCTCCCTGCAGTCATGAGAAAAGTCCTAAATTAATTAAGAGACTTAGACCACAGCATGATCCTGCTCACCCAAAATTATTGGGAAGAGCAAATTGAATTTAATGTTGTGTTTTTAATACTAGCTTGACACAGAGTTTCAAAAACTGGTTGAATGTACAGCATTTTTTTAATCATCGAATGTTCTAAATCTGTATCTAGCATCATCTACAATAAGCTACCTCTGAATATTTTTGCATAGCAACTGTTGCTAAGACAGAACTGCAAGCTTAAACCAAAATTCAGAAGAACACGGATCCCATCAGCATTTCAAGCAGCTGGAGAAGACTAAATATATATAGTCAAATGACTGGCTTCTTTCACTATTGTTATTTTTAGACATTTCAAGGGGGGGCATTCATTACAGAGATTCATTACAGAGAAATATTAATTCAGTACTACAGAGGGGAAAGTTGTGAGAAGCTAGCCTCCGCAGCTATCACCATTCGCCTCTAGGACATTAGTTTGAGTTGATTTGTATTCACTTCATACCCCTAACTACAGCTCTTAAATGTCTACCCTTGTGCTAGAGATATGTAGACGCTCACCCACACCCTCAAATGTGTTTGTTTAAAACAGATGTGGGCAGTTGAGCAAGTCCAAGGGGTCAGTTTTCTGCCCCAGGACCTTCCAGGGGCCATATCATTTTGTTCTTGATTATGTATGTCTGATGTTCTACCCTTTGGTGAAAGGGGCATTACAAATATAAATAAACATGATTATACCAACTGGCAGAAAGGAGAAGAGTGTGTGAAACTCAGAAGTGGCTAGAAGTTCATGTCTGGTTTTGAAAAATGTATTTTTATTTCTTGGTATCAAATAATTCAGTGGGGCCTTGCAACAAATTTAAAAGGTGAATTGTTGCTTGGGCAGAGCAATTCACCCCTCTTCACTAGCAAACAAATAAATGAGTATTTTTTAAGAATGGTCCAGGGATCTAAAGAGGCTAAGGGCCACAAAAACAGCCTCAGGTGGGTCACATGCAACCCCAAGACTGCAACTTGACTTGTATTATTTCTAGATCATCTTAGAAGAAAGACACCCCCCCCAACGTGTCGGGAGGGGCCTTCTGTTGCGACGGCCCCATAAAAGGGCACCGATGCGCGATTGGCTGAGCAGACCGGAAGGCCTGCCCTTGCTGGCCTGCTTAGCCAATCAAACGAAAGTCTCGCTCCTGGGTCTCGCAGGACTTCAAATCTCGCGAGACTATGAGTGAGATTTCAGAAGGTTATTTAGCCTCAAGCTGCCATGTGTCAGCAGCCATTTTGGAATTGCAGATGAGCAACCCATCCCTCCCACCCTTAATTAATTGGTAAACATGTTATTTACTCTCAGGCTTCGGCTGGTCGCCTCCTGGGGCCGGGAGGGAATTTTCCCAGAGGAGCAATTTGGGTTTTTCACCCTCCCTGAGAATAATAAGATTACCAATTACAAGTTTAAAAGTTTTAGTAATATGCTGGCTACCAGTTAGTAGGGGTGGAGCCATAATGAATTGTTTGATTTGTTTGTGTTAATATATATATATATATATATATATAGATAGATAGATAGATAGTATGGTAATGTATAATTTAGTCACAACTGGAGGTTAAGGGTCTATTGGTTTTATTGGGATTGATAAATTTGGTTGCTGGGCAGGGACTCCCCCCTCGGGGAATATTTAGGTTAATTAGAAAATACTAATTGGGTTAATAAAAATTTCCTAAATTCAGTATATGTCATTAGGTTAACCAAATTTGTATGACGTCATTTTAACCTTGGATGATGTCATAATGTTATGACGTCATAAGAATTCTTATGATGTCATATCCGGTTGGGGGAGCGATTATTTATTGTTGTGAAATACTGCCTAAACTAATGGACTTGACGCATGCCATGTTTGAAGCAATTAATTCATAGCGCTTGTGCTTAACTACACGTACACATGCGTCAAGAACGAATTCTTCTTTAAGAAAACTGTTATTTAAATGTTTAATTGATTGATATCAAGACCCTGTACAAAATAAAAGTTGTGGCCAATGATTTACCCAAAATAATCACGTTCGGTGTCCTTTGTGCCGGTGCAAAAGCCTTTCCCAACTGAGTCGCCAGATAAAAAGTTAAAACAATAAAATATAAAATGCTGTTAACTGAAACATAACACACTGAAGTTATTCACAACATGTTTTTGTGTTGTCTTTGTTTCTAAATAGTCTAAAACGACTGCATTCAGTCAAAAGCAGGCCAGAACAACTCAAGCTTTAGATCCAGTCAAAATCAGGGGATGTCAGGTGTGTATGCAAAGATCACGCATTCCATAAGAATCAAAATATTTGCATTAATTTTTATCTGGCTTCTCTAGACATCAAATTACCTCACTGAGAAGCAAATGCAAATTCATGTTGAGTGTAGCTTTGGGTGATTCCACCACAACAATTTTTCCAGTACCAGCTCCATTATAACCTTTCACAGGTTTTATCTTCAACAATGATAATGTGAAGGTTTTCTGGCCTACTGGTAAACAGAGCATCCAGATCAACATCAGGCTTCATTATCTTGGGTCTTTCACACTGTACAATTTTAGCACTATGTTTAACTTTAGCTACCATAATAATACCCTATGAAAACCTGGAGTTTGCAGTTTAGGGAGGGGAACTTGGAATTCTCTGCCAGAGAGCTCTAGAGCAGGCAACCTTTCCCCTTTAAGGGCCAAGGGACTTCAGCTCCCAGAAGTCTCAGCCATGTAGGCCAATAGTCCCATGTTGGCCAATAGCTCCTGGGATTCTGGGAGCTGAAGTCCCTCGGCCCTTAAAGGGGAAAGGTTGCCCACCCCTGCTCTAGAGACTCATCAAATGGCCCCTTTCAGTGACTTCCAGAAAACAGTAGAACAGGGGGTCCTATGATACTGCACCATTTTCACATGCTGATTCAACTTTAGTGGTCATGTCTGTATTTTATGGCATCCTGGGATTCATATTAATGATGCACTAAACACCTCTGGAAGACATTCTAAATACCCCTCTCCAAATTGAAAATCCCAGGATTCCATGCAATGTTTGGCATGGGAAGTGAAATCATAGTACTATAATTGTGTAGTGAAAGGACCCAGTCTCTCTATTTATGACACTTATTCAATGATTTTTACAAATCCTCTGACACTGTTGAGTTTGCAGCTGGGAAGAGAGACCAAAGAGAGGCCAAGAGGTTTACTGCATAGTGCTAAGCATAAATAAGAAACAAATCCCATTGATTAAGTTCAGTGTGTTTAGGCCAAGATTACTTGTAGATATTTCTTACCAACAGTTGCTATGACAATCAAAGATCTATTCAGAGGACTTATAACTGTCCCTGCCTAACAACTTTGTTTGCAGCCGTGCTGGATTTATACACATGCTAAGTAAACTATAGCTTAGGGGTTCAGTATATGAGGAGACCCTATTTTTTTTTTTAAATGTGAGGCATATAATGCATATCTTAATGCTTTAGGACTTGACATAGCTTAGGGTCTGAGCATGTTTTACTCTGTCTCTAACCTGTCAGGATGATGGGCAAAAACTGACATTTAACCTAAAAGATAAGATGATGTTTTTAAAAAAACTGAAAGGGGAAGATTTCCAAAGGAAATGTGAATTAACACTAAAGATTCAACAAGCCTGACCAAGGAGACATCTGCACTCTTTAAATAATGCAGTTTGACACCACATTAAGTGTTGTACCTCTGTCCTATGGAATCCTGGGTAGATTTGCTGTTTTGTAAGGTCTTTAGCTTTCTCTACCAAAGAGTGCTGGTGCCTCACAAAACTAGAAATCACAGGATTTTTTAGATGGAACCATGGCAGTTAAAGTGGTTTCAAACTGTATTGTTTCTACAGTGCAGATGCACCATAATGAAGGATTTTAAGAAATATTTGCATTGTTTTTTGTTTTGTTTTGTTTTTTGTTTTTGTTTTTTGTTGTTGCAGTTCTGAGAATACCATGGACCACTAAAGTCCAATGGATGATTCCTGGAGCAGATCAGGCCTGAATCTCCCTAGAAGCAAAGATAGTCAAATTGAAGTTGTCTTTTTTTGGGGGGCCATATCATGAGAAGAAAGGACTCACTAGAAAAGACTGTAATGCTTGATAAAGTAAAGGGCAATAGGAAAAGAGGAAGACTGCATTCCAAATGGATAGATTCAGTCAGAGAAGCCATGGTCTTGGCTATGAATATGCAGGAGCTGAGTAGAGCGGTTGTGGATAAGGTGACTTGGATGTCTCTCATACATAAGCTTGTCATGTATGAGGCAGTCAAAGGCAGTCAACACACACAGAGTATATCAGCATAGTAAAGCCTTTTACTGCATAGATCATGAAAAGCTATGGAACCCTCTTAAAGACATGGCAGCGCCACTGCATTTCATAGTCCTGATGAAATATCTGTATTTAGGACAATAAGGCTATGGTTGGAAAAGAATATGGAGAAACAGAATGGTTCCCACTTGGCAAAGGGGTCAGGCAAGGCTGCATTCTATCATGCTATATGTTCAATTTGTATGCAGAAAATATCATACAAAGAACAGGTTTGGACTCAGAAGGAGGAGTGAAGATAAGAGGAAGTTTGTTGAATAAATGTGGATGACACCATACAACTAGTGGAAAATGTCATAGGCTTGGAACAATTACTAAGGAAGGTCAAGGAAGAAAGTGCAAAAGCAAGCTAACTGCTGAACATAAAGAAAACAAAAATAATGACACCAGAAGATCTTCATAAATTCAACCTAGATAATGAGGAAATTGAAATAAAAACTTTCCATACCTAGAATCAAACATTGATCAGAAGGGAGACTGCAGTCAAGAAATAACAAGATTAAGAATGGGAAGGGTATCCATGAAGGAATTAGACATAAAGACCCTGAAGTGTATAGATATACAACTGAACACCAACGTTAGAATTGTCCAAGCCCTTGTATTCTCCACTAGCATGTATGTGTGCAAGAGGTGGAAAGCAAACAAAGCTGACAGAAAGAAGGGGAAAATGCAGTGCTAGAGAAGAGTGCTGAGAGCACTGTGGACAGCAAAACAAACAAACAAACAAACAAATGGGTCCTAGAACAAATAAAGCTTGAACTCTCCCTGGAAGCAAAAATGATGGAACAGAGGCTGTTATACTTTGGCCACATCATGAGAAGGCATGACTCATTAAAAAAGACTATAATGTGGATGTGAGGGCGATCTGGCTGCGACATCTGTCACCCCATTGATTGCCAGGGTTGATTCGGCTGATCTGGCTGGCTAGGCAGGTGTCCCCTTCCTCCCTCACCGCTCCATGTGCGTCCCTCCCGAAGCTGCGTGCTCGGTGGAAGAGGATGACCATCCCAGATAGAAGGAGTGTACCGTTCTTCGGTCAAGGGTATACGATAGCTGCGCTCCCCTGCTAGAACCTCCAAACAAGCTCAAAAAAAGACTATAATGCTAGGAAAGGTTTGTAGTGGAAAAACCAACTGTTGCAAATTAACTCCCAGCATCCATGGTTCCTTGCAGAGATTGATGCAGAACAGGGGACCAAAATAGTTTGAAAATATAGGTTTATTATGCTGGCAAAGTCCCAATGGAATTTACATTCAGATCATTGGGGCAAAGGACAAGCCAAGATGGCCATAGTTTTATGCACTTACAGACAAAGAAATTCAAACTGGCGTTCTATTGGATGCTCTAAACTTTAAACACACAGAATCCTGAGCAATGAGAATACAGATTTCAGAATACATTATAATATGCTTAAGTTACCATGTTGCCATGCCAACCACATACCAAAATCTCTTATCAGTAAATAAACTGGTGTGTACCAGGCAGAAGGCCCTTTTGCACAAACAAGAGTAGCTGCCAATGATTTATTATGGCTTTCTGGCCCACGCTGGCTCCTAATGAAGGTCTTTAATGCATCAGGTTACCAGGCCCAGGGTTAGGCTATCAAAATAACCTTTTAGCATTATTTGAGTTTAAACCTTCCAGCATTTTCCTTAGAGGCCCACTTTCCAGAATTCCTTTCGCATGGCTGAATGACCATTATTTTCCATTTATAATAGTACACATCTCTAACTTAGGCATATAAAACATTAATTAAAGGAATTTTCCTGCCTAGGTTGAGGGAAGCAGAAAGAGAGGAAGACTGCACATCAGATGGATAACCTCAATCATTGCCATGAACCTACATGGCAGAGTGGTTGACCATAGGGGGCTTGGAGATGTTTCATTCACAAGGTCACCATGAATCAAGGCTGACTTGAGGGCAGTTAACAACAACAACAACAAATATCAGGATTCAGATCAAGTGAAAATTGGGTATTTTAGAGTCTTTTTAATAATGAAGGAAATGAAGAAAAAATGCTCAGGAAAAGCATGACCCTTTCACATTACACAATTTAGCACTGCAACTCCACTTTAACTGGTATGGCAACATCCTATGGAATCTTGGGGCTCAGAGTTTAGTCAGAGTTACTGCAGCTCTCTTGCTCCTCCCTAAACTACAAATCTCTATCTATAGCATGAAATCATGGCAGTTAAATCATAGCATTGTAACTGTGTAGTGTGAATGGAACCACAGACTGGCAGCTTGGATGGGCCCCCAGGAGTGCTACATTTTTGCTCTTCAGACAACTACCCAACTATCCTATTCTCTGCCCATCCTACCATCTCTCCTGCCTGCTTCACTTTGAAGTGTGCAAGCAAACTCTTTCCTAATTTGCTATTGGATTGCAGGAGAACTATGAATACACCCATCCCATTCTTTCCTCTCTTGCTGATAGTTTGGAAGGAGAACCAGGACAAAGAACAGAGGAAAAAATGTGGCAAACATGGAGTGAACTGGTGCCAGGAAGGAACTTTATAATCTGTATGAATAGCCATATGGGGGTCATCATACTCACAGGTTTTGTATTCTTATGCTTATTGATATAGTCTGATTATAAAGGTCCTTCCTGGACACGAGTTCACTCCATGCATCTGAGGAAGTAAACAAAGTCTATGAAAGCTTATGCTACAAATTATTTTGCACAGTTAGGAGATTATTGCACCGCTGATAATTTGAGGTGCCTTAAAATTTAAAATGGACAGCATCCTGATCTTAGGATTTAGCCACCAAATTTGCCCCCTGGGTCCAACCCAGGTCCAGCCCCACTCCCAGGGCTGCTCCAGCAGCCATTTCCTTAAGCCAGAAAACTCCCAGCTTTGAAAACAGGTACACTGAGCATCCCTGCAAGAGGGGATGGACCCGGGCAGTGATTTTGGCAGCTAAATCCTTCTGATAACAGCAGGATGCTAACCATTTAAAATGTTAAGCCGGCTCAGGTAAGCCGTTTTTATTAGCGGTGCGATAAGCTCCTTAGGGCCTTTACAGACTGCCAGAAATAATGCAACTTGAGTCCACTTTAACTGTCCTGGCTCAGTGCTAGAGAATCATGGGAATTGTAGTTTATTGTGGCACCAGAGCTCTCTGACAGAGAAGGCTCAATGTCTCAGAAAAAAACTATAATTCCCAAGATTCCCTAACACTGAGCCAACCTATTTAAGGGATCACCTACTTCCATATAATCCACCCCGCACTCTCAGGTCCTCTGGGAGGAATTGATTGCAGCCTATGAAGACTAGATTAACTGCAATCTCCCAGAGGACCTTTTTTGCCTACAACTCCCAGACTGTGGAACAGCTTGTCGGAGGAGATCCGTCAACTTACCAACTTAGATAGCTTCAAAAGAGCTGTCAAGTTGGATCTCTTCCGGCAAGCCTTTCCTGAATAGAATACCTCGGCTATAAACAAACCCCCTTACATTGTATTATGTTTCCTTTCTTCCCAATAGATCATTGTTATCAATAGTTTTAAACAGATTATATTTTTAAATTGAGCTAAATTTAATTCTTTTTTAAGGGGGGGGGTAAGATATATGACTTATGTATTGTATTGGTTTGTTTTAACATGTAAGCCACTCTGATTACTATTATAGTAGAAAAGTTTTATTTATTAAGTTTTATTATTTAAGCCAGGACAGTTAAAGTGGTCTCAAGTTGCATTATTTCTGGCAGTCTGTAAAGGCCCTTAGTTTCGAAGGTGCTACAAGATTCCTTTGCATACTGATATTCCAGACTAACATGGCTATATCTCTGAATTCAATAGGGTTTACTCCCTGTATAGCAGCATGAGGCAACTGTGGTAATAAACCAGGATGGATGCATATGCATTCTTACTGAGAGAGCTGAAATGATTTAAAAATATATGTTTCTCTATTTCATGAAAATGAAACACTATCTAAAAATACTGAATTGGTCAGGTGCCAAATGTTAAGCATTTGTGGCAAGCACTCAAAATAGGGAGAAAATGTATTCATTTATCAATTTTCCAGAGAGAGACATGCATAGGGCTCTAGGTGTGCTTAAACTAGTTCAAGGCAGATTGCCAGACTTTAATGACCATTATGTACCAGAACAGAAATTTTATCCCGCAGTGCTACAAGAGGATCATCATTTTGCTACTACACAGAGTCAGATTGTTTAATTCATAAAACTCTTGGACTGTGTCTAGAATATAACATATCATTTAGTCACCCCTTCCTGGATATGCTATAAAACAGCCTCCATTTAACTATTTGCCCTTCCAGCAATGTTGTTCTGTTCTATATTTTTCGCACAATGTTTGAGGGTGGTGCTTGCATGCTGCTAACAGTAGCATCTGCACAGGAATAATAAAAACCCAACACTGTTTATATGCCATGAAGGAGTTCTATATCCAAACCAAGGGCCATTACAGGGCTGGAAATTGGGCGCCTTCCAAGAATAAAGAGGGAGAATCTGTCTTTTCATAATAGGAAATGTCCACATGAACTGGATGAAATAAAAACACATAATGTCTAGAAATGTCCTCTTATAAGGTCATAAGACATGGTTTAAGCCATTGCACATCTAAATGGGTGGGCTGCAGAAGATAACTTGCCTTTTTTGTTAAGCAGCTACTCATCATGTTGTGTTTCAGCTGGGATGTGTGTTTAATATATGAAAGACTTACCTGATAGCTTTTAGTCTTCTGAATAGATACAGAAAATTTATTGCTTATATCCACACTATCTATCTACACCACTGTGGTGTAATAGTTTGAGCTATGCACTACACCCCTGGAGACGAAGGGGGGTTGCAGACTGCCAGAAATAGTGTGAATTCAGTCCACTTTTAGGGTTAGGGTTAGAGTTAGGGAACCATGGGAACTGTATTTTATTGTGGCATCAGAGTTGTCTGACAGAGAAGGCTCAATGTCTCAGAAAAATAACAGTTCCCATGATTCCCTAGCACTAACCCTAACCCTAAAAGTGGACTGAATTCACACTTTCTGGCAGTCTGCAACCCCCCTAAGAAGATTTTTCACATACAGTCAGCCCTCCTTATCAAGCATCCATGGCTTGATTTTTTTTTTTTTAAAGAATAAATTCCAAATAGAAAACCTTGATTTTGCCATTTTATATAAGGGACACAATTTTGCTATGCCACTGTATTTAAAGGGACTTGAGCATCCATGGATGTTGTTATCCACCGGGGGGGGGGGAGTTTTATGGAACCAAACCCCAGTGGATACCAAGGGTCCACTGTATTAATTTGTGAAAGAAAGATTGTTGTGGCCTTAACTCCCCTGACTAATGTATCACAGGTAACATCATCATTTGCAGCATTTGTTACCAGAAGGTCTAGTCCTCTGTACTCCTCCTCTATGTCAATATCAAGTTGATATTAAAAAGAGATATTTAGAGCATGTAGCCAGGACAGATTGATCAAGATTGGAATCTGCATAATCTCTGCACTAATAGGAGTGATGGTGAGCAATAGACTTTGTGTTTACATGTGAACAGAAATCCAAGTACACTCCCCTCCGGAAGTGGTATTCCTTTGTTTAAGAACATTTGCACTGATTGTCCAGCCATTCTGAACTTCCTTGCTCATTCTTCCCTCCTGGAAATTCTTTCACATCCCAAAGCCTGCCCCAGGATATGTTTGGCCCTGTAAATATGCCTGTCCAGGCACCCCCATTTCAGTCTCATTTGAGGCTGAACAGGTATTCTGTCTGAATCTCAACTGGCTCCTCCATGTCCTGGTTCCCCAAACACCCACACCAGCTGGCTGGGAGGGAACTATCAACTGATAATGCAGGCAGAGTCAGTGAATTACAAACAGCTCAAAAGCATCCTTGCCTGTGAGAGTCCATCAAGATAAAGGCATTGGTCAAGCAGTCCAAGGCAAGAGGAATCAAGGTCAACGTGGTCCAAAGGTTGAAGAAGCCTGGAAGTCTGAAGCAGGAATGCAGGAGTCTAGAAACAGGTAAAAGGAATGCTGGCCAGGAAAAAGCCTCATCATCAGACTCTTCCTCCAGGTCCCAGTCCTCCTGCTCCTGGCCCATGACACTCCTAAATAGCTGCTGAGCCATTTCCCACCTCACAGTGTATCCCAGATCAGAACTACACATCTAGAATTGGTACAGTATTGCCCTGTACTGTAATTCAGCTCCTTTATATTGCTATCTGCTACCTCCTTTTATATTGTTAGTCCTTGAATGTGTGCATGAATGAGTATTTTATGTGAACGGTAAATCCATGTGATTACAAATAAAATTACACTGAACTTGTACTCTGGTGATTTGTAGCTTGGAACTGTTATACTCAGGCTTGATCCTTGATTTAGTTGCCTTAGCCCTCTCAGCTGGTGTAGTCTGACCTAATAAAATTTTCCTAAATATTAATTGTGGATGCCTTCTCAGGACCCTTGAATTTTGGAAAACACGTTGTATTTCCAAGCTCTGTATATGTCATGTTTAGCAGATCCAAACTTCAAGATCCACATCCTGTTCACACTTGTGCTGAATCAATTTATTGCAAAAGACATGGGAAAATAAGCATGAAAAAGATACATGTTAAATTAGTCTAGCACAGGGGCCCCCTTACCAAACTGCTTCAGTGATTTGGCTCAAGTATGAACAAGGGTCATTTAAACCACTTCAAACCAGTTAGCAAACCAGTTTATAATGTAGTGGGAATGAGGCCTTGGTAGTATCAGATCTGAGTTTTCCCAAAATGATTCACTCTTTAAGGATTTCCCCCCTCCAACCCCTTCTTCCTCAGCTCACAGTTCACGTGCTTTGGAGCACATCAAAAGGCTCTTTAAACTCTCCACTTTTCCCCATCACCCATTTCAATCTGTCTAATTCAGGAAGGAAGGTATCACCCATTTGATCATCAAAGTATTGTCCTAAGAAGTAAACAGGGTCATAATTGCCCTGACTATAGCCTCATCTGTTCCCTGGTTTGCATTTCATTCAGATTACAACCCTCCCTTCCAATTCCTCTTCATTTCTCTATATCACTATTTCATTATGCTTATATTTTCCCATGTCAAAATATCTCTATATCACCACATCCCCTCATATTTCCTGACAGATCCACTTCTGGAGCTGACAGTATATGACTTTTTTAAAAAATGTTAAATGCTCAAATACATTAATTCATTCTTTATATTGAAATGTATAGAAGATGTGGAGGGAAAGTACTCAAGCTATCTTTAATATCCCATGCTTAAGAGAATTTGCTGCTCCTCTTAACTTCCTTTGACCCTGATTCATGGCAACCATGTTAATGAGACATCTCCAAGATCCCCTATCCTTCACTGCTCTGTTTAAGTCCTGTAAATTCAGGCCAGTGGTGTCCTTGATTGAGTCCACCCATTTGGCATGCAGTCTTCCTCTCTTTCTACTACTCTCTCTCTTTCCCAGCATTATTCAAATCAATTGTGTCTTCTCATGATGTGGCTAAAATATGACAGACTCAGTTTAATCATCTTGGCTTCAAGGGAGATTTCAAGGATTCATTTGTTAAACTTTTTGGCTGTCCACAGTATCTTCAGCACTCTTCTCCAGCACCACATATCAAATGAATTGATTTTCTTCTTTTCCACTTTCTTCACTGTCCAGGTCTCACATGCAAACATAGTAATGGGGAAAACAATGGCTTGGATGATTCTAACTTTAGTGCTCAGATTTATATCTACTCTTTCTAGTTTTTTCATGGCTGTCCTACCCTTTCCTAGACTTCTTCTGATTTCTTGACTGCAATCTCCATTCTAATCAATGTTTGATCCAAGGCATGGAAACTCTTCAGCTGGCCGAAACTGACCCTGTCCTGGTCAGTTTCGGCCAGGACAGGGAAGGAGGAGGAGGAGGCTCTCCAGGCCAGTTTCTAAAAGAGAAGAGAAAGAGAAAGAGGTTTCTGCCAGGAAAGAAAGCTTTCCAGGCCAATTCCTGCTAGGAGAGAGGAAGAAAACAGTTTCCAGGCAGCCATCTTGAGAGGGTAAGTTTTTAAGTTCTTTTTAAAAACTCTTGGGGGAAGTGTGACTGTGACTCAGCGGGTGGGGCTTTGTTAAGAGCATTTGCAAATCAATAGGGGGTGGGCTAGGCAGTTAGCTCTTTACAACTGCTCCCAGAGGTCAGTTTCAGGTCAGTTTCGGCCAGGACAGGGAAGGAGGAGGAGGAGGCTCTCCAGGCCAGTTTCTAAAAGAGAAGAGAAAGAGAAAGAGGTTTCTGCCAGGAAAGAAAGCTTTCCAGGCCAATTCCTGCTAGGAGAGAGGAAGAAAACAGTTTCCAGGCAGCCATCTTGAGAGGGTAAGTTTTTAAGTTCTTTTTAAAAACTCTTGGGGGAAGTGTGACTGTGACTCAGCGGGTGGGGCTTTGTTAAGAGCATTTGCAAATCAATAGGGGGTGGGCTAGGCAGTTAGCTCTTTACAACTGCTCCCAGAGGTCAGTTTCAGGTCAGTTTCGGCCAGGACAGGGAAGGAGGAGGAGGAGGCTCTCCAGGCCAGTTTCTAAAAGAGAAGAGAAAGAGAAAGAGGTTTCTGCCTAACGGCGCGCGAATTTTATAACCACTACCAATTGTAGAAAACTTTTGGTCATCTGCAGACTTTAACATTGGTTTTAGCAAGAGATTTTCTTTGAGGAGGAAAGCCATAGTCCTTTTTAATACTTAGTATGGATACTGAAGGAACTGCTGCCGTCACCTGCAATACCTGTGGTATGTTTGTCTTCCTACCTACAGAGGTCGGGAACTACACATGCTCCAAGTGCAAGTTGGTAGCTCTCTTGGAGGAGAAAGTACAGCAGCTGGAGGCGCGGGTAGCTACACTTCAGAATATTAGGGAGCAAGAGGCTTTCCTAGACAGAACGGAACGAACAGTCTTGGACAGGGACCACACAGTGGAAGTTGCTGGGGAAGAGAACGTCACACCACATACACAGGAGGTAGACAGCTGGAGGAATGTCACACGTAGAAGTAGGGAGACCAGAGATCGTTCTGGGAGCTTGCAGCTACAGAATCGTTTTCAAGCTCTTTCCCTTACCAAGGAGGACGAGGAAGAGCAGCATGAACAGACTTCAGGGAAAGAGCTGGGAGTACAACCACAGGGAACAGTCGCTGCTAAGCCTCGTAGGAGACGTGTGGTCGTGGTGGGGGACTCCTTGCTGAGAGGGACAGAAGCAGTGATTTGTGGGCCTGACAAGATGTCTCGGGAGGTGTGTTGTCTCCCTGGGGCAAAGATCCGAGATGTGACAGAGAGGCTGAGAAGACTGGTCAGGCCTACCGACCAATACCCCTTCCTTTTGGTTCACGTGGGAACGAACGACACAGCAAGACACAGCCTTCAAAACATCAAAAGTGATTACGAGGCTCTAGGAAAGAAGCTGAAAGAAATGGAGGCACAGATTGTCATCTCGTCTCTACTGCCAGTTGAAGGGCACGGTCCAGGAAGAGAGAGGAAGATAGCAGATGTCAACAATTGGCTCCGCAGATGGTGTCGTCGAGAACGATTTGGATTCTTGGATCATGGGCTGCGGTTCCATGAGGGTGGACTCCTGGCAAGGGATGGGCTGCATCTCACACCAGTTGGAAGAAACGTTTTTGCCAACAGTCTGAAGAATTTGATCAGGAGGGCTTTAAACTGAGTTATGTGGGGAAGGGAGACAGCACCCTGGAAGACAAAAGGACTGGAAAAAATAGTCAAACTGTCATAGAGGAAACAAAGCAAACAGTAGAGGGACCCAACAGTGGGAGGCAAAAAAACGTGCTAAGGCAGCAAGTAAAGGAGACATATGGTCTTAGATGTCTCTACACTAATGCACAGAGCATGGGAAATAAGCAAGATGAACTTGAACTCCTAGCGCAACAAAGCAAATATGATATAATAGGCATCACTGAAACCTGGTGGGATGAGTCTCATGATTGGAATGTAAAAATACAGGGGTATAACCTCTTCAAGAGAAACAGGCCAAACAGGAGAGGAGGAGGAATAGCATTATATGTCAGGGATATTTACACCAGTGAAGAAATCCAGGACAACAATCCTGGAAGCCAGGTGGAGAGCATTTGGATAAAAATTAAAGGGGAAAGAAACAACAGGGATGTTATTGTGGGAGTCTACTACAGACCCCCGACTCAGGCAGAAGAACTGGATGATGCCTTTCTAGAACAGATGACCACACACTCAGAAAGGAGAAATATAGTAGTGATGGGTGACTTCAACTATCCGGATATTTGCTGGAAGTCAAACTCGGCAAAATCCTTGAGGTCTAGCAAATTCCTCACTTGCCTCGAAGACAATTTCATTGTTCAAAAGGTGGAAGAGGCAACAAGGGAGTCAGCTATTTTGGATCTGATCCTAACTAACAGGGAAGACCTAGTTAATGGGGTGCAAGTGGTTGGATCCTTAGGCGGGAGTGATCATGTCCTCCTGGAGTTTATTATACAGTGGAAAGGAGAAGCCAGGCATAGTCAGACACGCATTCTAGACTTTAGGAAAGCTGATTTTACTAAACTTAGAGAAATACTGAGGGTGATCCCATGGACAGGAATACTAAAAGAGAAGGGAGTTCAAGACGGATGGGAGTTTCTCAAAAGGGAGATACTGAAGGCACAATTTCAAACCGTGCCAATGAGGAGGAAGAATGGGAGGTGTCTCAAGAAACCAGGATGGATGACTAAGGAACTTGCAACTGAACTATGTTTTAAACGGAACATGTATAAGAAATGGAAAAATGGGGAAATCACAAAAGAGGAATTCAAACAAATAGCTAGCACGTGTAGGGTTAAAGTCAGAAAAGCTAAAGCGCAGAATGAAATCAGGCTTGCTGGAGCGGTTAAGAACAATAAAAAGGGCTTTTGGGGGTATGTCAGTAGCAAAAGGAAAAAGAAGGAAATGGTAGGGCCACTGTGTGGAGAAGATGGCAAAAAGTTAACAGGGGACAGAGAAAAGGCAGAATTACTCAACACCTTCTTTGCTTCAGTCTTCTCAGAAAAGGCAAAGGGTGCTCAACTTGAGGATAATGGAGCAGAGGACAGAATAGGAGAATTTCATCACAGAATAAGTAAAGAGATAGTACAGAAACATCTGGTTAATCTAGATGAATATAAGTCTCCAGGACCAGATGAATTACATCCAAGGGTATTAAAAGAACTGGCAAATGTAATATCAGAACCATTGGCAATAATCTTTGAGAATTCCTGGAAAACAGGAGAGGTCCCAGCGGACTGGAGGAGGGCAAATGTTGTCCCCATCTTCAAAAAGGGGAAAAAAGAGGATCCCAACAATTATCGTCCAGTTAGTCTGACATCAATACCCGGAAAGATTCTGGAGCAGATCATTAAACAGAGAGTCTGTGAACATCTG
This sequence comes from Phrynosoma blainvillii, assembly GCA_026167975.1. Classification (NCBI taxonomy): domain Eukaryota; kingdom Metazoa; phylum Chordata; class Lepidosauria; order Squamata; family Phrynosomatidae; genus Phrynosoma; species Phrynosoma blainvillii. The sequence goes on along the minus strand of JANUYF010000002.1, from coordinate 254,312,204 downwards.
GAAGATAATTTCATAATCACAAAAAGTCAACATGGGTTTCAGAGAAACAGGTCATGCCAGACAAATCTGATCTCTTTTTTTGATAAAATTACCAGCTTGGTAGATGAAGGGAATGCTGTGGATATAGTATATCTTGATTTCAGTAAGGCCTTTGACAAGGTTCCCCATGACATTCTTGCAAGCAAGTTGGTAAAATGTGGGCTAGACAAAGTAACTGTTACATGGATTTGTAATTGGTTATCTGGTCGAACACAAAGGGTGCTCAACAATGGCTCCTTTTCAACCTGGAAAGAAGTGACCAGTGGGGTGCCACAGGGCTCTGTCCTGGGCCCAGTGCTATTCAATATCTTTATTAATGACTTGGATGACGGTATTGGGGGCATAGTTATCAAATTTGCAGATGACACCAAATTAGGAGGAGTAGCTAATACCCCAGAGGACAGGATCAAAATTCAAAATGACTTGAGCAGACTAGAAAGTTGGGCCAAAGCTAACAAAATGAAATTCAACACAGAGAAATGTAAGGTACTGCACTTAGGGCGGAAAAACGAAAAGTACAGATATACGATGGGGGACACTTGGCTGAATGAGACTACGTGTGAAAGGGATCTAGGAATCCAGGTGGACCACAAGTTGAACATGAGTCAACAGTGCGATGCAGCAGCTAAAAAGGCCAATGCAATTTTAGGCTGCATCAGTAGAAGTATAGTGTCTAGATCAAGAGAAGTAATAGTGCCACTATATTCTGCTTTGGTCCGGCCTCACCTGGAATACTGTGTCCAGTTCTGGGCACCACAATTCAAAAAGGATGTGGAGAAATTGGAGCGTGTCCAAAGGAGGGCAACTAAAATGGTGAAGGGTCTGGAAACCAAGCCCTATGAGGAACGACTTAGGGAGCTGGGGATGTTTAGCCTGGAGAAGAGAAGGCTGAGAGGTGATATGATAGCCGTGTTTAAATATTTGAAGGGATGTCATATCGAGGAGGGAACAAGCTTGTTTTCTGCTGCTCCAGAGACTAGGACCCGAAACAATGGATGCAAGCTGCAAGAAAAGAGATTCCACCTCAACATTAGGAGGAACTTCCTGACAGTAAGGGCGGTTCGACAGTGGAACACACTCCCTCGGAGAGTAGTGGAGTCTCCTTCCTTGGAGGTCTTTAAGCAGAGGCTGGATGGCCATCTGTCAGGGATGCTTTGATTGGGAGTTCCTGCATGGCAGGGGGTTGGACTGGATGGCCCTTGTGGTCTCTTCCAACTCTATGATTCTATGATTCTATGATTCTATGATTCTATGATTTTGTTTACTTCATTATCTAGTTGTAGATCTTCTGTAGTCAAGGCATTATTTTCATTTTCTTTATGTTTAATATTAGGTCTGCCTTTGCACTTTCTTCTTTGACCTTCCTTAGTAATTGTTATAAGTCTGTGATGTTTTCTCCTAATAATATGGTGTCATCCACATATCTTAGATTGTTGATGCTCCCTTCCCCATCTTCACTCCTCCTTCTTCTGAGTTTAAACCTGCTCTTCATATGATATTTTGTGCATACAAGTTGAACAAATAAAGGGATAGAATGCAGCCTTACCTGACCCCTCTGCCAAGTAGGAACCATTATGTTTCTCTGCATTTTTTTTTTCTAACAGTAGCAGCCTCTTATCCTAAGTACAGGTTTCTCATCAGGAGTATTAGAAGTAATGGCACTCCTATGTCCTTAAGAGACACCCTTAGCTTTTTGTGATCTATGCCTTCAAAGTCTTTGCTGTAGTCTATAAAGTACATACTGATATTTTCCCCCTGTAATTCATTGGTATGCTCCATTAACCATCATATGTTTGCAATGTGGTCCGTAGTGCTGTTTCCTTTCTTGAACCCCACTTTCATCTTTGGGATTTCTTTCCCCATATATAATTGGAGTCTTTGGGGGGGGGCTGCAGCCAGGCGGCTCTGGACTGCCCCTGCAAGCCACAGATCAGGGCCACAGCTACCCAATGCCGTGGACCCGATCCTCCCTTTTGCCACCCCTGAAAGAGTGGCAAAGGGCGGGCTATAAATTATTATTATTATTATTATTATTATTATTATTATTACTTCTTTCAGGGGCGGCAAAAGGGTGCCCTAAGAGCCGGCACATGGCTCTTTAGTGCCCCTTCTGGTGCAGTGCATCAAGATGCTATGCCAGGAGGACGTTCTGACACCGCACCCTGTGCGGAACGGCACACGGCATCAGGACGTCGTTGGGCTGAGGTTGGGGTGGCTGGCATGCTGCTGCCCCTCCCCATCTCTGCCTCCAGGCTGGCCCTTTGGGCCAGTCTGCAGAGGCCCTATGTTGTAGAATTTTGTGTATAATTTTACTTGCATGGGAAATTAATGCTATGGTCCTGTAGTTGCTGCAATCATCTCTCTCTCTCTCTCTCTCTCTCTCTCTCAATCTCTCTCTCTCTTAAGCATGGGGATGTATATTGATTGTTTCTATTCTGTTGGCCACCATTTTCTTCTCCATATTTGTTGAAATTTATTAGCTGCCACTAGCATTGATTCCGTCCGTGTGGAATGTAGAAATACAATTGGAATATCATTATTTTTCCCAATTTCTTTTATTCCAGCTTTCACCTCACTCTTTAGAACTTGTGGTTCATCTTCATGTGGTTCTTTTTTTCATGTGTCATTCATCTTTTCATCTCTTTCATATAACTCTTCTGTACATTGCACCCATGCAATCATAGAGTTGGAAGAGATCACAAGGGCCATCAAGTCCAACTCCCTGCCATGCAAGAACTCCTAATCAAAGCATACCTGACAGATGGCCATCCAGCCTCTGTTTAAAGACCTCTAAAGAATGAGACTTCACCACTTTGCTAGGGAGTGTGTTCACTGTCGAGCAGCCATTACTGTCAGGAAGTTCCTCCTAATGTTGAAGTGGAATCTCTTTTCCTGTAGCTTGCATCCATTATTCCAGGTCCTGTTCTTTGGAGCAGCAGAAAATAAGTTAGCTCCCTCCTCAATATGACATCCCTTCAAATACTTAAACAGGGCTATCATATCACATCTTAACCATCTCTTCTCCAGGCTAAACATACCCAGTTCCCTTAGTCGTTCCTTGTCTTTTCATTTCTTCTTGATTTTATAGTATACTCTTTTATTGTCATATACCATCCCCACCATTGGTTTGAACTTCCCTTTGAGTTCCCAGATCCTGTGGAAGAGATCTCTTATTCTTCTTTTGTTGTTGTTGTTTTCTTCTATTTCTTTGCATTGATCATTATAGTAGTACTCTTTACCCTTGAGCAATAGTCACTGTACAGTTGCTTTAATGGTTCTGGTTTTGTTCCTATCTCCCTTTTCTTTTGCTTCTCTTCTTTACTTTACTGCTTGAAGTGTTTCATATGTTATCCATTGTTTCTTCTCAGATTTTTTGTCCTGCAATAGTGCATTTCTTCATTCATCTTTGATTGTGTCTTTGGTTTCTTTCTAAGGTTCTTCTGGTTCTCAGTCAATTATGATTAATAGTACAAAATCTATTTCTTAAATTGTTAGTAAATTGTTGAGATATTGTTCAAATTATATTTTGGTAAAACTACTGTTTTTGTTTTCTTCTTCAGCGTTATCCTAATTTTTGATATAAGTAGTCATGATTTGTACCACAGTCAGCACCTGGTCTAGTTTTGCTACAATAAATGATAGACCCTCTCCATCTTCTGCCTCCAATTATATAGTCTATCTGATTTTTGTATTGTATGCCTGAAGATACCCATGTGTATAGTCTCCTCTCTGGTTGTATGAAAAAGATGCAATGAGTAGGTTGTTCAGTATTATGTATTAAGTATGTATATGCTCAATAGAATATATACATTAAAATATAAATAACTCCATTCTTAAAATAATACTTTAGCAAAGGCAGCCTGAACAGAAACTCAAGAGGTTAAGATTTCCCATGATCCTATTCAGCATATGTTTGTTCATGTGCAACAGCACAGCATTTTTCTGGATTTTAGTTTCTGTCTGTATATACAATATATATTATTTCTGCTTTCTGATTAAGAAAATCAGATTCATAATGGAGGAAAATAAATATTGGCCAATGAGAATGGTCAGAGAGATTGCACACTTCTTTTGAAGCAACCAGGCTTCATTACTGTCAGATGCCTAGTGGACCCTTGGTTTAATGTTTAATGGTACTTCATTAATTGTTACGGGAGTTATGTTAAGGGTGAATGCACATTTTGACACTATAATGCTCCATTTTGTAATGTGGATTGCAATTATAACCAGATGATTAATTTGTTAAATACCTTCGATAAGTGCTAATTTGTGCTAATTTCCAAATAGAAAATGGACTAGAAGCAGATTGTATAATTATTAAACATATATTTTCCACTTTTGCCCACTGCTAAGGATATCCTTCTCTTTGCAGGTTGGAAGAGCAGATGTTTCTCCCAATTGGTCTCAGTGCCTTGCTTCAGTCAAATGGCAGTGAAGGCCTCTGACTCTATCCCTTCCTAAACAACAGATGGTTATTTTACCAAGATGGTGAAGAAGCTGTGAGAAATAGTTTAAAATAATTAACTGTAACGAAAGTCAGTATGTCGTAGTGGTTGAGTACTGGCTCAGTATTCTGGGAGTCCAGGATTCAGATCCCCACTGTGCCATAGAACCCCCCTGGATAACCTTGAGCTGGTTATGCTCTCTCCACCTTGCAGGAATACAATGGTAAATCTCCTCTGAAGACATCTTGTCAAGAAAACCCTAGAAAACCCTAGAGGAGAGTAACCATAAGTTGAGTTCAGCTTGAAGACGCATAACAGAAAAAATAAAATAATATATGATGTTAAACTAAATTAATGCATTAATTCATATTGCAGTTTGGTATGTTTACACACATAGTTTGAATGCACTGTTCATAGCACCAATAAAAATCTGCAAAAAATATGCTGTCAAAACATATTGTGGGAACTGATACAAATATGAGGAATGAACAAATCATAATTCCAGCAATTCTTTCAGAATATTGCACCAAACAAAAATCAAAGAAGGCCTGTGCTTTCCAGATTGACCACCTATGCATGGGAACAGACTTCTGCACATGGGTCCACCTTCTGTATGTGGCCTCTTAGGCACACAGACATGCAGTATGGAAATCCCATCTGACACACTACTTTCCTCTTTCCCATATAGGCTTCTGATTATATATTGAAAGGGCACCTAATAAAATGAGCAACAGTACTAATTTAAACAACACTTATCTTTACAACTTGTTTACTACACTGTAGTTCCAGAGAGTATGAAACAAAGAGGGAAATGTGTAATGTGGTGCTAATATGTTCCTAGAATTCAAGGAAGGAAGGAAATAAATTGCCTCACTTGTTACTAAATTACAAATCTTTTGATCACTTAACATGAAAAGATTTTCTCACTGAACATTAAGGAAGTCTTCTTCCTATTATTTACTGTCATACTACTGCTACTACTACCAATCTTGGGTTTCATACCTTGCATGTGTGTTTTAATCCACAAAACAATATAGATTATCAAGAGGGTAACCTCCATGCAAGAAATGTACCTTCTGTAGGCTTTGCAACTGGATGCATTAGAAAACATCCTTCCAATCCACATTGGACAAAAAAGGCTGGGATATCTGCAAAACATGAGTCCTTTGTGGTAAGTCCATTGAAGCAACAGGCAGACTGGGTGCTTTGAAGCTTGTTTCTGGGGCGGGGGGATGTCTCTCCCTATGTAACATTTTCCTTTAAAGGAACAGAGGGGATGTTCAAACAACTATGTGCAGGTGGCTTTGCTAAAGTTGATCATAAGAATGATGCTTTTGCCCATAGAAAAGGAGGGTAAATAAACTTCTGAAGGTTAGTTTAATATTAAACAGAGAATCCAAGTATCAACACAGAATTTGATAAAGGAAAGAAATTAAGTTTAAAATTGTGTCTCTGTACAACCATTACAAAGAAGCATCAGGATGACAAGTCTGAAAGAGCAGTTTACTGGTGACCTTGGGCATTCTACTTTGCTCAAGAAAGTGCTTTGTTTGAATTCTCCTTTGTACAGCAGTGATTTATTTTTTCCACCAAATTGAGATTGAGTTGTATTTGTCTGCTATAGAAAAAACAAAAATAAAAATGTGGCACTAGACAGACTAATACATTTTATTTGGCACAAACATTTGTTTAGGCCACACAATCTGATGAAATGGGTTACAATTCACAATAATTTTCAATTTTATGTGCAATTTTTTTAATCACAACACATCAAATCGCCTTGAGCCCTAGCTTTGAGGGAAAGGCACAGGATAAATAATCTAATAGATTAGAGGTTTAAACTACATATGTTATGGCACCCTTCTTCCCAAACTCAATACATAATTGGACTCAGTAAACCCAGCTATTCTCTCTGGTCCTATATAGAGAACTAACACAGTTTATTCAAAAACTAATTGCAAGTCAAATCTAATCATTCCCTCACATTTATCAGAAGGGGCATGATTTACCATCAATGTTTAATCTTTTTTTGATCCTTCAAACCCCCTGCCTCCTTCAATATTCATCACCTTCCAAACATCCTTCTCACTCCACAAACCCATCAACCTATTAATCTTTACCCTGCTTCCCTTATTTACACTATACAATTATATCACTGTGATCCCACTTTAACAGCCATAGTTCTGTCCCACAGAATCCTAGGATGGGAAATTTAGTAGGAGAGTCCTTTTGAATCCTCAGGCATAGAGATCCTCTGGTGCCTTTGATCAAACAAACTACAAACTCCATGATTCCATAGGATGCAGCCAGGGCAGATAAAGTGGCATCATACTGATATAACTGAAGTGCAAATATGCTCCTGGCTGCAGCTTTTCTGTCACCAACCAGCAGTGAGGCAGAAGATTGATGGGGTTTCTCACCCTCCCACCTCGCATACCTAAAGCATTCCATTACTCAATAGCTCTGTGTGCCCAAGCTTCCCCAGAATATTACTGTATCTGTCTTCCATGTGTAGGAAAAGAGAGAGAGATAATAGGCCTTCTTCCCTCTTTCTTTTCATCTACCACCTCTAGCACATCAGCAGCCAGATAAAAGAGTGAATGGGAAACTCAATCTTGGAATTATAGTGAGAAGTATTCCTAAGGCATGTCTAGGCTACCCCCCTGTCTGTGTAGGGACCCACTACTAAAGCATCCCTGCCAGGTAGTTACCCAAACTCGTCTTTGGAGCCTCCAGTGAATGAGAGTCTAACCTTCTGATGCACTGTGAAACAGCTTTTCCCATTTAAAAAATCTGCCTAATAGTTTGAGAAGGAGAGATGGAAGGGAGGTTAAGTCATGTTCCTTCCTGGCTTAGCTTAAAGTCCAGGCCAGAAAAGTCATGATGCTCACTCTCATTTGGAATACAAGCATTAAGATCTCTGGAGAGTTATCTAGAGCATCAATCATTTAATCTTGCCTCATTATAACAACGTTGATTTCAATAAGCAAAAAAAAAAAAAGACATTATCACCTTGGGGAGAGCAGAAGTGGAACAGCAGAAGAGTGTTATCAGAAGGAAGACGGAGAGCATGGGGGGGGGGGAGGAAAATCAACTTGAGGGTTGCAGTTTTGGAAGAAAGGTTGAGGCAGAGCATAAAAACATTGTCATTTTTCCCCCACTACATTTCCCACAATCCCTCAGCCAGTATGGACACTTGTAATTCCAAAAAGTTCTAATCCAAACAAGTAACATTTGCAGACTCTGGATAAAAGGGAGATGAAGGGTATGACACAAGGTTTCCTAAGAGCCCTCCAAGCCCTTTGAGGATTCCCATTTTGACTTTTGAGTGCACTTGGGTCATCAGTACCTGTCATTAGTATTAATTATAGAGCTCAGTTACATCCTTAGCATCTACTACATGCCATAAAACATTTCAGTATTTTTTTAAGAAATGCAAGAATGAATTTAAAGGATTCAGTTTAGGAAAATACCAATGCTTAAAGGAAAATATACAGTTTTAAGCATTCCTACCCTTAGTAGTCAGCATAGTAAATCTTAACATTACTGTTATATCAATCCTTTTCCTAATAAGTTCTTTGGGTCTTAAAACCAGGGTGGCTGCTCTGGACATGATGTTTGAACTATTTTTAAAGAAACTATTTTTAGAGAGCTAGCATGGTGTAATGGCTTGAGTATTGGACTAGGGGTGCAGTTTGACACCACTTAAGTGCTATAGCTCCATCCTATGGAATCTTGGGGTTTGTAGTTTTACAAAGTCTTTAGCCTTCTCTGCCAAAGACTGCTGGTACCTCACTAAACTACACATCCCATGGAGTTATGGCAGTTAAAGTGGTGTCAAACTGCATTATTTCTGCTGTATATGCACCTTAGAACTCTGGAGAATGGGATTCAGAAGATATTTACTATTGCAGCAATAGTTCCACAATCATAAATATATAGTATAACTGAATATGGAGCAGCTACAGATCTATAACTGTAATACAGACTGCCAGCTATTGTTTCTTGTTCATCTCTTAATATTGTGTGCCACCAGTACTGAGAAAGTGCCCTGAAGAACTCAAAAGCTCACACACTTTTGGTTCATTTAGGTTGGTCCTGATAAAGATATTGCCCAGCTATGAACCTGGAAAGTGTTTCCACACTCTAGTGTGAGCAGAAGGTGTTAAACAGCTCTGCTTTCTACTCTGAAAGCTCATGATGGGAAATTTCCATGTGATTTCTCACTTTTGCATTTGTTAGCTCTTGGAAGATTCTACTGATTGCTAGGGCTTAATAGTACACAAGCTGCCATTCTGACACATAATTACTCTTTCATGCTTCATCAATTGTACCTTCTGAGCTTTTCTAAGACCTTGTGCACTATCTGCACAAGCTCCAATTAACATATACAGCATCAAACTTTATTTTATGTCTTACATATAGGGAATTTGGAAAACTTCCTACATTTTTAAACAATCAGACCAAATTTGTGCTTCCAGAATGAATACACTAATTGGGGCAGATATCCTTTGTATCTATACCTCTCCATATTTCATGAGGCAGCTCTCAGGACAAAAATAGATCTATAAATTTTATATTTTAGGGAATGTATACCAAACTGTATAGATTATTTAGTCATGCCTGTATCTGTGGAGGAAATGCATACAATTGCAATTCAAATGTTTGTGTTTCCTTTGAAGGTGCAGATTTTAAAAACTGCTGAAAATAAGACTGACTGGACTTAGAATTGAACATTTAAAACAGATTAAAAGAGAGCAAAAACAAAAGCATCCTAGGCTGGATGAGAGCCAATAAGGTGAAGGTGAATTCCAGCAAGACTGAGGTTCTCTGGGCTGGTGGTTCTCAAATCCATCAACTGGGTAAGCAACCTGACTTGGATTCAGTTTCAAACTCACTGAAGGAACAAGTAGACAGTTTTGATGCACCCCTTGAGCCATCCTTGTTACCAAAAGACCGGGTGGCCTCACTGGCTCAGAGTATCCTTGAGAAGCTTGGCCTCTCCAAAGCCACCCTCAGCAAGTCATAGATTTACTCTTGTAAGTAATCTGTAATCTGGATTACAGCCATTCACTTTAAATGTGGCTGTGCTGCAGCCCCATGAATACAATACAATAGCAATAGTAAGTACATTTCTAAACTGCTTATCATTGCAATTAAGTACTCCCTAAATGGTTTATAATGTGTAAGCTAATTGCCCCCAATAAACTGGGTACTCATTTTAGCAACCTTGGAAGGATGCAAACCTGAGTTGATCTTGAGCCTTTGGCTGGTATGGAACTCACAACCTTGCAGTTTGTGAGGGAGTGGATGCAGTACATGCATTTAACCACTGTGCCACCAGGGCTCCTACAAAATACAGTAGCTAGCTTGCCATCCAGAAAATCATATAAAAAACCCACATCACACTGTTTTTAAAGAAACTGCACTAACTGCCCATATGCTTCCAGTCAAAGTTCAAGGTGTGACTGACAACACTCAAAGCTCTAAATGGCCTTGAGCCATGATATTTGAAAGGAATGTCTCCCCTTGTGCAAATGCTCATGCAGTGAGGAGGACTTCCTCTGTATCTCATAATTTGAAACAAGGCATTATGTAAAGACAGGGGAGAGGGCCTTCTCAACTGACACAGCATGCCCTGACAACCTATTTATGACCACACCTGAGTTAACTGTTCAAATACCCAAACAATCAATGTGGGGGTAGGTGACAAACCCTTGGAAAGGGGAAAAAATTCCTAAAAGTGACCAGAAATCTCACTCTGATGTAGAGGCGGGTAGATGGGCCGAGGAAATCGCAAGAGGCTGATGGGAGGGGGTGGAGGCCTTAATTAGGCTCCGTTCCACTCCCAACCCTCTCAACACAGCACAGGCACACCAGCTGTTTTTACTCTGACCTCAGTTCTTCATGGCCAGTATAAACCAGCCCAGAGATGTGGATTGCAGTACTCTAACTGGGAGTTACCAGTGCATGAACTACTGTGGCTAGGTTATCTCTCTCCAGGAAAGGCCAATTGAAGCTGGTGCTAAGCACTCTGTGCCAGAGTCCACTTGGGCCTCCAGTGACAAGGATGAATCTAGAAACATTCCCAAGCTACACACCTGCTCCTTCAGGTGGAGTACAACCACATCCAGAACAGGGTCTTTACCCAATTCCTAAACATGAGAACCATCAATCCACAGAGCTATCATCTTATTCAGTTTCATTTTATTGGGTCTCACCTACCACAGACACATGTCCAGTACCTGAACAGCTCACCTGACTCCAATAACAAGGAAAAATAGAGCTGAGTGCATCCACTCCACTCCAAAACCCTTTATGACTTCCCCCAACAGCTTCATGTATATATTGAACATCATGTGGATTGATGGTTCCAGTCACTTCCAGGTTGTTTTTGAAGGGAAGGGGACTGGGGGCTTGGTGCAGCCACAAAGGAAAAAAAAAATTAAATGGCACATATACCACTAGAATTTGTCTTTATCATTATGAAGATGTAACTTGCATGATGGTCAATGTAACCACAAAGGAGTTGCTCAGAGCTGACTGTGAGGTTGTATAGTGTGTCCCATCCCCTTCTCTTCTGAGGTAAGTACCATGGGGGCTCCGCACACACTGATAATAAAGAACCACCTCCATTAAGAACCAGACATCAATCAATGTGATCATACTATCACTTTCCTAAAAATAAGGACTCTTCTGTTGACCTAACTATTTAGAACCATTCTAAAGAATTTTAAATCAATGCATCAAGAATGCTTAATAACATGTATGGACACAACAGATTAGCAAATGGCATGTAAAGCATCAACTTTTTAAATTATGTTAATTATTTTCAGTGTAATCTTTTAAAATAAATGGAAAGATAGCATTCCAGAAGAAATCACCATGAAAACACCTTGTTTTGGTTTGGTTTGGCTTGTTTCTTACAGCTATATTGAAGGATTATAAATACAAGTTGTTAAATTTTGTTGTTGCTGTTGTTTTCCCCAGTTTCTTTCTTAGTGTGAGAGATGTGCTCTGCCTAGACACAGCTCATTAACTTATGTGTGAACTCTCAAGTCATCTGTATTTTTAAGCTTAAAAGCTGATTTTAAACACTGCCCTCATTTACCCTCCATTATGTCACCCAGCTACTATGTCATACACTTTCATCCATCTAGAAGACATTGTTCAGGGCTGGTGGTTTGGAGATGAGACAAGAAAAGGCAGTATGGGAGTCTTCTCTTTGCATGAATGACCATTTATTCAGACTGAGGAGCCAGTTCAGAGTCGGAGGCACAAATGACCAGGAGCAATCCTATGGCCCCCAGGGGGTCCTTGTCAATCTCCAGTTTGTTTGATCCTTGACCATCTTGGCTGGTTGGGAACAAGCAAAAACTAGCCTGAGCATTTGAGCAATATACAGCACTCTTTGAAGGAAGCAAGAGTAACACTTTTTTAAGAGAATGGGATTATTGGATTCCTTGGGCCTGATTCATTTACCAGCCACTGTCAAGATGATCCATCCTGGGCACACCTGGCTTTAGGCCCAGTTTTGGAATGACATGTCCTGATGTGTAATTTTTACTAGGAACCTGAGAGGGAGAGAAAAGTCCATTTGTTTTTCTGGGGCTTTCCATCTGCTTTTAAAGCTACCAACTATAGTATCCCTCTAGGTCTTCTGTGGATTGGGGAACTATAAACATTGCTTTTATTTATTCAGAAAGGCTAGAGAAGGTGGTCTAAAGAATGGATGCTCAGCTCAATGGCTTAACACTCTTCAATGATGCTTAGATTTGGTAGCTCAGTTCTGGATTGAGTTGAGGCAGGTCACTTGTCACAGTTCCTAAAGGCTATTTTAAAAATCACTCAGATGTTGTGGATGCAAATAAATGTAACTCTAGAGCAGATGATTAATAAAAAAAAGTAAAGAATGTACATTTTATTCACATAGAATACAAATTTCCAAGCTTCTAGTGGTATTTACCTTTTTTTGCTTTAAATAACTGTACTTTGCAGTTTATGCTATGTATCCTGGAGCTGAGAAAATTACTTTTAAGAAGAATGGATACAAGGACATGATGAAACAATCCATAACTGAGCATCAGTTGGGTAACATTTGAGGGCTCAGAGCATCATTTGAGCACAGCTTGTTTATGGTTCCATAGTTCCATAACATATCCATTCTTCTGCAAAGTAACCTTTGTCTAATTTAAAAACAAACAAACAAACAAATAGCATTCTTATTATTGGCAACTGCTTCTGAGATACAATAAGTGTGCCTTTCATCCTTAAACAAAACAATGCTGGCTGGAACTGATGCAGAATGCAGTTCAACAATATCTTGATAGTCACAAATTCTCTACCAATCTTAGGAAACAAATGCTGCTGACAGTTACAATATTTATTTATTTATAACCTTACTTTTTCCCAGCACAGGACCCAATAAATAAATAAATAACATCAGCTTCCACCCTAAATTTAACTAGAACAACTTACAAATGTTCCTTTGCAAATGAATAGAAGTAAAGTAAGCTGATCAATCCCAGTAGCTTTTCTCAGTCTTAAAATGTGGCAAAAGAAAATTGTATGAACGAAGCAGACAATCATGGGTTTTGAATATTTTTCCATATTTGAACACTTTTAAATGTTTTATTTGCTTATTTTTAGTATACCACAGTGGATGAAGTGTAACTGTGCAATTTTTAAATTCTTGATTTCTGATAACTTCATATGGTTCATATGCTTAATAAAACTCTCTGTGAAGCAGGAGTGGGGTCATGGGCTCTACAACTTTCCAGTGTCTGCACTTTTGACACAAATGTGTTGTTTGATGTTGTTTGCCTTCAAGTCATTTCCAACTTATTATGACCCTAAGGTTAACCTACCACAGTTTTCTAGGACTGAGATTGTCTAACTCACCCAAAGTCACCTAGTGGATTTCCATGGTTGAGCTCAAACAACTACACCAAACTGGCCAAACAAATATCTACATTTAAACTAATAAGTAACCTTGTAAGACATCAATTTAAATATTTTAAAAATGAAATTTGGTTTCATTATTTTGAAGATAGTGTCTAAAAAGGGAGCTGACCAACTTACCAGGCTGGTCAGGTAGGTGTAGGGGCAGCCACCAGGACTGTGTTGCCTTCCCGGATGCCTATAACTCCTAGCAGGTGCTGGGGGGAATTTGGTGGGCCCTAATAGGCTGCCGGGACCATGGGAGGGTGGTACTTGAGGCTTGGGCTAGGACTACACATCCTGCATGCATTGGGAGCCAGAAGCTTCTCCCCATTGGCCAGTGCCAGGGTGAGGGGGCTCTGTGATTGGCTGGGAGGCAAGACTTCTGGGCTTCCAGCATTCTGATTGGTTGTTGGACCTCTATAAGGCCACATGAGAAGGCAGATTGGCATCATTATAGCTCAGCTCTCACAGTGGCAACAGCAAGGCAGAGCTCTAGAGTCAAGGGACATTTAGGCAAACCATTAGGCCCACAAGGACCAGTGAAGTCATGAGGCAGCTGGCCAAACAAGCCAGTGAGCAGGTCAGGCCCCTGAGAGGCAGTTCAGCCCTGTGGCAGCAAGCCAACAGGCCGGATCTAACCCCTCCTGGGATGGAGGAGGCCCAGTAGGCCCTGAAAGGGGATAGGCTGGGCAGGTGGCAGCAGTGGTGGCATGGCGGTGAGTGCCACAGGTAAGGGACCAACCAGACTATGCCACCTAAGGGCTCAATGAAAGGAGCTGAGTGTACCACCCGAACTCAGACTGGATATCCTATGATATCATGGGTGGACCTGGCCCCCAGGAGGAACTGGAAGCAGCACTCTACACCAACAACAGCTACTCCCACTTTATCTCCATTGCTGGGTGACAAGGTGCTAGCGGTTTTTACCTGCACCTTCTCTGCCTTTGTTGAGCAGGTTGGGTGCACCAGTGCACTTCCTACTCCTGGGCCATACACAGCAGGGATGCCTACCAATGCAGACCAGGCAGCAATTGGCTCAGCCCAGCAGAAGAACTAGGAATGTGATTGGGCTGGGAGCAGGAGGGTAATGCGTCCTGCATCTTCCTCCACTAGCACAAGTAGCCCATCTGGCAGCAGCAGCAGCTCTAGCTGCAGCTCATCTAGCTGGATTTCCAGAAGAAGTTCTTCATCCATGGCCTTCTCTGCTAACAAGCACAATAAGTAGAAACGGAGGCATGGCAGCAGGAAGAAAGTCAAAAAGTCTTGGGAAAAAGGTGGCCAGGGCAGAAGGGATGGAGATGGTGAGTCTTCCAGTCTGGTGGTGGACAAGGATGAATATTGGTTGGGGGGAGCTTTGGTACCGGGGTTGCCTTCTTAGGCCATCAGGTGCAGGACTAGGCATCCAGGATTGGGTGGCATATGGGAGGCATACCAGGACTTGTCCTTCCCCACCTTCACTGACAATGAGGGCCACCTGGCCTTCACTTGTCCAAAAAGATCCAGAGCCGCGTACTCAAGGGGTACTTTGTGGATGTTTTCACCATGCTGAAACCTGCAGGGGAGGAGGGCTGCTCCCCTACATCCAGCAAGAAGGGTAAGTAGGATGCCAATGTAGACCCATTGGAATGATCTTTCTCCAATTGGATGGAGGGCTGTTCCATTTCCATGGAGGTTGTCCAAATGGCTTACCCTGAGCAACATTGGCACCTTTCCAACCACTTGGCCAATGTCCTCAAGGCCTGGGCCATTGTAGTGGAGGCGATACTGAAGGCTATGACACTGCTTTTCATAAGCAGGCATCCCAAAGCAGCAGAACCAAGTGGGATCTCATCAACCATGCAATTTGGCTGGTTGAGGTGGGTCCTCACATCAAGGGGAGGGGTGACCCCACCCCAAGCACCACAAAATGGGTGGGTTGGGGAAGGATCCCCACAGGTTGCTCTTCTGGGAGGTCAAGTTGGGAAAATTGCAGCTTCGAGTATTGTTGTGAGCTCTGCTGGGGCCCTCATGCCAAGCTGGTGTGCCCCTGACTGTCTGGTGCCTGACAGACCCTTCACCCTGGATGCCCCATCCCAGCAGCCTCCAGCAAGAAGAAGGGAGCCTCTGGCTCTGGAACCAGAGGGTTTAGGGGTCTAAAATGAGCTCGCCGAGGCTGCTCAGCCATGTTTCAGCCTTGCCACCACACTTGTGCACCTTTCCGCTTTGCTCCCAATTCTCAGATGCTACCCTGACAAGAAGTCAGCCACCTTTTTGGCGGAAGACTTCACCCAAGGTTTCAGAATCCTGGCTGCTGGCCCGAGACTGGCTTCAGATGCCCAGAATCTAAAATCTGCCTAGGAAATGCCACAGGTCATCAGGAACAAAATTTTGAAGTAGTGTGAAGCAGGCAGGGTGGTGGACCCCTTCATCACTCTGCCCATGCTCAATCTGGGGTTTTCCCCTCTTGGTGTGCCCCCCCCCAAAAAATGCTGGGTGAATTACGCCTCATCCACCACCTTTCATACCCTCCAGGGGCATCAATCAACTATGCTATTCCCCCCCCCCCCCAGAGCTTTGGTGCATTATGCTTCCTTTGACCATGCTGTGCAGCTCATCCAGGCATGTGGTCAGGGAGCTCTAATAGCCAAGTATGACATCCAGTTGACAGTCCAATCATTGTCTGTCCACCCCAATGATTTTTGCCTCCTGGGCATCAAATTTGAAGGGCAGTAGTATTTTGATAAGGCCATGCCAATAGGCTGCTCCATAAGCTGTGCGGCTTTTGAGACTTTCATTTCCTTCCTGGAGTGGGAGGTGAAGGGCTGCACCATGTCCCCTTGGATCACCCATTACCTAGATGACTTCCTGTTTGTCAGGGATGCCAGGGGTGAGGGTTGTGCCAAACTTTTGTCCACTTTCCAAGTTCTGGCTGCTGAGCTGGGGGTTCCCTTAGTGGCAGAAAAGACCAAGGGCCCCACCACTTCCCTCATTTACCTGGATTCGGTGGCAAATGTCTCCTGCCTGCTGGATGACAAGTTTCACACCCTCCTCTCCTTGATGCATGCCACTCTCTCTGCCCATAAGATAACCCTCAAAGAAATCCAAGCCCTTCTGGAGCACCTTAATTTTGATTGCAGGGTGGCTTCCCCAGGCAGGGCGTCCTGTGCAGAGATGGCTAAGATCACAGCTGGGGTCAAGGCAACACACAACTGCATCCATCTCACCAAGGGCATCAAGCTAGACCTCAGTTTGTAGGAGGAATTCCTCAGGGATTACAATGGTGTTTTTCTGTAGCAGCACCTGTGGAACTTGGGACAGGACCTCCAGGTGCATTCAGATGCTGCTGGAAGCCCAGCACCACTGGTGTGCCCAATGCTGGCCCACCCACTGGGTACACAGAGGGATCCTCTGGGACCTCACATTCCTGGAGTTTTTTCCTATTTTGCTAGCAATTCATATCTGGGGGGAAGCCTTTGCCAACAAGGCAGTTTGTTTTTGGTGTGACAACCAATCTGTGGTTACAATCCTCAACTGGCAATCTTTCAAGTCCCTGCAGGTCATGCTCCTGGTCTGCCACTTTGTCCTGTTGTGCCTCCACAAAAACATCATGTTCAAGGCCTGTTTTGTCCCTGGCCTTGAGAATAATATTGCAGACTTTCTATCTTGTTTTCGGGAGGTCAGGTTCTGTCAGTTGGCACCTGGAGCAGACATCTCACCCATGCCTTTCCCAGAGGAGCTGTGGGAGGTTATAAACTTACTGTGATACAGGGCATCCTGTCTTTGCAGGCCCCAGCCACCCTTACGGCATACAGAAGAGCAGTTTCCAAACTTTTCACCTTCTTTGGGGAGACTGGCCTCCAGGTTCATTGGCTATTCAGTCCCACACAATCTTTCAATTCCTCATCTAGTTGAAGGACTCTGGTATCTCACCTTGCACCATGACAGTCCACCTGGCTGAAATCTCCTTCTTTTCTAAGACTGAGGGGTTCTGGGACCCTTGTGCATCCTTCTTAGTCATGAGGGTCCTAGAGGGCTAGAGGAGGACATCCCACAGAAGTGTGGATGGGAGGAGACCAATTTGCTTTAAACTTCTCTCCAAGATCTCCCTGCAGCTTAAGCAGGTCTGTAATTCAAGTGCTGAGCCCTGCTAAGAAGGCTCCATGGCTGCCACCTATGCCCTGTTAGGACTTTATACAGATACCTGGCATCCCACCTTCAGACCAAAGGCCCTCTGTTTACCCATAAGGATGGAACCCCACTTACCCGGTTCCAAGTGGTGTCAGTGCTTCATCTGCATGGACCATGGATCTGGTGGGTGTGGTTTCCTGTGCTGCAGAGCACTGGATCAGGAGTCCCTCAGGGACCCAGGGGTGCTGGGAATGTTGAGGTGTTGCCATTGTAGGGGCAGCTCCAGATCAGCATCCCCCAGTGACAAGGGGTGGAGAAGCAAAGATGCAATAAACCAGTTATCCCTTTTGTCATCCCGAAGCTTGGCTGTGACTGGACAACTTGGTTCATTGATCAACAGGCAGGTTGGTTGATGCCAGATCCAAGCCTCATGCATTTGGGCCAACCCTAGCTGTCAGCTGTACTCAATAGAATTGTGGCCTTTTCCTTCCAGTTGGATGTCTTGCCCTTCCACAGCAACAGAAAGTTGACTGAAATGCTGGGTATTTTTCTTGCACAGAAGTGGCCTGGTACTGTCAATCTGTGTCAAAAAACTTTCCAAGAGGACTCTCATAGGAGCTCTTTAGCTCCCATCATCTGAGACAAGATACAGTTGACAACAAATATTCATTGTGATGCTGCTGCTCTTTATTTGATTTCTGACTTTTTACAGTTTTACCATTTCAGTCTACCACTGAGATAGAATTAGCTGCAGGCAAGCAGCTTTTCTGGAGGAAACCATGATGGCACTTCCTTTAATTCCCATCTTTTCCTTCTATTTAGATTAGAAAATGTGGTGAGATCACTGGCAAATCAAGTGTACATCAAGTGTATATGCTGGAGCAGTAGGCAGACTTCTTGTTTTAAACCAACTGTCACATTTATACATATTTATCTTGATGTCACTTCCGACAATGCAGGAGTTTAGGAAGTTGTTCATTATGAAAGTGGGAAGTCCATTACTGAGAGAATATGAAGCAAAATAAAGCCACAGGAGTGAAGAAAATTGCCAGTTTAAAAATAAATACAAGTGTGTGGAGATCGTGAGACTTGGTACTAGGACTGTAATGATAAAATTGGTATTCTAAAGTTTATTTTAGTTGTGGCATTTTTATTGAAATTGAATGAGTGGTATTAACCAGCTGGCCTTAATGTTTTTAATATCTGCTCTGAACAGAATTACTAAATACGATTCAGATGCAAAAGACTGTTTCTTCATAGAAGAGGGTTGTTTTTTCTGAACACAGGATAAAAGAAGAGGAATAGATTAAGACATGTGAGATGTCCTACAAAATGGGCCACTTTAGTCTCTAGTTAAATGCTCTCCCAAAATTAAGAATTTGTTTTATTTTGTTGCCACTATGAAGTATTCAATTTTTAAAAATGAAAAATGATGTGATCATTTGTGACCGCAGGCATTTGATTTCATGCACTTTCTTTCCCAAACAATTTTTATAAAAATCATTTTACTTCAGAGGAGTAAACAGAACCTGAAAGTTACTGTTGGACGATAGCTCCCAAAATCTCCCAACCAGCATGTCTGGGGGCCATATTGGCTGAGAGACTCTGAGAAAGGTGAGTTTTGCAAACTTTGGGAGAAAAGAATGTACAAGCTGAACAGGTATTTATTGCTATTACCATGCTGCCAAGTCAGCTTCAATTTATGAATGAGAGACCTTCAGAAAGACCCTGCTATTAATGGACCCACAAAAGCCATAGAAATTCAGGACCACAGCTTCCTTGATTGAGTCTATCCACCTATAATGTGCTTTTCCTCTTGCTTTCTTTATCAAGCATTATTATCTTTTCCAGTGAGTTGAAATATCTCATGATATGTCCAAAGCACGATAATTTCAGTTTAGGGCCTTTGCAGACTGCCAGAAATAGTACACATTAAATTGAGGCACTGCCCTGGCTCAGTGCTAGGGAATCATGGGAACTATAATTTATTGTGGCACCAGAGCTCTCTGACAGAGAAGGCTCAATGTCTCAGAAAAAAAAATACAATTCCCATGACTCCCTAGCACTGAGCCAGGGCAGTGCGAATTTTGGCTTCTAGCTTGAGTTCAGTATTCATTTGCTCTTCAATCAATGCATTTGTCTTTTTATAGTCTATGGTATCTAGAACTCTCCCTCAACACTGGATTTCAAATAAGTAGGTCACCTTCTTGTCACTGCCCAACATTTACAACCACACATAGAAAGCAAAAATACTGAGTCCTGACATTGATATTTAATGATATATCTTTCCACTTAAAGATCTTAGTTAGTTCCTTCATGGCTGCCCTTCAGTCTTAAGACATTATCACACAAGATCCATTCTCAACATAATTGCTCTTGTTAAAGAAAATATAAACAAAGCAGTTTGTGAGCAGCCATTATCACACATCTTGTAATTGTGCAACTTAGGCTGCTTCTGCCATTGTGCTCTCTTCTGCACTTCTCTTCAACCCAGTCTCCCTGCCCTACCCTGCATGCTTTTCAAGGGTTTTACATTTTTATTCTTTATTTTACTTTTTAATACAATTCTAGAATTCTGCTAATGCAATTTATTTATTTGTAAAAAGAAAAAGAAATCGAAAAAAATAAAGGAGATCAGGCTGCTTGAGAATAGCGAGGGAGGGGGACGAAGGGGGAAGAAGAGACTGTGACCCCACATGACTGCCAATATCATGGCAGTGAGGTTTCTGCACAAGGATTAATGGAACTAGGGGCCAGAGGTGACCTTGTGTGATTAGCATCACTGAAATCCTTATTTTACAACTATAATTGTGTTTTAAAAGGAATGTGTGATAATCTCTTTATCTTATATGGGAATGCAAAAACAGTCATATAGGCAGCCAACAGCAACCTCAAAATCAACACCAGTGCCCTAATGCTGCTTCCTCATTGAAGCTGGCTTATAAAACTTGGGACTGGTGTAGATGACCCCTTTGCAAGAGGATCACTAACAAAATGAGAGCACCACTAAGAAAATGAAATCACAGCAAGAATATTTTCCAAACAAGGTTTGCATCACTTCATTTAATATCAAACTTAAGTAGAAAATGTCAGGAAAAATGGATCCTAATAGGGCTGATCAGCAACAGAAAACAGTATCAGCATGCTTGGAGGAACCTTAAAATTAAAGATAGAAAGAATGCTAAATACTACTAAGAAAAGGCTTTCTTGACATTTGGGAAATCCCATTGGAAAGAATAAAGCAGCAGTCAGATTTCTGGGCACTTTTCTCCCAATATTCATACACTGAAGAGTGTTCTAGAGAATTAATACCATATTTTCCGGCGTATAAGACGACTGGGCATATAAGACAACCCCCAACTTTTCCAGTTAAAATATAGAGTTTGGGATATACTCGACATATAAGACTACCCCTCTTCCAATGGGGGGAAATGAGAAAGTGTTGGGGGAAAGGAGTGCAAATATACTAGGTGATGCATTCTGGAGTATGTACAATTTGCAGCCAAGTAAGTGACCCTGGGCATGTCACACACTCTCAGCTTCAGAGGATGGTAATGGCAACCCCCATTTAAAGAAACATGCCAAGGAAACCCCATGATAAGGTTGCCTTAGGGTCGCCATAAGTTGGAAAGGACTTGAAGACACACAAGAACAACAAAAAAAGTCTGCAATTGTTTCATAGGTAGTACATGGGAATAGGAGCCAGCATGGTGTAGTGGTTTGAATGTTGGACTACCACTCTGGAGACCTGGGTTTGATTCCCCACTCTGCCATGAAACCCACTGGGTGAACATGAACAAGTCACACACTCTCAGCCTCAGGGGAAGGCAATGGCAAACCTTCTCTGAACCAGTCTTGCCAAGAAAACCCCAGGATAGGGGTTCACCTCTTATCCGCTGCTGCCTCCTTCACCTCTTATCTGCTGCTGCTTCCTCCTCCTGCCTCACACCACACCACGCCACCCCTTGCTCCTCTCCTCCTTCTCTCACTTGGCCTTCCTCTCTTTGTCCTCCTCCCGCCTTGCACTGCGCCACCCCTTCTCCCTCCTCCTCCACCCGGAGTATAAGATGACCCCCGAGTTTGGAGAAGATTTTCCTGGGTTAAAAAGTAGTCTTATATGCCAGAAAATACAGGGTATGTGCTGAAATACAAAGTTTTGTTTTTTTTTTCTGGGAAGAAAAGTGTATTTTGTGCAGAAAATACCATTTCTCTGCAGTATAATTCTAGAAAGTTTGCCATATTTAAATACAGAGAGAATACTCAATTTTATGTCAACACATAGATCTTTTTTCTCCCACAGCAAAATAAAAATCCAGAAATTATTTTGTCCTTCAATATGAGGATGAAATAGCCAAAAGTTTACATCCCTACCTATGGGAGATACACCAACCAAGATATTATTTTAGAACTTGAAAAAAAAGCCCAATAGAGATTGAATAAAGTAACAAAGTACTTTGCCTGGAAGAGATGGCTGAATGGAACTTGACTAGAAGCAAAAATTCTATATTGCAACACTCTATTGCTGATCTGTTGCTATTATTGTTTTTAAGTTTATGTTCCAGCTTCACTTTCCACTATCCTAGTTCAATTCGTTTAATCTATAAGATTTACTCCCCAAACGTATTTTCAAAACACAGCTTTATAGAATACAAAAAATGAATAATCATCTCTCTGCCAGTTATCATGCCTGGCCCTGTAACAAAGTTACAGGATTTTAAAAAGCTCCCTGCTTGAAAGGAGAGGACAGGCAATGGAAAAGGAAAGACCCACAGAGGGGGAAATGGCATTACATAACTGTGATCAAAATATATATTTAAAATTGTAATTGCAGGGAAAACTCTCTGGATACTGCAAGTGCAATGGTTTTTCAAAAAAAGTGAAATGAAAAGGTTTAAATCAGAATGCTTCAAACAGAAATAGAGCAAAATTAGCAGGAATGTTCTGGAAAAGGCTTCCAAGAGCAAGCGAGTGCAAGGAAGGTAGGGTGGAAGACAGCTGTCCTGTGCTACTATGTACAAAGCCCATGAACATTATATTTTGGCAGGCAGTGCATTCTTTTATATTGATTGCAAGCCTTCCAGCTGTCCTGATTTGGCAGAGACAGTTCTGATTAATCCTCTGTCGTCCAACTTTTTCAACTGTTTTTAAAATGTCCCAGTTTATCTCTCCTCCTCCCACTTTTTCCCTTTGTCCTGGCTTACTTCAGTTGCTGCAAATTGAAGTGAAAAAGTAGCTGGCACTCAATCAACTCAGCCATGAGGAAAAAAGAGGGCAGAGTGGAATGTTGCCCTTCCCAGTACAGTCAGGCAAAAGGAAACTGCTGCAGGCTCTCCTAGCTTGTGTGTTCTTCCCCATTAGTAACTTTTGTCATCTTGAGCACACTCTGATGTTGCTTGGCCACACATGCCCCAGTTTTCAATTGTGTGATGTTGGAGGGTACATGATTGTTGTCTGCGATTTGCAATTTTGTCAATTTCAGTAGATATTAAAAGTTTTTTTAAAGTACAATAAAGTAGTGTCAAATGTTACCAAAGAAAGCAGAACAGAAACCACAAAAGCAAGGTGACCAGGCTTTAGAGTGCAAAGAACTCTGCAGACAGGAAAGAAGATGAAGCAGATAGAGAAGTGGAATAAGAAACTTCAATAGCAAGCAAGTAGCAAGTATATTTCTATACTGCTTATCAGTGAACTAGCACTCCCTAAGTGGTTTACAATGTGTAAGCCAATTGCCCCCATCAAACTGGGTATTCATTTTACTGACCTACGAAAGGATGGAAGGCTGAGTGGAACATGGAGTACTGGCTGGGATTGAACTCACAACCTTGTGGCTGCAGGACTGCCATTTAACCACTGCACCACCAGGGCTCCCTTCAAAAGAAATTCAGAAGGAACTGAGCATGATAAAATAAATTAGCTAACAAATAATTTTATAGGGGAAAAAATAAAATGGATTGAGATAATGTGACAAAAAGTAAGCCCAGTGATAAAGGTCAACTGTGGCAAACATGGTGTGAAATAGCTTACTGTATATATTCATGTATAATATTTTATACATAAAATTTTATACAAAGAAATTTTAATAAAAACATTGACTCAAAAAAGCTGTCAACTTATCCACAGGTCAATGTAAGTACTGCATTTTAACTCTTATCAAAAAATGAAGTAGCCCCTGGTAAAAGGCAAGATGGTACTCTATCCTGGAAGCACTGACATGCCCCCCCCCCATCTACTCTCTTATGCATCCAGCCTCTTGTGTGAGCACAAACAGTTATGCCTGCTGGAACTTTGTTCTTTGTCATCGTTTTCTTTTGCTTCATCCTTTACATTGTTTGTTACATGTCTCTAGGTTTTACCCTTGACTTATCCACAGGTCATATCAAAATACATAATTTTGGCCTGAAAACCTGTCCTTAACTTACACATGAAGTTGACTTATAGTCAAGTATAGACATTAATTTTAGCTACTGAAATTTGAACTAAGTATGTAGCAATAGAGGAATTTAGAAGGGCACAGATTTTACTAATGAAAGGAGCAGTGGCACAGGTTTGGCTAACTGAGTTTGTGCTGGTCTATGACCTAATAATAAAGATGAAATAGAACTTGGCTAACTGAGGGCCAATGTAGATTGGCATTTTAGGCCGGCCTGGGGGTGGAGTTGGGGTGGGGTGACTGCATGCTGGCCATCCTGACTCTGCCCCGACTCCGCCCCAACACCTCATGCCCATCCGCACAGCACATGGCATCAGGGTGCCCTCTTGGCACAGCATGTGCACATACTGCACCAAAAGGGGGCAAAAGAGCTGCCATGCACTCTTTTGGGGGTGGCAAATAGGAGGATCGGGGCCATGACATGTGGTTGCCGCGGCCCCAATCCGCTGCTCCCAGAGGCGGCCCAGAGCTGCCCCTTCTTGGCCATGTGCATTGCCCCTGAGTCAGCTCAAGCCTTAAAGAATGTTTTTGGTAAAGGATTGTTTTTGTTTTTACATGTTGAGTACCCATGCTGATAATTTGAAAGATGGTTCATTTTGTGGGTCTAGATAGCTGACGTAAGGCAGGAATGGACAAACAAAAACAGAATACTTTCCAGTTTAAATGATATCTAGAGCCACAGACTGCAGTAAATGCCTGAAGAGATTATTAACTGAGACAGAAAGAAAAAAAAACAAGGGAAAGAGCAAGGTCACAGGAAGAGAGAAAAAGAAATAGAAGAAACACCATGCTTTTGCTCTCTCTCACACAGAGAGAGATCAAATGGTGTGTGAGACCAACAGCTTATACTGTTAATATTCCTGTTTAACCTGAATCAATATGTAGCCTGTAGCTCTAATTTAGTTATAGGACAAATGGATTTCCTGCCATCATCTGTCCCATGTGTGATACAAAGGAAACTACCAAACAAGCCAAAAGGTCTCTAATATCTCAAAACTTTAGTCCCCCACTTATAAATTATTCCATGTGTGTGTGTATGTGTTAAAAAAAACACATTTTGATGTTATATAATGTGTGGATAGAGGGACAGCCAGAACAGGAAAAATATCTGGGAGACATGGGGACCAGGTTGGTCAAGAGGTAGGGCTAAAGAGGTCTTAGACAAAGATGAATAATAAAGAGCAGTTTATAGGGAAAGGGGAAGAACCTACAGAAATGGAACTTAATATTCCTTCAAAATGCTTAAGCATGAATATATGCCTCTGCATGCATTTTTTTTCCTCACAACCATCCAGTTGTTTCCATTTATTCAAGAAAGGTTGGTTGGGCAAAATCCACACCATACGTTTCACGGCTAACTGTGGGTTTCCTTGGCCCTTAGCCAACACAACACTGGTTTATACATCCCTGTCCTTCATGGCATCTGCACAGGATTTCAGGTGTCCTTAAAGCAATCTAACACATCCTGTCTGGCATCCTTTTTATGACAGATTCAAGCATAAGTCCATCTTATACCTGCATGTGTCTATTTTAGTTGTTTCAGAGGTTGCTATTCTCTTTTACCCTCCACAATGACCAAAGCTCACCCCAGACTCATGGTTTTGCTGCCATAGCTGCTCTGAATGGTTATTCTGTAGCTGGTGTTGGGAGCATGGGGTTGAAGAAGTGTCTGGATATCCCCAGAACCAGATGCAAACCAGTGACATCATATGTTGAGACTGCAGCAGATCTTGGTGGAAGATGTTTCCAGTTTGCATCTAGCCCATGGGGCATAGTCAGGCAGTTCTCCAACCCACCCACCCTCTCCATTAGCCATGGAATGGTCATTCAAGGAGGTGATCACAGCAAAACCATGAGATCTGGGGTGGAGAAGAGGGATGCATAGTGGATTTCTCCCTGTGAAACTCTGAATATGCTGGGCAATGCAGGAATTCGACCATTGTCAAGCACAAATCAAGAACTAAAAGTACATGAAGATCAGAACCAACCAAGCATGGCTTAATATGATGTGCAAATAAATACATTGTTGGAAAGCTGCAGTATAATAATAATAATAAAATTTATTTATACCCCATCTATTTGGAAATCCAATCAAGGTGGCTAACAAATTTTAAATTCACACCAGCCTCAGATGATTCCTCTTCAGTTTTTTCCAGACATGAACCAGTCTAGGTTGACATGGGAGGAGACTCCTGTTGTTGGCAGCTACTCATTTAACATGAAATTTAGCATTAGCATTACAAGTGATTAGTGAAGTCCTCATGCAATTGTGCTCATTATCACAATCTAGATTGAAAGTCCCACTCAGGTGTCTGAGCAGAAGTCGAGTAATTACTCGGCTGGAATGCTTTGTTTCCATGGTAACCCAAGAGAAATAAGAAAGCCAGCTGAGAACAAAATTCCCAAACCTAGAAAATGGAGAATTTGGAAAAGAAGCGGATAACCACCACCTGTGTCAAAACCTCTGGGAGATCAAGAACAACCAGAGCAGAAGAGAGGCCTTTCAGACTAGCAGCCCAGAATGCATGGGGAATGAAGAACGTTCCAATGCTCTGTCCTAGGGAGCTGTAAGCAAAGTCTAAATCAGATTTCCTGCTAGTAGCCATAGAAGCAAATTACAGAAATGGCCATATATTTTACATTTACTATTGGCTTTATTGAGTGCTCTGCCTGTAGAGATTTTACCACAACTGTGGAGATATACTAAGGTACTAATCAATTTTTTGTTTTGTTTCCTTTTTATGTGCCTTCAGGTCATTTCCAAGCTAAGGCCCATATGGGGTTGGCAATATTTCCTCAAAGGAGGAAGGCAATTGCCTGATGAGAGAGTGTGACTTGTCCAAGGTTACCCAGTAGGTTTCCATGGCTGAGTAGGGATTTGAACTGTGGTCTCCTGGAGTCCTACCCCAATACTCAAACCCCTACACCCACTGGCTTCCAACATATATGTACAAATAGAAATTTTTATTTTTAGAATTTGAATCAAATTATAATACATTTCACTTCATGTGGTATGCGGTTTCTGAGTCTGACCTGTTAGGATATGAATGGGATATATAGTCAAAGGTGAAATGTAAAGATGTGTGTGTGTGTCTGTAATTTTCCACTTGAGAACAGTTTCTGGACAAGGCACAAACAATATTTAGAGAAACAGGGTGAATCAACGCCAGGTGGTAACAGAGACATCAACAATGTACTTTCCCAGAGGTAAAACTAATGGAACCAGACTTTGTTATGGATAACAAAGATATATCAAATACATAAACATCGTTAGGCTTGGGAAAGTTACTCACGTGGTGGATGATGGACAGCAAGAGGCTGGGTTAACATACATCATACAGGCATTATCCAATTAACATAAAGTTAACACCTAGAAGGTGGAGTATGGGATGGGCTTAGACAATCCTTTGTCTAAGAATTGTTTATTGTTCAAGATGTGAGCGTGTGTGGATGTAGTGGTTTTAACTGCAACAAGTTGGATCCTAATGCTTTTGGGATTGTTAAAGATGTAATCTTGTATGGCTGAACTGGACAAGTTCATCACAATGGATTTTACTTAGTTATCTTATTTTTACTTTTTATATGCATTAATAAAGCTATGCTTTTGGACTTTATAATGTGTCTTCTTGACTGAGGAAGACAGGATGCTGGAGAAGAGAAGCTGAGCCAGTTGATGGCAAGTCTACACAGTGGCTGTGGATCACAGCAGCCAGCTTGTCCTGCAGACTCAGCTGGGTGCCAAAGTGCATCACTACAACACTCATCATCCACACACCAACATGACCTCCAGCTGCTAACTGGGGATGGGCAACTACAAGGTCCTTGACCCTCTCTCCTAATGGCCCTTTTATCTTTATATCACACTTGAACTCAAACAAAGGACGTTTCCAACAATGTGTTTAAAATATATGTCAGACAGGAGGTGTTATATTACTTTAAATGGCTTAGGTCCAGATTATTTGAAGAATCGTATCTTCCCCATATGAACCTGCCAGAACACAAAGCTCTTTGGGGTAAAAGCTTTCTCTTGGTCCCATCACCATCCCAGGCTTGCTTGGTGAGGATATGAGAGAGAGCCTTCTCAGTGGCTGCACCCAACTTCTGGAACTCCTTTTTGCAGGAGGCTAGACTGGCCCCCTTCCTGCTTGTGTTTCAATGGCAGGCTAAGACATTTTTATTTAAGCAAGTATTTAAAATATAAACATGCCACAGTGGTTTTTATGTTGAGCATGTGTATTTGTCATGCCTTTTAACTTCTGTACATTTTAAATGTAATTTTATATTGTTTTTAGATTATTTTAACTGTTTTAAATGTTATTGTAATGTGTTTGTTTGTTTGTTTTAAATCAGTGAGCTACCTGGGGTCGCTTTAGGGAGAAAGATGGCATATAAATGAAATAAATAAATAACATGTTTAAAAAGAAGACTCCTCTGTAAAAGAGGAGACATGGCCAAGTTAGTATAGGTCAGACTCAAAAGGGTTGTCAGTTGCAGCTATGTGTATAATAGTGGTGGCTCCATATGCATCTGAGGAAGTAGACTTTAGTTTACAAAAGCTCATGCTGCCAACTTCTTTCTTTCAGTTAGTCTCAAAGGTACTACAAGATCTCTCTAAATAGTGATAATGTTATGCATTGCTCTCTGTGTATCTGTGTATAGTCAGACATCCCCATGCTGGGTATCATATGGTGTGGGTGGTGGTGGTGGTTGGGAGTGGTGGCAGCAGCCAAAAGGCACACTGGCCCTCCAGGTTCCACTATGGCACGTGCTCCTCCTGCTCCTTTATTTCCAGGTTTTCTCCCTGGAGAGGAAGCCCAGGGCCAGATCAGCTGGCAAAGGGCACACATGCACCATGGCTGTCATCCCTATTCTGGGTGTCACCCAGTGTGGGCCACACACCTCTTCCCACACCCTGCCAATGACACCACTGTGCATAGGTCTACTTGAAGAGGAGCTGGTTAACAATATAAAGAATGAGGGCTCTTCATATTAAACCAACAATTGGGTGTGATGCTTTGACTTGAAAATGACTGGAACAGAATAAGAAAGGTAAGCTTGATTATGTGAGGAAGAGGTAGTGGGGAATGCTTCTAGCATATCCAAAATTCTGCTCAGATGTTTGGAATTTTGAATTGTCTGTCCTTTTTTCCCCAATCTGAAGCCAATGTAGAAATACTGTATGATTCCATTTTTTATTTCCAAATGTTCATGGACCATTATGAATATGTTTTACCCTCCTTTTTATGCATTCAGTCATTCACAGAAAGGGAAGCACCTCTGCCATATTGCCAATGTTCATGTGTGCATCCAGAAGACACTGCAGAAAAGTAGACTAAATAGCTTATATCAAGATACTGTATGTCAGCAGTTTATCAATGTTACATTCCTGCCCTTTTGTCTTGTTTGGTTAGCAGTGCTTGATCAGTGCATTCATAACTGCACAGGTGTATATGTGAAGAAAATGAAGTGAAACTGAAAGCTAGGAGAAACTGTGCGTACTCCAACTGCACTATTAATTTGAGAATTTTGCTCATTAAACTAGAGGTCAGTAGAAGTGCAACATGCTCAGAATGAATCAGAGGAACAATAAAGAAAGCATCACAGAGGACTGCTACAAGAAAGAGGAAGCGGGGAGAGGAACTTTTCACCAAAAACAACTGATGACTCCCTTTCTCTGTGCTCCAAAAAATGAGAGCTTTTAACTATCAAATATCTAATAATAATAATAATAATAATAATAATAATAATAATAATTTATATCCCGCTTAATGAAATCAATCCAAGTGGCTTACAATAAAAGAAAATACATACATCAAATTCCCAAACATCCTTGTGGCTGGCATCTTGTTCGTGACCTGCACAAATATAGCTACAAGTTGTGGAGATTCTCCCCACCAGACCTTTAAGAAGGAGGAATCCAGTAAAATGGAGTCTGCTCTTTCTTTCCTCTATGCTCAAGAGCAATCTGAACCAGCCCTAGTGCAGCTGATCAGTGGCAGGGAAGACAAAATTGCATTCAGAAGCCCCCTGGTTGTTGTTGGCGGGGGGGGGGGGTAGCCTCTGTTGCCACCACCTCCCATGGGTAAATTGGTGGACACATGTTCCACCTTTATAGTGCAGGATCTGAGCCACAGTATTACTACTTCTGTGCAAATGTCTGAGTAAATCACACAGACTGGTATTTTGATTAAAATGTGTATGGAGTTTCAAACACACCTGCAAACTCATCTTGGTTAACAGTCCAACACGGTTGCCTGCTAGTCATCTTGACACTACCCTATTTTCCCAACACATGGGGAAACCCTTGAGCTAAATCTAATGCTTCACATGGAGTTGTTTTAAGATAGTCTTCCCCTAGCCCTTCATGATTCCAGAGGGTTTTCTAACCTTCTGTGGAAAGGTTTTGGAATTTGGACACAACGGGTGAGATCACTTCATCTTGTTTCCACTAATAGAAGTCCATCACTGGATTTTTTTTTTCTTTTCTAGAAATTGCATGCTAAGATTTTGGTATATTACTAAACTACACAAACCTCTGTGTCTACTATAAATTGCAACCAACTTTCAGTGTGATGTTAAATAAGGTTGAGTGAATATTGGCTGTTCTTAAACAGATTGAGGAGAATGAGGTCATCATAAAATACAGCAGAGGGCATGCTGGAGTGACTGAGAAGCTGACATAGGTGTTGGAGTGATTTTACCATGTCCCATTACACTGTGTGCTTTGATTTTTGTTCTGTAAAGCTGTGCTACTCACAGTGGTGGTCCATGGACCAGTGCCAAACCATGAGCTATTGGCTGCTTGTCTGTGATGAATTTCCAGAAAAGAAAGTAACAACTGTAATCAATGGAAACAAACATGGTGCCAGTGTCTGGCACATTAAAAGGGAAAAACCCTTCTGGTTCTACACGCTAAATAGCTTAAGAAGTACTGTTGTAAAGGAAGAAGAGGAAATAATAGCACTACTATTTATTTATTTATTTATTACAATCCAGGGACAGCTGGTTTCCTTATATATAGTCTGGGAAATGACAGTACAATACTGTCATATACAAAGAATTTTGGAGAAGTACATATTGCAGCTTGATTGCCAAAAATTCTTCCTAATCAGATAAGGAGAACATCTCATCAATGGGACTTTTCTTGCAGAGCTGACTTGCTCAGAGTTGTTGCTGTGGGACCATTCAGTAAATATAAAGAGTTTGGGATGGGATGATGGAGATTCATAAATAGAAGACTCCTTTGAAATGGGGGGATTACTTTCCACTGTCAGAAGTAATCAGAGAGCATGTACTGCAATTGATGGTTACCCCAGATATTTTTTTTTCTATTTAAAATGTTAATTCCAGATTGTAGGCATAAAGAGTCACCCTGTATATATCTCAGCAGACGTCCATGTTTAGCATGTCATCACAGAGGCAAAGAAAAGTCTCTGGATACCTTATGTCCTCATACAATAGGCCACAGCTGATCTGATCACAATAAACTCTTTCTCTCTCTCTCTCACACACACACACACGCAAAAACCCCTAGTGCCAGAATTAACTTGCATTTATCATGTTGCAATTATTTCAGCTTTTCTTTTCTTTTTTTCTGTTTCAGACTAGCCCAGTGTCCCCCTCTAGGACTAAGGTTTCCAAAGGCTTCATAAAGTGCAGTTACCCATGCAGAAGAAATTGCAGAGAACAATAAACCCAAGTCCAGATGCTTACATAAGGTTAGATTCTGAATCGTGAGACCAAAATATTCATCCATATGCTTAAGTCCAATAGAGAGCCAAGCACATGTAACCCCACTGAAATCAATCAGCCTCAGCATAAGTCTGCATCTATTTCATAGAATTATAGAGTTGGAAGAGGCCACAGCTTCTGAAGTCAAAATTCAATCAAGGGAAGAGGAAAGACGGCTGCACTTTTTCACCCTACTTTCCCCCAACCATGATGGCATTCTCAGGCTCTTATTTGCTTTGATTCTTTATTACATTACATAACCACCAATTGTAATAACCTGCTAGAAATTAATAGAATTGCTTTAAAAGATCTTTAATAGGTCTTGAAACCTATCACCAAGTGGAACTGTCAGGTGTTTTTGCTTTGTGCTGGTAACTGCAGCCTAGTGGTTGGAAAATCTAAGATATAGTCATTGAATTTATTTTGAGGGCATTAATATTTTAATCCTCATCATGAATTTCTGTCCTGCCAATGCAAGGTAACACAAAATATTGCCTCTACAGTTCAGTGAGAGGTGTCAAATTGTGGCCTCTCAAGGCTGTTTTTTGTGACCATGAGTCCCCTCCCAGTGCCCCAGATTGTCTTTTCTCGCCTCTCCTGGAGTAGTGATTTCTCTTTCAAATAGTATAGTCTCCTCCTCTGTACTGCTTAACATTTTTAAAGGCTACTCTTATTTTCAAAACTAGGAGTGTACTTTGTCCCCCATGTGTCCCCAGAAAGTCCAAAGGGTGAGAACAGTGCCATCATTAGGGGGTCCAAGGAATGCCGTTCATAACAGATGACTTCCTAAGCGGAGTGACACTACTGTTCCCCAAACAACTGCCTTTGGACAGAAATGGGCTATAGTGTTCTCCTGAGTCCCTTTAAAGTGCTGGAGCATTAAAGTGATGGTATGAATGGGGTGAGGCTCAGTGGGAGGAAAAAAGAGAGGCCACTTAAAAAAAATCAATTCCATTTTTTAAAAAAATACATTTAAAAAATATATTTTAAAACATCACATCTTACCAAATTTTCACTTTAAAGACATAAAACTATGTAAATGTAAATACTAAATTGACCCTCTCTCTGGTATCTTCCCACCATCAGGTTAAGACTTTTGTATTTATGCTCTTTTGGGCTCTTAAAGGTTTTTGGTTTTTTTAATGGGGTGTGCTGACATTTTAACTCTTTACTGTATTTTAAATGTGTTTTGAATTATTTGAAATTAATTTTTAACTGGATTGGTTGTTACATATATTTTCCCCCTTCTGTACTATATATTGTTTTAGCTACATTTTAAACTATACTATAAACCACTTTGGGTCCCACTTAGGGGGAAAGGCAGGATATAAATAAAACAAATAAATACATATTTAAACATATCCTACTTAATCCTACGTATTATAGAATTGGGTCCTTAATCTCCTCCCTAGCAAACTTTTTGATCCAATGGCAATTTACATCCTCCTCAGCCACAACACACAGAGACCACAAAGAAATCAAGAGATGGCTCAGTCCAAACATGACAGAAGAATTGCTGGTGTGTGGGAACTGGTGTTCAACCAGTTCTAGAAGGGACTGCATTTCTCCTAAATTGCCAGGTCTGTTGTTTATATGTGATTATTAATCCAGCATTCTCATTATTTGTTACGTTGCATCCTCCCAACTAGACCCTGAAATCCTCTTCAGATGCCCTTCTCTTGGTGCCTCCAACCAGAAAAAGGAGGTGGGGCTGTTAGGGAGAGACCTTTTGGTGGTGGCAGCTTCCCTGTGTGATGCCATTCCTGCACATGCTTCTCATTGTGAAGATCTGAGTGTCAGGCAACATATTCTCTCTGGACTTTCAAAAATGTGGATTTCATTCCATCATTTTAATAATTCTTTGTTTTTGATTCTATAATTTTGTTTAGGTTATTGTCTCTTAGTACTCTCTGTTTGGTGAGCGACCCAGGTAATAACATTATTTAATAGTGTGGGTAATATCACAAACAAATACGGTAACTATTCTGGAGCAACCTCACTGGATAAACTGGCCAATAACCTCCACTGCACAAAAGCATGGAAACAAATTGAAATTATTCATGACTTACAAGGAGTTATGAAAGATTGTCAGTGCACTATCCTGATTAGAGATGGATGGATCTATCTATTACAAGTAGATGCCATTTCTGCATAGATTCCCAAGTCTTTATGTCCCATTTCTCCATTAATCCCAGAAAATTTAGGGCTTGAGCAGATGAGCAGCAAAATGCAGCTTGATCCTGCTTTTTCATAAAGCAGGTCGAAACCCTGTTGCCTGCACAACCCACTGCCAAGGTGGGTTGAATGTGCATGGCCTGACCACATAGTGTGATGTCAAGTCACACCGCTGGGTAATTTTTTTTGTTGTCTTCCCACCATACACACACACTATCCCAAGAACACACTGCTGGCAACCCCCAAGTACCTCCCACTGCCCACCCAGATGTTATCCCATTGGATAGCTGCCCCTTTGATCAGCCACACAGTCACACATGAGATGCTCTACCAGTTCAGGGCACTGGTGCATCAGTGTGCGAGTGATACACTGGCAAAGTACAATCATGGAGCCCCCCCCCCCCACAAGCCCCCTTCATCCTCCTTCATCCCGTACCCCCGGATGGACTGTCTGGTTTGTGTATTTTGTTATTACATCTATTAGAGTTGTTATACATTCATTTCTTTGCTTTGCTGCAGCCCCACACTCATCAGGCCATTCATATGCAAGGTGAAGATGTGCATCTTCCATGCTAAGCCAAACTATCCCGGGTTCTGTTTGCTCCAGTTTTTAGCCCTGGAGCATGGTTTCGGTCCAGTTTGGCCCACTTTGGAGGCATGCATCATCAAAATGCCCCACCTTCAAAGCAGTTGGAAACATCTTTATTTGCCCTGCCTGTTCCACCCTCTACTTTTTAAAAAGAGATTTGTGTATCAGTTTCTTTCTTTCTACATTATTTTTGTTTAAAAAGTGCACCAAAATGACATCATTTCTTAGCATTTTTGGCACAAAAATGTATGTATGTATTTGCATTTTATACTGTGGTTTCTTTTCTTTTCCTTCCTTCCTTTCTTTGTTCCTCTATTTTTTTTAGCCAGGAACTATCAAAAATTTCAGAAAAGTAAACAGTACACTACTTGGACTATCAATTATTCCAAGACATTTGAATCAATCACAAGGACCAAAAAATAAAAATAAAAATAAAATCCTAGAACATCTCTATTTTTAATTCACTGCTTTGTTTCAAATTGAATATCCATTTATGATGTTATGATTCACATAAAAGTCACTGATTTATTAAGATATATACAGTGAGATTATTACAAAGTAGTTGTACAGCCATGTTGTATTTCTACAAAACATTTAATAATCAAAATAAGTCTTCCTTTACCACTATGAAAAAAAAACATTAAAATTCTTTCCTTTGTGTATGTGAGAAGATCCAAGGCATTCATGCAGAAACTGGACCATCAGTAAAGCTTCCAGTCGTCTGAAGATTAACAGTGTACAAGCCATTAAATAATGTCATGTATAAAATGTATTTTGTATGTAGGCCATCACTGTTACATGATGAAGCAGAACAACTGTAGTGCTGTAATACAGGCATGTCAACAAAAGTGAAGAGGTCTAACTTTATATTTTAAGAGTACATTCCAAAACAAGATTTACCATTCTTCTGTTCAATCTTATAGTACTGCTGCATCTTTCTATATTCTTCTACTTTGTTATTATCATACCAAAATAATACTGAAATAAATAGTTCAAATACATTCAAACTCATATATCAGGAGCTTCTCCTCACCCCCAAAATGTAATACTTTCATAGTTATATATTATTGTAACAAGCTATATCAAGTGATGTTAAAACTATGTTAGCATAATTACAAATGGACATATGAAATAATTATTTAAAAATGTAATTGCACATAGCCAATTACTAATCCAACTCTTTTTTTTTCTCCAGACTTGACTAATTTCTAAAGGAGTAAAATGAAAATATAAGGAGTTATTCCACCACTACATTCCTTCCCCAGTAAGGTACATTAGTGCAACATGCATACCTCCTCATAGGGAGATGCATGAAATACTTCCTTTTTCTGAAACCTAATGCATCTCCCTGTAAGGGAGATAAGAGAGACCCCAAAGCCTTTGCAGCTGTGCTGTGAACAGAGGGAGTAAGAGTCACTAGGAGTTCTTCTTCCCCTCTTTCCTGAAATGTGTTAAGGAAGCTTCAGCCACCCAGTGCTTTGAGTGGAATACTCAGTATATTGTGTATCCCTTCATGCTACAGACTCCAAATTCAGTATTCACTGGAAGGAAAATGGGTTGAGGAACAAAGTGCACTCTCATTACATTCATGACCAGATAGTCTAAGATCATTTTTTTAAGTACTGCAAAAATGTGTGACATAAAAGTGTACAACAGAGCAGAATGCCTCCAGAAAAGATCTGAAATGAAAGAGCTGCTGAATTTGTTGGCAATATTTCATACAAGGATGTTCTATAAAAGTACATGAGAAATAAAAGAGCAACTGAACAGAGACTGCCAACAGTTAATCTTTCAACTTCTTTCAAGCAATTTGCATATCTCATTTCTATGATTGTTTTTTTAAAGAAGTAGATTGAAATGCAAAGTATTTTGCTTTTTTTAAAAAAAAATATTTCAGATTCTATGCTAAAAATTAGCTTAGCATTACAAGAATGAGTGTAGCCTCTCTTTCTGCTAGGCTTGATATGCCCTCCTCGCTGAGTCCTCCTGTGCAAATATAAGGAAATGATTGGAAGCTTTCATTTTCACATGCTTTGCTATATCACCAGAGAAACTGTGAATCATATCTATGGTTTATTTTAAATGAATCAATTTCATAGATTATAAAACTGGCTTGTTAAAAAGAATGACAGTTGAGATCAATTCCAATTCAATACATGGAAGATCTGGTGGCTGCTGTGAACAGGATTTTTGCCCAGGTCTGGCCTGTATACTAGTCCCACCTAATTCCTAGAGAAGGCAGAACTAGCCACTGTCCTAGGTCTATTGCAATGCTACTTTCTGTGGTACTTCACTAAAGAGTGTTTGGAAACTACCCAGAGTACAATAGGCAGTGGCAAGATTGCTCTCTGGCATTAAAGTGTGTTGATTATATCACACCACTCTTCCATTAACTGCTGCTTCCATTAACTATCTGATATCTTCTGCTTTTGTGAATCTGCCAATAGAATCAGCCAGGGGCAGCTGGTGGATCCATTGTCACAAAGGCATTGAATATACCCTCAATTTTCACACTAGTTCTCCTGCAGCTGCTCCAGGAGGTTGCTGGACCTCCTGACAGAGGTTAAGAACTAAGTACGCTCCTATACAACCTGGAATATCTATAGCAGGAACAGCTGCAAAGTCAAGAGTGGATTCACCTCCCTGCACAGGCTGTTCCTGGAATCAGCAGTACAGGAGGTATCCTTTACTAGAACTATATTTGCTAGTACTATATTCTTGCCAACAAATGTCAAGATCAGGACCATGGTTCTGCCTGTTTAATTTCTAGTTATGTCGCAAGTTGCATATCAGCAGACAGTTACTTCAAAACAGGAAAGAGAATAATGTGGTATGTGCTACTCCAAAGGCTCTTTCTGTGGTCGTCAAAGCAACAACAGAAAAGTTCTACCCCAAAATTTGTTAGTGATTCCCCCCCCCCATAAACCCAGGGAATCACACCTCTAGGGGGAGTAAAGATAAAGATAAAGGTTTCCCCTTTGACTTGATTGTCAAGTCGTGTCTGGTTGTACAGCGCGGTGCTCATCTGTTTCTAAGCTGAGGGAGCCAGTGTTGTCAAAGACGACTGTGTGATCATGTGGCCAGCATGACTGTACAGAATGCTGTTACCTTCCCACTGAAGTGGTATCTATCTATTTGCACTTTTACACACTTTCAAACTACTAGGTTACCAGAAGCTGTGACTACTGATGGGAGCTCACTCCATCACATGGGGCTTGGGCCTTGAACTGCTGACCTGTTGAGCTTGCAATCATCAGAGTCAGTCTTAACTGCTGAGCCACCTATGTAATAGGACCACTGCGTCCCTACTCCTCTAAGAGGTTGGCATCACTCCTCTTTAGAGGTGGACTACTTCTCCAAAACAGTGATACTCATGGTTTCTGAGCCATTTGGCTGAGGATCCCTGAAAAGTTTTCAAGAGAGAAAGAAATAATGATAGCCAATGGGCACAAACATGGTCCCAGATCCAGGCACATGGGGGGGGGGAATTGCCTGTCCTCCACAACAGATAGCTTGTGAGGCACTGCTGTAAAGCATGGTACACCCCCCCACACACACACACACACTTTTGTTTTAGCAATAACAACAAAACACCATTAAAATCATTTGGAGGTGGCTCAAGAGAATCGTGGTGTAGATTCAGGAATCACTGTGACTCCTGAATCTTGCTGACTCCTCCTTTAGAAAGATATTTCCATTATTGTCACTTACATATCAGAATAGTATTACAGTATCCAATTATTGGAGCAGTAAACACATGACCATCATCCAAATCTAATGCCTTAAACTGCTACTCCTCATTTCTCTGTTTAGAACACAATTCTGTTCCTACTTAGCAGGTAGTAAAAGCCCTGCTTAATATACTGGAACTTATTTATTAGTAGTCATGCACAAGACTGTACTGTTATTAACCAGTGTGGAGTTGATTCCCAGTTATGCAGGAAATAAAGGGAGGGCAAGGCCACTCTTTTCCCACCTTAATTGTGATTAAAGCTTTGGTGGGTGAAAGATGTTAAGGGGTTATGAAAAGTCTGTTTTACTGGATAAAGGCTTCATCACAAAGTGCACTAGTCCCTGGAGTATTTCCATACAACACTCACTCTAGAAAAAGTTGGCTTTGTCCCACCTAGATTAATGGGACAAAGGCTGCAGTCCCATAGAGATTAACAAGGGAGTAAGTCTCAATGAATTCACTAGATTTGCATCTGAGTAAGAATTAATAAAATTAAGTTGCATATCACTTAAATGCAGTTGTCCTGGTAATGTAATAACTAGCAGACTCAAAACCTGATACTGGTGTGTATTATTTGTGCTAAAGAACCATGCAATTTGAATTCATACTTGATCAGGGAAATTATTTTTGTAGGGGATATTTCTGCCATAAAAAAACAAAAACCTGAACAATTATTCTGAAGCCTTACCCCTGAGCTATTGAGCAAAGTGGCCAGAACAAGAAGTGAATCAACAGAAGAACTTGTTCTTACAGTCACTTTCCATAGGTGCATACATTGTGTCTTTCAGTGCCAAACCTCATGTCCTCAGGTAGCATCTTCAAAACACTGAAGCATTTTACATTCAGTGTGATTAGAGTTTCATAACTGTCCTTTGACCTAGCTTCTTAGTCCAGCAAATCTTTCAGTTCTGTGTCACACCTGACTTGGTACTCATCAGTTGGTTTGATGGTCATTTCGAAGATGCATTGCAGTAGGTTCAAAAAACTGGAAAAAATTCAAAAGAAAATTCAGTAAAGTACTCCCTAAAGGGCAGTCAATCAGCAACACAGCTACTATTGATTTTCATTTGTCTCAGAAAGCCTAAATCAGCAACACATTGTATGGGGAAATCATAGTTGGCTTGACTCAATAAAGCCCAATAGCAAGGGTGCATGCCAGACTTTCTCTCTTTCTGTGACTCTTTCTTTTATAGACATTACCCTTCTCCAGCAACAGAAATGCACCTTGATAAGGATATACTCTCTCATGCTGATTATTTAAAAGTAATTCACATTAGAAGTGATATAATGTTAATTTTCAAAATAATAAGACAGTTTTTATTTCCAACTTTTTCCTTTTTCTTAACCAAAACAGTAATACTAATATATTCATTTTCAATAAAAATTGAAAGCACTCAGAAAATGAGGATACACTATATGAAGCAGCAAGTGACAAAATCACAATCAAGTAATCTTCTTTATACTTATTCTTACAGTTGTGATATAGCACAATTCTACAAGGCCCCTTCAAGATGCCATGCTGAGTGTAATTTGTAATTGGTTTATTATTTATTCATTTAATTTATATACTGCTCAATTGGAAAATGCTCTCAGTCAATCATAAAAGCATAAAACATTCAATAAAATAAGTGTGAACCGTCTTTCATTATCAAGATATCTAAAAGCGTAATGAGTATTACAAGCAATGGGTTTCTTATAACATTAGGTTATACATGAGTTACCAATTTCAAAATTAACATACTAGATTGTAATACTACTAAAACTGATTACAAAATAAGCATTTCAAACTCTCTGCCCTTAAGTACGATTCCCTTAAAATAAAAATCTACATAATTAAAATAAAGAAGTTGTATCTCCAAAAGAGCTTCCAGGATTCTTTGATCTGAGAAGAGACATCCTCACCACCACCAGTTTTTGTCAAACCACAAAAGTAATTGGGGGTCTAAAGTGATTCCATTTTACTGTAATCACAGTGTTTCCAACCTACAGTTGTTAAACTGAAATTACATACTTCAACGGTTGACTTGTCTGCAGTTTTCTCTAGCCTCATTTGTGTTTCATACCTTGCCAATTCAGTTGGATTTGATGGGAACTTGGGCCCTGGCAAAGATGATGTTATCACCTACCATCCTTGGGCTACTGTCAGTACCACAGCCCCACAGAAAAATGCTACTCCATGTGGAAGTATTCCTCCCTTGTTTTTATGGACTATTCCGAAACATGTTTTTCAACTATTTTAAAAATATTATTTCCATCCCTATTCAACAATGCTGAAACTCTGCTCCAAGTGGGATTGGTTTCCTTTCCAATTTTGCAGGTGGAGGCAGCTTCCATAGGAAAGATTCATTTGTGGATTTCTAGCATACAAACTCACAGACAAACATCTGCCAGTTATTTTAAATCAGTATGGAAGTTGTAGCTTTTGTTCCTGCCTCAGTGGATTTGTTTATTCACTCAACTTTATTAATCTCAACTTCACTTCCTGTTCTTCAACATATCCTATTCATTGTACCTTGTCCATGTACTTCTTCCTATGCTCTCCCCTCCTTTAGATTCTTTATAACTTGCTCTCTCCTCCTGAATCTTTTCTTCAACATACTTGCCTTTTCACGCAGCCCACCTTTAGGTAATTTTGAAAGCCACCTTGATGGTAAATAACAAAGATGATAAATTCAAAGATTTGGGGTAAGGGGCTGAAAGCTACACTATTCAATTGTTTAAATGTTCACAGAGAGAGAGAGAGAGAACTAAAAAGCAAATCAGCAGCAAAAGGGGGAATTTTTGGATTTGTAGATGAAAAACTCATAACACCAACTTGGCTTCAACTTAGTGGATAGAACCATGATCCAATAAGAATGTTGATAAGATCTTAGGCAAATGAAGACAGAAGCTGAAAGGCTTTGCTCTTGATATATAACGCGCTGTTTGTTAATTGCTTCTCTCTCTCTCTCTCTCTCTCTCTCTCTCTCTCTGTAATACATATACACACATTCTAGTAAACAATTTATGGTAGAAAATCTACTTGAAGGAGAATCCATTTGTTTTGCTACCAAAATTAATGTTCTTTTGGCCGTAATTCTGTATTCACAGATGCAATTTCTTTAAAAGAAAGAAAAGGGAGGAGGAAATCCTTTCTCCACCCATTTCTGTCTGCCTTGTGTCTGTCTGTGCTAATTTGCAAAGTAGTAAATCCCTCTGTTATTACCAGAAGAGTGTGTTTGTGTTAGATAAACTATGAAATATGTGGGACTGGTCCAGTTTTATGGGCGCATGATAGGCCACACACTGATATATTCCATCTAAATTAATTACAAATTGATCTTATGTGGTAGAGGATGTCCATCCTCTCACAACAATGATTTTAATACTTTGATTTTGCAGTTTATAAACATCACCACACGTGCTTCTCCAATTAAACATCTGTCAGCTTTTTAGTAACAGAACCCATATTCCCAAGGATTTATCACATGACTGTCACTGGCAGAAATTACTACGTTCAAATATGACAATCACTGAATATGCACTGCAGAAATAATGCAGTTTGACACGCTTTAACATGGCTCAATGCTATGGAATCCTGGGGTTTGTAGTGGCACCAGAGGTTTCTGACAGAGAAGGCTAAATATTTCACAAAACTACAAATCTCAGAATTTGATACCAATGAGCTATAGCTGTTTAAAATGGTGTCAAACTGCATTTTGTTCTGCAGTGCAGATTCAGCCTATGCAGTGTTTCACAGCACACATCATATTTTGAATCTGTCCCTATGCCCAGATAAATTATACCACAGATAAAATTTAAATGGGATTCTCAGTAATGCAGCAATCTAGGAAACCCCAAATGCAAATCTGCTACTGTATCTGAGGAATCAGTATACTATCATACTATTAGGAAGCATCCAATTTTTCAGAAATAAGCTTTCCTATTTGGTAGCAGGCCCCACAGAAGCCTTTTTTAAGGATTTAATATAAATACCTTCACTAAATTCAACATTGTACCAATGCTATGGTGCCAATGATAGAATTTTTCTTTTTTCTTTTTTTTTTTTTATATACTTTATTATATAAACTAATCAAACACAAATACAAATACAAATACATTCCATTCATACTTACATATATACAACTTTCCCTCCCCCTCCCCTAATCTAACATTCGTTACTCCATACATCCTACATCAACATAATAACCTCTTAACATATGCGTTGCTTGAACAAGTTTCATTGTAATCACAATAATACTATATTTTTGAACTTTCATCAAT
This sequence comes from Phrynosoma blainvillii, assembly GCA_026167975.1. NCBI lineage: Eukaryota > Metazoa > Chordata > Lepidosauria > Squamata > Phrynosomatidae > Phrynosoma > Phrynosoma blainvillii. Next base: position 254,269,749 of record JANUYF010000002.1, on the reverse strand, counting down.
GATGACTTCCTTAAGTATATCTACAATCACTTGCCTAATATTTTTAATATGTTGCTGTATATTTTTAACTTAAGTTGATCTTGAGATTAAGATGGTTTCCAACCTCTATTTTCTCTCAAAATTTCTAGTTCTAACCATTCTTCATTCGTGTCATCATTTTTTAGACTTGTTGTGAGTTTATCTAGAGCGGCTGCTTCTAATAGTTTAAAAAACCAGTCCTCTTCTTTAGGTATTTGGCTTAATTTCCAAAATTGTGCGTATGTAATTCTGGCCATTGTGACCATATACAAGAGTTTTTTAGTTCGTGCTTTCCCTTGTATTGTCTTAATATTAGTTATGATAGAATTTTTCTCCCTCCCCTTCTTGCAGCAGTCCTCAGTGTCATCTGAAAATGAGTTCAGGGGGGTTTCGCAGCCTGCAGAGTCAGGTTTTCTTGTTTATGAGGACTGGGAGCACTGCAATCCCCCTCCCAATTCATTCTGTCAGCAAATGTTCCCTGTTGGATGTTGACCCCCGAAAGGTGATTTCCAGATTTAAAATCTATATTCCATTTCAGCCAACTACATAAGAACAATTTTTCATTGCCAAGTTTTTCTGTTTCACTTGATTTGAGATACAGTAAAGCCAAGACTAGAACGAGGAAGAATGCTTACAAATATATTTGGAATGCTCTGGAATCGTAGTATTGTTGAATATAGGGTTAGGATTATATAGGGTAGGAGTCTGCTGAAATGGAAAGATTTGACCCAAATTGGAGTAAACCTATGTAAGTTCATGCAAGGAAATTTTCTTGTACAACTCTCCCCATTCAGCCCCCTGCATGAACCCATTTGTCAAATCACTTCAATGCAAGAGGCAAGTCATGCACATATGACTTTTCATACATAGATTCCTTCACTCCCCCCCCAAAAAAAACCCAGTAAATCCTTTTTAGTCCTATAAGTTTGCTTGTTGACAGCAACTGTATATTTTCATTAAAAAGGTTCCTCAACATTTGCTCTATCAGCAAATTATAAAGCAGATTAAACAAATGTATGGTACTTCTAGACATGGCTTTTATTGTCCATTCACTGTGATTCAAACACAGAATTATACGGGATGGGGGTTGGGGGTTCCTGATTATGTCATCTTTCATTTGCAACCCTCCTGTATCCTCCCATCAACTCTTCTATCTACTTTCTTCCCACAGAAAGATGGAATAGTTGGACAAGACATTCTGACTGGCAGTTCTAAGAGTTGTCCATCTGGAAGCACCCTCAGATGTTATCTTACCACAGAATATTACTACTCACTTCCATAGTGTCCTTCGAAAGGTAAACCACCCAGTATACTAGGTTGAATCCTGCAAACGCCACTGGAAAGAGGATCCTGGAGTACTGATCTATTTTACTTGTGCCTCCAATTGATGGCACTGGAGATGGCAGTGGTGGTGAAGGAACAGATGTTGGTTGACCTTGAGATGCACTATTGGACAATATACTTGTTTCAGGGGACTGATCTGTTTGAGATGTCATTGAGTTCATTCGCTTCTTCAGATTGCAGTTGGAATCAGAGTGCTGCAAAGAAGAAAATAATATCAATGCACAATTTCCTGGAAATGTGGTTCTGAGATTTTATTCAGTGTTTCCTGTTGTTTCAGAATATTTTCATTTTCCTGTTCTTCCACTTTTTTTTATCATTTTTCTCACTTATCATCTGCAGCACAATCTAAAATGTACATGAAACAAACAAGTCCAAAAAGACTGTAATTCACTGTCATCAAATGTATGTATGCATGCATTTTGTCACTCTGATCTTCATTGTTTTTTGGACAGTTGTATTTGGTGAAATACCTTGACATGAACTGATATGAGAAAGCACCATTTATTTAAGAAGGAAAAGTACATATATATATTTTTCTTTAAAAATCAGATTGAAAAACAAAGTGAGCCAGTAGTCAAAAATGAGGCAGTATCACACTGCAAATAAATAATGTCTTCAATTTTGTCTTCCTTAGTGTTCTTCATTTTCCTCTAATAAACTGTAATTTTCCAGGACAAATACTAACCCTGGACATTTCATTCACTTAAAAACTGAACTCTGTGAAATTGCTTCCATATGTGTTTCCCTCTTCTATTATCTGCTAGCAATCTCACCTTTTTGCATCTGAAGAATGTTTTGCTCTTCTCAGAGGTGATTCACGCTTACTTTTTTGAACAAAGAGATTTGCATCTCTGCACTGATCCAGAACCTATTCAGAATTGGTTTGGTGTTCCCACTACGTTTACTGCAAACAAATCTCCATGCCATTTTAACCCAGTTGCCATTCACATTTGCCACTGTACTGATTTAAAATGGAGGTGCCTCCATTTCCAGGAACAATGCAGTGCAATCTGAATTGATTCAGTAGCATAATCACGCTACTGAAGGATCATTGCAGCTCTTTACAAAAAGAACCACTAAGGGGTCCAGTGCCAAATGCACCCGTTTAAGTGGGCTTTTAGGCCACTGCCACTGCAAACTACATTGATCATGGTTAGGGCAAGTGTGAATGTCATGGAAATAAACCGGTTCCATATTGTTTTATTTCCGCAGTGTGAATGGCTCCTCAGTTTCAACCTCTAGTTCATGCAGGCAATCACCCTGTTTATGACTTTGACTTTACTCACATCTAGAGATAGCAGGAGCCTGGCAGTGTAACAATACTTTTGTGCATAAACATATAAGAAGTATTTCATGGTGGGCAGTTCCCAGTGGCTGCATGATTATCAATTAATAAATGGAAGTGGCACATAAAGAAAAAAGATGTGTGAGTAGAACAAATAGGGCCAGAATTGCAAGTAAGAAATTAGCTCTCTTCAGGCCTGTGAAACAGAACACACAGGCAGATGCAGTGGGCTGGTCCTCCCTCCAGCATTTCCATATTGGCAGGGATTGTCTGTGACAAGGCTGTGAGTGCAATCAGTTACATCCATTTATGGTCCTTCCCAAGACTGAAAATCTAGATTGTACATAGAGGACTGTTATCTGCAGCCACTCAGTGAAAAGTATATAAAGATAGGAAAGAGTCTCTTTTTTTCTTTCCTCACCTCTCTCCTCTCTAAGACAAAAGACAGCTGAAGGACATTCTGAATGAACAACCTACTAGAGGGTGGAACTTATGTCTTCCAGTAGGCCTACTTAGTTGATTTTAAACTATGAATTTTGAATTGGGATATTTTAATGTTATGCTGGATGGTTTTAATGTGCCCTGTATTTATATGTCTAAACCAGGGGTGAGCAAGTTCCCCTTACCTGGGGCCGGGCTGGGGATCTGCTGGTCTTCCACAGGCTGATGGTGGTGGTGATGGGGGAAATGACGGCGCATGCGCGTGAGCATGCACAGTACATCAGAAGAACTGTGCACGCACATGCGCACTTGCTCATGCATGTGCAGTACTTCTGGAGTACTGCGCATGCGTGAGCGAGTCGTGGTTGCCATTTTGGAAAACAAAATGGCGGTCGTAGCACGCATGACAGCGGCGTGCATAGCGGGGGTCGCGGAGGCCGGTCCAAAGGCCTCGGGGGGGGCGGACCCGGCCCGCGGGCTGTAGGTTGCCGACCCCTGGTCTAAACACTTAGTGTGTTTAAATGGCTAAGAACATGCTTATTTTAATAAAATGGTTTTATGTGTTTTAATCTATGTTGTACCCCACCTTGAGCTTTGGGTAAAGGCAGGTAAGAGGTTGTTATTGTTGTTGTTGAGAAATTAATATGTCAATACTAATTTCAACCACTTCCCTGATGGTTAAGGAAGTTTGCCACCTAGAGGGTGAAGGTGGTACTGCAAGCTACCAAAAGAATTACAGTAGCCTCTCCCAATTCACAGGGGAGGGATGATTATAAATTTACTAAAATTAATTAACCCATTTGAACATCAAAATATTCTATAGTCCCCTAGGATCTCCTAATTTTCCATAAAAGGTTTCAGATATTTATATTCCACCAAAACCATTTAAGTGATGCCCCTAGTTGCATCCCATTTGACAGAAATAATCATTCAATGAAATGGACTCTATCATGAATCATTAATATTTTTCCATAGTGAATGCCTTAATTTTAAGGCATTAAAAGTCTGTTACCTTTGGTCAGATGGGAGGAAAGATTAATCTGTGGTCTCATTCATTAACATCTGAATATTAATTCAGATTCTCAGTAAGATTAAAGGATCCAATTTCTATATACTGTATGCACCATAATGCATGTGCAGATTTGGATAAAAACAGCAAAGCTCTAAAGGCTTTAATAAAAAGTTGTGCTTATATTTGCTACCAGCATGATACCAGAGTTGCTGCCAAGTGGGCCTACCAGGGAAGGATATTACATCATTAGGACAAAACAGAAAGAAAAAAAGAGCCTTCTCCCATGTCCTCCCACAGTGCATTGTATCTCTACAAAGGAGGGTTCTTCCTGCAAACCTCAGTCCCTATGCAGCATAATCTTTCAAGTATCAAGATCCCAAGCCATTTAAGCCATTGCCAGCACCCTGAATTCAGACTAGGAACATACAGCCAATACATCTCCTTTAAGACCAGGGTTATATGGTTTCTAAATGATGTTCCAGCAACAAACTAGCTGCCATTTGTACTAACTGCAGCTCCCAAATCAACTTCAAGGGCAGTCCCGCATACAGTGCATTACAGTAGTCCAATCGGGAAGATTCCAGTGGATGGGTTACTTTAGTTAGGTTATTGCTGTCTAGGAAAAGCCATAACTGGATGACCAGTGAAAGCTTGCCTCTACACCCTGACCTATGGAGTTCATTTTAGCTGCTAATTGCAGAAATGGATCTAGGGTTACCCCATCCAGAACAGGCTGCTTTCCCAAATCCCTGACCTGAGAATCATCAATCCACAGAGCCTCCATCTTACTGGGATTTATTGGTCCCTGGATTCTGACCCATTACAACAACCAGACCTTGGTTTAGCATCTGCACAGCCCATGCTGTTACACACACACACACACACACACACACACACACGACCAGCCTTCACAGTTTTGAAAATGTGAATGGAACTTCTGACTGTTGAAACTAGACCTCCCCATCACATTTTCTCTGTGGGCTGAACAATTCTAAGGGCCTAAGCAGACTGCCAGAAATAGTGCACATTAAATTGGGGCACTGCCCTGGCTCAGTGCTAGGGAATCATGGGAATTGTATTTTTTTCTGAGACACTGAACCTTCTCTGTCAGAGAGCTCTGGTTCCACAATAAATTACAGTTCCCATGATTCCCTAGCACTAAGCCAGGGCAGTGCCTCAATTTAATGTGCACTATTTCTGGCAGTCTGCTTAGGTCCTAAATCTCCCAAGTTTCTCCACAGACCACGATTATGAATCACAAGAATAAACCAAGGTCTATGGAACTCTAGCAACCAACTAAAACAGATACACACAAGCTAGTTTGGAAAGTGTTCCTTTTTCACAGCAACTGGCAGCATCTTTTTCATAGTTAGAGGGAAAATAGATTGAAATGGGGGAAAAAACAATATTTTTAGGTACATATCCAAGATATTTCTCAGCAGGGTAACTGTTCATTCTTCTATCAAATTTGGTATTTTTTGTAATGAAATGATGATCTTCTGATGACCTACATTTCCATAGGCCTGACTAACTCATCCTCTCTCCATTCTAAAATGTCTGTTTCTTGATTCTTCATCTTACCAACACTCACATTAACTCAAATAACTGACAGGAAAAATACTTTGCAGATGGTTTGAAAGGCCCTACATACAGATGATGGGGCTCTGCCTATCAGGAACACAGATGTCTGATTTTCTATTTTTCCTCTCACACAGCAAGCTGAAGACAGATTTAAAAGGGAGATCAGTCACAGATGTGACACAAGCAGAAAGAGGGTTATCCATGTCCACTTGCACTAATCATCATAATAATCCTTCTCTATAAACTGACAGTCTTTGAGCCACTGCTTTTGCTCACAGTCACTATCAGATTTTGCTGGGGTGTCTTACTTTTCAAAAATAATGAAAATGCCATGCCCTGCCTTTAATACTTTAACCATTCTATTGTTAGGATCCTTGCTCCATTCAGCACATTATGAACAGAGTTACCCCGTGTGCTGATGCTTACATTACAGTGTTACCCAGACAAGCCCAGGATTCCAACACAGTTTCAGCTTGTTGTGCATTTCCTCTGGCACATATGAGGTTTCTAAAATGGCAAAATCAACAGGGAAGCTTGGGCGTCAGTAAAAAAAATACAAAAAAACCAGTATCACTATTACTGAACAGGCATCTGCCTATGACTTGGCTTGATAGGGATAGGAGAAGCATGACCTTCTAACATTGCTGGATTATAACTCCCATTGTGCTGACCGGAGATAATGGGAAGTGCAGTCCAAAACACATCTGGAAGGACATATGTTCCCTATCCCTGCTGCATGGCATGTTGAATTCACTGTCATTCCTTTTAAATGGTGAATAGCTGTTTATCCAAGAAAAGACTGGCAGTCACGTATGCTTTCTAACAAAACAGTCCCATGCATGTCAATTCAGAAATAAGATTTATTGAGTTCAATGGGACTTACAGTTAATAACTACATGAAATACAGTAAATAATATGGAGTAGTTATAACCAGATTCCACAATCTGAGAGTGAAAGAAACACCAAAGTCCAACCCAAAAAGTTAAATTATTTTACAATTGTATGATATAGGATATTTGAATATGCTTTGAGTTTGAACCAATATAGTCATGCTGAAGCCAGTGGAACTGGATGCGTTACAATCTATGGGGCTAGTGATGGAAAAATTGGATTCAGGAGTAATACACTCATCCGTCCATTCTCACAGACTTGAGGTCTGTGGTTTGAATATTCATCCATTAAGCTCAATGGGGCACACCCCCATGGGTGCATGCCCCATTCAAGCCTATGGAGCTCGAATATCGGCAAGTCTCCATTTTTTCGGAAGGGTGGGTCCAGAACGGATCCCCCATAAAAACAGAGAGTTGACTGTACTACATTTTAAAATCTGAAGGAATTTTTTTTTTTAGTTTGAAGACTGCTTGGAGCAGAGCAATTTAAGATCATACTCTGAAATAAAAAGGAAATTAATCTGAATGGTGTTTTCCCCAAATGATTTGAACTTGTATCCAGTTCTGATCATTTGCCACTATATATATTAAATTTAATCAACACTAAGAGATATGAAGCAGTTTGAAAAGACTAATAGTGAGGCATAAAGAATAGGTATTACTTAAATACCATAAAATACTTTTTAAAAGATGAAACAGACTCTGAACAGGTTAATATTACATGGTAAAGTGAGTACAAAGTATTGAAAAGAATATTCCAGTGGAAAAATAGTAAAGCTTGAAGAGTATAAAAAGTAATTAAATATGTCAAGTAGAGAAGACCTATATAAGGTGATGATGAGGTAATGGAAAGAAGGAATAATACAAATGCTGAAATCTTAGAAACAAAAAGGGATTTTATCATTTATAATGGTAATAGCCTTTAATCTTTTTTTAAAATACTGAAGAATGATTAATGTAATAAGAAAAAAATGGGTTATCCCGTTAGAGGCCTTGCTTCATCTTCTGAATTTTCTGGGGAGATTTGTTAGTCAACAACATATGGAATTAACAGTTTATGCAAGCATATTGTATGAAAAAGACAATGTGCAAAACAGCATCTTCTAGGGATAAATTATAAATTATAGGGGGGAAATGGGATTTTGCTATCATGGCAAAATCAACACAGCAGAAAAGCAAGTGGGGAAGCAAAGAGGGGGAAATATACAGACTATACAGAAAACTGGATGTGTTTTATTGATTTCTGTATAAGTAAAACAGTACATACAATATTCAATTTTGTTTTTCAGCACCCTAATCTATTTATAAATGTATGAATGTATAGGAAAGAAAAGAAAAAACAGGATATGGGAAACTGGGGCTTACATGATGATAAAAATGCCTTATCTTAGTAAATGCCTTATTTTGACTGTTTACTTAAATAAATCTAAAGAAGGGCCATTTTATTAATTGCCATGCTGCATTGATTAGTTGCATATTTAAATATATATTGCATTTATTTGCATAGTAAGTTGCAGAGGGTCCTTCTTATCTATTGGAGTTTGGTTCCAGGAAGCCCCCGCTGTCGCCGCCACCGCCTTGGGTACCAACATCTCTGTGCCATTAAATATAGTGTTACTTAGTAAAACAGTGTGCTTTAAATAAAATGGTAACATCAATGTTTGATTTTTGGAATTTATATATTTTAAAAATATTTTCCAGCTGTGGATGGTTGAATCCATGGATAAAGAATCTGTGGATATGGAAAATCTACCTTGTTTTTTTTTTTCCCCCCAGAAGTGCATTATAACAGTGAAACAGTGAAATTAATTGGAGAACATTACTGATGGCAGCAATGAAGCAACTTAATTTCCAATTCCCTTTGGAGATAGCAATATATCCACTTATTTCTGCAATTTATTTTCATCAGTGCCAATTAGGATTGTTTTTTTAAAAATGGGACAAAGTAGAGAGAGGATTGGGCAGTCAGTATTGCTTTTATCTCTTAATTATACTCCACCTTCCTTTCTATGGAATTTTATATTTGTGTTCGTTTATATTTTATATTTCTGTGGAATTTTATATTTGTGTTTATATTTGTGCTATTACTCCAAGCACACTATAAATGTGAATATAGTCCTTGACTTGTATGACTGCAATCTGTGCTTAAGACTTTAAAATTCAGCTACTTTTCTTTACTGCACCACATTTTGCTGACATTTCTGGCTATTTATTTTATTTGTATTATTTATTCACACTGTACTTCAAAGAGGCAGTTTATACCTACTATCATATATTTGCATGGAATATTTTCAAGGAACATCCATATTAAAATATCTCCATATCATCTCTGCTCTGTGCTATGGATATTGGATTTTGCTATCAGGATGGATTATAGCAGGCAGTAACACAAAAGTAAATGCTTTTTTAGGTTTTTAGATACCATTTAAATGCTGAAATCAACGAATACCTGTATTTATTATTCCTTCTACCATCCCTGGAATTATAAACCCTTATGACAAAGACAGTTAAGTTTTTTTTTTATTTAAAAAATCAATTACAATAGCATCAAATTGACATTCTGGACATGGGCTTTTCTCTCACTTCCTTTGTAATCTGTTCAATTCAGGAAGTGGATTGTTTGATGCTATAATGCTATTGCTGGGAAAATCAGATTGTTGCCTAAGCTCAACAAGCATACAAGAAATTAAACAATCAGAAATATCACTCAATAAGACTTTAGGCATAATTGCCATAGGTTGCCAATAGAGTTCTTATTAGGATTCCTGCTGTGGCTTTTAAAAGAATGATATATTTAAAAACATGATGGGGCTGCCAGTTCTTAATCCATTTTGATAGGGCAACAACAGCAACCTTGCCCTCACGGAAGTGAGGAAAAGCTGGCAACACAGCTACACCCAGCTGGCTAGAGCATACTGATGAAAAGCCAATTCTTCATTTGAAATCTAAATGTATTAGCACTTATCACCTGCATTTACAGATGACCTGGTCACCCACTACAATTTTGTCACTTAGAATCCTATACTGCTGGAAAAGAGTGGTAATTTATAGTAGATACTGTCTGATTTCCTGTTGTTTAACAACAGTGAGAATGGAATGGTGCCCCCCACCCAAATAGAAAGAAAAAGGCTGCTAAAATATAGAAACTGTAAAAGAAATACAGGAATGGATTTGTGTGTTCAAGAAGCACATGCTCTGTTCTGGTGCAAAACACAAATTCCAGAGCATGTATTGAAAATGATTTTGTCTGAGTCCTCCTATACATACACATATGCATATATACACATACACAAACGTACAGCTAGCTTTGTATTTGGTGAGCCTCAGGGTTCCAGTGAAACAACAACTTGACATAGCAAGTCTGCTCACACCTATTATAAATGAAACAACAAATTCTCTTCTTTGATTCATGAGGCTGTTCAGATCAGTTTCACAATTTAAAAAATAGATCTGCCAGTACGATTGCTGAATGTTAAATGGAGTTCCTGACAGCAGCAGCATCATGGGGGGGGGGGGGGGGAGTTGCAGGCTGCACCAGGTGACACCCCAGAAGAGGGAGTGACACCCAGTCAGTCCCCTGGCCCCCGCAGGGGTCTCAAGCCCAGGGGGGCAGCTGTTTTCCTGGCCACGCAACCATCTTTCCCAGCTCCAGCCACTCCTCCCTTTTGCCAAGCTTCCCAAAACCACAATTACAGAAGTTTTGCGCCACTACCCCCAGACCCTCCAAACCTCCCCAAATCAGACAAAAAAGAAGAAAAATGCCCCCAAATCAGACAAAATGGCAGCTGGCAGACATACCGCTGTGGCCCACTGGATCCAGGAAAGAAAAAAATGGTCCTGTTTGCACTTGTCCAGCCCTCTTTTAAAGTAAGCCAAGCTAATGGCAATCAGAATGTCTTGAGGAAATCCCTACCCTTTTTGCCTCAAGCATGTTGTTTACTAGTTGCAATAAATGCCTTGAGTGCTAGTGTTTTGAAGAGGAAGACTATCTCCATATAACTAACATTTAAAAGGCATTTAATGTGTTAAGCCACATGAAAGACTACCAAATCATGTTTCTCTGGTAAGGAAATTCTAAAGTTTCCCAATAGGTAGATTAGTCCCATGATCAATTTCTCTTTCAGTACTATTCCGTACCAACAATAAATCAAATTAGCATAAAGAAACCATTCAATAGTTAGGGCCAACCTACATGGGTAACCATGTTGGAATGGTTTAACACAGAGAAACAGTTGCCAGCATCTTATGACACAAAATCTACACTTGAGAAAGCAGGTTTGTGTCATCCTACAATAGGAATTGTTTTTCTGACAGTACAACTCCAGTTCTAGGTAAAGCAGCCTGATCTGGCTTCAACCGATACGTTTTGCCTGTTTCAATGACTAAGCTGATCTCTAGACCTGACAAAAGAGACTTTCCCAAGAAACTAGTGGCTCTTCTATCAGTGAACAAAAGCCGCATCCTGGAGAGAGGCAAATACAGTTCTCAAAGGGAGTTGCTTTGTAAGCTCAAGTGGGGAAGCCACAATTTATTGTTTCTGTTTTATTGTCTTTTTAGGCAATGCAGTGGCTCAGCAATTAAGACGCTGATTCTGACAATTGCAAGATCGGCAGGTGAGCAGTTCGAGTCCCAAGCACTGTGTGACGGAGTGAGCTCCCATCACTAGTCCCAGCTTCTTCCAACCTAGCAGTTCGAAAGCATGTAAAAGTGCAAGTAGGTAAATAGGCACCAGTTCTGTGGAAAGGTAATAGCGTTCTGTACAGTCAAGCTGGCCATATGATCACGAGTCATCTTTGACAACGCTGGCTCCCTCGGCTTAGAAATGGAGATGAGCACCTCCCTCAGGCATGACAATCTTGTCAAAGGGGAAACTTTTACCTTTTATCTTTATTGCCTTTGCTCCCACTCCTCTTACAGTCGAGGGTGTGGGGAGGTCACTTTTCATCTACACGCAGTCCCTAAAACATCTCTAAGCAAAATGCAGATACCCTCAGCACAACATGGTCACTTGCTTTGCTCTGTACACTCTTTTGCCATCTTTGCCTGATTAAGAAGTCTGTGAAGCTTCAAAAGCTAGTGTGCTTTATTTTGCACCATTATACAGGTAGTACCACAGAATAACTTTGGCTTTTAAAAAATGGGCAACAGAACTACCTTGCAATGTTCTGAATGACACCTGCAATGTTTCCTCTTCTTTTACCTCTGTTCTCCTTCCTTTCTGGAAATGGAGCAGATCTGATTAATGGACTGAAAGGCAGAGTCACTCTTTCACCATTATCAACTTCTCTCTCCTATTGATCCCTTCACTTCTTTCCCTTCCTGTGAGTACAGCAGTTTTCCCCAGTCTCTTTCCTTGTTCAGTCCAGCACTATTCTCTTTCAAAAATTTTACAGCAACACTGAATGGAACTTTGAAACCCTGGCTTCCACCCTTCACCTTGAAAATACATTTTTTCCAAATATCAGCAAGCTCATTTGCTAATTCATTCCAACTGCAGGTAGATTTTTTTGAAAACCAAGGAGGTTTGGCTTCATAAACTGATGAAATGGCTAGATGGGAGAAGGTAGAGCCCCCAGCTTTTTTTTTTTTAATCAACTTGAGGTTAACTAAACAAAAATAAAAGATTGGATGCTTTTGGTGAGCCACCCTGCGACCTATGTGGGGAGAAAGGCAGCATATAAATTAAACAAATAAGCACTAACTAGTTCACCAAGGAATTTTTAATACTGGTGTAGAAAGCATATGTCTGTTCTGGAGTTTACTAAAGAAATAGAGGCAATGTTTAATTTTCTAAAAACAACCTACAAGGGGCTCATCCTTATAAAGAACAATTCCATCTGTTCTATAATCCATTCTCCTTAATTCTGTGGATTTCTCAGGCAGCCACCTGTGCAATAGAAAGGAAAAGGTACTTTGCATGCATTTAGCTGTACTTTTACTAATTTTTCCTAGCTAACAGAATTAATTTTAGTTATTAAACACAGACTTGATTTGCATCCCTGCCATTCCTGTATCACTTCTAGCCCCAAGAAATAAAAATGAAGCTGCTTTTTTCAATCAGAATTGTAGTTGGATTCTAAATATTAGTATTTCTTTGATTTCCCAGTTATTATGAGATTACACAAAATTTGTCTCACTATGTCAAATATATCTAATGACAACTAGCTGACAAGACAATTTGACTCACCACACATTAATTTTGTAAGCATCCAAAACAGTTTAAGTTAAATGTCAGAAAACCCTATGAAAGAAGACATCCTTCTCCATTAGGCCATTAGTAACTCAAATCTTATGGGACACTAAAATTCCACTAAATTGTAAAATAAATTATATTTTCCCATCTCTCACTTCTCACTTTTTCCCCATGCCTATTCCAGGACTCCAACATCCACTCTTAATATATTAAACAAAAGCCTTAATTTGTTCTGTTACCTATTATGTGCATCTCCATTTAGAAAAGGAGTTATGTGTACTTGGGTCTCTTTGTTCTATTAATGTCAGAAATGCTAGTAGGAGGAAACATGAATGAGATATACAGGAACCTGGCAGGTAAAAAGCTTTTCTATGCTTCTTTTTAAAATGTATTACCTTTATTTGTGATTGCACTCTCTGAAAGTAACATCAAAATTTGCACAGACAATATCCAAACTCATACATCATTTGGTTTACGGTAGTTTCCCTATATTTGCTGCTTACTATTACATTCAATTCTAGAACAAGAATTTACTTCATTTTAATCCTGGTATAAATGTAAGCATAGCATATACTGTTTGTGACCAATGTCACTCCAGAATTTGAATTACTATTCTAAAATGAAAGATGATAGTCCCTCAATGTCATTTATAATCATAGTTGTTCTATATTAATATAATCTATATTAAGCACATAGCTATAGCACATAATTTAGATTGAGATCAGATTGTAACTGGAAATACCTATGGCACAATACTGTGCTAATGCCAAAAATTTAGGACTTCAGCCCAGAAGTCCCAGAGCACATGGGCAATGGTTAGAGATTCTGTATCTGTAATTCAGCAACACCTCGGGATGTAAGGCTGGAGATCAAGGATACTACCCTGTTGCTGGAATAATAAAAGCAATGTCACAATGGAAGTTTTGATAAACATTCAGATTGATGTGGATGCCTAAGGTGGTTGTGTTGGATGTCACAAAAAGGCAAAAAGCTGTTTGCTTTTTGTTATTATTTGTTTGTTATTATTTTATTTTTACAACCAGGGGAGAAGTGCTGTGTGATTTTCTAACTCATATGCCAGAATAATTTGGCTGGATTGGGGTCCTATGCCCCTGCGTTCAGTGAGTGGAGGGCTGGGTAGGTGATCACGTCTGCTATTCTGCTTCAGGCAAAAATACAAAATAAAAAATATTGGGTTGGCTGCTTCTGCATTGCAGAAATAATCCAGGTTGACACCACCAACTGCCACAGCTCAATGTTATGGAATCCTGGGAATTGCAGTTTATTGTGGCACCAAAGCTCTGACAGTGAATGCTAAATGTCTCACAAAACTACATTCCCAAAAATTCATAGCATTGAGTCATGGCAGTTAAAGTGGTGGCAACCTGGATTATTTTTGCAGTGCAGTTGCAGCCATTGACTCTGATTTTTAGAGTCCAGGAATGCTGTTGTGAAGATGAAGGGTCACACTTACCCTGGATCTTCAAAAGTGAATCTAAAAACAAACCTAGAAACTAAGAGCCTTTGCAGACTGCCAGAAATAGTGCAAACTGAGTCCACTTTAACTGCCCTGACTCAGTGCTAGGGAATCATGGGAACTGTAGTTTATTGTGGCACCAGAGCTCTCTGACAGAGAAGGCTCAATGTCTCAGAAAAAAATACAATTCCCATGATTCCCTAGCACTGAGCCAGGGCAGTTAAAGTAGACTCAATTTGCACTATTTCTAGCAGTCTGCAAAGGCCCTCAGTGTGGATAAATAAACCTTACATTCCTTAACTTACAATACTATACAAAGAGATTGCCATTAGAAAGACACATTGACAATTGCCACCAGCATATTCATCAGCCAAATCGGCTGTACTGAAGGACATGGATTTGAGATTAATTGGTCTCCTTGATTTGAAAACGGAGTTAAGAACTGGAGTAATGTGATGATAAAATCATTGACTCATATCAACAATAAAATCATTCTGCCTGTTATTAACATACACATTCCAGCTGTGCAAGGAGAGTCCCAGATTATACATCCCACTTTTATTTTTGATCTCAGACACCAAAGTTAGCAGGCCTAAGAAAATTAAGAAGGATGAGGCACCCCAAATAATTAACTCGCACCTTGCTATGAAACAGTTTGTGACAATAGATACAGCACAAAGAGGAAGGGAGAATAAATGCTATATTGGCTGAAGTTTAAAGGACTATTATGCAGGCATATGGATTCTGTGGATTCTAACTCTATGATGCCTTGTAGCGCCATAGGATCCTGAAAAAGAATTGAACAGGTGATATAAGGAAATGGACAACCCATGGCGTCCAAGAATAGGCCTTCAAGCTTTACCACACAGACACTGTTTTGCTGTTCAGGCAATGAAGGAATAGAGAGAAGATTCCCTTTACCCAAGATCCAAAGGACAATCTGAACTACAACATTTATAACTGAAATTAAGACAGGGCCGGTGCAAGACATATTACTGCCTAAGGCAGAGAACAAAATGGCATCTTTACTCATTCTGCACGCAAAGGCCAGCTAGACTGACAGATGAGTCTTGCTTGAACACTGGCAGTAGTTGTAACACACCTGAGGGCAGCATACTGGGCACAGCTCTGTCCTCTGACACTTTGCTACCATGCCCAGTACTGGTGATGGCAGACACTTCATTCCACTTATTAGTAGTCCCAAACTTGATTGAGGGAAAGGACAGGTCTTCTCAAGAACAAGAGTGCTTTGGTTCAGACTTGTGTGTCAGCATTTGTACACCTACCATCTTTGACAGCCTGATTCTACCCTTATGTTGGAGAGGTAGAAAGTCTTTTTGTTTTTAATGAAATGCAGTTTTAAGCACATAGGGTTAATTTTGAGTAACTGTCAGTAAGAATTAAGGCTACAAAATAAGTTTACTAAGACCAAGTTCAACATAATTTGGATATAAAATGAATAGTATTAAATTGCTAGTTCCACTGGATTCCACTGCATTTAAGATTCATTTTATTTTACACTCAGGTAAGCATATACAGTCCCATTCTAGCTATCCAATCTTTTCTTTTTATCAGTAACTCATATTGCTTTTATAACCTTATTTTGCTCTAACAACATATAGCTAATAGGCAATATGAAATGAACAAACAAATGATATTTCACTTGTCTCTACCAAGCCCTTCTCAAATGTCATGACATTTTTTAAAAGCCATATAACATTTTCTGAACATTAACAAGTATATTATGTGCGCTTAGTCTTAGGTGTTTCTATTAAGTGTTGCAAACAAAAAAAGTTAATAATAAGGTGTTGTCTCTGCTTCTAGGAATCTTATCTAGTGATAGTGTGAGAACCAGATTTAATCAGCTCTCAGGACAATAATAGTCTGGCTCATTGAAATTATTTCACTGAATATTGAACTTGGGAATGGAGAGTGGGGCAAATGCATTTTTAAAATATTACCAAGCTTATCAATAAACATGTCCATAGATATATTTAAAAAACAATGAAATAAAATAATGCATATGCAATAGCAAACCATAATCTCTTCCTATTCTGTGGTCACTTTCAAAGGCAATGTTAGGTGAAGACATGCACATCTCCAAAGTTCACTTACAAGGGTTTTTCCCTTTCTCATTCCCATATCTGGCTCAAGCCCATCTCCATCTATTTTTTTTTTCTTTCTAGTTTGAATGGAATGAAATTTCCACCCCCTTTTTTTTTTTTTTTTTTTTTTTTGCATTCCCCCATGTTTTTCTGTTAGTGCCTACAAACCTAGTGCATACCAAATCTATAGTACAGACTTTACAACTTGATTTTAGTGCATGACATTTAGTGCATAGGCATGTCTGACTATGGAAAATGCAGTTGTAAGTGGAATAGCTACAAACCACACTCAGGTTGCCACTTCTTTTTTTATGGACAAGTCTGCATTTTTTTTCTTAAGGATGTCAACAAGTCTGGGTAAGCAGCTGTTAGATTTTATATTTGCAGAAACAAGGTACCAGCCAAAAAATAGCTTCTTCTATGCAGCAGTTCATGCCAAAACTGCAGCATGAGCAACTTCAATTGCTCTTGGAGCATCAGGTCTCTACAAAATCAAAGAACATGTGGAGAGGAAATAGGGTAGCACATGACAACTCTTCCTCCCCACAACAATGGAGTTTAGCACACGGGGAAAATTGGGAGTTTAAATGAGCCAGAACCCGTGGTTATCCAGTGTATTAGGCACAATTGTGCAAATGGTTTTCACACAACGCTGCGCGCAAACCACTTAGAATTGGAACAGAAAGTGACATGAATCAGGGTATAGACATTTTCGGGAAAATACCATGTTTTCATTTCCATTTCATTCACAAATTTCCTTTCTTTGAGAAATTGCTGTAGTGTGAAAGCCATTTGCAGGATTATCCCAATTTTTGTGCTTGTTGCCAGATTTTCCCATGGTTCCTTAGGGATAATAGCTAGGGCTCTTAAAAGAACATCTTCTTAGGCAAAGACAGAGAGGCTCACAGTCAGACAAGAGAAAATCTTGCTTCTTCCTCCTGTGCCCATGAGTCTTTAAAGACTGCCAGAAATAGTGCAGCTTGAGGCCACTTTAACTGTCCTGGCTCAGTGCTAGGGAATCATGGGAACTGTAGTTTTTTCTGGGACATTGAACCTTCTCTGTCAGAGAGTTCTGGTGCCACAATAAACTACATTTCCCATGATTCCTTAGCACTGAGCCAGGACAGTTAAAGTGGCCTCAAGCTGCACTATTTCTGGCAGTCTGTAAAGGCCCTTGTGTGAATGTCTCTTCTTCTCTAGCCAGGGTTCTTAACAGATCAGCTGATGCAAGAGCAGAGAGAGAGAGAAAAAACGAATGAATGAATGAATGGTTCCCGCATTTGCATGGAAGTGCAGGTTAATCTTGGATTCTGCACAGGATAACAGCACTCTGTATGTGAAAAAGAAATTGTGCAATTGTGAGTTAATCACAGGGTCTTTACCATTTTGACCTTCCAATTTTCCCCCTTGTGATGAACTCCGATGTCTTTGCCCCTGCCGCTTTGTTCCCAACATTTATGAGTTAAGCACAGATGGAAGGGAGATTCTAAGCACATCTAGTTGAATGTCCAGGAAAGTCACCAAGATGGATGGCAGCAGCATCTTGTGAGGGTGGAAGACAAACAAAAGTCTTTTGCCAATGAAAAGTAAAAAAGCAAGGTCCAAATTACCAATCCAAAGGTTCAGCCAGCAAATGGTCAAGAAGTCCGAAGGTCTAGGATTCCAGAGAAACAGAGTAGAAAGACAGTCTGAAGGTCAAGGGTTCCAGAGGTCCACGATAAATCAGCAGTCCGAGAGTCAAGGTTTCAGGCCAAGGAACAAGGAGAGTCAGAGACAAAGCCTTTCGTTAGGAAGCTCAGATAATCTCTGGCACTGAGGCAGCTCTTCTGCACCTGCTTAAATCCCCAAGGTGCAGGAGCTCAGCCATTACTTTGGCGGTTTTCATAAAGTCTCCTTGAACGCCAAAAGCCCGCCCTTTCTGGAAGGCCACGGATTGACAAGTAGTATCCCAAGAACCGGGCATCCAACTTCCAACACAGCTGCTGAAGAGGAAGGTACTGTGTTGACAGCCAGACTAGGCCACAAAGGAGGATATTCCTGGTGTCGCCGATCCACTCCCTTCTTGTACGCCTCCTTGGCCAACTCAAGCTGCTCCTGCAACAGGTGCTGTGCAGCCTGGAGTTCCTGGAGCCACTGATCCACCGCAGAGACTGATGAGGCTGGGGCAACAGCAAGGAACCCTTGAGGATAAAAGCTCCCTGTGGCAAAGAATGGAGTCTGCTAGGTTGAAGTATGAACTGAGTTGTTGTAGGCAAACTCGGCCAGCAGAAGGAGGTCGGCTCAGTTCTCCTGGTGGTAACTGAAGTAGCATCACAAGTACTCCTCTACACTCCCATTGGTCTGCTCCGTCTGCCTGTTCGATTGTGGGTGGTGGGCCAGGGACAGGTAAGGCGGTGCAGCAGACTGGTCCAGAAACGGGCAGTGAACTACGTGCTGTGATCTGAGACCACGCCCTCAGGAAGGCCATGGAGCCTGAAGACATGCTGGACAAAGATCTAGGCAGTCTCCTTTGCCGTAAGGATGCCAGCACAGGGCACGAATTGAGACATCTTTGAGGAAAGGTCCACCACCACCCAAATGGTGGTATAGACAGCAGAGAGGGGCAGGTCTATTATAAAGTCCATGAACACTATCTTCCAGGCCCTGGAGGGCATTGGCAGAGGCAGCAGCAAACCCGCAGGCCGTCTGGATGGTCCTTAGCACAGTGACACACCGGACAAGTGTCAACATATTTGGCTACCTCTGCCGAGACACGAGGCCACCAAAACTCCTGGGTGAAGAGGTGCAGTCTTGCAGAATCCGAAATGTCCAGCCCGCTTGCTCTTATGACACAGCCTCAAGACCTCCTCCCAACAGGGACCAGCTGGCACATAGAGGCAGCCTTGGTGGTAGAGAACGCCATCCCGGAGCATAAAGGGAGAGACATTCCCCTCCGCACCATGCTGGGCTACCAGCAGGTCCCGGCTCTGAAAGTCGCCGATCTGGTCCAGCAAAGTGGCATCCCTCAGGGTAGTGGCGAAGTTCTCCGGGTACAGAATGGTGGATTGGAGCTCCTTCTCCGAGTCCATGGCATACTCTAGCTTCTGGGATAGGGCATCAGCCTTCTGGTTCTGGGCTTGGGGCACATACTGGAGCTTGAAGTTGAAGTGGCAAAGAACATGGACCACCACTTCTGCTGCTGAGAGAGCTTTCACACTGTCTGCAAGTGCTCCAAGTTCCAGTGGTCCATGTGCAACTAGACTGGGTGAGCTACCCCCTCAAGGAGATGCCGCCTGGTCTCAAAAGCCGCCTTGATTGCTAACAGCTCCTGCTCCCAGATGGTGTAGTTCCACTCTGGAGGAGTGAGCTGCCAGGAGTAAAAAGCACAAGGCAACAGATGTGCCTTGGGCCCCCTCGGCTGAAGCAGCACAGCCCCGATGGCGATGTCTGAGGCATCCACCTCAATGATAAGGGGTGTCCATGGGTCTGAGTGCTGCAGGATCAGAGCCGAAGTGAAGCATGCCTTCAGGACCTTGTAGGACTGCTGCACCACCACCATCCACTGAAAGCACGCCTTCCCTCACAACAGTTGGGAGATGGGACCGCTACGGTTGCATAGTCCTTGATGACCTTCCAGTAAAAGTTCACGAACCCAAGAAACTGCTGGACATCCTTCCTGTTGCAAGGGGGTTGCCAAGACTGCACCACTTCCACCTTGGAGGTGCCCATGGCCATGCCCTGGTCCGAGATGCAGTAGTCCAAGAAGTCCACCTTTCAGAAGTCAAAGGTGCATGTATCGAGCCTGACATAGAGCCGGTGCTCCCGGAGCCTCTGAAGAACAGCATGGATATGGGTGTCATGGGCCATTTGGCTGGGAAAGTAAATCAAAAAATCATCTAAATGAATGATGACAGAGCAGTTCAGATAGTCTCTGAAAACGTCATTTACAAAATGTTGAAAGACGGCACATCAGTGAAATTCTGGTATTCCGTGGGCAGAGCAACAGAGCAGGCCTTGGTATCCTTGGCCACAGCCACTGGGATCCGCTCCAGTCAGCAGTGCTCTTGTCAATACTCCAAGGCAAACAGGACTTCTCAACGTGCTCAAGAGATGTATGGGTCGTGCTTGGAGAGCATTCCCAAAACCAAAGGGAAATGAAGCATAGTGGCCAGCAGAAACTGGATTTCCTCCACATGGCCTTGGATCTCTAGATGGAGCACAGGAATCTGGTGAATCACAGGACCAGACCAGAGGAGCCACCCATCAATGGTTTCCACCAGCCTGGGCTGGGCCAGGGCCTCCAGAGGGATCTAGTCCATAAAAGTCCATAACATTGTTCGAGGTCCCTGAGTCTATCATGGCTCTTACAGGAAGGAGCTCCATGTTGGGGAGCCTGAGGTTGCCAGCCGCCAGCAAAGGGTCTTTTCCGGAAACTGAAGTAGAGGAAGCAGGTTCAAGAGACTCTCCCAGGTGATGGACCCACTCTACACCTGGGAGGGCCCATTTCCCTGCAGTGTGGGTCAGCGTCCCTTGGTGAGACATTCTCGGGCAAAATGTACCTGAAGGCCGCAGTACAGGCAGAGACCATTCCTCCTCCTGCGTTCCTTCTCAGCACTAGTGAGCCAAAGCTGAGCCCTTCCTAGCTGCATAGATTCCTCTACGGGCTGGGAAGGAGCAGCCACAGGTGGAGCTGCAGGAGCCGGTCAGACAGGACTGGGAAGCAGTGGGAGGGTGCTCTGTTGAGCCTGTCTGCAGGCTGAGAGGTGGCAGTCCAGTCGAGTAGTCTGCACAATCAACAAGTCCAGAGAAGCAGGGGCTCAGAACATGCCAACTTGCCCAGCACTGGGTCCGAAAGACCATAATGGAATTGCACTTGCAAGACACTATCGTTCCACTCCAAATCCTGCACTATCAGGTGGAAGGATGTGGTGTACTCTGCTACAGTCCCCTTGCCTTGCTGGAGAGCCTTCACAAGACCCCCCACGTGGCTCGCATTTCTGCAATAAAGCCCTACAAACTGTTGAGGAGGGGGCTATCCTGGTTCAAGTAGTGGGTAGCCCATTTGTTGGCAGGCCCTGAGAGCAGGCTAATCATAAATGCCACCTTATGGGAGTCATCAGGAAAGCTGTCCCTTCAAAACATACAAT
The DNA here is from genome assembly GCA_026167975.1 of Phrynosoma blainvillii. Taxonomy (NCBI): domain Eukaryota; kingdom Metazoa; phylum Chordata; class Lepidosauria; order Squamata; family Phrynosomatidae; genus Phrynosoma; species Phrynosoma blainvillii. The sequence continues at coordinate 254,248,277 of JANUYF010000002.1, read as the reverse complement.
ACAACTTGCAACTAACAATGAAACTGTCCAGCATAATCCTGTCTCCCTGGAAGCTATCGAGAAGGGAAGCAAATCATTTCCAGTGTCATTCGAGAGCTGGAGGGTTAACTTATCCCTGGAATGCAGCCACACTCTGAGTTAATTGCTGAACCTGGCCAGAAAGCTACAAAATTTGCAACAGCTTGTCAAAGGCATGTTTCCCTTCCATTATGCTCATATCAGCCTAGTTAAGGGGGGCAGAGATTATTCTGTCCAGGAAAGCTGCCAAGAGGGCTGAGAGCAGCTTCTTGTGAGGGTGGAAGGCAAACAGAAGTCTTTTGCCAATGCAAAGTAAGAAAGCAAGGTCCAAATTACCAATCCAAGGGTTCAGCCAGCAAATGGTCAAGCAGTCCAAAGGTCTAAGATTCCAGAGAAGCAGAGTGGCAAGACAGTCTGAAGGTCAAGGGTTCCAGAAGTCCAAGATAAGTCAGCAGTCTGAGAGTCAGTTTCAGCCCAAGGAACAAGGAGAGAAACAGAGACTTTCACTAGAAAGCTCAGATAATCTCTGGGACCAAGGCAGCTCTTCTGCACCTGCTTAAATCCCCAAGCTGCAGGACCTCAGCTGAGGCTGATTACTTCGGCATTTTTCATAAAGTCTCCTCAAATGGCGAAGGCCCGCCCTTTCTGCTCAATGCTGGCTGAAGGCAGGCACAGTCCCTTGATCCTCCTCCATGTCTGAAGGTTCTGCTGCTGGGTGGCTTGGCTGCGGAGCTTCCTGGGAGACCATAGGCTCTGCTGGAGCTGGCAAAGCAGAGCTGGGGTCGGGCTGGGGCTCCACCGCTGTAGGCTCAGTTCCAGAGGAGGTTCTGGCTTGTCCTCTGAGTCCTCCTCCAGGCAGGGCATGACATGTAATATATTTGCAGTCTTCACCACAGCCATGCTTTGGAAAGTTGCTTCTAAGACGTGTAAGCCATCTGTAACTGAAAGTTAGTAGGGCAATGCTTGGTAATTTATGGGTGGCTTCTGCCTACCATCAGATTCACTTTCAAAAGTACATTTCAGGGTTCTGTGATTCAGTGCAGAACTGGCCAGAGATATTCTTCCTCCTGAGGCAGAATAGCAAATTGTACTTCCCCACACACCCAAACTCATACATTCCCAATCTAAGTACATAATATAGCCTGGTAAAGTTATTTTGGCACCTGAAGCAAAAATATCTTTAAAATAACTTTCCTAGGCAGTACAAACTCAGTATTAATAAATAAAATAACTAGCAATTTGTTTCCCTTTCATAACATCCAGTATCAGCTTCCTGAGCCTTTGTCCAATAAAAAAAGAAAAGAAAAAAGAGATTGCAACCTTCAGTGGAAACCTCAAGAGCAGAAGGCAAAATCTAAATCTCCTTTCCACAGCAGGCAGCTATGACTAAACGTCAATATCAGATTTTGTAAAACCTACACAGCTTGATCATCAAACACATGGCTGACCTCCTACACTTCAGAAGCCTATATACTGAGTAATTTGGGCGCAGGATGAACAGCAGGAGCAAAAGTATAAATAAAGAGGGAAAGAGAATGTGCTGGAGAATATATCCCATTCTGTATACTGAAAAGATTTTTTTTTTCTTTTCACACTCTCACCCACTAACAATAACTTTAACATGACCAAGCCTGTGTACCCTAAACAGAACCAAGGAGTTGCAGGAGGGGGAGGGGGGGAGGATCTTATTTGCAAGGGGAGGAACTACCATACAGGAGAATGTCCCTTCACTTAAACTGCTGCTATGCATCTGGATCTCAGTCATGTTTTTTTCTCAGTTCTTGAGCAAACTCAAATGAGATAAAATGCTTTATGAAGAGCAGACAACTAGTACTCAATATCAAAACCAACAAACAGCTTCAAAGCACCATGTCCAAGAGTGAGAGTGCTGCACATCTGCAGAGGGGGTCCCCATGCTATCCACACAAAGTGTCCACAATTCAGAATCATCAAGGCAGACTGTGAATATAGAAAAGTATTTAAAGGGAGGGCAAACTGGGACCCTCCTTGGGTTCTACAGCTGCCAGGCAGTGGGAGGCAGTGGAACCGCATGTACTGGGCTACACACACATGTAGCAACTCAGAAAACAGATGTTCCAACCCTTCACAATTCTCACTACTTTTTCTGCATCTTTTCTAGTTCTGTGGCTATACTTTTTGTCGCATGGTGAACAGAAACATGAAATAAACCACATATTTATATAAAGGTAGGTGTAGAGAGCACTTAGGTGTGCAGCATAAGTGCAACATGTAAGGCATCAGGAAAAAACAGGGAAAGTGGCAATGACTGCTAGGACAGGGGCCTCATTGCTTTCTGACTATCTTTGTAAGGTTGATAACTTAGATCCCTCATCTGAGGTCCAGCTCCAGATTCTATAAAGCGGTACCTATTAAAGAATGCTGAAGAAATGGAGGAGAGAACATTTTGACACCTTCTCACTTTCTACATTCAGTGATTTGCGCCAATCTACTTCATCTGAATACTGGCATAGAAAATGGAATTTCAAAACATGTAAGAGAGTTCTAGTCTTTCGAATTTGGAAAGTTATTAAAAGGAAAAAGTCTCTGAATTAGTCAAATAGCAGTAGTGTTGGAAGAGAAAACTATATGTAAGATTAAGAAATCTCTGAACCAGAAGAAGTGGCTGGGAGAAGGGTGCAGAGATGGGAAATAAATTTGTAGGATGTGTATTTCTCCATGAAAATACTTGTTTTTACAATTTCTTAGACTGGCAATGCAACAGAGCTTCTCCTACTGTCCACACATTTCTGAGGCTCTCATACATTTCAAATGCAGGAAATACATACAAAATGTACCACAGTCCATGCATCCATCTGTAAAATGCACACGATGAGAAATGCATGTTTCAAAAATATGCCCAAGCATGTTTTAGCCAAGGGGGGGGGGGATCATACAAAAATGCACCATTAGAAAAATAAAATGGCCAAGGGTATAGATATGTTCATCTGTGACAGCAAGAAAGAGACTTGTGGCACTTTTAATACTGGCTAGTTTTCTTTGTCATTATGGACATTATCACACGGGGAGTCGCGGGGAAAAAGTGGAAATAAACCGGACGAGTGGAAGACTTTAATTTACGGGATTTGTCCCGTTCCGCCTCGTCTGATAACTAAATTCGAATTTAAAAGGGGGTTAATTCGAACAAAAACCTGATCTTTTCATTTCCTCAAAAATCCCAAAAATCAAAAGATCAGGTTTTCGTTCGAATTAACCCCCTTTTAAATTTGAATTTAGTTACCAGACGAGGCAGAACGGGACAAATCCCGTAAATTAAAGTCTTCCACTCATCCAGTTTATTTCCACTTTCTCCCCGTGACTCCCCATGTGATAACGTCCTATGTTTTGTGAACTCTAGACCACCCAATCAGATGAAGTGGGCCAAAATCCATAAAAAATATGCCAAATAAAAATTGACGGTCTTTAAGATGTGATAAGGCTTGCTGTTTCTTTTATCAAAAATGCATTTACTGGGAGGGAGGGATGCCACAAAAATACACAAGTGCAACCCAAGATGGAATTGGGATGGGACTAGAATGTCAGTGTGATTCTAAAAAAACACAAGAACAAAACTGACAGATTTTCACATCCCTAGCAGAGATGGATTTAATTTAGTGCTTTTAGTAATTTAGTAATTTAGAGGGGTTTAATTTAGTGCTGCAGCTGCTAAGCCATTCTTCAATCATATTTCTATTATGAGGGGGGTACACTGTGCTCAACATCATCTGTGTAAGATCTTTTTTTCTTTCCTGAAATAAAGCACTTCAACATCTCACCAGAATCAGGCACAGTGAGCTTCCAGTTTCATGCCTTTTGCTGGGCTTCCTCCAATATAGCCAGGTTTATGTGAAGATGCCAAGTTTATGTAAAGTCTAATTTCCTTTCCCCCACCCACCCACCCATGACCCACTTACAGAATGCCTATTACATACTGATCCAAGAATGTCTGGCCAGTGTATATATCCACTTGAACAGGATCCTGCACTGCTTGCAGGACTGTGACACTAATAGGACAGCTCAGGAATATGTCAACAAAACTATCTAAGGGGCTATGCAGACCGCACGCCAGCTGCCCCAACCCCAGCCCATCACTGTACTGATGCCATGCTCCCTTACGCACGGCACATGGCATCAGGACACCCTCCCGACACAGTGTGCAGACACGCTACGCCAAAAGGGCATGGAAGAGCCGTGGCGCTAGCTCTTAGGGTGGCCTTTTGCAGCTCTTTTAGGGGTGGCAAAAGGATTGGGGTCACGGCAAGCGGTTGCCGCAGCTCCAATCTGCCGCTCTCAGGGGCATCATCTGCATCGGCCTTAAGACAACATCCAATGTTCCCTTATGCAGGAGGAGGAGAAACCATATTGTAATAAAACAGATGTGGAACACGGTCTCCACTGAGTTAGAAAATAATTCTATAAACCCCCATACTTTCACTAGGACAACAACTTATTTGATTTCTGAACTGATGAAGCACTTTGTGTTATGTAAGCTCTCACAGACTAAGATCACTTTAATATTGTTCAATTGTTTGGCATTCACTACTTTGCCTGTCTCTTCCTATATGATGCTTATTATCAGAAATGTGAGCAATTACCGAGACTATCTCATCCTCCGCCGGTACAGTAGCTGCTGAGAGGGCGGCTGCTAGTGCGGCTGCCCTGGCTGCCTTCCTCAATGCTCTCTGAGTCTGAAGATTGGTAAAGTAGTTGACAGCTGCAAACTCGATAAGTGCAGAGAAGACAAAGGCAAAGCACACAGCAATGAACCAATCCATGGCAGTAGCATAAGACACCTTGGGCAAAGAGTGGCGGGCACTGATGCTCAGTGTAGTCATGGTGAGGACAGTAGTGATCCCTGGAAAGGAAGATTGGAAGAAAGATATGAGGACTCAATTAATATAATATTTTCAAGATTGGTGAATTAAACTCCCTTAGTACTAGTGCCATATGCCATTTCAGCTAATTAACCAATTTATGGACCATGGCCTGAAACAGACGAACCAAAAGGGACGCTGTCCATCTGCATTGGGGGCATGGCATTTAGATGACGCATGCCCCAAATGCAGCCAGAAGCTGCTCTGATGCTACTCTAAATGAAAAGAACCATCCTGAAAAGGAGCAGGGGAAAAAACCACTCCTTTTCAGAGGCTAGTTTGAAACAGCAGCAGGAGACTGGATTGGGGGCATGTGCATGTGGTTGCTGTGGTGTCAGTACAGCCCCAAGCCACCTTTTTGGGTGGTCTGTTTCACCCCTAGGTTGCAAGCCATTTATTATCAGAAGGAAATGCTGTTATTTTTCAATAGATACCTCTGCAGAAGTATAGGCAAAGCACAAGTTTGCATGTTTTATTCAGAATTCAAACCCACTGGGTACAAGGACACTTCCTGTCTGGTGAGTTTGAACAGATCTACAGCCTTGTGATCTGATGCTAAGCAAGTTTAACAAAAAAAAAAAAAATCACTGTACAGTTGTCCGCAGTCTGGCTCTTCATGGAAAAGGACAATTGCCATATCTAAATTGGCTGTCTGCGCTTGTGCAGTGTCCCACGTGCACACCATGGACACATGCACCATTATTTTCAATGGGGCTCAAATATTAGTGAGCCACCATTTTCAATGGGGGGAGGGGTCCAGAAGAGATCCCCGTGAAATAGGAGGGGCAACTGTACTGTGATATTCCTCAGTAAGCAGAAAAGCCAGCTCGTGTTATTCAGAAGCTGAGACAGACGCACCTCATCATTTTTCATTTTTCCAATCTTTTCCAATTCACTCTCTTTTATGTCTATAGGAAAATGCATGTTGATTTTTGTGCACAGCTGTCCTAAAATTCATTTCTGTATGTAATTTTCCCTAATTCACTCATTTTTGCGAGCAACTTCACTGAATACAATGCATGGTATTCCCCTAATATGTGCATTCTTGTGTCTACTTTTGCTTAATATATATTTTTGTGTACACATTTTTTAACTGGAGAACACCAATGCAATATTCAGGGAAGGGCAAATTTTGCAGATTATTTTGGTCAATGTGAGATTTCAAAATTAGAAATTAGATTTGTTCAAACTAAAATGCAAACTGAACAAATTCACTCCTAGTCTTACTTAAAAGTGGGACTCATTGATTCAATGGGGCATATTCACAGGTAAAACATCAATATCTTAATTCCTTTGTTACTGTATTTCCAAAAGAAAAGAAAGGAAAGGAAAATTAACTAATGCTAACTTCAACCACAGAACAGCATAAGACAAAAAACAATGCATGAATGAACACATTAATGAACGAAGATCATGAAGGGGGAAAAAGCATGAATACCAGCCACAGTTCTTGCTGGAACAGATTCCTTGTTGATCCAAAACCCAACTTGAGACAGGATTACAGTCATAGTACATGGAATGTATGTCTGAATGAGATAATAGCCTATTTTCCTTTGTAGATGGACATAAAGCACCTGTAGTGAATATTCACCTAAAGGAAACATACAAGCAATGAAAAATGGAGGAAATGGAATGGAACAATGTGGTTTGAGGCTGAGATCATAGCCTTCATACCAAAAACTGTTCTAGCTGGAACAGACTCCTTATTAATCCAGAAAGACACCTGAGAAAGGATGACTGTCATGATGCAGGGAGTATATATCTGTATCATGAAGTAGCCCATCTTCCTTTGTAAGTGGAAATAAACAGTCATTATTACGTATTCACCTGTTAGGAAACAAGTATATCAGCATTACCTTTGTCCATGTATTATCTTGAAACATTTTAAATAAGTAGACAGGCAGAGCTGGATGTATTCAATATTTTTTTAAAAAAAAAACTTGAATAAGCAGGCTTCTCCAACCTGAATTAGATTGTATAAACCAAATATATTTGCAGATGTTTATCCTTTTGCCATTCCTCCCCCCACCCCCATCTGCATAGTTCACTCTAGTTTTTCTAGTCCTTTGGGAGGGACAATGAGCTAGAGTCACAAAGGCTCTGCCAGTATTGCAACTTTATTAAGACATATCTCTGCCTTTTTATTTCATCAGGCATTGCCCACCAAGTTTCAAGCACTAACTTCACAGCCATATGGCTCAGAATCTCACTTTTTAAAAAAGAAAAGAGGAGATCAGGGGTAGGCAACCTTTTTGAGCTGGGGGCCGGGTTGCTGTCCCTCAGACAATTGGGGGGCCGAAGCACCATAAATAAATAAATAAATAAATACCGGTAAATATAAAAAATTTAAATTTAACACTCTCTCATCCCCAGAAAAGCCATGGCAAAACCCCTATGGAGATTTTGCCAATAAAACCCCAAGAACAAGTAATAACAACAATAATCAATATCATCATGGCGGGCGGCGGCAGCGGCAGCAGGACCAGCCTGGGGCCGGTCCAAAGGCCTCGGGGGGCCGCGTCCGGCCCCTGGGCCTTAAGTTGCCTACCCCTGAAGGAGATATTCAGGAACTATCAACCTGTGTTTTACCTGTGCTCTTGCTGAAGACATAAGCTTGCAAGTAAGTGTCTTTATTCAGCTGATTTTCTAGGCAGTCTTAGAGGCAAATTTAGAGGCAAAAGCTGGACTCATATGGCCCATGAAACACAGCCTCTCTTGATTCTGTATCCTCACTCTGCCTAAAGTTGCCTGCTGTGTGACAGGAAAGAAACTGTTGCCTGGCATGGGGGGGGGGGGAGTGATTGTGGCAACAAGCTTACCATTTTTCACTTAGCTGATAACTGGAGCACTGACAGAAGGACAGGACATGCTATGGACATGTTGAAACATCATGTTGAACGTAAGTCTCTGAGAGGAAGTCAGTGGGACTTTCCAGCAGACTGAGACAATTTCACTAAATATGCTGAGAAACTGAACAAGCTTGCTAATGTTGCCACTCCACATGCAGTCATGAGCTTACCTGTGCTAGACTTTATTGTTTCACTAGAGACTGTTTGACCTATCAGATCATACTGGAGAAGACTGGAAGATTCTTGTGGTATTTCCACTGAATACAATGGTCCTTTTTTCCAAGTATAAATAATCTCACTTTTAGGATAAGCATCTAAGTCAAGAAGGGAGAAAGGAGAAAAATTGTAATGTCTGTAAACTTTCAATTTCAAAATATGTAGCAAATCTATATTCTGGTAAATACTGTTGCCCCCCTTCCCCATGGAGTGTGCTATATGTGCTCTGTGTAATGTACCTCTCACAAACTTCCCTGCTCCACTTGCTCTAGTTCTGAATGATGACAGTGTACTTTGGCTTCTAGAGCAAGCTGTTCAAGATGGGAGTGTCTGAACACTTCCAGTGAGAGGAACAAGCTTCACCCTTTCAGAGTTAGACACATATGGATGTGCTTCAGGTTTATCTCACAGTCTGTACCAAGGCAGGAGAGCATGTGGCCCTCCACATTTTACTAAATTCCAGTTCTCATTAGCTACCCCAACCAGTAGGGAAGCATGATGGAACCAGTACTTCACCAGCACCAGATGTTTCCCCATCTCTGGTCAGCACATATGGGGAAATGAACAGCTCACATCAAGCTGCATGAATAAAACCTTGCCAAAGCCTTTTCCCTTTGTGAAGCTAAATAAAACACACACACAGAGAGAGAGAATGTTCAAAAGGACCAGCTGATTGATAAAAATAACATGAACAACCCATCCAAATGGAGAAAGTAACACATTATATTTTCCAATTATGTGCATTTTACAGAAGTGTGCAAAAGCAGCCATGAAATAAACAAACTCTCTACAACAATGCAAAAAATCCTGGTGGCGCAGTGGTTAAATGCCTATACTGCAGCCACTCACTCATAGGACGTTATCACACGTGGGCCAGTTTTGTTGTTAAAGAGATAATAAAGTGGAAATGAAGCATCCCGAAAAGAAAGCGAAAATAGGGCTTAATTACGCAAAAGCTTTTCACACGTAATTACAGTAATAACGGAATTAAGTTAAAAGAGAAAAAAAGAAGTTTTTGACCTTCATACACAAGTGAAAAAAACTCATACATGTACTAGAAATGGGTTGTTTTGTGACGAGACTCCTCCTTTTCCAGGGCAGGTCCTGCATTTCATTCAACCTTCTCCCCTCTCCAGGATGAAATGTCAAACTGTCCTCCATTTGGAGCAGGAGTAAGAAGCATGATTTCTGGGGGACATTTTGGAAATTCCTCCTGGACAGGTTGAAAAGGAGGGTGCTTCCTGGAAAAGGAGGATGCTTGGTGTTTTGGGGGGAAGGAGAGGTGAATTAGGAAAGGGGCGAGGGAGGAGGATGAGGAGAAGCAAATGCCCCCTGGGGACTTGGGTTGCTGATCTTTTGCCTTATGGAGGAGGAGGAGGAGGAGGGAGTGATCGTGGAGTTCCTTGCCTTGCCTTGCCTGCTGGTGCCATGCGGTGTGTGTGTTGTGTGGAGGGATATGTGTGTGGGAGCTGCATCCGAGAGGGAGGGAGGGAAGGAGGAAGGGGTTGGCAGCCGCCAGTGGCTGCATCGCAGCCAGATCCTGGCAAGACATGCACACACACACACACATACACAAGGACAGAGCAGGTGGGGAAACCCGCTGATCTTTTGCCTTGTGGAGGAGGAGGAGGAGGGAGTGATCGTGCAGCTCCTTGCCTTGCCTTGGCTGCTCGTGCCGTGCCGGTGTGTGTGTTGTGTGGAGGGATGTGTGTGTGGGAGCTGCATCTGAGAGGGAGGGAGGGAAGGAAGGAGGGGTTGGCAGCCGCCAGTGGCTGCATCGCAGCTGGATCCTGGCAAGACACACGCACACACACAGAGGGACAGAGCAGGTGGGGAAACCGGCTAAATATTGGGGATCTGGGGAGCAGGAAAGAGGCTTCCTGGGGCTAGGGGCAGAGGAAGCCAAAGGATGATGGTTTTCTTCATCCTTTGATGAAGGAGAAAGTGGAGAATGTTTGACGGGCAAGCAAACCAGGAAGTGAAAGCAGCCCCAGAGGACCATGGGAAATGGGAAGAAGCCTTGAAGGAGATTTGTTTGTGCGTATTTGCTTTTCACATTACAGTAAATGTGAAATTACTGTAATTTCGCAAATGCATTTCCTCTAAACTCCCAAATTTCAAAAGATCTCGGATAACACCAGTTTCTGTCCAGTTTCTGTGCGACGTCGTGTGAAATCGTGAGGCACAAATCCAGGTGTTTTTTTGGATTTGTGTGGATTAACCAACAGATTTGCCCCATGTGATAACGTCCATAGACCACAAAGTTGCGAGGGCTCAGGCTAGACTCTGGCCTGCATCCTTCCGAGGTTGCTAAAATGAGTACCCAACTGTTGGGGGGCAATGAGCTTACAGTTGTAAACCACTTAGACACCCCATAGTGTGGTATGAAGTGGTATATAAATGAAGCTGCTTTGCTTTGCTTTTGCTTTGCCATGTCATGGGGACAAGGAGGAAAAAATGCTATTTCTCTTTTACTGCACAAGGATGGATTAATTTGGAATTTATATGCATACTAGTATTCCATTTGCTAGAGAGAAAACTAATGATGCCAACATTTTGCTTTTCTCTAGCATAAATCTGAAACATGAATCTACACTGTGCAATTTGTATGTAATTTAAAAACTAATGGAAAATGTCGGCAAATAAATACAGTATGAAAAGGTACAATCAGGATGCTTTTCCCAAAAATCAAAACTCTCCTTATAGGAAGGAAATCAGTGGGACTTAAAAATATCTAGGCCTCAAGCAGATGGCCCAAAAGGCCCTCACCAGGACCACACTGCCACCACTCAGGTGAGGACGATCGCAACTGCACACTCCAGTCCCAATCTGGGATACTGCTGCAGTCTTAAACTGGACTGCCAAAAAGAAGCAGATTTTTTCCACTCCTTTTTGGCTTGGCTCTTCTACATTTGGGCAGGCTCAGCGTGGCTTCCAGATGTGTTTGGGGCATGCATCATGTAAATGCCACGCCCCCAACATGGCCCGATGGCAGCCCTTTTGGCCCGTCTATTTGAGACCTAAATTAGTCATGACTTCCTTAGTCTACAACTTATACCAAATTTCCTGGGACTAAGCCCTCACAAATACAATGAGACCTATTTTTAAATAAATAAGGTCATAGAGTACTTTGGCTTCTAAATTTAAAGATGTCAATTTATTTTATTTTTCTATCTTTATTGAGTTTCAAAATTCTTTATAAAAACACTTATACATATACATAGCTAAACATATAATATAACTCATAACCAAAACTAAAAACCAATATATATATACACATATTAACCTACAACAATAACCACATATGACATAAAACACACCTTAATCTCCTGAGACCTGTCCAGGTTAGTGTATGACATCTTGGACCCATCTCTTTTGTTTTATATTTCATTGTCCATAAATCTGCTTAAACATCCCCTCTCTACCTTATCATCTTAAAGTAAAGTTATCATTTCCTCAGAATACCAAATACTTTAACTTAGGGGGGTTGCAGACTGCCAGAAATAGTGTGAATTCAGTCCACTTTTAGGGTTAGGGTTAGTGCTAGGGAGTCATGGGAACTGTTATTTTTCTGAGACATTGAGCCTTCTCTGTCAGACAACTCTGATGCCACAATAAAATACAGTTCCCATGATTCCCTAACTCTAACCCTAACCCTAAAAGTGGACTGAATTCACACTATTTCTGGCAGTCTGCAACCCCCCTTAGATTCCAATCAGATCTAATAGCCTAATATTAAATAAGTATCATTATTTTTTCTTTTTCATTTTCCTTCAAGAAGTTAATCAAGGGCTCTCTCTTTTTTTTGCTTTTCCCATGATCCTCTTCTCAATAATACTGTGAGCTTATGGACACCATACAGTCTAACACAGGGGTAGGCAACCTTTCCCCTTTAAGGGCCGAGGAACTTCAGCTCCCAGAAGCCTCAGCCATGTTGGCCAATAGTCCCATGTTGGCTAATAGCTCCTGGGATTCTGGGAGCTGAAGTCCCTTGGCCCTTAAAGGGGAAAAGTTGCCTACCCCTGGTCTAGCAATTTGAATAGTCATTCTTTACTCCCTGGGCATTCCCCCTTTTTCCATTTAGCCGCATAGACCATCTGGGCTGCTGTGGCCACACAAAAAAGGAGTTTACCATTTTTCCTTTTCAGCAGTCCATTTAAACAAATTCCCAACAGGTAGTATGTGGGGTCCATTCTTTCTTGACATGACACAATATTTGCCACCAAATTATGTATCTCCTTCCAAAATTGTTTAGTGTATTTACAGTCCCACCACATATGTATGAAGATACTCAGTTCCTCTTGGCATTTCCAGCACTTGCCTAGTCCATTCTGCATCCTAGCTAACTTTACTGGTATTAAATACCACCTATGCTGTATTTTGTGGAAATTTTCTCTGAGGCCATAGCTCAAGGTATACCTTATTCTTTTCTTCCAGGATTTCTCTCATTGGTCTAAATTAATATTTTGTTTAAGAGCTAAAGCCCATTTTATCATGTTTTCTTAATACTTTCATTCTCTATTTCCAATTTTAAGAGAAAGGCATAAAACTGAGATATTTTGGATTTGTTATTGTATGCAGTTAAAATATTTTCAAATTCTGGTTCAGCTTTCCCAATGCCTGTGGTCTTAATATCTTGAATAAATCTTTCCTTCAATTGTAAACCATCCACATTGAATACTTTCTGCTACCAAATCATCCTGTGTCTTAAATTTCAGTTTTCCTGTGTTTATCTCAATTTGTGTCAATTTAAAGGTGTGTGATGTTGTTTTTGCTGCAGCCAGGTGATGCAGCCACTACTCTGCAAGTTTCAAAATAGGTGAAATTTAGGAGTGATTATAATATGATTCCAAAATTATTCCTCTGCTTTCCTGAGTTGACCTTTATATCTAATTATTTCAGTAATGATGATAGTAAAAATTTACTTATTATGATATCACTTAGCCAGAACTCACTTATTATTGATTCCCCCTCTCACCAGCAATATATGACTGACAGGGAGAGGGTCTGGTGGATTTCTCAAACATTTAGACTCATTATTTGACATCAAATAATGTCAAAATAATGAGAGTTTTTGAGACCCATTTTAGATACTCTTCCTTGTTGCATTCCAGCAAGCAAGGAAAATTTTTTCATATCCCGTCAGTGTTATCAGAGGGATGATGATCAATAATGGGTAACTTACTTCAGCCTTGACTACCCTGGTCCATGCCATACCACTGGGTAAGAAGACATACAGAGAAAGGAAGGGTAACTTTTTTTCAAAATTATAGAGATGTAGAATTAAAAATTCAGTTCCATCAGGATCCTTTATGTTCCATTCAGCTTTGACAAGGTATCCTGGAGCAAGTCTCAAGACAAACTTGTTTGCACATCCTAACACAAATTCCATGAGACAAATATTCTAAACTTGAGTCTTGAAACATGACATCTTGCATCCCTAACTGACAATTTCTAGATTTAATGCAAACCACGTTAGGTAACTTGGACTGCATACTGGCTTGGCAAATATCTGTCTCAGCATTAACATACTCTTGAACAACATATTCCCAAATTGGGTAAACACAAGAAAGGGAAGAAAGTGTGGCCACAATCTTCCCTACAGTGAACTACACGTTCTTCTCTCATAAAGTCTACTGACTCAAACAAGTACTGTTCCTGAGAAGAGTTTTACCAAGTGATTTTATCCCAAACGTATGCCAGCACCATGTTAATTTCCAGGACTGGCTGCAATTTAAGTGGGAATAAATATTTTCTTCCTTTCTTAGAAAAACAATGTTGTAAAAGCACAGCTGTACATATTCTATCTAATTAAGGCCAGACACACCATAAAGCAGACAAACAGGATAGACAGAACAGAGCTTCCATGGACCCATCACCCTAAAGGCCATCTTTAGGAAAATATGAAACCTTACTTGGCCCTAATCTAGGTTTCTTTCTCTTATGTCTGTACATGGCTGTAGGCCTAAATCAGAAGAGCATCTTTAACCTAGCAGTGATCAGTATCAGATGAATACCATATTAATATTTTCATAATATTTAATTGGTTTTTTCCATGAGTTAAGAATTCTTTCTTTAATTACCTGCATTGTTCAAATTACAATTTCATTATTGAAAACTCTTAGCAACATCTCATATGTACAGAAAGAGATTATCTCCCCTAGCATCTTCTGCTGCCCCAGTTATGAGTTATCTATTTGGTGGCCTTTTGAGTATTTTAACATTTGACAAAATCATGTCTTTGATATGTATAATTAAATATTTTCAGATAACAAAGTAAACTTCATTTACTTGTGTGCAAATTACACCTCAGTGTGATATATTTGTTCTACTGATATACTAAAACAAAAGATTTAATATGGAGAAAATATGAATATAATTTGAACCATTAGCTTCTAAAAAACAAAAAAAGTTATCTAAAATGCATAACATTCTAAATGACAACTAAACAGTCTCTATTTTAAATTATACCCCTAAACACAATAAACATCTAAATCATGCAAGTTCAAGTCAATGGTTTAATTTGTTTAAAAATACTTCTCAGTTTTCACTATCACTTAATTTTACAGAAAATGCTTTCAAGATTACCTTGCAATTATATATGGCTTCAAGGGAAATGTATAAGATAATTGTGGTATGAGATAAATAGTAGTAAAGAATAAAAACTGATTTTATGCATATATTACGATATGTGCATAAGTAGCTAAGTAACAATGTGATGCTGGAAGATGTTAATATACATCAAGTAATTTAGCAAGTCATACCTGTTCAAGTAATTTACAAGTCATACCTATGTTTGCTAAACTATGTAAAAGCTATCTCTGTCATAAAGTCACATGAACCACTTAACTAGATGGATATATGAAAAAATGGAAAACTAAACAAACCAAGAAGATCAAGTCTATCTTAGCATTAAAATTATTTGCTCATCAAAACTTGATCTCAAGCAGAAAAAAAAACACAGTAGAGAACTATTTAATTCTTTGTCAACTGATCCAATAGAATGTTTTTGATCTTGTAAATTTAATTCAAATTTGATAAAAAATTGAATGGATTTTAAAGAAAAAAAATCTTAGCCTACAATGTCTGCTCTTTTTACTTTTAACCCTTCCTTCCAAAGAAACTCACTGCACACAAACTTCAAAAAAAGACAGTGCATCAGATGAATCTATATTATTTCGGTTAAAACTTTGCTTATACTGGAAGTTATGAACTTTTTGTGGACTTACAGCTTCCAAACTTCAACGGACAAGCATGCCCATCCATAGGAAAGTTTACCAGACGCATTGGGCAGTCAGCGTTAATCGTAAGTCTAAAAGGAGGAAAGCACAACTGAAATGAATCACCACTAAAGGCACTTCCCTCCCTCATGTAAGTGGGCTATGAAACACAAAAAACTAGAATAGTTATTCTTACCTCATTGTATAGAGAATGGTCCCATTTTGCATTATCCTGAAAAGTTTATTGGGAGTTGTCATATTGTGAGCTATTGACTTCTTCCCATTTCTAAAGAAGGTGTCTGGTGTCCATATTTTACTGACCATTAAATTGTTCAATCTCAGAATTTCTGTGGGCCCATGAAATTTCAGCCTCTCATCAATCCATGTTTGGCGAAAGAAAACATCCATTGTATATTCCTACAGTAAAAGAAATCAACTAAATAACTACTGAAGATGGAATTAGTAGGAATTAGTTTTCCTGTTGGAGTTTCCTGTCAAGGGACATATACCGGAGGTCTGCAGGGCCAAAATCTCTTTCCTTTCTTTTAGTTATCATCTTCTCTCTATGTCCCCAACCCCTCTCTTTCTGGCATGTTTTTCTCTATCCTATCTTGGGTGGGGGTGTGTGCACAGGAAAAGAAAGATCTCTCTTGTCAGAAGTATGAAGTCACCACTTGCAGAGAGCTTCTGAAATTAGGATGAGGGCTACATAAAATTAGGCCAAGGACCAGATGTGGTACTAGGGCTGCAGGTTGCCCACCTCGACATTCAAGTAACAATATGTGGTTTCTTGGTAGGAGAGCTTACATGGACAAGTCAGCCCCACTCCATCTGCTTGATCACTTTAATCCTATTATTCTTAAATAGTTAGTAAAAAGGAGCCAGCCTGTGAGGGAAAGAAAAGTATCCTCTTTTCTTGAAGGATTTCATATGAGTAAGCTAAATTGGAATGGATACTTTGCAATAACATAAACACAAACCCTATGTGAATTCATAAAACAAAATGTAAATCCCAATATTAATGTTTTCAAATGAACATGCAATGTTGTTTTTGGACAAGATAAAGGTAGCTTTTAAGCAGAGATTTAGATTTAACAATGCTGTGGTAGAGTAAAAGCTTTCCTAGTGAGAACCAAGGGATTGGTAGGAATAAAATGAGTAGCTTGTTAAAGATTCATTTCAAAAAAAGAAGCAAATAAAAGAGAAAATGAGAATAAGCCATGAAAAGAGTAACAAGTATAAGAAGAGGAAGGGATTCTTAAGGGTTCATCTGTAAAAGCTAGAAGGGCAGAGTTAAAATGCCTGAAATAAAGGTTCTGATGTCTAATGGTAAGGTCATCCATTTAAAAGGTCTTCCTGTCCTAAGATACTAGCTTTTGAGTTTATCTGGCCTGCCTCCAACAAGGGGTCAACTGGAACAACATTGAAAATGGGAAATCTGTTAGATAGGGATGATATTACCTTTTATCTTTCTAATTTTTGACAAGGTCCTCATTATAATTAAAAGAGTTTCAGGATAACACATCATCCTAACTACTGCCACCACCACATTATATTCCAAATGTCATTCCCTAGGGATCTAAGATCATTACACTATCAAATCTTCTCTGCACAAGTCTAGATCAGCCCAATGCTAGTTTTTGTGGTGCTTTCATTCATTTCAAGTGAGGCTTACAGAGAACTCAGTTCTCAGTGAATGCTGTTATATTATTCACTGGCTCAGAGCATTTGTTTAGACACGAAGTATCCATAGTGTTTCAACATGAATGAGGATTTTGGCTGACTACTTTTCTCCTCCATCTTTCAGACATAGTTTTGTCTGAAAACAAACTCTAGTCTTAATCATGGCTGGAAAGTTACAGTGAGCCCTTGATTTGGTTCCAGGACACACACCACCACCACCACCCCATGGATACCAAAATCCATGGATGCTCAAATCCCATTAAATACAATGGCATTGTAAAACACTGTTCCTTATACAAAATGCCAAAATCAAGGTTTGCCTTTTGGAATTTATATACATTTTAAAATGTTTTCAAACCATGGATGGCTGAACCCGTGGATAAGAAATCTGTGAACATGGAGTGCCATCTGTACTTTCAAAAGTAATGCATTCTGTTACTCATTACGGTGTCTAAAAATAATCTGTTACTTAGTTTTTTGTGGGTTTTTCGGGCTGTGTGGCCATGTTCTAGAAGAGTTTCTTTCTGACGTTTTGTCAGCATCTGAAGATGCCAGCCACAGATGCTGGCAAAACGTCAGAAAGAAACTCTTCTAGAACATGGCCACACAGCCCGAAAAACCCACAAAAACATAACCTGTTACTGTTTGCTTATAACTTGCCATGTTACTTGTTGCACAGAGTTTACTCTACCATTACTTTCTGTCACACCTGTGAGGAGAAAACACTTTAGGATTTATCAAAGAATTGAATAAAGATTGCCAAATTCATGCCAAATAATTGCTTGAAATGCCCTAATGTAACTTTTTTGAAAATTACCAAGAAACAAACTCATTTAGCCAATAAGGTAACTTCACACATGTTGATTATAGTCCTTTTCAAATGTAATTTGGTTACACCCTAGTTACCACCACCACCCCAAAAAAAGCCATGGCCATCCCATGAAAGAGCCCAAACTCATGACTCCTTTGCATAAAGTTGAACCACAGTATATTGTCATGGGCAAATGCACTAAGTATTCCATTTTACAGGGCAAACTGAGATACTGAATGAAGCAATAGGCTATTTCAGTGGTCCCCTGTTCCCCCCAAATGTCTTCATGAAGTATATGGCCTCTTATTAAAAGAAAGGAGGGGGGAAAACAGATGTCTTTCAGATATGTGAGATTATGCTCCATCTTTCAAATCCTTTCTGAGAGCATTACTGTGAATTTTGCAAGAACTTCTCAGAATCAGCCTATGTGAGCAGGCAAACAAAAACAGCAGCCAGAACACTTCATTTCACCAATCCAACTTTGAGCATAAATACAACAGAAAGAGCTCAGATCTATGTAAGTCTACTCAGAAGTAAATCGACTGATTTCAGTTAGAGGAACTTATTGCACAGCTTTTTAAATCGGCTTACCTCTTCCGATTTAAATTTTAATTCATGAGGCATCCTGATATTATCACAGAGATTTTGCCACTGAATCCCATGCCCAGGTCCATCCTGGGTCCATCCCCACTCCCAGGGGTGCTCTGGCGGCCATTTTCTTAAGTCAGAAAACTCCCAGTTTCGAAAAGAGGCTCACTGAGAATCCCTGGGACTCGGGCAGTGGATTCAGTGGCAAAATCACTGCGATAATATCAGGATGCTGTCTGAATTAGAATTAAAATTGGAAGAGGTAAGCTGAATTTAAAAACTGCGCAATAAGCTCCAGATTTGCTCTGAGGTAAACGAATATACAGTCAGCCCTCCATCTCCATAGATTCTGCATCCACAGATTCAACCATCCATGGCTTGAAAATATTTTTAAAAAATTAAAATTCCACAAAGCAAACCTTGATTTCGCTATTTTATATAAGGGGCACCATTTGACTACCCCATTATAATGGGACTTGACCATCCACAACGTTTGTTATCCATGATGTTTCCTGGAACCAAACCCCAGCAAATACCAAGGGCCCACTGTAAAATGGCAGCTGAAGTCTCATTCATTTCAGGAGGAAGTGTAAGCACCAGTGCAGCACTGAGATGGTTGATAACCAATTTGCAAGGAGAATATAAAGTGGAGGAAATATAATTCAAAACTGAATCCAGCTTCCAGAATGAAAGTGTACCTAATAACACTGAGTTTACACTTTATGAGTGAAATACACTCTGGTTATCATGTTGGTCCTGCAACTAAGAGCCCCTGCCATCTGCTCTTCCACTGAGCAAAGGAGGACCACCCTCTGTTTTGTCTGACGTGGGCTTGGTTAAATTTCCTTGCCAGCTCTGCGCTCTGCCCTGTAATTCCTGGCATCATCCTGCGCAGGGCCGCAATCTTCTTATCCAGGGCGGGTGCCCTCTTAACCAACAAGCCCAGTCCAGCCTGAGTAGGGGGGCAGGCGAGCAGGAATGGCCCACATTTGCCTAGCCACCCAAGTATTCCTTTGGGAAGCCTGCTCAACCCCCTCTTCCTTTTCCTACAGATCCGAATGCACCAAATAATAATAATAATAATTTAAAAAATCCTTCCCCGGCTCAGGCTGGCCTTTCCTCTTGTGTCAAGCAGCTTCCCGGCTGCCCCGACAGGAAAGGCCTAGTTGGGCAGAGATTGTGGAGGGGATTAAAAAGCATAATCTGCTCTAATGACAGTCCCCTCAGATGCCGCCAGGATGATGCCTAGGAAACAGGGCCAGGGCTAGGGCCAGGGGAGGGGGGCTGCGAAAGGGGGGGGGACAGAGAAGTAGGGGGTGCCTCTAAGGGGGAACCCCACTGTGTGGGAGGGAGGTCAACCAGACTCTGCCAGGTCTTACCATTTCGACATCTGACACTGGGCCAAAACTGGTTACGTAGATGTCGGTCTTGACTTCTGTCACAGCTCCTGGAGGAGAGGCAAAGTTGCCATGAGGAAAGCCACCAAAAAAAAAAGGGGGGGGGGCAGAGTAGAGGATTAGAGTTCCATAGAGGGGCTGCGTTATCATTATCATTATCATTATTTCCAACTTATGGTGACCCTAAAGAGAAACTATAACCACAGGCTTGTTTTTGTTTGTTTTTTTCTTGGCAAACTTCTTCAGAGGGGGTTCTCCATGGCCATCCTCTGGGGCTGAGAGAGTGTGACTTGCCCGGGGTCACCCAGGGGGTCGACATATCCGAGCCGGGGTCCGTATCCCTGCTCTCCAGAGTCCTATCGCCCTGCGACGCTCAAACCACACACGGTTCTCATTGTGATGTCGCTGGGAGCGATGTGCTTTCCCGCCCCCGTCCGCCACAATGGAAGAAAGAAACTTCACTTTTCACAGAGTGTAGTCAAGGCTGTCGCTTTGTGGCGCTACATCCCCCCTCCACACACACACACACACAATGACACACAAAATCACACACATACACACACAGAGAGAGCAGCCCTCGGGGTCCCAACTTCAGAGGATGGGGGGGGGGCTTCAGAGTCAGGGCGACCTTCCTTCTCGTCCAGACAGAGGCAGCCTAGCCTAGCCAAGCCCTCCCCTTTCGCTTGGCGGGACCCCTCTTCCCAGGGGACTGGCTCCCCTCCCGCCTCCCTTTGCCGCCCCCGCTGCCTCTTCGGACCGAGGGAAAGTGGGCGCCCACCGCCCAGACGCGAGGGCCCTCGGGGGGCTCCCACCCTGGCTCCCCCTGGCTTCTTCCCCGGGGCTCTGGGCTGAAGGGGAGCCCCACCTGGGGTGCCCCTGCCTCCAAAGCCGGGTCGGAGCCGGTTGTCATAGCCGTCCAAGAGCTTGTCCAAAATCCGGGAGATGTTCTCCGAGTAGAGGTCGCCTTCGTCGGCGCCGCTGGGCTCCTCCGCCAAGAGCACCCCGTCCAAGCTGCGAAGGCAAAGCCACAAATGGACCCCCAATACACATACATACATACAGAGAGAGCGGGGGGGGGGGGGACACGGCGTCCAAGGGCGGCACCCTCTCCCCCTTCCCAAAGAAGTCCCACAAGAAAGTTACTTCTCTTTCCCATTGCCCAGAAAGTAACGCCGCCCCTGTCCTCCCCCAATTTCCCCAGCCCCTCCCGCCATCCCCAGGGTTCACCTACCACGCCAGGAGGGAGGCCCAAGAGAGGCACCAGCCCCAAGGCGCCGCCATCCTCAAGGCTGCTCAACTCTCACAAGAAGGAGCCCATCTTCCTCCTGCCTCTGCCTCTGCCTCTGGCTCTGGCCCTCCCTTGCTCCGGGGCTACTCCTAGGAGGCAACCTGCCTACTAGTGGCTCAGAGGGAGGGTGGCAGGACATATGGCCCGGGCCTCCGCCCCCCCCCCCCACTGCCCCACTGGGTCTTGGGGGGTGCTTTTGCTTTTGGAGCAAGAGAGGGAGGCTGTGGGTCGTAGTGCCTCTGAGAGCCTCCTCCGAGGGCTCCAGTTGGGGAGTGAATGGCAGTCTGGAGGGGACGGTGCTGGTCGGAGAGCAGGGACAGTAATCGAATAAGGCATTAGGGGAGATTAAAAGGGAAGGAAATCCACTGCTAGTTTTGGCATGGAATTAGCAGGCACCCGTTAGGAAGTCTGGAACAGCGCTGGCATCTTGCTGATAGAGATTATGTTCCAAATGGCCTCCGCTTTATTATTATTATTATTATTATTATTTATGGTCCACAGAGAGATTATTAAGCAGCCTGCGCATCATGGGAACCCTTTCTTCATTGTCCCCCTCCTTTCTTTTTAGCAACTTCATTCATTTCATTTATCCCGTTTGCTGTCACCTCTCCATTGGGTGCTGAACTGTCAGGGCCTTACACCCCTAGATAAGTTGTATGGACATTTTCTGGACTAAGCGCTGTAGCTGGTATTACGTGAACACATACTTGTGTGTGTTTTTGTTTTGTTTTAACCGAAAAGCAAACTAATCTTTGCCTTTTGACCTCCAACAGGGCTCCCGACATACTGCCATGCCCTGGATTGCCAGTGCTGTACTTTGCTTCTAACTGTCCTTTATATGTATGTATATATATATATATATATATATATATATGGTAAGAATAATTGGTGGCCAGATCCATAACCTGGTGAAACTGAAGTTACTTCAGGTGGTGGGAGTGAACCACTTTGGATTCCAAGAACTACCATTTCGCCTAGGCTTTAAAAAGGTGACTGCTTGTTATCTTTCTGGAAAATACCAATAGCTGAACTGGTGGCAAGTAAGGCCACTGTTCTACTATTGCTACAGCCTTATGCGCACTCAGAAATAAATCCCCTTAAATTCGTGGGGGATTACTTCTGAGTAAGCATGTTTAAGATTAGGATTCTAGGATTAGGATGTAAGTCTTTTGCATGGAGTGTGTGGTCCTTCAAGTGTTGCTGGGCTGCAGCTTTGGTCAGCCAACGATGAGGGATGATGGGAGCTGTAGTCCAACAAGATTTGGAGCACCAGTTATTTCCCCTTCTTACTTTGTCCTGCACATATTAGTAGTGTATATATTCCAGTGTTCCATAGGCTTCATTCTGAATACATTCAAACACTAATTTTAATTTCCACCTGTTTATTTTTAACTGTCACTAAAATACAACAGTAATAATATTACAATAAAATAGTAACAATAATAACAACAGTAATAAGAATCAGTGCTTTGTAGATACTGTTAGTAACCCAGAGTGGTTAGTTAGAAAAAGCAGGCTTAGCCACAAACATTTAGTATGATTACATCCAGTTTAGATTATCACAGTGCACTCTATTTGGGACTGCCCTTGAAGATGATTTTGAACTGCAGTAGTACAAATAGGGCAGCTAGAATAATTACAAGAGGCAGTCAGGTAAGCATTCAGAATATATTATTTTGTATCCATTACACTGACTGCTTAGTTACATTTCCAGTGCTGTTTTAGCCTTCAGTGTCCAATCTGAAGGAACATTTACACTTGTGCAAGTTTGCCCAGATATTAAGAACAACATCTCTGGCCTGCCTGCAAAAATTGTTAGGCCTGCAGCTGGTTGGGATATGGCTTTCTCAGAGGTGCCCCCAGTGCTTTGGACATCCTCGCCGAGACCTATGTATGGCTTCATCCCTCCTGTATTTAGAAAACATTCAAAATATACATCCATCCCAGTCTTCATTTGAAGAATTGTGCTGTACCTTTACAACAGTAAATCTCTAACTGGTTTTCTGTATGTGGCTTAAAACACTGAAAACATAAATGGTTGGTTTGTTTGTTTTTTACATTCTCGTATCTTGCAAATTGCTTTATGATAACATTGAATCCTAAAAGGTAGATTTAAAATAAATTTGAGAGAGAGGGACATTACTAATGAAAGAATCAGCAAATACAACCACAGAAACAGTTCAGAAGCTTTAACTATGGGCAGTAACTGACGAGCCAGGATTGTAGTGACCGCAGGACCCAAGCCACACTTCCGGGAGCTGGATTATCCCAGCTGCTTTTTGCTCTGGTCCAAAAGACATCAAAGCAGCTTCAGGCCGCTTTGAAGGCGGGCATCTTGTAAATGCCATGCTCCCAAAGTGGCGGGAAGCTGCTTCATTTGGCCCATCTTTTCCAGGCCTATGTTTAAAATATCCAGATAATTAGAATGCTTGAAATGGGTATATAAACTCTTGTAAAGTAGGTACCAGGAAAAGCTAGGAAAATTTAATTTTGGACTGCTTTTGGAATCTGGAAGTTGTAGGCCAAATAAGCTACTTGTCTAAGCTTTGACAGGTAGATTATAGGGAGAGCATTCTAAAACCATCTCTCCATTACTAGAGGACAGGGAGCCCTTTCCTTTGTAATGCTATAATGCATTTCGGGGGGGGGGGGGGAGAGACAAAGAAGGTAGGTCTTCCACAACCACAGATTCGTTATGCATGGATTCAAGTATCCATGGCTTGAAAATATTCAAAAATATATAAATTCTAAAAATCAAACCTTAAGGGACATTTTACTATGCCATTGTATTTAACTGAACTTGAACATCCATGGATTTTGTTATCTGGGGTGAGTGGGCCCTGGAACCAAACCCCAGTGGATACTAAGGGGCCAATGTAGTTGCAGCATGTTTCAGAATTGAAATTCCTCTGTATTTCCTAGGACAAACTTTCTGATAAATATGTTTATAAGGACAGACTTCTGTCACCACAGCTGCTATGATTGACTTATATGGATCAGGACCTTTGTGTTGAGGCAGTTTCAAGTACACTTGGCTGTATACTGTAGAGCAGTGCTACTTATTCTGACAAATGCAAAATATGAAATGCTGCCACATTGTGAGAGAACATGTTGAGTGTCAATGGAAAGGCTAGGCACATTTCTCAATTTTAAACAACCCATTTAAAATCTGTTAGAGATTAGAGGATCATGTTGGTAGTACTTTGGTCTCAGAGGAGGAGAGAGAGATGAAAGACAGACTACTGTTATCTTTCACTGGGCCAGTCTTGCCATCCTATATTATAGCATGAGGAAGAAGCCATTAGAGTCAGATATTATACACACACATACACATGCTTGATCTGTGCCTCTCATTCTAAGTGGTCCACAATGCATTGTTGCATTAACCTGGTAGAGAAAGCATAAATTTAGACATGCAAAGAGAAGAAAATCTCCCTTTTCCCCACATGCACCACACATATTTGTATGCGCTTCTCTCAGCTATGTTATTTACCCAGGAGAAAATGTTAATTTATTGTATACTTATTTTGATTTGTTAATTAAGGAGCATGTTCTTCCATATCAGCATTTCCATGTGCTTGGGTCTTCTGCAAACTATGATGGCTTTAGTCCAGATAGTAACTTGCCTGAACTCTGATGAGTCCCTGGTCCAGCCACAGATGCAAAATAGAGAACAAAGAAGGAGACAACCTTTAGACACCTATGCTATGCTTTCCCCAGAGTAACTCTCCTGACATTTACACTGCTTTCTTTCAGATGCCAGACCAAAAAAGAAAGCTGTTCAATTTATGAAATATTTATAATCTGTTGTGTTACTTAAAGCATTTTTATGTATCTTTTAAGTTTGGAAACCATTCTGGAATCATTTTAGATCACACACACACACACACACACTATAAAAACCTAATTTAGTTGACAGCAGCAAATACATATGTAACAGAAAACAGTTATTAATCACATAAAAACCCCTAAGATATAGGTGGTTTCCAAAGGGATCCATGGGAAGCTGGAGGAATAGTTACATGACCTATCCAGTTATATATACATATACAGTACATTAAGATACACAGACACACACATGCACATATATATCTATGTGTCTATACATTATCAGTTCACAAATGTTATAAAAAGGTGCCACATTTCATAGAAGGTATCAGTGGTTTTGAGTATCTCTCATGCTATGTCAATTTTTCCATTATTGCAAGACTCCAGAGTATTTTTCTCCATTGATAAATTCATTTAAAAAGTTTTTCCATGCCAATACAATTTTAAACCTTCAACAAGGAGACAGAGGAGAGAGATGTTTTCTATTGTCCCATAAAAAGCTAAACAATAAACCTATTTCTGCAAGAATTCTGCTTCTTAAAAAACTTCTAACCAGAGTAACTACATCATATGCATCTCATAGTTCCTATTCCTTCCAATTCTCTTCAACAATAAGGGCTCATAGCACTGTTTACACAACTCTATCACACTAAAAAGAAAACATCTAAATACCAAGATGCTGATTCACCATAAATCTTTAACCTGCCTCAGATCTTTCACACTACCACACTAGATCTTGTCTTCAAACCAGTCTACTATTACCATTTCTGATATCTAGGCCTCAATAAGGAAGTGCTTGGGGAGGTCAAGATGGATATGGTTGTTCTTGTTGTTGTTGTTTACCTTCAAGCCATTTCTGACTCATGGCGACCCTTAAGTGAACCTATCATGGGGTTTTCTTGGCAAGATTTGTTCAGTGGAGCCACCTAACCACACACACACACACACACAGGGCCCTTATCACATGGGGTCTGAAGCAGAGCTAATCCAAAGGGCATCCACAGCTAATACATATTATTCCCCCGTGTTTATACACGACGCTGCCCCAGAACACGGAGCTAATCCGTATTGTTCCCCCGTGTTTACACACGACGCTGCCCCAGAACACGGAGCTAATCCGTATTGTTCCCCCGTGTTTACACACGATGCTGCCCCAGAACTCGGCAGAATACGGAGCTAATCCGTAAGGAGTAGGGAGATTTTGACATTCGGTTTGTAGAGGAAGTACCTAGGGAGCCTTCGCATTCATTGCGAATTGGTGGGCAGGGCGAAAATCCCAGCGAGGGGAAGGGATTGCCTTGGCAAAAGGCAAACCGGATTGGAAAGAAGAGGAGGAGAGGAAGAGGGAAGAGGGAGGTGATCTCTCTCTCTCCATGGGCTGCCTTCCCTTCTCCAGTCCTCCAGCCCTCCTCCTCCTCCCCGGTTCCCATGGCTGCCTTTCCTCCCGGCTTTTTGTGACGGGAGAGAAGGGAGCCTTGGTATTAATTGCGAAATGGCCAAAAGGGCGATATTCCCTTCGTTTCGCTATGGAACCGAATTTATTCCTACTTCGGTTAGTCTTCGCTTTTTCTTTGCTTCGTGGCCAGCGTTTGATAAGGTCCCATAAATCTTTAACCTGCCTCAGATCTTTCACACTACCACACTAGATCTTGTCTTCAAACCAGTCTACTATTACCATTTCTGATATCTAGGCCTCAATAAGGAAGTGCTTGGGGAGGTCAAGATGGATATGGTTGTTCTTGTTGTTGTTGTTTACCTTCAAGCCATTTCTGACTCATGGCGACCCTTAAGTGAACCTATCATGGGGTTTTCTTGGCAAGATTTGTTCAGTGGAGCCACCTAACCACACACACACACACACACACACACGCCTACTCTGTATAAGCAAGTATTTAGAGCAGGGTTCCTAACAGAATTTTATCAATTTAGGTATTACTCAACTTTGATTAGGTGTGGACACTGGTGTTCCACTGTGATCCCTCACCCTTTTATTAGCATTATTAAATACATTTTTAACAAGAAATAAAAGTCAAACAAACATTGCATGGAATGTGGCTACAGAAACTGCAGGCTGCTTCTGTCCATTTGTGTCACCTAAAAATGGAATAAAGGTCATTTAGTTCATACTTGATTCATATGATCTGTCTGCCGAGTTCAATGGGTGCTTGTCAGATTGGAGAAGAGAGTCAAGGTGCAACATATCCCTCCAGAAGTCCAGTTGATCACTCAGTGGTTGAAGCTGCTGAAAATTTTTGTTGACATAATGAATAAAAAGTTACCCATCTTCATAAAATGTGTTGTCTTTTATTAGTCCATTACAAGCTTTTATATTATGAGGGGGAAAAAATTCTAATAATCAAGTGTCCCATGCTCTTTTCCACCAATTATCTAGCTTAAGATCCCCTGATTTCCAGCATTTGTCTATTTTTGCTTCAGCAGCTGCAGGGAAGAAAGCGATTAATCTTCTGTGTTTTAACTGACTATTGTTGTTAAGGTAAATGGAAAGTAACAGAAGTGATGGATAGAAGTGGATGGTTTGTTGTGTTATATGCAAAATCTGATTGACAATTACATTCCAAAAACACTTTATTTTGGAATGATCTAACCACATATGATTATGTGACCTATATCTTTACAAACCCTCCAACATCTTAGCAGAACATTTTGACCATTCTAGATAATTGAATAGGGGTCACATACCATTTATGTATGCTCTTGAGAACTCCTTTCTTTGTAACTGTGAGTGAGAAGTATATGGGGGAGAGGACCAGATGCATAACCAGTCAGTGTCAGCATTTCAATTCTTAGATCTGACTGCCATACTGTTTGAATGAATTAGAATGATAGAGTTCAAAGGCCACAAGATCCACCCAATCCAACCCCCTGCCATGTAGAAATACAGAATTGACCCATCTCATGTGTGTTTTCCAACAAAATCTTGTAGATAGATGCAGCATCCCCCTTTCATTTGAGATTTTTTTTGGTTTTACAGAGTTCTTCAGAAAAAATGACAGTTTCCCTAAAGATATTGAGAGGTAAAAAATGAATTTAGATGCATTTTAATTCAATTAGGCCTGAGCTGCCTTAGTTATGCTTTCAGATTTTCTATAGTCATAGATTTTCTACTTTGTAAATTAATATTTAATATAGTTTTTTTGTGGGTTTTTTTTCCCCTCGGGCTGTGTGGCCATGTTCTGAAAGAGTTTCTTTCTGACGTTTCGCCAGCATCTGTGGCTAGCATCTTCAGAGAAAACTGAAATGGAAAAGCCTGGTTGTATATATACTGTGAGACCCTGGGTAGGGAGGAGTGGTTCCCGGGTGAACTGTGTGTTGTTCTGTGTTGAATAGGTATTGTTCTGTGTTGATGGCATCGCTTCAGGCTATGCAATCCAGGATATGTCTGCTGTTCCCATTTAAACTGTCTATTGTTCTGTGTTGAATAGGTGTTGTTCTGGTGTTAATGGCATGGCTTCCAGGTGAGGAATGCAATCAAGGAGATTGTCTGCTGTTGTCTGCTGACCCTGATTGGTCTTCCCTTTGCATTTGCTGAGTGCAGATTTTCTTATTTTGTAGGACTGGTAGCCATATCTTGTTTACTTTAAGAGTTTCTTCTTTCCTGTTGAAGTTGTCTAAGTGTTTATGGATTTTGATGGCTTCCCTGTGCATTCTGACCTGATAGTTGTTGGCATGGTCCAGAATTTCAGTGTTTTCAAACAGCATTTTATGCCCAGGATGGTTTATAATGTGTTCTGCTACTGCTGATTTTTCTGGCTGGCCCAGTCTGCAATGTCTCTCATGTTCCTTGATTCGTGTTTGGACACTGCATTTGGTGGTCCCTATGTAGACTTGTCCGCAGCTGCATGGTATGCGGTAAACTCCTGCGACTGTGAGAGGGTCTCTCCTGTCCTTTGCTGAGCGCAGCATTTGTTGGATTTTCTTGGTTGGTTTGTAAACCATTTGGAGGTTGTGTTTCCTCACTACTTTCCCACTTCTGTCTGTGACTCCTTTGATATATGGTAAAAATACCTTCCCTTTGGGTTGCTGCTTGTCTTCAGTCCTCTGGGTTTTTCTGGGTCTGGCAGCCCTTCTGATGTCTGAGCTGGAGTAACCATTTGCCTGTAGAGCCCGGTCTAGGTGCTTCAATTCCTCTTCCAAGAAGTGGGGTTCACAGATGCATTTTGCCCGGTCTACCAGTGTTTTTATTGTGCTTCTTTTTTGTCCTGGGTGATGGTTAGAGTTCTTGTGCAGGTATCTGTCTGTATGTGTGGGTTTTCTGTATACTGTGTGTCCCAGACGTTGGTTAGGTTTGCGGATGACTAGGACATCTAGGAATGGCAGTGTTCCTTCCTTTTCTTTTTCCATAGTGAACTGGATGTTCGGGTGGATGTTGTTCAGGTGATTCAGGAATCCAACCAGATCTTCTTCTCCATGGCTCCAAATGATGAAAGTGTCATCCACGTATCGGAACCACGTTGTGGGCTTTTTCAGTGCTGTTTTCAGGGCTTGTTTTTCAAAATGCTCCATGTAGAAGTTTGCGATCACTGGGCTCAGAGGGCTTCCCATTGCTACCCCATCTCTCTGTTCGTAGAATCCATTGTCCCACTGGAAATAGCTTGTGGTGAGGCAATGTTCAAACAAGGCTGTGATGTCCTCTGAAAAAATTTGTCGGATGAGTATCATGGTGTCCATTATGGGGACTTTGGTGAATAGGGAGACCACATCGAAGCTGACTAGTATGTCTCCGGGTTGAAGTTCAAGGTTATTGATTTTTCTTATGAAGTGAGTTGAGTCCTTGATGTAATGGGGGGTTTGCCCTATATGGGTTTGTAATTGTGTGGCCAGAAACTTGGCCAAATCGTATGTGGGAGATCCAATGGCACTCACTATGGGTCGGAGTGGAATGGAATCCTTGTGAATCTTGGGAAGTCCATATAGTCTTGGTGGGAGAGCCTCAGATTTGCACAAACTTTGTCTTGTGGTTGGCTGAATTGAGGAGTTTTTGATCAGGGTGTTGGTTTTCCTGGTGATTTTGTTGGTTGGGTCTTGTTTCAGTTTTTTGTATATTGTAGGATCCAGGAGTTCCCTGATTTTTTGTTTATATTGTTCTGTTTCCATGATTACTGTGGCATTGCCTTTGTCTGCTGGGAGAATGATGATTTCTGGGTCTGAATTGAGGTCTTTGATGGCTTTCCTTTCTTTTCTGGTTATGTTGCTGGGAGGTGGTTTTGCCTTGCGCAGAATCCTTGCTGTTTCTCCTCTTATTTCTTCTGCTTCCCCTTCTGGGAGATGGTGGAGTGCCGATTCTACCTGGGCAATGATGCCTTCAACAGGGATTCTGGTGGTGGTTACTGCAAAGTTGCCTCCTTTGGCCAGGATAGATGTCTCCTCTTCTGAAAGTTGCTGCTGTGTGAGATTGATGATCGTCCGTGCTTTATCCAATGAGGGTTTCTGCTGGTGCTTTTGGCATTGTGCTATTTGGCATTGTGCTTTATCCAATGAGGGTTTCTGCTGGTGCTATTGTGATTGTTATGCCCAGATATGGATACATTGAGGGTTGAAGTTGCAGGCTAGTGAGGAATTGCCAATGTTTTTGTTGTGAAGGTGGAACATTCAGGCACAGGGGTTTGGACTTCATTTGAGGCCTAACTATGCACCAAAGTTTTCTATTGACTGTTTCAGAATTGGAAAGGATTTGTTAGAAAGATGAAAATGTCATCAGCATATAAAGCTATTTTATGATCATGGATGTTAACTTGCAAATGTGACATCACTGGGTTAGCTCGAATTAGGTTAGTCAGAGGCTCACTCGATAAAGCAATCAAGAGATGTGATAGTCGGCAATCTTGCTTGGTGACTCTCAGGCATTTAATTGGTGCAGAATCTATCCCATTAACCAACATTGTTGGTTCCAAGTGATCATATTATTGTTAGAGCACTGTTACAAGCTTGTGTCCATGTTTATTTCTTGAAGTACTCCAAAAGGATAACACCATTCCACCCTGTCAAAGGTCTTAAGTGTATCTGAAGACAAAAGTGCTAACTGGGTCTTCGACAGGGAGGTGTGATGTATGATACTGAGAACTCTACAGTTGGGGTCTGCTAAGCAACGGCCTGGTATGGTCAGGGTTTATATACTTAAGGATAAATGTGTCTGTTCTCTTGATCAAAATTGATGTAAAGATCTTTGCTTCCTGATTAATTAAAGCAATTGGCCAGAAAGATTTGGCTTCTGGACATTTTTTACTGTTTTAGCAATGGGAATAATTTGTGATGTATGCCAGTTTGTTGGAGCAGAACCAAAATTCAATATCACATTAAATAAATTGTTAAGAGTGGGTTTCTGGTGAATAGAATGTCCAGCTGGCCAATCAGGAGGCATCTGAGAGCCAGCCAATGGGTTTCCAGCTGGGAGCATTTAAAAGGCCCAGGCTAACAGTTGGTAGACAGTTTGAGTTAGGGTTGAGAGGAGGGTCAGTTGAGAAAGTTAAACCAGAGGGAGGGCTGTGTTGTAGGGGGTTCCTGAGAGAACTGTATTTTGGGGAGTTAGAGTTTAGAAAGGAGAGACTCTGAACACTTACAGAACTCTAAAGAAGAGGGTTGCTGTTGTGTTCTCTCCAGATAGATAGGGCTAGCCAGTGTGACTGAGGTACTGTGAGTGAATTAGAAACAAATGTTATAATTTTTTAACTAAGAAAGACTATAGTAGCAAGTTTTGTTTCAAGTTACATTTATTGCATGCTGTTTTAAAATAAACTTTTCTTCTTGTTCCAACATCACTTGACCTACATTTTAATCACAAACCACGCTACTAATATTTTGAAGTTTTGGAGGTGGGACATCATACAAAAGAATAGTGTGGGTCCCTTACACTTAATTAGGTGGCAAGGGTGGGGATAACAAGTTCCCACAGGACTGCCAGCTAGATTTAAAGTGTAACAGGAGAAAGGTGGCAGTAGTGTGTGCCACAAGGCTAAATCATCAAAAAGTAACTTGTAAAACTCCTCTGAAAACCCATCCAGGTCAGGGGATTTCTGGCTTTAGGTTGCCTATAGCCAATTTGATTTCATCTAAATGTATAGGTTTCTTTAAGAGGGAAGAATGCAATTCAGTCAGTTTTTTAAAAATCTTTAAGGATTTTTATAAATTCATTCAGAACTAGATCAGATAACATTTCAGACAAATACAATTTAGAATAAAATGTATAAAACTCCTTAATAATTTTCTAGAGGAGATTTCTATGGTGCCACCAGTAGTGGTGATGAAAGAGATTAATTTTCTTTTCTGCTTTTCTTTTCATCACTGGCAGGTAGGTGGGAGGATTTGTTGGTATACTCATAATAATATGCTTTAGTATAATTAAATGAAGCTTGAACCTTTCTATTGTCTAGTGTTATTAATTCTGCCTTTTTCTTGACCAGCTGAAGAACACACTCAAATCACCTGAAGTTTTATGCATCTAGATCAAATGTCTTATCTATTGGAGTATGGCTGTTTTCTGTAAATCTCTGAGTCTTTTTTTTTTTTCTTTTTTGCTCCTTCCTGGATTAAAAGAGCGCAGAAGACTGCTTTTAGAGTGTTCTATGACAGTGCCTCTGAGGTTTTATTTTCTAGGTAAAGCTATTTTATAGCATCCTGTATGTGTTTCTTGACATTTTTATCTGTCAAAAGAGTGGGAATGGATCTCAAAATCCAAGTTCTTTGTGTGTTTGGTCCAAACTGGTAAATTAGGATGATACAATAATGATCAGAGTGAACAACTGGTTCGATTGTTATGTTTGATATGTCCTTAAGTAGTGACTTGGTGGTAAAGAAGTAGTTAATCATAGACTCTTAGAATAAGAGCAATTAATATGTGAAAAGAAAGTATAGTCTCTGTCTCAAGGTATAAGACTCTGCAGGGATCTATCAACTGGGCTTTAGCTAGCAATTCTGATAGTACGAAATGCTTGAGGTTTATAGGAGATAGATGATAATATCTGTCCAAGTTGTAATTCATACCTTCATTCCCACCATGATATTCTTTCCCACTGCAACATCTTTTAAGATGTGCAAGAAGGACTGTATAAATTTAAGTCCTTTTGTCCACTAGATTACCTTGCAAGATCAAAAAGCATCCAGCTGAGTCCCTCACTATCTTTTCAACCTTTCATGGCCAGGATGCATCAAATAATATTGCAACAGCAACACCACCCCTGAACCTTTTTTGAGCTTCCTATACTATATTGAACTCTATATAGGGAGTGGGTAAATATGGATTCTGTACCTCTCCTGTGGGTCTCTTCTAGAAATACAATAATGAGCTTTAGTTGCTTTAAAGGTTTAGCAACCCATGCACTTTTAGGAGCAAAGCCTAGACCTTGGACACTGAATGATACAATTTTGATATTTTCCAGGGTTAATACACAAGTACTGTAAGGGAACCACTCCCCGAGTGGTTTTAGGTTTACAAATCATACACTTTAGCAGAATGCTTTCACCCCCTACCAACCTTGCCAAAGAGTAATACAAGGAAATATGCTATAAATGGATAGTAAATAAACCACATCCATAAGTCTCTCAACAAATAATGTTAATAAACCTAGATCTTTGTTAAACACATTAAATCCAAGAGGGTGAGGCTCTAGGGGATGTCCCAGGTCTCAATCAGCTCAATCATGGCTGATTTTCTCTGTAAACATGGGGAAGGCATTGGTATTCAGTACTGAAATTGGAAAACATGAACCTCAGTGTACAAACCAATGAGGAAGAAAAAAGATGCTGCAAGTTGGAGCATGTAATTCTAAGAGCTGCAGTGAAGAGAATTCTTTCTTATTGCCAGGTGCTACACTAAGAGTGGGTGGTGCAATCAAAGAGATGGCTGCCTACCTTACCAAGAAAAGGGCAGCAGAACAGGAACAGGGCAACAAGGAAAAGAGTGGAAAAATTGGGATAGTGTAGAGCTGTTAAAATGGTGGATCAACCATAGCTCCAAGAGTCATAAAAAATAATGATCAGAGAGGATGAAAGAAAGTCAGAAGCAAAGGGTTAAAGCTTAGCAATTCACATTCTGTTGTTTCCATTCTCCAGCATTTCCCATTTCTAATCTGAGCCTCTCAGGGTTTTGCTATTGCAGTTCATTCACTCTTTTCTTTCAGCCCAAGGTCTCTTGTCTGTCTCCTTGTTGAGGTGAGAGTTTATCTTCATTCATTGCTTTCTCCTCCTGCTTCTGGGGAACTCAGATATCCAGGGCCTTACAGATGCTGATCGTGTGCTCTTTAGTTGTTGCCATCATGAGAGTGATTACATATATTGATTAATTTTAAGGGGCAGCTCCATTTGTATTTCACTCTCACTTGCTGGAGCAAGAATTTGAAAGGTTTGAAATTGTGTTGTTTCTTTAAGATCTCAGATGAGAGGTCTTGGAAGATCTGTATTTTGTGGTTCTTGTAGTTTAAATCACAGACAGCAGAAAGCTTATTTAAAACTTCCATCTTCATTGGGTAATGTGCAAATGTGAGGATGATATCTCCAGGTAGGGCACTTGTAATAATAATAATAATAAGAATAAGAAGAAGAAGAAGTAGTTTTATTTTTTATCCTTGTTTTCAGGATCATATTTTGCAGACCTGTGTAATTAGAGAAATTTCATAGTTTTACCATGATAGCCTTCCAGAACTGAAACCAGATCTTTTCTAAATATTTAGTATTCCCCATTGACAAAGTTGTCAAGTCATGTCTGACCACAGGGGGTGATGCTCATCTCTGTTACTAAGCCAAAAAGCCAGTGTTGTCAGAGACTACTCTATGATCATGTGACCAGCATGATTTCACAGAATGCTGTTTACCTTCCCACTGAAGTGGTACCTATTTATCTACTTGCATTTGCATGCTTTCACACTGCTAGATTGGCAGAAGCTGGGACTAGTGATAGGACTAGTGATGGTAAATATTTAGTAGAGTTTATATTAATCAAGTCCATATCTTGTGAAATAAAACAATGTATACAATAGACAAACAATAAGAATGCAAAAGAGCAGGTGTAAAAGCAAGATTGCATTAGCTCAAAGGGGAGAACTAGAATCAGATGCTTCAATAATTAGGCTGGTCTTCTGGGCTGAATTTGGGTAAAGGTTCCTAAAGGATCACAAACCTTTTGGGTTTAATTGTGATGGTTTTGTGGAAACAGATCATGCCTTATTTATTTGTGGTTTTTTTTTGTTGTTGTTTTTATTTAGTGCCATCGCTGTACATAGTGCTTCACAAGAAAAAGAACAAGAAGGAAAACAAAAACAAAAAAAATTCCCTGCCCTCAGGCTTACAATCTAAAGATAGGACACACAAGGAAAGGGGATCCCAGTGAGTAAGGGGAATAAGTACAGCAGGTACCTACCATTCTTCTCTCCCTCCAAGACCACAGCAGTGGCAGATGAGATGGAGGGAGGACTTTCATCTGCTTCTGGGCTGCTTCTGATGGAGTTGTGACTGCCTTTTCTTCTCTCCCTCTGAGGCCAAGATAGTGGCACTTGGGGTGGGGGTGGGGGGCTTTTATCTGCAAGCAATCAAATGCCATGAGCAAAGACATCTATGAGGACCTCAGCCAAAACAATCGTTAGTGCTCATCAGTCTAGAAAGGGTTACAAAACCATGTCTAATTATTTGGGGCTCCATCAGTCCACTATCAGAAAAAAGAGTCTACAAATAGAGATGCAAGACCATAATCATTCTATCCAGGAATGGCTACCCTGCCAAATCTACCAGAAGAAATTGACACATCATTCAGAAAATCACAAGGAACTCCAGAGTAGCATTCAAGAATCTGTGGGCTACTGTCATATTTTCAAATGTTCATGCCTTAGGATCAGCAAAGACTGGAAAAGAATGTTGTTTATGGAAGGAAATCATTGCTCTCCAGAAAGAATACTGATGCTATCTTAAGTTCACTGTTGATCACAGTGTTCTCTGGAGAGACAAGAATAAGGCAGAAGTTTTGTCCCCAATGAGAAATGTTATATTAGTCAAAGAACAAGCAATAAGTTCAGATAGCAAAAATCTCATCCCAAGAATTAATCTTTGTAGCGAAAATATGATAGCTTGGACCTCCTTTGCTGCCTCAGGACCTTGATGGCTTGTCATCATTGATACAACCATGATTTCTGCAGTATATCAGAAAATTCTAGATGAGAATCTCAGACTATCCATTGAAAAAACTGAAGCTGAGCCAAAAGTAGGTCATGCAACATGGTAATAATCCTTAAAGTTCAAATAAATCTATTGAAGAATGGCTGAGGAGGAAATTCCATGTTTAAGAATAGTGAAGAAAACGGACAAGAAGAAAACTCATTTGAGATGTGGTGCCGGAGAAGAGTGTTGAGGATACAAGCAAATGGGCCCTTGAACAGATAAGTCTGAAATCTCCCTGGAGGCCAAGATTATCAAACTGGGGCTATTGTACTTTGGCCACATGATGAGGAGGCATGAATCATTAGAAAAGACAATAATGCTAGGTAAGGTGGAGGGGAGCAGAAATAGGGAAAGACCGCAAGCTAGATGGATGGTCTCAATTAGGGAGTCACTGTTATTAATTTGCAGGACCTGAGCAGAACAGTAGAGGACAGAGGGCCTTGGAGATGTCTCATCCACATGGTCGCCATGTGTTGGGGTTGTTGTTAAAAACAACAAAACGGCCCTTTCACACTACATAGGTCCAAAACACACTGCAGAAATAATCCAGTTTGAGACCACTTCCACTGCCCTGTCTCAATGCTAGGGAATTCTGGGAATTGTAATTTTGTAAGACATTTAACTTTCTCTGTCAGAGAGATCCAGTGCAACAATAAACTACAGATCCCAGGATTTCCTAGAACTGAGCCATGAGACATAATCCATTGCAACCAATGTGAAAGACTGATCAACTGTGTGTGTGTGTGTTGTTGTTGTTTACTTGAAGTCATTAATGCTCAAGAAGGTGCCACCAGCTACTGAATCAAAAGGTTCAGAATCAAAAGTCCATTTCGCATATGGGTATGACTGTTGAATTGGCTGTGGATAAATAATTGTTAAAAATGCATAATCCTAGTTTAAAAAGAATAAATAACCTGATGAAAATAATGCACAGAGTTTCATGAGCTTATCTATTGTTGTTTTTAAACTAGGATTGTGGTTAAGATCTCATGACATTTAGATTCAAAAAGTGTGACAGTGCTAAGGATTTCACAAACATTTTTGCTCTGCTATTCTGTTTGCAAATTAATAAATAAAAATATTGGAAAATGTCAGTAAGACTCCAGAGATCTCATTCCAAAGGAAAGCAAGCCCAGAATAAGCACTACACACAGCTCAAAATTTTCACTGCTTAGAGATATGGGTATGCATATAACAATGTAATATAACTTAGGCAAAACAGTAAACCCAAGGCCTTAGTCCCCATCAACAGAAGAGGCAGCTAGCACAGAGGGGAAAGATGAACTCACACCCCACACCCTAGAAAGAGGTTTATTATCACCTGTCTGCTTGTTGTTGCTACTGCTGTTGTTTCTGCTGCTGCTGGCTTCACCCTACCGGGTAGACTCTCTGAGCTGCCCCCTGCCAGAATCAGGGCCCAAGCAGTCAGCTGGTTCCTGGCTAAATAGCCTGGGAGGACCACCTGGCCCCTGGGAAAGGGGATATAAGCTGGGTACTGGTTGGGACTGAGGGGAGCTGAGGAGAGAAGAATTGCCACCCCACACCCCAGGAAGAGGTTTATTACCACCTGCCTGCTTGCTGCTGCTCCTGCTGATGTGGTTTCTGCTACTCCTGCTGGCCTCACCTTCAATAGGCCTGCTGCCACTAGGGTTGTTACCAAAGCAGCTTCACCAGGGAAGCGAGTGTGAAGGCCAGGGCCAGTCCATTTAGCTGGTAGAAGAGGGGTGGCTCAAGCTGCTGGCAGCTCTTCAAATAACCTACCACCTGTTAATAGCCAATTGTAGTATATGGAGGACATGGGAAGGGAAGCAATCCAGGGAGCAGCCTTTGTGACAGTAATGGAAAGAGGGAGATATGGTATGGGGAGTCAACCCTATTACCCTGGAAAAAGACAGCCACAGGGTACTGGTTACTCTCAAGGTGACCCCATTTCAAATAGCCTCAATAACCTTGGCAGCAGGCCCCCTGGGCTGAAAATGCTGCTGCTCAATGCCAGGTTGTGAATGGAAAGACACCACTGATCCAGGACTTGATCCTGGACAAGCATGCCAACCTGGCTTGTATTATGGAGACCTGGTTGGATGGAACGGGGGGGGGGGGCAAATCGCTCCCAGCTTTGCCTACCCAAGTTCTCTGTACAGCAGCAGGTGAAGCTTGGGGCATGGAGACAGAGTTGTAGTGGTCTGTCAGGACCCCATCTCCCTTACCAAGTGCTCTGTCCCACAGTCTACTGGGTATGAGTGCGTTTACTTAAATGTGGGTGACTGGGACAGAATAGGGATTTTGTTGGTGTACCGCCCACCCCACTGCTCAACAGTCTCCCTTCCTGAGCTGGTGGAGTTGGTCTCTGCAGTGTCGTTGGAGTCCCCTCAGCTTGTTCTGCTGGGGGACTTCAACATCCATGCAGAGATCACACTATCAGGAGCAGCTCAGAACTTCATGTCTGCCGTGACAACCATGGGGCGGTTCCAAGTAATATCTGGTGTCACTCTGGACCTAGTTTTCTGTTCAGGGCAGGATGATGGTGATCTGGGAGTGGAGGAACTCTCTGTAGTTCTGTTATCATGGAATGGTAGGGTTTAGACTCACTGGGGGCTCATTCACACTTGCCAAAAGCCCAGGTTTTGAGTCGCATTGTTCTGGGATCACAGAATCAATCTGAACAGAACCGAAGTTCACAGTACACTTTCCATTACTGAATGCATTCATGTCCATTAATCATGATTCATGTTCACACTTACATTTACATCGTAACAAAATGGATTCTCAATATTGGATGTGTTCAATCATCCTGGTTCTTTTTTTTTAATGTCACTCATATGATGCGCACATGAGTGTTTCTGGTTACACAAGGGAGAGAGAGGTGGGGAAAATGAAGCTTCTACTCCCAACCCTTTCCAAGGCTGTGATCAAGAGGGAGAGGGAGAGAGAGAGGGAGAGAGAGAGATGGAGAGGGGAATTGGAGGCTTCTATCCCCAAGCTCCTTTTCCAAGGTTGTGATAAAGAGGAAGAGAGAGAGATTGGTGATTCAAATGCAGAGTGGCCACAAGGAGACATGACCGCACTGGGTGAGCCTGGTCAAGTCATACTCTCTCAGCCTCAAAGGAAAGCAAAGGGAAACCACCTCTGAACAAATCTTGCCAAGGAAACCCCATGATAAGGTCACCTTAAATCAGAATGGAGAAGAAATCACTGTTGGTTTGTGACTTCATTTGTTAGCAGAACAGTCACCATCCAGTTTAACACACACACACACACACACACACACCTCCCAGCTGGAAGGTAATATTTATGCAGGGTGGGGAATACCTTCTGGCAGGTCTCCAGTCTTGCACAGAGCTCTCCAACTGGGGGCAAATTCCCACCACAGGATGCATGCCAGGGCAGGGAGGAATTCCCATCATGGGACTCATTACTTGCTCTCATGATCCCACAAAAATGCAACCAGTTGCAGAAACTATCATTTTTAAAAAAAAAATCACGCTGCAGCATGCCCCCCCCGCAACTTGGCCTACCTCTTGAAAAATTTCCAACAGAACTGAAAAACAGCAGCATAGTTTGATCACGACCACAGTGTGATTTAAAGGGACCACTTGGCTGCGATGGAAATCAACATCCACAGCCCCACAGAAACCCAATGACAGCTGCATGGCAGTGCTGGGGGGGGGGGTAGCAGTTTGCCCAAGCCCTGAGACATGTGCAGCAACATCATCATCATCATCATCATCATCATCATCAGAATGTGGTCAAGATGGCAAAAGTTATTAGTGTAATGTGGAAAAATAAACAAATTTGGAGAGGCTGTAGCAGTTTGCTTTTGCCTGAGCCAACAAGGAACACAAGTGCCCACCCCATTTTCTCCATTCCTCCCTCCCCAGTTGAATTAATTAAGTGTAAACTACTGTTACATGTTGAACTAGGTTTGCAGAAGCCTAAGTAAGTAGCTGGAGGAGAGATAACTTGGGACATTTTGAAAGTAACTGAAAATGTAGGACCACAGGGGGTTAATAGGGACAGTTGAAGAATATTGCAATTGTATATAGCCCAGTTCTTTTCTGAATTATGAGCATTGTAATTGTTAATTTGTGTGGCATACTGAAGAAACTTCAGATTCCTAAGATCCGGTCTAAATATATTAATTAACTCACTTTTTCAGATGGAACTTTAGAATTCCATTGCTCATTTTATGCATTTATTTCTGATTTTGAGTTTTATAGAACATTTTAAATGTGGATTTGGGTACAACAAGAAAGTCTTCAGAGTAACCAATTCAGAATTTACAGTTTATTTAAACAACTAAGTTTTTTTTTCTCCTGAAAGACAATGTGTTAATTGCATGCTTTTAGTTCCTTTCTTGAATAAATCAATAAAATGGTAGCCAGGCAGTGTTTGATTTCAGAAATTAAAAGTAATGATTTCATGAATAATGAATATATTTGCAAATAACAGTAAGTTATGTTCAAATATATTGTGCATTTAAATTTTATAAAGTGAGCTACTTGGATAATTGGTATGTTAATTTGGTTTTATAAAACTGAAGGATCTTAGCATTAAAAATGTGAAAATTCTTGGAAATGTGGAACATTTTTCAATTACTAGAAAAGTGCATTGGTGGTCCATTGAAAAAATGTTTTAGGGACGGTAAAGGACTGATTCTATTCCCACACCTTCTGTTGGATGGATGTGACAGTTTCTATCTCACTTCTATGTAGCCTCTAACCTTGAAACCTTTTTAAAGGAGTCTTTGGTAATCAGCAGTGTCAGTGTGGTTCTTTTTAATATGTATCTATAGATATGGGACTGGGAAAAAGCAAATTCACCTCATGAAATTCCAAATGACTTACCTAAATCTGACTAATATGCAACATGACTAATTAGATTTCATGTAAGTAAGGGTAAATTGACACATTTACTGGGACAAAAAAAAGTAAATCCTAAATTCATATATAAACACGTGTGTTTTAAACTGCCACTGATCAGTTGGGAGACCAGTTTTGGGTTTCTTGCTGAATAACCAGGTGTTCAGGCCTCAACATATGTGTTTAGCTATATGTCTATCCAGACAATCAACTTACATCCAAACACTGATATAAATGAAAACTGAACTTGATTGTGGAACAATAAATTAAATTGTAAGCCCTTTTGAGTCCCACAATTTTGAGGCAAAAGCAGTATATAAATAAGTAAAATAATATATATAAGAACATAACAGTAAATAAAATGGAATATAAAGAATATAAAGAGAAGTGGCAGGAGTAGAGTAGTGGCAAGCTGAGGGAGAAAAAAGATGCATGGAAAACAGACAGCAGAAAACAGCAAAAAATGGAGGAGAACAAAGCCTGGGGGAAGAGATCTAATGACAGGCAACCACCCAATCACAGATGCAAGGAATCAGGCCTGATCAGTTAACAGATCTATATAGACCACAACTACAGTTACATTGTACAGTGGCATAATTACAATTACACTTAAGGCAACTGATCATAATAGAAATGCCCTGTTGGGACAGAACACCATGGCTGGACCTACCATTGAGACAGTAATCTCAGGCAGCAAATGCCAAAAAGTCACATTAAGATTTTGGAGGAGGAATCTGGGAAACACACAGCCTGCTGGAGTGTACTGTATGTGCCCAACATCACTATTGCTAAAGGAATCTGTCAATGTGGCTTTTGTGTATGAAATGTGGATAGATACCACTTTTTTTAGCCTCAGGCAGCCGTATGTCTTGATTCATCCTTACTCATAGGTAGATGAGTATATCACCTCAATATGTAACAGCAGTGAAAGAGGCAAACTATGCTTGGCATTGTTTGGAAAGTTTTTGAAAAAGAAATCATTGGTATCTGGCATTTCCAAGAAATACCTCCCATGCTAGGTTCATTGAAACAATCTTCAAATGAGACATGAACACTTAGAAGCACCTGTATTTTCCTTTAGCTTACACAGAACTTTAGGTCAGATCAACAGTTCCATGCTTCTCTGAGAACAGTAAGGATCAATGAAATGTTTGGCTGTACCCCCATAGCCAGACACACAATAATTACAGAAGCACTGAGATCTGTGAGGATCTTCCAGGAATCTCAGCATTTCTATTGTCATCTGGCTATGGAGAAGCGGGAGAGTTGCCTCTGATTCTTTCTGCTCACTGTGAAGCATGGAATGGTCATCTGAGGCAGCTTCAAGGCTTTAAAGTAAGTTGGAGGGCACTGTGCAGAGGTGGGAATAGCAACCTCCACAGTGTTCCAAAAAAGACCTCTACACATGAAAGAGACACTTATGTGTGCAGATGCCCTACCTGAATTTCAGCCAGAAAGGAGGGAGGTCTGTGTCATCCTCATCCTCTCCCTTACACTGGTGTGGGACTGAGGCACAAGGTTTGAAGGCAGGTAGGAGATCAAGGTAAAAGACAACAGCAGTGGTATCATAGCTGACATGTGTTAGTACTGTGAAGAGAGAGGCCTGGTAAACCCCTTTTGAAAACTTTCTACCACAGAAACCCTATGATGAGACAGTCCATAAAAAAATAAGACAAATGTTAAGAAATACACAGAGAATCACCAGAGCAGTGCAGAGGGCAACTAGGAATAACGAGAGGGCAAATGACACACATGAAATCAAGCCAAATGGTAGAGGAATTGTTGACATGCCTAGAAGTGAAAAGAAAGCTATTCAACCCACATTATAGGAACATGGAATGTAAGAAGCATGAATCACGTGAAACTAGACCTAGGAGTTTATCACATGGGGGAAATCCCGTGCGGAAACAGGGCTTTAAATTAAACAGAACCTGCAAAAGCGGGTGTTTTTTCAGATGACGTCGCTGTTAAAAGGAGGTTAATCTGAATGGAAATTAGACAAACACTGCTTCTTTTTACTTTTGGAAGATCCCGAAAGTAAAAAGAAGCAGTGTTTGTCTAATTTCCGTTCGGATTAACCTCCTTTTAACAGCACTTTCACTTTTCACACAGGGCAAAACGGGAGAAATCCCATTCACTAAAAGCTTCCGCTTTTGCGGGGTTTTTTTACTTTAAAGAGTGATTTTACACCGGGCTCCCCATGTGATAAACTCCACAGTGAAACAAGAAATGAAACATATAAATATTGCACTATTACAAGTAAGCAAGATAAAATGGACAGGAATGGGACATTTTGAGTCATAACTACACAGTGTTCTATTCAGGAAATGAAAATATAAGAAGAAACAGACAGAACAGTCAAAGGATATAATACAAATTCTGATTATCTCAGTAAGACTTCAGGGAAAACTCATTAATGTAACCATAACCCAAGTGTATATTCAAACCACAGAAGCAAAAGATGAGGAAATTGAGAGAGTTGATGCGGGAGTCCAAGAAGAAATTGTTCACACACCAAAACATGACTTCTTGCTAAACATAGGCAACTGGAAAGCAAAAACAGGAAATGGAGCAGAATCAGAGGTTTTAGGAAAATTTCACCTGGTCTCAAGAAACAAAGCAGGAAATAGATTGATGGAGTTCTGTGAAACCAACAATTTCTTCATTGCAAGCACATTATTCAAGCAACCCAAGAAGCAGCTGTGTACATAGACATAATCTGATGGCCAGTATAGAAATTAAATAGACTATACATTCAGAAGCAGAACATGGAGAAACTCCATTATTTCCACAAAGATAAGGCTAGGAGCAGACTGTGGCACAGACCATGAATTACTAACAGCAAAAGTCAGAGTAAAGCTAAAGAAGAACAGTAAATCAGTCTTCATGCCAAAACACAATCTGGGAAACATCAATGAAGAATTTAAAGGCAAAGACTTGCAGTATTAAGCCTAA
Organism: Phrynosoma blainvillii; assembly: GCA_026167975.1. Classification (NCBI taxonomy): domain Eukaryota; kingdom Metazoa; phylum Chordata; class Lepidosauria; order Squamata; family Phrynosomatidae; genus Phrynosoma; species Phrynosoma blainvillii. The sequence goes on along the minus strand of JANUYF010000002.1, from coordinate 254,204,513 downwards.
TTCACTAGGAGCCAGAAGAACTCTGGACTGAAGCCAGGGATATTGTTAGAGAGGAAAGCAGAGAGCCAAAAAGAAAGAAAAGCCTCAATAGATGACAAATGAAACCCTACAAGCAATCAAAGACAAAAAAAGAAGCAAAAAAGAATGGTGAGAGAAATAGGATCAGAACACTCGATGCAAATGTACAAAGACTTGCATGCAGGAATAAAGAGAACTACTATAATAATCAATGCAATGAAAGAGGAACTAACAATAAAAAAGAAAGAACAATAGACTTCTTTAGCAAGATCTGAGAAATCAAGGGAAAATTTAAGCCAAGAGTAGGGATGCTAAGTAGGAAAACATATTACGTGGCCAAGAAGAAATAAAAAGACAATGGAAACAATATGTGGAAGAGCTATATAAAAAGGACACATTGATGACAGATTCATTTAAAGAAGAACCATATGAGGATGAACCTCAAATTCTAAAAAGTGAAGTAAGAGCTACACTCAGAACACTTCAGAGCAATAAATCACTAGGAACTGATGGCATACCAATAGAGCTACTCCAAGCTACAGAAACAAAATCTATTCTAGGTTTAACTAAAACATGTCAACAAATTTGGAAAACAAAATAATGGCCCACAAACTGGAAACGCTCAGTATATAGTTTATTCCCCAAGAAATAAGACACAAAAAACTGCAGGATTCACATAACGATTGCATTAATTTCTCATGCAAACAAGGCGATGCTTAAAATCCTGCAACAGAGACTCTTACCATATATGGAGTGAGAAATGCTAGATGTTCAAGTTGGGTTCAGGAAAGGAAGATGCACTAGGGAATATACTTCAAACATATGCTGGATAATGGAACATACTAAGGAGTTTAAAAGAAGATCGGCTTGTTCTTTATAGACTATAGCAAGGTGTTTGATTGTATAGATCATGAGAAACTATGGGTTGCTCTTAAAGAAATGTGTGTGCCACAACATTAGATAGTCCTCATGCATAAACTGTACTCGGGCCAAGAGGCTACTGTCAGGACAGAATATGAAGAAACAGAATGGTTTCCAATTGGAAAGAGAGTCAGTTAAGTCTGCATTCTATCACCCTATCTACTTAATTTATATATGCAAAACATACAAAAAGCAGGATTGGACTCAGAGGAGGGAGGCATAAAAATTATAGGAAGGAATATCAACAAAGATATGCAGATGACACCATAGTACTAGCAGAAAATATCAGAGATATGAAAGGTTATTGAAGAAGGTCAAGACAGAAAGCACAAAGGCAGGTTTACAGCTGAACATCAAGAAAACAAATATCATGACCACAGACAATTTACACAATTTTAAAGTAGACAATGAAGAGACTGAAATAGTCCAAAATTTTCCATACTTCAGCTCAATAATCAATCGGTGTGGAGGCTGCAGGCAAGAAATGAGAAGACTGGAGCTTGAAAAAGCAGTTATGAAGGAACTAAGCAAGATCCTGAAGTGTAAAGGCATATCATTAAATACTAAATTTAGGATTGTGTGTGCTATCATGTTTCCCATTTCTATGTATGGTTGTGAAAACTGGACAGTGGAGAAAGCTGATGGAAGAAAATCAACTCATCTGAGATGTCATGCTGGAGAAGAGTTCTGAGAATACTGTGGAGAATACTAAAAAGACCAATGGATGGGCCCTACAGCAGATCTGAGGTTGATGCATTTGGGGCATATCATGAGCAGAAAGGACTCACTGGAAAAGACTATAATGCTTGGTAGATTGGAGGACAGTAAGATAAGAATAAGACTGCATTCCAGATAGATAGACTCAACTAGCGAAGCCATGGCCCTGGGTCTGCAAGAGCTGAGCAGAGTGATTGAGGATAAGGTGACTTTGAGGTCTCTCATACATAGGGCTGGAATGGGTAGGAAGTCTACTTGAAGGCAATTAACAAGAGTGGAATAGAAAAAGGGCTACTGTACAGAAATAATCAATTGGTTGTATGAGTTTTACTCAATCCACTGATTATATTTCCATATATTTACATAAGTTTACATGTGCAGAAAATCAGCCTGGACAAGAAGAACAACTTTACCGCATAGGTAAATCACTCTTACCCTGACTGAAATGTGCAGGTTTCTGACCTCACACCCTACTCAGACATGCTCTAAAAGGTAGCCTTGATGGCAGGATAGAATACTTGGCCTTCCTGCTTGTCAATCAAATGTCTGCAAGAGATGAGGTCTGAAGAGCTGTGGTGTCAGCACACAAGAAAACTCTTGGCATATCAACATTTAAGTTAAGGGTGTGAAAATTCTACCCTGCAAGCCTCAGAGTGTATGATTTTTCCCATTTTGGCCCATAAGTTTCTTCTGCTGTTATCTCCAGTCTTTAAATTTCCTGGATATAACCAAACTGGACGTTGCAAATAGGAAATCTGTTCCAATAATTGCCATGGCTCAGTGCTATGGAACTTTAACTGCTATGGCTCAATGCTATGGAATTTTAGTTGGTTATGGCACCACTGATGCCACAACCAACTACAATTCTCAGAATTCCGTAGCATTGAGCCATAGCATTGAGCTGTTAAAGTGGTATCAAATGGGATTATTTATGCAGTGTGGAGGCAGCCTAAGCTGAGCTTTTGCAGCTAAGGAAGAGATTATTTTCCTGAATGCTCTGTGGGAAAATGCATTAACTGGTGAGAATTACAGTTGGACCTGCCCTATTTACTTTACCTCACCTGCTCTGCCCTTGGTGTTAGCTCTACCCATTGCTAGACTGCAACTGCACAGACCCTTTTGAAATTGGAATTTCCAAAAAGATGTGCCTATGCCTGTCTAAATCTGCCCCCTCCCCATTTTTCTGGGACATGGAGTTTGGAATAGAAAAATATTTGGGAATACAAAAGACAGCAGCTTGAAAACCTCCTTTAAAACTATGCCTAATTAACTTCAATGAATTGGCTGCATAAGGTGATTAACTATTTTATTCTTATAAAACACTTGTTGAGAGCCAAGTCAATATAACAGGTTTTCTGGGATATCTAATCCTTATTGTAAAACAGTAGAACATACATTTGCACAAGAAACATAAAAAGGGACCCACACAACAATCCATAGCACACCACCATAAATAAAAATACGTTTTCAACAACCATTTTGAAAAGCCATGAAACCACCTAATAGCTCAGAGGACAGTGTGTTCTTTCTTACCTTAGCAAAAGTATTTATGTATCTATTCATTTTGTTTTCACAAAAAATACTTTTTTAAGTGAATCTGAGTCTGGGAGAGCAAACTAAGGGCCTCGGCAGACGACTAATACAGTCTTCTTCGAGGCAGGGAAGAGGAGGGGCAGCCGCACGAGCGGCGCCCTTTCCTCCTCCTGAGGTTGCCCTCAGAGCTGCCGGCCCTCCGCACAGCCGGCGTGCCGAGGGCAACCTCCCGCCACAGCGACTGCACGCGCTGCGGCGGAAAAGTCAGGGAAAGTGTGCCCTACGCGTTTAGGGCGCACTTTCCCTGATTTCTGAAAGGAGCGCTATTTTTGCGCTCCTTTCAGGGACTACGCCGGAGCGCTACGGGGCGGAGGCTGCGGTCCCGCGGCGGTCCATCCCAGGGTGTCCCCGACGCCCTGGTGTGCTTCCCCCCTAAAAGTCATGATAAATATCTTAAACCTTGATGCTATAGCAGGGTGGGCAACACTGCTGGCAATTTCCCCTACTAACCAACAGTAACGACAATATGGGCTGCACCTTCCTGTCTGAGTTCAGAAACACTTTTCTATTCTTTTGGATGTTTATCAGCCCAAATGATTATCATCAGGCTCATATGAAGACCCCCAAAAGAGGTATGGAGCGGGAAAAGTGGAGGATTCTGGGGCCATGGGAAGGCATTTCAGGGTGTTGTCTGGTTTTTCTTGGCATGGTTTTCTTGGCATGGTTTTAGGCAAAAATTACTCTTTTTAAATAGAGTCCTGTATAGGGTCTGTTTTAAATAGGGTCCTGTGAAAGGTGTGGTTTGGTAGTCTCAGGGCTTTTGCAGACTGCCAAAAATATTGCAAATTGAGTCCACTTTAAGGGTTAGGGTAAGGGTTAGGGTTAGGGAATCATGGGAAGTGTATTTTATTGTAGCACCAGAGCTCTCTGACAGAGGAGGCTCAATGTCTCGGGGGGGGGGGGGGGACAATTCCCATTATTCTCTAGCACTAACCCTAACCCTTAAAGTGGACTCAATTTGCACTATTTCTGGCAGTCTGCAAAGGCCCTCAGTTTCCCACTCTGGTTCTGTAGCCAAGTTAAAGAAAATCTAGCACACCCTGTTTTGAATGGAAACACATTTATCATTGTAAAATTATTTACCATCTGGAATACATTTCGTATTATTGCTTATACTTTATGTCAAATTGCCACTTTCACCGGAACATATTTGTGCCATTACAGGCTATATTTCTCTCTGGCCATTTAGTTGGGGGGGATTAATTTCTCAGATGAGAATATTTGGTCCCATTTAATCTATCATAAAATATAGAAATGGTTATAGTATCTGCTTTATTGATATTTATAGATTTTAGTGGGAAGCAGAAGCTGGCAAGAGCTGCAAGATCCAAGGAGAGGAAGAAGCAAACAGTTGTTTTGTGAAAACATAATTCCCAGCTGCTATTATTTGACAAATACTGTGATGGGAGTGGAATATCTCCTAAATTATAAAGGGCAGTCCTCTGTTTGAAGAGATATTCTGCTGGTCTGCTCCAAGAAGTCTGATTTAAAGATAAAGAGCAATGAAAGGAAAGAGCAGAGGCATTGAAGCTCCCTATTTGCACCTGGAGAGCAGTCTGAACAAGTCACCTGCTCATACTCTTCCCCACTATGGTGAGTTGCTCTGTATCTTAAATTAGAATCATTACATTTTACATTTGCATCTATATGTATAAAACAGCACATGCATACTTTGTTTCTTTTAGGATGTTCTTTTTTAGCATGCCATAAGTGGCCACTCCAGCACATCTTAATGTAAAGCATGCCATAGAAGGAAAGGAGTGGTCACAATCTCCAGGAAGCTGCTCCAGCGCAGTTGTATTGAGGCACTGTGCATGTATAGCCCCTGACATATACCGTATTTTTCGCCCTATAACACGCACTTTTTCTTCCCCAAAACGTGTGTGGGGAAGTTAGTGCACCTTATAAGACGAAGGGCCGAGGTCGCGGGGAGAAGGAGGGCTCCTTCCCCCCGCGGCCTCAGTCTTTGAATGGGCTGGTGCTGGGATCGAAGCGATCCCAGCACCAGCCCATTGAACTGAGGTCGCGGGGAGAAGGAGGGCTCCTTCCCCCCGCGACCTCAGTCTTTGAATGGGCTGGTGCTGGGATCGAAGCGATCCCAGCACCAGCCCATTGAACTGAGGCCGCGGGGCGAAGGAGCCCTCCTTCCCCCCGCGACCTCAGTCTTTGAATGGGCTGGTGCTGGGATCACTTCGATCCCAGCACCAGCCCATTCAAAGACTGAGGTCGCGGGGGAAGGAGCCCTCCTTCCCCCCGCGACCTCAGTTCAATGGGCTGGTGCTGGGATCGGAGAAGTTCTCCGATCCCAGCACCAGCCCATTGAACAACCGGCCGCGGCTAAAGGGAGGAATCCTTTTTTCCTGGATTTTCTTCCTTTAAAATTGGGTGCATCTTATATGCCGGAGTGCCTTATATAGCGAAAAATACGGTAGATTTCAGTAACCTCCTAAAGCTGCAGCAGGGTGTTACATATGAGGAGGTATCATAAAGTAATAATTATCACCTGGAAATTATTATGGTATATTGATGAAATTTTGTCAGTGTGATAACTGATCCCTAAGTGCATGATGTTGAGAAAATCAGCACATTATGTCCTTTATTTTTGCTACAGGTTGTACCAGAAGTGAGTAAAGTGTAAGATGGAAAAAATGAGGAGGTATTGTAAAATAATAATTATCACCCGGAAGTTATTATGGCATATTGATGAAATTTTGTCAATGTCATCATCATCAAGTAACTTTTTCTTTTCCTGAAATGAAAAATCTGTTGTGGGGTCACTGATTTGACAACACAGATGACATCATTCATGAAGTGGAAGAGTGGTTTAAGACACAGTCTACAGACTTCTACAATAACAGAATTCAGAAGGCCAAGAAATGCTGGCAGAAATGTGTAAATTTGGATGGTGACCATGTAGAGATAAGTTAACAACTACAAATCAAAACAAAGGTTCTGTCAAATTTTTTAAAGGTGATAATTAAAAGTTTACAATATTCCCTAGTCACCTTTGAAAATGTGTTTGGAAGCCTGAGCCATAAAAAACATCAGTGCTATACAAATTTCATTGACTTCCATGCTGCATCTGCCCAGCAGAAATAATGCAGTTTAACACTACTTTAACTGCCATGGCTCAGTGCTATGGAATTCTGGGGTTTGTAATTTTGTGAAATATTGAGCCTTCTCTGTCAGAGGGCTCTGGTTGCACAATCAAGTGCAAATCCCAGGATTCTGTAGCACTGAGCCATGGCAGTTAAAGTGGTGCCAAACTGCATTATTTCCACAGTGTAGATGAGATCCTAGTTGCTTTTTAAGTGTAATTCAAAGTGTTTGTCTTAATTTTAAAGTTCTAAATGTTCTTGGGCCCAAATTTTACAAAGGGACTCCTCCCAAGATGAAACATCCCATATGATCAGGCTAGCAATCTTTTGCCTATCCTTTATCTTGACCAAATCCAAAGCTTGGGGAAATCTGTCTTTTTAACTACAACTTGCAGAACCTTCCAGCTAACCTGGCTAGTAGCCAAGCTCTGGAGAAAAGCAGAGAGGAAGGTGCCCCCTCAATGGAAACAGGTAAATGTAAAGAATATGCCTATATCAGTTAACTAGTTTGTCTGCCTAGATCCCCTAAAGGCACCAGATCCTGTCTGATCTTAGAAGCTAAGCAGGTTCTGCCCTGTTTATTACTTAGGTGGGAGACTGTCAATGGGATAGCAGGTGCTGTAGGCTTATATTTCAGAGGAAGGAACTGAGAAAACACCTCTGAGTATTCTTTGCCTAAGAAACCACTATGAAATTCACTGACAGGTGACTTGAACACATATACATACACAGAGGATGGGGGAACTAGGGGCTACTGAAAATGTGGTGTTTGTGAAGTGGTGTGAAGGAAAGGAGAGGGTGTCCTCATATAATGGTTCAGGTCCAGGAAGGAGTTTCCGACATAAGAGGCCAAAAGGGAGCAAGGGTGGGTTTGCACAGGTGAAGATAACTCAAACCAATAGGAGAAGCTGCCAATCTGACCAAAAAAGTATCCTGGGTCAGGGAGTTTATATATCAGGTTTTAGGTTGATGTCTCCACCAGCTGACTTTTCTGGCTGCAGTCCCATAAATCTTCAGAAACAAGATATACAATTTAGTTTCATGTATTCTGTTAATTAGTGAATAAAGCAAGAAGACGTTCATTGAAATGGGAAAAGGCAATTCTGCTACAAATCAGATAGTTTCTTGGAAAAGCCCCACTAATCCAAACAGAATTGGACTTAAGGCAGGCACAGACTAATTGAAACACATTCAATACATGCTGATGATTCCTGTCCAATAGCATGCAGAATACAGGGATGCTGTGACTGCTGGGTCCATTGTTTAACCAGCCATTAAAATATTTCTAAGTGTGTTGACAGTAGAAACCACAGATATTATCCATCTTTAGTTCCACTGTTACATTTTATCAATAACAACCTTTGCTTCTTCCAATTTCATGAAGATCTTAGACTGTGAGTTAATGGGGTGGGGGGAAATGAGGCCCCACATTTTCCCAATATGTCTACTACTACTTTTCTGCACTGTCAGAATGTGTGGAAAATATACACTTGGGAATTTCTGCTTATCAGAGTTCCTTGCCAATGTTTGGTTTTGTTGATGTTTCTGCTTATTTGCATATTCATGCAATTCCACTTCCAATCACTTTAGACTTTAAAGAAAACATGTAGCCTAATGGCATTTTGTTTGTTGCTTTGATCTGTGTTTTGCTTATTTTCTCCAGTAATGTGGGAAACTGCATGCCATAGTGGCACAGCATAGAAAGATATTTTTGAGAAGAACATATATAAACACAAAAAAGCAAAAAGCAGATGTACCCTAGCAAATGGTGGAAATCCAAGGTCTTTTATATGACTCTTGACTTCTTAGCACTTTTTGAATTGGGTTTTAAAACCAATGTCAGTCTTGGTGAATTATGACTTCCAGGAGAGAGAGAATATAAGTGTGACCCTGTTGATTATCATGGGTTTTTCAGTGGTTCTTAGTTGATGCCATTGATCACAGTACCTTCCTGCACTGCCCATGTGGATGGAAAATCAGGGATGTAATGATGTGCTTTCCCTCCTAGCCATCTACAAACATCTATAGTGTTTGGACCTTGGTAATGAAGATTCCATTAATGAATTATTGGCCAAGAAAAGTACAAATATTTAATTGATTGATTTTTTGGGGGCCAATATTTTACTTGATTTGAAATGAGTTGTAAGAGCTTATGGCAAAAAAAAAAAAAAAAAAAAAAAAAAACCAGAGGAAGAGAAAATAACCAGCTGTAGTATAATAATGTTACTTGCTTTTTTTCCCCATAACATTCATCTGTCTTGTCTCTTTAGATTCATAGTAGTAATAGAAAATGCAGTCTCTAGGCATTCTCATGGAAAAAAACAATTCCATGAATTTCAGCCATTCTATTTTATACACCATTAACATGCCTATGAAGGCTTTGTCCTTTAGCTAACAAAGGGTTTCCATTAAACCCTCTTCTCACTATATTAGAAAACTAGAAAGCTGGCTAAGCAAGTTTTCAGATTTGTACATTTCTTGCTTAAAACATAGAGAGAAAAGCCAAGTGTTCCTGTTCATGTTTCATTCATCAGAGAATGCCCTGCTGAACAAGAAAACAATAACTAATCTTGGCTTTGCAGAGTAGCCTTCTCCCACCTACTTAGAGATGCTAAAGTGTTTCATTATATACAAAAGGTAACCTTCTCTATTAGAGATTTATTGAACAGTTATGCCCATGCACACATTTCTAGCAATAATATTGGATTTGGTGGAGTGAGAAGACAAAAAGAATAAAAAATTATTCAACTGTTTTGTCTGAGAAACAGTACCAGTACATCAGTAGAACAAAACACTATTATTAGCCACATATAAATAGATGTTTAAGCATGTTATTGTAAATATTTATTTTCCATTTTCTTCTATAGTATCCATACAGCATTATTGTTGTACATAGTTTTTGACATCAGACATAAAAGGAAAGACAGGCCTCCATCATATAATACATTTTATATATCTAGATGTAAATCTAATGATGAAAAATTGGACTTTTTGCCATAGAGAATTGGGGCTTAAGCATGGGAAAGTGGGGATTGAACAGAAATTTAAAGTAAAAAGTAAAAAGATTTCTTTAATTTTCAGGGAGACAGACTGATTAGTCAATAGTAGGCAGTCTGAGATCCTTCATGGTATATAGTGACTGATTGATTGATGTGATGTAGACATGAAATATGTAACTAAGGGCCTCTTTAGACCAGCCCAAAAGGCTGGCCTGAGGGTAGAATTGGGGCGGGGCAGCTGCATGCCGGCCACCCCAATCCCACGCCGACACCATCCTGACGTCTCACGCCATTATGCACGGTGCACAGCATCAGGACACCCTCCCAGCATGGCGTTTAAACATGCTGCACCGAAAGGGCAAGGAAGAGCTGTGGTGCTGGCTCTTAGAGCAGCCTTTTGCCTCCCCTTAAAGGACCAGCAAAAGGGAGGATCGGGGCCACAGCATGGGGTTGCCGCAGCCCTGATCTGCCACTTCCTGGGGCGGCTCTGTGCCACCTATCTGCAGAGGCCCTAAGTGTCTAAGGGAAATATTAATTTAGATCAATAAAATGGGCTGAGTTACAAACAGGATATTCCCAGCATTTACGGAGGAACTGAGATAAAGGATTGCAGAGGCAGGATTCTTCAATCAATTGTACTTTATTAAGGGGAACACACACTAAATGCACACATGCATATGCACACACACAAGAGCTAAGAAATAAAGAGGTGAGCATTGGCTTCACTAAAGGTGATAATTACCATCGACGTGGTTGCTCCTTGAAGATGTGGTCCGATAGTGGGGACATGGGACCCAGTTGCTCTGGGCACTCAGAATGTGGCAGCAGTGGATCGGAACTAGTGGAGTTCAGAGTGATGTGGAGTCAGCTTAAACTCCAAACTAGCCAGGGGACAAAGGAAATTTGGGATCTTTCATAACATAAAACTAGCCTAGGGCAAAGACCAGATGTCCTACATCAAAGGATCCAAATCTGCATGGGAATGGTCACTTGAGATGGAGGTCTTTGAAATGGGAACTGGGGTTGTAAATGGGCATCCTCTCGCTTGGGTGCCAAACATCCTATGCTTAATTGCCTTGCCTTCCTGGGATGTAAGTGTGATTTTTCCCCCTTATTGCAATTCCCAAACTGCTTTACCTTTCATGGCAGGTGTATTTAGGGTATATTTAGAGTCATGGAGGGGAAAACTTCATCACATTTGATATCAAAAATGGAAGACTTCTGGTTATCATAACAAATATAATTTTGGCAAATCCTTTAAAATGCATATGTTGATAGAACAAGCATAAGAATATCATTGCTGGATCAGACCAAAGGTCTCTCATGACCAGAATTATGTACCTGCAGCTTCCAACCATGTCCTATGGAAAGCTCAGAAGCAGGACATATGTACTAAAGTACCATCATCTTCATGATGCCCATCAGCTGGTACTCAAACAATACTGTTTCTAATACCTGTGCTGATTCATAGCTACCATAATGACTAGTAACCACTGAAAGTTTCATCCTTCATGAAAATGTCTACTTTTAAAGTCATCCAAGCTGGCAGCCATCATTACATTTTGTGGAAAAGAACTCTATTTTTTAACTCTCTACTGTTGAAGAAGGCTCTGTCTTTGCAGATCAAGATACTCTGGGGACAACCCAGAGTATCTGGCCCCCTCAGCTCTCCAACCTCTCTGCATGACTTGGCCCTCTGTTTCTGCACTGGGGAGGCTGTCTGCATGGGCATCCCACCAAACCACCTATGCATATTCTGCAAATGCAAATTGCTCGCTTCTGAGGTCAGAATGAAGCACCAGGGGCAGCAGATGCACCAAGAGTCTCAGTGGGATGCCTGTGCAGACAGCTGCCCTTGGTGCAGGAAAAGAAGTTTCCAGATCTTCCTGGAAGATCCAAGCCTTGACTGCATGGACCACAAAAAAAACAAAACACCATTTTCCCCTTGTTCTGATGGCATCTTATTTGACCAACACATGGCCCAACCCCCAGTTAAAAGAAATAGTCTGGAATGGTGCACAGAATATGAATTCTTTTTATTAAAAAATTCTGGGGATTTTATAAAGTTGCCTTTACAAGTTATAGGAAGGAATATTGATTTAGATAAATGGGGGGGGAAACGTGGCTGTACACAAACAAATGTACTCTTTGTCAAGATCTTAAAGAGAGAGAATTTCTTGAAAATGATGCATCAATGGTATCTATCACCTACCAGACTTAATGTGATGTATAAATCAACTAACAAACAAGGTTGGAAATGTCAGGAACAATGAGGAACATTCTATCATATGTGGTGGAAATGTGACTCAGCTGTAAAATTCTGGAAAAAGGTACAAAAAGTAATATCAGACATTTTCAAAATGCAAATTCCATATAAGCCAGAATTTTTCCCGTTGAACATGACTGACAATTTAGATAAAGAAAGAAAATATAGACGAAAACTTTCATATATAATCTCCTTGGTTAGAATTGTATATGCCAAGTATTGGGGGAAAAATGATATACCAGACATTGACAAATGGCTAGTAAAAACAAGAGAGATGATGAACATGGGCATTCTAACCACCTCAATTCAAAACAGATCAATAGATAAGGTAGAAGAGAAATGGTCTATGATAAAGTATGGAGCAATGATACAGTAATGAATGAATAATTCAGTAAAGGGTAAGATAATAAATACATAAAGAAAAATATATCAGAGAAGCAAAAAAGAAAGCAAAAATCATATTATATATTTTGGTTATATTTCAAATTCAAAAATAGTAAACTGAATAAAGAATAGAATGAGTGGAAAATGAAAAATATGTTATAGGGAAAATGAAAAGGAACAAAGATATAGTAGTTATCAAAGAATTAAGCATATAGAAAGAGTAATTGATCAACATGGAAAAGATAAGGTGAACTCAACCGGGAAGGAAATTTCAGTTGAATTTTCAAACAATATAAGCAAAAAGATGAAAGTAATAAGATAAATGCATGTTAGGTAGTTAATATTGTAGTATGTTTTAATTGTTAGTTACAAAAGGGTAGTATACTGTAGAATGTGTGTCCCATGTGTCTTATGTTTGTATTTGATTGTTTGTATCTGATTTTAAATTGAAATAGTTTTTTTTTAAATAAAATAAAATTACCTTTAGTTAATATGTTAATAGGCAATTAGCCTACATATTGTAAACCGCTTAGGGAGTGTTAGTTCATTGATAAGCAGTATAGAAATGTACTTGCTATATTGCTATTGCCTTGGTTCAGAAACAGAAAGCTAGGTAACAGGGTGGCTGGAGCAGCTCTGGGACCAGGATACTCCAAGCTGCCCCAGAGTATCCTCTACTGTGAACACAGAGCCCCAGATAATTTTTTAAAAATTCATTGTAATGGTGTTATATCTCAATTCTGATGCTGAACATGCCAGATGTTATCCAGACTGTTTGCATCAGAACTGGGGTTTAGGTTGTTTATCATCTGAAAGGGATGCCACCAGAATGGGTTGAGGGGAAATGGGCCTCTTGACTCAAGCAGACAAGTCTGAAGTCATTCCTTTTATTCTAAGGATTTTTTTACACCATTCAGCTTTGTTGATAACCTATATTGATAACAAATATAAAAGAAGCTGGATATAAAAATGTTTTCCCCTATCAATGCTCTCTGCATCATATATAGTTTTTATATACTCTTCTCATGTCTTCCCTTACTTGTCATTCTGCTAACCAAAAAAGGTCTCAAACAGTGTGATTTTTCCTGATAGCAAGGATTATTTAGATCACCTAGTCCTACAATAATTCAATCAATTTTATTGTCTCTTTAACAATGAAGTAAGTTAAGTTGAATTTCTTGAACTAAATCCTTTGAATTCCATGAAATTGGGCAAAAACAGGGAGGGAAATTGTCCATTTAGAAAGAAATAGCAAATAGCAAATAAATTCTGACCTTTCCATGAAGTTGGATAGAACTTTTCACTTCACAACAAAAGACTGTCAAGGCAATTGCCGTGGATCCTACAAGTGAGAAGTAAGATGATTGTAATTTCTCCTAGTATAAAACACTGCACGATTAACCAAAATCTGAAGGAGGGGTTCTTCTTATTCTAAATGTACTGGTGCTTTTGATATAAGAATGCTATGTACCATTTATGGAAACATCAGTCTGAAAAATTAGACAACTTGGTATAAAATGCCTAGCATAATTTGTTATTACTTCCTTGAAACTTGAAACTATTCTGATGCACACATATTTTGTCTCTCTCATCAAATATATTTTTGAGGTTTTATTAAGTATTTCATTTTGGTCAGGAGCCAAAAAGAACACCATAAAACAAATTTTATTATTATGATGAAGATAGCTGTACTAGATTTTTATTCCCTTCTGTTATATTTATGGTGAAATGTGTATCTAAAGCTGGTGGATCAAGAATGATGACATAAAACCTTTATAATACCCTGTCTCACTTTGCTATGCTTGCTGTAGTCAAAATTAGGTCCAGATTTTGTTCTTCCAGTCCTATCATTTCACATGAGGGATGGAAGCACTATTCAAGGATACTTAATAATTGTCAAAAGAACAAAAACAACCCATCTCTCAAGTGTTGGGAAATCTCAGAATGCTGGAATAATGAGAAAGTTCACAGTTTGGGACTTATTCTGTGCAAAATTCACATATGGTTTTTATGAGAAAAACAGCACTTTATGTTCAGAAACCATATTTCTGCACAGAGAAAATAATATTTTCCCCCAGAAATATCATTTCCTGCACAGAAAATGTTGTTTCCTCTGCAGGAAATGCTGTTTTCAGTACAAAGAATCATGTGCAGATTTTGTGCAGAATAAGTCCTGAAATCTGGATATTCTTTGAAAAACTACAGTTTTTGAAGACTTTCTTGCAGCAGGAAGAAAATTACTAAAATTACTCATTCTTTCTTCCAGAATGAAGAATTACATCCCTGCTTCACATGTTTCCAACCCAAATCATATATGAAGTTGAAGGCTTTCACAACCAGCATCCATAGGTTTTTGTGAGTTTTTCAGGTTGTGATGCCATGTTCTAGAAGAATGTATTCCTAACATTTCGCCTGCATCTGCGGTTGGCATCTTCAGTGAATAGTGGCATGGAGGTGTGTGGGATATATATGCTGTGTGACCCAGGGTGGGAGGAAATGTGAGGAGGATTAGTGTCTAGACATTTTTGCCATTGCATAGCTTATTATTATAAATCAGTTGTCCAACACTCTTCTTCCAGTCCTCTCTGCAACTGAAGCCCTTGACACAGACAGACAGATGTAAAATCCTTGATAATTGTCATTTGATGGAATTTCTATCACCAGTGGGTAGGAGCTGATAACAGCTTCAAAGCTCTCATATGGTGAAATTGTAACCACTTAACTATAAAGACATGCAAAAGCACCTGGTACATACATCTACTCTGTTTCTGCATCTTACAGTCCCTGTGCCCAAACTCTGAAATTTTTGTTAGACAATCCACTGCTTAATTTTCCACTGCTTACTTTTGGCCACTACTATTTTGTACCTCTCTGGCATGCAGTGATTACAGGAGCTACAATATCAATAGGATAGTGAATCTGCCCAAGGTTTTGATACAAGCTTTAAAGAAACTATCTCCCAAATAGGTTGAGCCCTTTGAATGACTCTTTTACACTTTGGACTAAAACTCAGAAGGAATTCACCTACTGCAAATCTATTACATATGCAGTTACTACAATAAGGCACATACTCTGGGATATTCCTTTGTGTGTGCTGAGGGTGGGGAAAACTTTACTTCCATTTGTTATTGGGGTTTTTTTAAAAACAATTTTACTAAAATGCACAAATGTCTCCATATTCATGGAAATAACTCAAAACTTTTTTTAAAAAACTAGTCTTGGGTGAAATCAAAACTTTTGTCCACCGTCTCTGGGCTTTGACTATTCAGCTCTTAACATTCTGATTTTGTATCTCTGTGTTTTTCAAGCATGTCTGCTGTACAGCATTAGGGCTACCACCTTTTCCCTCCTGACAAATCTTACCTTAGCACCAATACAGCAAGCAGGTATAAAGTGCTAGAAATGACTGTATCTATTTAATTTGGCCACTATAGATGAAGAGGGATTTCATTTCAGGGCTTTGTTTTGTTGGGAGGGGGATATTTAACAATGTTTTACCATTTCTTCATGTTCCACAAGGAAATAGTAAGCTCTTGGTATCCATGGAGGATCCATTCTGGATCCCCATGCAAATACCAAAATCTGTGGATGCTCAGGTTCCATTGTCCTCAATGGTGACATGGCCACATGGCCACACCACCATTGAGGACAATAGGACTTTGCCACCCTGGCTACCCAAAGCCTGCCTCACTGCTATCGCCATGGTGGGTGTCAGGGGGCAGCCTCCTCTTCCTCCTCCTCTGGCTCTTCCTCCTCCTCTGGCTCTTCCTCCTCTTGCTTCTCTTCTGCTCACTGCTACCACCTCCTTCCTCCTCCCTCCCCTTCACCCCACCACTGCCTCCTCCTCCCTTCTCTTCCTCTCCTCCAGATCTTCCTCCTCTTCCTTTTCTTCCTCCTCCTCTTCCCCCCACCACTGCCACTTCCTTCTGCCTCCCTCCTTTTCCTCTGGATCTTCCTCTTCTTCCCCCTCCTCCTCACCCCACCACTGCCACCTCCTTCCTCCTCTTCCCCCACTGCTGTTGCCTCCTCTCTCCTCCTCCCTTCTCCTCCTGCTTTCTCTTCCCTCCTCCTTCAAGCTGCTGCCTCTTCCTCCTCCTCCTCTGCTGCCCCCCCCCCCCCCAGGTTTGCCATCTAATGGAGCTGTTGCAACAAGGGAGTTGTATGCTCCCTGTAACCAGCTCCAGTTAACAGCCTGGCTGCAGCTCTTTAGAGCTGAAGTTTCTGAGCACTTTTCAAAGGCAGCCCCACATAGAGTACATTACAGTAATCCAAATGGGATGTGACCAAGGCATGTACCACCTTGGCCAGATCTGACTTCTCCAGGAATAAGTGCAGTGGGCACACAAGTTTCAGCTGTGCAAAGACACTCTTGGTCACCACTGATACCTGGGCTTCCAGGCTCAGCGCTGTCCAGAAGTACTCCCAAACTATGAACCTGAGTTTTCAGGGGGAGTGTTACCCCATCTAACACAGGCTGAATCCCTATTCCCAGATCTGTAATGCAGGACCAAAACCTTGAATCAGGTAGGGACTGACTTCACTACACCCACACCTGACTTAGGGCTTCCTCCTCATAACCTTTATTAAAATAATGCACCTTCCTGCTCCCTTCGAACAAAGATAGTGGTTGCCTTCACTCATGGTCTGTACAAGCCACCTATTGCTGTGGCTGTGGGTGCAAGGTGCTCTGTGGTCAGAACAAGGTGTCCTGAATTGATAGCATAGCTGAGCATCTTGTTTTGACTTCAGCAATGACACCAGGTGATGAACAGGGGCCACATAGGAAGACAGCCACCTGTTGTTCATTGTGAGAGCAAAAAATCCACAGCAGAAGAGAACAGGTAAGGGGAAAATTTGGGACCTGAATACTCTGGGAGCAGCCCATATTCTGGCCAGTATACCCAACCTAACACTGGTTGCATTCATTTCTACATGGCTTGCATGACACATCATCCTGGCGGGTTCTTTGTGCTATACCCAACAACACATCCCCAAGCGTTCAAAATTTCTTGAAAGAGGCTTATAATGACACCAACAACAGTGCCATACCCAACAACACATCCCCAAGCTTTCAAAATTTCTTGAAAGAGGCTTATAATGACACCAACAACAGTGATGTGAACATTATTTTCTTCATGAAGTATATGCCTGAAGAAAACTTTGGCAAGGCTATGAATAGACTCCACTATGGAAAGCTCTGTTAGGCATAGAACTGGTGAGATGTTAAAAGGTATCGAAGGAGAACTAAGTATTGATGGTACTAAATCTAGGTCTGAAGTCAGAGTTGGAAAGAACTCCCTGGCATGCTCTCATCCAGTTCATATAGCTAGCAGGATTCTGGCACAGAGTATGAGTGGGCGTTGGGGGGATTTATGTACACAGACTCAACCAACAGATGGAAATTGCTCATGCATGCTGTGAGATAGGATTTGAAACACTCTGTGTTATGAGACTAAGTAGCTAGTCATACAAGCAAGCAAATAACATAATTCATACAAAGAAAAGTAGAGAAACTACCAAACACAAGATTTTTTGTTATATGTTAAGTGTGCCTAAATAGCCGAATGTACTTAGATCTATTCATATTTTAAAAAGAAGCTAACCTGTGCTTTATATTTCTTGGTAGCATCAGTTTGTAAGGGAGAAAGGTCACATATAAAGTTGGGGGTAATATCTTTCAGTAAAATCTGACTATACATTATTTTAGCCATTGACTTAAAAAAAGTCATTTAAAAAAAGAGTCGTGTATCATAATAAAGTAAGCCAGCCCAATATAATACACAAAACCAATCACAGCTCATGATACTCTGTACTTTAGTTTTTCAGATATATCACAAACTCTTTCCCCAGCATTTCTCCCCTTATTTTCTGGTAGAGCCACAACCAAAAACAGTTACATTTCTTATTTCAATGGGCATTAACCTTCCTAACCCTGTATTCCTTTATGGCCAAAGTGTATTAAATCCCAAGTAGAGCACTATAGGATCTGGAGGAAATCTGAAGTCTCAGCCAAATGGAGTTATAAGGCCTTTAGCCTTCTCTGCCCAACTAAAAATCCTGATTCTATAAGATGGAACCATGGCAGTTAAAGTGGTAGGTAAAGGTATTCCCCATTGACAAGGTCGTCAAGTTGTGTCTGACCGTAGGGGGTGGTGCTCATCTCCATTACAAGCCAAGGCACTGTCAAAGACTACTCTGTGATCATGTGGCCAGCATGATTGCACAGAACACTGTTTACCTTTCCACTGAAGTGGTACCTATTTAGCTATTTGCATTTGCATAATTTCAAACTGCTAGGTTGGCAGAAGTTGGGACTAGTGACAGGTGCTCACCCTATCATGCAGCAACTGGGCCTCAACCTGCCAACCTGCTGATCTTGCAGTCAACAGAGTCAGCGTCTTAACCACTTGAGCCAATGGTATCAAACATCATTATTTCTACAGAGAATCAACCTATGTCTTATAGGATTTACTTCCATGAGAATATTCAGGATAGAAAAGAGGGAATAATTGAAAGGTCCACCTTCTAATGTCAGAGGATGAGAGGCTCTCTAATCACTTTGGGTACAAGGCAAGGACTATGAGATACATGAAAGAATCTTACAATGGCACCATTCCTCACCATTCCCATCATCATAGCTCCCTAGGCCCCACACCTCTCTTTGTGAAACTTGAAAGTTTTCTCACAGGGGAGATTTCTATGATGTACAAGTATTTCATGCACATTTCCCTAAAACTATTAAGGAAGAAGGAAAGAAGTTGTTGACCAACCACGAAATAATGAGACCAGCACAGTATTTGGGGATAAGCAAGAGTTATATTTATTGACCCAAAACCAAGTTAAATGTTTGAGGCCTGGGCTGAGTAAACAAAATGGGGAGAAACCTGGTGCAGGTTTAGCTGAGGCACAGATGTCAATCTATGACACCTCCCCAGCCACCCTTGAGTGAAAGACCAGACCCCCAAGAGCAATACAAGGAGATTGATTGCTATCTTGGATAGTCATTTTGAAAGGCTAAACTGGAGGATTCTCTCCCAAGCCCAAGACTTCATAAGAAAGAATAAGCCCTCAGGTCAGCCCCAAGCTCCCCAGTCTCATGTCCCATGGAGACAGTTGGAAAGCCCAGCCCTCCACCACAAGTATGTACACCAATCTCATATCTTCTCCCCCAACTATGTGCCATATGGATGCCTATTTAACAATACCATCATGGTCCAATTGCCAAAGTCCTAAAAATACAGTATGGGGTAGGCAAAAATAAATAAATAAATAAATAAATAAATAAATAAAAATAAAAGGGAAAAAATCCTACCCTCCCCCGAGACAACCAGCAGTGTTCATGTTGCACTGAGGACAGGTGGGTGAGTCACAGAGATCCAATCAAAAGAGGTATGTGAGGGGGCAATAAACCCTCTCATACCCAGCACATGATCCCATTTGGCCCTATTGGGCAAGCACAAAGCTCTTGATCTATAGAGGCCAACAAAGTGCTCCTCCCTCACAATGCTGTTTGGTCTGCAGCTCAGGTACACATTGTTGACCAACCATGAAATAATGAGACCAGACACAGTATTTGGGTCAAAAAAAGACGATCTTTAGTGACCTACAACAGAGTTAAGCAAATGCCTGGGGCTAAGCAAATGAAACTGGGGGATCTGGTGTGTTTAGCTGAAACACGGATGTCAACCTATGATACCTCCTCAGCCACTCTTGAGTGAAATACCAGACCCCAAGGGCAATCCAGAAAGATTGGTTGCTATCTAGGACAGTCATTTTGGAAGGCCAAACTGGAGGACTACCACCCAAGTCCTGCAACTTTATAAAAGAGAGTAAGCCCCAGATCAGCCCCAGGGACAGGCTCTTTCCAAGGCCCAATGGAGACAATTGCAGAGCCTAATCCTCCACCATCTATCTTCTTCCCAAGTTACCTGCCACAGAAAAAGGACAAGTGTCTGCTTAGTCCCTTTCCCCACCAGGCCTGCCAAAGTGGTGTTCACCCCATTTTGCAAATCCCCCAAGAAGATCAAATTACTTACATCTGATAAATGGACACTGTCTGCTCTGTAAAGCTCAGTCCATCCAAAAAGTATATCTGGATGCAGGAGAAAATGACCCAAACCCTTCCTCATGGCATTCCAGGTTTCCCTATTCACCTGTCTGCAAACCAGGGCCAGCCATCTCAGGTGCCCCTCACCCTGCCAAACTTGGCACTGCAAAATGGCTGAGCAAATAATGTACACACCAGAGCAAGTGTCCATATGACTCAGAAATCATGCAGGGCTTGACAGATTGTATGATTTTAACTTTTTTTTTAAAGCAGCTTCATTTATATACTGCTTCATATCACGCTATGGGATGTCTAAGCCATTTACAACTGTAAGCTCATTGCCACCCAACAGCTGGGTACTCATTTTAGTGACCTCGGAAGGATGCAGGCCTGAGTCTAGCCTGAGCCCTGGCTAGTACTGAACTTACAACCTTGTGGTCTATGAGTGAGTGGCTGTAGTACAGGCATTTAACCACTGTGCCACCAGGGCTCTAAATGTGGGTAAGCAAGCAAACTCTATGGGATTATATGCCATCATTCCTGACTATGGGACATATCTCTTAAGGCTTAGCTACCAGTCTTATGACTTTATGGAATGAGTACCAACTGGAGATATACATAACTCAGGCCTTAAACCAGTCTATTATATTGATATTGATGGCCTACCACCAAGTAATGAGACCAGAAACAAACATTGGATTAAGCAAGGACTACTTTATTGGCTTATTTATATTGTAATATTAACAGAAGAAACAACAGGGGGAGCAGCCTCTTGCAGGCTCATCTGAGGCCATGTGTCATCCCTTGGCAAAAGCTTAAGGAAGGTGATCCATCTGCTGGAAGGCAAATCTGGGTGTTCCCACAGGACTTTAGATGTGAGAGTTAACTCCAAATACATCTATAAGCATAGTCCTTCTCCACCCCCTGGGCCTTCAGAGTTTGCAAAAGGACATGTGAAGGGGTGGCCGGCTCTTATAATGCCTATGACTTTGCCCCTCTCAGGTATGTTGATACAGCACATTGCTCTATTCACAAATGCCTCTCTGGTCTCCTTCACATAGAGGCTACCAAAAGTAGTCCCCTTCCTCCACACATTCCAGAATACCATAATATACATTTGAAGGGTAGGTAAATACCCTTGAATGTGGGCTAAAATCAACTAAATTAAATTACTATTATTTGGGGCTTTTCTTCTACTTAGGATCATTATGATACAGTTGAGAATCTGTATTTTAGCTGAATTACTGTTTCCAAAAATCTGTCAGAACATTATTGTGCCCTGATGCATGCTGTCATCATATCAGTCAGTAGTTTTCGCGCTTGCCTAAAATAATTCTGTTCTGGGCATCAACCCAAGATTAAGATTTTTGGATCAAACACAGCTATTTTTTCAGTGACCTTCACACTTAATTTCAAAAAGATTTTAGCCCACAGCATTATTCCCACAACATATTAACTAAAGGTAAAGTTGCATCTTTATAAAAGCCCCATTAAAAAAAAAATCATATTCTAAGCACCATTCCAGACTACTTCATTCATTCATGAGAACATGAAAACTGCCTTGGTGGAGGAGATCAGCTGCCATTTTAGATTAGCAATCTTATTTTTAAGAGTAGTCGGTCTAGAAAAGCCCATACACATCATAAGGAAGCACTGCAAAGTGTCATTTATTTTATTCTTACATGCAAGAACAAAGAATTTCAAAAGTTTTTCTCCCACAGCTTTTGCATATTTTTCAAGAGGTTTTTTTTTTGTTTTTTTTTTTGCATTTTAGGACTTGCTTGTGAACAATGTGCCTATACTAAGAACACTAAGTTTTGTTCAACATTTCTGAAGAGAAAAACTGTAGTGTATGTAGTCACTATGTTCTGAACGAAATGTTGTGTACAGATAGCAATAGCAAGTACATCAGTAAACTAACACTCCCTAAGTGGTTTACAGTGTGTAAGCCAATTGCCCCCAAGAAGTTGGGCACTCATTTTATTGACCTATGAAAGGATGGAAGGCTGAGTGGACCCTGGAGCCCTGCCTGGGATCAAACTCACAACCTTGTGGCTGTGAGTGGCTGCAGCACCAGCATTTAAACACTGCGCCACCAGGGCTCCAGATGACACATAAGGTATGATCCAGCAGGTATCAAACATCTTTGAGGCAGCTCCAATTATTTCAATATCACTTTATACTGTTATAATCTATAAATATGAATTGGCTTTTTTATTGTCACAAAAGCCAGCTTGCTGTATGAGCTACAAAGCATCAAGGTTCTTACTGAGCATCCTCCCTTATATGTGTATGACAAGATACACATACACCCAAGCAACACATGTTTGAATCTTAATCAAGAGTTAAATTACACAGTGGCAGAAATTTAAATATTGTAAACTGAACTATTGCAGTGCTTTAGCTTATTATACTAAGAGTATATGCAGACAAATTGAAAAGTCCCAGATTTTGTTCCTGTTATTTTCAGGTTTTTACTGGGTTAAAATAAACCAATTGCAAGCTATGGCTAATGAGACAACTGGGCTCATTTGAAAAAGATGTTCAGTGTTGATGTGCTCAGAGGTGAAAGGAAAGCATGAAACTGCACAACACATATTATTGGAACATGGAATCTGAGAATCAAGACTCAGAGGAAGCTAGATATAGTAAAACAAGAAATGGAACATATAAACATTGCAATACTTGGGGTGAGCAACATAAAGTGGAGAAGAATTTACTTTAAGATTCAGATGGCATGACTATTTATGATATGGAAAGGCTAAAGTAAATAGAGAATTTGAAAATCATTACATAAGAAAAGCCCTAGTGAAAATTTGGACAAAGAAAAACAAACAAAAAAAAATACAGAAGAATCCCACTTTGGATATTACCACAGGAAATTAAAGATATGAACATGACATGATACCATTAGGAAAAAGTAGCAAAGACTTGGAATGAACATTGAAGAAAGTCAAGGAAGAAAGTGGAAAGGCAGGATTACAGGGGAACATTAAGAAAACAAGAACAATGACCATAAATTATTTACATAATTTTAAGCAGACAATGAAAATATTGAAATAATTCAAAGCTTTCCATACCTTTGCTCAGTCATTAATCAGAATGGAGACTGAAGTCAAGAAATCATAAAATGTATGGCTAGCTATGAAGGAACTAGACAGGATCCTAAACTGTCAAGATATATCATGATAATAAAGTTAAAATTGTCCAAGTTATTGTATTTCTAATTTTGACATATGGTTGTGAAAGCTGAAGAAAGCTGACAGGAAGAAAATCAACTCATTTGAAATGTGGTGCTGGAGAGGTTCTACAGATACCATGGACTGCTAAAAAGACAAATAACAGGCCTAGAGCAAATCAAGTATGTACTATTCATAAAAGCCAAGGTGATGGTCATGTTTTGTCTCCAGACCAGCCCAAAGGGCTGGCCTGGGGGTAGAGTTGGGGTGGAGCAGCTGCACGCCAGCTGCCCCAACCCCATCCTGATGTCGTGTGGCCATACGCATGGTGCATGGTGTCAGGATGCAGACACACTGTGCCGAAAGGGTGCGGAAGAGTGGTGGCACTGGCTCTTAGGGCAGCAGCATTTTGCCACTCTTTTAGGGGTGGCAAAAGGAAGGATTGGGGGCACGGCATGGGGTTGCTGTGGCCCCAATCTGCTGCCCCCCGGGGCAGCTCTCTGCTGCCCCAAATGGGCTGTCTGCATCAGTCCTTTGTCAGAGAATGAAGGCACTGATAAAGAGCCTGAGATCCCAGAGGACATGTCAGGCCTGTGGCCAGAAGAGTAGAGTCCTCAGCAGCCCCAGGAGCAGAATTCCTGGCAGCCTCAGGAGCAGAATTCCCAGTAGCCACAATCCTCAGAGGAAGATGTGAACTTATCTGAGAGACATCAGGACAAAGAAAGTCACAGATGCTCAAAACATTTGTATAAGAAGCATGCTACAATTAGTGAGCACCAGTGAGACTCATATGGGCAATAAATAAGACAACACCTCCTCTGGATGCATGCTGCTGACAACCAATCTTTCTTGGTCAAAGCAACACTGGTGTCATGTTCCAGGACCATTTACCTTAAACCCTGCTTGGCCTCTTGACTATTCTACTGGACCACCTTTTGGACTGCCTACCTGGACTGTGTACTGATATATAGACAACTTGGACTGGACTAGACTACCTCTGCTTCTTAGCAGATGCTTTGGTGAGCTCTGACTCTCTTCTATAACTCTGTGGGACACTGTGCTGAGAGTCTGGTTGGCTTCCCAAGAACAAAAAAGGAACCAAAACAATGACTAAACTGAGAATATCACACTTTGAACAAGATATGGCTCATTAGAAAAGGCAATAATACTTGATAAGATCAAAAACAGTGGGAAAAGAGGAAGGCTGCATAACAGCTAGAGAGACTCAATCAAGGAAGCCTTGATTTCCAAGAGTGTGCAAGATTTGTGCAGGAATGTTGATGATAGGGGGTCTTGGAGGTCACTCATTCATAGGGTCATCATAAGTCAAAGTCAACTTGATGGCAGTTAACAACAAAAATACAATTAAACTAACATGGCAAATTGGTATTTAAAAGTCTCTTATCATACCTGACAGAAGCTGACAAAAAATATTTTGCGATAAACAAAACAACATAAAATCATAAAGAACAAGAACAAAATCTGGGACTTTCTGGTCTTTTTGATCTGTCTGGATGGGCCCTCAGTGAATTGTATTCAGTAGCCTAAACCCAAATGGTAGTTCTAACTCATTGAATCAATGGGAACCAGGTAAATCGAAATTGATAATTCAATGGATCTACCCAGCTCAGACTAACAACTGTCTGTGTTTAGGCCAATATTGCAGTGTCCATGTTCATGTTATTGTATTTCCAATTTCTATGTAGTGAAAGCTGAAGAAAGCTGAAAAGATACTGCAATATTGGCCTAAACACAGTTATATGAACAGCTACATTCTCAAACTAGAAAACAAATATTCATGTGAAAACAAATATTAAAACGATAAATTATTTTGTCCAAAATTAACAGAGTTGAAACATGCAACAAACTCTACATGGTAGCAGCCTTATAGGCATCAGAAGCCAGTACAACCCTTGCTTTCGTCTTGAAGACATCTTCTTAGCACACACACCCTTGTTGCAAGGACACCCTGCATATTCTAGAATAGCTCATTGTCATTAAATGTGCCAAGCAGAATGACACAAGAAGATTGAGCATCAAGGAAATAATCATACACATGCTCACTGTTTAAGGCAGAGTGAAAACTAGAGAGGACTAGTTTAATCATTGTGTAGAAGGAGAAACTTCAGTGGGTGTTACCTGGTTGCAAGACAAGCAACATCCCCTAGAATTCCTCCTTTCTGGTACAGGAACCCTCTTCAATTTCCAATTTGGCAACCTTGGCCTGAAATGCATGGGCCAAATAAAGTGGCTTCTGGCCAAAGTAGCTGGAAGCCATGTCAAGGCTACACTTATGGGGCAGGAGCCAGACCTTTTAGGAGCAGATTAAATCCACCAATTTGGGACTATGGGGGTGGCTTGCTTTGGAAGTGGGCCATGAGGTCGCCATGGTCCTGCCATGATTGGGGCCAGAGTGGCCAGAGGCCGCTCCTTCCATATCATGTACTTCGACCCTTTATCACCATTCACTTTATTACATGCAATGTAGTTTGTTCGTCAAGAATCCAGGACCATATTGTCAACTTTTGGTGCTACAGTGGAAGAAGCTCTGTGAAGAGTTTATGGGATCTCCTTATGTCTCCACTGTGCTATTCTGTTTGTGGAATGCCCTCCCCTTGGTGACCCAACTAGGGCAGATGATGTCAAATTCAAGTTTGGATTTTTGATGAAGTCTTTGGGGAGACATTTATTTCTTTCAAATTGCACATTTTTAGACTGTTTAAATCAGGGGTAGGCAACCTAAGGCCCAGAGGCCAGATGCGGCCCCCCAAGGCCTTTGGACCGGCCCCAGGCCAGTCCTGCCGCTGCCGCCGCTCCCCGCCATAGCCCGCCATGATGATATTGATTATTGTTGTTATTACTTGTTCTTGGGGTTTTCTTGGCAAAATCTCCACAGGGGTTTTGCCATGGCTTTTCTGGGGCTGAGAGAGTGTGCATGCATATTTTTTTAAATTTTTTAAATGTTTTAAAATTTCTTTCTTTATTTATTTATTTATTTTTGGTGCTTCGGCCCCCCAATTGTCTGAGGGACAGCAACCCGGCACCTGGCTCAAAAAGGTTGCCTACCCCTGGTTTAAATCTTTATACCCTGTTTCAATTTATAAAAATGGCTGATATGCATTAAGTCTGTTAAATCATTTTGATTGTTTTGAATCTGAAATGGGTTTAAACTGTTAAATTGATTTTACTGCTACAGTGTCCTGAGATCCCATCATATAGAAGAGATATGTGTTGTTGTTTGCTGTTGTTGTTATTCCATGTTTAAATGCACATATACAGATCTAAAGAGAGGCCAGCCTTAATTCAGAAACTCATCTTTGTAATGGCTCCAGATACTCAGGTGAAAGAATGACATTTTCAAAGACAATTTTGAGGGGATGCAGACATCCGCCCCAACCCCTTCCTGATGACATCATCGGGGCGTGCACTGTTCCACATGGCAAGCACCCTGATGATGTCCTCCCAGTGCAGCCTCCACACTCACTGCGCCGGATGAGACGTGGAAGAGTTGTGCATCTCATCTTCTGCTGCCCTTTCCGTGCCTTGAGGAAGGAGTGCTATTTTAGCACTCCTTCCAGGGCCAACAGAAGAGTGGATTGGGGCTGAGGCGTGGGGCAGCCTCGGCCCCAATCCACCACTTCTCAGGGCGGCCCATGGCCGCACGTATGCATCTCCCCTTTGTTTCTTCCTACAGGAAGAAACCTACAGACAAAGTAAATGTAGCTGTTGGCTGCTGTATTTGTTGCTGTAGTTCTTGGGTTAGTCGTCATCATCATCATCATCATCATCATCATTGTCGTCATCATCATTATCAGACTTGGGTCCTATCTGCACAGGTCAGGATACTCCAGGGGCAGCCTGAAACATCTTGGCGCCACAGCTGCCCTGGCCTCTCCCCATTACCTGTCCCTCTGTTCCCATGCTACAACAGCTGTCTGCACAGGTGTTCCACTGAGCTGACCAGCATGTTCACCATCATCAAAGATTACTCACTTTGGAGGACAGAATGAAGTACCCAGCCTTGATCTCATGGCTGGGCACCTCATTCTGACCTCAGAGCAAGTGATCCCCAGGAGCAGTGGACTTGGCAGGTGGCTCAGCATGACACTTGTGCAGACAGCTGCCACAACATGGTAATGGAGGGCTCGGGATGTTCCCAGAAAGCCCAGAGTCACAGGTATGTGTTTAAAACTAAATTAAGGGTGTTATACAACTGTTCTGATGTGGAATGTGCCAGATGTTTGCAGAATCAGGGTTTGGGACATGCATCGTACCAACAGGATGATGCCATAATGGGGGGGGGGGGGGGGGAATGGACCTTTAGGCTTGTGCAGACAGGACCAATTTTTTGTTGTTCCAGAGCATTTAATGGCAATTCCATGGCAAGAGCCCTGGTGATGTGGTGGTTAAATGCCTGTACTGCAGCCACTCACTCACAAACCACAAGGTTGTGAGTTCAATACCAGCCAAGGGCTCAGAGTCAACTCAGCCCTGCATCCTTCCAAGGTCACTAAAATGAGTACCCAGCTTGTTGGGGGCAATTAACTTACACATTGTAAACTACTTAAGGAGTGCTTAAGTGCACTGATAAGCAGTATAGAAATGTTCCTGCTTTTGCTATTGCTAATTCCCACCAGCAGCAACATTTTACTCCTACCCAAAAGGTTGGTAGGTTTTTTTGTTTTGTTTTTAAAGAAAATCCAGGATATATTGCAATTTAAAAATATCCCAAGGTAGTGTATAACCATACTTGCAGTTTATACTGGATCCCTTGGCCATTTTTCCTCCTTGTTTGGGGAGCAGACATTCCATATAGTTTTGATTTAGATTTTTAGCACTGTTCTTTTAACATTGTTCCTTTAACAATGAAGATATTGTCATGTTACCCCAGGACCAGGCCTCAGATTGGCCTTCATGTTTCATATCAATTTAATATTAAAAAGGGAAACTGGAGGGGGTGACCTAGGCATGACCCTGCTGTGGAAACCTGGCATGCTTACATGTGGAAAAACTGGTTAGGGCTAGCCAGGGTCTAGAAGGCACCCACCATGATGCTATTCCTCAAGGCTCCAGCATAATCCCTTTTGTCTACAGGGGCCATCCCCTTTGTCTAGTGCATTTACAGCAATTAACCAACTATCCTCTTCCAGCCTGAACTATTTTTTTCCCCTGGGAAACCATTTAGCAGAGCTTCTAATCCTTTCAAGCCTTGGTTTCTGCCCCCAAGACACAATTCTGAGTATATATACAGCTAGTAAAACAGCTCTTCTTCAGTCTAGTTTGCAAGTAGGCAGGCAATCTGTTGGTTTGGCTAGACTAGGCTCCTCAATATACTTTCTAACTATCCCTTTTTTCTTTTCTTTTTTTTTTTCTTTTTTTTTTTTATCGCAGTGGAAATTCAGTCTTCTCCATTCCAGACTCCTATTTATTGGAATCAAGATCCACATCACTAATGTATCACCATTATTTCAATTCTCCCACCTTTGCTTCCCTAGCTCTTGTGTGTGTATGTGTGAGTGTATGTATGCTTGTGTGTGTTGATTATTTCCCTTAATAAAAATACAAAACACTATTTGAATTTGCCTCTGGAATTCTGTGTGATTCAGACCTGGTATAGTTGGGTTGCCATCTTGAGGTCGCTTTTGCCCTGGCTATATCTCTCATTTGAGCTAATAATATAATTCCTTAAAATATACTAATTTGTACTACTCCAGTTATCATCAGGAGAACTGGGCCAACCTGCTTCCTCTGTCAGAGTTTGCCTATAACAACTCAGCCCATGCTTTGACCCAGCAGACTCCCTTCTTTGCCACAGGGGGCTTTCACCCTTGAGGGGTCCCTGTTGTCATCCCAGCCTCATTGGTCCCTGTGGTGAATCAGTGACTCCAGAACTCCAGGCTGCACATCCCCAGTTGCAAGAGCAGCTTGAGGTGGCCAAGGAGGCATACAAGAAGAGAGTGGATTGGTGACCCCAGGAAGATCCTCCTTTGCAGGTGGGGGATCCAGTCTCACTGTCGATCCAGAACTTTTCTCTTCAGCAGCTGGGTCAGAAGTTAGATCGGGGTAGGCATCCTTTCCCCTTTAAGGGCCGAGGGACTTCAGCTCCCAGAATCCCAGGAGCTATTTGCCAACATGGGACTATTGGCCAACATGGCTGAGGCTTCTGGGAGCTGAAGTCCCTCGGCCCTTAAAGGGGAAAGGTTGCCTACCCCTGAGTTAGATGCCCAGTTTGTGGGACCTTACAAGATTGTGGCCCAGGTCAATCTGGTGGCCTTCCAGCCCCAACTTCCCCGGACATGGTGGGTCCACCCCATCTTCCACTGCTCCTTGTTGCTCCTGGCCATGGGGGTCCAGCCTGATGCCATCTGGGCTCCACCACCTGATCAGTTTCTGGTGGATGGAGAACAAGAATTCAAGGTGGTCCAGATTTTGGAATCTCAATGTTGTCAGGGTCGCCTCCAGTACTTCGTCGACTGGGTTGGGTATGCACCAGAAGAGCGTTCCTGGGATGCCACAGATGTCCATGCTCCCCATCTGGTCCGGGCCTTCCATGGCTGCTTCCCTGACCAGCCTCGGCCTCCTCAAGGTGAGGGAGAGCATGATGGGAGGGGAAGTGATGTCATACCCTGCCTGGAGGAGGACTCAGAGGATGAACTAGAATCTCCTCTGGGATCTGAGCCTGCAGCTGTGGAGTCTAGTTCTGCTTTGCCAGCTCCAGCAGATGCTGTGTTCTCCCAGGAGTCTCTGCTACCAGCAGCAGAACTTCAGACATAGAGGAGGATCAAGGGACTGTGCCTACCTTCAGCCAGCCTTGAGCAGAAAGGGCGGGCCTTTGGCCTTCGCAGAGACTTTATGAAAAACACTGGAGCAATCAGCCTCAGCTGAGCTCCTGCAGCTTGGGGATTTAAGCGGGTGCAGAAGGTCTGCCTCAGTGCCGGAGATTATCTGAGCTTCCTAGTGAAAGTCTCTGTCTCTCCTTGTTCCTTGGCCTGAACCCTTGACTCTCAGGCTGCGGACTTATCTTGAACCTCTGGAACCCTTGACCTTCGGACTACCTTACCACTCTTCCTCACTGGAATCCTAGACCTTCAGGCTGCTTGACCATTCTCTGGCTGGACCTCTGGACTGGTAATACGAACCTCTGCTCTCTGGCTTTGCTTTAACAAAAGACTTTTGTTTGCCTTCCACCCTCACAAGAAGCTGCCTTCAGCCCTCTTGGCAGCTTTCCTGGACACATAGCTTGGAAATATATATTTTTAAAAAACAAACTCCAAAAGGCAAACCTTGGTTTTGCTGTTTTATATTAGGGAGATGATTTAGAAAGCTGGCATGAGGTAGTGGTTTGAGTGTTGGACTACAGCTCTGGAAACCAGGGTTCATATCCCTGGTCAAGCATAAAAACCTACTGTGCACACTTTCTCAGCCTCAGAGAATGGCAATGGCAAAACCCCTATGAAGAAACTTGCCAAGAAATCTCTATGATTTGTTTACATTAGAGTTGCCATAAGTAAAGAAATTACTTGAAGGCACACAACAACAACAACAGCAGCAACAACAACAACAATAACAACAACATTAGGGACACATTTAACTATGCCATTGTATTTAATGGGACTTGAACATTGATGGATTTCGGTATTCAGAAGAGCTCTTGAAACCAAATCCCATCAGATACCAAGGGTCCAATGAAAAAGGCTCTATGAAAATGTTATTTTACTCCTCTGCAGATTTTTCCAGGTCATAAAAAAGACAGAAATTGTTGAAAAAAACAAGGGAGAGTTACAAGGATGATGTTGTTTGAAGTTCCTATAAAATTCAATAAATTGAATGTTTTTTTAAAAAAAAAATCTCAAAAGAAACCATTCAAAATGGGAAAGACTTGGACATTTTGTTGATTTATTTATTCAGGTTAAAAGCTGCTATGGCGTGGATTGTGTGCTGGATCTCTTTGACTTAACTTATTCCTATTAGCCATGTTATTAGTCACAGTATTTCAACCCACTGGATCACTCATTCTCCCTGCCTCTTTTTCACCATGTGGCTAATAGCAGCTTTTGATCAAGAATAACAGCAGCTTGGGAAATTGCATAGTCTTAGCTGTGTGGAAATGGCATTGGAGTCCCAAATACTCTGAAGGCAGTGGATCCCATCTCATCTTGGAAGCTAATCCTAGTAGTACTTGGTGATGTAGGCTGCATTTCAGAGAAAGGCAATGGCAAACCACCTCTGAGTATTCCTTGCGTAAGATATGCATGAAAGTTCCCTATGAAATTCCTGGGTTCACCATAAGTTGGCAAGCAACTTGAAAACACATATACACACAAATGTCACTGGGCATATTGTTAAGCCTTGCAACATTGGAGCCAGACTCAAATACTCTGACTCCTCCTTTTAAGGGGGGAGGGGAGATCTTAAAAGATCTTCTTTTTAAACCCATGGATATCCTACATCAGGTTTGATGCCATGACTATTTTATTGCCTGTGTCTTGCTTTGTACTGTCTTTTGAGGCTGTAAACTGACATTATTATTATTATTATTATTATTATTATTATTATTATTTCTCAACTTTTTTCCAGTCAGGGGAGCTTACAAAAATTAAAATAGATACAGCTAAAAAAATTGCATGATGTGCAAGTTTAAAATATAATTAAATTATGAATAAAATTAAAGGCAATTAAAAGCATAACTATTAAAAAGAAGAACAAAAAACAGAAATAACACAGCACATGAAAAGGCCTTACCTCCTAAGCAGTCAGCCTTCAAAGACCCGCTGGAACAAAAAGGTCTTCACCTGCCTAGGAAAGGATAGCAAGGAGGGGGGAGGGGAACCTAATGACTCCAGGTACCTTTTAGTGTGTCCAAAAAGTTTGAGGTAGGGTAGTTTCAACTGCTCCCAAATAGTCTTCCCCAATCCTTACACCCAGCTTCATTCCTCATCCACAGTAGAGCACAGATTCCTTCTGAGTACTGAATATGGCAAGGAAAGCTGCCAAAAGATTCATTTACACAGATACGAGAAAGAACTGGCCTTCCAGGTGGTGTTGGACTCCAGCTCCCATGATCTTCCCACATTGGTTATGATGGCTAGAGTGAAGGGAAGTTAGGAGAGGTGGCACACCTTTCTCATCCTCATCATGCATGCAATGGAGGAGCAATTTAAAAATGTACTCTGCCTGTCTTTACAATCTCCTCAGGATTGGCTGGACTTTTAGTTCATTTCAAAATCTGGCCTGATCCAAAATTAGTTGCTGAACAAGGCATTAAAGGAGACTTTGGTAGAATTTCCAAAAGCAGCTGAAAAAGAGGAACATCCAGGTGTTTTCTGCTATTGTGTTGTCTTGATTTATTTTTGTCAAATGAAACTACAGGCGCAAAGCTAAAGATTCCAAGGCAGAAAGGAATATATTCATCCACACAAATCACCTGCCAACATTAAATGCAATGATATGTTCCCCTAACAACTGCTGATATTTGAGAATACTGGAAAACATCCTGAATTCTGGCAGACTTTTATCACTAATAACCTTAAACATGAGGTGCACTATATTAAATGCAGTCAGTTAATCCACTTTGTAAAGTTTGCGCAGTGGTTCTCAAACTTTGCTCCTCCAGATGGTTCACACTTCAAGTCTAAGTATCCCTTACCATTGGCCATACTGTCTCACAGTTCTGGAAAATGAAATCCAAAGTGCACTCCAAAGATAGCACGTGGTGCCTACAAATGTGGAGATTTATATAGGCCATATCTTGCTTCTAGCTACAGACTTAATGGCTTGGCTGAAGCCGAGACAAAGACGCTGATTGTCTTAGCTCTGATAAACCTAGGTGTGAGACCAATCTAAATAATGCATTTGGTTTCAATTCAATCAAGGAAGGAAGGCTGGAGAAAGAGGGTGCAGTCAAATCTGATCACTGCCCCATCAAGAGTGAGTCTCTGGACAATCTGGGTATAATGGTTTTTCCCCTTCAGCAACTCCCAAACTTGTCTGGTAGGGAATTTTCCAATTGTTTGGGCAGGCCCTCCTGATGCCTCCCTGACTTGCCATCTAGAGGATTATGGCTGACATCCTACATAAGTCAGTTCGGGGTTATAGAGGGAATTCCACATGTGTCCCAAAATTTTATTAATTTCATATTTGCTAACAAGAGGACATGACTAAATAAATTTATTCTGCCTGAATATAACACAGTTTGAGAGGGAGGATTATCCATTTTAATAACAATGGATAATTAATAATCCAGATAGAAACAACTGTTGGCCTTTTGTTGTCCTGCAAAAGAAATTCCACATTTGAGAGCAAGGATTCAAATGAATGAGAGCTTCACCTTTCAGGAATGGGACTCAGAGGAAATACAGATATTAACTGTGGCATTTAGTCAGTTGGTGACCTGTTACAAGTGTCTGTGTGTATTACAGTCTGCTGACACAATACATTTAGTTAGAGCAGTTACTAAAACAGTGACAATACTACAAATGATAGGGCATCTCAGCACTATTTTTAAATAAACTCTCCAGTCCCTAATTCAAACATAATATCAATTCACTGCTGCTAAAATGGTATTAACCACGCTGACTGTAGGAGGTCCTGCAATTCTATGATACCATCATGTTTTCTGACATTCTGCTGCAAGGGCTTTGTGTCAACATATAACAGTCAGCTTACTTCAATTATTTACCTAATCTTGTACAGCTGGGAAAAAAGGGCTGTACCACTGTACCAAAGCTGTCATCAAAATTTTGAATGTTTTTGTAAACCAGCAGTGCAATCTTATATATACAAACCCAGTAGGTTACCAGGTCAGATCTGTCTTGGGTCCTGAGATTTTAAGGCGGAAACATGAGATTGAGAAACTTGTGATGTCACAGGGCAGCCACTGGTGATGATACAAGGGTTATGTTATAAGGACGTCAATCCAACATTCCCTCAACATACTGTAAATATTCACATATGGACATATGCTACACTGAGCCATAAACCCTCCCTCCAACACAACATGGAAGCCATGGTGGGCAATTTCATCATGTTTTAAGGCTCCTCTGGGCCATTTAGATGCCCACCTAGAGGGCATTTGTAGGCAAACAACTTTTTTTGCCATTTTTCTATGATCCCTGGGGAGCCACAAAAATACGCCTAGTGGCTTCATGTGCCTTACAGACCATATTTTGTCATCCATCCATCCTAGATCCATGGTGTATTTGGGTAACAATATGGGTGCAATCATGTATATATTTCAAAATGTGAATGGTCAAAATATGTATAGCTGAAAAATACACACACACCTACAATGGAGGAAAATGCATACTTTAAAATGTGTGCCAAAATGTGCACATCTTTTTAAAAATACAAAAAAGTCACTACTTTCTTTGCAATACAAAAAGTCTCACAATCTTTTATATGAACTAAGGATGGTACAAGGATGTAAGCAGGATTTGGACAAACCTAGCAGAACTTCAGTGATATTCACATCACTAATTTTAAATGATGCCATATTTAGTGCCATCTTGGGCCTCATTCTGGAAGAAAGGCAGGATATTAAATAAATAAAATAAAATATGAGGTATGTATATTAAGAATGGAAAGCTCCCTGCAACTAGAATACCTGAAGAGCTAACAAAGGTCTGGGGCAGCATCTTTCTCCTTGATGTACTTATTAATCTTTTTGTGTTGGACTTATATTTGGAAGAAATATGAACACTGAAAATCCCAACCTCTTACCCAAAATGATACAGTCTACAATTTACACTCCTACAGGTCCCAGCCAAAAACAAAACAAAACAAAACACAAAGATGGATTCTTGGTTTACATAGACAGATCAAGTCTCCCTTATCTGAAATGCTTGGGAATAGCAATGTTTTGGATTTTGGGTCTTTTTGGATTTTGGAATATTTGCATATACATAATGAGATATCTTGTACAGGGGGCCCAAGTCTAAACATGAAATTAATTTATGTTTTCTATACACTCTATATAGATAGCCTGAATGTAATTTTATAATATTTTTATTGCAGGTCATAACACCGTAACATAATATTTGTTAATAATTCTGTGCATGAAGCAAAATTTGTGTGCATTGAACCATCAGAATGCAAAGGTGTCACTGTCTCAGCCACTCATGTGAACAATTTTGTATTTTGGATTATTTGGATTTTTGAATTCTGGGCAACCTGTATCTAAAATTAAGATTTGTTTTTCTTTTCTTATACAACTGGCTATACACTGAGATATCAATCCTGTGAATGCTTTCTTTTTTAAAAAAAAAATCAAATCTTTTGACAAGATTATTATTATAGGTAAGGAGCATTAACTCTACAATATAAAACATATAGACAAAGAGAACTAGGCCTCTCACATTGTAATGCATGTAAGGCAACCTACTCCTGATGCAGAAGTATGTAGGAGTATAATGTGGGAGAAATGCTTATGTGAAAGAATGGAGGGATTTACATTGGTTACTAACAGAAACAAAACACTCTGACGCAACCTGCTATTGCCTATATAACAATGGCATATTTTTCAAACATCTGCTGCATCAATGTGTTAAATCCATATTGCAGGGCTGCTGCACTCTCATAGCAGTCAGATACATC
Source organism: Phrynosoma blainvillii (assembly GCA_026167975.1). Lineage (NCBI taxonomy): Eukaryota > Metazoa > Chordata > Lepidosauria > Squamata > Phrynosomatidae > Phrynosoma > Phrynosoma blainvillii. The sequence goes on along the minus strand of JANUYF010000002.1, from coordinate 254,168,700 downwards.
AGCATAAATACTTATCTCAAGTGACATGATAGAGATTCAATTAAGAATGTATTAAAATCCATAGAATGGCATAGTTTATCTTGTTTTCTGATTACTTCTTTAGGGAACAAATGAGACTCTGTTGGTAGAACCAATTCCTGAGACCCACTTTCTATTTGTTGGTAGAGTTGCAAGCCCCAATCTGAGTTAAATACTGGATTTATTAAGATATTATTATTCATTATTTAGATCTTCAGGGGAGGCACTGCCTTCATTCTTCAGAGACTGATTCAGTGGAAATAAAAAAGTGACCTTTCTTCATGGCTGCTCAGAGACTCTAGAAGCCCAGGCTGTGTCCTTCCTTGCTAGTCTTTTCTTTGCCAGACAAGGTTTTGAATGGTTCTAGAGAAAGTTAAATACTACCATATTTTCCGGCATATAAGACGACTGGGCGTATAAGATAACCCCCAACTTTTCCAGTTAAAATATATGATTATATGATTTTATGATTCTATAGAGTTTGGAATATACTCGCCGTATAAGACTACCCATCTTCCAACGTACACCAAATAATTTTTTTTAAAAATCAGATTTGATTTCAATATGGTAATTTTAATTCAAATGTTTATGACATGCAGGTACTTAGCAGGAAAACTGTCACTTATAAACACAACAAACTACAGCTCCCATGTTCCTTAGCATTTATTTCTGCAATGTGTTTTGGACCTTATTATTTCTGCAGTGTGTTTTGGACCTTACTTTTTAAGAAATAGTCCAGATTTAAATGCTGCTTTAAAAATTATTTCCATCTCCCAGCTATGAAATGGTTGGGGGAAAATGAGAAAGTGTTGGGGGGAAGGACTTTCAATATACTAGGTGATGCATTCTGGGGTATGTACAATTTGCGGCCAAGTAAGTGATCCTGGGCATGTCACACTCTCTTAGCCTCAGGAGAAGGCAATGACAAACTCCCCTCTGAAGAAGTCTTGCCAAGCAAACACCATGATAGGGCCACCTTTGGGTTGCTGTAAGTTGGAAACGACTCAAAGGCATACAAGAACAACAACAACAATCTTAGAAGTCACACTCTCTCAGCCTCAGGGGAAAGCAATGGCAAACCCTTTCTAAACAAACCTTGCCAAGGAAACCCTCCTTCTCTCCCAGGCTTCCCCCCTTCCCTCCTGCTTCTCTTCCCAGCTTCCCCCCCCCCACCTCACACGTCCTCCTGGACCAGGAGGATGAGGAGGATGAGGAGGAAAGGGGGGAGGAGGGGGGAAAGTGGTGGAGAGAAGAAGGAGGACCAGGAGGACAGGAGGAAAGGTGGGAGGAGGGGAGGAAAGTGGTGGAGAGAAGGAAGAGGACCAGGAGGAGGGGGGGAAAGTGGAGGAGAGAAGAAGGAGTGACTTCTCTCCCCGGCTCCTTCCCACCTCACACCTCTATCCTCCTCCTCCTTATACCCAGCGTATAAAATGACCCCCAACTTTAACCCTAGATTTTCCTGCTTAAAAAGTCATCTTATATGCCGAAAAATACAGTACTGTAGTCATACCTTTTAAATATGTTTTCAGCTGCATGTGTTTTTACTTGCCAAGCTGCCTTGGGTCCCAGCTTTGGGTAAAGTAATAATAAAATAATAGAATGGCTGTGAATAAAATAGAATTAGTGTCCATGAGTTACATTTCTATCTGGCCTTGTTGTGGTGCACAGGTACTAAAATACTGATACCTGCACAGAATCTTCAACTCCACATGGATGCAGGTTGGGCCTGAAACAGTTGGAAAGGATAAGGATCTTTGGCCAAAAAGGTCCCTCCTTCCTAAATAACTACACATCCAAGAAGTCTGATTGAAAAGTGAAGAGGAGCCACTTTATTGATGGAAGAAGAAATTTATAATTTCTCTCAGAGGCAATTTGACAATTGAAAAGAGCATGCATGTATATTTCAGCTTTCCCACGGTTTCATCCCCTACAGAGCTACAATTTAAAGTATCTTTGTTAACAATCAACAATAACAGGTCTCTTGATGTTGCAAATATTAGGAAACATTAACAAGTTGTTCTGAAACAGTAACAAGAAAGGGCAGAAGCTGTGAAAATCATTTTCATTACATAGCATTTTTCAGAAAGTCACTTGCTTTAGGACATGGGTTGGTTCTCTTGATGGAGGTTTTGGCAAACCCCATCTAACACAGCTGTGCTCAGGTTCCCTTAAAGGTAACCAAAGCCCTGTTACCAAAAGTGCATTTTTCTGAATTTTGGTGTGTGTATGAATTCCACATGGCCCCAGATGCACTCTGCAGTGAACTTCAGGTGCCTCCATGGCATGGCAAAGAGGTCAGGTCCAGGTCACCTGGAAGACTGGAAAATCCTCAGCCTCCATAAGCATATAGTGTGGGAGTTGCAAATGGACAATCATCACCTCCATAATTAGAAGGATGGGCAATAATGGCCCAGGATGTCTCACCTGATGGGCTAACAACTAAATCCTCTCTCATTTCCCCTTGAATATTGCCAGATCGGATTACCTCACCCAGGTGATCTCCTTTTTCTAAGCCTTAGTCAAACCAGCTAAAGCTTAGCCAAACAATCAACCCCCTTTTGTCTAAGCTTTAGCCAAGCAATCAAGCACTTTGCCAGCAGCTAGTTTGAGTCCTTAAAAACCCCTGGATTTCTCCCCTCAGTGCTGCTAGTTTGAGTTCAGGGGGACCCTGTGTCACTCTGTTCTCTGATCTGGTTACTGGCACCTCTGTTCAACTCACATTCTCGGAACGGTTGTGTCTCACACCACTTCACCCAAATTGGATCCCAGAGAAGGCTTCATTGGTAGTAAGTATTGCCGTAGTGCTGCCTCGGCTTTTGTTCCAGCCTAACCCCTGATTTCCCAAGCCCTGCATGAGTGTGTGTGTATTGTTGTGTGATTTTCCACTTTTCAATAAATAATACTTTAATTTGAGGATACTGAATCTGCATCAATTCTTAAGATCCCCCATCTCTCAGTATACACATGGGAGATGGTCTCGCTGGGTCCTTGTAGCTGACCCCCTCTCGATTTGAGCTAAATAAAATTCCCCTTCATAAACTTTTGGCTACAGCACCTTTTCAGTGTTCAGAATCCTTCCTTTGGGAGACCTGATCTACTGCATCAGCAGTTAGGTAAGGTCTTGTTGGGATATAGCAACTTCGCATGCTAGTCTTTCTAGGAATATAAGTATGCATGTCTATGGTAGTTTCATCACCCACTCATAGCCCCTCCTCATTTCCTGTCTGTTAACTGAGCTCACTTCCCCTTTTGGCCTATGTTTGAAAATTCCTCCTTACCCTCCTGTTCCTGCTCTTTTTCTATGCCCAGACATGGCCAACCAGTAAGCATGTAGAACTACTTATTTTCTTTCTTGTCTTTGCAACTTGAAGCTAGACCTGTATATTTTATATACATGATCTTTGTAAGTAAAGTTCATTTTATTTTCTCTACTCAGAATGTCTGACTTGTTTTTGTAGACACATGAGTGTGGAGATTAAGGTGGACCTAGTGTGTTCCTGCTCATCATTCTTCTGCAGTACTTTATTCTGCTGGTGACATTAAACAATCTCTCCTCTTTCTTGAGAATCCTAACAGATATCAAGAAAATATTCCAATAGGTTATGAGGCCCACGTGCTTTGAGCAGAAGGGAACAATTTAAAACTAGATTGTTCGGGTATTTTGCCTTTTGCTATTTTTGGATGGTGCTGGTTTACTTAGCTGAGTTGTTACTGATCGTTGTGGTTTTATCCACTCTCCCTTAATAACCCGTGTCTACCAGAGAGAGTTTTAATTTTTGCTTTTGAGCTGTTGATGTTTTTTTTTATTGATACTGTGTTTTGAGTTTTGATTTTGGCTGACTATTTTTGCAAAGATGTCCTTACAATCTTCAAGATTAAAGCTCACCCCAGATAATTACTCTGAGTGGAAAACAAGGTTAGAAGTTTTTCTTCAAGCCCATGGGGTATTTCACTGTGTGGACTCTCAAATCCCAACTACAGAAAAAGAAAGATTAGTTTGGTTGAAAGAAGATGCAATTGCAAGACACGTTGTGCAAGAATCTCTGTCTAGAGACTTAATTTGCTTAGTACATAATTGCAAGACTGTCATAGAGATGCTTTTAAAGCTTGGAGAAAATTTTGGAAAGAAGACCACAAAATCACTCTCTTTTATCATGAAAGATCTTATGAATCTTAGGCTGAATTCTAAACAACACTGTGAAAGACATATCTCCCATGTAACAGAACTGTTTGAAAAAATGACTCTTTGTGATTTTACACCTTGTGATAACCTTAAAATTGCCTATTTACTGGGAACATTGGGAAAAGAATTTGATGCCTTTTGTACAGTCATTAATGCTTTGCCAGAAATGGGGTACAACCAAGTTTTAAGTAAATTGAGAGAGGAATGCATCACAGAAACAAGAAGTTACCACTATGAAAGCCAAGAAGCTTCTGCTTCGCTTCACTTCACTATTTTGCAAATCCAGGGAGAAGAAGAGCCATTCCTACTGGCCAATCAGAGGTTACCTGCTATAGTTGTAATAAAAAGGGGTATATCTCAAGGAATTGCTCGCTTCCTAGGAATTCTTCGACCTATTTTCATGCTGATTCTGGGACACAGAGACAGGATGACCATCTTCAAGCTGACTTTAGGAGACAAAAACAGGACAATTACTCAAGGAAGGAAGAGAGAGGAAAGACCTTTTTCACAAAGGCACAAGCTTTGTCCACTAGGATTAACAGGGATAATTCAAATTTTTGGATTATTGATTCAGGCTGTACACAACATTCTACACATTGTGAGTCCTATTTTGATAAAATTGATTAAAATGTTAATGGATACATTGAGACTGCAGGAGATCAGCATTTGATTGTTGAAGGAAAAGGAGATTTTAAACTACCTTTCAAGGTGCCTGGTAATAGAGTCATGGAAAATACTATCACAAATGCATTGTATGTTCCAAATTTGAGAGGAAATATGCTCAGTGTGTCAGTTTTAGACAAGAAGGGATTTGAAATCAACTTCAAAGATGGACAATGTACAGTTTCTAAAGACAATGTCATATATGCACAAGCATTTGAATGTGATGGTTTATATGAAGTGAACCTTTCAGCTCCACAAGTGAATGCACTTCAAGGACACATGGATGAGGACAGCCTTGAGCTGTGGCACAGATGTTTTGCCCATCGTGATATCAAAGCAGTTCTTCAATTACAAAAACAAAATTTGGCTACTGGGATCAAGATAAAGTCCCAAGGCTATGAAAACTCTGAAAGCTGCAGAGTTTGTATTGAACAAAAGGCAGTGAGTCCTTCTTTTAGACCAAGTACTGAACAAAGAAGCTATCAAGTAGTGGATTTGATCCATTCAGATATCTGTGGTCCATTTTCTCTTCCCTCAATGGGTGGAAACCGATATATACTAATATTCATGGATGATTTTTTGAAATACTGTGTCACCTACCTTCTAAAGCAAAAGAGTGAAGCTCAAGAGATGCTAAAGAAATATGTTGAAATGGTGACAACGAAATTTGAAAAAAGGCCCAAAGCCATCCAAACGGATTGTGGAAGTGAGTATCTGTCAAAATATACTCAATCCTTCTTGGAAGAATGTGGAATTCAACACAGAAGAAGTGTCCCATACACACCGGCTCAGAATGGTTCAGCTGAAAGAAAGCTAAGATCTCTCCTGGAGATGACAAGGTGCATGTTGGCAGATGCAGGTCTTCCTAACCAGTTCTGGGGAGATGCCATCATGACGGCCACGTACCTTCAGAATAGATTGCCAACCAAGGGCACTACACAGACACCTTTCCAGCTGTGGCATGGCAAAGTGCCAAACATGAAGCACATCAAGACTTTTGGCAGTCTTGCCTACTCCTACATACCCTCACAAAAGAGAGACAAGATGGATGCCAGATCAGAACAAACTATTTTCATTGGATATGTGTCTGCATCAAAAGGATACAAAGTGATGAACTTAAAGACTGGTGAAGTGTTCATCAGGCATGTGGTTTACTTTGATGAACGAAGCAGAATAAATAAGAAAGGAGCTATTCTTGAATCCTTAGATGACCAAGATGGTGAATTGGACTTCTCAAATGGGAAAGATGCAACATCAAGGTTCAACCCTCAGCCAATTGTTGTCCCTATCAGAAAAGATGCACAAGCAGACTCTACATCTTCAGAAGGGGATGCAGATGAAGCAGATGAGATGCCTGGACCAGAGAATGCTGCAGAGACAAGCGAGGTTCCAGAGCAAGATTCTAGATACTTACTGCGACCCAACAGAGGTATACCACCTACCTGACTTTCTTATCTTACAAAGTTAGAATTGCCTAGAGAACCATCAAACATAGAAGAAATTGAAAGGATGCCTGCTGATGAAGCAGATAAATGGAGAAAAGCTGCTGAAGAAGAAATAGAGGCACTACACAAAAATGGAACATGGACACTTACAGAGCTCCCACCAGGAAAGAAAGCTATAGGATCCAGATGGGTGTTCAAACTAAAACAAGATGGAGAAGGAAAAATTGAGTGCTACAAAGCAAGACTTGTTGCACAAGACTTCTCACAAAAATATGGAGAAGACTTTGATGAGACCTTTTCACCAGTGGTAAAACATACTACTATAAGATTACTTCTTAGCCTAGCAGATTCAAAACAGATGGACGTCAGACATGTTGATGTAAAGACAGCATTTCTACATGGAGTGATTACAGAAGACATTTTTATGAAACAGCCTCCAGGTTTTATAGACAATGAAAGACCACACCATGTTTGTAAGCTTGAGAAGGGGCTATATGGACTTAAACAGGCTGCTAGAGCTTGGAATGAGAAATTGGATGAGATGCTAAAACAGTTGGACTTTCAACAAGGAAAAGCAGACAAATGTCTATACACAAGGACCAAGGATGGACATTTAGCATATATTCTGACATATGTTGATGACCTAATCATAGCCACACAAAGAGATACAGACTACACTGAAATTGTGAATCACCTGAATAAAGAAGTTGAACTGAAGGAACTTGGAAATGCCACATACTACTTGGGGATTCAAATTCAAAGAAAACAAGATGGATCCTTCCTACTGATTCAAAAACAAAAGATTGTTGATCTGTTAGAAACACTAGGACTTCAGGATGCACATCCTGTAGCAACGCCCATGGTGACAGATTTTATTAAGAACAATGAACAAGAAGAACCTCTAAAAGATAATGATTTGTACAGAACAGCAATAGGAAAACTACTGTACTTGACCACAAATACCAGACCAGATATAGCTGCTGCTGTTACAATTTTTTGTAGAAAGGTCAGTACACCTACCCAAAAAGACTGGACTGCAGTAAAGAGAGTAGCAAGGTACTTAAAAGGAATCATGGATCTTCAGTTGAAGTTGCCAGCCAACAATAACCCGAGCCTTGTATGCTACACTGATGCAGACTGGGGCAATGATGTTAAAGATCGCCATTCTACCAGTGGATATCTATTTTTGTATGGCAATGGACCTATTTCTTGGGCCAGTCGAAAACAAGAGATATTGGCTTTATCTTCCACAGAGTCAGAATACATAGCTGCATCAGAAGCTTGTAGAGAACTACAGTGGATTGATCAACTATTCCTCGATTTTGGAATTAATGAAAAGAAGCCAATTGAAGTCTTTGAAGACAACCAAAGCTGCATTAGACTTTCTCAAGCAGAAAATATATCAGGACGAAGTAAACACATTGATATGAAGATTCATCATGTGCGTGAGTTGATGAAGAAAGGTCTGATCAAGATGACCTATTGTCCAACTGCTGAGATGACAGCTGATATTTTGACTAAACCATTGCCGAGAGATGGTTTCCAGAGACTACAAGTCAAGTTGGGCCTGGGGTGCATGCTCAGTTGAGAAGGGGTGTTGGGATATAGCAACTTCACATGCTAGTCTTTCTAGGAATATAAGTATGCATGTCTATGGTAGTTTCATCACCCACTCATAGCCCCTCCTCATTTCCTGTCTGTTAACTGAGCTCACTTCCCCTTTTGGCCTATGTTTGAAAATTCCTCCTTACCCTCCTGTTCCCGCTCTTTTTCTGTGCCCAGACATGGCCGACCAGTAAGCATGTAGAACTACTTATTTTCTTTCTTGTCTTTTTGTAGACACGTGGGTGTGGAGATTAAGGTGGGCCTAGTGTGTTCCTGCTCATCATTCTTCTGCAGTGCTTTATTCTGCTGGAGAGATTAAACAATCTCTCCTCTTTCTTGAGAATCCTAACAGATATCAAGAAAATATTCCAACAGGTCTGATCTACCAGCAAGAGTGCCAAAGCTGCAGGTTTCTAATGTATGTATGTATGTATGTATGTGTTATGTACCTTCAAGTTGCTTGCCAACTTATGGCAACCCCATGAATTTCATAGTTTTCTTAGGCATGGAATACATGGAGGTGTCTTTGTCAGTACATAACCATTAAAGGGGGAAAACTACGATTTACTGAGACATGGAGGTTCACAAGGGTATGAGAATTCTGGGGCTGTATTATGTCAGAAGAGACATGACAGCTGAATATGCTGCTTGAATGTAAAAGAGCATTAAAGACCAATCCTTTCCAGCAGGCTTATCCAGATGATTTTTAAATTGTGAATTTTAAATGTGGATTGTTTTAATGTGTATACATCTTATTTGTCCTTTTAAATTGATAATTTTTAACTTATGTTGTCTGTCAATTGTTCTTGTTCCCTGCCTTGATCCATGGGGAGAGGCATTATTATTATTATTATTATTATTATTATTATTATTATTATTATTATTTCAGCCTTTCCTCCAATGAGCTGAAAGTGGGACACATGGTTCTCTTCTTCCCAATTTGTTCTCACAACAATCCTGTGCAGGTAGGTGAGCCCCAAAGCCATCCAGTGAGTTTCACAGCTTATGGGGAACTATACTAGAGCCCAGATCTCTCAAATCCCAGTGTTGCACTCTGCCCACTCTACTGCTCTTTTATTCATTGCCATTACCCATTTTCATTCCCACTCCTAAGGTCTGTGTAAATTAACCCAGTATTCACTGAAATGGGATGTATCTGTTCATGGCTGTGTTTTGGCACTACTTTGGAAGCAGTAAAGCTGGCCACGACTAGTAGACACAGCTATTGTTTCCAGGACACGGATTCAACCAAGAGCAAGCAAAGTTACAACAAATGTTAGCACTAAAATAAAGTGATCCTAATGCTTAACTAGTGCAACGTTCCCAAAGCACATTAGCACTTTGACTATACCTCCTGAATAATAATAATAATAATAATAATAATAATAATACAGGCTAAATGGAAACTGGTGAAAATCATTTCTGAAATGTTGCATGAGATTGGATTGGACACACATGGTTAGTGGGGCAGAGAAGGAAAAGGCCACAACAGAGGGAGGGAGGGAAAGAGGGTAACCTGGTATATTTCAAGAAAGAGAGTGGACGGAACTTGTAAATAAGCAAGTACAACTAAAACAAAAAAGAATTGGAAACTTTCAATACTTTGAGAGACTTCTCCAACCTCTGGAGGCAATCTCTGGAGAGAGAGAGTCGGGGGGGGGGGGAGGGAGAGAGCAGACACAACAGAGACACACACAAGTATGTATGTTCCAGAAGTAAAATATATTCAGTTAGGAAAAGGGAACACAGTGGGACTTGCTTTGGGGTAGACATGTATAGAACGATATTGTCTTCCGAGGTGTCAGTGTACATAAAAGTTTCAAGACAAGGAAATAATTCCGCCTTCCAGGACTTTTGATGTGTTTGTCATTTTTTAAATGACATTTAAAAGCTCCAGCAACTTTTCATCAGTCTAATGCAAGATCACTGCATTTTTGCTGTGTTTGCACTGAGACAATAATAAAAATGAAGCAGCTACTGTTTATTAAGCGTAACAGGAGAAAATGTATGTGATTTACAAAGAAGAGTAAAATAAAAATAGGCTATATGGCATTGCTGCAGGCTTATCATGAAAAGTGTTCCTCTCCTAAGTGTCCTATTGGGAGCACATGGGCCATGAGAGAAATGTGTCTAAGGAACAGGTTGAAACATTGTATCTTCCAGTTTGTGGGGAGGCTGATAATTTTGGTTTGGGAATGGAAGTAAGGATGTATAAAGCAGGAAGTTTAAAGAAAAGGTCTGAACTGGGCCAAGGGAAGATAGAGCAGTTCTAAATTTTGAATTTGATTGGATTACAAAATTTTGGATATTGAGTGGTGTCACTATTGATACAATTGGCATTATTGCTGCTGCAAATACTTTGTGCTTGTTTGTTCACCACCTACTCAGCTAGTATGGTTGTTTCACAATTGGTATGCAAATGTTACAGAACAAAGTATCTTAAGCTTCTCCTCCAAAAACCACAATAGAATCTACTCAGAAAAGCAATTCTGAATTTGTTTTCACGAATCATACTTTTTTCTTATTTTGCTCTCTATAACTGTTCCCCATTTTTTAAAATCTGTCCAGCTATTCTTTCATAGTTCTGCCTGAAAACCACTTCTGCAAAGCCTTTTAATGGTTCAGCCCAGTGGCTCTTATGTTTTCCCGTGCCTTTCTCTTGTATTATCTTTCAGACCCACTCTTTTCAAATGTGCTTTCCTAAAAATCTATGTTCTATTGCACTAATGGTGCATCTTCAATTGATTGGCTGAGCAGTTGTGAAGGCATTTTTCACACACACCTTTCATTCATTCCACATTATGACTGGCTGATCGGACATTTGTGCAGGTGTGAATAGGCAATCAGATTTCTAGGACTCAGCATATAAAGAAAACAGTGTTGGAGCAAGACCCTTGCATATACCATTGCTTGTTGTATCCATGGCATTTTATTGGGTAGTGAATGCATGATTAACCTGGTACGATCTTGCAATACTTACTAGCAATGTCAAAAACAAAAATCACCTGCCTGTATGTGTAGACAAGATGATCAAGGGTGACTCTGTGCTGGAAATGGAGATGAGATCATTTGCTAATATGTTGGGATAAGCAATGCTACAACATTCATAAATGCATATCAATACATACCACTCTGAATGTAAGCTGTGTAATCATTTGCCCAAATATCTTACCCTCAAGACACATAGTCATTTCAAATTGTCTCTGTAGAAAAGTATAATTTTAAATGAAAGGACAATACTGGTTCCATAACAAGGACAAATCCCTCATTATTACTGAATACTGTGGACATCTTCTCCAAATGCCTCCCTTTCTCTTTACCAGAATCATGATTGATTTCTGGCCCATAAGGAAAGCTGAATGGAAAAGGCCACCTGTCAGATCCTGGGCAGAATCATTGGGAGCCATGTGGAAGTAGGAAGACCACATTGACATCTCTATTTAAAAAAAAAATCATCTCTGGAAGAAGACCTGTAAGAGATCAAATCCTGACTGGCATCTGTAATGTTCTTTCAAAGGGAGAAGGAGCTTTAATTAAGGAACTAAGGAACTCATGATGCATATCTAGACTTGGGTTAATACCTGAACCTGTAAGGTATAGAAAATGGTGTGTGGGGTGAAACCTAACACCCAGAAAGGAGACATTGACTTATAATGAAGCATAGGAGGCCAACTGAGTTCTCTTTGATATCTCTTTCTACTCAGTTTTCTAATGTTACTAATATGAAATAGATAAGGCTATGTTGATGATTTTAGAGCAGGAGTATATCTGCATGAGGGACAAACTGAGGGCATTACTCTATCAACTAAGGATACTAGTCCAATTATGAAATTTTCCTTCAATCCCCAGATTCCCAGTGCTGCAACAATATAAAAACTTCATTTGAACATTTAGGAAAACAGTTCAGTCAGATGGGGGGGGGGGGGGAAGGGGGGGCTGGAAAGTAACCAAGGGAGTGCAAACACAATGGACGTAAAAGTTCTAAGTATGCATTATTCTAAATGTCTCACTCTATGCTGTGCTAGAAATATAGGGACTAAAGGAAACATATTTATTTGAGCAAAATTCTTATTTTTTGAGGTGGGTTACTTCATTTTGCCTTCTCCCCCAGCTACACTTCTATTTTAGAGAAGAGTTCCATAAGTCTGAAGGAAAGGGTATGCAGTAAGTTCTAAATGACAGTATAGTGGCAATACAGAGAGCTGTAAAGGTAGTGCTGAACAGAATATGAGAACTGAGCTCAGTACAAGGTGGGACAGGAGGAGGAGGGTGCTTATTTATATCCCATCTTTTTAATACATATTATTAGAAGGGACTGACAACAATTGAAATCACAATAGTAAGCTATATGACACTAATTTTATAAAAGAAAGAAAATCAGCACAGTAAATAAATCACACTTGTCAATGGAATTACTGGCCTAAATCCTATAGGTTGGTCCCAACTAGAGCAGGCCCATTGAATCAATTATTGAATGGTAATTTACACAGAGGTAATTTACACAGAGGTAAATTCCATTGATTTAGTGGTTCTAAGATTTAGGGTACTCAATATGAAAAATAGCACTGAAACAGAACAATAGCAAGTATATTTCTATACCGTTTATCAGTGAACTAGCACTCCCTAAGCTGTTTACAATGTGTTAGTCAATTGTTCCAACAAGCTGGGTACTCATTTTACTTATCTACAAAAGGATGGAAGACTGAGCAGACCTTGGAGCCCTCCTCTAGGATCGAACTTACAACATTGTGGCTGCAGGACAAGCATTTAACCACTGCGCCACCAGGATTCCTTGATTTTTTATTTTTTTTAAAAAAAATTGCAACCAGCTTTGTTAGAACAACTCAGCAAAATAAAATTCTAGTTTATTGTTGGATGACATTGTTTTCACACACATCAAACAGGACAAAAAAAAGTAACTTCTTACACAAAAGAAAAAGAAAAAGAAAGGGAGGGAGAAAAAACTTTTATCTATCAGCTTGCCATCTCATACTCACTACTTATAGTACAGCTAAAGTACATACACAACAAGAGTTACTGGAATGCTTAGAATAAAGATTGGACTTTTTTATTTTGGAGTTTTTTCCAAGGTTCTTTTTACTTCTCATTTGAGATAATGGCTGTGGATGTGGTCATCACAAGTAACCCACAAACACCTTTGGGCAATTGGAGATCACGTTAAAAATGGCTGACCTCATCCCAATATGTACAAAAAAATAAAATGTAAATAAAGAATATGAACAAATTCTCCTTTAAAGTTACTTTTAAGAAAGCAAGCTGGGGGGGGGGGGGAGAGGAAGGAAGGGGGGACAACTGTGTCATCTTTTCCTCCAGACCCTGAGGTGGCAAAGGGTGATGGAGGCAAAAATTTACTTTTGCATTCAAAATTGGACAAATGGCAGCAGCACACTGACTTTTTACAGGGCTTTTTTTCCTGCTCTACTTGGTGACATGGGGGCAGGGGGGACAGGGGGGACATGTTTTGCAACAGGAGATTTGGTTGGGGCATGTGTGATCTGGGATCAACATGAAGAAGACTTTCAACAGGAACAAGACACCACAGAAGAGTCTCTACTGTGAAATTCGGTGCAGGCTGCAGAGAAAAAATCCTCCCACACAAGTGCTGTCAGCAAGACAAAAACTGTTGGACTGCTGAGTTCTCATGAATAGGCTTTTATTCTTGAGAACAGCTAAATACATCAGGCCAACACAGTGTTACACCAGGTTCCTGTATACAATGCAACCACACTGAGCATTCAGCTCACTCACTTATATACAATATCTCCCCCTGGGATTTGAGTCCAGCCCACTACTGCTATGTCACCCAGTTTCCTGTTATCTGATAGCCATGACTCTGCAGAAGTGAAGTTTGCTGACTTCATCTCCTGCCCTTCTGTTATCAACTTCTTGTGACTCAAGACTCTTCAAATGAGGAGTCATCATGTCTCCCAACTGAACTCAGGTTACCTTTTTACTTTTGCTCCTATTTAATGTCATAGCCACATCTATGATATTTTCTACCCAGAGTGCAATTTACTCTGACAAAATTTCAATGGTGTAATTCATCCTGGTCTTTTTAAAAATTTGTTTTCCTTTTTTTTTAAAGTAAAAAAGTGTGTGTGTGTGTGTGTGTTTTAAATCATTCTGCTCTCTAATCGTTTTCATCAGTTTTCTGCTTCTTTGGATCGACGTCATCCTCAGCTGCCCAATTGCCTGTGGGGCCTTCAGCTTCTTCATCCTCTTGGCATCTTCTTCCTCACCCTCTTTGTCATCATCAACTTCTTCTTCATCATCTACTTTGTTGTCTGCTTCCTTCTCCCCATTTTACTCATTAGCATTGCTGTTGGCTGGTGCATCCAGAGCTTGCAAAATAAAAAAATAAAGACCATCCATCCACCCAAAAGACAAAACCACCACCAGCAACAATCATAGAGAGAGGCCCAAGGAGATGGGAAGAATGAAATGGGGGCAGGTTAAAAAAGAAAAAGAGGGAGTGAAATAACACTAGAACACTAGTCTTCACTAAGCATCATTTATGAAGAACCTCACAGAACACAGACAGCATCTGCCGCTAAAGATACATACAACAATGGAATAAGCCCATGATTGTCCTTGCCTCTGATGCCTGCTTGAACTCCTACTCCTAGTTTCTTCTGCACATTGAAGGTATTCTTTTATAATTCATTACACAAAGCCTGCCAGTATCCAGGCTCTTTGGGCTTGCCACTTACAGACGTAATATACAAATCACTTTAGCTTGTCATGGTTGGTATATCAATAGAGCAAAGCTTGGATAAATTAGGTTGTTTTTTTACAAAATTCCCAAAATCACACAACCAGCACTGCCAGTGGTCAGGGTGGTTGGGGGAATCCAGGAAATGTGGTCCAAAAATGTTTCCAAGCTGTGATGGAAGCCAGGGCATCCAGTGTCAGGATGAGTGCATCATATCTGCAATAGTGTTCCACAAGTCAAAGGCAGCAAGTCCTTCCCCCACCTAATGCTTTGAATCCAAATTCCACCATGCACGGGCATAACATCGAAATAAACCACCCTTTTGTATTCCTAAATTCAGCTTGAGCTACTCACATCACAGTTATGGTTGCCAGATTGGATCCAGGCCAGGACTACTGTAACTTGAATCCTTAACAGATTATAGAGCAGGATGAAGTACCTGTCATCCCTCTCCTTCAAAACTCCAACTTCTAATAACAGCTGTTCTCTCCCAACATAACTCTTGCCTCCCTGGTGGACAGCAGGGAGAGGGAGCAGAGAGGAGCACTCAGCTCTGTTCTTGTCCCTAGTGCCTCTGTGCCACCTCCACCTGTTTTCCATTGGCAAGGCAAGAGCCATGTTGAGAAGGGACAGATATAGTAGAAAATTGAGGTGTGGAAGATCAGGGAGAATAGGTAGCCTCTTCTCACTTGAGTTTTATAGTGCTTGGCTCTGCTTCATGGTCTGTTAAGCATTAGTGTTACAGTAGCCCTCTCCCAGATCTAACCTAGCAAACCTAATTATTGTGTGTGAGTGTATTTGCACCTATGTGCATATGCCAGTGTGCCTATCACAAAAATGGATACTTTGGGACTGCAGTGACCTTAATCCTGCATCATGGGCTATGCTGATTACAACCAATGAGAGCTGCATTTTAAAAAAAAATATCATCTGGAAGACTATAGCTGTGCATGCTGATTAATGTTATGATAAGAGGCTGAAGCTGTCCCAGTAGGGACTGGTTTTGTTGTCAGTGAGTTCCATGGAGTAAGGTGTAAATGGGCTGAAAAGAAGGGAATGTTTGCAAAGTAAAACCTGCACACCTCTCTATATGCTAGAATTAACAGGGATGAAGGGAAGGTTAGTGTGCCAGGTCAATGGTATGTCTTTCATATAAACATAAGATTGCCAATCCACATATTTGTCCGGGGGTAGGGGCAAAAATAATGCTATGTACTTTATTTCATTTGTAAAAATAGGTTTTATTTATATTTTACCTTTCCCTCAGTGCAGACTCAAAATGCCTGAATCTCTGTTATAGCAGGCTATAAGCAGAAGGTCTCAGACTGTTTGAGAACCTGGTCTTCTGTTTGATGTAGATTCCATCACCCACACCCTTCAGATCTTTGTTTCTGTGTCTGAAATCTGATCACTAATCTGTTTGGAGCACACTGTATCTGATTACTATGAACTCTTTTAAAAAGGATGAATGTTGAATAATGTGAGCTTTACCCATTCCCATCTAAAATGGTACAAATTTTGTCTACCTCAAAATGGTGGGAACTATTATGAACTAAGCATCTCTTCTTCTTCTGGACCCCTTCCAATTTACTTGTGCCAGTACTCTAGGTTTTCTTATAGTTCAGACTCTAGCTGTGTTTCCCCATTCATGTGAGAAGGAAACAGACTCTTCAAAGTGGGAGTTGAGGAGAGTATTGGAGATAACTGTGTAGAAAACCTAGTGCTTTAAAGAGAGTTGGGCCCGTTTTCTACACGGGTAAATGGACAAATAATTGAAACAGGCCAGGTGTGTCAACTACAGCTCTCCTCTAATGAATACTGAACATGCTGTTTATTTCAGACTGCAGGAAATGAAACAAAAACCTTGCAGAGAGAGCATCAGATTTGTTGTTATGTGAACCAAGTGTGGGTTCTATTATACAGTGATATGCCTGTGTTCTAGAGGTATGTGGGGCTCATGGTTTTCTCCAAGAATAGCATGCAGAATGAGCAGGGGACCACTTCCTCCCACCACCTTGTGTGTCCCCACATCCCTAGCTTGGTCACTCCACTGGGGGGGTGTACAATTCCTTGCTCTACGCTTTGCTCATGAAGCCTGAGTCACTTGCTTTTTCTTCGCCATTGCTTATTGTAATATCTAAAAGGACAAGAAGAATCTGTACTCTTGCTGACACTTAGCTCCTGAGTTATCTCACCTCCTGGGAAATTAGGTCTTTTGCATCTATGTTAAGAATCCTCCAGCTATAACAATATGCTCAGACCTACAGGCCTAAAGCAAATATCTGGATGATTGTTACCCTTCTGTAAAATAACAGGAAGTTTTCTTTTGCCTGATCTATCTAGGGTAGAAATTAAAGAGGGGGGATGATTGCCAGTAATCACAGACTTTATAGTGAATTTATTAAACATTGTTAGGAAAACTACAACACTTGTAAGTGATCTTCATTTATTTCCTTGAGGAAAAGCTTTACCTTGAATTAACCTAAGCATATGTTCTAGAATATATTTACAGGATTTGACATCTTCACAAAGCTCATGCTGATTGCATGCATGCAATGTGCTTCATTCCAGCTAATATAGTCTATTTTAGTAACTTACATTTGGGTCAATCTGTACTCATACAAATTCTTTATGAAAATGTCTCTCTCTTCCCCTCCACTACTTCCCCCTGCAGTCTGAATGGCTGACCTAAGTATTACAAAATTAAGAGATACCAGTACTAGCTTTTAAAGAGAGTTTTCTGTCCAAAATATCCTTTTATTGGTTTTACATTTTAAGAAAAGCTATTGAAAACATGTTTTAAAAGAAGACAATTGCTAGGAGACAGTTTCACGGCAATACAACTTCTGATCCAGATATTTGAACTTAAGCCATTTAAGTCCTTTTAAATTTACTGGAATGTTGTTTATTGTTAAACTAAAATGATCAGACCTTATTGCTGACTTGCTGGGTCTCTGTGAAAAGCTAAAATTATTGTCACCCTATGCAGTTTAACAGAATCAATTGATAATTTCTCCTTCATTCACATAACTGGACTGTTCAAGATGAACTTACTGGGACTCAAAAACTCTTTGGTAGGTTAGCCTTCTATTTTATTTGGAAGACTACTTATTGCATAACTAACTGAGGGCCCAGTAGTAAGGTGGAACTGTAAACTGTAAACTCCAAGGTCCCTGGGCCAGGGGAGGAACACAATGTGCCCCTGTTATGTGACTTCCCCTGGACTAAAGTAACCTGCTCCATCCTGCTGCCCTCCAGATATATTGGGTCACAATTCTCAGAATTCTACTTCAGGTGGAAAAAAATCTGCTTTGGTATTTCTACTTTATACACCTGGAGAAGGTTAAATGGTTAGTGTATCAAAAGACAATCTATGCACAGCATGGCGTAGTGGTTTGAGTATTGGGCTGTGACTCTGGAGACCAGGGTTCAATTCTCAGCTCAGGCATGGAAACCCACTGGGTGACTTGGGCAAGTCACACACTCTCAGCCTCAGAGGATGGCAATGGCAAGCTCCCTCTGAACAAATTTTGCTAAGAAAACCCTATGATAGGTTCAACTGAGGATCACGATATATGTCAGAAACAACTTGAAGGCACACAACAACAACAACATTGTCAAAGGACAAAACTAAACATATGTCTATTAGCAGATCAACATTTATCTATTTAGCTGTAAAGCAGGGGAGAGGGCTTGACACTCCATATCAAAAGCAAAACACAGGAGAGAGGAGTGAAAATTGTTTCCTCCATGCTGTTCCTGTCTGCATTCTGCTGCTTCGTTGTTTTCCCAGCTCACCTTTAATCTGATATATGAACAAGCAAAGTGCCGTTGAGTGACTTCAAGTTGTTTCTGACTTATAACAGACCTATTATGGTGTTTTCTTTGACAGATTTATGCAGAGGGAGTTCAAATCCCCCCTCAGGTATGTAAACTCACTGGGGAGCTTGGGAAAGTCATACTCTCTCAACTTTAGAGGAAGACAACAACAAACCCCCTCTGAACAAATCTTGTCAAGAAAACCCTAAGGTAAGTTTGCCTTAGGGTCACCATAAGTCAGAAACAACTTCAAAGTATACAACAATGACTTGACAAGCAGGGCAGATTAATGCATGCAAGAAAAAGCAAGGTCCAATTAGGACAGAAGGCAAATAAAATCTGTTATATATTTATTTAATAGTAATCAAGGCACCACTTCTCCCGCTAATGAACTTCATTAGGCAGATTTATATTTAGGCAGATTTATATTTATTTAGGGAATAGTGGAACATGGACTGGAAATACAGGTTCAAGGACTGGGGAAATAATGTATATTTATATATTTAAGATAAATCAAGGCCCCACTTTTTCACTAATGAATTCATGAGGCAGATTTATATTTATTTAGAGGTGGTGCATCATGGATTAGATGTAGAAGTTCAGTTAGGACTGGTGGAAAATAACATTTTTATATATTGAAAAGATAGCAAGGCATCACTTAAAGGCTAATCAGTTTCATTAGGCACATTTATTTTTAGGCAGATGAAGTAGAGATAAGCAATTTGAGTGTTGCTGTAGGAATCCTACTTAGAAGGAAAACCCCACTGAGATCAACATAAAATTATGGAGTGCTATTCTGGCTTCTTCCAAATCCCTCCTAGTTTGGATGTTTACACCAGGAAAAGTAGGCAACTTCATCCTGAGTGGTAGCACCCAATAACACTTTTGTGGCAATTCACCTTAAGGGCGAATATATTTTATTAGGCAGATCTCTATTTAGGCAGATTTATATTTACTTTAGGGTGGATCATGAATTGTTAATGCAAGTAAGGTTCAATGAGGAAGGGGAAATCATATAGAACACTTCTGTTTCATACTAAAAAAAATCTTGTTACTAGCCACTTCCTCACTGGTGACCCTGTGCCACAACACTGGATGTTATGAATTTCAGTTGTGACTTATTATTATTTTCAAAATCTGCCAACCCTAGAGTGTAGAAAGGCAAAATGGGGTTACTTATACCTTCATCCCCCATGTACTCCTATTAGTATAAGCAGTTAACCCCACCCCATCACTTCTCCTTTCTGTCTTACAGTGTGAGCAAGTAAAATTTTGTTTACTGAGCACACATCTAGTTTGGCCCTGAATAAACATAAATGAAGAAGACCTCTGTGTTGTGTTGAATATTGGCTTTGCATTAGAACTGGCATTTGGTAATGGAGGAAGGGATGGTAACATGGAAAGATGGCAATTTATTTGGAGTTATCTGTACACTAGTCCTAGATATTTTTGTACTGGCAACTGTTGTTTCTCTTCACACATTGCTGAAAATTCCTAATCATTGCTAACAAAACATGACTGTTGTTAAGGTGGAGATACAACTTCTACTAAAGCACTTTAGAACATTTTTTATCAACTTCTGATTGCTATATAAGAGACATATTAGATGTTGGTAACTGAAGGCACTGGGTTTCATTTTGTGGATGCTATAAGGACAGCAATATGGAAATAAAAACAATGGGCACTGGATTTATTGAACTACAGGGTTATCTCAGAGTGCTTTCTCTAAGCCAAAGTACCCATTCCACTTGCAAATGGCAGGAAAATCTAAAGACTATATTTGTGTCACTTCTTTTAATACTATTTTTTTTAAAGAAAAAAGAAAAAAGAAAAATAGGCTTCCCACAAAAAAAAAAAAAAAAATAGGACCCAAGAATGAGCCTGAAGTCCTGTTTTCCTTTACTTTGAAGGAGTGAAGACAGAGATAGCTCCTGTTATCCAGACACAACTATACCAAATCTTGGATTATCCACTATTTTCATTGCATAGCTCTCACTGAAAGCCAAAATGTTGTCAGAAATTAAACAGGACTCCCATTTCTGTACCATTGAACTGCCACTCTACAACAGCTTTTTTTTCTGAACCCTTTTGCCCTGGAGGAAGCTTTGAAATAATTTTTAGTTCTGTTGCCTGACAGTTATACATCTCAGGAAACCCTGGCATGAAAATTATTATACCTATAGCTCAACAAATATTTGTCAAGGAATCTCTAGTTACTCTCAGGGAACCCTAGTTAAAAAACCCTGCTCTTGAAGTTTTAAAGTCCATCAGCTGAATTCCCATCCAACATTCCTCATGTCATCTGTTTTTGTTGTCGCCCTCTTCATGGCAATCCTGTAAATAGGGCATCTCCAACCCCTCCTATTCTCTACCTGTCTGCTCAGGTCCTCAGGCGCAGACCCATATTATCCCTGATTGAATCCATCCATCCATCTGGCATGTGGTCTCCCTCTCTTTCTACTGCCCTCTTCCTTCCATAGCATCATTGTCTTTTCTAGTGATCTGTGCCTTCTCATGATATGGCGGAAATACAACAGCCTCAGTTTAATCATCTTGGCTTCCAGGGAGAGTTCAGGCTTGATTTGTTCTGGGTCCTATATTTGTTTAGTGTGAGTTCAGTTCTTCACAATGAGCAACTTTTGGCTAAACTGAAACAGCACCGGTGTCAAGATCGGTGAACTCAGCTCCCAATAACCAAGAAAACATCTCATTGTAATAAAAAATAAAAAGATTTTTATTTTTAGAATTGAGACAGACGTCACCTGTCTGGGATCTGTGTCAGAACTGAGGTTCCTTCCCTGAACCTTAGCATAAGAATACAAGTTATCCCACCCCCCTTCCTTGAACCCCTTTGATCCCGATCAAAGCAACCTTTCATGCCCCTCTTTTTCTCCCTCCCATGTTTATCATTCAACCACCCTTAAGAAAGGGAGGAAGGGACCCCTCACCTTTGCAAGCCAAATCTTCTTGCAGGAAAGGCAGGGTCATAAAACCTTCATCCTGTTACCATTTGCCTCCCTGTTTGTTCCCATGCCCATAGCACACAAATGATTAATATTTAATACATTTCAATATTCCCCATACCCATCCTTCCAATAACTCATCAAATTATCACAACATTATATCATTACATCATCATGCCATCATATCATAACACATCATGACAAACCCATGCACATCAGTCTGACATCTCACTACTCCAGGATTAGTCTTATCAAATTCATTTAACACTTCCCCCCTCCCCCAGTTTCTCCAGGTGTTTTTCACAAAACAACTGAGTCAGTTCAGGGGTGTTAATGTGGTAGACATATACCCACTCATTTTCAGACTCAGGAAAATGTTTCCAACAACGCAAGAACTGCAACTTGCACTATAGTATACAAGCTCGAGTCTAAAATCACAGCAACTTCAAAGTATTGAAGAACACCTTGACCTTGATCAGAAAGCCTATCCGGAAAACGACGTTCATCGAGTGTATGTACCTTAACCTGAAGACCAGGGATAGTTTAGGGATTCTGTTGGTATACCGGCCACCCCGTTGCTTAACAGACTCCCTGACCGAGCTGACGGCCCTGGTTTCTGAGTTACTGTTGGAGTCACCCAGACTCCTTGTTCTGGGCGACTTCAACATCCCACTCGAAACCAGTTTACAGGACTTAACAGGCGCGGCTCGGGAGTTCATGGATACCATGACAAACATGGGCCTATCCCAGTTGGTCAACGGGCTCACGCATTGCGCTAGTCATACCCTCGATGCAGTCTTTAGTATGGAGCAGGAACATCCGTGGGCGGAGGTGATAAAAACCTCCGCATTGTCATGGACGGATCACTTTCTGATTAAGGTGGAACTAAAGGCTATTGTTCGCCCTCCCGGGGGTGGCGGACCTATTAGAATGGTCCGCCCTCGAAGACTAATGGAACCCATTGGTTTCCAGAAAGCCTTAGAGGGTTTAATGGTGAGTAATGCCGGTGATTCTGTCGAAGCTTTGGTTAACACATGGAACACCGATCTTACCAAGGCTATCGACACGATCGCTCCCAAGCGTCCTTTCCAACCCACTCCGAACCGCAAGCCGTGGTATACCGAAGAGCTTAGAAGATGAAGCGGGTTGGACAACGACTAGAGTGCGAATGGCGGAAAACTCGTCTCTTATCCGATAGAACTCGCCTTAGGAAGCATCTTGACTCCTATAGGGAGGCTTTACGTGCAGCGCAGAAATCTTTCTGTTCTGCACGTATTGCGTCTGCAGAGTCTCGCCCGGCAGAGCTGTTTAGGGTGGTGGGGGATTTGACGCAGATATCTCCTGCGCCGAATCCTTTAC
The DNA here is from genome assembly GCA_026167975.1 of Phrynosoma blainvillii. Classification (NCBI taxonomy): domain Eukaryota; kingdom Metazoa; phylum Chordata; class Lepidosauria; order Squamata; family Phrynosomatidae; genus Phrynosoma; species Phrynosoma blainvillii. The sequence continues at coordinate 254,145,912 of JANUYF010000002.1, read as the reverse complement.
TTAACCCGATGACAGCCTGCTGTGAGGCATTTAATATCTACTTTGCAGATAAAATCTCTCGGATAAGAGCCGACTTGGACACCAGTATTCCAACAGAATCTGTAAGTGAGGCATCCAGTAACTCCGTTGATGGTACTTTACTGGATCAATTTCAATTTGTGAGTACCGAGGACGTGGACAAGTTGCTTGGAAGGATGAGGAAGACGACTTGCCCCCTCGATCCCTGTCCATCATGGCTGGTCGTCCAGGGTGGGGACGCATTGAGGGTGTTCCTCCGAGACACAATCAACGCGTCCCTCAGGGAGGGCAGTATACCATCCTGCTTAAAAGAGGCGGCAGTTAGGCCACTCTTAAAAAAGCCTTCCCTGGATCCCCTGGACAGAAACAACTACAGACCAGTCTCCTTGCTGCCATTTTTAAGCAAGGTGATCGAGAGGGCAGTTGCTTCCCAGCTCCAAGCTATCTTGGATGAAACCGATTATCTTGATCCATTTCAAACCGGCTTTAGGACGGGATTTGGAGTTGAGACTGCCTTGGTTGCTCTGACCGATGACCTCCGCTTGAGCACCGACAGGGGAAGTGTGACCCTGCTGGTGCTCTTGGACCTCTCAGCGGCCTTTGACACTATAGATCATGCCATCCTCTTGGATCGGCTGAGAGAGTTAGGAATTGGAGGCACTGCTTTGCGGTGGTTCCATTCCTTCCTCTCTGGCAGATCCCAGAGGGTGAGACTCGGGGACAGTTGTTCTTCCAAAATAGAACTTAATTGTGGCGTCCCACAGGGCGCCATCCTGTCTCCGATGTTATTCAACATTTATATGAAGCCGCTGGGAGAGATCATTCGGAGGCATGGAGCGCGGTGTCTTCAGTACGCTGATGACACCCAGATTTATTTCTCCATGACCAGATCATCGTCTCAGACCTCTGATGGCGTCTCTCCTCTCAATGACTGTCTTAGAGCGGTAATGGATTGGATGAGGAAAAATAAATTGAAGCTGAATCCAGACAAAACGGAGGTGCTCACGGTTACAGGTCCAAATCCGGGCCCGGGATTACAGCCCCCAGTCCTGGACGGGGTCACACTCCCCTCCAAGGACTGTGTGCGCAGTCTGGGGGTACTCCTTGACTCGTCGCTTCATATGACTAGTCAGGTGAGTGCGACAGTCAGGAGTGCCTGCTATCAGCTTCGGCTGATACGCCAGCTGCGCCCATTCCTGGATAGGAAAGACCTGGAAACCGTTGTGCACGCACTGGTAACCTCACGCTTAGATTACTGCAATGCACTCTACATGGGGCTACCCTTGTGCCTAACTCGGAAACTTCAGTTAGTACAAAATATGGCAGCCAGGTTAATTACCGGTACATCTAGGAGGGAGCATATTACACCTGTGCTCAAATCCCTCCACTGGCTGCCAATTAGTTTCCGGGCGCAGTACAAGGTGTTGGTTTTGACCTTTAAAGCCCTACATGGCTTGGGTCCAACTTATCTTAGGGACCGCCTCTCCCCATATGAGCCCCCCCGTGCCCTTCGGTCAGCCGGGAAGAACTTACTTCATCAACCAAAAGCCAAGCTGAATCAGACCTTGCAGAGGGCATTTTCGTTGACTGCCCCCAAACTATGGAATGGCCTGCCGGATGAGATCCGTCTTATTACAACACTCGCGGCTTTTAAGAAAGCAGTTAAGACGGATCTCTTCCGGCAGGCATTCCCAGATTGACCCTCTTGAGGAATGAATATTGAATCCTCTCCCCAGACTCTCTGTTGTGTTGTCACTATTATTTTATCACTCTGTTTTTATTGACCTTGTTTTAATTTTTTCTAGTTTAATTCGGTCTTAAGGGGTGGGAGGGATGGGTGGAGGGATCGGGATACTTAAATGTATTTTAATTATTGTATTTTAATTGTTGTGAGCCGCCCCGATTGCTATGCAGAGGGGCGGGATAAAAATAAAATTTATTATTATTATTATTATTATTATTATTATTGTTCTTTTTCCACCACCAGCAGTGGGGGTGGAGCTTGGTCCATTCACCAGGAATCTGTTGCCAAAGCTGGCTTTAGTAAGCTGGATGCAGATGTCTGTAGTACATACGCAGGTCCAGCTCTGTAGTCACTTCATTGGCCAGTCTTTTTAGTATGAATGGTCCCACATATTTCAGTCCCAGTTTTTTGGATGGTTGTCAGGCCTTCAGATGCTTGGTGGACAAATAGACTTTGCTCCCTGGAACCAAGTCCCATTCTTTTCCCCTTTTGCGATCTGCAAACCTCTTGTAGTCCATCTTTGCCCCTTCCAGAGCAATCACAATTTGGGGCCAGGCATTTTTGATTTTTCTAATCCATTGGGAGAGTGGGACAGCGACCTCTGGCTCTGCTGTCAGTGAAGGCAGGGTCTTCAGCTCATAGCCATAAACAATCTCAAACGGGGAATGGCCAGTACTCTGGTTAATGGCCCCATTGAATGCTACCTCTGCATGAGGCAGTAAGTCAAACCAATCGTCCTGCAAATAATTGCTATAGCATCATAGGTATTACTCCAGAATAGCATTCATTCTCTCTGATTGTACATCTATCTCTGGGTAATGAGATATGCTAATCGCCTGCTCAATCCCTAACTTTTTTTTTTTCAAACTCTTCCAAAACTGCAAAATGAACTGGTCCCCTCTGTCACTCACAATCCTCTCAGGCAGCACATGTGATGTGTACACATGGCCAATGAACAGATTGGCCAGCTTGGCCGTGGTCAGTAAGCCCTTGCACCCCACAAAATGCGCCTGTTTTGGAAATAGTTCCATTACCACCCATATGATGTTTTGCCCCCTGCTGTTGGGTAAGTCTGGTATAAAGTCCATTGCTACGTGTCTCCAGGGGGCACACAGCATGGGTAGTGGTTACAGCAGTCCCATAGGTTTGCCCCAGCTTGACACAAGCACAAACAGGGCAACCTTTGACATATGCTTCCACGTCCCATTGGATTCCACCCCACCAGTACTATTTTTGGACCAGATGCCAGGTCCTCAGGAATCCCCAATATCAGGCTGCCTTTGTGTCATGGCACAGCTGCAAAACCTTGATTCTCAGTTTCTCCAAGATGTAGACCCTAACCCCTTTGTACCACAGTCTATTTTTTAACTGTTTGGTCCCCTGGTGCTCCTTAAGCCACTGGTCCCTCCCCACCACTTCATGGAAACTTTATACAATGAGTCTGGGGGTGATTCTTTATCTTCCTTTCTTTCCAGGCTTGACGTCAGGTGGTCACCGCCAGCCTCAATTGCTCTGAGTTCAAAACAGTCTTTAATGGGGCTTGTCTCTTGCTTTCATGTTGGAGCTGAATTGGAACTTAAAGTGGTAAAACTTCTTGGCCCACCAGCTCTGCTTTGGGCTTAACTTTCTCAGGGTCTACAATGCTTCTAAGTTGTGGCAATCCATCCAGACTTCAAAGGGATGAGGTATGCCCACCAAAAACTGTTGCCAATTCTTCAGGGCCCACTTGATCATGAAAGCTTCCCTTTCCCAATCCAGATCTGCCCCCTGAAACTTTTTGGACAATTAGGCACAGGGCTGTAGCTCTATGTTTGAGACTCTTTGCATTAACACTGCTCCCAATGCAACATTGCTGGTATTGGCCTGTCTGAAAAAGGGTTGATCTGGTTCTGGGTGTTTCAGGATGCGTTCGATGCTAAACAGCTGCTTCAACTTTTCAAATGCTTCCTCACATTCCAGCGTCCTCTTAATATTAGTGGATGGCTTGGGGTTTTTGACGGGGCTCTCTGGCTGGGTCTCGGTCTTTAACAGTTCCATGATAGACAGACCTATCTGGACAAAGTCAGGGATAGACTGTAGAGATCTGCAAATTCCAAGAAACTCTGCACCTGTTTCCTGGTCTTAGGCCAGGCCCACTCTAGCACTGTTTGAACTTTGGCAGGGTCCATTTCAATTTCCTGGGTGGCTACACAGTATCTGAGGAAGTCCAATTTGTCTGTGTGAAAGTTGCATTTAGATAGTGTGACATACAATTGATTGTCCAAGAGGTGCTTCAGCACCTCCCTTACCAACTTCATATGAGAGTCCAGGTCCTGGGAGTAAATCAAGATGTTATCTAGGTAGACCAGGACCCCTTCAAATAGCAGATCATGCATTATTTCATTCAGCAGCCTATTATTATTATTATTATTATTATTATTATTAATATCCCGTCTCTCTGTAAAATACAACCGAGGCAGCTTAGACGATAAAATAAACAATCCCCCAATAGCCCACCTGCCCCAAAATACAATTAAACAGACAAAATATAAAAACATACTTCAATTACAAGTAACAAATAATTTAAAATAGCTACAACAGAAATCAGGAACAGGCATAATTATTTTCGGTGGCTGGTTACCTACTCAGGTAACCTAAAAACAGCTGAAGTTCCTGATAGCCCAAGTGGCATCACCATATACTCAAATATCCCCAGGGGGCAGTTAAATGTGGTTTTATACTCATCCCCCTCCTGAATCCACACTTGGAAAGAGGCCTCTCCTAAGTCCAACTTCATAAAAATCCATCTGGTAGCCAGTCTCCCTAGCATGTCTTTCATAAGTAGAAGGGGGAAACATGTTGGTACTGCATAATCCATTAAGATTCCAATAGTTTGTGACTCGCCTCAGTGACCTGTCCTTCTTTTCTCGGAAGAACACTGAGGCCACAAACATGGACGGATCAAACCTCTGGCCAGATTCTTTTCTATAAAGTCCTTGAGAGTCCTCATCTCAAGGGTGGTCACTGAGTACAGTTTAGGCTTGGGAGGGTTGAGTTCCCAATTCCAACTCAATTGTGCAATCCGTCTCTCGGTGGGGTGGGAGCTGGTCACACTTCTTCTCCTCAAACACCTCCACCAAGTACAGTTAGATTGGGAGTTGCCCAGTCAATCCTCTTGGATGGCTTTCCCCACCTGGTCTTGCTGGAAGTTGGTTGGATTAGTGCAGCCATCACTTTCTCCCCTGCATTTCAGTTGGGGCCCCAGATATGTTCCCTACATACTGGGTCATTGAAAATCAGTTCTCCTGGCCTCCACCGGATCATGGGGTTGTGGAATTGCAGCCAATCCATTCCCAGGATCAACTAGTAGCTCGAGGTTGGGCCCGCCACAAATTGGATTTTTTCCCAGTGTTCCACCACCCCAAGCCACACCATCCATGTCAGCTCGCTAGTAGGCTTTTTCTCCCATGAGGGAGCCATTGCTGGAAGGTGATGGGGTTCTCTAACTTCTTGGTATCTAGCTTTTGTTCCATGACTATGTCTGGGTTTATAAAGCATCGGATGCAGCCTGAGTCTATGACTGCCACCAAGTTCATACTTCCTCCCCCTTTTGGGCTCTCCAACTTGACTCTTAGGGTGTATAGGGGACCCGTGCAGCGGCTTGGGTCTGGGGCCTGCCTTCTGCCACTGTTTAAGGCATGCTGGAGAAGTTTCCCATGGGTTCTGCATTGTCCTCCAATTCTGTAGGATCAGGTGTTGCCTCTGGCTCTGCAACATCTCAGCTTGCCACTTCAAAAGGCTGGCCACCTGGCTGGCCTTGGTTGAACGCTGCTTGTTCCCTGACAGAGCTGGTGCAGGCACTTTCTTTGACATGCCTCCTCACTGGTGGGTGTCTCGGTCAGAGCATTCAGCAATCCAGTGTCCTTTCTGCCTATAATCTAGGCAAAGTCCCAATCTCATCTGTCTCTCTCACTCCAATTCTCATGTGCTTGTCCCTCTCTCTTTGCCCTGGGGGGCCCTTGGTTTTAGTTAGTCCCCTTGCCTGCTCCCCTGCACTGCTGCCTTGTCAGACAAATCTCTTCCTTCACCATTTCACCTTCCTTAGATCCTTTCCCTCACAGTCCAGGGACTGTCCCTCACTAGGACCCACTCCAGGGGATCTGGCCCCAGCCCCTCCTTAAAGTATTGCACCTTACCAGCTTTGGGCCAATATGGGACTTGCACAGCCAGCCTGCAAAATTCTACTGTATACTCAGTCACTGAACGGGCTCCTTGCTCCAGTACAATCAGCTTGGATTGGGTCCTCTCTGCCCAGAACGGGTCTTTGAATCGGGCCCACCGGGCTACCATAAATGCTGGCAAATTCCTCATTTCTGCTGCCCCTCTGTCATATAACCAGTCCCCTGCTTCACCCTCCAGGTGTGCAGCCACACTTCTCACTTTTGATCCTTCATTGGGGAAGGTATGTCCCCACTCGTTCGTGCACCCCACTCCTTAGGCCAAGAAGTAGGGCAATTGGCTCAGCCTCCTGTCAAACCACACTCCCAGGTGTCTGGCTGCCAGCCCTGGGCTTGATGGGCTGGGGCCAGGACAATTGCTGGGGCTCATGGGATCATCCCTCTCCCCCTGGGTTGGGCCAGCTCCTAGAGCTCAGGCTGGTGTAGTGGGCATTCCTGCCTTCCCAACTTCACTTTATGCCACTCACCTTCCTAAGTTCCTCCCACCCCAAGAGCTCCCTGACACTCCGTGGGCCAACTGTTCCACTGGGATTCCTTCCTCTCTGTGAGTTGGCTGTCTTACCACACTCTCTGCTGCTCTGTGGACCAGCTGTCCCACCATGAATCTGGCCAGCACATTCGTTACCTCGGCTAGGATGTCTCACATTAAACACTCCTCCATCTGTGTCCATTGCTGCCTAGTGTCCTGATCCTCCCTAGCTTGGGGATTCACACCTAGTGGTCCAGCTACTGCCACATCCCAGCCCAATGATCTCTTCTCACTAAGTCGTTCTCTGCTCTGGGTGGAAAGTGGGGTTTGGAACCACTCGTCCTCCTCCACACAGACCAGCTGGTCTTGCAGGTCTTATCCCCAGAGCCATTCTTCCATCCCCATGTCATGCTCACTGCCTTGGAACCATTCCTCCATGCAATCCTGCACAGCCAGTTGGGCCTCCTTTTGAAGCTGCTCTCTGCTCCCTGTGCCTCCCTGCCCAAGACCCGCACTTTCTTCCAGGGCTTGCACTTCCTAGTCACCTTCCAGGTCTTCCTTGGAAGGCTCCTGCAGGATGGGTGCCTGAATGCAGCTGTATCATACGAGGCACTGTTGTGAGTTCCAACACACTGTCAGGACCAGCGAACCTAGCTCCCTCCCATATTTATCATTCAATTGCCCTTAAGGAAGAGAGGAAGGCACACACAGACCCTTTGAAAGTCAAATCCTCTTGCAGGAAAGGCAGGGTCATAAAACCATAAACCTTCATTCTGTTACCATTTGCCTCCCTGTTTGTTCCCATGCCCATAGCACCTATATGATTAATATTCAATACATTTCAATATTCCCCCTACCCATCCTTCTAATAACACATCAGATTATCACAGCTTTTTTCATTATATCATCATGATATCATATCATAACACATCATGACAGAACCATGCACATGGGTCTGACATCTGGGATATGCGGAAAGCATGGGTCCAAGGGACACATTCAATGTGCAGATCAATTGAAGGGTCTTAAAGCCTTTGCCAGGATGAAACATACCAGAGGGGGTAGCAGCAGATGATCCACTTGTTTCTAAAAACTGTAGAATTTAAATGAAATAATACTGTGCTCCAAAAATACATTACAGCAAAATTTGACTCAAACTGCATTTTATTAAGTTTACAATTAAATTACCCACTTGTATAATGTCACTGTGTTGCATGCACAAAGATGACTGGCATTAAATATTCAGTAATTAAGGAATATTATTATGTTTCAAATATTTAGCAGGCACCAGGACTGGTTCTAGCAGCTGGCATCCTTGGGCAACTGCCAAGGCCCACTGGCAATGCCTGTTGCATCCCCTCTCCCTTTAAAAATCAGGACCAGTACTCAGAAAGTAAAATATGGCAACTTTTTAAATTTTCTACAGTTTTCTGGGCCTAACCTACTTTGGACACTGAACAAGAATAAAATGCTGACTAGGCCCATTTGCCACCACATCCATGGAGACCCACTGAAAGAAGAGGGGCTGCACCAGAGGCTACTTTACCCGGGTACTTTTTCAGCCTAGAGATGTCCCCTAGTATTTGCTCTGTGGTACTTATGCCTTCTCAGCTTAGGTTGTAAATCTGTCACTGCGGGGGACGGGGGGGGGGGTGTCCACATGATTGACAGCTGTTCCATTGAAACCAAACATTCAGTCCTGGCACAGCATCAAGACTCAGGGGCATCAATAGGGACATCCAGGGGGTGTGGACTGCACCAGGTGACACCCAAAGTGGCAGTACTCCTCAAACATCTGCCTTTTGGAAGAAATGGGCTGTGGCACTCCTATGAATCCCTTTAAAATGCTGAAGAGATGGTGTGAGTGGTGTGAGCCTCAGTAGGAGGAGAAAGGACAGGCCCTAGGTTTCACATTTTTAAAAAATATATTAATTTTTTTAAAAAATTAAACATTTAGGATTTTTTTAAAAAAAATTATTTAAAAACATCCCAGCTTACCAAATTTTCACTTTAACCATATGTACATGTAAATACATTTAGGCTGATATTGTAATTTAAAGGTATAGTTTAATTTTGCTAATTGTTTATGTCACAACTATTAGCATTATATTCAGTGATATATGGGAATTACAATTTATAAGGAACATTAGTACAAAACAAACTTTACTAAAGATTCTGTATGTTGTGGTATGGGAGGAGGTCAGTGGGGAGGTGTCACCGTGAGCTACTAATGACGCCACAGCCAAGACTATCAAAAGTCCCTATGGGCTTGCCCTTCAGAAAGGGTGCTAAGTCATTGGTGTTACTGCTTTCTAGAGTTGATTTCCAGATGCTCCACTTCTTCCTTTTTCCCCACATAAAATGATAATTAGTTGTGGTTCCAGTGTTTTTGACTGAGACTAAGAAATTTCAGTTCAAATACTCATTGAGCCAGGATTACCTTGTTCTGAGCTGTCTTTCTCAGCCTGGCCTACCTCATAGGGTTGTTGTGAGGATAAAGTGGAAAGAAGGAGAGCTATGTATTTTGCCCTGGTCTCATTGGAGGAGAGGCACTATATAAATGTAGGAAACGGCTACAAGAGGCTACTGTCAGAACAAAATTCAAAGAAACAGAATGGTTCTCAATTGGCAAAGGGGTCAGACAAGGTGGCATTCTGTAACCCTATCTGTTCAGCTTGCATACAGAAAATACCATATGAAGAGCAGGTTTAGACTCAGAAGGAGGAGGAAGGAACATCAACAATCATATGCTTCTGACACCATATAACTAATAGAAAGCATCATGGACTTTGAACAGTTACTAAGGAAGGTCAAAGAGGAAAGTGCAAAGATAGGCTTAAAGCTGAACATAAAGAAAACAAAAATAATGACCACGGAACAAATACATAAATTCAACTTTACAATGATGAAATCAAAATAGTTAAAGAGTTCCCATACCTTGAATCAAACACTGATCAGATTGGTGACTGCGGTTGAGAAATAAGAAGACTAGGAATGGAAAGGGCAGCTATGAAAGAACTAGATAAGATCCTAAAGATTAAAGATATACAACTGAGCACCAAAATGAGAATTATCCAGGCCATTGTATTCACCATCACAATGTATGGATGTAAGAGTTGGAGAGTGGGGAAAAAAGCAGATAAGAAAATTAGTTCATTGGGGACATGGTACTGGAGAAGAGTGCTGAGGATACCATGGACAGCCAAAAAGACTAAATAAATAAATAAATAATGGGCTCTTGAACAAAATCTCCCTGGAAGCCAAGATGATCAAACTGATGATGTTGTACTTTGGCGACAGCACAAGGGACAGCTCATTAGAAAAGACAATAATGCTAGGAAAGGCAGAGAGTAGTAGAAAGAGGACCCCATGCCAAATGGATAGATATTGGACGTTATCACACCAGCGGCAAGAAAAGCGGCAAGGAATCAATCCAGAGCCATACCGGAATGATTCTGGTCATGCAGCCGTAATTCCTCTCTGAAAGAGGAATTCAAAAGAGCTGGAATGATGCAGCGATGGCGCAAGGATGATGCAGGGATGGACGGGGTTTGCCACGATGTCGTCTGATCACGGGGCAAAGGATCCAGAATGATGCAGCGATGGCGCAAGGATGATGCAGGGATGGACGGGGTTTGCCGCGACGTCGTCTGATCACGGAAGCAAAGGAACCAGAATGATGCAGCGATGGCGAAGGGATGGGGCTGCTTTAGACCCCGTGTGATAACGTCCTCAGTCAGAGAGTTCACGGACATGAATTCGCAGGAACTAAACAGAGCAGTGGAAGATAGGATGGATATCTCATCCACAGATTCGCCATGGATAGGAACTGACTTGAAGGCAGTTAACAAAAACTGGCAAATAATAAGTAAAGCAGGTACTGATTCAAGCCCTATCACCTGTTTCTCATTACATTGCATTATGATTAATGAGCTGCTGCTCTAGCCACAATGTTGCTTCCTGTAAGCTTATCCCCATAGTTGTACCTATGCTTCTTGGTGTGTGCATGTGTCACAGCCTCTTCCCTCCACAAGGTGACCATTCGTGACTATCGCTTCATATATAGAGGTATACTTGGTTTCCTTTCCACTTGAAATGGAGGCGTCCAAACCATCTCTCTCTCTCTCTCTCTCTCTCTCTCTCTGTGTAACAACTTCACAGCCAACAAAACAACAAGAAATAACTTCAAAATGAAAACAAATCAATAAACCACAAAAAGCAGCAATAAAAAAACCTTAATAAAAGCCAGGGCCAAATAAAATGCAAGCCTATGTGGCAGATAAATTAAAGGCTAACTGGAAAAGCAATGTCTTCATGTGGAAACAGAAAACAAAGACAAGAAGACAATCTCATCATCCTGCAGTGTCTGGGAATTCCACACACTGGGTGCCACAATAGAATAGGACCTTTGTCACATCTCAGAGACCAAGGGGGCATGCAGAAGGACTTTGCCAGATACTTTTAGAGGGTAGACAGATTCATATGGGGGATGTTAGTCCATTAGATATCATAGGGCCGATACAGACGGGCCAATAGGGGCGGAACAGAGCCGCCTCTGGGAGCGGCGAATCAGGGCCACAGCAACCACATTCTGCAGCCCCGATCCTTCTTCTTGTCGCCCCCAAAAGAGTGGCAAAATGCTGCTCCTTTTAGGGGTGGCAAAAAGCCACTCTTTCAGCCGTGGCACAGCTTTTGTGGTGCCCTTTTGGCACAGCGTGTGTGCATGCTGTGCCAAGAGGGTGTCCTGACGCCACATGCTATCATTTTATTATGCTGTGCGAATGGGCACACGGCCTCAGGATGGGGTTGGGGTGGAATCGAGGCAGCTGGCATATGGCTGCCCCACCCCAACTCCACCCCCAGGCCAGCCCTTTATGTGGGTCTGCAAAGACCCATAGTTTAGACACATTTAGGGTTTTAGCGATGAAAACATCACATCATGGGGTCAGTTTTTATTGCTACACATTGGTGTACTCTCCAGTGGCCAATCTGGGCAAGTTGGTACAAAGCATCAATGAGTGGTGGGGGTGGTGGCATAAAAGTGAGGGCATCATGGAAATGTCTGTGGTACAAGTTTCTGGGTCTGATTTTGCTGCTGGGTATGCAAGGAAGTGTAATTATTATACATTAAGTGACATTAACATTTGTACTAACCTAGTACTCACTTGCATAGCACATGTCCAATTTATAAATCTATGCAGCTGTATACTGAGTAAAATGTATATGAAAACAATTTCTTGATACCAAAAGTCATGTATGTACACTGGAGACACTTGCAGTGGTTTATGTCCTCAATACACATTGTAAGGATTCATGTCAAACTAATGTGCACATACCTTAGCTCTTCGCCCATAAGTAAAGGGGAGATTTTTTTTAAAGTGCTTGTATATTCTTAGAACTATTAATGTTTGAACTTATCCCTATTTGGGTATTTGGAAACATTGCATTAGTGGCATTGTGCATTTTAGAATAACCAATGGCGGAAGAGATGTGTGTACAGCACAAAGGTGGAAACAGACTTAAATGTATGGCCCCTTTTGTCCTGATGAGCCACTTAATGGACCTTTCTTCAGAGTACCAATGACAAATGGAGCTAATATAAGTCTGCAATGCAGTTCTTTAAAATTGTACTGTAACATTGACAATCTACTCCAAAGTTATTAGCCATTCAAAGAACGAATATTAATTTAACAGGATGCTTTTGAGGAACAGGGACATGTTGCTTTAAAAAAACGGTTCCTAAGTGAAGATAGGATAGGCAATGTGAAACATTTGTTGTTGTTGTTTGCCTTCATGTTATTTCTAACTCATGATGACCCTAAACTGAACCTATCACAGTTTTCTGGGGCTGAGAGAGTGTGACTTGCCCAAAGTCACCCAATGGATTTCCTTAGCTAATCAGGGAATCAAACCCTGGTCTCCAAAATCGTAGTCTAGTGCGACACTACTACTGCAGCATGTTGTCTATATAAAACAATAACTAGCATCAATAAATAGTTCCATATCAATGTATGTGGTAGTTTAGACTAAACAAATGGACAAACCCCTTACCCAGATACATTGCAATCCAAGTAGTTTAGGAGCTCAGCTTTTAGGGCCAAATTTCTATATGCTTTTAGTAGAGCATAAATATGCACTCACTTAGGGCGGTTGTAGACTGCCAGAAATAGTACAAATTGAGTCCACTTTTAGGGTTAGTGCTAGGGAGTCATGGGAACTGTTTTTTTTTTCTGAGACATTGAGCCTTCTCTGTCAGAGAGCTCTGGTGCCACAATAAAATACAGTTCCCATGATTCCCTAACCCTAACCCTAACCCTAAAAGTGGACTCAATTTGTACTATTTCTGGCAGTCTGCAAACCCCCATAGTTTCTCTGGATCCCACCATTGTACAACCAAATGTGCTGCTGGTGCCACAGCCTTGAGTTTACCCATAAGCAATAATCAATTTACTCCCCAGCCACCACATCAAAAAGTGTAAGAGCAGGCTATGTGTATGGGCCACAGAGAGATTGGCTGCATTAGGAGCTGTACTTGTGCAACCTCTGAGAAAGTGGAACTGTTTGTTCAACTGTTGTACTAGTGAAGTGCCCCAAGAGGGTTTGAGTATTGGCCTATGACTCCCACAATCCACCAGCCAGTGTAGCTAGTGGTTGAGGAATTTGTGGAGTTATAGTCCAGGACAGTAACTTTTTTTCTGATGTCAGGTTTGGACAAAGGGGCATATGAGAAACAAAAGAGGGACAGAAACTCAACAGCCAGTCTGCACTAATACAGTGGTCCCTTGGTGTTGCTGGGATTTGGTTCTAGGATCCTTCATGGATACCAAAATCCATGAATACTCAAACCCCATTATATACAATGGTGTGGTAAAATGATATTCCTTATATAAAGTAGAAAAATCAAAGTTTCTTTTTAGAATTCATATCTTTTTGGAATATTTTCAAGACGTGGATGGTTGAATCCATGGATAAAGAATCTGTGGATACAGAGGGCCAGCTGTATTTCTATCCCAGAATGTCTGGTAATGTCTGATTTACACATGTGGTATGCAACACTCTTCCAAACTTTTGCCTTGGTGCAATTTCTCCCTCAATATTCTGCCTTTTCTCAAGACACTTTTATGAAGGGGTTTTTCCCAGTGAGTTTCTGCACACTGCCCAATCATGTGTATTCTGATACAATATCATTATAACTGGAAAATGTTATTATAATTGGTAAGAGTGGCTTTAAAGTGGTAGGACTTGTTTTGCCGCACTTCTGCTCTCCTTCCACCCCATGACCACCCCATCTTCGTCCTCCAGATCCTTCTTCCTTTCCTTGGTTCTTTGTGACCATAATCACTGGCAGGCAATCTGTGTTGTCCTCTTTTGTAGCTCTTTTTCACCAAATGTTTGCCAAATTGTGTGAATAATCAAATTATAAAAGCAACTTGAAACAGCAGCATGGTCACCCACCATGCACTGCTGTGTGGCACATGACTGCAGCAGGCACACAGCAGTTTGTTGTTATTGTGAGCCTTATTTATGGCAACCCTAAGGTGAACTGGATCATTGGATTTTTTTTAAGTAAGAATGGTTCAGAGTGGGTTTGCCATTGCCTTTCTCTGAGGCTGAGAACTTATGAGCCTGACCAAGATCACCCAGTGGGTTTCTGTGGTCATCCCTGGTCTCCCAGAATCTAAATACAGCACTCAAACCATGCTAGCTCTCACACAGCAGATAGTGTGCTATATTCATTAACATGAAACCCCTGAACAGCAATTGTATTTTGGGAGGAAAAAATGGGGAAAAGCATGTTTTCTCAGTACCCGCAACATCTCACAAAGTTGCTGATATCTTTCCACAGATCAGAGTAACAAAGGAATTATGTATAAGTGTGCACAGCTTCTGTATTATAGGATTAAGCTGGAGCTTTCATTGAAAATTTGAGTTTTGAGGAGGGATTTGATGGATGAGATGAAGGGGCAGTTTATTCAGGGTCCTCCTATTCCCCCCCACCACCATTAATTCTGCATTAGTTCAATTTCTGTTTTTAATACCACCTTAACTTTTTCAGATATAGTATGAAACAATTGGGAGGAGGAAAGATGGATGCACTGCAGGGGTGGATATGTGCATGTGTGTGTGTGTAGTGTGTGCATGTGTGTGTATATTCTTTTCTCTGTTTGCAATCTATGACAGTATCTTTCTTTACTGGTTACCTAGGAAACTACTGGTGGGTAGAATTTGATTGGTTATATTCTCATATTGATGATTAAAGTCGTGGGCAGTTTTGAGTGGCAGACATCTCATAGGCTGCACAAAGCAAGTTGCTCTAAAGGATTCACATTTTTAAATTCTCTTATTCTGAAAGATGGCACAATAGATCTACCAAGACTTTAAAGATAAATAAGAAAATGAGGATATTTCTCCTCTGTCTTGTTCTCTCATTTCCACTATACTTTTCAACTTCTTATGCTGCCAGCTGAAATCTGAAACCCTGTCTGATTTACAGCATGCAAAACCTTTTAAAATAAAAAATAAAATAAAAACCTTTATATCTGAGACAACTACGTGAAAACTGTAGATTGAGAGGCAGGAGAAAGACAGAGAGATGTTTTCAAAACCCTTTTCATCCAGATTTCTTAACAGATTTTCCAGTTCCAAAGTATTTGGCCCTTTTCCTGAACTTCTAAACTGAAACTTTAAGTATCCTCTGTTCTATAAAATATAACAATAATCTTGGTTTTCTAGTGAATTTTGAACTGTGAAATTCATTGCAACTTTCAGTTAACTTCAGAGCTGTCATTGCTTTCCCCCTCTATAATTTTACCATGTGCATGTGCACAAAAGATCCAGAGTAGGTGTCCAAGGACCAATTTTTACTAACCAGCAAAATAAAACTAGAAGTAGTAGGAAACCAACATCTTCTTTCATAATGCCCTTTGGGGGACAGGCCCAAACCTCATCAGGCTGGGAGAGCCTGTAATCTTTTAAAAATTAGAATCACTAATCCTGGAAGCTTCCTGCAGTAGTTGTTTTGTTTTGTTATTGACTTTTATTTTTCAATTGAGATGTTCTGCATGCTGGGCAGGGTCCAGGATGAAACATAAGCATAGAGCCCCACATGTGACCTGTTGAGCATATTGCCCACCCTGCCATAGATTCTGCCATATTGCAAGAAAGGCAAACCTCTGTGTATAATTGGAATTGTTGTAGTGCAGGTTTATGATGATGTGCCTGTGTTTACAAACCACAGAAATTATGTGGCTGTCTCAAACCACATCAGCATTGTTTTCTTGTAAAAACATGTGCACATCACTAAAACTCTGCACAAATATTTGAAAGGGTGCCATATTGAGGGTGGAGCAAGCATGTTTCCTGCAGCTCCAGAGAACAGGACCCAGAGGAATGGATTCAAACTACAGGAAAGGAAATTCCAAATAAGCATTAGCAGAAACTTCCTGACAGTAGACCTGTTCAACAGTGGAAGACACCCCCTCAGAGTGTGGTGGAGTCTTCTTCTTTGGAAGTTTTTAAACAGAGACTGGATGGCCACCTGTTTGGGTGCTTTGATTGTATATTCCTGAATGGCAGAGGGTTGGATTGGATGGCTCTTGGGGTCTCTTCCAACTCTATTATCCTATGATTCTATGGTTGTATAAAAATGGATCTTGATATAACTCAATGTGTGACTGCATCAAGAGCAGTAAGAAAATGCTGCCCCTCCCAGCTATCATTCAAGGAAAGGCAAGAGATGCAAATGAAGGAACTGGAAACTATGGCAAACTGTCTGAGTTCAAATTTCAGGACTGACTGAGAAATTATCCTATTTAATCTGAAATATATGAGGAGTGGAATGCAAACCAAAGCTCACTGATGGACCAACAAAGAAATTGTAATGGAGAAGATCCATTCATCTTTTGAAAGAGGGATAAAGCAGCATCAATAAAGGGTATTGTCCATTTTAATGACTCCCATTTTCCACAGAACTGCATACTGCAAATACTGAAGACAGAACCATGCATTGCAAGACTAACTGAATACTATTGTCAGAACAAACAGATGCTCTTGATGCAGCCCTGTGTCAAGTCTCTGTTCACAACATCTAGTACATTTGTTCCATGACCAGTTTTGTTCTGTGTGTTTCCATACCCTGCACACCATTGGATTTCCCTTCCACTGTTTCCTGGCTTCTAAACATCATTGGATATGATTCTAAAATGCACATGTAGCAGAGGTACTCTATACAAACACCAGTTATGATCACATGCTACTATTCAGCTCCCTTCCCCTTATAAAAATTACCAAGGATACCTTTGAAAGGGGACTGTACCACTGTATTCAATTAGTTGTTGCTGTAGCTTCAAAAAACTTCAGATCCTTTGTTCTTCCAGGAATTTCCCTATTCTCCATTTTACAGATTGAAAGTGCTACCAGCTAAACATCTGTGTGATTTAAATCATAAATGAAATCAGACATATTACCCCAAGTGTACCTATCTTAGGGCCTTTGCAGACTGCCAGAAATAGTCCCAATTGAGTCCACTTTAAGGGTTAGGGTTAGGGTTAGGGAATCATAGGAACTGTATTTTATTGTGGCACCAGAGCTCTCTGACAGAGAAGGCTCAATGTCTCAGAAAAAAGGGAAAAAAAACCAATTCCCATGACTCCCTAGCACTAACCCTAACCCTCAAAGTGGACTCAATTTGCACTATTTTTGGCAGTCTGCAAAGGCCCTAAGTGTATAATAAGCATAATCTTAACTAAGTACTTTATCACATGAGCCTTGGTCTCACCTTGGTCTTACCATCTTTGTCATGTTTAAAGAGAATAGAAACATACCAGTTTTGGATCTTTTATTATCACACCTCCCTTCAGTAGCATGACAGGGGTGTTTGGTGCCATTGATGGTCTTCACATGCTTCTTCCTGATTCTCCCTTAAACTCTGCATCATTCCCTACCCAGCATGCCTTTCTTTTTCCTTTTTTCTTAATTTGTAGTGCAATTCTGGATTTATGCGAAACCAATTTAGAAAAAAAGAAAGAAAGAAAGAAAGAAAGAAAGGTGAAAGTGGGAGTGAGGGAGAGAGTGAGAGGGAGTAAGGAGGAGACTGACACCACAAGACTACTCAATATTGGACTTAACACATTGGTGAAGTAGTGGGGTGGCAGCACTATTGGCTGTTTATTGACAGGCTTCCCCATGAATGAAAGGATGCCCTCTAACAACAGTTCAGCTGCACAGCAGCAACAGACTAGAGGTGATGTTGTGCAATATGTACTACCCAAGGCATTATTCTATTGCTACAATTGTGGTTTATAATCCGCATGTGATAAATTACAGTCTCTGGAATCTGGCACAGATGTTTTGCTGACTATTAGACATCAGTAGATCTCATTGTTGAAGTAAAAAATTATTTTTGCCTCTTGGCTTTCACCTGATCCTTTGAATTATGGTTCTCAATATTCAGTTTTTATATGTCTTGTATTCTCATTTTCTGAGTGACTTGTTCATCTCATCCATCCGTTGCTCCCTTGTTGTATCTACTTCTGCTTCTTGGGCTAAAAGGCTCATAGGAAGCCTGATTCTGTGATGCAAAACATGGACTACTTGAGAGAAAGAAACCATATCTCTGATAGACTGGTACAATCATGTGGACACCATCTCTGTATTGACCATAATGAGAATTAGTGGCATCTACCCTGTGAACACTCAAAAGCACCCTACAATCTATGAACCGAGTTTTCTTTGCTTTCTTTAATAGTTAGATATTATGTGCTGCTAGATTTGTGTATAACTGGCTCTCCTGGGCAATAAACTAGTGAATTGCACCTAGTACCCATCTCAATGACATATCTTTGAGCCCTTGGTCTCATTCTACCTACCCAAGCTGCTATGGCGAGAGCCAGTGTGGCATAGTGGTTTGCATGTTGGACTATGACTCTGGAGACTAGGGTTCAAATCCCCACTCAGTCATGGAAAGCCATCGGGTGATCATGAGCAAGTCATACTCTCTCAACCTCAGAGGAATGCATAGCCAAAAACCCTTGTGGACAAATCTGGCCAAGAAAACCCCATGATATGTTTACCTTAGGGTCTCCATAAGTCAAAAACAATCTGCTAAGGGGAGAAAGAAATAGGAAAAGAACAGAAAATAGAGAAGCATTTCCTTCAGCAGCAAGATTTTTCTTAGGTTTAGATATTTTTAGTTTTTAATTGTCTTTTCCTACCTCCCAGTTCATTTTTCAGTTCTAACTTGCTCCTTAGCCCTGACTTCCTATATCCCAGTTAGAGCTTTGGTTTCTGGTTCCAGGCTCCCTTCAGATTACTCTCTACAGTGTAGCTGCAACATAATATTAAATATGCAAATAAAAAGAACCTTTGACATTTCTTCTCAGAGTTTACCTATATCAGAATCTACCCTCAAACAGGAAAACACTGCATATTTAATAGCAAATACGTTCCCCTAATAATACTGATGATAATACAATCTGATATTTTCTAATAGAAAAATCCTTATTTTTCAAAACCAGTTCCTGAATCAGAACAGAAGGATTTTTTTTCAAGTGACAAGAAAAGACAAGTTATTGTAAAGGTCACAAAAATCCTCCAAAGTGAAGATACCTTTCATTGTGATACTTTTGTCTGCAATCAGGTGTGTCCTAGTGATGACATGAGCTAGCTGAAGCTATTGATTTGAGAACTTGTTGGTCTTTCCTTCCTTGCAGAATACCTTCCTATCTATATCACATTATTGGAAAAGCAAGAGGACAATCTTCTAGTAAAGAATATAGTGATTGCAGTGTTTTCTGCAACTGTGGTGCTTGCATAGGCCTTATTCTACAAACACGTTTCCTAACGGTGTTGCTAACAAAAATACAATCAAAGCTGCAAGAAGGTGCTAAGATATATAATGTTATTCATTTGACTTAAATTACTTTTATACTGCCCTTCAGCAGTTTAACAAAACAAGATAAGAAAATAACAAGTTAGACAAAACATAATATTAACATTATGTTTAAAAACCTGGGGATAGAAGCATCTTTGCCCAGGGCCAAAAGGATAATAGTGTTGGTGCCAGGCAACCCTCCCTGGAAAGGGAAATCCAGAAATAGAATGAGAATCGGCTCTCTTTCTGGTGACCACCTGAACTTTGTTTCATTTTTTAAAAATTACAATTTTTTTAAACTGCTTTTTATCTTAGAATATTGCAAATGAAAGATAAAATATGACACAATATCATACAACAGACTCATTAAAATATAGTAAAAATAAACCAAAATCATAAAAACAATGAACTAAGGAAACCTATCTCAAATGGGAAGTGGAATTCTGAAGATGAACTCAGCACACAGGAAGTCTGATAAAGCAGCAGGCATTCCTTTAGGTAACTTGGTCCTCAGTTATTTGGGGCTTTCAAGAGGAGCTCCAGTACTATGAATTGTGACCAGAAGCCACTGAAGTTCCTTCTGTACCCATGGGATATATTCCTACTGACCGATCCCAGTCAGCAGTCTTACTTCTGTATTTTGAGTTAAGTGAAGTTTTTGAACTGTCTTCAAAGATAGCCCCCACAGCACATTGCAGTAGTCAGTCCTATTGTAGATATGAGCTAAGCATGGACAACTGTGGCCAAGTAATATGAAATGGCCACTTACCTCAGAGACAAAAGAATGGTGTTGTGTTTTTGTTTTTTGTTGTTGTTTTTTGAGACACCACATCTTATGGAAGTGTCACAATAGGCTATATCCCTTTGTCTCTCCAGAAAGTTTATCCTGAAATATCCTGGTCATGTCATAACACCAAGATTTTCTATATGTTTTTATTGCCATTTAAAAGCTTTCTCTGTCAAGTTTTTGATCTTTTTTTGCATACATTTTAGTGTATGAACTGTCAATAAATGGTAGAAATAAATGTATGCTATGAATTAAAGTATCAAAAATCTAATTGTATTATATTATGCCATCTATCTATCCTTTTCTTTTGAATATGGGATGATTGTTTATTTTAGTTTTCCATTTTTAGAGTTCATATTTCCCTCCTTTTCTTAAAAAGTAGTGGGTACATCTATAATATACACCTGTAGTGTAGCTAAAGTCCTTCTCTCCCATGACTTGGAGATTGGTTTTTCTCTCAGCATTATTAAGGCAGAATATGATTCGTAGAGAGCAATTTCATAGTGTCCACTTTGTCAGATGAGTCATCTGTTCCTCCCATCTCAACACAAGTCTGAGGTATAAAAAAATAAAACAAATTGGTGAATAGTGGAAGATTATCTTTAGCACCTACCATGTCCTTCTGTTGCAATGCACAGCACAGCACAGGGGGGCATTTCCTCTTTTTCTGTGAGGTACTCTGGAAATCATAGCTTCAGACATGACTTCAGCAAGGAAAGTGTTGGACATCTATGCTTGTTCCTAAGTTGAAATACTAGAAAATGTCTGTTCAACCAGGTGGGATATGAACTTTGGAGTTCATGAAAGCCTGCCACCATCACTATTGTTGCTGTCTGCCTTCAAGTCATTTCCAAATTATGCTGACCGTAAGCAAATTTATCATGGGCAAGATTTATTCAGAGAGGGTCTACCTTTGTTATCCTCTGAGGCTGAGAAAGTGTGATTTGCCCAAAGTCACCCAGTGGGTCTCCATGCCTGAGTCCCCCAAAATCCTAGTCCAGCATTCAAACCACTATACCATATGCTACTCTCCTACAAGAGGTAAACTTTTAAAGTGCTTATTTTTCCACTACACCATCTCACTCCACAATCCAAGCCAGAAACATAACCTTCAGTTTTCCCGTGCTAGTCCCCTTCCTGCCCCCTGCCAAAAACCCTTCAAGTTAAACCTCACTTCCCTTTGTTGGCATGCAAAGGTAGCAGGAGAAGAGAAATGTGTTGTTTTCCTCCTTTCCCCTTCATCCTCCTGAACATTGAAATAATGGAGAAGGCAGTTTTCCCCAGGGCTGCTGCTGATAAACACATGCTAATGCATGCATACCAATTCTCCACCTCACTGCAGCCTCGCCATATGTCATTTTATGTATTGTTCTCCTTTGTGAGAGTTGTAGTCATTACATGATTCCATGATCTGTTCACTTGATAAATCAGGACATTTTTACATGCATTTGTGTGTATTTTGTTCATGCATCGAGTTTTCCTTTTGGTCATTTAGTTGCTCTTTTGATGGTGGTGGCTACTGCTGTGTTGTATTTGCTTTAAAAGCCCTTCTGTTCAAGCATTTAATAGCATTCCCTTGATGAAGTCCATGGGCACAGAGCAAGGTAGTTGGATGGATCTGAACTTTATTTAATAGGAGGTCCTTAGTGGTCACCATTCAAGACAATATATGGAATTTTCTCAGCTGGTCAAGGGTCAGTGATTTGAGCAAGTATAGGAAAATAACTTTGAATTGTACAACAGATTATACACATACAGTGCCACACAGAGACAACATTTCTTAATTTTAATAATAAACCACTTTTCTAAGGACTAAGTGCACGCCAGAACAGACTTGCCACAATTCCTGAGGATACCTCATCACTTTTAGAATAATAATTTTAAAAGACATATTAACAAAGTGGAACATACTTAGAAGGCATATGGTACAAAACGTAGGGGGTATTACACAGTGGGCAATGTCTTCCTCTTCCCTGCAGCTTTCCCCACTATAAAACACATCTAGGAGGGTGAACTGAAAACAGTGCATTTTAAATTATCATTTCCACCCTTCCTCGCCACCCTTAAAAAGACTTGGGCAGAAATAATATATCTATTCAGCTGAACTAAGCCCTATTTAACTCAGATGGGCTTACATTTAAGTAGACATGCCCAGAATTGCAGAGCTAAAAAGTGCCAGAAAAAACAAGCTACTTTTTTATTCTTTTTTTTTCTTTTTTTGATGAGCTACTTCTTTTACTGAAAAAAAAACTGTTCATAAGAAATTAAAACATTTGATTTCAGGTTCTTCTATGTGCTATGTGCTATGTGCTATGAAACAGTAAAATGCCATTAGGAATATTTGTCATATGGATCTTGTTCTGACACATATCTGAGCTTTTCCTATTGTGGCTCTATCTGATCTGTGAAGTGCCAGTCACGTTTCAGCAGTGTTAGCCTTTCTTTGGATTCTAATGTATGTTTAGAATCTATGTATTCAGATATACTGCTTTTTAAAATTCCAAGCTACTGTATACTCATCTTTTAACATACTGGGGTTGTGTTTTTATTTGTGAAAGGACATTTTTTGAACAATACGCCTAACTGTGTAGTCAGTCCATTTTTTTTACTGCTTTGATTTGCAATAGCTGATCAATATTCTGTGTATTTCCAGTAACTGTATATTGAGGATTGAGCAAGAGGGTTAGCACAGCTCAGTGGAAACAAGCATGCATTGAATGAGTTAAGGGCCCTGTCATCTTGAGCCAAAGCATTTCAGCACAAGGACAGGGAACCTCTGCTTCAGGGACTGGAATGAAGCAGCCACCAAGACTTTCCTGTACTAAGCTAGATGAAATCTACACTTGGAAAACTTACTTTTTGTTTGGATTTCCACTCCCACACTTCCCTACCCTTCAGCCAGCACTGCCATCTTTGGCTGGAGTCAAAGAAAATAACGTTTTCAAGCTCTGGATGGAACTATGGTCTGATTCATTACTGACCAGTCTCATATGTTTATCAAAATGGAGATACAATTTGAAAATGCACTGCTGCTATCCTTTGCATGCTGCCAACTATGCAGAACTCTGTATCTTCTCCCCATTATGTAAGGATTAAGTGGACTAAGGGGGGTTGCAGACTGCCAGAAATAGTGCAAATTGAGTCCACTTTTAGGGTTAGGGTTAGGGAATCATAGGAACTGTATTTTATTGTGGCACCAGATCTCTCTGACAGAGAAGGCTCAATGTCTCAGGAAAAAAAAAATTCCCATGATTCCCTAGCACTAACCCTAACCCTTAAAGTGGACTCAATTTGCACTATTTCTGGCAGTCTGCAACCCCCCTAAGTACTACATTTAACAGTGCTTCAATGATGATGGTGTCAAAGTGAAAAACTGGAAGGCAACCTTGTAGGGACCAGAAACCAATGGAATTCCATGTGTAGCAGTTGTCAAAATGGAATATCCTAACTCCAAACCAGTTTTGAAGTAAGCCTTGAAGACTTGGATATGGCATTCATATGAGTATGATTACACAAGTGCTAGTTCCCAATCTGGTAGGTACATTTGGGAAAATGTCCCAATTTCTCTCTCCTCTTCTCACTTTCCCCCATTATCCTTAGGTTATGTCAGTTGCTCCAAAATGAGTTGGAAGTGTAAAGGTAGTCTGTACTTAACTTATTGGCAGGAGACAAGAGGATGGGGTGGAATCTTGCCCTTCCCTGTAGACTCAGGCAAAAGCAAACTGCTGCACTATCATTCTTGTTTAATAATATTTCCCATATTGGCCACTCTCTGATGTTGCTGGCCCACACTTCACATTTTTCATCTGTGAAATGCTGGAGGGTACAATAGCTCTACTTTTTTTACACAACAACAACAACAATCTCTATGTTTCAACCTACTTCTACCTTATTTTATATTGATTCTTACTCCCTATCTTCAATAACACAAAAGTCTTTTTCAATACAATAAACTTCTGTCCCTTAAAAAAAAGCCTCTGTTGAAGTCTGGTGTCAAAATAGTACCTCTAAGTATGATTGCACAGAGCATGTCAAATTTAATTATATTATACCCAGTCTATTGTGAATCAACCACCCTTCCTCTCTGAACCAATTCCTGTATGTTACTCTGGGCAAAGTCAAGAATAGCCTTTTCTCTTCTGTGCTTCACAATGAGCTGTTCCAAGGAGCTTTTGTTTACTGTATTCAAAATTGTCTCTCCAAATTATGTCCCTATATGACATCCAGCTCCTCTATATTTGGTGCATTACATTACCACAAATATGATTGTTTCTTAACTGGTGGTACACAATTGGTTCAGACAGCCAAGCATATCATAATCTTGGAAAATCTAACTAATTTTACACAAAAATAAAAGCCTTCTGTGGGGCAGAATGTATTTTGTATATACACTCCCCATACACCATACATTCAAAATGTCTTTAAGGTTCTAAATTGTTATTTTGGGTTAATCTTTGCCCCCACCCCTGATACCAATTTTAGGTCATCCTATTACAACCAAGAATTGGTTAGTTTTTAAACATCAAGAGAAATAAGAGATGATTGAAAAAGCGGATGGTATTGCACCTGGGACTTAACCTTTTCTGCATTCTTTTGATCATACATGTGCTTGCTGCCCAGAATTCTAGTTATCACCATGCTATTTGAATAAAAGGCTGGCATACTTATGTTAAACACTGTTTCCATTTAGAAAGAAAAACAGAACAAATGTTCTGCAAAATTACTTTCTTGCTTTTCAGTTTTTTCCCTTATGAACCTTTGTCTCCAAAACAGTATTTCCTTTTTGTTTTGCAGCACTGAAATTCTATCATGACTGATCTTCTGATGAAAATGCAGTTAGGCACCTACATTTTAAAGTCATGATTACTGAATTAAAAAGCTAATCAAACCCATCAACAGATGGAAGTTTTTAGATTTATTGAGTAAATGCCCAGTTTAACAAGCAGTTTATTAAGGTTCATTGTTCCACTTGAACAATACACATAATGCCTTTTCAAATGATTATGGGCTACTTCACATAATAGCAAACTGGACAATATCTTCTTCATTGGAGCTTGGAGGTAGTACATTACAAGTAATTACAACTTACTTGTAACACCTTATTTCTGGAAGTAATGAGAGGGCAACAATTTCATATTTTTCCATATAACATAATAATTTACTTGCTTGCTTATTTAATTTATATCCTACCTTTCCCCCAATATGGGAACCAAGGTTCACAATATGAGTTAAACCAAAATACAGTCAAAATAATGGCTAAACAAAGATTTTTAAATATTTTCCAATCATATTAAAAACATTAACTTAGAACAGTTTTAAAGGCTGGTAAAATATAGTTATAACTATGGGGGATGCAGACGGATGGCCCTGGGCTGCCTTGGGAAGCGGAGGATTGGGGGCCCATGCCTTGGCCCCAATCCTCCCTTTTGCCGGCCCGGAAAAGAGCAGCAAAATGCCACTCCTTTCAGAGTCAGCAAAAAGGATGCACCAAGAGTCGCCACATGGCTCTTCTGCACCCTTTCTGGTGCAGCGCATCAAGACGCTGTGCCAGGAGGACGTTCTGATGCCATGCACCATGTGTAATGGCGCGCAGTGTCAGGATGTCCTCAGGGAGGGGTTGTGGCAGCCGGCGTGCAGCTGCCCCTCCCCATCCCTGCCTCGAGGACGCCGCAAAGGGCCCGTCTGCAAAGGCCCATGAGAAAAAAATCAAATACATATGAAATATACTCCAGTTAAAAGATCTTCTGTGATAACTGGCATGCAAAGAACAGAGTAAACAGAAAAGTCTTTCTTTTCTGGTGGAAGAAGAGCAAAGAGCAAGCCAATCTAGCTCTTTGTCATTGCTTTGGGCTTATGACAAGTAACATTTATTTGATACTCCTAAAATGGTGCTTTAGCAGATGATTTGGGGGTGAGGGTGGCAATTTTTGTATTTTTAAAAGTCTTGCAAAAATATATTCCAAAAGAATAATAACATATCAATGACATGGAATTTTTCACTTAATGCAGAGCAACTATGGGAGACCTCTGAGGTCTGTGGCCCCTGTGGCCCCTGCAAAATAATAATAATAATTTACACTCCCAAATCCTCTTCATGATGTGGGGAACATTCTCTCTATTTTTAAGGTTCTCCAGGACATTTTAGGCCAAGGAGATGACCCTTCTTTTACAATAGGGAGTCAGAAAAACTCACGTCCTTCCTGTTTTGAAAAAGTATTCCTGGGCCTAAATTGTCCAGAAAAACAATTGCAGAGAATCTATTTGACCCTTGAAAACCCTGGGCCCCACAAAAACAGCCCATGGGGGCCAAACAACCTACAGACCATACTTTGTCTACCCTTGAACTAGCATGCAAGAAGTTATTCTAGAAAATAATAACAGCCAACAAGTAATAAATTACTTAAAAGAAAGAAAGAAAGCAACCCAAGATCTGTTCTACATAAAATCGGATACAAATTTCAGGATAGTGACACTAACTTACATGAAGGTTTGTCTGAAGAGAGTGAAGAATTTTCAGACAGAAATGATAATTGGAGTTGACACTTCAATTTTTGTTTATTCCCCTGAGAAGAGAGGACTGAGGCTGTATTTGAGAGATTTCTACGAGGATCTCAGGACACTGAGGGATTCTTCATTTATTCCTAGAGATTGTATAACTATCATCAATGTTATCTTGGGACTTCTAGGCCAGAGATAGAAAAGGAATTTGCATTTAGTTTATATATATATATATATATATATATATATATATATATACTAAATGCAAATTCCTTTTCTATCTCTGGCCTAGAAGTCCCAAGATAACATATATATATATATATATATATATATATATATATATATGTTATATATAGGCCAGAGATAGAAAAGGAATTTGCATTTAGTTTATATATATATATATATATATATATATATATATATAAACTAAATGCAAATTCCTTTTCTATCTCTGGCCTAGAAGTCCCAAGATAACATTGATGATAGTTATAATTTTCTTCAACTTATTGTCTGTCATCCTGTTTTAGAATATTATGTATGCATATTTTATTTCCTCTCACTAGAATGAAAGCCCCCCTTTTTTTTACAACTCAAAATGAGTATTTTTGAAAAATGTGTAAGAAAAATGTTACAAGAATGTTATGCTAAGAAAAATGGTTTAAAAAATGCAGACATTAGGGAGGAAAACTGCATGATCCATGCAAAAAGCCCAAACCCAATACATCCCACAGCTCAGTCCAAAATAAGAATGGGAGGAAAATGAAGGTGAGAAACCTAATGAAAGACTGAGCATTGTCCACATCCTTAACTAAGACTATCATTACCCATTCATTAAGAATACTTTAGCTTTCTCACTAGTATATGGAATTTTGAAGCCATAGGCGTATCTTGTGTTACACTACTATAATAAATAACTGTTAATTTGGAGTCTAAATTAATAAAAATAGGCACTTTAGTTTGGGGTGTGCAGGCCCATTTCACTCCCCATATTCAACCTGATCTCCTTTGTTGTTATTCATTTAACACCCTCTGGATTGCTGTTGTTGTTATGTGCCTTCAAGTCATTTCTGACTTATGGAGACCCTAATACAACCCTATCATGAGGGTTTCTTGGCATGAATTGTTCAGAAGAGGGTTGCCATTGCCTTCCTCTGAGGCTGAGAGCATGTGATTTGCCTAAGGTCACCCAGTGAGTTTCATGGTCAAGCTGGGAATCGAACACTGCTCTCCAGAGTCATAGTCCAACACTCAAACCACTAAATGAATTTTCTGCATTTTTTCCATAATCTTTGTAACTCCCAAAGGGGTTTGGGGATTACAAAATTGTGTACCTATGCATAGGAACATGCACCCAATAACACATACTTTTATATAAACATGGCTGATAGACATGAGGATGCTTAAAGTGTCCATTTGAGGAGAAGAATCCCAAGGAATACCAGAAATCCCTTCCCTTCCCTTCCTGCAAAGAAAAACAGTTATTAATTAGAATGTCTGCTATAGAACTGCATGAGACCTCATTAACCCAGCTAAGTTGCCAACTGCTATGAAGGGCCTGAATTTTGAAGCCAAGGTGCCATAGACAACACAATGGGCCTTTGCAGACTGCCAGAAATAGTGCAAATTGAGTCCACTTTAAGGGTTAGGGTTAGTGCTAGGGAGTCATGGGAATTGTTGGTTTTTTTTCCTGAGACACTGAGCCTTCTCTGTCAGAGAGCTCTGGTGCCACAATAAAATACAGTTCCCATGATTCCCTAACCCTAACCCTTAAAGTGGACTCAATTTGCACTATTTCTGGCAGTCTGCAAAGGCCCAATGTCTCTTGTTCCCATAAGTAGTAATGGGTCTTGTAGTAGGCTTCATACTATACTGTACAGATTTCATAGGCTATAGTAAATAATCTTTTGAAATGCAGGAGAATTCTGTGGATACCAGGGACTACAAGAAAGACAAGGTGACTGAACAAAGGATGAATCTACACTGTAAAGACAATGCAATTTTTCACCACTTTAAGTGCTAAAGTGCCATCCTATGGAATCCTGGGATTTGTACTTTTACAAGGACTTTAGACTTCTCTGCCGGTGCCTCACAAAACTATAAATCCCAGGATTCTGTAGGATGACTCCATAGTAGTTAAAATAGTGTCAAGTTCCATTATAAACCTGAGAAAAAGATAATGAGCTTACACTTGTAAACCGCTTAGACACTCCATAGCTCAGTATGAAGCGGTATATAAATGAAGCTGCTTTTGCTTTGCTATTATTTCTAAAGTGTAGATACACTCTAAGACTGTTATACTTTGGACATATCAAGAAAAGACATGACTCATTAGAAAAGAAAATAGTTCTTGGTAAGGTAGAAAAGCAGGAGGGAAAAAAGCAGACCACATTCCAGGTGGATAGACTCAATCAAGGAAGCCATAGCCCTGACTCTGCAAGACATGAGCAGGGCTGTTGTTAACAGAATGACTTTGAGGTCTCTCATGCTTAAGATGGCATTGATTTGACAGGAATTAACAACAACAATGGTAAATAAAGGACATTCTTCATTATACACAATAACCCAAACATGATGAACTGCAATTGATGCTTCTTACAGTTTTCATAAAATAGTGTCAAGTATCCAGTGTCATGTCACAGCCATAAAGATATTGAGGCACTCCCAAATGCTTTTTTGAAAAATTATCAATACCTACTGCATTTTCTCACCTACTTCCAACTCTCCCTGAACTGCTGTGAAATCAAAGAATTAGCATTCCAAAAATGTGCACATCTAATTAATGCTTTATATCAGAAGAGGCTACCAGTGCAAGTCAATTCAGCTTCTTTAGTCCCTATATCTGAAGCAACAAAAACATTATTTTTTTCTGTTATAAAAATCTGGAAAAACTGCAGCATCTAAGCAAGAAGTAGAAACTAATTTTGCTCAGAAACTCTTGTACTAGACCTATGGGGAAAGCAAAGAGAAGCAGCAAGATTGTGGACAAAGGGGGGGCTTTTGAAAGGGAACAGCTATTAGTGATAGGGGAGCAAGGGACAGAAGCCCATGCGGTTGGGTGTAGGAAGTGGGGATGGATTTGGGCTCATAGTGAGCAGTACATTAAGAAATATATAGGGACACAGGAAACTACCTTACACTGGCCCAGACCAATGGGCCATCTAGCTCAGTATTGCTACCTCTGCTTGACAGCAACTACCCAGGGTTTTCAGGTAGGATTTTTTACTAGT
Organism: Phrynosoma blainvillii; assembly: GCA_026167975.1. Classification (NCBI taxonomy): domain Eukaryota; kingdom Metazoa; phylum Chordata; class Lepidosauria; order Squamata; family Phrynosomatidae; genus Phrynosoma; species Phrynosoma blainvillii. Next base: position 254,116,081 of record JANUYF010000002.1, on the reverse strand, counting down.
CCTCTCTCTCTCTCTCTCTCTCTCTCTCTCTTCCAAGTACTAATAGGTCTGGGTTGACATTGCTTCCTAAATCAAAATGAGGGAGTGTGTTTAGGTGGATATCATACAAAACTGAATGAAAAGGCTGTTCCTTGATTTGTGAAGATATTCTAAAAAGGCAACTCAGGTGTCTATAGTTTTAGGTTATGGCTACAGATTCTAACTGCTAAATCTCAAGGTGCAAAGAAAATCCTCCCTCCCTCTAGTGTGTGTGTGTAATCATTCCAGAAAACTCCCAGATAAGAGGGAATAGATGGTGTCCTTTCCTCATAAATGGGGGAGAGAGTGGCATAAAATGATCATTCTATAGATCAGAAAGAGAACTTTCAGCTGCTCAAATGGTGGTGAATGACAATTCCCATCATCCCCTGCCACTGTGGCTCTATGCTGGCTACAGCTGAAGGGAACTGAGGGGCCATTGATCTCACTGCTATTCCCTCAGTCCTTTGGCGTCTAATAAATAAACTGGTAAATGCCAGCAAAAAAATTCCCATTAACCTATCATTATCACAAGAAGCATATACAGTGGTACCTCGACATACGAGTTTAATTCGTTCCGTAACCTTGCTCGTATGTCAAATTGCTCGTATCTCAAAGCATCTCAATTTTCCCCACTGAAATTAATTGAAATGTAGTGTGCGGTGTAGTGTGCGATTCCTCGTATCTCAAATCTTGCTCTCATCTCAAAGCAAAATATTGCTCACTCGGCGGCTCGTATCTCAAAACACTCGTATATCAGGGCACTCGTATGTCGAGGTACCACTGTATTGTTTTTGTTATCAAAGGTAGCAAAAATGCACATTAGAGATACAAATTCATATTTGCACTCTTTAAGCTCATTGAATTTACAAGGCATGCTTTGAACATGCACTGCTGTCATGTTGAAGTATATGTTACTTAGTTCTAACAAGTCTGTAAAGAGGCTGACACTACATCTGTGCAGTGTGACATATGTTACTTATGAGCAGCAAGTTCATTAACTTACCAGAAGCTGAGCAAAATAACATCTAAAGCACGTGCATGAATTGCCAAACAAGCTCCTAAAAATAATCATATAAAATCTGTTGGATGGCTGGCAATACTATGTAACTTCTTTAAGCCAATACATTATCCTAAGCTACTGTGCAACACCTCTTTGAAAGCAGTAGGTTATGGATCAACACTAGTATACAACATTGTGTATATCATTCTTCCACAACAAAGAGCAGAATTCTCTCATAACTTGGAGCTTACTGGAGTTTTTCAAATGTAATTAGGAATGGGTGATTCCAAGGGAGAAGTTAAAAAAAAACCCAACACAATTTCCTCAGTAAAGCAATGTAAATTCTATTTTGCTAATCTCCATTGAGGATCTGCATTCATTCAAAGCTGCTCTTGGGCATATTGGCAGAAAGTGCTGCTGTTTTTAAAGCACCAACATCACAGAGTGTGCTATGCATCCATGAAAATTTATTTATGGCTTTGTTGTGACTGTTGTCCAAAAACACCCATAGATCATCATAGTCTTAAATATATTTGGGAAACAAATTGGATTGATATCAATGGAATTTACATTCAAATGTATCAAAGCTGCTTGGCAATGCAGTGTAAGATCAGAAAATAGAATGCAAATCCACTGATGGCATCTAGGCCATAGCATCATATCTTAGGAAGTGGGGGGGGGGGGTATCACTGTGAATGAAGGAGAGTGTCGAGGAGGAAGAGGATCCTGTCACTACCCCTAGTACGTCAAAGGTTCGCGGGAAGTTGGAGGATGTTAACAGCCTTCCCAGGACCACAATCAGGAGTGATGTCTCACTCAAGAAGCCCATATGATGGGAATGGCCCCATCCTGCTGCAGACCCACAAAAATCAGTCGCAGGATCCCAGAGTGACTATCTGGCAGTACATAAAATATCTTTGAGCCCTTCTCATGAGGAAAAAGCATAGTCCAGATCAAGACCCCATTTACAAGCCAAGAAAGGGTAGTGCAACAACCATCCTCTATGAAACTGGGCAGTTGGAGCACAGCCCTTGTTGAAATAACTTCTTTCTTATGCTCACTGCTGGACAGCTCCCCTTCTGACATGACCTTCCTTATCTTTGGTTGCTGCCATACTGCAGAATTAATGTATTTTGGCACTGCTTTAACTTTCACAGCTCCATCCTATGGCATCCAGGGATTTGTAGTTTGTTGTGGCACCAGCGCTCTCTGGCCAAGAAGGCTAAATATCTCACAAAACTGCAAATCCCAGAATTCCACATCATTGAGCCATGCCAGTTAAAATGATGTCAAACTGCATTAATTCTGCAGTGTAGACACAACCCTTGACACACAATACTACTCCTGATTAGGAATGAGATGACCTTCATGACAGGAATGGTACAGTAATTGGAGGATAAAAGGTCACTGCAGTGCTATCTACTGTATGTGGGACCAGATAATGTGGCCATTATTAAATGTGCATCACAGTTTTAAGAGGATATTAGGAATGGTCTTGAAAATGTCACTTCCATCACACTACAGAAGATTAAAGAAAGTATCACAACTGTCCCTTGGTGCAAATTGCTACAAAAAGACAAAAAAAATTCTTCTTTTCTACAAGATAGGATTTCTTGGAACGTCTACATAAGTAACACTGACCTAGACTCAGAAACGGATATGGCATTCCAAACTAACAGCTGTTAAGAGAAATCATCCCATCACTAGACTCTCCCCTTTCCCCATTTTTGCAGTAGAAAAGAGATTTTTTAATTTATATTTTTATTTATTTATTTTATTTCTATCCCACCTTTCTCCCAAAATGGGGCCCAAGGCAGCTCACAATATAAAAACACATTAAAACAACATTTTTAAAAACAATTAAAATAACCTAATGAAAACACTAGAAGGTTAAAATTTAAACATACAAAATCTAAAACATACAAAGGTTTAAAAATAATCTAAAACAACACACACACCCCAAATAAAACCAGGCTTGTGAGATTTTAAAAAGCCTGCCTGCAAAGACATGTTTTTACCTGCTGGCAAAAGGCCAACAGAGAGGGAGGCAGTCTAGCTTCCCACTGAAGGGAGTCCCAGAGGATGGGAGCAACCACTGAGAAGGCTCTCTCTTGTGTCCTCACCAAGTGAGCCTGTGATGGTGACGGGACTGAAAGAAAGCCTTCTCCTCAGGATCTTAGGGCTCTAGCTGGTTTGTATGGGGAGATACAGTTAACTGAACCATGCAGAAGCATTTATTGGCACTTGAGGAACCATAGTTATTGCCATCATTCCTCTGTGTTTTTAAAATTGCCCTAAGGGACATCTCTAGTAGCAGACCAACAATAATTATCACACTCCACTACCTCTGTCTAATAATGGCATTAGTAACTTGGGGGGGGATGCAGACCAGGGCATCAGGGACGCCCTGGTCCGGAGCGCCACGGGACCCCGGCAGCCGGACCGCGGCGCTCCTGCGGCGTCCCTGGAAGGAGTGCAAAATCAGCGCTCCTTCCACAAGACAGGGAAAGTGCGCCCTAAAAGCATAGGGCGCACTTTCCCTGCCTTTTCCGCCGCAGCGCGTCTGGTCGCTGCAGCGGGAGGTTGCCCCGGAAGCGCCGGCCATGCGGAGGGCCAGCAGCTCCCAGGGCGACCTCAGGAAGAGGAAGGAGCACCGCTCGTGCGGTGGCTCCTCCTCTTCCGGGTCTCGCAGACTACTCTTTTAGTCGTCTGCCGAGGCCCTTGCTTGACTACCTCCAGACAACTTATACAGACAATAGCTGCATTACTAGGTAAAAGCAAAAACAACAAATAGTCAAAAATACTAACACATTTTTATTGCATAAGCTTTTGTGGACTAAAGGCTGTGGATGAAATGGATTCCAGTCCACAGTTTCTTGTGCCACCATAATGTGTTAGAATTTAAGTTGCTACAGGACTCATTGCTACTTTGCAACACTTTGTATCTCTATACATGTACTCACATACATGGCATAAATGATTAAGAAGAAATTGAATATGAAACAGAATATAAACTCAAAACATTTCTCCAAGCATAAAACACAATCCAACCAAAGTTAATGTATTTTGAGGCACTGATTCTAGTGGTATAACTGAGTTTTGCTTAAGCAACACCCACTGACATTAATGGGTATCAAAGTGATAAAGAGCAGTAACTGATGTAATTCTCCAAAGTAATATGAAGTTATTCTTCCGCAGCTGGCACAGCTCCTCCCATCATTTTTTCCCCTTATTGTTGCACTGAAGCACCTTTATGTAATGACAGCACTTTTCCATGTGTATAAAGCATTCATACCTTCTCATTCTGTCAACAATCCACCCAAACTGCCATTATTTTGCAATAGTGCCCACCAAAGACTTGAGACATCATCAGTGAGTACATCAAACATCAGTCAATTTTTTTTGACTGATTCTCAAACCACATGACTTCAGCAAGCAAGATTAGTTTTAGAAGGGCTTAAGTGACACTTCAGATGAACTAGACATGATAACAGATCCTTTTGGTTTCTATCTAGGTTTGGCTATATTAAAAGAATGACATTCCTGGAATTTGAAAATGATCCAGCACACAAAATGAATAAATAGGTTCTAGTACTTAATTACATCATTCTCACTAAAAGTATAACAAACAATATTGTGAATGACATCTCCATGGTATCATGAAGGCACAGGTACTGGAAACAGCTACTTAATAGAGTATAATAAATCTGTCTCATTAAGAAAGCTTGCTAGACTTGCAAAATAGGGACTAAACATTTCTTTATATTTGCCTAAAAGTCACAGGCCTTACAAGAATAGGTACACTATAAGTCTATGAATCTCTATTCTGAAGTAAGCCCCACTGAACACAATGGGACCTATTCCAGCCAAGTTTAAAAAAATAAAAATAAATAAACACCATTGCAGTCTTGATTTTTAGTTTAAATAAAACTAATGTATTTCTGAGATAATTTAGTTAAACACACACAAAAACATTCATCTTATTTTGGAAAAGGGGGAGGTTTCTACTATGACACATGGTTTCATCCCAGGTCTTCATGGATGAGCTCTGTCCTCAGTGAAAAGAATTCCAGCTGTGTACTAGAGGATTTGATTCACATTTTGAGATTTTTCCCTTATTGTACATTGGCTTGCAATCACCAAATGTGCTTCCTTAGTCCGCTGCATCCTCTGACATCCAGCACAATCTAGCACAATCATAACAGACTCCACTTACAGTCTTAAGGAAGAATTATTTCAGAGCTACATGTTAAATATATCATCAACTTTGTAGTCTACTACTTTTAAGCAACTGTACACAGTCTTAATGGCCAGTATACAATATGGCTTCTTTTATTTGAAAAAAGAAAATAATGTAAATGGTTAGATTAAGGCCCAGGTTAGTTGGAAAGGGTGTCAGCAAGCCAAGGGAAGAAGCTACATTTCCTAGACAAATGAGGAAATTGATACCAAAGGTGCACAATAAAGGCAGATCTCTAGAGTTAAGAATATTTATGAAGGGAAAGCATCTAGTTTATTGTTAAAGGAATGGTTCTACATTTCACTAAGGAAGGAATTGGTGGAAGGAAAAGAATGAGAAGAATATACCTGAAAAGTACATTATGAAATAGATTTTGCATGGAAGTTATGTCGTGCAGGCATTATTATTTAAAATGAGGCTATTATGTCTATAATTCTGAGGCTATCATGTCTGCCATTCACTTTCCCATCTTTGGGAAAAGCTAAACTGCACCCATTCTGGTAGCTTTCCACCGTCTCTGAGCTGGTGGAATGTTCATGAAGACATGCCAACAAACCAGCTCATCTAAAAGATACCAGAGTCTTCACTTTCCCAAAGAACAAAGTTGTATGTGTACATATGCAAATGCATATAATCTAAGGGAAGAGCTTTCTCATTATGACTTCCATTTTTCTTCTCAGCCTCATACTTCTTGAAAGAACTCTTCTCAGCCTGAGAAAACTCTTGGTATCTCTAAGGAGATTATTGCATGGCTTCCCCCCCCTCCCCCCGATCTGGGCATGGGCTGAGACCGTGTATAAATGGATGTTATCACACAGCTCTGTGCCCAGATTGGAGACATCCCGTACCCAATCAAGACTTCTCCCATACTTAGCAATGAACAGAAAAGAACCATTTTTGCTAAGTATGGGAGAAGTCTCAATTGGGTACGGGATGCCTCTGATCTGGGCATGGAGCTGTGCGATAACATCTGTTTTTAGAGTCTCAGCATGTGCCCAGATCAGGAAAAAACAGCCAGTGCGATAATCTCCTAAGAGTTGCATAAAACAGAATTTCTGAGTGTGAACCTAAGGCAAGCAGATCATACCTTTAATAGGTAGGATAATGGGAATTAGAATTCATACTATCCATAACAAGTATTCAGGGTTCAAAATACCAGGACTTGGCAACCTGGGAGAGGGGAATAGTAAAGGAAATAGTGGATTATTTCTTAGCTATCCAGAAGAAGGAGAAGACTTCAGGTTTACAGTACACAAGTACAACTCTGCAGGCAGAGAAGGAAGATAAGGAAGAATGAGAAGTTGAGCATGGGAGATAAAGGGAAAATGTTCCTTCTCAGCTTGTATCCACAGCCAATTTCTTCCTAATAAAAAAATAAATAAATCATAAGTATTTATTATTAGTTGCCATCAGCCAAGATGGGAGTTAATAATTAATTTCCATAATTAACACTTTTATTTCTGTCCACCAGATAGTATGGCAGCCTCTATTCCTCATATAAACCTAAAAATATTGATTTACTAGGACCAGTATATTACAGTATAGGACCATAGTATCATAGTAACATAGTACCATGTGGCATCATTACCAATATCATAAAGCATAGTCTATCATATACATAGGTGCAGAGTATGACTCCATGGCCACAGTCATGAAATAGGTAATACTGTCTTATGATGGAAAAAATCACATCAAACCCAGTAACAAATACTGTATTTCTAAATCAGGCTAAACTGGAAAATATGTGTCCCACATGAACATTATTGTTTTTGTGCATCTTCAAGTCTATCACTGGGTTTTCTTGGCAAGATTTGTTCAGAGAGAGGAGTTTGCATTTGCCTCCCTCTGAGGCTGAGGAAGTATGATTTGCCCAAGTTCACCCAGTGTTTACAAACAAGAGTCCCATTCTGTTTAGCAGAACTCACTTTCAAATCAGCATGCATAGGACTGCACCTTTTGCTACCCATTCTAATAAATCTTATTGTAGCATACTCTGGAGACCAACCATGGGCATTTGAGCAGATATCAGACAGAAAAGAGACAAGCAGGAAGGGAACCAAAGACTGAGAAGCTACTGCTCCATCCTTTCATAGGAAAAGGGTTTCAGGTCCAGGCAAAAAGGCATCCATACATCCTTGGAACAAACACCAGTCAGTATATTTCAAGATCATGGACACAGGGCTTTTGTAAGGCCTAATAGATGTAGGTGAGGCAGGTATAGTATCATTTCTCCAAGCCAAGGCAACCCATTCCTGCCTGGTGATAAACCTATAAACCTATGGTCCTATTATTGAAGTGACAAATCACTTCCTTTTATTACAAAAGCTTACAGCAAACTACATTCCCTTAAGGTGGACAACTCTGAGCCTTAAGAAAAAAGAAGTAATGCTAGCTGACTTGCAAAGGGGCTGAGCTGTACTGCAATATGTTACATTTTGACTTAGCCAACTCCTTTGTTGAACAGCTTAATTGGCAATTGAAGTTAAGGAAACTTCAGTGGAGTTGAAATTGACAAGAACAAAGGAAAAGGTCATCTTTCACACTGGGAAGGAGTCATCAGTTTCAAAATTAAGTGGCTCCTACTCAGTTCAAGAAACGTAGCAGGTCTTTTGTGCCACAAAAAATGAAAGGTTACATTGTCGTAAAATAAAATGAAACAATTCCAAAAAAGTTATTAATAAATTATTGTTGTACATTTTTAAAAAAAGAAAAAAAATGATGTCACAGATGACAATAAAAGAGAACAGATTTTTTTTAAAAAAAATAGTTCAAATCAATCAGTTACAGCTTTACAATCTCCACTCACTTCAACTGAATTCTTTGGGAGTTCTACCAAAATGAATGGAATTTGTAGCAAGTAGCATGGATGTCACTCGAGGTGATCAAAACAAAATGTGAGTTTGGCAGGCAGCCTGATCTTGTGCCTCAACTACAGTGGCATAAACAGTATGCAATCTCTGCCGCTGTTCATATGCATCCATTCGCAATTTAAAATCATGACTGTGCACAATTTCTAGCTGAGCTGCAGGTGGGTGGGATAGAAGGACCAGGAAAGTGACATGGATTATTGGCCTCTATTAGCTGAGCATTATGCTGAAAAGGCTGGCATGGATCTGGTTGTTCTACTTTGGCTGACCCAAAGCTGGGCACTCAGCTGGTGTAAGCATCCCAACTGACAGATGACTCTGAGCACAGCTAAGGCAGTGTCCATGAAATGATGATCACTGATCAAGGATGAATATGCCTCAAACCATCTAACTGCTGAATTTACAAAAGGTGTGTTGTGGTCGGGGGGGGGGGGGGGAATCTCAACTCATGTGGATTTGGAAAATGTCTTTCACCTGAATGTCAATTTTCTGAAAGGCAAGGGATAAAGCTGACATTGCTCCCTAACAGCCTCATCTTTCTCTTTTCACCATATCTCAGAGAGGGCCTTGTGCAGATGACAGAGAGGCAAGGATCTTCCTACAGTCTACCCTGAGTAAGGAATTCAGCTGAGTGTCAGGTTTGTCAGATTTGGAGAGGCTCAATGGGAAAGAAGTTGGACTTCAGATTAGGGGAGGGAAATCATCAGTTCTAGAAATGGAACAAACAAGCAAATACATTTCTTTATTGTTTATTGTTGTTGTCATTGTATACCTTCAAATCATTTCTGACTTATGGTGAACCTAAGCTGAACCTATCACTGTGTTTTCTTGGCAAGCTTTGTTCACAGGGGATTTGCCTTTGCCTTCCTCTGAGGGTGAAAAAATGTAATTTGCCCAAGGTCACCCAGTGGGTTTCCTTGGCTGAGCAGAGATTTGAACCCTAGTCTCCAAAATCTAAGTCCAGTGCTCAAACCACTACACCGTGCTTGCTCAGCATGACTGTAAATTACTATAAATTATACATAGAGCTCCTCACACAATCCCTAAAGACTGTTCTACTTTCATTGGCTGCTTGTCCAAAGATCTTCAATATCCAGGTAAACTTGAGTAGCATGCTTAACTACTCTTGTAATATCTATCTGTCTGTCTGTCTATCTATCTATCTGCCATTTCTCCCAATATAGTTAAAATCACATAGTCACACTTATAATCTGGTATATATGCCCAAAAAAAATCATTCTGCAATTTTCTGCTTCCTCCTGTCAGGTCTGATAATGGTATACAGGTTGCTGCTTCCATATTTTTTAAAATTTCTTCCAAGCTGCTCTCCATGGCATTTTAAATGGCTGGCAGCTTTTTCCTCTACTCTGCAGCAACAATTTCAACCTGAACCCCTGCTGGATGGGGTCATGTGTTCATCACAACTCCTTGGATGTGACATTTTCAACTTTGTGGCTATCTTCTGGATCCTTTCACCTTGAGAACTCAAACAACCATCCTACACAGCTTGGGACTGGGCTATTTGGAATACTAGAGTTTTCCATACAAGCTTGCCAAGATCTTATGATTTGAGGAAGGCTCATTTCTTGATCCCAATAATCTTAGAGCCACATTTGGTGGGAATGGAAGAGAAAGCCTTCTAGATACTACTTCTCAGCTTGGGAATTCCTCACAAAGATAGACTGTCCCCTTTCCACACTCTGAGTCAGACCTTTGGCCTTTAAGCTTGCTGGTTGTTGAATTGGATCTTTTTTGGTTGTTGTTTTTTTACCTTTTCAATGTTTCAGTTGTACTTATTTATATTTGAGTTATTATTCAGATGACTTGAGTGCCATCATTTTGGCAGGAAGGTGGGATATAAACGTAATAAATGCATACGTTTAAATGAACTGCCAAGGGGATGCTGAAGAGCCTATGTGTGTTTAGGTGAATCAGAGCTGTTTCCATGTGACAACTTCACCATAATGGCTACTCTTTGCGGGGAGGGGGGGGGGAGCTTCTTGAGAATTCTTGAGAAGTGTATTTCAAATGTAATGGCAATCAATCAATCAAGCAAAGACATATGCTTATCCTCTGAGGGCCCTTTCTTGCTATGTAATTACAGCATTATATTTCCACATTGCCTTCCATGGCTGCATCCTGTGGAATCTTGGGATATGTAGTTTGGTCAGAGGCATCAGAGGAACCTTTTGGCGCAGAATTCAAAAGGCCCTCCCTAAAGTGTAAATCCCAGGATTCCATAAGACTGCCATGGCAGTTAAAGAGGAATCATAGTGCTATCATTCTGTACTGTGAAAGGGCCCTGTGAATCTTTTCTTTTTCCATAGACTCTCTCTTTCTTCTTCCCTTATCTTTTCCCACCCTCAAATCCCTGCATCATGCTTCCCACTTGAGCCAGTAGTCATTATGGCCCATGATCCATACTCTTTTTGGGGGGTTAGTCAAGCAGCTTGCCCTCACTGAAACCTATTGCACCTGGAGTACTGATGATACCCAGCTCTATCACTCCTTTCCACCTAATTCCAAGGAAGCTGTTTCTGTCCTAAACTGGTGCCTGGCTGCTGTAATGGACTAGATGAGGGCAAACAAATTGAAGCTTAATCCACGCAATACAGAGGTGCTCCTGGTCAATTGAAAGACAGAGCTGGGAATAGAGATTCAGCCTGTGTTAGATAGGGTAACACTCCCCCTGAGAACTCAGGTTCGTAGTTTGGGGGTACTTCTGGACTCAGCACTGAGCCTGGAAGCCCAGTATCAGTGGTGACCAGGATTGCCTTTGCACAGATAAAATTTGTGCGCCAACTGCACCCGGAGAAGTCTTTTTGTCTTTTCTAATGATGAATGCCTTCTCGTGGTGTGGCCAAAGTACCACAACCTCAGTTTTGTCATCCTGGTTTCCAGGAAGGGTTTGGGCTTTATGTGTTCTAGAAACCATTTGTTTGCCTACTTGGTCATCCACAGTACCTTCAGCACTTTTCTCCAGACCACATCTCAGATGAGTTTATTTTCTTACATCAGCTTGCTTCACTGCCCAGCTGTCACATGTGTAAATGGTGATGGGGAATACAATGGTCTAGACCAGGGGTAGGCAACCTTTCCCCTTTAAGGGCCGAGGGACTTCAGCTCCCAGAAGCCTCAGCCATGTTGGCCAATAGTCCCATGTTGGCCAATAGCTCCTGGGATTCTGGGAGCTGAAGTCCCTCGGCCCTTAAAGGGGAAAGGTTGCCTACCCCTGGTCTAGACGATCCTCACTTTAGTGTTCAGATTTATATCTTTACACTTTAGGATCTTGTCCAGTTCTTTCATAGCTGCCCTTCCCAATCCTACCCTTCTTCTAATTTCTTAACTGCAGTCTCTGTTCTGCTCAATGTTTGACTTAGGGTATGGGAATTTCTTGACTATTTCAATTTTCTTGTAGATCTTCCATGGTAGTTGTTTTTGTTTTCTTAATGCTCAGCATCAAGCTTACATTAGCACTTTCCTCCTTTACCCTCTTCAATAATTGTTCCAGATCTTTGCTGGTTTCTGCTAGTAGTATTCTGTCATTTGCATATCTTAGGTTTTTAATGATCCTTCCTTCGTTCCTCACTTTTCTTGCCTCTGAGTCTAAGGTCCAAAACATACTGCAGAAACAATCTAGTTTGAGACCTCTATTACTGCCCTGTGCTATGAAATCCTGGGAATTGTAGTTTATTGTGGCAAAATAGCTCTCTGACAGTGAAGGCTAAATGTCTCACAAAACTACAGTTCTGAGAATTCTCTAGCATTGAGCCAGGGCAGTTAAAGTGGTCTCAAACTGGATTATTTCTGCAGTGTGTTTTAGACCAATGTCTGATTTTCATAAAATGTTTTCTGCATACGCGCTGAATAGACAGGGTGATAGTATGCAGCCTTGCCTGACCCCCTTGCTGACTGGGAACCATTCCATTTCTCCATAATCAGTTCTGACAGCAGCCTCTTGACCTGAGTATAAGTTATAGATCAGGACAATCAAATGTTGTGGTACCTCCATTTCTTTGAGAGCACTCCATAGCTTTTCGTGATCTATGCAGTCAAAGGCTCAAAAAAGCACATGCAGATTTTAGTTTGGAATTCCTTCGTGCACACCATTATCCATCATATGTTTGCAATATGATCCCTAGTGCCTCTTCCTTGCCTGTAACCAGCTTTACCGCTGGGATTTCTAGTTCCATATGTGGTAGGTGTCTTTTCTGCAGAATTTGGAACATGACTTTGCTTGCATGGGAAATTAGTGCAATTCTGTTCTGATCCTGTAGTTACTACAATCTTTTGTCTCTCCTTTTTCATGTATAGAAATGTATATTGGTCATTTCCAATGTGTGGGCCACTGCTTTGTTTTCCATATTTGTTGGCAGATTTTATTTAGCACTGAACTTGATTCTACCTCTGTGGATTCTGACAGCTCTATTAGTATGTCATCTGTTCCTGGTGATTTATTCTTCCCAATTGCTTTGAGTGCAGTTGCTTTCACTTCATTTTCCAAAAGTTGGGATTCATTGTACTCATTGAAGGGCTGTAGCATTCATGGTTCTGATTTTGTTCCTGTCTCCCTTTGCTTTTACTTCTCATCTTTCTTTAACTGCTTGAAGTGTTTCATCTGTCATCCATTGCTTCATCTCCTTCTTTTTGGCCACAGATATCACTTTTTCTGCATTCCTCTTCGACTATGTCCCTGACTTCTATCCATGGTTCTTGGTTAATATGTCAATCTGTTTTTCACACTTTCTTGAAATTCTGTTGGAATGTTTTCCAGATCATACTTTGCCATGGCTACTGATCTGGCATTCTTCTTCACCTTTATCTTTATTTTGAATATTAGCAGTTCACCTGACAATTATTCTATGAAATTCTTGCCCTAGATGGTAGCCATAGGGTTGGTGCTGTAGACTGACTGGGTAGATTCCAAGAGAGACTTCTCCTGAGAACCTTAACATCCAGGCCTAGAGAGAACATCACCTGAACAAGCAAATGATACCTTCTGCATGTAACACACACACACAAATTATCGTGCATGACACCCAAGGCCAAAGTCATTCCAGCATCGTGTTTGAATATCTATGATGTATTTCACCTCATCTCTAGCAGTTAAAGGATAACAGTAATAAATTAACAGCCTTCCCCTGCCAAGGTGATCTTGTCTCCTCATCTCCATAGCCACAAGGTTTTGAATTGACATTCTCACATACAACTAGCTTATACGAGGGGTATCATAAAGTTTTAATTATCACGTTTAAAAATTTGACAGAAAGTTTGTTTTGATTTGTAGTTATTAACTTTTCTCTACATAGTCACCATCCAGATTTACACATTTTTCCCAGCGTTTCTTGACCCTCCGATACCATTATTGTAGAAGTCATTTGTGTTGTCAAATCAGAGACCCCACAACAGATTTTTAATTTCTGGGAAAAAGAAAAAGTCACTTGGAGCAAGGTTGGGAGAATAAGGTGGATGCTGCAAAACCTCAAAGCCACATGTCCTTGCTTTGTTAACTGCAACTTGAGATGAGTGAGCTGGTGCATTGTCAGCTAGGAGATGAATGCCTCTGGAGAGTATACCGCAGCATTTCTTTTTCAGAGCATCTCGCAACTTGTCCAGAAGATTGCTGTAGTATGTGCCAGTGATGGTTTGTCTCTTTGCAAGGTAATCTGTGAGAATGACTCCATGACAGTCCCAAAAAACTGAGAGAATGACCTTGCCTGCTGACTTTTGCACCTATGCCTTTTTGGGGAGAGGGGAATTGGCATGCTTCCACTCCATGCTCATGTTTTTGGTCTCTGGATCATACTGATTGATCAAGATTAATACATGGTTACCAGACGACCCCCAAAAAATCCTCTTCATCCAGTTCCAATAGCGTCAACATCTGTCTTGAAAGGTCGCACCATGTTTGTTCCTGGAAAGAAGGTAGCAAATGTGGAACCCAGTGTGCTGACACCTTACACACATGCAGTTCATCATAAATAATTTTCCACACACTACCATAACTGAGACCAGTTTCATTCATAATCATTTGGATGGTTGCTCATCTGTCTTACAGGATTAAACACTCCATTTTTTTCACTGTGGCCACATCATCCATCAATGATGGTCTTCCACCATCATCCAGGGAGAGAAGGCAGACCGGCTCCATCAGGCCTAGCCACAGTAAGAAGAAAGACCCTCCCTCCCTCCACCATTATCAAGGGAGAGAAGGCAGGCCAGCTCCATCGGGCCTAGCCTAGGTTAAGAAGGAAAGCCCTCCCTCCAGTCCATCTGCCTTGGTTCAGGTTTAGAAGGAGAGAAGATCTTCTGGACTTATTCCCCTTCCCCAGCACCATTCCCTTCTCCTTTTGTGTCTTGTCTTTTTAGATTGTAAGCCTGAGGGCAGGGAAATGTCTAATTAATGATTTGTAAGCCGCTCTGATAGCCTTTTGGCTGAAGAGCGGGATATAACTATATAATAATAATAATAATAATAATAATAACAACAACAACAATAATAATCTTCCATCAATGATGGTCTTCCAGGTCTTGGCTCGTAGGTGAAGGACATGTGACCAGTTTGGAAATTCCTTGTGTCATAAGATGGGCAATCAGTTCCATAAACTACCACCATCTCATTATGAATTTGGTGGGCACTGTTACTCTTCAAATGTAGGAACTTTATCATGCTGCAGGCCTCAGTCTTCTCCATTTTACACTTTAGTCACTTCTGGCACAACCTGTAACAAAAATAAAGGACACAATGAGCTGATTTTCTCAACATCATGCACTTATGGATCAGTGATGACAATGACAACATTTCATCAATGTACCATAATAACTTCTGGATGATAATTATTACTTTATGATAGTTCTGCTTCTGGATTCCCCACTCCAAATATGCACCTGAGGAAGTAGGCTCTGGTCTAAGAAAGCATAGTCTCAAAGGTGCTCCAACATCCTTTTGCATGCTGATTTTCCAGAGTAATGCAGCTATGCAGTAGCTTCACTGGGGGAGGGGTGCAGAGGGTATGGCCTGCACCAGGTGACACCCCAGAAGGGGGAGTGACACCCAGTTGGTCCCCTGCCCCCCCCCACAGGGCCACCCCAGAGCCTTGGGTCTGCTCTCTGGGCTGCCTCAAGGCCTTCAGCACCCTATCTGGGGTGCTGCGAGGCCTTGGGTGCCCTGACCGGGCTGCTGCAAGACCTTGGATGTTCTGTCCGGGCTGCCTCGAGGCCTTGGGCAGGATGTCTTGGCCACTGTGAGGCCTTGGGAACCCCGTCCAGGCCACCGCAAGGCCTTGGGCACCCGGTCCAGGCTGCCACGAGGCCTTGGGCACCCCATCCAGGCTTCCGGAGGCCTTGGGCACGATGTCTGGGCCACCACAAGGCCTCGAGTCCAGGCCACAATAGGCCCGCATATGCAATTCACTGGTGCACATGTACATGTGCACTCCTGTGTGATCTGCACACCGGAGGTCCTGCCCCCCAGAAGCCCTGCCCTCCCCCCCCGTACCTGGTGTCACCAAGTCGGGGGATGCCACTGCAGCTAGGTCTTTAAATTAAATAGCTGTTTGGCACTCTTCCTGAGGTGGCCTCTTCATTTTGCTTCATGGTAAGGCTGCCTTGACTCAGGCCAAATGAGGGACAGGGATTTTAAGTGTCCACTGTCCTGATGACTTCCATCCAAATGGCTGAGTGCCTCTCTTGCCTAGGGGAGCCCTAGTTTTGTTTCCTTGCAGCCCTGTCCCTCATTCAGTGATGGCCACCCCATTTTTGTTCCCAACTGTCTGCACCCTGCCTTTGCCCATTGACCATCCCAGCGTTGCCAGCCTTCCCCAGACCTCTCGCTAGAGCCTAAGGCTACATGCACACTGGAGAAATAATCCAGTTTGGCACACTTTAACTACCATGGCTCAATGCTATGGAATTCTGGGAATGGCAGTTTGTTTCTGAGAAAGGTATCAAAGCTTTGGTGCCCCAACAAACTACCATTCCCAGAATTCCATAACATGGAGCCATGGCATTTAAAGGGCTTGTTCCCACTATGATTTAAAGCGATTTGCTGAACAGATTATATGTGCCTTGTTCACACTTATAATGGTTTCAGAACCGAATGTGCTCTGTTTGAATCATGGTGAAGTGAGGCAAATGCAAAAGAATTGCTTTTTCTGAAAATTGATCATTTGGAGGTTTTTTAAAAAAACAATTAATTCCAAAGTGTGTTCAAAATGTTCAAAGTGTGATTCGCATCACACTGGGGGGGGGGGGGGGAGTAAAGGCAGAAGGCTGGGGCTGAGAGAGTGAGTGACTCAAACCCTGCTGACAAATCTTGCCAAGAAAACCTTGCCTGAAGGTATATAACAATGTTTACCTGAAGGTATACAACAGCAACACATTTTGACAACTTTCCAAAATTCATATTTTTTTCATAACAAGATTTTTAGAGGGGGAAGCAAAACTGGGAGATTTGCTCTCACTCACCAGGCAGAGCTCCGGGATCCAGCTTTGGCAGAGGAGGGAGGAAGGAAGGGTATGAGAGTTGGGGCTGCCATGGCCTGACCACTCAACTCCTTCCCCTTCCAGGCTGAGTGTGGCCAGATCAGCCCCAAGGGGAAGTGGCGGTGGAGGAGGCTCAGGCCAAGGTGGCAGCTTCATATGAGCTGGGGAAGGGGAATCTCCTAGGGACCCATCCCAGACTCTCTACTCCTTCTTCTCCTCCTCCTCTCACTTCTGGGAAAGCTGGGGCTCCTCTGTTGGCAGTGCACTCCACTCTGCCCAGAAGGAAACCTAGTTGAGTCTTGCTACTCCAGCTGCTGCTGCTTTGGCTTCCAAAGTGAGTAACCTTCCTTTAAAAATCCAGAAGGGACCACCGTTCAGGACTCAGGAGAGCGCACTGGGCTTTTTGCATCCTGTGCATAAAGCTGGGGTGCAAAGGCAACTTGGGGCTCATTCCCTCTAGCAGGAACGAAATGTAATAAGGACATAATTCACCTCCATAGTGGGAACTACACATCGGCCTGAATCGAATCTGTGACCAGGTGTCAATGCAAATTACAAACCGGATTAAATGCAAGTGGGAATGAGCCCAAAGGTCCAAAACACTCTGAAGAAATAATCCAGTTTGAGACTGCTCTAACTGCCCTGGCTCAGTGCTAGGGAATCCTGGGAATTGTAGTTTATGGTGGCCCCAGAGCTCTCTTAGAGAAAAAGGCTAAATGTCTATAGTTCCCAGGATTCTCTAGCATTGAGCCAAGGCACTTAAAGCAGTCTTAAACTGGATTATTTCTGCAGTGTTTTTTGGACCAAAGTAGTGTCAAATTGGATTATTTCTGCAGTGCAGATGCAGCCTGAGAGAGTGAACAACTTTCCCCCACCTTTGTTGTTGTTGTTGTTAATGGGCCTTTAGTCGGTTCTGACTCATGGCGACCCTGTGGATGAGACATCTCCAAGAATCCCTGTCTTCCACTGCTTTGCCCAGATCCTGCAGCTCCTTCCCCATAACCCCTCTGATCGAGTCTATCCATCTGGTTTGTGATCTTCCTCTCTTTCTTCTACCCTCTACCTTTCCTAGCATTATTGTTTTTTCTAGTCATCCATGCCTTCTCATTATGTGGCCAAAGTATGATAGTCTCAACTTGACTATCTTTACTTCCAAGGAGAGCTCTGGTCTGATCTGTTCAAGAACCCAATTGTTTGTCTTCTTTTCTGTCCATGGTATCCAAAGCACTCTTCTCCAGTACCACTTTTCAAATGAGTTGATTTTCTTTCTGTCTGCTTCCTTCACTGTCCAGCTCTCACAGCCGTACATGTTAACTGGGAATACAATGGTCTGAACGATTCTGACTTTAGTGCTCAGTTGTATGTCTTTGCTCTTCAGTATCTTTTCCATTTCTTTCACAGCTGCCCTTCCCATTTCTAGTTTTCTTATTTCTTGACTGCAGTCTCCATTCTGGTCAGTTTGATCCTAGATATGAGAATTCTTTAACTGTTTCAATTTCCTCGTTGTCTAGATTGAATTTGTGTATTTCTTCTGTGGTCATTATTTTTGTTTTCTTTATGTTCAGCATCAGACCTGCCTTTGCATTTTCATCTTTGACCTTCCTTATTAACTCTTCCAACTCCTGAACGTCTTCTGCTAATATTATGGTGCCCATCTGTATATCTTCAGTTGTTAATGTTGCTTCCTCCTATCTTAACTCCTCCTTTTCCTGATTGTAATTCTGCTTTTCTTATGATGTTTTCAGCATATATGTTAAACAAGTAGGGGGACAGGAAGGCAGCCTTGCCTGACCCCTTTGCCTATTGGGAACCACTGTTTCCTCAAATTCTGTTCTGAGGGTAGCCTCTTGTCCTTGGTCCAGATCCCTCATCAGGGCTACCAGGTGTAGTGGCACCTCCATGTCTCTGAGTGCATGGTCTATGGCAGGGGTAGGCACCCTTTCCCCTTTAAGGGCCGAGGGACTTCAGCTCCCAGAAGCCTCAGCCATGTTGGCCAATAGTCCCATGTTGGCCAATAGCTCCTGGGATTCTGGGAGCTGAAGTCCCTCGGCCCTTAAAGAGGAAAGGGTGCCTACCCCTGGTCTATGGTATGCACTCATACCGAAGGAGCGGCAAGGACTTTCCCCCTCTTCCTTGTCATTCCTTGCCTTTCCCCCAATACCCGTCTTTTCCTCCCAGGCCTTGGGGCAGCTCAGGGAAGGGACCCCTTTCTCTGACTTCAAGGCCGAGAAGAAAAGGCTGGGAAGGCTGGGAAGGAGCGACTCCCGCAGCGCCTCAGGTGAAGCCCTCAGGAGAGGAGACGCTTCTGGCGGGTGCCTCTGCCTCTGCCTCTGTCTCTGCTGATGCCGCTGCTGCCTGCGGTCTCCTCAGGCGGCTCTCCCCCACAGACAGCCTCTCCGGCGGGCCAAGCACCCTGGGCAGGCGGCGGTGGGTGACCGGGGCGGAGGGAGAGGGTGCCCTCCTTTTCCAGGACTCGGCCGACATTTCCATTTCCACCTCCTCCTGCCCAGGAGGAATGTCACAACTCCTTCATTAGAAACATACGTCTACACTTTATGTCAGTGTTTAGAGAATTTGTGGAGGGTGACCAGGCGTCGTCCTCCTTTCCCAGGCCACGTCCTCCATTCCCACCTCCTGCCCAGGAGGAGGTGTCACAACGTCCTCCATTTTGAGCGTGACTTAAGAAGCACGCGTTTACATTTTATCTCAGTGTTTAGACTAGAGCTTTTTATTTTGTACAGGGTGACCAGGCACGTCCTCCTTTCCCAGGCCACGTCCTCCATTTCCATCTTGGGTCCCGGAGGAATTCCACAACGCACTCCATTTTGAGCATGATTTAAGGAGCATGCATTTAACATTTTACATCTGTGCTTAGAGCTTTTCTTTGGGCACGTCCTCCACGTTTCCTGATTGCCCTCCATTTTCGCGGTGCCTAGGCGGTGTGAGGACATACATCTATCTGCTCGGTTCCCCCGACCCACAGCCCCGCTGGAGCCAGAGAGTGTGACCCTTCAGTGAGAGGGAAGCGCTGCCTCCTCCCCTCAAGACCCCCCAGGGTCACATTAGCGTCTCCGGTCAGAAAGGGCCTTCCCTATCGGCGTGTGTGGCAGCGTTGGCTTCGGGGGACTGTGGCACTGGAAGTGTGTGTGTGAGAGAGAGAGAGAGGGGGGGGGGAGAAAGGCAGCCAGGGTTTGTCTGTCCAAGTGCTGTAGGGGTTTTCTCGCCCCCCCCCCACAAAAAAAAAGCCAAAGGAGGGAATTGGCAGACAGATGGGGGGGGGGGCTTGGAGGTGGAAGGGGCTAGTCAGGCGCTTGTCATGGTCACTGTGTGTGTGTGTGTGTGTGTGTTGAATGACTATAGGTTTCCTGAAGGAGCAAAGGGAGGCTTTTCCTTCAGCGACACCGTCCACGTCTCCTCTCTCTCTCTCTTGCCTGCGGCGGTCGTGTAATGCTTCCCACCACCTTCCCTTTCCCTATCCCCACCACCTCCACCTCGCTCTCTTTCCCGCAGCCAATTAATAAACCTTCCTGGGCTTAATTGAACACTCCGCCTTAATTAGAGAATTAAGACCATCTCATCCCCCCTTCCCTTCCCTCCCCTCCCCTCCCCTGCAAGCAAGGCTCCGCGTCCGTTCAATGAAGCAGCACAGATCCACGGCGGCGGCGGCGGCGGCTCCTCCGAGCGGGGTTTTGCGGGGCGAGGAAGAGGAGGAGGCGGCGGCGGCGGTGGAGGAAGAGGAGCAGGAGCAGGAGCAGGAGGAGGAGGAGGTGGTGGTAGTAGCAGCGGTGGAGGAGGAGGAGGAGGAGGAAGAGAGGAGCTGCCGGGGACGACAGCAGCAGGAGAAGCAGCAGCAATAGAGGAAGGGAGGGAGGGAGGGAGGGAGGCAGCCTTTGGGGCTTCCATGTCTCGCCAAGCCTCTCCGGACCCACTCCCCGCTCCTGGCCGCTGAGTCCTGGCCCCGCCGCCTTTGCCTTTCTGCGGCTGCTGAGGCCAATCCGGGGAAGGTAAGGAAGAAGGCTCCGGCTCCGGCTCCGGCTTCACCCGAGGCACCAAGGCAAGGCAAGGCAGGGCAAGGCAAGGCGGCGTGGCCGGTGCCCGCTTTGGGGAGGCTAGTCCGGTTCTCGCCCCCTCCTCGCCCCCCTCTTCCTCCTCCTTGGTCCCCGGGGCATTTAGCCAGGATCGTCCGTCGCCCACCCTCCGGCCCGCCTTGACCAGCCTTCCTCAGCGAGGAGGAGGAGGAGGAACAATTCCACCATAAATAATAATAATAATAATAAATAAATAAATAAATAAATAATTAAAGTCGCCCCAGAATAATATGAGAAATGAGGAAGACGTGGCCTTTTAAATCAGCTCCTTTGCATGGCCAGGGGGGAAAAAAGAAGCGGTGTCGGGATGACTTTTTCCTTCCTTCCTTCTTTCTTTCTTTTTAACCCTGTCACGTCACCCAGCAATTCCCCCCCCCCAATATTTCTGTCCATATGACCACTTCCTATCCCCCCTATTCCGCCTTAGCACCCCGGAAGAGCAGACAGCCCTGGCGCCCCTTCCAAGAAAGTCGTCATCATCATCTCCCATTTCCTCCTTCCTTCCTTCCTTCCCCTTCTATAGGCTGAGCCCTTTCCAGCCACCCATTGCAAACTGGGACCCTCTGCCCCTCCCTCCCCTTCCCCCCACCATTTGCCATTCCCAAGGAGCCGAGGAAAGTGTCCCCCACCCCCCCCCCACCCCTGCACGCCTTGCGTCCCCATTTTCACCTCTCTCCCTCCCCCCCCTCCCCGTTCCTAATCCGATTTTGCACATTTCCCCCTTGAAACCAGGTTGCAAAACTGCCGTAGCTGGCAACTCTTGAAACTTCCTCGGTGGCTAGTGTGGTCCATATTCTTATGAATCCAAAGGACAACAACAAATCCACCACCACCACCCCAAAATACCCTTAAAGCCTCATGGGGAGGGCTTTCCTTTCTTTAAGTATATACAATCTATTGCCTTCTCCCCCTTTAATTTTTTTTCTCTCTCTCTCCTTTTCCTCCCCCCCCCCCGCTTTTCTTTCCTGATTTTTTTTTTTTTTTTGGGGGGGCAAGGAAATTTGCTCCATCTCCAGCAGCAACCACTGCTCCTTTTGATGTTGTGGTACGCCGTGCGCATGCGCTCCACATTAGAATTACTGCACTGGCTAGAATAAGTTGGATCGCTTCTTCTCTTCCACGGAAACCCTAAATCAGATCGAAAGCTAAGAGGGATGCTGAGAGTCCGGAAAAAAGGTGGCTTTGGGATTTGGTCGTTGCCCTTGATCATCACCGTGGTGTGTGCCCAGACGTAAGTGATGGACCCCCCCCCCCCAATGTCTTCTTTTCCTCTCCTTCTCTATCCCCAAACCTCCCCCCCCCCCCAGCCCCAGCCCAGCCTCCCTTTCTCCCCTTCCCTTCGAGTTGCACTGTGTCAACGGGGAGGTGGAGAATGCAAACGGGGCGAGCGCAATCTATTATTATTATTATTATTATCATTATTATTATTATTATTATTATTATTATTATTATTAATCTTTTCTCCCCTTCTCCAGTGCGAATGATCCCAGCAATATGTCACTGGTCAAAGAGACCGTGGATAGACTGCTGAAAGGCTACGACATTCGACTGAGGCCGGATTTTGGAGGTAAGTCGGTGGTGGCCTTTTTTCTTTTTCTTTTTTGGAAGGTTGGGGGGGGGGGAAGAGAGAGAGAGGATGGAGGAAGCACCTCATTCCCAGCCTCTGCGCTGCCCCTTCCTTGGCTCCCTTGCCCTGTGGATGGGAGTCCAAGCGTGCTGCTGTGGGTGCAGCTGTGCCTCTGCATGTGTGTGTGTGTGTGTGTGTGTGTGTGTGTGTGTTGGGGGGGCGTTTTCTAAAGCCTGACCCAAAGTTAAGCACTCCATGGGAGGGGGGGGGGATTTTGGTGTTTTGTTTTTTTAAAGGGGGGGGGCTTTGGAGGGTGTTTCTCTGCCCGGTCCGAAGGCGCGCGTGGCGAGTGGGGCATGGCTCCGGATCGCCCGCGCTAATTGGGAAGGCGCAAATGGAGAGCCCAGCCCCAGCCTCCTGGGCCCCCAGGGGCCACTCTGGAGAACAAACTCTGCTGCTGACCGAGGCCATTTCATGCCTTCCCCAAACCCTGGGTGCGCTCTGCCTTCGGAAACCCGGTCCCTTTCCGTCTATTAAACCCCGGCGGAGCCCTTCTCCCACCCTTCACACAAACACACACAGAGAGAGACTGCAGGTTGCCTCTCTGTATTGCCTGCCTCCTCGCCCCAGGGTCGGAGGGAAGCCTTTCTCGGTCTGGACCCCTCAGGGCTGCTTTGGCCGGGCTGCTTGGCCTGAGGTCTCTCAGGCCAGCCGGTGCCAAGATACTGATATTGACACACGTGTCTAGGTGTACGTGTGAGTGTTATGTAAAGCACACCTTCGGTTGAGGGCGACCCTGCTGGCAAGTGAGCAGGGAGGGCTGGTGGCCGCTGCCACAGTCTCACAACTCCACAGCTTCCTCACAACCCTATGGCTTTCTCACAACCCTATGGCTTTCTCTCACAACCCCATGGCTTTCTCACAACCCCATGGTTTTCTCACAACCCCATGGCTTTCTCACAACCCCTTCTTAGAATCAGAGTTGGAAGAGACCACAAGGGCCATCCAGTCCCACCCCAGTTGGTCCCTTCTTGTCAGCCCCTTGCCCCGAGGGGGGAAATGGTGAAAGATCACAGTGCAGACCTTCTTGTGTTGCAGGTCCCCCTGTGGCTGTGGGCATGAACATAGACATTGCCAGTATAGACATGGTGTCAGAAGTCAATATGGTGAGTATTTTGCCCCACAGTTTCCAAGGACCTGGGAATGAAGAACCTCATGGGGTGAGGTTGTGTTATCTGTGAATGCAGGTTCTGCTTTATTTCACCTTTTTCCCAAGTTGGCACCAGTGTTGGCTCCCCTGTCTTCCAGTTAATCAAGCCATCTCTCCCCCCCCCCCCAGAGCCTGATGCTTGTATTTTCTTTACATGGGGGTGGGGGAAGATCCAATATGGAATAATTCCTCAAAGCATTGATTTAGGGCTGGTTGATACTTCTGACATACTAGGAGCAAACCATCAAAAACATCCACACGTTTTTTGGTTATGGCATTTCAGGGGCTGAAATGGTACGGTGGCTTGAATGAATGTGTGGGGCCTCTGGACAGCTACTGAAATAAAATCCTTTCTTTCAAATTAATATCTGCACGTTTAATACCTAGAGGCTTTAAAACATTATGACTTGCAGTGTGTGAAAAAGCTTGTCTGATTTATTGATAATCTTACTATTTAGCAGGTACCATTTAAGACATACAGTTAAGAGCTACTGAAAGACTTAAGGGAACAATTCTGGCTTTTTGCTTCATGCAGGAGCGCCCCCTGCTGACATTGGTTTGACTGCAGCTCAGAGTCAATATTATTTTTACATTTTCCATTGACTGGGATGCTTAATTAGATAGTTTTACGGTTGGTGTGAGTATGAACTGATATGAGAATGCTATATTCAGTCAGAAAGTTGTAATGGATTGCCTAAGTTGATTTTAAAACAATGCAATGATGTTATCTTTTAATTATCTTGCCACTTCCAAAGTGTATGTGCATACTATTGCATTCAAATATAGAAGGAAAGGCAGGTGTGTGCGTATTTTTGAATTAAATTTAACTCATATTGCACAGAGTGTAATCATATTTTAATCTGTATATGTTTAGTTTTCTAGTTTCTAAAATGCTTGGAGAAGCCACTGAAAAACCTTGACAAGTTTGTGTTTGTTAGGAAGAAAGGCCTTTCGAAGCATAATCCAAGGAAAGTTTTTAAAAACTTTTTTACATGACAAAAAGGTTATCTGTAAAATGTGTTAAAATTAATTTTAAAAAACATAAAGTTTTAAAAAGATCTCAGTTAGCCTTCTCACATGTGCTACTCAGATCACTAAAGAAGTGAACAAAGTAATTAAAAACATTGGTATTAATATGAAGTTTTTTCAAAAGCTTGTATGATTAGTAGTCATGCTTTTTTTTTAAAAAATGCCATGTTAACATTATATTCAGTGGTATTTGTTATACCAAGGAGGGGAATGTGTGGCCTTCCAGATATTGGATTACAGCTTGTATCATTTCTCTCACCATTGACTAGCTAGGGCTGCTGTAGTTGACCAGCATCTATAGAACTAAACAATCTTTGCTCCTGTGTTAAAGGATCTCAGACCAACAATAACTTAAATGTTGTAAAATGGAAGATGTGCACTGATAAGATCTCCAGTTATTATAGTGTAAGTTCACTTTAATTACTAAGTAAGTATTGCATATTACAGGTTTCTAAGGGGTATTTATATTTGTTCTGGTGACTTAGAATGTTTGATTCTTTGCCCTACTGGAATTGCATGACTTATCACGTTCAGTAAATGCTGCATGTATGGTTATGAGCGGAAGAAGTTATGTAATGGTTCTTTCCCATACAGAAGTTACTGGTGTGTTTTCCATGATAGGCAGAAGTTCCATGAAAGACTAACTTCTTTTCTAAAGCAAAGATAAATACTTGGTGTTTATGTTACATTTTTTGTTTGTTTGTTTTCGTTCAAGGTATTAGTTATATATCTAAAAAGGTACATCTCTGCTTGCCTTACTTTTTTTCTTCCTGAAATCATAAGTTCTTCGAGTATGTCTAGTGAGACGGAAGTATAAACACATTTTTTATGTGTATGGAGCATTGACTTTTAATCCCTGTGAAATCTAATATATGTTCCTAGAAGGTTTGTTTACATGGCCATCAAATGTAGAGATATTTTTGAAAACAGATTACCTTTCAGTACAATGATAATAGCAACTACCACTACCATCACTTAAGTAACACACATGTCTTATTACCTTCCACTTCTAATTTATTCAAGAGCTTCATATATACCAAATGCAGTAGTCGCTTACAAAATTGTTGTTAGTTGAAAATGTTTTCGATGTGACTGCTGATGCCAGTTTGGTGTATTTTGTTTGGTTTTCTGATCGTATTTTTAGTAAGGTCTCTTAAATGGTTTTCAGAAGTTAGTTATAAGAGTGAAACTTTCAGCATTTGTGTCCAGACAAGGAGTGGGCATTGTGTAAAAAAGAATACTCCTAAAAACATAAATGATACATACACTATATTTCACTTTGGATAAAATGATTTGGCCTTATAAGGCTTTATGTACTTAAGTGATAATGAAATGACAGAAGACGTCAGGGAACTTTGTATTTCATGAAACAGTGGATGTGGTTGTGGACAAAAACAAGAGCTCCTCTACTAACCTCAAAATACTGTGTTAAAGGGACATGGTTTATTTTTTTTTCCAGAAAATAAAACCAGGTTATAATTCACTGAGAATTTCCAGCCAGGGTCTCTGAACTCTGGCCACTTGTCTTATTATTTTTCCATGGGATTTCACTTACCGTTTTCTTGCTTATTTGACTTGTTGCATAAAAGAATGATTTTGACAATATAGGATGGAACAAACCGATCCTGATCTTGAAGCAAACTGATTACAGGATAGGGAGTAAACAGAGAACTCACATGACTTACACAAGCACCTCCTCTTCTCATTGTCAGATATATATATATTTACTGGCCTGTGGTTCAAGATTATGTCCACAGGTACACTGACCATGGCTAAAACTTTCTGGGATCAGTGTTTGAAGCTACTTTCAAATCCTTGTTAAGGTCAACCTCCATTAATCTTATCCAGGCTTACCATCGGTGTCAGTACAATACCTTGATCTTTGTTTGGGATGGAGAGCTTGTACATAACAGGAGAAGGGCTGAAGGAGAGAAACATGCAATCCTGTGGACTACTTCTGATCCCTCACTTTGGTTAAGGCTGTAAAATTGGGATGGGCAACTACCACAAGGTTGGAGTCAAGTCCTTAAGGACAATATCATTTTTGTTTTGTTTCTTGTGGGATTTTAAAGGGATTCTTAAATTAAAAAGGCATAATTCACACACACACACACACACACACACACACGTAAAATTGATTAAAATTAATTGAAATCAATTAGAAATATGTTTCCATTGACTGTTATTAAATTCATGAATTCCCCTCACACATTAGTAACTAAGAAAACCCTGCATTCATACTTAATTATTCATTTAATGAACGTGAAATGTACCTAAATTGAGTTTAGTTAGGATGACTGTTTTTATTGAACTAAATTGACTGCAATATTGACCAGATTATTGACTGTCCCATTCACTAAACTACCTTCAGTTCTTCCTATGGACTAGTGTAGTTAACTGTTTGCTATCAAATGTTAATAGGAAACTCCAATATCATTTTTTTTAAAAAAAAAGTTAAAATTTTGGTGGTGCTGAAAGGCTGAGAGGTGGGGCTAAGAGGTAGAAAAGCGAGATGTCTCTTGTTTGCCCTGCTATAATACATACTTCCTCACTTACTCAGGAAGAATTCACTTATATACTGAGATGTACCCCTGCATAGTCATTTATGGGAGTCATATATGAGGTTGTGTTTGTTGGTCTTGTTCTGGGCCTGATCAGAAGCATGAATAGTAGCCTCCAGATTACACTTTGCTTAGCAGAGAACTTCACTACATTTCAGTTATACTTATAGTCTTCTTCTTCCACCCCTATGAAGTCCATGGTAAAATATTACTATATTCCATAAGGAGTTATAAATTGGCGACTTGCACACTGCACCATTTGTATTTTGATACCACTTTTACTACATGGCCTACTATGGAATCCTGGGGTTTGTTGTTTAGTGAGGGACTTGGAATTCTCCTGCAGAGGGCTGCAGTGCTGTAGTTCAAGGAATATATGAGAGAATTTTTGGTATCTCACAAAACTACAGATCCCAGGATTCCATAAGATGGAATCAAACTGCTATAACTGCAGTTTGGGTCACCTATGCCAAGAGTGTAGAAACGTTTTTGGCCCCAAACTCTTCTTCTGGTATTGGGCCATGGATTGTACACATGGTCTCTCTGAGACACAGACTCACACATATTCCTCTGTGGGAGAAAGTGAAGAATCTTTCCTTCTCTTGACTCAGCAATCCTGATAGAGTATGCTCTTTACAGAGTGAAGAAAGGTATTTGCATGAGAATCTCTGATGGAGGGAATAGGGAGTTAGCACTAGGAAATGAGGGATTTGGTGTTGTCATTTGGGCACTCAGGTGGGAGGAGGATTACATTTCAAAATGCATTTTCCAGAAAAATTTCAATTGGTATATATTTTCCATAGAAAATTTTTCACATCCCATAGTTGTTTGGACTTTTGTAGCTCAATCAATCATATTAGGAGGAATAAATATAGAATATGAACTTCTTTTTTTAAGGGGAGAAGCATTGAGGAAACCTAGTGCTCAGGGGAACAGACTAACAAATGAACACACTGCTAAGATAGTTTCTGAATTGCAGAATCTCTTGCTTTTCAATCAGTCACAAGGCAAAATATAAATTGCCTGTGCATACAGACTCACAGTCACCCTTCAGTGAAACAGAATGCTCAACCAGTTGCACTGAATCAGATTTTTTCCTAACTTGATGGGGAACTGATAAGTACTGCAGAGAGCGAGTGAATCTGAGGTACTACAGTTATATCTCAGCAAAAGAAGTAGATATATCAGGTACAAGTTGAGTCTCTCTCATCTGAAATGCTTGGGACCAGAAATATTTTGGATTTTAGATCTATTTATTTTTGAAATATTTGCATATACATAATGAGGTATCTTGGAGATGGGATCTATCTAAATATGAAATTCAATTATGTTTTGTATACACCTTATAAACATAACCTGAAAGTAATTTCATGCATAATATTTTTAATAATTTTGTGCACGAAACAAAGTTTGTGTATACTGAACCATCTGAAAGCAAGAGGGTCACTATCTCAACCACATATATGCAGTGGTATCATTAGGGTTGGTGTCACCAGGTGTAGTAACTCATGGTGTCACCCCTCCATTGACCTCCCCCCATACCATACCATACAGAATTTTTAGTCATGTTTTTGTACTAATGCTACATTAATCACAATTTCTGCATATCACTGAATGTTGTCGTAATCGTTGTGACATAAATAACTATACATTTAAATTGCAATATCCTATTCACATAGAGCATTTACATATATATAGCTTCATGTGGCTTAAATGAAAATTTAGTAAAAAGTGATGTTTATAAAGAAAATTGTTTAAATTTTTAAACATTTTTTTAAAAAAATTAAAATTAAAATTTTAAATCTGGGGCCTCTCCTTTCTCTTATCAAGCCTCACCCTACTTACACCATCTCTTATAGCATTTTAAATGGAAACAGGTGAATGCCACAGCCCACTTCTGCCAAAACACAGATGTTTGAGGAGCAGTGGTGCCACTCCACTTTAGGGTATCACCTGGTGCGATCCACATCCCTGTACCCCCCTATTGATGCCACTGCACATGTAGACAATTTTGGATTTTGGGGTATTTTGGATTTTGGAATTCCAGATAAGAGATACTCAAACTGTATAGCTCTTTTTAGGCATGTTTTCTAAAGACAGTGTTTTTTCAGTTGTACCCATTTTTGTTAAATATAAGGAAAGTATACACTATTCACTACAATATTACAAATATCCCAATAAAATAATTTCTATCATTTTTTGTGGGTTTTTCGGGCTGTGTGCAGTTTCTTTCTGATGTTTTGCCAGCATCTGTAACTGGCATCTTCAGAGAAATAATAATAATAATAATTTCTGTATAAAGCTTTGAATGTGTTTAAATATAGCATTTCTGT
Source organism: Phrynosoma blainvillii (assembly GCA_026167975.1). NCBI lineage: Eukaryota > Metazoa > Chordata > Lepidosauria > Squamata > Phrynosomatidae > Phrynosoma > Phrynosoma blainvillii. The sequence continues at coordinate 254,086,681 of JANUYF010000002.1, read as the reverse complement.
CAAACATGTTAAATCAGATAACATTATCTAGGGAAATGGAAAATTTTACAGTTCTGCTTTCTTCCAGAAGCCCCAAATCACTTAATAAATCTCACAGAACACTGTGAGGCTCTCGTTTGTGTAACCAGACATAGAATTGGCTTGTAAGATTGTCTAACTAAATAATAATATGAAATAGATGATTTTTTAAAAAAATCTAAACTCTTTTCTTTATAGGCAGAGGAGTTTGTTTAGAAGTTCATAACTGTGTTCGACCCAAATCTAGCTCATGTAACATAGTAATCATGTAACATTATTATTTAATATTGTCTTTTGGTGCTGATGCATAGCCATAGTGTGAGAAATTATGAGGATTAGGATGTTTCTTTGATGCACCTATGAGTATCCCCCCTTTTGCTGGTAAAATATTTATGAAGTGTCTCAGTAATTCTTTTGCAGAGGTAGAAATTTATTTGAAATGGCATTCCAATAATCACAATATGACTGACATACGGGGAACAAACAAATACTTCTCCAGAACGGGATTGTTAATAACAAAATTGGCATAATTCATAGTTGTGATGAAACTGGGCAGTGACTGTGGTTAATAATGTTGAAAACTAACAAGAAGAACCTATATTTATTACCAAATTATTTCTTGCTTATCTTTCTGAAACACTAAATGTGCATTTGTTATTCTGTTGTTGCTGCATATCCAAATGATTTTCTTTGAGGTAGTGTTTTTCCTGAGTAAATTACATTTGCTGTGAAAGGGGGGAGGTGTTGCAGTAAATAAGAACAATACACCCAACAGGAAGCAAAAAGGCCACAACTTTATGAATACAGCTGACAGGGTTGACCCAAATGCATGAGGGCCGGGTCTGGCATCAACCAGTCTACCTGTTGATCGATGAACCAAGTTGAATGGTGCCATCCCACTGCACCACATGGGCTTAAAAGGGCCCACCAGCCAAACGAGGCAAGGGAGGACTGCAATTTCCACTCCTTCTGGCTTCCCAACCAATCACCAAGGCCCTCTTTCCAACCAATGGAGAGGCAGTTCTGGCTCCCGATGCATGCTGGGAGATGTAGCCCAAGCCAGAAGTGCAACTTCCCAAGGCCCTGGCAGCCAATCAGGGCCTGTAGAATTGCCCTATCACCTTCTGGGCATGGGTTGGGGCCCAGAGAAGGCCATGCAGCTTCCCCACACACCAACCAGGCTAGCCCAGTAAGTTGGGCAGGCCCATTTCTCTGTCTTTCACAAAGGAAGCATTTTGCCCATAAAAAGGCATTGATTTTGATATATGTACCTTGGATTGAGGATGTACAAGATTTTATAAGCTCCTGTAGTAAACATCTCACCACCCTCTGCCATTATATGACCTTCTTATTTATATCTTCATTATTTTAGAGTGTATGTGCTCCTTCAATACTAGTGCAGCAGTGAATCATACAGGTATGCTTATGTGTATTCAAAGAAAGTAACAAAGGATATAAATAAATACTGAATGCCGATGATGATGATGATGATAAACATTTATTTATATCCCGCCTCTCTGTAAAGTACAACTGAGGCAGCTTACATAATAAAACGAACAACCCCGTCCCCCAATAGCTCACCCCCCCCAAAAAAATATAATTAAACAATTTTAATTTAAAAACATACTTAAAGATAACAAACTACAAAAAAGTTACAATAAATGACAAATAAATTAAAATTAAAATAGCTGTAGAGGGAATCAGGGACAGACATAACTATTTTCGGTGGCTGGTTATCTACTCAGGAAAGGCCTGCCAGAAGAGATCTGTCTTAACAGCTTTTTAAAAGCTATTTAAGGTGGTAAAGTGATGGATCTCATCCGGCAAGCTGTTCCATAGTCTGGAAGCGATAGCCTAAAGGGCCCTCTGGGCAGTTGCAGATAATTAGTTTTTATAGGTAGCAATAGGTTCTTCCTAGAGGACCTTAGTGCCTTGTCAAATACCCTTTGTTATTTTGGAATGTGTCATCATAACCCCTCTTCCCATCACATATCTAAATACAGTTCATCGGAGGCCTCATACATCTATTCTCTATTGTATGAGCAAGTCCTTGTCCATTTATTCTTTAAAAGCATTGGGAAACATTATCTCCTGAAGTAAGACTCTTCCCAGGTTCACTGTGTGAAGGTGAGGTTTTATGCCTTGTTCATTTTTACCTTGTTGTCTTGTATGGGTTTTGTTTTTGTTTTGTCTGTTGTGTACCTTCAAGTCATTTCCAACTTCCAGTGATTCTAAGATGAACCTATTGTGGGGGTTTCTTGGCCAGATTTTTGCAGGGGGGTTGCCATGCTCTTCTTCTGAGGCTGAGAGTGAGATTTGAGCAAAGTATCATGTTCCTATAAATCCATAGAAGCCTGCCATCAAAGTGCTATGTGTGTGGAGGGGGTGGGGGTGGGGGAACAGATGTGGCTATGATGAAATGATATGAGATGTGAGTTTGAGTGTCATGATCTCTATAGGAATCCGACAACAAAGTAGTGTGGATGGCGATGGATGAAAATCAAAGGAAGTTGCAGATTGGGACAAATGTTTGCAACAGGAAAACGGGGGCTGTTTATGACTGTTTATGATACTGCCTTCCTTTCTTGGGAAATCATGGGGAGATAGGAATTGAGAAGGGGGCACACTTCAAAGCACCTCTGAAGTGGTGCAAAAGGTACTGGCTACAAGTGTGGAGAGGGGCTGGACAAAGGATTTTTAAAGCGTTGTTTACCTTAGAAAAACTCAGAGTTGATTCTAACCATTGTGGGGTAGTTTTGTGTGTCTTAGAATCCAGAATAAAGCAATAGTTAATTTTCACTACAATGCTGTCCTGGTTCTTCAAGTCTCTAGCTACCAAACATGACACTGAATCAACTCTCCCTTCAACATCACCTCGTTCCCAGCAACAGCCTTCAGCCCGAGGTAAAACTGATCTGGAAGAGCCTTTCTGAGGCGAGCAGAGTGGCGGCTAGATGGCCCCATCCTGAGATCAGTAAGCAAGCTGTGGTCAAGGGAGCTAGAGCAAGACAACCCCATGGAGCCAAGGGAGGCTCGGGGGGAGGGGCAGTAGACAGCTTCAGGCGGAAGCCCCGCTGGCATTGCGGTAGCATGGAGAGAAACTATCTCTGCACTATGAGGACTGGGATGACTGCTCCATGGCAAATGAGGAGGCTGAAGAAACCTCCCATGGATTGTGGGAGGAAGCCTCAAAGGACCCACTAAGCGATGCAGAGGAAAATGAGTGGTTCCATACTCCAATGCCCAGCAGGATACTGGGGCAGTGGCAAGGGATGGAAGTGGACGCAGTGGGGTGCAGTGTCCAAGGAGGTGGCGGTCCAGCTCATGAGAGGCACTGTGCCCAGGATAGTTTATAATGTGTTCTACAGTAGCTGGGCATAAAATGCTGTGTTAAAACACTGAAATTCTGGACCATGCCAATAACTATTAGGTCAGAATGCATAGGGAAGCCATTGAAATCCACAAACACTTGGACAACTTCAACAGGAAAGAAAAAATCCTTAAAGTAAACAAAGTTTGGCTACCAGTCCTGAAAAATAGAAAAATCAGCACTAAGAAAATGCCAATGAGAAACCACCCTGGGTCAGGGGCTTTCCCAGCAGACAATGATCACCAGTTAGCAGACACTAATTGTCGTTTGCATATCCTCCCACCCTGAGGCCCTGCCATCAACAACAGAACAATACACTGTTTACATGGGAATCACTTCGCCCTACCCAGGGTCTTACAGTATATATATATATACCCACTCTCTTCCATTTCAGATGCTGGTGAAATGTCAGAAAGAAACTCTTCTAGAACATGGCCACATAGCCTGAAAAACCCACAAAAAAACTACTTATAAAACTTTTCACTCCTGACGAAGATAGCAAAAAGCTAGATTTACAAGAGACCTTAGGCAGGGGTGACATAACGTCAGAGGGTTTTAGATTAAGGAAGGAGGAAAAACTAAGCCCCAAAACAATGGCACCGGGAACTCCAGAAGAAAGAGACTACCCAGATCTGAACCTCAGAGGGGGAGAAACCAAAGACCCACACCATTTAGAGACCTATGGGAGTGAGACCCAACCTCCAGAGTGCCCAAAAGACTTTGGGGACAGAGCCCCTGACTGCAAAGGGGTCCTAAAGGCAGGCAAGAAACTCTTGGAGACCCTCCGATCCACTCAAGCAAACTGAGGCTTCAGCAAGCTCCCCCCAAAAGAGCTTGCTACCCAATGCTCAGAGGGGTGAATAATTGAGGTTAAGGGAGGGGGCCCAAAAGACCAAGACTTAGAGATAAGCCAGAGAGACTTGAGCTGAAAACGTTTTCCCATAGAGCTCCAAGAGGTGGTGGCCCTCAGAGATCCAACAAACCATTTAGTCCAGAAAGCCAAACCAGAGTCAAGCCCGAAAGGGGTGATGCATCCAGATGGAAATAGCCTGATGGCTAGTTTAAAAGCTCCACCTCTGCTAGATAACAGCAAAGAGGGACACAGAGCCAGTGCACTCAATGGTTGGGAGAACAAACCAGACAAGACGCGAGTGCGAGTCAGGTCAAAACTTGAGAGGTCCAGGCTCACCAGTTCCACGATGGAATATGTGCTATACAGCGATGCTTGACCAGTTAGAAACACAGATTCCAATGAAAACTCCAGATCCCAGTTGGAAAAACACAGTGCCACCAGATTTTCAACAGAAAACCCTCCATCTAACAGAAAACACTCTGGGTGCGGCTACCAGAAAACAGAATGATAAGATGCTCTTTTTCCTGAAGGAATATCCAGACAACCAAGAGCCTGGTGCCCATGTCTGAACAGGGCCCCTAATAGCCCTTTGCTCCAATTGGAGGCTTTTGAAAGTCACTAGGGGGTGGGGGGGGGGACATTAAATGGTTTCCATTGTTCACAGCGTACACCAAGTACCTCATCTGATTGAGATGAGCCCTATAGACTGAAGGCTGAGGTGAGAAGACAAACAATGGGACTATCCAGACTTTGCGAAAAGAAAGAAATTTTTTTGCCCACGCTGACACTGAAAATTTATGAGACTTTAGGTCTGAACTGTACAGCCCAGACAGTCAGGACAAGAACATTGGACTATATGGTTTAAGCTGTGCTAAAATGACTTAACCAGGCTAAGAAAAGGGAAAAAATCAAACAAATCTTAAGTTGTGGTATAGATATACTTGATAAGTTTGGCTGGTTGATATAGATTTAGACTGTTTTGACTATTAGAGAGTTATCAGGTTAAAGATATAGTCATATTGCGTGGGCTTATAAAGAGACGCCAGAAGGGGTTGGTTGCTTTGATTGCTATTGCTATAACATTATCCATATGGGAGGGGACTGATAAGTTTTAAATATAAAATAGGCTTCAGAGGTGGCGGAGTGTCATGTTCCTGTGAATCCATAGAAGCCTACCATCAAGTGTTATGTCATGTTCCTATGAATCCATAGAAACCTGCCATCAAACTGCTATGTGTGTAGCGGGCGGGGGGGGGGGGAACACAGATGTGACTATGATGATATGATGATATGAGATGTGAGTTTGAGTGTCATGATTCCCATAGGAATCTGACAACAAAGTAGTGTGGATGGTGATGGATGAAAATCAAGGGAAATTGCAGATTGGGACAGATGTTTGCAGTAGGAAAACGGGGGCTGTTTATGACTGTTTATGATGGTGCCTTCCTTTCTTGGGAAATGGTGGGGAGATTGGAATTAAGAAGGGGGCAAACTTCAAAATGCCCTTTGAAGTGGTGCAAATGGTACTGGCTACAAGTGTGGGGAGGGGCTGGACAAAGGATTTTTAAAGTGTTGTTTAACGTAGAAAAACTCAGAGTTGATTCTAACCGTTGTGGGGTAGTTTTGTGTGTCTTAGAATCCAGAATAAAGCAATAGTTAATTTTCACTACAATGCTGTCCTGGTTGTTCAAGTCTCCATCTACCAACCATGACACAAAGTGGGTTTCCATGGCCAAGTGAGGATTTCAGTCCAGGTCGCTTGGCATCCCAGGCCTTGTCTGCAAGGGCATAAAGCCTGTCCCCCACCCCCACCCCGTTCTGGCATTGTCCTTAAACTCCAGTTTTGGTGTTGGGAGTCCAGCATGTCCTGCACCAGAACCTGGAGCCCTCCATTTTCATGCCGCAATGGCTGTCTGAGCAGGTGTTTCACTGTGTTTCTCAACCTATCCACCACTGCTATGTATCGCTCATTCTGAGGTCAGAACAAGGTGCCCATCTTGTGACTATTGTTCAGTGCCTTGTTCTGACCTCAGAAGCAAGTGACCTATGGTGCCGGTGGATGCACTGGGTGGTCCAACAGCTGTCACAGCACAGGAATGGAGGCCAAGGTAATGGGGCAGATCAGGGCAGCTGTAGATACTCTGGGATGTCCCTGTAGTGTCCTGGCCAGTGGAGACAAGACCCTAATCCAACACTCAAATCACTATATCACTCTGGCTCCAGCCTTAAAACAAGAAATTAAAGTGGGGAGTATCTCCTTGTTTTCTGATTTTTGGTTCATTGTGTATGCTGATGCTTTTGGTGCCAATGATCTTCTTCATTTTGAGTGGCAACAACATGACAAACAAGTCTTGTTTGTTTGCATATAAGTACGTTTGTTTGTTAAGACTCAAATCTAGCCACTTTGGATTCCATTACTTTTAAGTTTCTCTGCCTTCACTAATAGCAATCCAGCTTAGTGCAATTTGTTTCATTTTCTACAAGTTCCAAGCCAAAGTATAAAGCAGATTTAAAAAAAAAAAATAAACAGAATGAATCAACTGTATTTTGGAATCCTGGACAGACATACAAAAAGTTAAGTGTCTTTAAATGCATTTTTTTTTTTTACTTTATATGGTCTTGTGTATGAAAACATTCCGACAAAATAATGAGAAAGCTCTGATTAAATAGTTTGGTACTTCAGTCTCTTGTTACCCAACATTCCTGTGAGGTAGAGAATCATAGTGCTATAACACTGTAATGCAAAAGAGTTCCACAAGACTGCAGCCCTGTTTCAAGCTTCCTTTGATGCAGTCTGCTATCTCACAAGGAAGAAAAACGTAAATAAGCACAGCTGGAAATTATGGATTGGTGAAAGTAGTTTTCTTTTGAGCCAACAGATGCCACAGGAGACTGAATATTTGGCAAATATAGAGAGCTTTACAGCCAGCATGGTGTAGTGGTCTCAGCATTGGACTATGACTCTGCAGACCAGGGTTCCAATCCTGGCTCAGACATATAAATCCACTGGGTGACCTTGAGCAAGTTGCACTCTTTCAGCTTCAGAGGGAGGCAATAACAAATCCCTTCTGAAGAAACCTAGCCAAAAAAACCAAAACATGACATTTTCACCTTAGGGTCGCCGTAAGTTGGAAATGACTTGAAAGCATGCAACAACAAAACAAGAGAGCTTTGAGAGACTCAGCATGGTGTAGTGGTTTGAGCATTAGACAACAGTTCTGGAGATCAGGATTCGAATCCTCACTAACACATGGAAATCTACTGGGCTACCTGGGCAAGTTACACTCTTTCAGCCTCAGAGGAAGGCAAAGGCAAATACCCTCTAAACAAATCTTGCCAAGAAAACCCTATGATAGGTATACTTTTGGGTTATCGTAAGACAGAAACGATTTGAAGGCAAATAACAGCAAGGGAGTTCTGACTACATGGAGCTCATGGTTGAAGGCAACAGTGCCTCCAAGATGGTGTCCAAACTGGGTCTCAAAGACTCAAAGCCTAAATAAGACTGAATTCAGTCTCTGTTCTTCATTTATACACTTATGCTGTAATCCTATTTAAACTCCTATGGAATCCTGGGGTTTGTAGTTTGGTTAGAAGCACCAGAGGAGCTATCTATCTGAGGATTAGGGAAGAATACGTTCCATCATGCTTGAAAGAAGCGGCGGTTAGGCCGCTTCTGAAAAAACCTTCTCTGGACCCCCTGGATATGAAAAATTATAGGCCGGTGTCATTGCTGCCATTTTTGAGCAAGGTGATCGAGAGGGCGGTTGCTCTTCAGCTCCAAGCAGTCTTGGATGAAACCGATTATCTAGACCCATTTCAAACCGGCTTTAGGACAGGCTTTGGGGTGGAGACTGCCATGGTTGCCTTGACCGACGATCTGCGTCTGAGCATCGACAGGGGTAGTGTGACCCTGTTGGTGCTCCTAGACCTCTCAGCGGCTTTTGATACAATAGATCATGGCATCCTCTTGGGCCGCCTGAGGGAGTTGGGTATTGGGGGCACTGCTTTGCAGTGGTTCCGGTCCTTTCTCTCGGGAAGGCCCCAGAGGGTGCTGCTTGGGGACTGTAGCTCCAGTAAGAGGGAACTCACTTGTGGGGTCCCTCAGGGAGCTATTTTGTCCCCGACATTATTTAACATCTATATGAAGCTGCTGGGTGAGATAATACGGAGTTATGGTGCTGGGTATTATCAGTACGCTGATGACACCCAAATCTATTTCTCCGTGTCTCATTCGTCGGCCTCGAATTCCAATGGCATCTCCTCTCTCAATGAATGTCTTCAAGCGGTAATGGGCTGGATGAGGAAAAACAAATTGAAGCTGAATCCAGACAAGACGGAGGTGCTCACGGTAGCGGCCCCGAAACCAAGAATTGGGTTGCAACCTCCAGTCCTGGATGGGGTCACACTCTCCTCCAGTGACTGTGTTCGCAGTCTGGGGGTGCTCCTTGATCCATCACTCCTGATGACAAATCAGGTTAATGCGACGGTCAGGAGCACCTGTTATCAGCTTCGGCTGATACGCCAGCTGCACCCTTTTCTGGAAGTAAGGGATCTCGAGACTGTTGTGCACGCACTGGTAACCTCACGCCTGGACTTCTGTAATGTGCTCTACATGGGGATACCCTTGTGCTAGGTCCGGAAGCTACAATTAGTTCAAAATATGGCAGCCAGGCTTATTTCTGGAACATCTAGGAGGGACCACATCACTCCGGTCTTGAGGTCCCTCCACTGGCTGCCTATTTGTTTCCGGGCCCAGTACAAGGTGTTGGTTATTACCTTTAAATCCCTAAATGGCTTGGGCCCAAGTTATATCAGAGACCGCCTCCTCCCGTACAATCCTCCCCGTGCACTCCGCTCTTCTGGGAGGAAATTTTTAGAACCAAAAAGAGCTAGATTATCGGCAACCTCTCAGAGAGCCTTTTCTGTTTTTGCCCTCAGACTCTGGAACGGCCTGCCGGATGAGATCCGTCAGTTAACATCTTTGGATAGCTTTAAAAAGGCTGTCAAGACAGATCTCTTCCGGCAGGCCTTTCCAGACTAGATGGCCGGCCTCGGGTTGTTTGTATCGGGTTGTTTGTATCTTGGACATTATGTGGCACCGGCTCCCTCACTATATATGTAAAAGTCAAATATCTCATGGGGTATTGAAATTGTAAGTATTGATTTTAATATAATAGTGACTGTTTTTAAATTGTAATGGTTTAATACTGTTTTAAGGGTGGGAGGGAATATTTTGTATTGTTTTTTATGCCGTTAACTGCCCGGATTGGGAAACCATTGGGCGGTATACAAATAAATTTTATTATTATTATTATTATTATTATTTAAAAGCCACCTAATTCCAAATCCCAGGATTCAGTGAGATGTTGCCAGGGCAGCTAAAGTGGAATCATGGCTCTATAAGGGCATAGCATCATATGAAAGGACTCCAAGAGAAATGTTTGAATACTCATGCAGAGCTTGAAAATGTTGCTTTTTTGGACCAGTGCTCTCAACCCTCCAATACCATCCTCTTCCCAAAAAAAGGGGGTGTGGGTGGGGGAAGATTCACTCTAAAATAATTATGTCTGGAAAATAAGGAATACAATAGAGAATACTTGTTAATATATAGGAACATGGTGAATATACCATATAAAAACTTATCCATAGTGCAGTCTCTATTTGTATAAAATGAAGAGAGTTCTCATTTTGAAAACTGCCATTAATTTTGGAAATTACCAAGAAAACCCTAATGAGGAATTTTATTGATGAATTATCACAGAATTTCTGAACTCCAAGCTGGATTCTGAAATGGAAAAAAAAATGTGCATTTGCAATTCTAATGGCATGTTATGGTTGATGGTTGTTTTTAGGGGCTTCTAGGTGCCACCATGATCATAAGGTGGTATTTAGAAATAACTGCAAAGGCTTCTGTTTTCATGGTACAGATTTTGCCTTCATTTGCCTTTGCCCATACTCTGAAGATTCACTGAAGGAATGGAGAAAAACTTAAACAGTGGTCCAAAATAATCCAGTTTGAGGCCGCTTTAACTGCAGAAATAATCCAGTTTGAGGCCGCTTTAACTGCCCTAGCTCAGTGCTAGGGAATCCGGGGGAATTGTAGTTTATTATGGCACCAGAGCTCTCTGACAGGGAAGGCTAAATCCCTCTCAAAACTAGTCCTCAGAATTCCCTAGCATTGAGCCAAGGCAGTTAACACAGCCTAAAACTGGATTATTTCTGCAGTTTGTTTTGGACCAACATGAAGTTTTTGCAAAAACCAAAGAGGTTCCAACAAGAACACAGGATTGTGAAAGTTAATCTGTGTGCATGTGGATGAGTGTATAAAAATGCAATAATTTGAAATATGCAGTAATGGAGAAAGCATTCCAAAGTTCAGTTTGGCTTGTAAATCTATTTCCTTAGCTCCATCTCCCACAGTCTAGCATTTTCTCTCCTCTTCCCACACTTGCTTAGCCAGACAGCAGGCTTCTGAACATACTCAAGAAAGTTCACCACCAGAGCCAAAAATCCAGAGATCTGTAGTTTTAATTCATCATGGCTTGAGTAGACTCTGTCTAGAAAAATGAACAACCACACATGAGGTGTTCAAAATACTGCACAAAGCTTGCCATCCCAGTGGTTTCTTTTCTTTTGCTACCTCCTTGTTCATAGGTTCTGTTTGAGGAAAGTGGAAACTGAAGGAAACTGGCTGGAGATAGTTCTGGCAGCCTGGTTTCTGTCTTCTTGAGCATTCAGAGAACTCATTGATAAATCTCATGTTTTATCAAACAGCACAGGCAGTGGGGGGGGGGGGATTAGACCAAACCATAGTATAATGCTTAGAAGGCAATGAGTGCTAGTGCTTATTCCATAAAGTAGTTGGGAGAGTTCCTGTTTGCTGTTACCTTCTATTCTCTTAAGATTGCATTAGTTTGACTAGTTCTTCCCCCATCCAAATGTATCAAAATGTAAGTATCATAGCAATTAACAGTATTACAAATTTTCTTTTGACAATTTTGAGATACGATTTATTTCAAATTAACTCATTTCTTGTTGCTAATACAAACTTAATATGGTTTATTTTTTGAAACGTGGTCATTTTTTGGAAACATGGAGCATATGTAGAGACTTCATTGATTTCAGTGGGGTTTAAGCATACCTAATTCATATTACATTTAGGTCATTCATTTGAATTATTTGGTGAGGAAATTCCCTAATTAACCATAATTTCCATTTTGTCCAAATCATAGGAAATTGTGGCTTCCAGTTTTGAAAGAAGTCAAGATCCTAAATCAAAGTTTGCATTTGGATTACAATCCTATCTTTTTGTGTAACTGGAAACCATAATTTCTTAGTTTGAATTACTAAGGGAAACAGACTAATTAGGAATGTATACATTGCATTCAGTGTGTAAAGGGAAAGAGAGTGCTGTATGTAGAGGCAAAATGCGCATTTTTATCATGACTTTATAGGCTTGGTTAGGTAGTGTGAACTGGGCCTGTATTTAAATATAAAATGTTAATGCTGTGGTCAATACTTTTCTAAATTGAGACAACTTTTACATAATAAAAGCAGCAGGAGAGAGGAGTAGATTGTTATGGGAAGAGGAGAGAAATTAGTCAGTCTACAGAACTCAAGTTTACAGAAAAGGTAGTTGAGATCTTAATCTAGAGGTGTGAGGGTAATCTATCTGGTTTGACTTCTGTCACAGATACTATTGCTTAGTTATCCTAAATCTTAAGGGGAGAAGGCTCAAAGCATATCTAATTGAAGATATCTGTTAGTAGCACAGCAGTATGCCTGAAAGGCATGGATATTCCCATTTAAATCTTATTCAGGACACTTATATGCAAGCAGCATAAAAAATTAGAACAACATTTTATTTTATTGTAGCTCATTTTGTCTGGCTTCCCAGGGTTTCCCATACACAAGTACTTGAAAATCCAACATTGTATTTCTTTCATTTGGAAATTGTGCATGGATGGGTTCATTCATCAAGGCAAATAAATAAAATGGTATGAAAATAGTAATGATGGTGCATCCACCAATATAAGCATTAATTTACACATGTAAAACACAATTGCACATGTGCTAGTCTGCCACCATATGGTGCATCAGTGTGTGCAGCTGCTTTTCATAGGATGTAGAGAGGAGCCCCACGTACACGGTTACAGTTGTTTAGAGAAACAAGAGTCTCAGGGACACTGTAGTTTTTCAATGGATATCCAAGAGTGTAGGTTGGAAAAGATAGAATTCCATAGAAATAAATGTCAGGTTTTGCACATCATTACTTTAAAGGTAATTGCCATCACTTTGAATTGGGCATTAAGATTTAAGAGCTTTCTTTTATGTGACTCACTGTGACCTACAAAGTAAAATGTACATTTTGTCTGAAAAGATTTTTATGGCTTGTAGTGAAAATCCATTTTGTGTTGTATATACAAACTACTACTGAGTTAATAGGCCAAGCAGTTCTGAAGGATTACATTGCAAACTGTTGTAAATTTTGTCCTGTTTGAACAGCTTTTGGCTCAGTGTCTTCTGTAGTCTGGAAGCCTTTCAGGCTGTACCGACTGGCCAAAAGGGCTGGCATTGGGGTGGAGTGCCAACTGCATGCCGCATGCCCCAACTCCACCCCCAAGCTTCCATCATGCTGTCCTCCCATCCAGATGGCAGGCAGATCAAAAACATGCAAATGCAAGTAGATAAATAGGTACCACTTTGGTGGGAAAGTAAACAGCATTCTGTGCAATCATGCTGGCCCTATGATCAGAGAGTAGTGATGGTGTCAGGACATCCTTCTGGCACAGTGTTTTGACGCACTGCACCAGAAGGGGTGCTAAAGAGCTGCGCACCAGCTCTTAGGACACCCTTTTGCTAGCTCTGAAAGGAGCGGTATTTTGCTGCTCTTTTCCGGGCCAGCAAAAGGGAGGATCGGGGCCAAGGTGTCCGGCAGCCTTGGCCCCAATCCTCCACCTCCCGGGGCGGCCCAGGGCCACCCGTCTGCATCCCCACTTTGTCAATGGAGAATACCTTTACCTTTACCTTTATGAAAGTCAAACCTGTCAGAATCTAGCTTTCACTAGCAGTACAGCAGAAGTATGGATCAGACTATATTTTAATATGCTTTCCTAAAAATAAAGACTAACTCAAAGAAAAACAAACATACAGTTTGTAGTTTAAAAACAAACAATAATGGCTTTAATAAATATTTAAATAAAAGAGCTAAAACCTAATCTAATTGGAGATGGTTTGGGTAAAAAGAATAAATCTCACCATCTTTAATATAGCAGGAAGATGGGACAACTGATTGCTTGAAGCAGTTTAGAATCTTCAGAGTGAGCTGTTAAACTGCCTCCAGGAGTGACAGGAGTCACATGATAGATAGGATGAGAAAGATAGAGGGAATTCTCTAATTCAGGGGTAGGCAACCTTTCCCCTTTAAGGGCCGAGGGATTTCAGCTCCCAGAATCCCAGGAGCTATTGGCCAACATGGGACTATTGGCCAACATGGCTGAGGCTTCTGGGAGCTGAAGTCCCTCGGCCCTTAAAGGGGAAAGGTTGCCTACCCCTGCTCTAATTGTATAAGGAGAGACAGGAGAATGCAAACATAAATTTTCCAACAACCCCCTTCTCATTCTCCTGGACCGATGCCAAGGATGTCTGCATTCATTATCTCAGTGTTGCAGTATTCCAGTTGGACAAGTCCACTCTTGCACATCTCTTGCACTTTCTGAAAGGTGATATCAATGTTCTTTTTAAGTGGTCTTTCACTTTTAGAAATTTTGATTGATTATCTTGCATCAAGATCATTGGTTTGGGTTCTGTTATCCCGTTGTGCAACCATTTGATCTCATCACATGCTGCCTTTGCTGAAACAGACTTAGCACCATAGAAGATCAGATTTCCAGTGGTTGACTTTCTGTCTGTCAGATCTTCAGCCCAGTTTGCATCCACATAAATGATTAGCCGTGATTGGTGACAGGCTGGCAGCATCAGTTTGTGATCTGCTTTTCCTTTTAAATATCTGGCAACTCTCTTCACTGCAATGAAGTCTCTTTTTCCCCCCAAACTAATGATGCAATAGGTGTTAGGTTTAAATGGGATATAGAGTCAATGTTAAAATATTGAAATGTAAAAGATGTGTGTCTGTATTTTTCCATGCTGTGAAAAGTTGTTTTTCTGAGAGCTAGATTCACAGTTTATCAGTCCCAGGTGTGATTTAGCCAAAACAGGAGGCTAACAGGACTCCATTCTATGGGAAAGAAGGTTTGTTTATATTATGGTTTATGTAAACACATTTTTGTTATGGGAAATGTAGTCACATGATTTGTTATTGTAATTAAGGGTTGGACTAGTACACGTCACGTAATATCACCCAATCAGCTTGTAAAGGTTACACCCAGAAAGGTGGAGTCTTGTGGGACTGAGGGCTGAGAATCTGAAAGCTACTCACTTGCTTTTTGGCTTTTGAACTATAATGAACTAATAAAACCATTCTTTTGGTGATGCTACTAACACATCTTGAATCATGTAGCAGATAGATTTTATTCCTGCTTAGCCAGCTTTGGCTAAAGTGGAAATATTATTATTATTTGTTTTTTGCTTTTGTTCTTTTACAATAAAACATTATTTTAACAATAGGAGAGTTGACCATTCTGCATAAGATGCCAACAGCATTTGCTATGTCAGGTCTGGTGAAGTTGGCTATGTATAGGAGTTTTCCAACTGCAGTCCTGTACTTGTCTCCATTTTGTAAAGGTTTGGATTTCTTAATGTCCTTTAAGAATCCTACTTCCATAGGAGTTGGCATAGCATTTGCATCTTTCAGACCAAGACAGTCCAGAAGATCCAGTATCTTTTGTTTCTGATTCAGAAAGAAACTTCCATCACTGCCTCTTTGTATTTGCACTCCAGGATAGTGTGAGATGTCTCCTGAATTCTTGATGTCAATCTCATTCTTGAGATTTTGGATTATCTCTTCACTATCTGATTTGTCCTCAGTTCACAGGATCAGATCATCCACATAACTAGCGATGTAAGTCCATTTATTGTTTCTGAAACTCTTGTACACACATTTATCAACAGTGCCAGGAGTGAACCCCTATTTGATAAAAAGCTGGTTCAGTTTCTCACTCCATGCTCTCTCATCCTGCTTTAAACTGTAAATGTTCTTTTGTAATTTGCATACAAGATGTTCCTTACCATATATTTGGAATCCTGGAGGTTGTTCCATATAAAGTTATTCAGTGAGATCACTTTATACAAAAGCTGTGCAAATGTCCAAATGTTGAACATTCATTTTTCTTGTAAGCTGTGACAGCTAGGAGAGTTCTGATAGTTGTGTGACTACCCCAGCAAAAGTTTCATTGTAATCGTCACCATACTTTTGAGTGTAGCCTTTAGCCACGAGTCTTGATTTGTATCTTTGAATCTCCCTTTCTGCATCTAGCTTCATGGTAAAGACCTATCTACAGCCAATTGCTCTTTTTCCTTCTGGGAATTCTGACTTGTCTTGTTATTATATAAGGATTGCATTTCCTCATTAGCAGCTTGCACCCATTTCTCAGAATCTATCTTTGGCAGTCCCTTGATCTTTTTCCAATCAGAGGGTTTTGGAATTGTTTCTTCTGTGGTTTGATAAGAGAATCTGTCAGGTGGCGCATACCTTTATTGGAACGTTCTGACCTTCTCACCTGGACTTGGATACCTGGCTACGCTTCTTGCGCACTGTCCGGTTCCTCATCATTAAGCTGTTCCACTGCAGATGTAGTCCCTTCTGGATGCAAGAGCTCTGGAGGATGAAAGAACTCCAAGTGCTTTGGTTGCTTGTGGATGTCTTCTTCTTCAGCAAAAATTTTTTGATAAACATCTTGGTTTACATTAGATTTGGGCTGTGGTCTTTCATCAATATAAACAGCACTTGTTAATTTTATTGTGCATCCATCTGGATTTAGAATTCTGTAATCATTTCTAGCATCACCAACAAAAATTCCCTCTTCACTTTTGCAGTTAAGTTTGCTTCTTTTCTGCTTGGGAACATAGGTAAATGTTTTGTTTCCAAAATCCTTTAAATGGTTTAATTTAATTATTGGAGAGTTATATTTCAGAAGACTAGCCAAAAACAGTCCAAGTTTTGCATGTTCTGGAAAAGTGTCTCTAGCTGCTGTAATTCCAGACAAAGTTGTTATAAAGCCATTAATATTCTGATTTAAAAATTGAGGATGATGCAACTTGGTGTTAATAAGTTTGATCATGAGAGCTGTTTGATTAGAAGTACTTGGAGAATTAAATATTTTCTGTAGTTTGTCCCATATTTGGTTTGCATCAGTTAAATCTTGAGTATGGTAAGCAATGCTGGGATCTACAGATAAGCAAATATAAGCTACTGCTTTCTCTACATTTTCATCAAACTGTTGTTGATGTTTTCCTGCTTTTGTGGGTCTTCAAGTCTTATGATCTCTTGCACAACCCAATGATGTCTCCCAGAACCCTACAGTTCCGGGGTACCCTGGTTCAGAAACCCTGGCCTGTAGTCTCCTTGTCATCTACTGAGAGGGGTAGGGATAGGAGGTGGGGATAGAAACCTTCACAGTAGTGCAAATCCCTGGATATCCTCTCCCAGTGTTTTCAACCATGCTGAAGTCAATCATTTATTTTTCAGTGTTTTCTTTTTGTTTCCGCTGGGCTCTTTTCATTGCAAAGTGTATTGTGGGCTTCTGTGGGCTTGCTCTACCATTTGTGTGTTTATGTGTGTTTGGTCTTTCTGTGCTGAAGACAAAGGTTCAGGTCCACATAGGATTGAAAAGAGAATGATTTATTTTTGCTCGCATTAAATACAGTATGAAAGGCTTAAGGATTAACTTCCTTGACTTGGTAGGGCAAAAGTTTTGACAGCCTGTCAGAGTCACTTCCCATTTTCCAAGAGCATCAAACTCACAAATCTAATTCTCACCTCCACTTTTGTTTTCTGGAATCTCTAAAGGGTAAGGTACACTTTTCACTACTAAATTCCCCTTTGCAGATTATACTTATAGAATTATAGAGTTGGAAGAGACCACAAGGGCATCCAGTCCAACCCCCATGGCAGTCCAATGCCATGCAGGCATGCACAATGAAAGCACTCTCAACAGATGATCATACATCCTCTGTTTAAAAACCTCCAAAGAAGGAGACTCCACAACACATTGTAGTGTATTCCAAACAGCTCTTACTGTCAGAAAGACCTTCTTAATGTTTAGGTGGAGTCTCTTTTCCTGTAGTCTGAATGCATTGCTCCATGTCCTAATCTCTGCTATTTTGAATGAACACGATTCTGTATAGATTATCTGAAGTATAGGATATTTAAGGCAGTGATAGTCTAGTTTATTTATTGAATAGCTGATGATGCTAGAAAGGTAGAAGACAGCAGAAAGAAAGGAAGACCATATGGCAAATGGTTAGACTCAATCAGGGAGATCACAGACCTGAAACTGCAGGAACTGAGCAGATGAGGATAGGGAAACTTGGAGATGTGTCATTCATGATGTGTCATACAGGGTTACCATGAGTCAAGGATGTCTTGAGGGCAGTTAACAACAACAATAACAACAACAACCTTTATTCTTCTGTTTCACTAACTGCTGTAACACTGAAGTTTAGCATGGAAATCTACCTCCAGATACCTGGGGAGAGTGTGGTGAAACTGGATGAGTCATGGTCACATAAGACCTATAAAACTTCCTTCAGTGCATAAAAATAAAAAAATGCAGTGAATCAATAATAATAAAAATAGCAGCAGCAGGGGTAATTGTTGTTAAAGGGATATGCTGGAATGTATGTGTAGAGAGATGAAGAGAGGAAAGGGCATAAAAGGCCTGTTAGGACAATAAACCTGTGCAGATTCCAATCATGGGGAAGAAACTGGTGAAAGGATGTAAAGAGTAGAGTTGCATGAGCAGAACAACAAAAGAAGTGACTAGGATGGATGTGAGTTGATGAAGGTGGGGCAGTGGAAGACCAGAGAGAAAATAATTAAAACAGTTGAGCTGTGTCTGGGATAGGTGTGTGTGAGTGTGCACATCTGTGTTAGCCTTAATGCTAACACATTTGGGTGCATGGTATAGTGTTTGAAATGTTTCTTTCATCAGTTCTTCCACTTAACTATAAATTGCTTTTCAAATGAACTCGAGTTCAAAAAGCATTTCAAGTGATGAAAAGAAAATCTGCAGAAAAACCAGTGTGCTGAGCTACACGTTAGGCCTCGGGATCCCCCCCCCCCCTTCCTCCTTAGCTGTGTCTCCATCACTCCCCTTAGAACTGTAGTTACAGGGATTTAAAATTGTTAGTATTATTTTCTGTTTTTAATTTGTTATTGTGATTTTAATTGATATATAGTTTAATAACTTTTTAAAGGGGGAGGGAAATATATTGTTTATGTTGTATGCTTTTAATGTTGTAAACCGCCCGGATTGGTTCACCAAAGGGCGTTATAAAAATAAAATTTATTATTATTATTATTATTAATTACTGCATACTTTGCAATGTGTTCCTTCCACTTCTACCCTACCCCCAGTTGGTATATTGTTACTTGGTATAACTTTGGTAAGGAGTGGTAGAAACATTTTAATGAACATATTCAAAACGCATGGGCAAATATAGAGAAATTGTGCTAGAGGGTGGTGGTGATGATGAAGATAATCATAATAGTGATGATGTTGAGAACATTATTTCCTTTGGTGTTTAATTCCTAATAATATTTTTAATAAACCTTTTTATTCTGAATCAAAAGTATCTATGTGTTAGGTAAGGTACTCATAAATCATAGGAGGAATGAAGTGCAGGATTTCATTTTCATTAACTTTTTAATTGGATTGACTTTTTGAGAACAGAATGATGTATCAACACTTGATGCATCACTTGACATTTTGGTGATGAAGCATCTATTCTGTGATGTACAATGATAACCATCTCTTAGCTGTATGTCAATCTTTTTATTTTTAAAAAACAGAGATTGTTTGGAACAATTTTAGAGTAACATCCCTGTAAGTAATATGACCTTGCTCGTAAGGATTTTTTTTTTCATTTAAAAAATACGAATTCACTGTCCAAAGGACTCTTTTATTTGTTAGTTCTGTTATGGAAAGCACAAGGGGCAGATGGAAGGGAAGCAAAAACAACAGCTCCACTTAATGTTTAAATGCAATAGATTGTGTTTTTATATGAGAAATCAAAATTTGCTTTTGCCACATGTAAAGCATGCCTGAAATATTACAATCATCTTCATGTAGATTTCTGAAAGTGTATCTGGCTTCTGTAAACCTAAATAGCTAATACTCCAGAAGACAGGATCAAAATTCAAAATGACTTGAACAGACTAGAAAGCTGGACCAAAGCTAACAAAATGAAATTCAATATGGAGAAACGTAAGGTACTGCACTTAGGGCGGAAAAACAAAAAGCACAGATATACGATGGGGGACACCTGGCTGAATGGGACTACGTGTGAAAGGGATCTCGGAGTCCAGGTAGACCACAAGTTGAGCATGAGTCAACAGTGCTATGCAGCAGCTAAAAAGGCCAATGCAATTTTAGGCTGCATCAATAGAAGTGTAGTGTCTAGATCAAGAGAAGTAATAATGCCATGCATTCTGCTTTGGTCAGGCCTCACCTGGAATACTGTGTCCAGTTCTGGGCACCACAATTCAAAAAGGATGTTGAAGAACTGGAGTGTGTCCAGAGGAGGGCGACTAAAATGGTGAAGAGTCTGTAAACCATGCCCTACAAGGAACGACTTAGGGAACTGGGTATGTTTAGCCTGGAGAAGAGATGGTTAAGAGGGGATATGATAGTTGTGTTTAAATATTTGAAGGGATGTCATATTGAGGAGGGAACAAGCTTGTTTTCTGCTGCTCCAGAGACTAGGACCCAAAACAATGGGTGCAAGCTCCAGGAAAAGAGATTCCACCTCAACATTAGGAGGAACTTCCTGACAGTAAGGGCGGTTCGACAGTGGAACACACTCCCTCGGAGAGTAGTGGAGTCTCCTTCCTTGGAGGTCTTTAAGCAGAGGCTGGATGGCCATCTGTCGGGGATGCTTTGATTGGGAGTTCCTGCATGACAGGGGGGTTGGACTGGAAGGCCCTTGTGGTCTCTTCCAACTCTATGATTCTATTAAATAAATAAATATATTCAAATAAAGTTTTTGCAGTGTGACCGGTTGCAATCCTGAACCCATTCAGAAGGGTAGAAGCCCAGTGGACCCTGCATGTAAACATGAATAGGATTTCATTATAAAATTTGTTTTGAACAGAGGTCAAGCAAAGCAGCGCATTTTTCAGACCTGAAGACATGGGATGGAATGATTGCATCAATTGTATATCACTAATTAGAAGGTCACTGCAAGATGACACTTCTAGGTTCCATGAAGTATGGCTTGTGAAGCTTTGGCTGAGGGTTGGGATGAATTACTCCTTCTTTCTATCTGACTTTCTCTTCATACTTTAAAACTTCAATAATACCTTGCACTAAACTAGAATCTATTACATTGAAACCAGGGAATTCTGGTTTAACATCAGTTTTTGCTTTAAAAAAAAAACAACACTGAAAATTGTATTGCAAATGCAGAAAAGAACCACAAGGGGGAAAAAGGGGTAAGTATACACAACACACACATGTATAGGATATAATCAAGGATTAGGCATAGACATGTCAGTTAACAGAAAATATATATGCATTACATAGTTATATCAGTTTGATAACACATCTTATCTGTATCCTAAGGTATCCTGGAAATTGTAGTTGAATGAAGTACTTAGAATTATCTATTGCAGAGTTTTAGTGCATTCCATATCCTGAGCAGAGTGAGTGAGAAATGAATCAGATGTGCATACTTTCTCATAACAAATGAAATAATTTCCATTGTTTGATGTAACACAACTTTTAAGTCTTGTATCATCAGTTGCATTTGTTGCACTCTTTGGAAAAAAGGCAGAATGGTGAAATGTATTTTCTAAAATGCTTTGCAGCTTACTTTGCGTCAGTAGGTCAACAGAAGCCAGCCTGTTGGTGATAATATGTTCTGAGAAAAAAGGCGAGATAGTAAACTGTAACTTGCTCAGGGCTTGACAGCTCATGCTTATTAGTCATATACATGTTCTGCTTATATGCTTATATAACTATCAGCAAACAGGATTTTCCCCATTTATAATCTATATTTGCATGTATTCAAAAGTCCTAATCATTGTGAACACCTTTTGGGGTAATTTAAAATTGATAGGGTACTACATTTCTGAATTGTTTTTCTTTTTCTTTTTTTGAATTGGCTGTTTTCAAGGCTGACCTGCTGGCCACCCGATTTGAACGCAGTTCCTATTAAAAGTCTTAAAAAATGTATTCTGTGAATATGTTCTAAAGCTGAACTTTGTGTCTTTTCCAGTTCACTTGAGTTCTCACTTGCAGCCCAGAATATGTTGTCATGCTGCATTTTCTTTAATCAACTCAGTCCCCAGCTTCTGAAATAAAATGTATACCAATATGGACATAATAATAATGGACCCAAAGTGCATATAGTGAGGAGTCCAGGGTTGTTAAAGTAGTCTTTTGGTGTGGTGGTCCACAGCCTGGGAGTAGTTTCTAAGAAGGCCCTGCTTGCTTCCTCAAGAAACATGCCTCCAGTGATGGTGGAACTGAGAGCCAGGCCTCTTGTGAAATTTTTAAAGCAGACTTGTGTAGGAGAATGGTAGTCTTTGAAATATGAGATGCTAGTCAGGTTTCCATCTTCATCACTATCAGCATCTGCAAACTATGTGGTTCAGCCGTGCCATCCATTCTCTCTCTTTCCCTACAGCTCTCTCTCTCTCTCTCTCACACACACACACACACATACAGTCAGCTTCCTAGACAATATACATAGCTAGCCTTCATGACTAATATGTCAATTTCCTCACAGTTTGAAATACACAACTGGAAAACTCCTTTTTGTCAATTAAATCTGGCAGGAAATAAAAAGAGTAATACATGTTAGGTTTTCCTTTTCCAGAATGCTTGGAACTACAAGTGTTTTCGATTTTGGAATACCTGTATTTGCATATACATACATAATGAGATATTTTGGAGATGGGACTAAATTCTAAACCGAATATTAATCTATGTTTCATATACACCTTATACACATAGTGTATTTCAAAATATTCAATATTTAATACAATATTTTTAATAATTTTGTACATGAAACAAAGTTTGTATACATTGAGCCACAAGAAAGCATAAGTGTCACTATCTTAGTGACCCATGAAAAAAGTTTTAGTTTTTGGAATATTTTGGATTTTGAATTCTAGATAAGGGAGACTCAACATGTAATATCTGAAATAATTAGCTCCATCTGCTATGCATTGTTTAAATTCTTGAGCATATTGGACCATCATCCCAATCACTTGGCCAAATATAGTAGCTATGTTTCCTTTATCACTTCCCTTGATGATTTGAAGCTGCTGAATTTGTTTCCTTTTCATGTGAGGAATTGTGTCCAAGGCCTCGTTCCCATTAGGATTTAACCCAAATTGCTGATTGGGTTATATGTCCATCGTTCCCACTTGAAACTGGTTCCAATCCTACTGTGCTCGGTTTAAATCGTGATGAAGTGAGCAAATACAAAAGGACCGCTCTTTCCTAACATTTGGCTGGTTCTTTTGAAAAGACCCAAATCCAAACTGTGTTCAACAAGTGAGAACAATGGGTCGGATTCACATCAGCCAGCCCCGGGGACAGCCCCAGTGCTCTGGGGGCTGCGCTGGCTCTTGCTGGCTTCTCCTAAAAGCCCCGGTGTATCTTGGGTGGCTCCTCTCCTGCAGTGCTCCCCAGGTCACTTCTCCCCGGGGTCCAACGGGCTCAGAGTCGCCTCCGGAGGGGACAAGGAGGTGGCGGAGGAGAGCCCAGGAGCGCTCTGCCTGGGCTCCCTGGTTGAGGCAGCCAAGGGTGGGTCAGGGCAAAGAGGAGGAGAGGGAGATGGAGTGCCACTGCCACCTCTGCCATGGGTGGAGAGGGTCCCCCAGAGGGTTCCAGCAAGCAGCGGCAAGGTGAGGGGCACACCAGACGGCAGCCCATCTGCAGCAGGTGAAGGAAAAGCTGCTGGGGCCCAAGCCTTCCCACCAAGCCACCATCCCTCCTCTATTTGTTGTTGTTGTGTGCCTTCAAGTAATTTCCAATTTAGCAAGGTTTATTCAGAAGGAGTTTGCCTTTTCTTTCTTCTCCTCCTCTTCTTCTCTCCATGGCAGCTGTTCTTTCTCTCCCTCTCCCCTCCCCAAGTGTGAACAAAAAAGGGAGAAAAGGGGAGTAAACGGCCCTGGAGAGATTCGATCACAAAATAACCTGGTTTCCACACCGGGTTATTTTGTAGGGGAATGAGCCCTAATGTCCAAGAGTTCTAGAACAGTAGACTTCTTAAGGTTTGTTGTATTTTTAAAGTGCCTTTCTGCTTTCTGTTTCTACTTTATTCCTATCTGTACTCATAAGAAAGAAGGTGTGTGTGAGTCATAGTCATGTTTGCAAGACCATGGACCTAGACATCTGAGACTTGGCAAACTATGGGGGGTTGCAGACTGCCAGAAATAATGCAGATTGAGTCCACTTTTAGGGTTAGGGTTAGGGTTAGGGAATCATGGGAACTGTAGTTTATTGTGGTACCAGAGCTCTCTGACAGAGAAGGCTCAATGTCTCAGGAAAAAAAAAACAAAAAACAAAACCATTCCCATGATTTCCTAGCACTAAACCTAACCCTAAAAGTGGACTCAATTTGTACTATTTCTGGCAGTCTGCAAGCCCCCTAAAGGGAAGTTAACAGTGTACAGGTTAGGGTTCTCTGCTTTTTGAAAGACATTAATTTTAAATTCATTGAAATCAAATGCATTTTCAGCTACCTAGATAGAAGATGTCTTTAATCTTCCCATAGGTTTGAGTCCCATGGGAATAGTCCTAGGAATAAAGGTATAGAGCTGCCACTTTTAACTTCTTGTGGGGCAACTCCCCTCTTAGAGGGAACGGAATCAGAAGACTCTTCCCTTGGGGCTGGAAGGGTGCCACAGCAACATTCAGATGGGATGAGCATATTGTCTCCAGCTCTGATAGGTGTCTAACTTTACTTCAGAGGTAGAGAGAATATTTGTTGGGGAAAGGAATTCAATCCTTCCATGTCCCATAAGAGCCTTCATGAACATTTGAGATCCTCAGTAGAGGGCCTTCTGCATACCCCACCTGCAAGGCTAGGTTTGTGAGTACACAGGGCTTTTCTGCAGCAGCACCTTGACTTTTGAACTCCTGCCAATAGATGTCAGGCTGACTCCATCCCTTTTGGGTTTCTGGTAGGCAGGCATGGACTTAAAAACCAGGGATGGCTGCTCTGGTGGTAGCGGTATTTAAACTATTCTTAATGAGTTGTTTTAAAATTGTTTTATTTGTGTTTTTAACATTTTTATCTGCTGTACATCACCTGAGGGACACTTTTCAGCTGATATATAAATGTTTTTAATTAAATGAATGAATGATGAATAAGAAGCGTCTGATAACAGCAAACTAAGGACCACAGATAAGACCCCTTGAGGAGCCGTTCCTCTCAAGTAAAGATACAAGGCATGGCTAGAGTTGCCACAGACCATGGTTTCGTTCAAATAGACACTACACAATTACATCTGACACTACACAATTAGAGCTCTATAATCCCACTGTAACTGGTATGACTACATCCCATGGAATCCTGGGATTTGTAGTTTGGTCAGAAGCACTGGAGGAGGATTCCAAAAGCACCTCCATCAATTGCAAATACCAGCAATCCATAGGGTATTGCTATGGCAGTTAAAGTCAGAGGGAATGGATCATGCCAGAGGTGGCATTGATGGGCGGCACAGAGGGGGACCATATAAACAGCTGCCCAATGTTATTCCAGAGTCTCTGGAATCTGGAGCAAAAGGTACATCTTTTTAATCCAGTTTAAGGGAGGGACAGCCCAGATTTGATGTGAAATTGGCTTCACATCATGAAGACAACAATGGAATCAGGGCTTTGTCCCTCTGTTGTGAAGACAAAGCGGTGTGAAAGTGGGAGTAAACTGGTTTATTTGACCCATGTAGACATGTTTCTGGACAGATAATTGTATTGGAGCTCTAGACTTTGTCTCCTGAGAGAATCAGAGGAAAGGGGCAAGTGTTAGCAGAAGTCTTCTAAAAAGACAGCATAGAAAGCTAAGTTTTAAAATTCTAAAAAGTGAGGTGGAAACTGCAATAAGAGAAATAGAGAAAAACAAATCAACAGGAACAATGATATTCCTATTGAACTGCTGCAATCCACACTGAGAGAATCAACTCTAGTGCTAACCAACATATCTCAACAGATATGGAAAACAAAACAATGGCCAACAGATTGGAAGCAATCAATATACATCTCCATCCACAAAAAGGGAGACATAAGAGACTGCAGCAACTATAGAACCATAGCACTGATCTCCTATGCAAGCAAAATTATGCTCAAAATTCTACAACATACTCGAATCACACATGGAGAGAGAAATTCCAGAGGTCCAAGCGGGTTCAGGAAAGGAAGAGACATGAGGGACCACATTGCAAACATACGATGGCTAATGGAATGCACCAGGGAATTCCAAAAGTAAATCAGCATGTGCTTTATAGACTATAGCAAAGCCTTTGACTTCATAGATCATGAAAGGCTATGGAATGCCCTTAAAGACATGGGAGTGCCAACATATCTGATAGTCCTGATGAGGAGTCTGTACTCAGGACAAGAGGCTACTATCAGGACAGAACATGGAGAAACAGAATGGTTCCCAATTGGCAAAGGAGTCCGAGAAGTTTGCATACTTTCACCCTATCTGTTCAATTTGTATGCAGAACATATTATAAGAAAAGCAGGCTTTGACACAGAAGAAGGAAGAGTGAAAATAGGAGGAAGGAATATCAACAATCTAAGATATGCAGATGACACCATAGTACTAACAGAAAACCTTACAGGCCTGGAACACCTACTAAGGAAGATCAAAGAAGAAAGTGCTAAGGCAGGCTTACTGTTGAACATAAAGAAAACAAAAGTAATCACCATCGAGGACCTTCAAAACTTCAACCTAGACAATGAAGAAATAGAAATAGTAAAAGAATTCCCATACCTGGGCTCAAACATTGATAGAAATGGGGACTGCAGTCAGGAAATCAGAAGACTAGGAATGAGGAGGGTGGCTATGAAAGAACTAGAAAAGATTCTAAAATGCAAAGATATACAACTCAGCACAAAAGTTAGAACCATACAACCCATTGTATTCCCTATTGCCATGTATGGATGTGAGAGCTGGACAGTTAAGAAAGATAATAGGAAGAAAATCAATTCATTTGAAATGTGGTGCTGGAAAAGAGTGCTGAGGATCCCATGGACAGCCAAAAGGACAAACAAGTGGGTCCTAGAGCAGATCAAACTGGAAATTTGGACACATCATGAGAAGGGAGGGCTCTTTGGAAAAAACAAAGAGTGAAGTAGGAAGAGAGGAAGGCCACATGTGAGATGGATGGATTCTATTGAGTTCACGGGTATCAAGGGGTTGCAGGAATTAAGCAGAGCAGTGGAGGACAGAGGGTCTTGGAGATGTCTCATCCATAGGGCCGCCATGAGTCAAGATTGACTCGAGGGCAGTTAACAACAACAAATAGAAAGCTGGCCTAGCTCACAATACACTCAGCTTCTTTCTGCCCTACTTTAAAATCTTGATTATTTGATACTGAAGTGTGTGATTTGTCAGAATCTGTGCTGTATAATTTGATCCCTTAAACTCTCCTGCGATAACCACATTTAGGCCACTGTGTAATTTGCTGAGTAGTGGGTACATGTTGACCTGCAATCCTCTTGTTCAAATCTGTTTTCTGTATTGCATATTTAAAGGGCCATTGACCATGGGAGTGATATTGCTAAAATGCTTTGGCTGAAGATGCTAAGTAATTTTGGCAGTAGATCGTCTGCTGTATTTATAGTCTTGACATGGCATTTAATCAAGAAGACACATCCAACAGAGGAATGAATTGTTTTATCAGTGTCTGCTTTCTGACACTTCTGAGTTCACATTTTTCTTGTGTCCACTATTCAACATTTAAATCGCTTTTGGTTTACTGCCAAGATTTACAAGCATCTTTTATTCATTTTAAGGTATGACAAGATGCCAGCTTTATTTAAAATTGAGAATCAGTGATACCTGTGAGGTGTCTGCATTTATAGTTTTCAAAAAAGTAGCCATGGTAGTCTTGCAGCATAAAAAGGAGGAGGAGAGGTGGAGAAAAAATAATAATGTAGAAGCACCTTTAAGATTTTAGCATGAGCTTTCAGGAACATACACCTACTTCTTCAGATGCAGTACAGAGTGCTATTAAAGCCTCAAATTATAAAGCATATTATACACTTGTGGGGATGGGTTGGAATGTAATAGGTTCCAGAAATTGCAAATCATGTCCCTTGTCCTAAATTTTGAAAGGGCTGGGCTAGTGATACAGGTCTTTTAGATCTTTACAGTGGTCACTTAGTGTTAATGTGTAAACAACAATAAATCTGCTTACCAAAAGTCAGTTTCCTTGGGTTCAAAAATGCTTTATAACCTGAGGCTTTACTATCTCTCTGTACTGCATCTGAAGAAGTGAGTTTATATCCATGTAAGCTCATGCTAAAAAAAACTTATTTGTCTTAAAGGTGCTGCCACATTTCTGTTTTCTCTCCCTCCCTTTCTCCTTCTGGTATGAGTCAATCTCTCTCTGGGGTCACAATGAGGCCCCAGCCATGTGATTGACACCGGGTCCCTCATTTCTGACCAGCGGTAGCACTGACAAGCAACACAGTGGGACATAATAATAATAATAATAATAAATTTTTATTTGTAGCCCGCCCCTCTGCAAGGCAATCGGGGCGGGGAACAGCAGTGTTTAAAAAGAACAGAGTTAAAAACATTCCCTCTCCCCACAATCCCATCCTCCCACCCCCCACCCTATCCCCTTAAAATAAAATTAAACCATGAACTAATTAAAATACAATATCAATCAAATTAATAACTTAAATTACAAATTTTAACATGGGGAGTCAGACAAATGGAACCTTACTATGGGCTGACAGTTATTCCGGGAAGGCCTGCCGAAAGAGATCCGTCTTTACCGCTTTCTTAAAAGCAGCAAGGGTAGTAATAAGACGGATCTCGTCCGGCAGGCCATTCCAGAGCCTGGGAGCGGTTGCAGAGAAGGTCCTCTGGGAGGTCAGCGACAGCCTGGTCTTTATTGGCTGTAACAGATTCCTCCCAGAGGACCGGAGGGCGCGGGGGGGATCATATGGGGAGAGGCGGTCCCGCAGATAAGATGGACCCAAGCCATGTAGGGCTTTAAAGGTCAAAACCAACACCTTGTACTGCGCCCGGAAACTAATTGGCAGCCAATGGAGGGATTTGAGCACTGGTGTTATGTGCTCCCTCCTCGATGTTCCTGTAATCAATCTGGCTGCCATATTCTGTACCAATTGAAGTTTCCGGGTTAGGCACAAGGGTAGCCCCATGTAGAGCGCATTGCAGAAATCCAGACGTGAGGTTACCAGGGCGTGTACCACAGCTTCCAGATCCCTCATATCCAGATAAGGGCGCAGCTGGCGTATCAGCCGAAGCTGATAACAAGCACTCCTGACCACCGCATTCACCTGACTAGTCATGTGAAGCGATGAGTCAAGGAGCACCCCCAGACTGCGAACACAGTCCTTAGAGGAGAGTGTGACTCCATCCAGGACTGGAGACTGTATTCCCAAATCTGGTTTCGGGCCTGTAACTGTGAGTACCTCCGTTTTGTCTGGATTCAACTTCAATCGGTTTTTCCTCATCCAACCCATTACCGCTCTGAGACAGTCATTAAGAGGGGAGGCGCCATCTGAAGTCTGAGACGATGATCTGGTCATGGAGAGATATATCTGGGTGTCATCAGCGTACTGAAGACACCGAGCTCCATGCCTCCGAATGATCTCACCCAGCGGCTTCATGTAAATGTTAAATAACATCGGGGACAGGATGGCGCCCTGAGGGACGCCACAATTAAGCTCAATTTTGGAAGAGCAACTGTCCCCGAGCCTCACCCTCTGGGATCTGCCCGAGAGGAAGGAACGGAACCACTGCAAAGCAGTGCCTCCAATTCCTAACTCTCTCAGGCGATCTAAGAGGATGGCATGATCTATAGTGTCAAAGGCCGCTGAGAGATCCAAGAGCACCAACAAGGTCACACTACCCCTGTCGATGCTCAAGCGGAGGTCATCGGTCAGAGCAACCATGGCAGTCTCCACTCCATATCCTGTCCTGAAGCCGGTTTGAAATGGGTCAAGATAATCGGTTTCATCCAAGACTGCTTGGAGTTGGGAAGCAACCGCTCTCTCGATCACCTTGCTCAAAAAGGGGAGCAGGGAGACTGGTCTATAGTTGTTTCTATCCAGGGGATCCAGGGAAGGCTTTTTCAGGAGTGGCCTAACTGCCGCCTCCTTTAAACAAGATGGTATATTGCCCTCCCTGAATGACGCGTTGATTGTGTCCCGAAGGAACACCTTCAACGCGTCCCCCCCCTGGGCGACCAGCCATGATGGACAAGGATCGAGAGGGCAAGTCGTCTTTCTCACACTTCCAAGCAGCTTGTCCACGTCATCGGTACTCACAGATTGTAGTTGATCCAGTAAAATACCATCAACGGAGTTCCTGGATGCCTCGTCTACGGATTCTGCCAAAACAATGGCGTCTAAGTCGGCTCTTATCCGAGAGATTTTATCTGCAAAGTGAGTATTAAAGGCCTCACAGCAGGCTATCGTTGGGTTAAGTAGGGGGTTCGGCGCAGGAGGAACCTTCGTCAACTCCCCCACCACCCTAAACAGCTCTGCCGGGCGAGACTCTGCAGACGCAATGCGTGCAGAACAGAAAGATTTCCGCGCTGCACGCAAAGCCTCCCTATAGGAATCAAGATGCTTCCTAAGGCGAGTCCTGTCGGATGAGAGACGAGTCTTTCGCCATTCGCACTCTAGTCGTTGTCCAGCTCGTTTCATCCTCCTAAGCTCCTCGGTATACCAGGGCTTACGATTTGAAGCGGGCTGGAAAGGACGCTTGGGAGCGATTGTGTCAATAGCCCTAGTGAGATCGGTGTTCCAAGTATCTACTAGGGCTTCGACAGAATCACCGGCGTTACCAACCATTAAACCCTCTAAGGCTTTCTGGAAACCAATTGGCTCCATTAGCCTTCGAGGGCGGACCGTTCTAATAGGTCCGCCACCCCCGGGAGGGTGGATAGTAGCCTTTAGTTCTGCCCTGATCAGAAAATGATCCGTCCATGACAGTGCGGAGGTGTTTTTGACCTCTGCCCACGGATATTCCTGCTCCGTACTAAAGACCGCATCAAGGGTATGACCAGCACAATGCGTAGGCCCGTTAACCAATTGGGATAGGCCCATGTTAGTCATGGTATCCATGAACTCCCGAGCCGCGCCAGTTAGATCTTGCAAACTGGTTTCGAGAGGGATGTTGAAATCGCCCAGAACCAAAAGTCTGGGCGATTCCAGCAGCAACTCAGAAACCAGGGCGGTCAGCTCGGTTAGGGAGTCTGTTAGGCAACGGGGTGGCCGGTATACCAACAGAATCCCCAAACTATCCCTGGTCTTCAGGCTAAGGTACATACACTCGATGTGCGTCGTTTTCCGGATAGGCTTTCTGATCATGGTTAAAGAGTTCCTATAAACCAAGGCTATACCACCCCCCCGCCCACTTTCCCTCACCTGCTCACTGACTGAGTACCCAGCTGGGAGGGCCTGCACCCAAGTCGCGGAGCTGGTATCCCCCAGCCAGGTCTCAGTGAAGCATGCCAGGTCGGCTGCCTCATCCACCAGGAGATCGTGGATGATGTGTGTTTTGTTCTTGACCGACCTGGCATTGCAGAGGAGCAGATTAAGGGTCAGTGGAATGGCTGGAACGTTCCCCAAGTTATCCTGGGAAGCAGAGCCAACAGAAGGAGGGATAGATATCAAACATCGATCCCTCCTTCTTTTGTAACATCTGTTGGCTCTGCTGCCACCATACCTCCCCCTCCCCCACATGTGTGTAGACAGCCCACTTGGTGTCTCTACAGAGTGTGGACAGAACAGGAGGATTCCGGGGCATCTCCGGGAATAGCCTGGAGTATTCTTGCCAGTGTAGATAAGCCCTAAGCTAGAAACATCTCATTTGGTCATACCTGTTATTACTTATCTGTGGTCTATCATAGAGTGTTGGGTTATGATGAAATCTTTCAGTCTTTGCCACAACTTTTTTAAAATGCAGCTTGTCTATTCAAGAAATTATCTGTTCTTTTTCAGTGAATCTTCCTATTGCCAGGATCACTGTTCTTATCCTCTCTGTGGTTCCTGTTTGTCGCACCATATTTTTCTTTAGTGTTAAGAGAAAAATTCTGAAAGTAGCATAAATTGGTTTTAGCTATATTTTACTTTATAAATGTACTAGTTTTTTTCTTTATTTTCTAAACCCGTTTGTTTCATTTAAAATGCCTGATTAACATCTTTGGTTCTTCAAAGTTACAGTTATTATTTATTTTTCTGCAGTGTTCAGCTTTCAGCTTAATTTTTTTTCTTGAATCAGAAGTTTCTGTCTTTAGTATGCATCATAAGTCACCTATACAACTATATAACCTACTCTGTCCATTCCAAGAAATGGGAGATATAAGAAAACCCCAGAAGGACTTATGAGAAAGGTAGTTATCAGAAGATGGACAGGTTTGTGGTACCCATTGATATTCCTTCCACAGGGTCTCGATTTATCCTTAGCCAGCTACTTTCCTCCCCCTCCCCATCTAGTCCCCTAAATATACTCAGTCCTTACAACTCATCCCATGCCATGTTTCTCCCAACTTTTATGCTGTCTCCTTCCAAAACTGGGACAGAATTGCTTTGATTCCTAATGCCAACCTTTCTGACCTGCTTTGACTCAAAAGGTTTCAGTGGTGATCCATGTCCACAGTGGTATAAAGCACAATTGAAATAATCTCATTTTTAGTTATTACCATATTATATTTTCCTGAGACTGCATATCAGGAGTGGCTAAAGTGCAGTACTCCAATGGATCATGCATCAATAAATGTTGGCTAAATTGCCACTTTGTCTAGCATATGTAAAGAGTTAGGTAAATATGCATTATGATAAATATGCTTCTCAAGGCTGCAGAACTGGCCTTGCCTTCTGTAAGTTTTTTTAAAAAAATGTTGACAAGTCACCATGGCTTGGAAGGATTCTTCTATTTGTACTTGTGGTGGTGTTTTTCAGTCAGTGCAAATAAATGAAGTGACCCAGGAACAAAAGATATGAGGTGAGTTGAATAAACGAAACCAAAATTAGCAACAAGCTAAAGGCATGCAGGTTGCTTAGGGCACTATTCAGCTGACACATGATGTGATGGCAGACAACAGATTAATTTTGTTCACTAAACAAAAGTAAAGAAATCCTCCCATTTACTACATGCGGCAATCCTGAATGAGATGGTTTGAAAAGCATCATTCTCCAGCCACCTTCCCTCCAAAAAACACTCTGAAACAAAAAGATCACTCAAAAGAGATCCCATTGTGAAAGTGTGGATCTCAAATTTCCTGAAGTTCATATTTAATAAGGTCAGGTTCAAGATTCTGTTCTACTCAAGATGTTAGATTACCATAGCAGTGGTTGAAAGATTGTATTATTGCCAATTGCTGCTCTTTGTCAATGATCACTATGCATACCTTGTATGCATTTTAGCTTGCAAATGTTATAATTTAGTTTATGATAACCTATGCTAGAATAACCCTATTTTCAGGGGGATTTACAGTTTTTTTTAAAAAAATGTTCACTATAATTGGTTGATGCAGCATCCCTTTGGAACAGTGTGGGATTCTTTCACCTTCAGTTCCATCCTCTATGCTCCTAAAAACCAATTCCATACTCTGTGCTCCTAAAAACCAGTAAATAACAACAAATTTAACAAGTTTTTATACATGATTTATTTAACATTACTTTAGAAAAGCAGTTCCTATACAGTATATATGCAGTATAAAGTGGCAATAGCATGACTGAGCACATTGCAGCATTTAATACTTTGAGGCAGAGAAATTGGTAGAGATTAGGGTTTCGTGTCTGACAACTAGTAGTAAGTAGTCTCTCCTTGTCATCCTTAACCACCCATTAGGAAAAGGAAGGAAGCTGAGCTAACGGTTCTTCAACAACAAGTAGGGCTGTTGGCTGTACACTAAGCAAACAATGCTACTAGCTATTTTAAATATCAGTAAGGGATCCCTGCTGTTGTGGTGTTATTGATCAGTTGTTACCACATTGGCCCATAGGACCGTTTGCAAGTTATGCCAAAGGCTGCTTATGCCTGGAACCCCTCCAGTTCGTTTAATGCATCCTCCACTTGAGTGCTTCATTCTTAGTGTTCAGATTGATTTTAAGAGCACTGAAGACTACACAGGAATGGATGCTGCCTGTGGGAATGTCATAGAGGGAAAGAGGGTGGGGTAGGGACTCTACCAATTAATCTGAAGAGCTTAGGTTTGGAAATATTTGGGACTCGTCAGCAGTGTAATTAAAAATCAGTAGAGTTTAAAAAGACCTTAATCCAGCATGGAATTAGGGGGATACTGAAGCATTCCACAACTTTGCTTGTTTAATAATTAGAGCATCTATAAAAAGAAATGCAGACTGGATCCACAATGATCTGTTCATTTGGACAGCATCTGTGCGAAATAATTCCCTCCCTGCTATTTAGAATTATAGTGCTCTGTTTCATCAGTGATGTAACAAGAAATCTTTGGGATTTATTTCCATACTCGATTTCTCTAATACCTCAAATACATGCTTCTTCCTGAAAGTGGAATGAAAAAGTAAGATCCAAGAATTGCAGAATAATTTGTGGCATAATTTCCAAATTAGACAGCTGACAAGTGAACTGGAAGCTAAGAAAATGAAGGTGGATAAAACAAAACTAAAACAATATGCAGTTCATTTTTGAAAACTTTCTGTAGCCTAAATAAGCTTAGCAATTGCTTTTACCTGTTGAAAGTATTCCTAGTGCATTAATTTTCTCCAGCCTTCTATCTCAGCCTATTATATTTATTTATTTATTCTTAAATAACACATATGTAGTTGGTTGTTCCTCTGTTTAATATCTATTGGTGTTAGGTAGGGTGTTACTTTTAAAAATCTTTTTATGGCTCAGCCAAATTATTTTCTTTTGCTGTACTATCTGTGACATGGTAACAGTGACTGGAATCCTGTAAGTGACATATGCATATATATGTCTTCCATTGAATGTATGCCTTTGCTTTGGAACCCCTTGTATTCTGTCCATTACTCCCTCCCCCCATCTCACAGGTAGCTGTAAAAATCACGTTGGGCACCACCACAACTACGGGATGTGAGAGGGGGAGGGAAGAAGTTGACTGAGTAGTGGACACTATTTCTCATCACTTGTACAGTTCTCCAGGAATAGAGGAAGAGAATGAATGTTGCCACAGGCCTCTGGAAACGCACCTGTACACCTGTACAATCTGGATACCAGATTGCATCTGCAGAGGGGTGGGATTTATTATTATTATTATTATTATTATTGATCCTAGAGCCATAGAATGGAAGCTGGTCAGATTGTCGTTGTTGTTGTTATGCACCTTCGGGTTGTTTCTGACTTATAGCCACTCTAAGTCAACCCTATTACAAGGTTTCTGAGGCTGAGAGAGTGTGACTGCCCTGGGTCAAACAGTGGGCTTCCACAGCTATGCAGATTTGAACCCTGGTCTCCAGATTCATATATATATATATATATATATATATATATATATATATATATGTATTGCTGTGAAATAAAACGAGATAATTTTTAATGTAAATATAGAGGTAGCCCATTTACTTTAATTCTGTGCAGTATATATTAAACCAGTGAGACTGTCCCTAATGTACACTTCAGTAGGTGAAAGCAGTCAAAGCTGGCAACCATTTACATTACAAGCAAGCAAGCAAGCAGATTCATTTATATACCGCTTCATATTGCGCTATGGGATGTCTAAGCTGTTTACAACTGTAAGCTCATTGCCCCCCAACAGTTGGGTACTCATTTTAGCAACCTCGGAAGGATGCAGGCCTGAGTCTAGCCTGAGCCCTGGCTGGTATTGAACTTGCAACTTTGTGGTCTGTGAGTGAGTGGCTTCAGTATAGGCATTTAACCACTGCGCCACCAGGGCTTCACATGTATCCAGGCTTCATGCAGGCTAAACTACTTTTTGTTAGGAGACACTTTCAATATGCAACAAGAATGCAATGTGTTTTAGCTGCATTTGTAGAGTTTTGAAATATTGAGAGTTGTAGCAATTAAAGCTGCACTTCATTGTTTTATTTATCTGTTACATTTTTTTTCACAGTTAGCCATGTTGGCCATGTAGCAGAGTACAATAACATCCAAAATTCACAAAAACAGTGTAAATAACTGTTGTGGGATTTTTAAACAAAAAACCCTGCAGCATTTCTACACCAAATGTCCAGCACAGGCCAGTACAACTGCTTGCTCACAGGATAGAAATAGATTCAGAAAGACAGATGGCTTGTCAGGCCAAAGCTAGACCTGTTAGCCCCAGAGGAACAGTTGGAATTGACAAGGTTGAACCTCCAGGGTGACTTCAACACCATTATGAAAGAGTTGGTTTTTAAATCATTTTCTACATGCTTGATTCCATAGTTCATTTCTCTGTGCAGTGGACATTCTGACATTAAATAAGAAGGAAAATTAACAGGGGGCTGCATTCCTTTATGCTTTAATAAGAAGTCTCTGTAATCATTTTCAAGAAAGAGTGCTGCTGCATTATGAGGAACACATATTTATTTCAGAGTTTTTCTTCAAAAGATTTTTTTATTTTTTAAATATATTTATTGCACTTATATCCTTCCTTTCTCTCAAAATGGGATCCAAGGTGGCTGTACAATGTACAGTTTAGTACATGATAGCATGATGAATCTGTTTAGCTGGTGTAGAGCAATCCTCTGCCAGTGATCCAATTCTTTTCCTTTCCTCATTTTTGTGTCAAAAAAGTTTGATAATGAATTTGCAGTGCAGAGTATAAAATATTAATGTTTCTCATTTTAAAACATGTACTAGTTTGATTTTTCCAGATAGCTTTTCCCTATAGCAGCAACACTTGTGAAAATACTGCCCTGCATACATTTGGCTCATTAGGACTACATGCTAAAACTCATAACAAGAAAACCACATGACATGACAAGGCAATAGGCTGCATGCGTGTAGTGACAACACTGCTTTAAGGAATAGCTGAGGCTGTGTTTCTCCAAAAGCCTCGCATAACTGCATAGTGAATGAGACCAAGGAAAAGATCTTCCGAGTGATGGCACACCAGTTGTCGTAAGCTGTTCCCAGAGAGCCCCCCTCCCCACTACTTTGATGTCACTTCAGGTTCAGGCAAAGTCTTTCTTCTAATTTTTCAAGGCTTTTGAAGATATTCTTGTTTTACCTCTGCTGATTGTGCCATCCTGTTATTTCAGAATTTCCTGTTTTCTTAAGAAAAAGTCTCATCCACAGGGTTTATGGATGGGCAGTTTATATATAATATAATATAGTTTGTATGCTTTAATTGTTTTACTGTGTTTTCACTCTAAAGACTAATTTAAAGGGAGGGTAGAAATCTCTTAAAAATAGAATATATAATGTGTCTGTCTTTCTCATAAGCACCAAGACAATGAAATCTAGAAACCAAAAATATAGCATTGATAGTAAAGGGACCCAAATATGTACCTTGAAGTTACTTTTCTTTTTTTAAAAATGGCCTTAAGTCTGACGTGCAGTACCTTCTTGAGTTACTAATTAGACAAAGTTGTTCCATTTAATCCTTCCCTTTTCAGGGTTCCCAACCCATACTCTTTCCCCACTTAAAAGAAATATTAGTGAGTAATGCTCAGCTGCCCAGAAAGTGAGCAGAGGAGAATGAGTAGAGCAGAAGAGATTTCTAACCTTCTTATTCAGACCATAATTTTATAGAGCAAACCTAAATAACCAAGAAAATCTGTGTTCAGCTTTTTGGAATCACAACCAGTTCAGGTAAGAAGAGTTGTTACCAATTTTTGTGAGCTGGGGGGGGGGGGAGGTATTTTCAGATTTTAAATAAGACAAATTTTTGCATTTACTCTACCTTGAAATGTCTAATAAAGCCATGAAAATCAATTTCACACTCTGTTCTGGATTTTGCACTTAAAGGATTGTATTGGGTCTCATTTTTTAAAGTAGAGTGTTCTATTATTTAAAAATCTTCAAAGAAGGTTAGCCTACATCTTTGTAAAACACACTCTTCTCTTGGACTCTAAATAAAGCCTTGCTTTGTAATTATCTTTCATTGTAAACTAAGGTTGTCCTTATTCAGTGCTCTGTTTCTCTATCCACTCCATCTTTTCTCATATGAAAGGAAATGGTTGTGTGATGGGGGGGGGGGACACATGGTGCCTCCTGTATTTTCACTGGGGCATCTATTAGACTCCATTGTATTTATCCAGAAACACCACCCCCCCTTAACTGTTACTGGATTTGAATTAAGAAGTAATGAGAAAGTAGCCATCAGTTTATAGTTTTTGTGTTATTACAGTTTCAGTTTTTGAAAGAAACATTCTCCCTTCAGAATTGTGCATCTAGCTGTATGTGTACACAGTATGGCATGTGAGCAATAGTAATAGCACTTTACATTTCTATACCACTTCATAGTGAAGTCAGCACTCTCTAAGCAATTTACAATGTGTAAGCCACTTGTTTTACTGACCTATGAAAGGATGGAGGGTTGAGTCAACCTGGAGCCCTGTGGAATAAAACTCATAACGTTGTGGCTGCAGTACCAGCATTTAACCACTGCACCACCATTTTGTACCAGTTGCATTTGTCAGTTGCACAAGCAGAAGAGATGGCTTGTCAGAATACACCCTGAATCCTTAGAAAATGGGACACATATATTTATACCAATAAAAATTGTACAATAACTTTATGATCCCCTTTTGGACAGAGATACAAAGAAAATAAAACATTGACACTCTTGTAATGTGTAATTTTTACTACTGCAATATATTGTTTCTAGTTACCTTTGAAAACTACCTCAGTTAAAAAGCCTCTGACAACCTCCTTTTTACAATGTCTTTTTATGCCTGATCCTCCTTGTCCCCTTTTCCTTCTCATCCTCTGCCTAGCTAGCATTATTTGGCAGCATTGGCATTGGGAAGATGGTGAAAAGGGGCTGTTGAAACAAGACTCTTGATGTTGATTTGTAGCAATGTGACTGAAGTAAACAATTCAATAAAGATTGAGCTGGAAAACAATTGAATTATACCTTATTAGTTCTACTATAGATGTTTAAGGGATGTGGTGGCTCAAGTGGTTAAGATGCTAACTCTGTTGATTGCAAGATCAGGTTGGCAGTTCAATGCCTGGGTGCTGCATGATGGGGTGAGCTCCCATCACTAGTCCCAGCTTCTGCTAACCTAGCAGTTTGAAAGCAAGAAAATGCAAGTAGATAAATAGATACCACTTTGGTGGGAAGGTAAACAGTGTTCTGTGCAATCGTGCTGCCCACATGATCATAGAATAGTCTCTGACAATGCTGGCTCTGCAGCTTATTAATGGAGATGAGCACCACCCCCTAAGCCCTTCTCACCACCATCAGAGAAGGAGGCAGAGGCAGAGCTTCTGAGGGCAAGCCTAGCACCAACTGCCCTTTTCACCACCATCAGGGGAGGAGTGCACTGCTCTATTTTATATTGAAGAAGAAATTTAAAATGCACGCTCTTGCATATTAAACACAAGACGAAAAGAGAGATGATATAAAACAGATCACTTGTTATTTTAATGTTGTAAGCCGCTCCAATTCCAGGCTGGTCTTCCTTGCTGAAAACCTAGTCAAGGAAGGCACATTTTGTCTTTGCAAAGTTAATGCTCTTCTTCTCTTTCTGCTGTCCTCTACCTTTCCCACCATTATTTTTTAGTGAGTCCTGTCTTCTCATGATGTGGCTAAAGTACAACAGTCTCAATTTAATCATTTTGCTTCCAGGGAGAAATCTAGGATTGATCTGTTCAAGGACCCATTTGTTTATCTTTTTGGTCATCCATAGTATCCTCAGCACTCTTCTCCAGCACCACATCTCAAAGGAGTTGATTTTTTCCCCTATTAGCTTTCTTCAATGTCTACCTCTCACATCCCTACATGATAATGGGAATACAATGTCTCAAACAAGTCTGACTTTACTATTCAGTTATATATCTTTCCACTTTAGGATTTTGTCTAGTTCTTTCATAGCTGCCCTTCCCATTCCTAATCTTCTTCTGATTTCTTGACTGCAGTCTCCGTTCTGATCAATGTTTGATCTAAGGTAACTATTTAACTATTTTGATTTTCTCATTATCAAGGTTGAATTTATGTAGATCTTCTGTGGTTATTATTTTTAGTTGCTTTATATTCATAAGTAAGCCTGCCTTTAAATTTTCTTCTTCAACTTTCCTTAGTAATTGTTTCAAGTCTGTGATGCTTTCCATTAGTAATATAGTGTTGTCTGCATATCTTAGATTGTTGATGTTCCTTCATCCTATTTTCACTCCTTCTACCAATTCTAAACTTTTCATGACATTTTCTGCATAATAACAGGAAAGTTCATTTGACTTCCTTGCAATTGGCAAATATTTGTTCTTTTAGTTTTATTTATGTAATACATATAAATAATAGAATGGCTACTCTTATAAATTATGTAATTATACAATATAAGGTTCTATTAACTACTGGCCAGAGCTATATTTGCATACTTTTATATATTTGACCTGCTGAAATCTACAGGCTTTTTGTGTTGTTATTGTTGATGCTGTTTTTATATCTAATGACCAACTTCTTCCTAACATCATTTTACTGTGGTTATTTGGTTACACCTGGAATCTTTGTTTTTGCTTTTTGTAAGATGACTTTGATGGTACAAGCTATGAGCAGTTAATCTGTTTTTCCTCGGTTAATTTACACAGATTTGTAAACAGCCATTAGTTGTGATGGTCATAAGAACAACCCTCAGGCTGCTAGACATACAAGATTTGCAGAAGTTGGTTCTTTATTTTTTAAAAGTTAGAAATAACTAGCATACATAGATTGGTTAATAAATGTTTTTATGAGCAAGTAACTTTTTAGTCTTTATTTGCAAGGTGGAACTCATATACCTGTAATACCACATCTTTTAGTTGCAGTTTAATTTGATCCAAGAGAGCTATTCCACTTCTGTCATTGTTAAGTGTTCTGCATGATGTAGTTACAGGAGTGTCATGAACACATAGAATAATGTATGTGACAGCACTGCTCATAATAAATGCACATATGAAATAGTATAGATCACATATCATTTCATACAGATACCTTGACTGCAAACAACCATCTTTTACTGTATTGGGAATTCAATCTTAAAGATTTATTCCAGAAAAAAAGTACCATCCATTCTAATTTCTTGTTGTAGATAATCCATTATGCAGTAGAATGGGGCAAGGGGCATGAAGGAGGGAGGAGTACCCCAGGCAACTGATAATCCATACAGTTTTACATTTCCCCCATCCCAAATTATAGGGAATGTAACTGTAAAGTCTATGGAATTTTATTTAGCTCAAAAATGTTGCTGGCTACAATAGCCCTGGGGTTTTGTCTCTATGTTTACAGAAGTCAGAGACTAAGAACTGAAGAGGCAGGATTCTTCAATGAACTATATTTTATTGAATGAATTGAACACACACACATGAAATTTACACGTTCTCATACAAGTACACAAGAAGCTAAGAATCAAAGGAGTTAGATTGGAATACAGTTCAGCCTTAATATCAATTAACAGTGATATTTACCAGCAGCGAGGTTGCTCCAGTAGATGTAGTTTTGTAGATGGGGTGTGGGTCTCGGCTGTTCCTGAGCACTCGAAATGGCAATGATGAACCGGGTCGAGTGGAGTTTCCAGTGGCAGAGTGGATGCCTACAAACCAGCTAGTCCACTGAACAATGGAATGGGGGAGGGGGGGTTACAGGTGAATTGCACCTGGGGTAAAGTTCCAGGGGTCCCATGGTCAATGTTCCAAATTGTATGAGGTAACCACCTAGGGTAGGGACTTCTGAGGTGACAATTAGAGTGTAAATGAAAGATTCCTGCTTAGGATAGTCCGCAGGACCTGATAGACTGGAACAAATATTTCACAGAGATTAATGTGTTGTTCCTTGATAGGATTTCCCGTGCCTTCCCTGAGGTGTGAGTGAATCGCATCCCCTTTGGCAACTCCCAAACTAACTGCCAGGACCCCCTCTCTTGGAAGCTATGGTGGATACATTCAGGGTCATGGAAGGGTGAATTTCACCCTATCTCTTGATATCAAACTTGGGAAGCATTCTGGGTAACATGAACTTTAGTCTGAATGATCTGCAGTAACAGAAGTTCTTGTAGGGGATGAGGCAACTGAGGAAGAAGGCAAATAGGAAGGGTGGGAAGAAAGGAAAAAGAGACAAAAGCAAAGCAAAGCAAAAAGCAAAGCAGCTAAAAGCCCTCCCGAGCAGCATCTCCTTCCCCATATATAACCTATAGGAAATGGTTTTCAAGGAACATTTTGATCCCCATTTCTGAGGAATGTTGGGACTGTTTTTAAGGAGTGGGTGTTGAGAGAAGGCATGTTAAAGCCAGCCCTGGTTACAGCCAATCAGGACTGAGCTGGCGACAGCCAATAGAATGTTGAGCTTTAAGGGGAAAATTCTGTTAGGAACAGTTGGAAGTCAGATAGGGTTTGAATTCCAGATAGTGAGGGTCTGATAGTGAAGGTTCCAGAGTCGGACAGGGTTAAGGTCCAGAAGGGAGGGGCCTAATACCCATAATAATCTCCAAGAGAGGGAGTTAATAAAGAGAATATCCTGAAGGGTATTGATAGCCTTAGAGGCTGGTTAAGAAATAG
This sequence comes from Phrynosoma blainvillii, assembly GCA_026167975.1. NCBI lineage: Eukaryota > Metazoa > Chordata > Lepidosauria > Squamata > Phrynosomatidae > Phrynosoma > Phrynosoma blainvillii. The sequence continues at coordinate 254,044,451 of JANUYF010000002.1, read as the reverse complement.
TGGTAATGGTACTCAAAGAAGGACTAAGAGTGTCCTGTGGGGGTAATACTACTACTAATAATAATAATTTATTTCTTATATACGGCTTTTTGCCTAAGCAATCAAGATTGCTTACAAATATAAAATAAATACAATATTGAAATAGACATAATAAGATTAAGACAGCATGCATTCTGCCTTCTCTCCCTCCAGGTGATGCTGGATGGAGGGAAGGCCGCCTTCTTTTCAGGCTAGGCCTGATGGAACCGGCCTGCCTTCTCTCCCTCCATATTGAAATGGAAAGTGTTCCAAGGAAAGGAGTGTTTTAGAGTATTATTATTTGTAACTGTAACCAGTTATAACAAGTGTAGCAAGACCAAGTGAAACATTATTACTTGTATTGTAAATAAAGTTTTGTTGTTACTTTATAAAACACTTGTCTATAGTGTGAATGAATATCCACACTACTAAACCTTATACAAGGTAGGTTATACCAAACAGTTTTAGAAGAGAAGATTGGCGAAGGAGTGGCTCTTTGCATAGGTTGGTGGCAGCTGTGGAACGAAAAGGGTCCATGGTGTGGCCACAAATGAAAGAAAAGGAAAAGTGTATGTGACATAAATTAGTGGCAGCAGTGGGATATGAAAAGATCCAGTGGCTAAAAGTGTTTTAGTTTAGAGGTCAGGATATGAAGAAATCTGGTGGCTGGAAGTGTGCTGAAAAGGGTGCTTAAACATTGGTGTGAGAGGGTTCTGAGTTCAATTTACCAAAAACTCAAAATTTGATCTGACCTTCTGAGAGAAAAGTTCAGAGGTTTGAGATTAAAGTAAAGACTTTAGTGACTGTAGGAGTGATCTATGAGGTAATTGTCAAGGGTAATTTTTAGGAGATTACTTGGAAACTGACCATGCTAGAAAAAGTGTTCGTACTAGTCCCTGAGGTAATTGGCTGAGGTAATAGTAGGGGATTGAGGGGAAAAAGTTAAGAAAACATAGTGAGAGTGGAAAAGCACTCCATATTGGTAAAAGTACCAAAGCAAGAGCACGCTGAAGATAATTTTTAGAACATGATTTCTGAGGTAAAAATTTGTAGTAAAGTAGAAAACCACTGGTTTACCATTAAGATCCAAGTGTTACCTTAGTAAACAACTGATTAAAAAGTAGTTAAGACTATTACCTGAGATGAAAGTTTTTGGCAATAGTAAGGAAATACTATAAAAATCTCTCCTAAGAAAGCAAAACCAACAGAGACAGAAACAGAAGTGGTGGAACAAGAATTGATAGCGAGACTGGACACCTCAGTATTGGAATCTCAGGAGAATGTGGAGATTTGGAAAATAAAATGAGAAATTTAATTAGCCAGGATTGAAAAGGAAAATGAGAGGCTTTTAAGAGAAAAAGAACAAGAAAATATGAAGCTTTTAAGACAAGCTGAACTGGGAAAAGAAGAAAGAGAATAGGCAAAAGAAAGAGAGCACACATTAAGACAAGCAGAGAATGAAAATGAAAGAATTTTAAGAAAGAAGGAGATGGATTTTCAGTTTAAAATGAGACAGATAGGGAACCCCCTCAAGTACTGATAATTCCTGAGGTAAACAGGATGTTTCAAACTGACATGAAAAGATATTATATAGGAGATAACATTGACTCTTTCTTCACAAATTTTGAGAGCACTTATGAAGAATTAAAGATAAAGGATGAGGAAATAATGAGTTATTTAAGATCACAAATTTGTGGAGGATTATCTGAAATATATGCTGAAATGAGGGCAGAAGAGACACAGGACTATAATTTGTTTAAAGAGATGGTAAAACAGAGATTTGTATTGACCCCAGAACACCATCGAAGGGAATTTAGAGATTTAAAAAGAAAAGGGGATGAACAACTAAGATGTTGATTAGACTGTCTATTAAGGAGTTGGATAAATAGATCAAAAGTGACTTCAAAAGAGGAATTACAAAATTGAATTGGATTGAAGCAATTTTACAATATCATCCCTCAAGAATATAAATGGTTGGTGTTAATAAAGGGGCCAGAAAAATGTCAAAACCTGAGGTAAAATCTCAGAGGGATGACAAAAACAATTATAAAAACTGGCAAGCTTCAAAGGATAGATTTGATGCTGGGTGAAGTTTTAAGCCCTGGCAACAAGGACGAATAAATGAGGCTGAAAGTTTTGGGTCGAGAGAGTGTGTCTCTGAGGGAAAAAATAGAAGTAACTGGACCAGAGAAAGTCACCCAGATATGAGTTATAAAACATGTTATGAGTGTGGTAAACAAGAACATTTGAAATATAATTGTCCGAAGTTACATAACAGAGAAAAAAGTCAAGTGTCAAAGCAGCATGTTATGTAAAATCAGTTAAGCCTACAGAGAAAGAATGTTGCCACAAGGAGAGTTCTGAGCCTGCAGTTGCCATGGAAACAACAGTTGAGTGAGTGACTGACTCTGCAAGTTCACAGTTATCAAGAATTTGCTTAGTAGCATCAACTGCACCTCAGGAACTTAGCTCAGAGAAGCACAAATACTTGTATTTGGGGTTATAGAGACTCAGGAGCAGAAGTGTGTATAATTAAACCACACTTAGTAGAGCCCCAATACATGTGCCCAGGTGTGACTATGGTTTTAAAGGGTTTAGGAGGACCTGTGTTTTCAGTTCTGGTAGCCTAGTTAAACATCACCTTTAGGTAACAAGAAAGAAAAAGTTCTTCAGAACAAGCCGATCTAATACACAAAGAAGAAAAATTAAAAAAAATAGTTATGAAGGACAGTGTTAATATGACTGATGTATATGAAGGAGAAGTGACTAAGGTGATCAGTACTAAAGAGATCACAAAATTTAGTCAGGATCAAAAGGATGATACAAGTTTAAAACCTTTGTTCGATCTAGCTGAGGGAGAAGACTTAGAGTTCAGTGAGGAACATCCTCACAGATTCAGGATCATACAGCATAAACTATACAGAGTAACCTTGAAGTACAAACATAATACTCAGAAAGATATCCATAGACAGTTGGTTGTCCCCTAAAATATAGAACTAAGATATTAGAATTGGCCCATGCAAGCTCATTCAGATATCAAACACTTTTTTAAGTCTTGTGACACTGGCACAGGCAAAGACAAAACTAGAGCCACCCTCTGTCTCATGCCAGTGATATCACAGCCATTTCAGAGAGTAGGGGTAGACATAATAGGACCGTTATCACAAGTGACTCAAAGAGGAAACAGATATATACTTACTATAGTAGATTATGCGACCAGGTATCCAGAAGCAGTAGCTTTACACAACATGGAAACAACTATCGTTGCGAATGCTTTAGTAATTTTTTTTTTTTTTTTTTTTTTTTTTTTTTAGATTAGGATTCCCGAGTGAAATAGTTTCAGATTTAGGGAGTTCTTTCACTTCCAAGATAATGCAGAAACTACAGGAAGTCTGTGGAATCAAACATTTGATTATAACAGCTTATCACCTAGAAAGTAACGGGCTTGTGGAGAGATTTAATGGAACATTGGTCAGAATAATCAAGCCATATATCGCTGAAAATAAAAACAATTGGGACAACAAGCTTCAGCATCTGTTTTTTACTTATCAAGAAGTACTGCAAGAAAGCCTTGGTTTTAGTCCATTTGAACTAATGTTTGGTCGCAAGGTGAGAGAACCTTTAGACCTTATTTGATATGAGTGAGAGAATCTGGATGGAAAAGAGCCCGAAGATGTAGTGACCTATATACAGAACTTGATGAGAACTTTAAGGGAAGCATTACGATGTGCAGGAGAAAATTTAAAGTCAGCTCAAAGTAAACAAAAGACTTGGTATGATTTAAAAAAAAAGTGAGAAATACATTTTTTCCCCTGGAGATGAAGTTTTGATTCTTTGGCTGGTGAAAGGAAATAAGTTACAACATGCATGGACTGGTCCGGTTCTGACATCTGAAAGGCTCAACTATGTAAATGATATGGTAGACTTGGGGAGTGAAACTGATTGCAAATTGGTTCATGTTAATATGTTAAAACTTTATCAAAGAAGGGAAAATTTGGTTCTATCAAATAAGCTGGAGATGAGGAAATTCCAATTCCAAAGTGGGAACCTGGGGAAGTTTTATGAGGAGGGATACAGGCTGTTAACCTTGACCCCTCCCTTACTTCTCATCAAAAGGAAGAAATAATTGGCCTGCTGAATAAATACAAAGCTATTTTTTCAAATTTACCCAGTAGAGTAAAAGGGGTGTACTATCATATTAGGATGGGAGAAGCTGGTCCTATTGCCACTTCACCATATAGAGTAATGGCTGACAGCATTGCTCACAAAATTGAGGCGATGCTTAAAATGGGAACAATTATCCCATCGGAGAGTCCTTGGGTGTCACCTGTAGTACTAGTAGAAAAGGCTGATCATACCATTCGATTCTGTGTTGGATGCTTACCCTATGCCCAGGTCTGAGGATTTAATTGAAAAGATGGGTAGAGCCCAGTATATTACTACCTTAGATTTGACTAAAGGTTATTGGCAGGTGCCCATGTGTCCAAGAGATCAGTCAAAAACTGCATTTATTACTCATGTGAGTTTGTTTGAGATTACGGTATTACCTTTTGGGTTGAAGAACACTCTATCTACCGTATTTTTCGCCCTATAACACGCACTTTTTCTTCCCCAAAACGTGCGTGGGGAAGTGAGTGCGCATTATAGGGCGAAGGGCCGAGGCCGCGGGGAGAAGGAGCCCTCCTTCCCCCCGCGACCTCAGTCTTTGAATGGGCTGGTGCTGGGATCGAAGCCCATTGAAAGACTGAGGCCGCGGGGAGAAGGATCCTTCTCCCCACGGCCTCAGTCTTTGAATTGGCTGGCGCTGGGATCGAAGCGATCCCGGCACCAGCCCATTGAAAGACTGAGGCCACCGGGAGAAGGAGCCCTCCTTCCCCACCGGCCTCAGTCTTTCAATGGGCTGGTGCCGGGATCGAAGCGATCCCGGCACCAGCCCATTGAAAGACTGAGGCCACCGGGAGAAGGATCCTTCTCCCCGCGGCCTCAGTCTTTGAATCGGCTGGCGCTGGGATCGAAGCGATCCCGGCACCAGCCCTTGAAAGACGGAGGCCGCGGGGAGAAGGAGCCCTCCTTCCCCCCCGGCCTCAGTCTTTCAATGGGCTGGTGCCGGGATCGAAGCGATCCCGGCACCAGCCCATTGAAAGACTGAGGCCGCCGGGAGAAGGATCCTTCTCCCCGCGGCCTCAGTCTTTGAATCGGCTGGCGCTGGGATCGAAGCGATCCCGGCACCAGCCCTTGAAAGACTGAGGCCGCGGGGAGAAGGAGCCCTCCTTCCCCCCCGGCCTCAGTCTTGGAATGGGCTGGTGCCGGGATCGAAGCGATCCCGGCACCAGCCCATTGAAAGACTGAGGCCGCCGGGAGAAGGATCCTTCTCCCCACGGCCTCAGTCTTTGAATCGGCTGGCGCTGGGATCGAAGCGATCCCGGCACCAGCCCATTGAAAGACTGAGGCCGCGGGGAGAAGGAGCCCTCCTTCCCCCCCGGCCTCAGTCTTGGAATGGGCTGGTGCTGGGATCGAAGCGATCCCGGCACCAGCCCATTGAAAGACTGAGGCCGCTGGGAGAAGGATCCTTCTCCCCGCGGCCTCAGTCTTTGAATCGGCTGGCGCTGGGATCGAAGCGATCCTGGCACCAGCCCATTGAAAGACTGAGGCCGCGGGGAGAAGGAGCCCTCCTTCCCACCCGGCCTCAGTCTTGGAATGGGCTGGTGCCGGGATCGAAGCGATCCCGGCACCAGCCCATTGAAAGACTGAGGCCGCTGGGAGAAGGAGCCCTCCTTCCCCCCCGGCCTCAGTCTTGGAATGGACTGGTGCCGGGATCGCTTCGATCCCAGCGCCAGCCGATTCAAAGACTGAGGCCGCGGGGAGAAGGATCCCTCCTTCTCCCGGCGGCCTCAGTCTTTCAATGAGCTGGCGCTGGGATCGCTTCGATCCCAGCACCAGCCCATTCAAAGACTGAGGTCGCGGGGGGAAGGAGCCCTCCTTCCCCCCGCGACCTCAGTTCAATGGGCTGGTGCTGGGATCGGAGAAGTTCTCCAATCCCAGCACCAGCCCATTGAACAACCGGCCTCCGGCTAAAGGGAGGAATCCTTTTTTCTTGGATTTTCCTCCTTTAAAATTGGGTGCGCCTAATATGCCGGAGCGCCTTATATGGCAAAAAATACGGTACTTTCCAATGATTAGTAGATAAGATATTGGTTGGTTTAAAACATTACATTGACAACATTGGTGTGTTTAGTAATTCTTGGGAGGAACATATACAACACCTGACGGCAGTCCTATAAAGTTTTAAAAAGAGTTGTGTAACTGTTAAAAGTTCTAAATGCCATGTGGGGGGAAAAGAAAGCTGATATCTAGGATATGTGGTAGGAGGTGGTAACACTGAAGCTGAAACTTCAAAAATTGAAGCTATAGTTAATTGCCCAATTCTGTCTTCAAAGAAGGGGATCAGGTCATTTTTGAGATTGGCAGGGTATTATAGGAAATTTATTCCTAACTTCAGTGCGGTTGCAAATCCTTTGTCCGATTTGACCAATAAGGAAAAACAAGTTAAAATCCAATAGACAGAAGAATGTAATAAGGCCTTTACTGAATTAAAATGACTAATGATTAATGCACCCATATTGGCGGCTCCAGATTATTCAAAACCTTTTATAGTGACTACGGATGCCTTCAATGTAGGAATAGGGGCAGTACTAAGTAAAGAAGATAAAGATGGTCAGTTTACACCCAGTGTTATTTCTAAATAAAAAGTTGTTACCGAGGGAGAAACATTTGGCCATTATTGAAAAGCAATGTATGGCTATTAAACAAGCTGAAACCATATTTATGGGGAAGAAAATTTGTGATAAAAACAGACCACTCACCCCTACGTTGGTTAAATCACACAAAAGATAATAATGGCAAATTATTAAGGTGGATTTTGATTTTCCATTCAGTGGAAAATACTCCAGGATTTTGATTTTCCATTCAGTGTGTAGAAGGTAAAGAAAATATTGTGGTTGAGAGTTTGTCAAGACAGCTAGAAGATGTGTAAAATGAAAGATATATATATATATATATATATATATATATATATGCAGTATAATTATATGCAATGTAAAGTAAGTATAAAAATGTGTAAGCTGTTTTTTAAAAAGTGTTATTTAATGTTGTGAATAGTTGGAATAAAGATGGTAAGTATAGGGAATGATAAGATGTTTAGAGGGGAAAATATGGTTTTCGTTAACACACATAACCTTTAAAGGAGCTGTTTCTTTTTATTTGTGGCCACACCATGGACCCTTTTTGTCCCACAGCTGCCACCAACCTATGCAAAGAGCCATTCCTTCGCCAACCTTCTCTCAACTGTTGGGGGGCAATGAGCTTACAGTTGTAAACCACTTAGACACCCCATAGAGCAATATGAAGCAGTATATAAATGAAGCTGCTTTTTTGGCATAACCTATCTTTTATAAGGTTTAGTAGCGTGGATATTCATTCACACTATAGACAAGTGTTTCATAAAGTAACAACAAAACAATATTTACAATACAAGTAACAATGTTTCACTTGGTTTTGCTGCACTTGTTATAATTGGTTACAGTTACAAATAATAATACTCTAAAACATTCCTTTCCTCAGAACACTTTCAATTGCCCCCACAGGACACTCTTAGCCCTTCTTTGGGTACCATTACCACTATTTCTTAACCCGCCTCTAAGGCTATCAATACCCCCTAGTATATTCACTTTATTAACTCCCTCACTTGAAGTTTAGTATGGGTATTAGGCCCCTCCCTTCTGGACCTTAACCCTGTCCGACTCTGGAACCTTCACTATCAGACCCTCACTATCTGGAATTCAAACCCTATCTGACTTCCAACTGTTCCTAACGGAATTTTCCCCTTAAAGCTCAACATTCTATTGGCTGTCGCCAGCTCAGTCCTGATTGGCTGTCACCAGGACTGGCTCTAAACTGCTTTCTCTCCACAGTGGAGGTTGCTGGTAAGCATTCCTGAAAAGTTTGTTTTTACAATTATTAATTTTGCATATATGAAGGTATATTTTTACAAAATAATGATAATACTGAGTACATTGTAGTAGTAGTAGTAGTAACCAACAACATCAACTGAAGCATGCAACTATCTGACTACCATGAAATAGAAAAATAATAAATGAAATATTACAAAACTTAGTAAACAATGAATAAAAAATAATATATCAAACAAAGTGAATAACCTATTTAAGACTCCCTTGAGTGAATGTAAAGCTGTCTATCATATTTTTAGAGTTTCTTCTTTGCTTTAGACTTATATTAAACTGCTTTACACCTGACACACCTGCCCCTCCAGTACACTACTTTAAGAGCATAAACTCTGGTGATATATTAGAAGATACAGAATCATAGACAAATACTTTCAAAAGAAAATTCAAAACTTGTTTATCTGCTTAGTTTGATGTGTAGAGAATCTCCTGATGCAAGACCTAGACATAGGTCTGCATAGTGAGAGAGGGTCACATTTGCTGATGACAATAAATTATTTAGTGGTGAGAATAAAAATAGATTGTGATGAGTTGCAAAAAGATCTCTCAAAACAAGGAGTATGGGCATTAAAATGGTAGTTGAAAATTTAATGAAAACAAGCATTAAATGGTACATACTGGAGGCAGGGAACCCAGCTTCACATATATACTGATGGTATTTGAGCTGGCAGCAAATGACCACAGGATCTGGGAGTTATGGATTATATCTCTATGAACATGTCAACTCATTGTATGGCTGTTGTAAAAATAAAAGGTGAATTCTAAGTTGGGTATAATTAGAAAATGAATCAAAAATAAAACAGCTACTGCCCTTAGACAAATCCATTATATGCCCACATTTGGAATATTGTGTACAGTTTGGGTCACATCACTTAAAAGGATGTTGCAGATATAGGAGAGGGTGTATAAAAGGGCAACCCAAATGATCAAAGGAGCAGCGGAACTCTCCTATAAGGACAGAGTGCAAATCATTGGAGCTGCTTGGCTTAGGAAAAAGGTTAGTAAGAAGTGATGTGCATCTCTCGCAATCCTAGAACTCAGGGTTTTTCCAGACACAAAATGATGGGAGATTCAGGGTAGGTAAAATTAAATATGTAGAGCATACCATATATGCTAGAATATAAATTGACCTTATACATAAATTGAGGACAGGGTTTGGGGCCAAAATTATAGATTTTGATATAACCCATGGATAAGTTGAGGGTAAAACTTAGGGGCATGTAACAAAGGATGTAAAGAACAAAGCAAAGGAAAACAGTGCCAAGGAACTTACAAAATTCAAGCAGGCATAAGTATGCTCACGCTAGAGGCTGGGTGGATGAGAGAGTAGAGAGCTGTCTGTGCTTCTAGGACATACTACACTCTTGCTTTTCACCAGGGAATGGGTCCTTTTTGATAAGAGTTAAAGTAAAGTACTTATATTGATCCATGGATAGGGCGACTCAGTTTTTTTGGGTCATTTCTTTGACCTAAATTACTAGACATGAGTATATACATGAGTACATACAGTAGTTAAAGTGTGGAATATACTGTCACAAGATTAATGATGGTTGCCAGCTTGGCAGGCTTTAAAGGGACGCTGGATAAATTCATGAAGGATAGGCCCATCTGTAGTGGCAGCTAGTCAGAATGGCTATGTGACTGCTCCAGTATCAGAGGTAGTGTGCTTCTATATAGCAGTTGCTGGAGAACACAAGATAGAAGGTGCAATTACTCGTCATGCTGATGTGCTTCCTATATGCAACTGATTAGCCCCTGACTATTGGACTAGGTAGGGGGGTTGCAGACTGGCAGAAATAGTGTGAATTCAGTCCACTTTTAGGGTTAGGGTTAGAGTTAGGGAACCATGGGAACTGTATTTTGTTGTGGCATCAGAGTTGTCTGACAGAGAAGGCTCAATGTCTCAGAAAAATAACAGTTCCCATGATTCCCTAGCACTAACCCTAACCCTAAAAGTGGACTGAATTCACACTATTTCTGGCAGTCTGCAACCCCCCGTAGTTCCTTTGGGAGAGCCTTCTTATGGCCTAGGCAGAAACAGCAAAATATCCCATCCTTTTGGGGGAGAAGTCCCACATATTCCTTGGAGGTTGGTGGAGTCTCCTTCTTTGGAGGTCTTTAAACAGAGGCTGGATGGCCTTCTGTCGGGGATGCTTTGATTTTGAGTGCCTGCATGGCAGAATGGGGTCGGACTGGATGGCCCTTGGGGTCTCTTCCAACTCTATGATTCTATGATTCTAATTAAAAGCAAAATAAAATTTGTCAACAAGTCAAAAAAGGAAGAGAAAGGGCTACCTCAGTTTTTGAATTCTTTGTTAATATAAAGCCTTTGTATCTTTTAGACTTTTTCCATTTCCCCTTAGTTCTCTCTTACAAGTGCTGGAGAGTGGTAATTTTTAATCAGAGGTTGGATGGTCACTTCTCAGGGAAGTTGTAGCTGTGTATTCCTGCACTTGCAGGGATTGGACTAGATAGCACTTGGGGTCCCTTCCTATTTTGTGATTCAGAGTTCAGCCATCAATGTTTCAAAGCCCTAGCATTGAGAGAAAGTAGCTTCAAAACCTATACAGAGTATAAACAAAAGTTATAGGGGGAAAACATACTTTGCGAATGATACTCTTGAGTAATTTCATTCATTCATTCAACCTTTATTAGGCATAAACAATAAAATTTGCAATAAAATATATGCTGAGTAATTAATGCTGCAACAAACCTTTGTTCTTCAGATTTTTCTCCAATACAGAAAGTAAAAAATAGCTGATGCAGACTCCCCTACCCCATTTTCCTGCTCCAGGTGGTAAATTCACCCTTGTCTCAGTAAAGAAAACTAAAGAGGGCTGTTGAGGGCAAGACATTCTACCTTTTGCTGTGATTTGGAATCCCCAGCCCAGCTATTGCAACAGCTATCATAATGCCTAAGGATAGAGTCAATGGGAGATCAAATTACTTTTCCCATCCATTATCATTCAGTCGTCTGTAACTATAAACACTCTTAGAAGCACAATGTGTACTTACACCACTGTGTGTTCAGTGTTGCACATTCTCAAATACATGTGTATAGGACAGATGGCATGTAACCTTTCTTGTAAGGGCTCCATTGCAATAGCAGACTTTTCTTTCTTTTTTTATTTTATGTTTTTACATGAATGCATGTGACAGTAGACTTTTGGTTGATCATTCCTGAGGGGGCTTAACAAGCTAGGTGCCTTGGTAGTCCAATTATGTCTGATTATGAGGGGGGATTATGGGGGGGGGGGGGCTAGAGGGGACTCCAATCCCCAGACTCCCATGCTATCACACATTTTCAGGAAATGAACTCCTCAGTCCTGTTCTCAGTAAGGATCATCATATTTCCATGTCAGACACACTGAAATTATACAGTGGACCATTATAAAATTTGGTATGGTTCAGTTTTCATAGAAAAAGATACTAAAAATACCAAGGTGCTTATAGCCCAACCTTAACACTATTTAGTCAGAAGAAAGTTGCACTTTTACAAAAAACAAAAACGGGAAATCTATTTATCTATTATTTCAACTCAAAGCTATAAGAGGACATGCTAGGCATGATTGTGGCAGGAGGAACATCCTTGTTTTCCTTTATGCTGAGCCTTAATATAGATACTTCTCATATATTATGGGCCTGAACAGACTGCCAGAAATACTCCATCTTGAGACCACTTTAACTGCCCTGGCTCAGTGCTAGGGAATCATAGGAATTGTAGTTTTTTCTGAGAGATTGAGCCTGCTCTGTCAGAGAGCTCTGGTGCCACAATACATGATTCCCTAGCACTGAGCCAGGACAGTTAAAGTGGTATCAAGCTGGATTATTTCTAGCAGTCTGTTCAGGCCCTAGGTTACCTTTTTATTTTCTAGGGGATATTTACGCAGCTCATGGAAGGAACTGAGCATCTTCACACTGTGTCTGTTGAAATGTAACCTGAATAGAGTCTGCACAAAGCTGTAACTGCTATATAATAATTAGGTCAGCTCGTCTCCCTTGCCTGGCAGAAGCACATCAGAGAGTATTTTAGCAATCTTATCATTCTTTTTAAACATTGGCCTTAGCTGGATTTCGTGAGAAGTAAGCAAAGTCACTTATGCAATCTCTCATACTTTCGCTGGTGTACAATTTGGATGTTCATTTATCTGTGTTAACTAGTGTACTTGTGGCTTGTTACTGCCAAATTGGTTTTAGGCACTATTGAGCCATGGCTTTAGCTTTAAGGCATGGTTTGAACTGCTGTTCTATTCTTCTGTTAGATCTTAATTTTTATTGGAACTTGCAAATATTAAGAAGTTAAGAGTGCCTCTATGCATGTTCAGAGTGATTTATCTCACTGATGAACATAGACTGCTCATAGGCTGAACACGATATTTGCAATATTGAGCAAGACTTGTTATTTATTTATTATTTTGTTTAATCCTGCTTTTCTCCCACATCTATTTTAAGGTAGCTCACAATAAAATTTAAAACAAAATACAGCTAAAAGCATTCATATTATTAAAAAAACTAGTTTAAAAACTATCATTATTTGGAGTTAATTTTTTTGCAGCCATTACCTATGTTTTCTTACTACACCATGCCATTTTGATGTGCGAGTACAAAGGAAAATATATTTTCATTAAGTAAATGACTCAAGAATGAATGTTTCTCCAAGAAGAAATATATTTTCATAGGAAGACACGATATTATTTATGTGGCCTGAGGGGATGGTGAGAGGGATTTGCATTGGGTGAATTATTCCTTTTGTCAATTTTTTATGGTCCCTGAAGATTCATATCTTCAGTTAGGGCTTTTGTGATTCTGATAAAAAAAAACATTTCACACTGAACTGATTTTATGACAGTGTTACACTGTGGCATTGTCACATTCACTGATCATATTTTGAGAAACACTAGAACCAGTAAGATACAAGAACACCCAAAATTCACAAAACAGTGATACCTTTCTTGGTTCAACCAAACTGCACAAAGTATATGATCCAAGCTTTCAGAGCTCCACTGGCTTATTCATCAGACAAAGGTGTTACAACTCAAACAGGAGAAAGATAAGAAAATAACATTGTAATATAACTATAGAGAACTATAATCCAAGTTTATGCTCCAGCTACAGATGCAAAAGAACAAAAATGAAATATTGTCTACTGTAATCCAAGAAGAAATTGATCATATACCAAAAAAAAAGACATGTTGATAATAATAGGCAATTAGAATTCAAAAGTAGGAAAAAGCAAAACTGGACATTGTAGGAGAATTTGATCTAGGATCAAGAAAGGAAATAGAAGAGCAAATGAATTTTGCAAGACCAACAGTTGTTTATCGAAAACACATTAGTCAGACAACCAAAGAGGTGTCTGTATACATGGCTAATACAGAAATAAAATAGACTACGTAATTGGAAACAGAAAATGGAAAATGGAAAATGTTTCCAATTACGTAGTCTATTTTATTTCTGTTTTCTTTGCAAATACAAGACTAGGAGCAGATTGTGGCACAAACCATGAATTGACAATATCAAAAAATTAAAATGAAGCTAAAGAAGAGCACTAACTCAATAATCATGCCAAAATATAACCTTGTAGAATTTGAAGATTGTGTAAAAAATAGATTTGCACTATTAAGTCTGATTGACTGGAAGCCAGAAGAACTATGGATTGAAGCCAGGGACCTTGTTAGGGATGAATGGAAGAAGACATTATCTGCAACCAAAAAGAAAGAGGCACATCTTAGAGTAGAAAGTGAAGACACTGAAATAGTTCAAGATTTTCCATAACTTGGCTCAGTCATTAATCAGAATGGAGACTTTGGGCCTTTGCAGACTGCCAGAAATAGTGCCAATTGAGTCCACTTTAACTGCCCTGACTCAGTGCTAGGGAATCATGGGAACTGTAGTTTATTGTGGCATCAGAGCTCTCTGACAGAAAAGGCTCAATGTCTTTCTTTTTAAGGAAAACTGCATGCAGATGCAGAGCAACATAAGTGTATACAGATGGCCTGTGTACTACGCAAGTTCGTATAACAGGTTCAATTTCATGTGTGTGGGGGGGGGGAATGCTCTCTTTAGGCATTTCCTAGGTGCTGCAGCATGATTTTGTGGTATGGTTCTTCCAGAAGTCATGCTGGACAACCTAGTGATTCCTAGACTGCGTCTGCACTGCAGAAATAATCCAGTTTGACACCACTTTAATTGCCATGGTTCAACGCTATGGAATTCTGCGAATGGTAGTTTGTTGTGGCACCAATTTTGGTGCCACAACAAACTACCATTTGCAGAATTTCATAGCCAATTAAAATGGTGTCAACCCAGATTATTTCTGCAGTGCAGATGCCTCACTAGAGAGAACTCTTCGCTAGGCATTTGTAGATTATCCAGCATGACTGTATGGTCAACCTCCAGTGAAAGCATACCATAGAATCATGCTGGAGGACCTGAAAATGCCTAGAGAGAACACTTTGTCATTCATTTCCAGTAAGAGAAATTGGGTTCCAGATTTTTTGCAAAAATCATATTATGTGAAGAGTCCCGGAATGGATCCCTCCTGTAATATGCAGGCTGCCTGTATATGGATATATCTTCTCTGGAGTGATACCTATGCAGGTAGTCAAGATTTTTAGAGAAGTGCTAAGATGAAGTGCTCAGAGGCTGAATTTCTGCAAGATTGTGCATTTTGTAAATCTAGTTGAAACAGAAACAGAGATCTAGTTGAAAGAGAATTGGATTATTTAATGTATTAGTCATCTTTGCAGAAACTATTTCAGCTAACATACAGAGGGTCAAATTCAGGTTCAGTTTAACAGGTAAACAGGTCAAATAGGTAAACACACAACAGCTGGATAACTGTGATAAACAGTTCTGTACGACAAAATAAAATGTTGTCTATTGCATAACAAATTGGGAGGGTTTTTTTGTTTTTTAAAAAGTGTTGTCCAATCAATGGCATATTGTGATAATATATCAAAAGACGTTCCAGCACTACAGGTAGCCTTACAGGATTTCAGCAGATTATACAAGGAAACCCTGTTTGCTTCAAAATAAAAGAATGCAGAGAAATGTCAAGGAAACAAGTTCAAAACTACTTATTTAAGAAAACAAGGCTTTTCTGTTGCCAGATAGAAGAAAAACAGCACAAGTATCCTTCTCCATCTCTGTAAAATGTGGTGGATGATCTGTCCTTTGCACTCCAGAAAGGAGGAACAGAAGGTGATTTCAGTATCCTGTGGTTCAGAAAGTCACAAGTGTAACTCTTACTTAATATTTAGCCTTTTCTGCCAGTTCATTTTGTTTATAAGATTTTCTGATTACTTTTGAATGAAGATAAATGTCTAAAATCCAGTTTAATGTATTTCAGTTTGTTTTTATTAATTTATACCCTTTATACCATCCTTCAACCATGTGTAGTATTTATAGTGATTTTTAAAAAGCTAATTTAGTTCTCAATAACAAGTCAGCCTTTTTTTAAGCATTAGTCTGATGTTTTCCCCTCTCTTATGGAGCTACTATAATAATAATAATAATAATAATAATAATAATAATAATTTATTATTATTATTATTGTTATTGTTATTGTTATTGTTGTTTATACCCCGCCCCTCTGCCAAGCAATTGGGGTGGCTTACAGCATTAAAATCCAACAAATATTACAACATTACATAAAACCTAAGAACTCCCAAACCCACCCACCCCTTACACAGCTATTTGCTGTTATTCTTTTTCTATGTAGTTTTGTGCATTGTTTTGAACTGAATTTGGAAAAGTTACTTTTTCAGACATCACGTAACAGAATCCTCAGCAAACATGGCCACTGGCCTTCCTTGCTGGGAAGCTTTGTAATTTTCTCAAATGCTGATTTTAGATAATTAATTTCTACTATTGCTGTAAAAGGTGCAATTTTAAACAAGAAATTCATTTTATTTTTTAGAAATATCAGTCTAATAGATTTTGTCACTTTGTACATATTTATTTTCTTACTGTATTTGTTCACTATTCAAATATAGTGTGTAATTTTCTGACTGATCTATAATATAAAGTAGATGTAGTCCATTCCAGATCCCCCACAGATAGCAAAAAAACACAGGACCCTAAATCCCATTCCTTTCAATGGGTGCATGTGCACGCTCACTCCCATGCATGCAGCCATGTGCACGGTGCGCCCGCTGAAAAAGCCGGGGTTGCCATCTACAGAAGCTCAGATCCGCAGATGGCAAGTCCATGGTTGGTGTGGGTGCACTGTATAATAAAAACAAATTAAATGCAGATATTTAACAAATAATGACTTTCTTTACTAAATTCTAGAATTGTTCCAAGGTGGATAATTTTCTGAACTCAATAAATCATTAATTAAATCTGGAATTGGAAGCTTATGGTTTCCCATGTTAATGTACTATAGCTCCTATCATCCTTCACAATAGGCTGGTGAGGACTGTTGCAGTCCAACAGCATTGTGAGGGTCACAAGTTGCCTCCCAGTACTTAGTTCAGCATTAATCCTATCTAGAGTGGAATAGAGTGAAATGCTGGATCTTGAAATGATCTTAGTATCCTTGCTGTCCTACATATGTAAGAGAAAAGGTGAATATACATGTTTTTAATGAATGCATAAATAAAGAAATACAAGAACACTAATGCATGAAACAGAACAGAAATACAAAGAATTTTACTAAGCTATTTACTTAATTATTTCCAGACCAATTCAACAGGAATGTCCTTATGACAGAAATAAGCATAATAATGGAATTCCATGTTCAGCTTCAAATATTCTGAACTACTGTTAGTGTTGTCAGCAGGGGCATAACTAGGGAGGTGCAGGCCACACCAGGTGACACCCTAAGGGTGGGGACACAACTGCTTCCCAAACATCTACCTTTTGGCAGAAATTGTCTGTGGTGTTCACCTGTGTCTCTTTAAAACACTGAAGAGATGGTATATATAGAATAAGGGTCAATTGTGAGTGGACTAGGCCACAGCCACTGTGGTAGTAGTTATAGGCAGAGAGTCCTGAACCCCTCCTTGTGGGCCCTGACCATAAAAGGCAATAGAGTGGTAGCAGACTGTGATAGGTGAACTGAGTATGTTGTCAACTGCTGATTGGACAGAATAAAACTCTGTTGAGACCAAATTGTATATAAACATGTACCAACTTGAGTGCCCAAATTATTGTTTTAGTTCCTATTTTTTTTTTTTTTAGTTTTTAGTTCTGTTAAGTGTTCATGTTTTTGTTTTAATTCTTAATTTTTTATAATAAAACCATTATCTTGGACCAGAACCGTGTGGTCATTGCCTGTGAATCCATTTGAGGCTGCACTGTACGAAGGCAAAGGTGACAGTTTCCTGGCACCCAACATGGGGCTCTCCCAGGACTCCACAGTTCTGAGTCAGTTCACACTGTGACTCATGAGCAGTGGGTGAGTACATTTGCTGCCCTCCACTTCAGTCTCCCTGCTTCTGGTGACCCACAGGAAGATAAAAGGGATCCTGTCCATTGGTTGGAGGCAATGGATGATGCTTCTGATCAGCCGGCAACTTCCCATTGAGACGTGATCATTGCTTTGTCAGTGGCCTGTTGCCTGGCAGACTCTGGATCCCTGCCTGTCTTCCTGATCCAAGATATTAATGTAGGTGCTGCCTGGGAGCTTCGGGAGTGGGGTGCCTATTTGCCTACAGGATCTGGTAAGTCTGTTTCTGGTTCTGCCGGGGATGCCTGGAATTGTTCCAAGGACTCTTGAAAATAACCAGAGCATGTAGGGATGCCAAGTGGTGTATCGGTTTCTGTCTGGGGATGCTCAGAGTTTTGTATCTGGTACCTGGTCTGTTCTGGTAGAATGGGGTTGGGGCAGTCTAGGACTCCTGCCAATTCAGGAGATGGGACCCCCTGACTCCATTGAAATGTGTTCTGCAGAATGGGAATAAGTTGGGAAAGGGAAGGTCTAAAGGGGAAAATGGAAAAAACAATGAAATGATGAGTATTGAATGAATGAATGAATGAATATGAATAGAATGAATGAAGAAATATGTACTGAAATATTCAGCATTGTGGTTTTGTTATTAGTCAGTGGTAAGCTAATGGGATTTTTTAACAAAATTGGATTAATTGTTTTGACTCTGTGGGGAAATTTCATGAAGAATGTTATGTTCAGGTATTTAAAAATGCTGCTTATGAGTTCCCTGAACCCATACCTTGAGCACAAGGAGGGGAGGGGGGTTTAATAAAGCATATTGTCAGGCCACGAACTCCATAACACAGGGGTTTTCCCAGGTGGGGTCCCCTCATCAGAAGAGGTCCCCACCACATATGAAATGTTAGAGATGCCGAGTCAAGATGTGACCTCTGCTCCTGATCCTGTGAGGACTGCGAAAGTACATGAACCCCAGCCTTTGCTCCTGACTCTGCCTCCTTTACACCCAAGCCTTGAGTCCTCCCTGTAGTCTTCAGACTATTATCTACCTCCCTGTTCCTCCTTGTCAGTCCCATCATCAGTACTTGTTCTTCCTCTGATCTCCCAGTCAAGCATCGTTGGCACTGTGGGCAAATTCCTAGAAGCCCAGAAGGCTTTTTGGAGTCACTAAGTGCAGAGGGCTGAAAGGTGGAGAGCCATGATGGTGACAGTCCAGGTCTTTGATAGTGACTGGCAAGAAAAAGACAATCAACGTCAAGGTCCTTTGAGGGATGGCTCAAGTCACAGAGCAAGATTGGACAAGAACCATTGCACCTATTGTAAGCACTTGGGACACTGAAAGCACTTGGGACACTGAAAGCACTTGGGACACTGAAAGAACACTCAGAGCACCAATCCAAATGCTTCATCATCGCAATTCCACCAGGGGTCCAGAGGGCAGGGAGCCCGTGTTTTAAGACCTATGCCAAAATGGAATTTAGACCTGATAGAAGATGTGAAGTCTCGTTTAGAAGTAGTGTAGGTTTTTGGAAATGAGTTGAAGATCCTAATAGAAACACAACGTGGATCTGCTCAGTCACTTTGACTGATATTATCTCTTTCTATTTATTATTATTATTATTATTATTATTATTTTATTTTCCAAACATTCATCTTATATACATTCCAGAAGTAGCGGAGTAACAAAAAATAGTTTTGACATAGATATGTATCTTACATTATTAACTTATTTGTAACCCTTTATCATCCATATTCCAGTATTCAAACATATAACTTTAATGTTATATGCTCCATTATTATTACATTAATTAAATTCTCTTGTTAAATACTGTCTTTATTGCCATAATTCATATACTTTTCCCATTTTTTAGAGTATTGTTGTACAGTTTTCCCATTGATCATCATGGTTAGTTTGTCCATTGTCATTAAATCATATACTTTCCCAATCCATTCTTCTATCAGATGTTTGTTAACTTCTTTCCAATGTTAGCGTATACCATACGGGCAGCAGTGATCATGTATAACATCACCCCATCTCCCCTTTGTCCAATTTTCCCTTCAAGTCTTCCATTATATTCAATAGCAATAATTTTGGTTTTAAATCACAATCAATTCGAAGTGTTTATTTTATTTTGATTTTAATTTCATCCCAAAACCCTTTTGCCTTTTCACATTCCCACCACATATGAAATAGATTTGCTTTCTTTTGTCCACATTTCCAACATTGATCTTCTTTAATGTTTTTCATTCTAGCTATTATTTTGGGGGTTAGATGCCACCTATGTAACATTTTATAATAATTTTCTATCAAGTTGGCTCCTTTGGTAAATTTCAGGTTTTTGGACCATGTTTTTTCCCCATACCTCCAGTGGCATCTGTTCATTTAGGTCCTGCATCCACCTTATTATGCTTTCTTTTATTGTCTCTTCTTTTAATTCTATATCTAATAACAATTTATAAATTCTAGATATCATCTATTTTTCCCCTTTATCTAATATTCTTTCTAATTCTTTTTTCTCTATTTCTATTCCTTTATTTTTTT
Source organism: Phrynosoma blainvillii (assembly GCA_026167975.1). Taxonomy (NCBI): domain Eukaryota; kingdom Metazoa; phylum Chordata; class Lepidosauria; order Squamata; family Phrynosomatidae; genus Phrynosoma; species Phrynosoma blainvillii. Next base: position 254,024,476 of record JANUYF010000002.1, on the reverse strand, counting down.
GATCTTTTTAAATCTTTCTTTAAGTTGGAAATATAATAACCATGATGTTATGGTGCCTGTTTTTTTGGAGTTCTTCTATTGTCTTGAAGCTATTTCCCTTTCTTGTTATTGTTGTTGTGTCTTGATATGCAATCCAATTTTCAGTATTAGTTTTTTCCTTTTTATGAGAAGCCTCGTGAGCCGAGGTCCATCTAGGAATGTTTGTGTACATATAGTTTTTATGTCTTTCACGTTTTTAATAATGCTTTTCTTATGATATGATTATTAAATTCTTTATAAGATATTTCCTCTTCATAGCATAGATATCTATGCCACCCTTCCTTCAATTCAAACCCTTCCAATTGTAACAATCTCTTATTTTTAAGGTCTATCCAGTCCTTTAGCCATGTGAAGGATGCTGCATTAGAGTATATTTTTAAATTTGATAAACCTAGACCTCCTTTCATTTTACTGTCTTGCATTGTTGTGGATTTTATTCTTGGTTTTTTCCCCAACCAAATAAAACCATTTATATCTTTCGACCAAGTTTTAAAAATGCTTCTAGATGTAATAATTGGCAAAGTTTGAAATAAAAACAGCATCTTTGGTAAAATGTACATTTGTGTTATGGCTATTCTTCCAAGTAAAGATATCTGTAACGATTTCCATCTTATTATATCTTCTTTTATCTTATTCCATGTGGTGGTATAATTATTTTTCAAAAGGTCCGTGTTTTTGTTTGTTACCATTACTCCTAAATATTTTATTTTGGTTACTAATCTTAATTCTGTCACTTTTTTTAGGTCTCTTTCTTCCAGTTTTGTAAAAAAATTTATCAGCATTGCACTTTTTTGTTTATTAATTTTAAAGCCTGCCATTTGGCATGTTTCTTCTAAAGAATGCCGAAGTCTGTTAATATTAATGTTGGGATCATCTAATATTATAATAATGTTGTCTGCAAATGCTTTTATTTTGTAATTTTCAGAACCTAGTTGCAAACCTTTGATATTTTTGTCATTTCGAATTTTCCTCATTAGAACTCCTATCATTATTATAAATAACAATGGGGACAATGGGCATCCTTGCTGTGTTCCTTTAGTTATTGAACATTTTTCTGAAAGTTCCCCATTAACCTCTATTTGGGCATTGTGTAATGTGTAAATTGTGTTGATCCATTTTTTATATTCCTCGCCTATATTGCATTGTTTTAATATTTCCTTAATAAAATACCAACTAACATTATCAAGTGCTTTTTCTAAATCTAACATTATAATACCCATTTTTTTTCTTTACGTTTCTCATAGTATTCTGTTATATTTACCAGATTCCTAATATTGTTTTTTATTTGGCGTCCAGGTAGAAAACCAGCTTGGTCTTCGTGTATCCATTCTGTTAGTACTTTCTTTAACCTTTCTTCTAATATCATAGCAAAGATCTTATAATCAATATTTGATAACGATATAGGCCTATAGTTCTCTATTAAGCTAATATCTTTATTTTCTTTTGGTATTAAGGCAATTGTTGCGGAGCACCAGGTTTGTGGATACTTCTTGACATTAATTTCTTTTATGGTGTTATATAATGGTTGTATCAGTTCTTCTCTAAATATTTTATAGTATTTAACTGTAAATCCATCTGGACCTGGAGCTTTATTATCTTTAAGATTTTTTATAGCTGTATAAATTTCCTCTTTTGATATAGGGGTGTTCAATATTTTTCTCTGTTGTTCAGGGAATTGGGGTATCATTTCTTTTTTTACAAACTCTTGATTTTTTTTTTTCTGTCAACTGGTTTTCCTGAAATAACATCTTATTTGATTGATGATTGATAAGGAACTGGAATTTAAATTTGGGAAGTTACTTTTCTACATGACCACCATGTAGAAAAAGAGGAATGGTTGTTAAAACTGTACGATGCAATGGAAATGGATAAACTAATGCAACTGATAAAGGGCAAACAAATAGATGATGTAAAAGCTGAATGGCAACTGGTACACAACTATATGAATAAATTATGGAAAAGTGAGTAAACAAGGGAAATTGAATAGAAAAAAAAACCTTAGAGAGAAAATAAAATAAAACAAAATAGATAATAATGAAGACTTTTGATTTTTGGAGGAATCTGGCAACCAGGAACAAATATAGAGAAGACAGCTAGCAACAACTAAACTAGAAGTTTGATTATATAGTGATATAAAAAGTGAAAAGTGAGAATTATTAAATAGCAATGAGTAAATTATATTTAAAAGACTAGGTATTCAAAAGTAGCATAGTAGCAAAAGTAGCATAGTAACTTATAAGTGGAAAAGTCTAGGCCTGATGGTGCTGGGCCTAGTGTCTCTCCCCCAGATGACATCGGATGGAATGGAGGGAGGACTCTTATTATTATTCTAGGCCTGATGGTACTGAGCCTGGTGTCTCTCTACCTGATGACATTGGATGGAGTGGAGAGAGGGCAAAGTAGCAAAAGTAGCATAGTAACTTATAAGTGGAAAAAGAATGAGCCTGAAATCTTAAGAAACATTAGCATTAAGAGAATAGATATCATACATAAACGACAAACTTCAAAGAAGAAATATTGATTTGGAGAATTAACAAATAAGACAAGGGGGGAAAAGGGGATTTGGTTATGACTGTAAAAAATTAAACTAAACAAGATAATAAATTATAATAAATTATATAAATGAGCTAAACAGAAATCGAAATTGAAATTATAGTAACTTAAGTGGATGTGGTGTACATCAACATGTCAACATTAGAAAGTCAGTAATAGAGACAAAGATAAATTGGCAGATGATGGAAAGGAAGTAAGGAATGATTGAAAAGGAAGAAAGAATGTGATGAAGTTGATGTTAGGAAAGAGTAAAAAAGTAAAGAAAACAAGAATGTATTAAGAAAGGAAAAAAAACAGGAAAGGAAAGAATAGGAAAAGAAGAGAAGAGGAATAAGAAAGTTAAGGAAGGTTAAGTTAAAGGGATGTAGGAAGGAGGAAGAAAGGTTCAAATAAAAGGTTTAAGGAGGGGAAGAATAGTTGAGTGTTATCACTGCTAAATATATGGAAGGATAAACAAAATGTATAGAGACATGTTTGTTGATATGGGTGATTTTGGAGAATGATGATTGTATGAACAAGATATTTTGAATGTGTTTGTTTTTAAATGTTTAATATTTAAAAGAAGAAGAAGAAGAAGAAGAAGAAGAAGAAGAGTGTGTCAAAGAGACAGTGGCCTTACTCAACTTCCTTTTTGAACAAAGAGACCGAGTGTACCAAAAGAAAGCTCAATTGGTCTGCTTAAAAGTTCACTTTCTGAGCCATGATATAACAGATGGACAGAGATTACTGGCTCCAGAACGACTAAAAAAAAATTGCCCACACCTATAACTGTTAAAGAACTGCATTTTCTATTGGGCTTAACTGTCTTCTGTAGATTGTGGATTTGGGGCTATGGAACTATCATACAGCCACTGCACCAGATTATTCCAAGAGCCAAGAAGCCAAATTTGAATTCCTTCAATCAAATTGAATTCCTGAATCAAAAGAGGTTCAAAGATGCACTCAACAACTAAAAGAAAGATAGTTGTCACCTCCAGTTTTACATCCTCCTGATCAACCATTCACTCCACAAGTGTCAGAGAAAATTGGTGTGACAAGAGCCATCCTTACTCAGTCGTATGACCTGTCCCTCAAAGTAGTTGCTTACCTCAGCCAAACTCTAGATTCCGCTGCAAAAGCATGGTCAGCCTGTCTTCAGGCAGTGGCTGCTGCAGTCCTAATGATTAAAGAAGCCTTGAAGCTTACGTTTGGAGGTATCCTGACTGTATACTCCAGTCATGCCCTTAGAGCTATTTTTGAAACCTAAAGACCTACGTGGATGACTTCAGATTGGCTCACGAAGCTCTAGGTCAACCTATTAGAAAAAATCCACCAGTCTTCATTCTTAGATCTGAGAGAACCAACCTATCTGCTCAATACCCATCCTTCCTGTCCTCTCATCTGATTTGGATAATATTTTTTTAAGTATTTAAAGTCCCCAGCCAGTTGTGCAAGCTCTCCCCAGACGGGAAGTGACCGGCTTCGGGTGTGCAGTACCATTTCGTGATCTGGAAATGGACATCCATTCCATCCGATGTCATCTGGGGGTGAGACATTAGGCCCAGTACCATCAGGCCTAGAATAAGAAGAAGAGCCCTCCCTCCATTACCATCCGATGTCATCTGGGGGAGAGACACCAGGCCCAGTACCATTGGGCCTAGAATAAGAAGAAGAGCCCTCCCTCCATTCCATCCGATGTCATCTGGGAGAGAGACACCAGGCCCAGCACCATTGGGCCTAATATAAGAAGAAGAGCCCTCTCTCCACTCCATCCAATGTCATCAGGTAGAGAGACACCAGGCTCAGTACCATCAGGCCTAGAATAATAATAAGAGTTCTCCCTCCATTCCATCCAATGTCATCTGGGGGAGAGACACTAGGCCCAGCACCATCAGGCCTAGACTAAGAAGAAGAGCCCTTACCTTTTAAGGGGTGGGTGGGTTTTGGGATTTTTAGGTTTTGTTTACATTGTATTAACATATCTTTATGTAAATTTTAATGTTGTAAGCCGCCCCGATTGCTCTGCAGAGGGGCAGGATATAAATAAATAAATATTATTATTATATTATCTGTGACATCAACACTTCCAAATTCTGCAGCTCGTCACCTACTTGAACTAAATCCAACACATCGAGTAGTCTTCCAATTTTCTCCTTATATCACGTGCAATGTACAGATGGGGGATTGTGCAGATTTTGTCCATGGAACAGCCTGATTGACCCTGCAAGATCAGCAAAACTGGTGGCTACTTGCTGGAGCCCACATGGCTGTCACATTCTCAATACTACGGAGTTCTGCCTGGAGATAACTGTTTAGTCCTTGTGTACAAAATCTGTGTCTTATATCAAGTATCCCAAGGCCTGTCAGCAGAAAATTGAATTTACAAGGGATGGACACTACATGGCCTTGGCAGATAGGTGATAATTCAAGGATTCTTTGTTTACAGTGACTGGCAGTTCTTAAGATATTTTTGAAACTGAAACTCATGACATGGCACCCAGAAATTATAACATTCTGAATGCTGTCTGGATCTGAGATGTTCAAAAGATGAAGTTGTTTGTTACCTTGGAGCAGCTGTGTCCCAATGACCTGTTCCAGTGGGATCCCTCTCAATCCCAGTTTGTACAGGGAACAATAGAATATACCTGTGGTACCCAGAAGGATGTGCATCTGTACAGGTGTCTATGGAATGTGACTTCCAGGTGAATCTGTACAGGTGCCCATGGAAGGTGACTTCCAGGTGACTTCTATAGGCTGGCACTCCAGGCAGCAAAAGCATTTATTATTCCACCAAAGCCTTAATTCTCAGCCAGATGTTACCTGAACAAGTGAGGCAGCACACCAGTGCTTTAGTCAATCCTGTGAAATGGTTAGCAGTCCAGCCAGTTAGCCTCTTAGTTAGCATCCAGCCGATGCAGAACATCCAGAAAACCTCAGAGGCCCAGGCTTCTGCTGAACATGAGGATCTCTGATGTGAGAAAAGGAATCATAGGAGTTTTTGCCAGGCCCATTGAAACAACAGCTGAGATAAGCTTCAGAGACTGGTCATGGAATTTTGCATGGAGCTGGACTTTTACACAGTGTTGTCCTCAACACCAAATATGTCTGGAAAATGCCTCAGTCTCTGGAGAAACCAGAGGCTTACTTAGCCTTGGATGTGGCAATTGTGAGTGAGTGGACCAGACCAAGGACATAAAAGGTGTTTGCCACTTACCTCAGAGGTACTGTTTGTAGTCAGCATCAGTAAGGACATGCAGCAGCAGACATTCCCAGCAACAAAAATTGAGTGTCTCTAAAACAGCAAGTAAGATAAGCTGAAGGTGCAACTCAAGGAGCAAAGGGCCCCTTGTGACTCAGGGACAGGGGGAGGCAGAAAAGAGATTGTCTGTGGAACAGTACCACTGACCTGTGGACTACATCACCAAAACGTCATGCCACTTTGTTCCTGGCCTGGTGCCTATACAAACTACATCACATGTGACATAGACTGGACTCCAATGGACACAAGCCCTTTCAGCAGCATTGGCCAACACTCTCAAATGATAACTGAACCTATCTTACCCCCAAGAGAGTTTTTGGAAGGCTGTGGCCCTTGGGAACTCACCTGGGAAGCCTGAGAGTGGAGATAGATATAGGGAATGACTGCTTGGAAAGATATGTCTTCTCTCTCTCTCTCTCTCTCTCTCTTTGCCCCCTGTTCTGTCTTCTTACAGGTATGGCCTTCCAGCCCAAATGGGTTGAGTGTATGACATTCAATCAGGTGACTGGGTCATTATAAAAGTGTGATCCTGCCTAGACAAAGCTATCTTTGGTTCTACCTACACCAGACATTACTGTGAGAGAGGAAGAAATAAAATCTTGGCTCCACTGCCTGAGTAATGAAGGTCCCTGAGCTTCGAGAGTGAACTGTTCAACCTATAGAGGACAATGTGGGAGACTCTTTAAGACTGTTATTCAAAAGAAATTGGATTGGACTATACTTGTGTGTTAGCATGAATTAGAACAAGATGGCTATGCCTGGAGTGGATGAATTACAACCCCACTAGATATTGGGCCACTTCCGGTCTCCAATCTCAATAGAAGTCTATCCCAGATGTGAGGAAACTATAACCCTTTCTGAGATGGATCTCATATGTGATCAGATAACTACCAAATCCCAACTGAATGAAAACACCTGTTTGTCATGCTATAATATTTCTTTTAGGGGTATTACAAAAGTATAATAGGTTTTTGTGTTGTTCACAGTGATACTTATGTATAGTTTGGTTTAAACAGGGTGTTTGTATACAGCATGTGTCTTGACTGATGGTACTATCTGTATTGCATCTATAAGTATATATGAGGCCTCTATCAGTATAATGTGACAACACATTCAAGCTTAAATGCAGAAGGGGGATAGGTTGTAGTGGAGAAAACAGGCTTATTCCTAGTCTCCACAGTGCCCCCCTATTCCTGGTCTGTTCTGGCAGAATGGAGAAAAGAAAAAATATTTTCTTTTGATGTCCACCTCTGTTATGAAAAAGGTCACCAAATGTCACTGCTCTGTGTTCTGTTGGAAAAAGTAATGGGATCACGAGTGCTCTTATTGCTCTGTTTATGCATTTTGGATGCCTTGGGCAGCAGTGTGGGAAGAGAGCAACCAGTGTGCTCTGTCTACTCTCCTGGTATCTTCTGTATATGCACTGATAGACATCTGCATGAACAACTTGTCTAGGTGAAATGTATGATCTTGAATGTCATACCATGGATGCAGGGGTGGTTCAGCACTCTCCGTGAGGGAAGAGAGCTATGTTTGGACTAGGTTGCAGCCACTGTGGTAGTAGTTATGAGCAGAGAGTCCTGAACCTCCCCTGTCCCTGACAATAAAAGGCAATAGATTGGTGGCAGACTGTGGTAGGTGGACTGGGGTGTGTTGTCAACTGCTGATTGGACAGAATAAAACTGTGTTGAGACCATATTGTATAAAACTCTGTACCACTTTATATCTAGGTCCCAGCAACGGCACCCTTGAGCACCCAAGTTATTGTTTTATTTCTTAGTTTTTATTTTAGTTCTTAGTTCCGTCAAGCACTCAAGTTTTTGTTTTAGTTCTTAATTTTTTTATAATAAAACCAATATCTTGGACCAGAACTGTGTGGTCATTGCCTGTGATGTACCTCACAATCAGCACAACCTCACGGAGGCAAAGGTGACACAATAGAGGAGAAAGAGGCCCCATTTTTTAATACATTTTTTTTAAAAAGTTCTCTTTTAAAAAAATCTTAAAACATCACATATTATGACATTTTTACTTTAACCACATGAAGCTACATACATGTAAATACATTTAGGCTGTAAATATGATATTGTAATTTAAACATATAGCTTTAATTTTGCTAGTTGTTTATATCACAACTATTACCATTACATTCAGTAATATACAGAAGTTAGGATTTATGAATAATATTAGTACAAAAAACATTACTAAGAATCCTGTATGGTGTGGTATGGGAGGGGTGACACAGGGTGATGTGAGGGCTGACACAGGGTGACACCAACCCTAGTGACACCATTTGTTGCCAGGTTTTCAAAATAGCAATGAGGGGCAGTCTAAATTCATGACATGCTGGGTTGACAATCAGCACAATAGTCATGACATGAAAGGTTACCAAGTTCATGTTCTACCTAAGTATAAAATGAATGCATTGATTTCAGTTAGCCTACCGAAAACTGTAATATACAATCAGATATACAGATAGTGAAATTGCTGTGGCAGTTTCCATCCTATCCTCTTAACAGTTATATGGGGTAAAGGTTTTGCCCTCCATATAAACTTTGGTTAATCAAATGATTTTGAACATACAGAGATTCTGCTAAGCAGAATGCTTCTTACAGCCACATACCTTATAATAAATGGTCCTTAAAAAACAATAATATATCCTGATCATATAAACATGCCAGGGAACAGTGATGAGACACTGAATGGATGAAGAAGCTGGGGAGTAGAACAACAGCCAGCTCAAAATGAGATAATGTGAATGAGCTTACTGTGACATATATTTTTCAATCATCAATACCCCACCATGTATTACCATATTTTTCTAGATTGGTTTCTGGAAACTTAATATTAAAATGAAGTACACATCTTTCTTGTGTGATTTTAAAAAAAAATCTTGTTCATAATGCTAGTGTTATATTACTGGGTATACGCTGAATATGCTTGGTAGTCAGATAATAGTGTGCTAAGTGCCAAATATGATAGAAATCAAATACTTAAAAGATGCTTAGGAATGGGTAATTTATTACAAAATGGTGGCCTTACTCTTGTGTCTGTGTACACAAATTAGTCATGTAAATCTTCACTTAGATTTTTCTTGCATGCAAGAATGAAGAATTTCAGCAATTGTCTCTGTACTGAGTGAAGTTACATTTTAAAATCATTTTATGTATTTGAAATTTTTTTAAAATGAAAAATTAGTTTGTGCAAAAAACCGACTGGTTTTGCAGAAATTTTCACAAAGAACTCACAAAATCTCACAATACTTGACAGTATTTTTCAACAGGGTTTCTGGATGTTGCAGCACAACTTTTCTCAATAAAGCAAAAAGCTATAAATATTCTTTACATCCCTGCTGGAGATACCAGTTGGGTGATGATTCAGTTTTTTATTTAACAGGGAAAAAATTATGCGTGCCTTTTCTGCTAAACAGCTTTTAAAAAGCTGATTTTAAATAGATTTTAAACAGCCGATTGTGTACTTTGCATCTGGAATTGTACTTATGATATTTCAAATCTTGATACCATACTTCTTTGGTATACTGTGTTCTATAAACTTTATCTACTGAGAGTTTAGGCATAATTCTTAACAGCTAAGTATCTCTGTATAATAACATAGTAGGCATTTTTTTTTGTCAGAATAATTGGCTTGATTTGTAAAATGATCAATTACTTCTTTTTTACTGGTCAAGGACTGAATAAATTGAATTGAATTGATCAATTACTTTTAATTAACAGCTGGTATCATAATGTAGTATGAAATCGTGGAGGGGAAAGGAAGGTAAAGATTGATGGCAATGTAATTCATGGCATGTTTCACCCCTGGCAGAACATAAGCTATTTGTATTTGAGGGAGCAAATATGTGAAATTAGTGGATATAGCATGTGTGCATAAATGCATGTTTTGGACTATTCCCATGTTAGCAACCTGGTATGGAATTCTGTCCTAAAGTAAGTTAGACTTAGACCCATCCCTGTTGATTTTTAGTTGGACAATGGATATAAATTAATTTTGCTGGGCTGTTGATGGACTAAGAAAAATGTTTTGAGTTGATATCCCATTTTGACAAAAACAAAAACAGCACCCTTTCTTTCTTGCTTTTTGTTTCTGTTTGTGATGATCTGCATTCTCAGTGTTGGACTTTTTCCTTGATAATGCAAAATGAAATTGTATATTTAGTCCAAATGAATGTGACAATTTGCTAAATAAATTATGTCTGACCAAGAAAGTATTCAGTTCTCTTCAAACAAGTGATGAGTCACAAACAGTATTTAAGAATTCATTCAAAATTGTTTAAATTGGATATTATTTTTGAGGTGCAAACATTTGGGGAATATTTCAAATAGGTTTCAATGAATAATTTCATTTTGAATGTTATGGGTCATTGATTATTATTAAAGAATTATAATTGTTTGTGTCTGGGGAAAGGGAGGCAGAATTACATCTCCAAATCTTGCATTTAAAACTGTTAATTAAGTAATGCAGATCATACTAAATATGACATTATTAAAGACCCAGAAATACATATTCCACTGTTACTCAATCTTAGGCTGTATTCAACATTCAAAAACTTTCCTCTGTATTAGGGAAAATTTAAGAGATTGTTGTGTCATGTTGCTCAGTGGAGTCCTTTAACTCAAATATTTAGAAGACAAGTATGTTTACATTGGAGTGCCATGGGTATTAGACAGATATAGATAGTTACACATAGAGAGAAATTGGTTTGCTTTGTGTATCTCAAGTAACACAAGGAATGGGAAAACTGATTTCAACCTATTTTTCCTCTCTTTTCTGTCATTTCAGGATTATACCTTGACAATGTACTTCCAGCAAGCATGGAGGGATAAGAGGCTTTCATATAATGTAATACCTTTAAATCTTACACTGGACAATAGAGTAGCAGATCAGCTTTGGGTGCCTGATACCTACTTCCTGAATGATAAGAAGTCATTTGTACATGGTGTCACTGTGAAGAACAGGATGATTCGTTTACATCCAGATGGGACAGTTCTCTATGGTCTCAGGTCAGCACCAAAAATCTTAAGCAACATATGTATAAACATAAGATCTCTTCCCCCCCCCCCCCTCCCTTTCATAGCTTTTCCTTTTCCATGTGGCTTGGATTCATTTTTCTTTTGAAATGCTTTGAAAATGATGAGCTCTTTACAGACAAAAACATCAGAGAAAGAAAGGAAAGGGGGATTCTTGTTGCATGTTTGATGGGGTTAATGGGTGAGACTAGCTCAGTGATGTTTATATTTGTGGTGGTTCTTGCGTATCTTCAAGTCATATCCCAGGACTTTCTTAGCCAGATTGGTTCAGCAGGGTTTGCCTTTGTCTTCCTCTAAGACTGATAGAGTGTGACTTGCCCAAGGTCACCCAGGGGAAATCCATGGCAAACAGAGATTCAAACCCTGTTTTCCAGAGTCTTAGTGCAATGCTCAAACCACTACACCATGCTGGCTCTTCATTTATGTTTACTTGGAATTCAGTCAGACTATTCAGTGCAGATATTCTTAGAAACATCATGTGATTACACAATATGTCTATCTAACCATAGAGTAAAATGTTCTCCTTATCATCTTTACTTTTTAACTGCACAGTGGCATCCCTCTCTGATTATCCTGATAATGTTTAACATCCATTTAGTACATTACATGCCACCTATTTCCCTTTCTTAATTTTGTCCTTAATAATAATAATAATAAAATTTATTTATATCCCGCCCTTTGGGAACCCAATCAGGGCGGCTTACAAGCATAAAAACATATACAATGCTCAAACCCAGCACCCCCTCCCCCCTTTAAATTGGCATATTGCCAATGAGTTTGCCAAACACTTGCTGTCAAACTAAATCAAACTATATTTGCAGTAACTGAGCTATGATAGATATTCCGCAGCTGTAGCAGAATATTTCAGAAAGAGTAAGCATTTGTGTACTCTAAGGAAACATTAAGGTTTCTGTAGCAAATACTGTCTTGAAAGCTCAATTACAACTTCCCTCTTGCAAAGCAGTAATACAGAGAGCAGAGATAGGAAAGGGAATGTTTATCCTTTGCTAGTCTCCTTGCAACTTCTTGGTTTTCCTTCCTAGGAGGTTATCACATGGGGACCATATGTACCTCCATCCCAATAATGATTAAAGCATCCACAACCCACAAAAGTGTGCAATGCATGAATTATTTTCATATGCAGAACACAGTAACACGTTAGAAGCTCATTACTAAATGAGAAAGAGAATAGAACGTACATTTGATTTTTCACACAGATGTGTGTAAATCCCGATAATGGTTTGGGAATCACTTTTTGTGTGTGTGCACAGAAGAAGTAGCCACATTCACCAGAAATCACCCAGAGAAATAAACAATTTTATTTATACAATTTTCTTTATAAAAATATACTATACTGTCTCTTACTTTCCAAGAAATGGTATCCAACCTAAGTAAATGGTATCCAACCTAAGTAAAAAGAAAAAGAAAAACATTAAGAAGCAGGAAAGGTAGAAAAACAGCATAAAAGGTTGCATCCCTCTGGGCAACTGGTGTCCCTGCCTTCCCTATGTGGCTGTTCCTTTAAGAGCCCCGGCTAACGGGGAGGGACATTCACACAGACTAGGGAGAAGCAAGCTTTTTCTCTGTGTCCTTGCCTTTGCCTCAGCAACTGTTCCTGTAAGAGTCCTGGTTATTCTTAATAATATAATAATTTATTTCTTATATCCCACCTTTTGCCTAAGCAATCAAGGCTGCTTACAAATGTATGATACAGATTAAAACCATACATTACAACAGGGGTAGGCAACCTTTCCCCTTTAAGGGCCGAGGGACTTCAGCTCCCAGAAGCCTTAGCCATGTTGGCCAATAGTTGGCCATCTACCAATTCCTAACTCTCCCAGGCATTCCAGAAGAATGTTATGATTTATCACAGGGGTAGGCAACCTTTCCCCTTTAAGGGCCAAGGGACTTCAGCTCCCAGAAGCCTCAGCCATGTTGGCCAATAGCTCCTGGGATTCTGGGAGCTGAAGTCCCTCGGCTCTTAAAGGGGAAAGGTTGCCTATCCCTGATTTATCATATCGAAAACCTCTGAGAGGTCTAGAAGCACCAACTGGGTCACGCTTCCCCTGTCAATGCTTAGGCGCAGGCCATCTACCAAAGTGACCATGGCAGTCTCCACCCCAAATCCAGGTCTGAAGCTGGTTTGAAATGGATCTAGAAAATCTGTTTCATCCAAGATCGCTTGGAGTTGAAAGGCAACGGCTCGCTCAATCACTTTGCTCAAAAATGGCAGATGGGATATCAGCCTATAGTTTTTCAGATCCAGGGGGTCCAGGGAATGTTTCTTCAGGAACGGTCTAACAACCGCTTCCTTTAAGCAAGCTGGAACAGTTCCTTTCCCAAGGGATGCGTTGATGACCCCTTTTAAAAAAGCCATCAAGGCATCACCCCCCTGGACGACCAGCCATGATGGGCAGTGATTGAGGAGACATGTAATCTTCTTCACTTTTCCAAGGACCTTGTCCACGTCATCGGTACTCACCGACTCAAACCAATCCAGTTTAATCTCTGAAACGGGTTTACTGGATACCTCATCAGTCGGTTCTGCTATAATCATGGTGTCTAAGTTGGCTCCCAACTGAGAGATTTTATCTGCAAAATAGTTGTTAAAGACATCACAGCAGGCTGTTGTTGGGTTAAGTAAAGGGTTCTGCATAGGTGGAACCTGTGTCAGTTCCCTCACCACCCTAAACAATTCTGCTAGATGGGATTCTGCAGACGCAATATGTGCAGAGGAGAAAGATTTCTGCACTGCACATATTGCCTCTCTATAGAAACAAAGAAAATTCCTATGACGAGTCTTGTCAGATGGGAGTCGAGTTTTCCTCCAGGTGCACTCTAGTCATTGTCCAGCCCGCTTCATCTTTCTAAGTTCATCTGTGAACCAGAGTTGATGGTTTGAAGCAGGTTGGAAAGGACACTTGGGAGCGATCGTGTCAATAGCCCCAGAGAGATCGGTATTCCAGGTGTTAACTAGGGCTTCGACAGAATCACCGACATTACCAACCAAGGAACCCTCAAAGGCTTTCTGGAGTCCAATTGGTTCCATTAGCTTCTGAGGGCAGACCATTCTAATAGGTCCACCACCCCTGGTGGGGTGGACAGTGGCTCTTAGTCCAACCTTGACCAGGAAATGATCCGTCCACGACAGTGTGGTGGTATTTATTACCTCTACCCACAGATATGCCTGCTCCGTACTAAAAATCACATCAAGGGTATGATCTGCAGAGTGCGTAGGCCTGGAAACCAATTGGGATAGGCCCATGCCTGTCATGGAATCCATGAACTGCTGAGCTGCACCTGTTAAACTGGTCTCGAGAGGGATGTTGAAGTCACCCAGAACTAAAAGTCTGGGTGACTCCAACAGCAATTCCGAGACCAACTGTGTCAGATCAGATAGGAAGTCTGTTAAGCAACAGGGTGGATAGTATACTAACAGAATCTCTATACTATCCCTGGTCTTCAGGCTTAGGTACATGCATTCAAAGTTGTCTACTTTCTGGATAGGTATCCTAGTCAAGGTGAGATTCTCTCTATGAACAAGAGCCACTCCACCACCACCCGCCCACTTTCCCTTACCTGCTCATTGATTGAGTACCCAGCTGGGAGAGCTTGATTCCAAGTGATGGCACTATCTTCCCCCAGCCAGGTCTCTGTAAAACAAGCCAGGTCGGCTTCTTCATCCACGAGGAGAACGTGGATGATATGAGTTTTATTTTTTCCCCATGAATGGGGATTTCTCCATTTCTCCAACAAGCCAGCAACATGAATGGCTTGTTGCTGGAGCATTGCTGTTTCATCCCGAGATAAGTCCTGATTGAGCACAACGTCATGTAAAAATCTTCCGAGCGATCACGCAATTATCCCGATTAAAAAGTATGCGTTTTTCTTCCCCCTTTTCCCCCTATGTGATAATCTCCTAAGTGTAAATATAGGTCCTGTATGGTTCTAATGAATGTAGTAAGACTGATAACTAAAAAAGCAGTTTAGAATTTCTCTGTGATGTAAGAAAGCACTATATTTCCTATAATAAAAAGCGTAGCCTAATGATTCCCAAACGCTGGGCCTCCAGGTTTTTGGACTTCAGCTCCCAAAAGCCCCACTCATTTTGGCCCACAGTCAAGTTTTGGCTGAAGTCCAAAGACTTTTAGGACCAAAGTTTGGGAATTGCTGGTCTAGCCTTTAAAATAGTGGGGCACAGGGCTTTATTTCTGAGCAGAAATATAGCTACATATATATAAAAAACTTGTGTTTGTGATTTGTATAAAAATGTTTTGTGGTATTCATAAGAAAAACAGTGATAATATATATACATAAAGGTAAATATATTATATTTACATAATATATGTATATATGTGTCAACATATGTTATTTGGTTTCTGGGGCAGGGAAGAGAGAAGTGATGAAATGGTGACTTGAAACCACCCTGATTTCCATCTAACCAGTTAACCTCCCCCCATTCCCTCAATTTAATATTGCCTAACCCTAAGAGCACCAGATCTTGTCTGATCTTGAAAGATAAGTAGGGTCAGTACTGGTTAATACTTAGATGGGAGACCACCAATTAATATTAGATGCTGTAGATACCAGCCCTGTCTGTGTCCTAAGGAACACAGCTGGAGTCCCTGGAGGTACCTCCAACAAGTGCCTCAAGAACTTGTATTGACAGACCTCTAGGTCATAAAGATTATTGAGATTTAACCCCCATATTTCAATACCATATTGCACTTGAGCCACTACTTTTCCTAAGAACACTTTCAGCTCTGGAATTACAAGACAGCCACCTCTAGAGTAGAAACATTTCAGTATGGCATGGGATGATTGCTGTGCTGTGATTTTGATATTTTGTAGCTAAGTATTCTCATCAAAATATAACCCCAGGTACTTAGGGGACCTGCTCTATATCTCCTCCCCCATATTCCAATCAAATTTAGGAGGTCATTTGCCAAAGACAATCACCTTTGATTTAGCATAATTTATTCTAAGTTGTTCTCTTTGGGAAAAGTCATAAAGTTTATTTAGACATCTCCTCAACCCAATTTTATTCATAGCTAATAATACAGTGTAATCTACGTATATCAGAATTGCCATTTTGCAATTTCCTATTGAGGGAGGGATGTGATCAGGACAATTTGCCATGGTTCCAATATGATTAATATAGAGGTTAAGTAGAAGGGGTGCTAGTAAGCAGCCTTCTCTGACTCCTTTTGTTGTGTTGATTTCCTCTGACAGCCTACCATGTGTACTGATCTTTACCATCATAGTTGTGTTAGTGTAGGTAAAGATAAAGGTATTCCCATTGACAAGGTTGTCAAGTCATGTCCAACAGTAGGGGGCAGTGCTCATCTCCATTACTAAGCTGAAGAGCCAGCCTTGTCAGAGACTACTCTGTGATCATGTGGCCAGCATGATCGCACAGAATGTTGTTTACCTTCCCACCAAAGTAATACCTATTTATCTACTTGCATTTGCATACTTTCGAACTGCTAGGTTGGCAGAAGCTGGGACTAGTGACAGGAGTTTAGCCAATCATGCAGCACCCGGGCCTCAAACTGCCAATCTGCCAATTTTCCAATCAAGAGTCAGCATCTTAACTTGAGCCACTGCATCCCTTTGTCTATTAGTGTATAACTCCTGAATTAGGAGTAACAGCCTCTTATCTGTGTTAGTTCTGGCACGCTTGTCCCACAGACAATTCCTATTGATAGTATCAAAAGCTGAAGAGAAGTCAATAAATGCAGCAAACAGCCATTTGGAAGGACCACTAGTGTATTTATAAATTAAATTATTTATAATTTATTTATAATTAAATTATTTACTTTACTGCTGGCTTTATCAAGATCCCAAGAAGAGATTCTTGGGTCAGATTCTGGCTTCTTTGCAGAAATTTCCTTACATGAAAATTTGCAGGTTACTGTCAGACTGTGATCCATATGTTACACATAGAAGAGCTTTATTTGCTAAAGCAGCTAAGTATATGTGCTACTTATCTGAAATATATTGCTGTAGATTGTGCAGAGGATTCACTTATGTGATGTTTTTATGGATATATTGTCGCTGTTGTTTTTTTATGGAGTTGTAATGGCTTTTAGTCAGATGCAATAATCGATTGACTGATAGAAGATGCTGTAGGCTATATTTCAGGGGAAAGAACTGGCAAAACCACCTTACAGCATTCCTTGTCTAAAAAACTCTCTGACATTCTTGGGATTGCCATAAGTTGACAGTTAACTTGAAGGCAAAAATTACACATGCATGCGCACGTGCACACATGCATACATGAGTTAATTGGTTACTTAATTTTATAAGTAACTCAGGTCATAAAGGAGATGAATACATATATATTTCAAAAATAAATCATTTTTATCCCATTACTACATAATTAACATTTACTAGTCCATTATTTCATTTTATATAAAGCTGAAATTTATGTTAATTCTTGCACACTTTTTTTCTTAATTGACTGTAATCATTGCATCATACTTGGTTGGTATGAGCAGCAGCTCAGATAATGACAATTGAGTTCTCTGGTCCTTAGTGGTTTGGTGAGCAGATCACTCTGGACCATCGAATTCTGGACTTCCCTATTTGGGAAATGATAGGAAATGTGCCGATGACTCCATTCTTCTATTCATCCCTGCTCGCACAGTGGCCTTGAATATGTTATCTTCCATATCACTGCTAAAAAAGCAGAGATGGGAGATTTTCAGACTCTTCTCTGCAATTGTTTCAGAGGCTTCTGAAACGATGCCGAAAAGTAGGTGCCAGAAAGAGACAGACAATGGACAGCACTGAACAAAAAGGAGGCATATGATCTCCCACTAACTTGCTCTCTCTCTTCACTTATCAGGCAGCAGCATGAATCTACTGGGTTCAGCAGCTTTCAGTAAGCATCATGTGCGTGTGAGTGTGCACACACCTTCAAATTACCTATCAACTTCTGGTGACCCCATGAATTTCATAGGGTTTCTTTAGATAAAGATAATAAAAAATAAATACCGGTAATAAAACTTTTATTTATATCCCGCTTTTTGTAAAAAAAAATCAAAGCGGCATACAATTAAAATGATACAAAATATATACAATAGACCCCTCCCCTTAAAAAAGAGGTAAACAGTACTGAGATTAAAATTACAAACATTAAAATCAAAACAATAATACTACAATATTACAGTAACAGTGGGCAGAATCATCACAACTCACAAATTCAAAAATATGAGGGTCTTTACGTGGCCAGGTGCTATTCTGGGAAGGCCTGCCGGAAGAGATCCGTCTTGACAGCTTTCTTAAAACTATCTACATTGGAAATTTGATGGATCTCGTCTAGCAGGCCATTCCATAAGGTGGGCGTGATTGCAGAAAAAGTCCTCTAGGAGGTCGCAACCAATCTGGTCTTCACTGGTTGCAATAGGTTCCTCCCAGAGGATCTGAGTGCACAGGGCAGATTATATGGAAGCTGTTATATGGAAGATTACTCAGAGGTGATTTTTCTGCTTCCTTCCTCTGAAATACAGCCTACAGCACCTGGTATTAATTGGTGGGCTCCAATCCCAGTTCTAAGCTGACTGCTTAGTGTCCAAGATCAGACAGGGCATTTAGTCCCTGTTATCACCCTTTTAAAACTATTTATACAAACCAAGCAATATGAGGGGATCATCTAAATCTGATCTCTAACCACCACCCCTGCCACTCCCTCATAAACAGGTTTCCTTAATAAATAGTGCCTTCCACTAGCTGAGATGTTTCCATTTTGTCAGCCTTTATTTTTTCTTGGATAAGGTAATAATGCTTTGTTGCCGAATGTCATTGGCAAGCCACATTAGCAGTTTTTCATGCTACTGAATTTCACTGGTGCATTTCTTTCAACTTACTTTGTATGTGGGGCTGGGAGGGGCTTCAGGATCTGTAAAACTGGGTCTTGGGTGACATATGCAGTTCATGGGTCATACTTTTTCTACATATTCTTTAATGGTATGGTAATGATAAGATTTGAATTAGACTACTGGATTGTGTCCATAATCACCCAAATAGAGAAAGCTGGAGAAGTCCCTTGAGAGACTTCTTCTTAGTAGTAAGTCCAGCTAAAACTTTCAGTCAGTATCTGAAGTCCTGCTACATAGGTAAAACTGAGAAAGGACTTCTCCATACCTGGTTGTGTGACCAGTCAATTGAAGCCTATTTGCAACATGGTATCTTTGCAAATTATCTTCTGGTGTTAATCTCAGTATGTCCTAAGAGAGAAGCAGTGTGTGTGTGTGTGGGTGGTGGTGGTGGTGGAATAGCCTCATAGCAATGCCGTCAGTTTTCTGTCTATTTCTTCTTTGATTTTCAATAACAATTTTTTTCCTAGAATTTTTTCTCTAGAATTTTAAAGCATGTTCTTGTAAGAAGAGCATAATATATAGGAGTATTGGGACACTAGCTCCTTAGACTTTGCTGGAATGTGCCATCTGTATGAGCAGATGGGAAATATGTTACAGGGCCAGAGGGAGATGTCAAAAATCTGACCAAAAGGGGAGAAAACTACATGCAGACCAAAAATTTAAATAAAAAAAACCTAGGGCAAAATAGATTCTAGATACTGAAATGACCTGAGTGATACGATCCACAGTGGCTACCCAAACACTGCTGTCTCTGAAGCAAAATGTGTGCTTCAGATTTGCAATAGTCTCAGCATCATGGTCCTCCATAGTTCAGGTTTGAACTTTCTTTGATTTGAGAAAATAAAATGTTTTCTTGTCACTCTTTTTTCCAGATGAAATCTGATTTTAGCTTTGATGTGTGAAGTAATAACCTTTAGTATTTATATAGATTTTTTTCCTATCAGCCCAAAGCATCTGATTTCCTTTAATTTAGCATTTCTTTAACCAGTGCTTGTTTTAATATATTAAAGTTGAGAGACAATGGCTTGCCTGAAACTACCAATCTGTTTGAGATGAGATTTGAATCAGGTACCTTCTTGTATGTGGCTCACACTATAAAAGCCAAGGATCTAAGTATGATTATTTTTCTTTAAAATTTGACAATAGGGACAATTTATTTCTGAATCAATGCCACTGTCTCCACATTTTAGAGAGGCAATCAGAAATTACACAGTAACAATCCTCATTAAGCCGATGTTCTCTTGTCTCATTGGTAAATAATAAAACATACACTATTGTGATTAAGGTCTACTTTTATAGGATTTTTAAAAAATCTATATTGACCACTGAAAAACTGATTAAGTTTTGAAGAAACTTTGCTCTCATATATACTCATTCCTTTTCTGCTCTTTTCAAAGTATGTTCGTGACAGGAAAGCCAGTGGGAGTTGCGGACAAGCAGTCAATATGATTTGGGACATTTAAGAGAAAAGAATTGTTCCTTTGGGAGTCCAGATGGCATCAACTGTCAGCTCCTCTAGCTCTCATGCAAACATTTCCCATTTCTCTCTCCCCCTACCTGCAACTACTGTAGTGTGAGTTACAGCTTGGTGGGGGAGGGGGTGGAGGAACCCACAATAAATAACAGTACATTTTCCTTAGTGCCATTTGTTGGAAGACACAGACACGTGAAACAATTTTGTATGAGCCTCTTTCCAGGTTTACAGAACTGCTGGCTTCTGGCTGATCACTATCAATTTTTTGTTGGAGCTATTACATTTTCATTTACCTGATAATCCTTCCCAGGCTAATTATACTTTGTTCCGATTTTATACCTATTGTATTAGAAAACAATGTCTCTTTGTGTATTAATAAATTCAGCTAGTAAATTTCTTTTTTAAAAAAGAAATCTCACATGAGCCAAAATTTAGGAAGCAGAAGTAAACATCTTCTGTGGCTCATCCATGTTTTATTAGAGAATCTGGACCAGTATCAAGTTTAATCATGGAAGAAGAATAAAGGACAATCTGAGAAATAAGTTCTTCATTTTAACAAAAAGGAAATTCACTTCTTTCAGTCACCTTTTTATGACCCAGCATTTTAGAACCCAGAGTTGTTTAGGTGACATGTAGCAGATCATATTATTGTTGGCTATACTTAAGTAAAACCAGTTGCCATCCATCCCCATGAATCTTGGAAAGAACATCTACCTTGCCAAGGACAGGGAGAGAACATTTGTCAGGACTTGCAAGTTGCAAACACCCCAAAATTAAAAGCACCAAGAAATAAAAAAGTATAATTAAACAAGACATGTTGTTGATAGGCACTATTTTCAGACATTTGCCCACCCAAAGTAGCTTCTGTGATTCTACATTTAAACCTGAATTACTGTTCAAAACACTTTAAATGTTTGACTACTAAATCTGAAAGCAGACCCAGAAGTTTCAAAGGCATGGCAGGCCAGTTGCGGTGTATGTGTATGTGAATCAGAGATTAATAGTGCAGCCCTATGTATGTCTCATCAGAAGTAAGTCCCATTTGAGTTAAATGGAATTTACTTTCGACTACATGTATGGAAGAATCAATGAAATGTTTTTTAAAAAATGGGCAGGAAGGGGTTCCGGACATCATTTCTCTTCACATTACTGGGTGAAGTTACTGAATTTTTAATTAAATCGCTATTTCTCCCCAATAGGGATGCAGTGGCTCAGGTGATTAAGATGCTGACTGTTGATTGCAAGATCAGCAGGTCGGTAGTTTGAGGCCCGGGTGCTTCATGACAGGGTGAGCTCCTGTCACTAATCCCAGCTTCTGCCGACCTAGCAGTTCAAAAGCATGCAAATGCAAGTAGATAAATAGGTACCACTTTGGTGGGAAGGTAAACAGTGTTCTGTGCAATCATGCTGGCCACATGATCACAGAGTAGTCTCTGACAATGCTGGCTCTTCAGCTTAGTAACAGAGACGACCACCGCTCCCTCAGGTCGGAAACGACTTGACAACCTTGTTAATGGGGAATACCTTTATCTTTTCCCTTTATTGCTCCCCAGCCATATTTAAAACACAAATTTAGGTTAAAACAACAAAAACAAGAAAAACACTGTAATACTGTACTAAAGATATGGAGCAGCTTTACTGAGCTGTAAAAGACAGGGAAATAAAAGGGATTATGTATGTTCTATTTATTGCAAGAATTGGCACTCCTAGTGCCAGTTGGCAGCCACATTTCAGCCATCCTTTACTGATATCTCACTGTCAAGGTGATTGAAAAGGTTGTGTCAGGGGATATTCTGTAAATACATCCAGTTGGTGGGATTAGCTAGACACAGAATTAAGATGGCAGAGAGAGCATGGGCAAATTCAGTTGCTCAAAGAAAGGGCTGTCTACTATGTGCAGAATGTGTTTGAGTGTATGGGACTGAACCTCTTTGGGTAAAAGACAGTGTTGTTTGTATGTTGAAAAATTTAGCCATGGACTAGAATTTTTTTTGGATAAGAGGCAAGGAAAGGGAACTGAGTAGGTTTCAAAAGAGTGGAATCATTGGAGCTTATTGCATTCTTAAAAAAACGCGACTTACCTTGTGTGTTTGAAGTCTCTTCCGGGATGCACCAAGGTATTATCACATGCAATTTGCTGCCGATACTGCCTCCTGGCTGCATCCCCCCCCCCCAAACCCAGCTAAAATCCACACTCAGCTGGACAATTTGCAAAGTTGGGAGCTTCCCTAGTTGCAGAAATCACCTGCTTCCCCAGTTATGCAAAACAGTATGGGCAAAGTGCATCATGGGACCACATACAGCCGCTGCACCCCAATTCTGTATTTCCTGAAGTGTCCCCTGCAATCCTCCAATCTCCAGGGGTAAAACTTGGAGGATCCTTCAGTGTGTGCATGTAGCATAGCAAGAAACACTGTAACTGGGGATTTTTGCTTCAGCATTTCAACTTTGCATGGATGAGAGAAGGACTCCGTTTAACAGTAATTAATCACTCAGGACTCTTTCTGCTTGTCTCAAGAGAAGAAGAAACTCTCTTCCCACTGCATGGGAAAGTCTGAAAGAACTGCTATCACATTACTATACTGACCCATAAATAAGTTGACCTAAGATTTTGGGGTCAATTTTTGGGCATAAATGTTTAGACTTATAGACGAGTATATACAGTATTTGTATTTTCAAAGAAAAGAAAAGATTAAGATCAGTTAACCAGGAATTTATTGAATGCTGGAAGTTACGAATGAGTTTTGTTGGGTGTTGGTCATGAACCTCTGGTAACTATAGTCCAAAAGGTACCCACACCACTTTCCCCACAATCTGCTTATTTTAAATGTTGTCTGGGCATGTGCTTTCTTTTGGATCTTCCTTTGATTTCCAGATTGAGTGGATTGCTGTGATCATTGTAGAGGGTAAAATATTTCCCCCCTTGGTACATGCCAAAAAGCAGCAGTGGCAGATCCACACAATAGTTCCTTCTGAGTCTCCTAGATATTCCCCTCCTTGAAGGGCAGAACTGTGTGTGCCATATAATCCAAGGCATTTTTAAAATAAGAGTTGTGTATCCAAATGGGCACCCAGTTCTAGTTTTTGGACAACCGGTAGAGAAAAATGGGCACATACATTTATTCAATTTGGAAACTGCACTGACTGATGCTAGGATATAATGTGTGTGTGTGTGTGTGTGTGTGTGTGTATGGAACTCTGTATTTAGTCCCTTTTTATTTGAACAAAAATCACTTCCCCTTAATTTGAATGTCAGGGTTGTATGTAATTGAGAAGCTACCATTCACAAACTATTTTGGATGAGAAAATAGACATCCATTAACAATTTCTTCAAAAATTCCTTGATGTAGTCAATCCTCCTGCACTGTAAACTAGCTTTTTTCATTCAGGGATAGTATCTACCTCCATAGCAATGCAACATTGTCAGTATGCAACATTGTCAGTGTTGAAGTAAGATTCAACTGCCAGTTTAGTGTGCTTCTGTGCATTGTTTCAGATGACAAAATGTCTCGGACCAGTCTTGAACATTGAGCCATGCTCCCAATTACTCCTGAGACTTCACTGTCTGTGAAAACCTATAAGAAAGGTTGCTTTCTGTGCCTGTTCCTTTCCTCCTACTCACCTTCGCAACCACTTTCTTGTAAACAGAATGAAACATTCTGGAGTGAAGGGGAAATGACAACTCCTGGCAGCTCTTCAGAACAACCAAGCAACCAGGCTCTTACCTATTGGGAAGTAATAGGGAAGGTGTGCTGTAGATCTTTATTTCATAAGCTCATCCAATCATTGAGTTGTCCTTCTGCATAATTCTAGAATTAAGGAAAGAAGGAGTGTGCATCCGTCAGTCTCCATTTAGCAGCTGGCTCCCACCCAGGTTATATTCTCTGCTTTTGACATAAGGCCATCACCTCCTACACCACATATTTAATGACTGCAAGTTTCATATCACCCTCATAACTATGGCTGTAGTTGTTATTAAAACCAGTCAAGTGGTAGACTGTATTCTTAAAATCATTATGTGCCTGTTAATAAGCTTTGCTCTGTGTTGTGACCAAATGCTCTGCTTCACTTCATGCTGCTCTGTGAGTTCCTCCTACACAGAATTAAGAATGTGATTCTGCAGCTGCTTTGTTTAATATTGTAATGAACCTTTTGTTCAGTATCATGTCTTACGAATTTATCACCATAAGTGTCATTTTCATGTCTGGCAAGGTAGTGGTTTTATCTTACCTCTGATAATGAAGTAACAATCTAGATCTTGGTTATGCCATATTTATGTCATATTTAGTGTGGGGGCAAAATCACAGATGGTGTATCAAAAATGTACAACTCTCCCCCCTCCCCTAAGTGTGCTTTGGCCAAACAAAAAATGTCTGTTGAGTTCAATGGCAAATGCTTCCTGTTTTTTCTTTCAACATAAAAATAAGCACCAATTAAACTTTTTAAGAAGCCCCAAATCATATATTAAACAGAATAGAACCATAAAGTTGGAAGAAACCACAAGGGCCATCCAGTTCAACCCTTTGCCATGCAGGAAGGCATCATCAAAGGACCCCTGACAGATAGCCATCCATCCTCTCTTTAAAAACCTCTAAAGGAGACTCCATTGCCAACCAAGGCAGCATATTCTACTTCTGAATGTAATCTCTTTTCCTGTAGTTCAAATACATTGCTCTGTGTTCTAGCAATAGCAGCTTCATTTATATACTGCTTTATACCATACTATGCAGTCTCTAAGCGGTTTACAACTGTAAGCTAATTGCCCCCAACAAGCTGGGTACTCATTTTAGCGACCTCGGAGGGATGCAAGCCTGAGTTGCGCCTGAGCCCTGGCTGGTATTGAACTCACAACCTTGTGGTTTGTGAGTGAGTGGTTGCAGTACAGGCATTTAACCACTGTGCCACCAGTCTCCTAGTCTCTGGAGCAGCAGAAAACAAGCTTGATTCCTCTTCAGTATTACATCCTTTCAAATATTTAAACAAGACTATCATGTCACCTCTCAACTTTCTCTTCCCTAAGCTAAGTATACCCGGCTGGGTAAATCGTTCTTTCTAGAGCATGGTTTCTATACCTTTCACCATTCTAGACACCATTCTAGACATGCTCCAGCTTTTAATATAATGTTGTAACATTTACTGTAATATTTAAAATGCCTTGGACACATAATATTACAACTACATTAAAAAGGCACAGTTCATCCCTCAAATATGCTATCATATGTTGTTTAACCTAAAGTAAAATGCAATAATAATAATAATAATAATTTGTACCCCGCCCCTCTGAGAACAATCGGGGTGGCTAACAACAATTAAAATTACACACAATATAAAACCAGAAAGCCCCAAATCATTTTCCCCTCAATACCCACCCCCATTAAAAAAGTATTAAACCGAGACTAGTTAAAAAGAGAAACATAGTTCACCATCAGAACCCAGCAAACATTGGTTCTGGAGACTTATCCTTAACAGGTTGGGAAAAGCCTGCTTTAAATTTTTACACACAGACTCAGAAAGAGAGAGACTGTCAAACTTTTCTGTACAGTAAAATAGTAAGAAAAAGCTGCTTTGGGATACTTCCATGCGGTGATGCCAACTGCATATCAGGATACTTTATCTTTTGTTTCAGAAAACAGTAACTCAAGGACCAGATTATCTTACCTGAGTACCAAGCTCTATGATACATTTTATTACAAGATGATGGATATTGTACAGTATGGTTATAAACAGTGATCTCACAACCTTTTATTAAACCAACTGATTTATGGTCCCATTTAGTGTTAAATCTTGTTCATACTGTATATATAAATTCAACCTCTCCAAAATTCAGACAAATTTCCTGTTGATATTTGGATGTGGTGTGCAGAATCCAGCAGAGTACAGAGTACAGCAGAATATAGTGAAGAACAGCTTCCTTCATCAGCCTTTCCCATGCTAAAAGCATGCAGACACTTCTTGTAGTTCTAAAGTAGAGCTTTATTGTTCCATAAAGTAAATAAGAAAAGAAAAACATACAGTCCACTATAGGATCACATCTTGCTGATGTTGTAGAAAAGAAAAGTTACAGATCCATGTTTCCAGATCCAGGAGTTACACTGTAAAAGCAGTATAAGCATACTCAAAAACTAAAAGTCAAAAACTAACTCCATAGTTAACCACATCTAATCACACACGCACAAACAGTGCTTGTATATATAAACAAATCCGAACAAAGGAACCCTTGGCCTTCCCATACTCCACCTTCTGGGTGTTAACCTTATGCTGATTGGATAATGCCTGTATGATGTGTTTTAACCCAGCCTCTAGCTGTCTATCATCCCCCATGTGACTACTTTCCCATGAGCTCACCTTGTTGATATACTGGCTATCTTTTTCCCAGCTAAAACTGTACTTGTTTATGTCTTCTTGGCCACCTGCTGTCGAGTTCTCTTTTTTCCTCTAGATGTTGTTCTCATGAGGAAATTTCCACACACACATCTCTACATTTCTCCTTTGACTGTATAACACATCCATATTCCAACATTTCCAAACTAGGGCAATATGATACTTGAAACCCTGATCACACATTCTCTTTTATGTTGTAACAAGGGCTTGTTCCCACTTACACTGAAACTGGATTGCAATTCGCCTACACTCTGCATCAGTGAATCGATTCCAAAAGGCCCCTTGTTCCCACTATGAAAGTGGATCTTTTCATTATTCCCTTGTAATAGATTCCTTTTTTGACATGATTGTCATTCCCACTAGTTTGTGCCACTTCAACATGCACATCAATCATCTCTGCGTCATTGTGATCCAAGCGGCAACAAGGTGAGGACCAAGCCGTTCCAGGTGCCGAGCAGGGCGACTTTAGCAACTGAGCCTTCCTCTGCCCCTCAGCAACCCAGGCTGCTCAAGCATGCTATTTCCCCTTTGAGCAGCCCAGCTTGGGAACTATATATACATATTTTAAAAAAATTGACAGGATATGTGATCCATTGGTTTTTCAACTACTTGCCTGGCTGAGCTGCAATCTGCCCATAATTGCAAGTAGTTGCAAATACAATGGATCGCATATTCTGTCAATTTTGTTATAATATATATATCATAATATATATATCATGTGCCCATGGGTCACACTACAAGCACAAGGGCAGCACTGGGTTGGGGGTGGGGGGAATGGCTGATTTCTCAAAAACTGAGGAGGGAATGTAAACACCCCCCTGCCATTAGTCCCTCCCCTCCAGTATGATCTGTTTCAGATCCGTTGTTCCCACTTGTTGAACATGCTCCAGAATCGATTCTTTTCAAAAGAACTGCCAAAAAACTAGTGTCAGGAAACAGTGGGTTTTTTGCATTTGCCTTGCTTCATTGCAATTGAAACCGAGCTCAATAGGATCGGAACCAGCTTCAAGTGGGAACGGTGGTCATATAACCCAATCAGCAATTCGCTTTAAATGATAGTGGGAACAAGGCCCAAGTTGCTGATTTCCAGATCACTATTCTGATTTCTGTTGAGTATCACCTCCTTAGCTTTGTGTTATTCCAGTACTTTATTTTAAGAAAGTACTGCAATTTTAGTGGTCATTGCTTTTGCACTGAAGGAAATGGAATGTCAGTAGAAAAAAAACCTTTCTCCAGTAAATATCAACAGAAATTTTCAGTTCATTTTCCAGGTTGTTTGGAAATAGTCAAAATCAACTAAAGACATAATAACAAAAGAAAAAGTGTTGTTTTTGCTGGAAGCATTAGAACAAAGATCAGAATTTATTGTCTTTACCTACCTAATAGATCTGTGATTTGTTCTGCTTTGCTTCGTATAAATGTAGCCCATTTCCATTCTCTTCCCCTTCATGTGTTAAGAAAAAGCTTTGATATGGACTTGAGGGCCTTAAATTTCTCCCCCCCCCCCTTCCTTCACCATGGCAGAAGCCAGTGGAATGTAGTTGAGAGAATATTTAATGGACTGGAGAGATGAATTCAAACTTCAGTACTGATGTGAAGCTTCCTGAATGGCCTTAGGCAAGTCACTGTTTCTCACAAGGGGTTGGGCACCTAAATCTAGTTCATTACAGAATCCATTTTCTTACGGGATGAGATAGCAAGTACCTAGAACAAGTTGGAAAGCAGCAGATGGCTAGTAGGTGGCCAGCAGTCAGTCAAGAAGTACAGAGAAATAACATTTGTGGCTTGGCTTTATACATTGTTGCCATTGCACAAGCAAGACTGAATAATTTGGAATCCCAAATTCTGAGGAGAAATTCAGATGTGGGATTTTGTAAGCATCCCTGTTCACTGTGATGTAAAGTCTTTCAAATCCCTGCCTTCATTTCAGTGTGTAAAGAGGAGGGGGCCATTTCCACAAGATACATGGAAGCAAATTATCTTGAATTTTACAACAGGTAGCAAATAAAAAGAAAAGGGGAAAATACTGTTGCTAAAACCCATAACAATTTTTCTTCAAAGCTGATCTGTCTATGCAAGAGAAAAGTTAATCACAAGGCAATTTTGTCCTCAGATTTCCATATATTATAACTAGGGCTGCTTCCAACCTTTCCAACTGTCACAAAACAGGCTTGCTTCCAAGAAGCAGAGGTGAACACTGGGCAGAGCTACAAGTGCACAGCTTTGGTTACTATTTCTGACATGAGTGTCACCAGTGCTTAGTCACTGTGCATGGAAGGTGCCTGATAAAGATTCTAATAAAAGTATGCAGTCAAGTGCAGAAAATTATTTTATACTGAAAGATTATTAATGAGGTTGGTAATTAGCAACCTGAACCTGTTCTCTGATGTGCATGTCTTGTTTTCTCTCGAGCTAGGCGTGGGTGTGGTGTATGGTCATGTGGAGAAAAATCCCTAAGTTCTCTTCTCTTAACATTCCCCAATTATAATAGAAAAGTGGTATGTGTGTGTGCGTGTGTGTGTGTGAGACAGAGAGAGAAAAAGAGAGTTTAGTCTAAGGCAGAGGAATTAGTGGGCACACTACCAGTTTTTCTACTTGTTTAGAGATTTGGGAAAGGAATGCCAATCTTTGTGGGGGAATGCAATCATTATTGGAAATTACTGTTAAAATAAGAAGTTGCTCTAGTTAAATGAGGAGGAGGAGGAAGAGGAGGAGGCAGCAGCAACACCACCATCATCACCACCAAAACCATCATCCCCACTTTCATTTCTAGAAGAAGTGGAAAATCAATGTAGATCCAAAACAAACAGTCCAGTTAATCTGGGTTTGCACCAGATTGAGGGCATAACATTTAGATGTGCCACCCTCCCAAGCCGGACAAATCCCACACCTGCAATTACATTTTGGCTGGCTTCTATCCAGCTTGGGGGCATGGTGTTTAGATGCCACTCACCGTGGAGTGGGTGAAAAGCCAGCTCTAGAGGGAAAGAAGTGGGGGTTTTTCTACCTCAAATAGGAGTGGACTTTTTCTGCTCCTATTTGGGTTGGAAGCTGGCCGGATTGGGACTGTGACGTGTGGTTGTCGCGGGCCCCAGCCAGCTTTCTCAGTTGCAGCCTCATGCTGCCCCTTCAGTGTGGTCTGTTTCACCTCTCAGTTCAGTTATAATTCTCTCTAGAATTGTTTGCCTATGGTGCTTCAATTCTCAAGGGTTCTCCAACCTCATACTGGATTTCATGCAATAGTTGCTCACTTTCAACATCTCACCCTTTTCCCAATAATACTAATAACAGCTATTAGTCATTGACAGTGCTGCATCTTTCCAAGAGACTGTAAAATGGCTGAGACATCATACTCCTCCCAGATCTTCATGAAAGCTTGAATTCAGTGGCACAAATCCAGTTGTCAGTCCCAAATAAAGTAGACTGATTGAGTCAACAAAACTTGGTAAGTCAGCATAATAGGTCTATATTAGATTGGATTTAGGTCAATGTACCCCTTCATTCTTGGTCCCAGTTTTCAAAAGGTACTGGTTCTAGAATGAATGTTTGCTTGGTATTAAGTTCAATTAGGAGAAGTAGGAGCCCTGGTGGCACAGTGGTTAAATGCCTGTACTGCAGCCACTGACTCAGAGACCACAAGGTTGTGAGTTCCGCCCATGGATATTCCTGTTCCGTACTAAAGACCGCATCGAGTGTATGACCTGCACAATGTGTGGGCCCGTTGACCAATTGGGATAGGCCCATGTTTGTCATGGTATCCATGAACTCCCGAGCCGCACCTGTTAAACTGGTCTCGAGCGGAATGTTGAAGTCCCCCAGAACCAAAAGTCTGGGAGACTCCAACAGAAGCTCAGAGACCAGCTGTGTCAGCTCGGTCAGGGAGTCTGCTAGACAACGGGGTGGTCAGTAGACTAGCAAAATCCCCAAACTATCCCTGGTCTTCAGGCTGAGGTACATACACTCGATGTGAGCCGTGTTCCGGATAGGTATCCTGGTCAAGGTTAAGGTGTTTTTATAAACTAGAGCCACACCGCCACACCGCCCACTTCCCAACTGTTGGGGGGTAATGAGCTTATCGTTGTAAACCGCTTAGACACCCCATAGTGCGGTATGAAGCGGTATATAAATGAAGCTGCTTTGCTTTGCTTTTGCTTTATTTTCATATAGTGTCCTTGACAAGGTTTTTCTTTTCCCACTCACTTAAGAGGCAGTGGTTCCACTTGATTTCCTCCACCCTAAGTGGGAGAGCTAGTTCCTCCACCCAGTTCTGGCTGGTATGACTCAGAAGGGACAGGGCTTACTGTCACTCCTTCCCTCTACCTCCCTGTACTTTCTTCTAGCAACTTGAACAAATTAGAGGCTCCTCCCTCTTATACCATCTATCTCGACCCAACCAGGAACCAGTGACAGGAACTATTGATGGGGAGGGGGGTATGGAGAGGGATGATAGCCTTGAGCCGTTCCATACATCCTCAGAGAAGGAGGCACTGGAAGAATGGAGGAAACTCACAGATTTATTTATTTATTTATTTATTTATATAATATATTAAATAAATATGTCTGCCGCTCATTGTACCTTTGTAGCAAGCAGAACTACCTCTCTGTGGAGCTCTAATGCTGCTTTCATTGCAGCCAGTGAAGCAGTTGATCAGCTTGATGAGACATTCTGTAATGGAGAACTGAACAAATGGCTGCTGTTGGGCCCATGTTTCTTACATAGAAGTTATGACAGCACCCTCTTGTCCCTTTTTTATTGATGTCCAGTGTTGCGTCTAGTGATTTCTAAGCTGTTTGCCTAATAGGCAGTATCAACATCAATGTATTCATGGAGTGGGCAGGAGGTGATAGTGTCAGTATTTTCCTTTCCTCTCCTAGCTAAGCAGGCAATATGTGCTCTCCAGAAAGTGCACAAAAACATCTGGCCATACCAAGACTGAGGGAGGTAATTTTCCTGCTACACACTTCCAGGCAGGTGCACTTAAGTACTTTCTCAGGAAGGACTTAGAAGTACCAATAGAGCTTCCGCTGCCTCTTTTCCTCCCTCAAAAAATTGAAAAGCCGTGTAGGGCTAGTTTAGTTTCAGAGGATTCTGATGATAATGATGATTTGTCAGTCTCTTCCCCCCCCCCCTCCCCCTGTTCCTTTGGACAGAGAAGAAGGAGAACTCTTCTTTAAGATTTGGAAAGAACTATCCCAAATTAGGCTATTTCCCCCCAGGATTACCCCATGTATTTACATAGTTAAGTAACGTAGTCTTACGAACAGGAATCTAAGGAAGCTGTGGATAAAATACTGAAATCTGATGGGATGCTCCTAATATTCCCTTTCCAGGCATCACTGTAGAGACTATAGATAGACAATATTATCATGCAGGTTCCACAAGGGCAGTTTCAGGTAAGTCAGAACATTTGCAACCAAATGAGGTAATGGACAAATGAAAGACTCCACTGGTTGATGCCCTGACAGATGCTCTAGTTTTAGGGGAACTTTTTCCCGAAAATAGGGATGATTTTACAGAAGATAAAAAAAACACAGAAACTTTTTGTGCAAAGCTCATGAGGTTTCTTCACATAGTCAAGAATATGCTAACTATATGAGTATGGTGACTATATGACTATGGGGGGTTGCAGACTGCCAGAAATAGTATGAATTCAGTCCACTTTTAGGGTTAGGGTTAGTGCTAGGGAATCATGGGAACTGTTATTTTTCTGAGACATTGAGCCTTCTCTGTCAGACAACTCTGATGCCACAAAAAATACAGTTCCCATGGTTCCCTAACTCTAACCCTAACCCTAAAAGTGGACTGAATTCACACTATTTCTGGCAGTCTGCAACCCCCCTATGGTGCCAAGACAAAAGGAATCACAGTACAACTTGGCTGGGATTGAGAGTGGTTTTTTTTACCACTAACTTGGGAAAAAGATGTGTTAGCTTGAATGAACAACATGTTAGTAAAACCCATATAAATCAGCAAGGAGGGGCCACTCCAACCCCATCATGATTGAGGCATTACTGTTGTTAAATTAGACAAAATTTCCTCTTCTCTTACTTTAGGCTAAGTATCTCAAAGGCCACCTCAATTCCAGGGCATACTTTTTGAAGTGGGAGAATCTGTATCACAGGCAATGGAGTCTAAAACTCATTTTCACAGGGGTAGATATAGCTATGTTAGTCTTTAGAATCAGTATGTAGAGAGATCTTGTAGCACCTTTGAGACTAGCTGAAAGAAAGAAATTGGCAGTCTATTTCCTCCATGAAAGCTCATGCTGCCAATTTCTTTCTTTCAGTTAGTCTCAAAGGTGCTACAAGATCTCTCTATGTACTCATTTTCACAGGGTAATTCAGAGATCTTGAATCCTGCAGTGGATCACATTGAATTGAAGGCAAATGCAAGGTGCCAATGTTTGTTTCCTGATTTTGAAACTAGAGTGTTGGCAGTTCAGTACACTGGCAACAGGTTGTCCAAGGGAATACTGCTATGTATTTCCACACATCTCTGTTAGCATGGGTTCATCACAAGATCAGGAGGAGAAAGGCAGAGGTGATTCTTGTAGCACCTTGCTGACCTTGAAGAGTGTAATTTTCCAACCAATTGTCAGGCCAGTTGGCCAGTTCCACCAATGGCCAGATCTGTTAAATCAGTAACCAGTTTAAGCTACTTACTATTACACACTTGAAGGATGAGTGGAAAGAATTGAAGACATTGATACAGTTTTGTGAACTACTCTATGCCTAGGCTGTATGAAGTGATACAGCTCGCCCATAAGGAGATTATATGGTATTATTGACACCATCATTTGTGCCTTTAAGAAATACATAACTTTTTTTCGTTGAAGGTTTTATTTTTGGTTGCTATTAACTTGCATGATGTATATGTTAAGAGCTTTTCTGCATGGAATGAATTTTGTTTTTTTCACAAACTCTTTGAACCTTAGATTTGGCCATCTTTCCCTGCTTAAGGTGGATTTGAATTTGACCTTAAATCATGCTCTGGATGTGATTCACCTTTCTTCCTGTCCTGATCCTCAGGTACAGAAGGGTGAAAAACTGGCATAAGTTAGATGTATGCAGAGCACTCAAGATTTACTTAGGGGGGTTGCAGACTGCCAGAAATAGTGCAAATTGAGTCCACTTTTAGGGTTAGGGTTAGGGTTAGGGTTAGGGAATCATGGGAACTGTATTTTATTGTGGCACCAGAGCTCTCTGACAGAGAAGGCTCAGTGTCTCAGGAAAAAAAAACAATTTCCATGATTCCCTAACCCTAACCCTAAAAGTGGACTCAATTTGCACTATTTCTGGCAGTCTGCAACCCCCGTCAGACTGTACCACTTCTTTTTAAAATAAAATCACAATGACCTTGGGATATAACTACAGCAACTTTGCCTAGGTGGATCAGGCAGTGCATTCAGGGTTGTATCTTTTGCTGTTCCGGAGAGATCAAGGCCCATTCCTCTAAGTATGTGGCCACTTCCAGCTGCTACTTCCCATGGCAAAAATAAATACATTTTTAAAAATTAGCAACTGGTGTTTCTTAAGGTGTTACAGTAAATTTCCCTGAAATTCTCATAGGAAGTCTGATGGGCGTTTACATATTAACTATATATTTAATGGTTTGTGAATCTCAGAAGATACAGTACTTTATGAGCAGATGATATGAACAATTGGTATATTGATGTTTCTATTGCAAAGTGGCATATGTATCTTTAATATGAATAAATGGGTTCAAAATTTTGCTAAGTTTCAAAATTCTATTAAGGACTACCATTTACTAAGCATCATTATTACTTAGTATAAAGAATTCATTTTACCTTTCATTTGAAACATATGAGCAGAACACAATTAGTAGAATCCCACTACTGTGTTTTTTTGCCTTGTCATAGCTCAAGGCTGTTCCTTCCTCAGACTTAGCAGTAAAAGCATTTTGATAGTACAGATTTTCCCACCAGTGTCTAAGAGGTTTACTAATACATGTTAAAAATAGTCATAAAATCTATGCAGAAGGTGTGGTATGTAAATTGCCTACAGAATATTTGTGAAGAACAGATATGCATTTGGAGAATGTGCTTATTTTACAAAACATTTTTCAGCAACAGAGTACTCAAATCTGCTTCAGTATCCTGTTAAACACAGACTTTTTTAATTCTATAGTTTGTTTCACACCCAGATATTTGGAAACGTGTGTGCTTATTTTGTTAAATACATGCAACAAACCCTGGGAACTTGCACCAAGTAATGGTCAATTTACAGTCATTGTCAACACAACCAATAACAAATAGTATGCATTGGGTTACAGAAATCATTATCTGTTTTCTGCAAAGGAATATTATCCAGGTGATGGCAATGATGATAATATTGACTTTAGTCCTTGGATACCTGTAGTACTAGTTTCCACAGTCAGTAAATGAGGTGGTTAACCTGCTTATTGATTGTGCCATTTCAGCCTGTAGGTCTGTTGCACACATGCATAAAAGCAAAGAAAGTGGAAGGCCAGGGAGAAGGCTTAGCTGCAACTTTTCTCTGAACACAGACTTTTCTACAAAGCAGGAATTTTTCTTAGGAAGAAGTATTTTATCATTTGAATTCATTACATGCTAAAGTATACAGCTATTTCTGTCAGCTCAATGCAAAGAAGGCTCCAGTCTTTGCTCATTTTACAAGTTATATTTGTCCACATGAGCACCTAACTAGATGTGGTTGGGTGGCCAGCACTGGCAAAAGAAGATTTTTTTTGTACTGGCTTATAGAGACATAAATTAGGAATTTTAATTTTTTTCTCTAAATGGCAGAAATATTTATTAAGTTTTAGAAGATAAGAAAACTTATTCCACATAAAATTGTTAGTTAATTTTATATGTAATAGATGTACACACTTAACACATTCTTAAGTCAAAAATCTCCTGATGAAGCATACAAATGTCAAATATAATCTAAAACAGGTTATAGTGGTATCCAAGATCATGTTATCTTTAAAAAAAAAACCACAGAAAATATGTTAAAACACCTATATGCAGCAGTGCTCAGGACCTTTTATCAACCATGCATCACATCGATACCAATGGAGTAGTAAAGTTTTCCAACAGTTGCCTGTCCTTCTTACCATATGACCAGCCCATCTGTTTTTATGTTCATGCATAATTTCAGTGATATCTTTAACACAACTTATTGCTCACAAGTTGTCAACAGTGGCATTAGCTTTGTAGTATCTCTAGCAAATAAGAAATTAAGATGAAATGAAATAGGTCTCTTATGAAGAAAAGTAAAGTGCATTCAGCCTGTAAAGTCAGCCAAAATGATGGATAGCATTCTTGCTAGTTTACAAGTCAGGGTTAGAGTAACAACAACCCTGGGTCCCCCAATATGTGTTGTCTTACTTGATTTTCAGTAGATTGAACAAAATCTATAAAAATAACCTTTGTGTGTATTTCTTTTCTAGAATTACAACAACAGCTGCATGCATGATGGACCTGCGAAGATACCCATTGGATGAACAGAACTGCACACTAGAGATAGAGAGCTGTAAGTACTTTTGAAAACTCATCTTTCTGCATATTCAAACCAGCTCACATCTCTTTCCTCCATATGCTACAATGCTATTTCTGTCTCTGTTCAGAGCCATTTTGGTCCTTTTAAACACATACAGACAAAAAAAAAAACACACATTTAGCTCTCCAGATGAATCTGTAATTTTCTTGCATAAAAATCAGAGGAATTTATCTTGTATGCTTGTTGGACAGTATTTTAAAAGTTGCACTCATATGCCTTTTGCAGTTTTATGTCAGGAGTGTGAGGATTACTGCTAATTTTTTATCCTTATCTGCTGCTGAACTGGATTGCTATTTGTTTCCATTTTTTTAGATAAGGGGTTTAGATTTGTCATTGAATCAGTTGTGTACATTATCCTTGTACATCAGTTGTGTACATTATCCTTGTAAATGCAATGTGCTTATTTTAATTATGGCTTCTATCTTCTTGTAAAGATCTGTGGTGTTTGATCTTTTCTAGCCTTTACATTGTAGATGCTGCATTTTCTATACCAGTGCATAAAACATTTATGGTAACTTTGTAAATATTGAATGCAGTGAATTAACTGACACCTTTAGTTGCTTGGCTAAATTTGTTGAAGCTGTTTTGCAGAAGGAGATGGTGAAGAATGGTCTTAAAGGGCAGTGTGTGTGTGTGTGTGTGTGTGTGTAGCCCTGTATACAAAACCAGCAGCTTCTATCTTACTGTAGCTCCAGTTCCAATTGCTACTCCTTGGTTAAAGTGAGCAAATGTGTCATCATGTCACAGCTCATACTGTGTGCACACATGGCAGTGAATTCCTGGTCCTTATAGGTGTGAGAGATCTGTCATGATATCATTGCTTTAAAAGCCAAACGATGCTGTAAACTACCAAGAAAATAAGATCTACCCAAAACTAGAAAATTACTGCATGCAGATGAGAGATATTACAAAACATCAGTGCACCGACCAGAGCTTTGCAGCAGACTTGAGCATGAAAGAGAATAGCTATAGAACAACCTAAAGGCACCATATCCTTTCTGATCTTGAATGCTAAGAATGGTCAACCCTGGTTATACTTGGATGGGAGACCACCAGTGAATCGCATGTGCTGTAAGCTATATTTCAGAGGAAGGAGCTGGCAAAGTTGCCTATGAGTATTCCTTGCCTGAGAAAACGCTATGCAATTCATGGGACCACCAAAAGTCAATGGGTGATGACATACACATATATGAAATAATTTTGCAGTTAGACAGATATGGATCAGGGTTCTCTTCAGTGCTTGCAATCTATTTCAGAAGTATTTTATGGAAATCATTAACCCCCCTTAGAGAGACTGACATTTTTCCTTCCTCGTCAAAGGTTTAGGTTTTCATAAGTTGCTTCTTGTGGAATGCTCCTCAAAACTCTCACACTGGCCATTACTTCCTGTATTATGTTATATCTCTACTTTACAGCATGTCTATGAGTATAGCAATTACATCTTGCAGTGTCTGGCAGCTACACATCACCTGTGGAAACTTAGTGTTGTATTCCTAGATACAATGTACCTCAAGTTATTTTTCTTCCATGTGGTTGCAACATATGGCAAGAATAAAAAGAAAGGTAGGCCACAAATTCCTATCTAATATGAGCAGATATATTTGGTTCTCTCCCTCTCTGCTTTTGCTTTTGGCTTTGCCTCTCTCTAGATTTTCTTCCTTCAAAGACTTATCTGAAAGTAAATGCATCCATTGGCTGAAAGATATTAACCACCATTGATCTAGGTCAATGGTTTCCAACCTTTGGTCCTCCAGATGGTTTGGACTACTGTTACCATAATTCCTGACTGTTAGCCAGGTTGGCTGGGTCTTTGTGGATCTGAAGTCTAAAACAAATGGTGGGCCAAAGATTGGGAATCACTGATCTAGGTTATAGAGGGGATTATTATTTTTCCTCACTTCAGTACATGTTTATAATTGTGGGGATTGTAATTTGCACTACAGATTGTAAAATACATTAGATTAGATTGGACTGTGTGCATTTATGGAAGACCCCATCAGAATTACTGTAAGCAAACATCAAAATGACTGTGCAATGAATTATTCAGAATAGTGATAGTGCCAAAATTTGGAAGGGAGGAGGAAGGCCAGAAACCAACTGCTTTGGTTTGGAATTTCAGAAGGCCCACAAAAAGCTGAGCTGAAGCCTTCTGAAATTCCTGTCTGGCTTGGCTTTAACTAGTAGCACCAACCCTCTCTCCAAAGAGCCTCACTTATGCTTTCCTGAGAGAGGTGACAAGAGATCTCTGTTGGGGGCTCCTTTTCTCTTAAAACAACAACAACAACTTTAAAACATGACTTGCTTTTCCTTTTTGTCAGATGTTCCTAAAGCAGCATACAATTAAGGACATCCTTTTTTTAAAAAGATTGCACCCCAAAGTATAAATTCAGTCACCAAACAGAGTCACCAAAACGTGTCTCTGCTACCAAGCCCTCTGGGAAACATAGGCACTCATTTATATTGAATCTTAATTAAGAAATAAAAGCAAGAACAACTAGGTACAACTACATACACTGACTAAAGAGAAAAGGCTTAGAACAGACAGAAAAGTACAGAGAGCCTTCAAAGAAGTCTGTA
The DNA here is from genome assembly GCA_026167975.1 of Phrynosoma blainvillii. Classification (NCBI taxonomy): domain Eukaryota; kingdom Metazoa; phylum Chordata; class Lepidosauria; order Squamata; family Phrynosomatidae; genus Phrynosoma; species Phrynosoma blainvillii. Next base: position 253,985,740 of record JANUYF010000002.1, on the reverse strand, counting down.
GTCTCAAACTCATGGGACAGAGATAAGAATTAGAAACTACATGATTTGGATGTGGTTTGCATGAGACTGTTGTTATTATAACCCCCGCCCCCACATACACAAACTTTTTGTCTAGGATTATATGCACGTTTACATGATATATGTATAATGTGAATAATTCAGCACTATTTTTGAACCAAAGATTGTAGAATTCAGAGATTTGCAAAAACTGAAGTGTAGCTCTAGAGTGAAACTAGATGATAAGCCCATCATATTCTTTGCAGAGGCATTCCCCCAGTAGTTAAAGGTCTCTGCAATAGCATGTGATTTCCCTCACTTATGTAAATTCTATCTGACATTTTTTTTTTCTGATTGGTCATTTCTGATTGGTCATTGGAAAATAAACACAAGATCTGGTGTACAGATCTCTGAGGAAAGCATGCTGTGGGTTTGTGTGTTGATGTACCTATTGGTGTTTTTAATGTTGTAAGTCGCCCCGATTGCACTGCAGAGAGGTGGGATAGAAATACATTTTATTATTATTATTATTATTATTATTATTATTAATTGTATGAAGAGAAACAGGTTAATAATATAGAATACATACTTCTCATAAAATATAGTTATATTTATAGTCTAGTACAGGGGTAGGCAACCTAAGGCCCAGGAGCCGGATGCAGCCCCCCGAGGCCATTGGACCGGCCCCAGGCTGGTCCTGCCGCCGCCACCTCCACCCCCCGCTGCTGTCCACCATGATGATATTGATTATTGTTGTTATTACTTGTTCTTGGGGTTTTCTTGGCAAAATCTCCACAGGGGTTTTGCCATGGCTTTTCTGGGGCTGAGAGAGTGTGCATGCATATTTTTTATTTTTTATTTTTTATTTTTATTTATTTATGATGCTTCAGCCCCCCAATTGTCTGAGGGACAGCAACCCGGCCCCTGGCTCAAAAAGGTTGCCTACCCCGGGACGTTTTCACACTAGACCCACAATGCCACCTGGAGCCGACCGTGCCGCTCATTCCGGAATGGCTCCGGCGGCAGCAACTTAATTCCTTTTAAAAAAAGGAATTACCTTTCCGGGGCTGATGTCGGAGGACGTCCGGAGTTAGCCCTGGATCAGCCGGAGTGAGGCCGGACTTGCTGCGACGTGAGTGTGAACACACGGAGCAAGGAGCCGGACTGACGCAGGGATGGCACCGGAAGGTGCGGGGTTTGCTGCAACGTGAGTGTGAACACACTGGAAAAGGAGCTGGACTGGGGCCAGAGGGAGGTAGGATTGCGTCCGCCTAAAGCCCCGTGTGAAAACGCCCTGGTCTAGTAGGTCCAAAACTCACTGCATAAATAATCCAGTTTGAGATCACTGTAACCACCCAGGCTCAATGCTAGGGAATTCTGGGCACCGTAGTTTTGTGAGATATTTAGCTTTCTCTGTAGAGAGCTCTGGTTCCACCAAAAAAAAACCCACAAAAAACTACAATTTCCAGGATTCCCTAGCACTGAGCCAGGGCAGTTGAAGCAGTCTTAAACTGGATGATTTCTGCAGTGTGTTTTGGACTGTAGTGAACTTTCTTCCCCTTGCCTCCCTACAGCAGCCCTCCATACTGCCCCAAACCAGAAACAGTGGCTTTCCTCAGGCTTTTAGACCTAGTTGGGGGTGGGGAGGTATATGGAGGTTGCCGTGTAGAGGAGGTATTGCTTCCATCTTGGTTTTGTTGTAGCTTGATGTTCCATCAGCAGAAAGTCCACTGTTTGATCTTAATCCAGAACTCACATAGTTCCTCAAGCATTACTAGTCTCAAGTCCCTGAAGATTATTTAGGGGATGTTTAAATAAAAGAATTCATTCCATGATCTTCTTTTATCAATTGTTTATCAGTCATAGTTGGATCATTATTTAGCCTTCCTCAATCCAGATTTGGAATTCTCTGCTTCCCAGTGTATGTGTTTCTGGATATTTTAAAAGAATTCATGGAAATTAGGGGCTGCCTAAACACTTGACCAGTTATATTAGCAAGCTATTGTTTGATATAAATGAATATGGCAGTAAAACAAAAATGCAGTGCATATTGGATCTTTGCATTCTGTATTAAACAGGAAGACATATATGCCCTTCTTTTATAAATAAGAGTGTAAACAGTCTTTTATCTCAAAGAAAATTCTTCTGTTGTTAACAGTGGAACAGGATCCTTTGGTTTTGCTGCTGCTTTTTTTTTTTTTTTTTTTTTTTTGAGATTTTGGTTCAAAATGTTACCAAATAGAGTAATGCTACTCAAAATGGTGGTCCCTGGACTGGTGCCAGTCCCCAAGCCATTGGCTGCCAGTCCTTGACATAAGAAACAGTTGTACCCACTCAGCACAAATTTGATGCCAGTCCGCCACACACTGGAGAATACTAATTGCCATCCTCCAATATCAGATAGCTTAAGAAGCACTGCAGTATATAACGTCAGGTGTTTTGAGGTTTGTGATATGTTTTTGAGAGATATATTCCAATATATTTGCCTTTTTCTCTTTTCTATGCAAATGCCATTGTGTGATCCTTACTGTTTGCGAGTCTGCTTCCTGTTAATTTAAAAAGTTGCACATGATAAAAGAAGGTTCCATCCAAGCCTAAGGGAATGAAAATGTCCATGGTTTGGATGAAGCCACTGAGATTCCTGCATCTACCATAGATGGGGTGAAAAAATGGAGCTGTCAACCTGATCTAAGACAGGAGGCTCACTTATTCTATCCATCTATTTATTTAAGTAACTTTTTATACTTTTTTGCATGTTTAATAAATCAAGTTTATTAAATATTGAAATAAGAAACTATCTCATTCAAACAACAGACAATGAAATTCTACGTAGAACACCTAACTGTGATGTCATAGCTACAATCTATCCCTTTATCCCACCTTAAAGCCAGACATCTGTACCATGAAAAAGTTTTGGTGATGCTGGCACATAGGGCACTGAAGGATGATGTGTCCAACCCCCTCCCTCCATGTTGTGTATGGTGGATAATGAGTAAGAGAGAACACATAGCTATGAAATTATATTCTAGGAAATTGTACATATGATATTTTGTGATTGTTTCTGATACAGCAATAATGGCTTAGAATTAATAACAGCAACATTAAATATTAGGGGAGAAGAAATTCTCCTTGTACTTTCTTCTGCCCATGAAAGAACCAACAGAATCTAGAAGATGCATTGCCAGCTTGCACTTTTTATATATAGTACCAGCAGTATGGAATGCTTTACATTTTATTTAGTTTGGTACTAAGTAGCTGTGTGTAAAGGGAATGCAGTATTTTCCCAAGAAAATGAATTAGGTCATAAACCAACTCTGAAAATGCCTTCTACAAAGTACATTTAGGAGTATATAAATAACAACTAAAACAAAATGCAGAGGTGCAAAACTGGCCTTAAAGTGGTATTGATTCTTTGTTTTTCAGAAAAATGAAACCAAGAAAACTGCACACGAAATTGAGGACAAAGTATAAATGAAGATTCTATCTGTACCTCCAATAATTGTCATTTTTTTATACTTGATATCAATATTAATTTTATTTATACCTTGTCTTCCCAAAACCGGGACTCATTGGAACTTACAAATAGAAATAAATACAATATGGTTAAGAATATTGTTTGTTAGAGGCCTCAGAAAGTATATGTGGAAATAAATAGGCATAATAAGTGTGGCCTAGATCCAGGGCTATCCTTTCACTGACATAACTGCTTTTGCCAGCCAGTTTAGAGAGGTGATTCCCACTCCTTCCCCCTAGCAGCTTCCTGCCTGTGGAAAGAAAGCAGGGAATATGCTGGTCAAATCTTTCCCAGAAGGATGTTCCAGAGCCTAGGATCAAATTTAAGATTGAGGCAGAGGGCTGTAGGGTGGGGATTAGAGAAGTTTTCCATCAGTTCAGTGTTGCTTTTCTTAGACATTCAGAATTCACACCACTAAAAAACATTTATTTACTTTATGATTTATTTATTGTATTTCTATGCCGCCTTTCTCCCAAAAGGGACCCAAGGTGGCTCACAATATAAAAACACATTAAAACAAAACAATTAAAGATAATTTGAAACTAAGTACAAACCAAAAGTGAATGTATGATTTCCCCCCCCCCCCCCCCCCCCGCTCGTGGTCTGACATCCTTGTCAGTGCTATCACTAGAATTGTCTCACCTATTGTGGTAATGTATTATGTCACACACACCCCTTGACCAACTCCATACCATATCATACAGAATCTTTAATAATGTTTTTGTACTAATGTTACTCATAAATCATAGTTCCTGTATGTTACTAAATGTTATGGTAATAGTTGTGACATAAACAGCTAGCAAATTTAAAATTATACCTTTAAATTACAGTATCATATGAAGAGCCTAAATGCATTGACATGTACATAGTGTCATTTGGTTAAAGTGTAAATTAGGTAACATGTTATATTTTTAAAGAAAATTTAAAAAGAATTCAGTAATTCTCCTTTCTCCTCCCACTGAGCCTTGCCTCACTCACACCATCTCTTAAACATTTTAAATGGATGCAGGTGAATATCACAGCCTGTTTCTGCCAAAAGACAGATGTTTGGGAAGCGGTGGTGTCACCCTCCCTTAGGGTGTCATCTGGTATGACCAACACACTCTTAATGATGCCCTGATCCTTGTGATTACTGGTTTAGTGCAAGCATGTATATGTCTGCTTTTAAATGAGCACCACTGAGTTCAAGGGACATTTTTCCACTGAACTGCCTGTAGGATTAAAGTTTTAAGATATAGAAATGAAAACTACACATCTTACAGTGTAACTTAAACTGGGATTTCAAATCTACTGGCTCATCCAAACACCTGGTGGCTAGTGCTGTTAAATAATTGATGGTGATGTTTTGGTTTTCCTCCCAGTAGCACAGGATTTTCTGTATCTTTTCATTTTTCCATGCTGTTGATTAAAACAGACTGGGGAGGAGAAGAAAATATTCATATGCCAGGTTCATGCTGGTGAAGGTGAGACATCGAATGCTAGTGAATTGAAAGGCATTGGATCTGCCTTGAACACCTCATTTTAGATGGCCTCTCATTGATCCAGGTTGTATTAAATGGACTAAGGGGTGAAACAAATGGCCCAAAAACAGATGCAAAAATGCCGGATTGGTTCAGCCGTGGAGCTGTGCACTGCGACGCCACAACAACCACATGCCATGGCCCCGATCCGGCTATTTGCCAGCTCAAAAAGAAGCAGTAAAATACCGCTCCTTTTTGAGCCAGCAAAAAGCTGTTTTTTCCACCACTGCCACAGCTTTTTGATGTTTCTGCAGCATGTGCTGAAATGCCATGAAGCCGCTGCATGTGTGGTTAGCCGTGCAGCTTCCCAGCAGCATGGAGGCATGCGCTGACTGAATGCCACCCCTCCATGCCACCCGCAAGCTGGTGCTTACTGCTGGTCCATTTTGGTCCTAAGTTTCTTTGTGATCCCTGTAATCAGACACCTTTTCTTTCATCCTTCCCTTTACTTCTGTGTTCCAATATTAGCTATGTGTCAACAAATTAGCTTCAGTGCTAGAGGCAAACATATGTTATTTCTACAGTTCACAGAACACTGGTTCCTCTCATTAAAAAAATAAACAAACACACACAAAACCTTTCTGCACATCTGCTAGATACTGGCTTTCAAATAAAACCATCCATATGTAAAAGCTATAGTACATGAGCTGAAAATTCCATCAGCATGTAATTTAGGTTAATTTTGGAAATGCTCCACTTAGACCACTGAAATCAGTGATTTGATGATAAGATATGAAGATTAGAGTTAATTTATTTTTTGTTCTTTGTTATGATTCATTGTGATAGATGGAAGTCATAATTGTTAGCTCTTTTGCGACTCCTATATGTTAGACCACTTCATTAATTATATGATAATTTTCATAATTCTGTTACTCTGTGAGAGACAGCCCTCTCCCACTTACAGTTGGTTGTCTTTCCTACAAAGATTGAACAGAATTTTGCAGCGCATTTAAAATATTTAGTAAAGTGGATATTCAGTTTGAACCTTTGGGTGACTTTTTCAGCATCTCTATTCAGCACTTCCACAAAAATGTACTGCTTATTTTATCTTGCAGTCTCTTTGCTAGTATGATTTGTTCCACTAAAATATTTTGAGCCATCAGATGACTCTATTTATAGAGAATACATACACACACACATATTAAAAAGTGTATTATTTTTTTCATACATCTAATTATTCAAAATGGGCCTGGAGGGAATATATTTCTCTGGGTGTTGTTGGACTGCAACTCCCATCAGCCCTATCCAGCATAACCAATAGAGAGGGATAATACGAACTGTACTCCTGTAGTGCCTGAGGGACCACAATTGTCCCTCCTTGATTGAAACACTGAAATTTCTTACTCTGATGCAAACTGTCCAGATACTGTTCGTGGTTTTCAGCATCGTTTAATCTCTCTGCAGTAAGGCAGCAGAATGTATTTTTAAAGCATTTTGAGAAAAAAATGTTCACTTCTTTTTACAAGAAGCTTGTTCTCATGGCATGATTTTCCTTTTTCTGTTACTACACCCTGCTGTCCTCACACAAGCTGATAATATGCATTGCTGGTAATGACAGTTCCTGTGAATACAAATAGCTGTGTCATCTTGTACTTAAGCGTGCAGAGACAAGCAGCTGTACCTTGCCTTTGGAAGAGAGAGGCTCAGTTCTCCATTTCAGATCTGTTGCCCATTTGGGAAGGGAATAGATGTGAAACTCACTTCCATGACTACATGCCTCAAACCCCGCATTTTGCTTATCATACAGGAAGCCTGCATTACATGTTTCCTGAAACTAGACATGAAAAGTGCAAGAATTTCTGTTTTCCCCTATTTTTTAAAAAAATATATATCAGCACATAACACTTCTATATCTGATGCCATGTAGTTCTCATACAATAGTCAGCCCATCTCCCTAGGCTCCTTTGTGAAGTGTTACAATGCAGCTCTGTGGTTCACACAGTTACCCACTCTGTAAAGTGGCAAGGTTTCAACATGGTGTTTTTATTTTTCTTTCTAAATCCATTTTCAGAAGCTATGATTCTGTATTTTTAGCAACAAATTCAAGCAACAATTGGAAGTATTCAAGCATCAACTTTAAAGCAACTGAACTTTCTAGATACATGGGGTCACATCATTTTTTTTTTTCAGCCATAGATGCTAGGTTTTACTGTAGTATGCACTGCACCTGGAAAATTGTCTCAAAATAATATTAAAGTCACTTTTCTGTATAGGTTTTACAGAAAACCTATACAGGTTATCTTTCAAATGCTGTGTATGGCAAAATCTCATTTTATTACAAGTGCTTCTCTCTGTGGATAGAATTTTTGTCATTAATTGTTGTCAAGTCAACTTTGACTTATGGTGACCCCATGAAGGAGAGTCCTCCAAGTCCCCCTATCATCAGAAGTCATGCTCAGGTCTTGCAGATTCAGATCCATGGCTTCCTTCATTGAGTCTATCCATCTAGAATGTAGTCTTCCTCTTTTCCTGTTGCTGTTGCTTTATTGTCTTTAAAGTCTGTGAAAAGCATTATTGTCTTTTCTAGCGATGTGTGTCTTACCATGATACAGCCAAAGTACTTCAGCCTCAGTTTAGTCATCATGGCTTCTAGGGAGAATTCAGGCTTGATTTGTTCTTTGTTGTTAACTGCCCTCATTGATCTCAACCCATGGCAACCCTGCTGATGAGGCATCTCCAAGACCCCCTGTCCTCCACTGCTCTGCTTATTTCCTGAAAACTCATACCTGTGGCCTCCTTAATAGAGTCCATCCATTTAGCATGCAGTTTTCTCTCTATCTACTTCCCTCCACCTTTCCCAGCATTATTGTTTTTTCTAATGAGTCCTCCCTTCTCATGATATGTCCAAAGTATGACAGCCTCAGTTTTGTCATCTTGGGTTCAAGGGAAATTTCTGGCTTGATCTCCTCTAGGACCCATTTGTTTGTCTTTTTGGCTGTCCACAGAATCCTAAGCACTCTTCTCCAGTGTCACATCTCGAATGAATTGATTTTCTTCCCATCTTTCTTAACTCTTCAACTCTCACATCTATACATGGTAATAGGAAATGCAATGGCTTGTATGAATCTGACTTTTGTGCTCTGCTAAAGTTGTTTATCTTTGCATTTTAGGATCTTTTCTAGTTTTTTCATTACTGCCCTCCCCATCCTTAATCTTCTTCTGAGAATTCTTTTACCGTTTTTATTTCCTCATTGTCTCAGTTGAATTTGTGTAGATTCTCAATGGTCATTATTCTTGTTTTCTTTGTGTTCAACTGTAAGCCTGCTTTGGCACTTTCTCCATTGATCTTTCTCAATAGTTGTTCCAGGTCTGTGAGGTTTTCTGCTAGTATTATGGTGTTGTCTGCATATGATAGATTGTTAATATTCCTTCTTAGTATTTCCACTCCTCCTTCTGTGTCCAAGCCTGCTTTTCTTACAATTTGTTCTGCATAGAAATTGAACTGCTAGGGTAATAAGATGCAGCCTTTTCTGACCCCTTTGCCAGTCAGGAACCATTCTGTTTCTTTGTGTTCTGTTCTGACAGTAACTTCTTGTCCTGATTACAGATTCCTCATCAGGACTATCAGATGTGTTGCACTCCCATGTCTTTAAGGGCATTCCATAGCCTTTTATGATCTATGCAGTTAAAGGCTTTGCTTGGGGGGTTGGACTGGATGGCCCTTGTGGTCTCTTCCAACTCTTTGATTCTATAGTCTATAATAGCAATAGCAATAGCAGCTTCATTTATATACCGCTTTATATCATGCTATGCAGTCTCTAAGTGGTTTACAACTGTAAGCTAATTGCCCCCAACAAGCTGGGTACTCATTTTAGCGACCTCGGAAGGATGCAAGCCTGAGTCGAGCCCGAGCCCTGGCTGGTATTGAACTCACAACCTTGTGGTTTGTGAGTGAGTGGCTGCAGTACAGGCATTTAACCACTGCACCACCAGGGCTTTTTTTTTGTTTGGAATTCCTTGGTGTGCTCCATTAGCCATCTTATGTTTGCAGTGTGGTCCCTAGTGCCTCTTCCTTTCCTGAATCCCACTTGAACCTCTGGGATTTCTCTCTCCATGTATTGCCCTAGAACTCATTTATTTGTCTTTTTAGCAGTCTATGCCCTAGAACCCATTCTCCAGTACGACGTGTTAATTGAGTTGATTATCTTCCTATCCACTTCACAGCCTTTCGTAGCAATGGGAAAAATAATGTCATGTACATTCCTACCTTTAGAATTCAATGATGTATCTTTACACTTCAGGATTTTGTCTAATTCTTTCATAGCTGTCCTTTCAAGCCCTAGTCTTCTGCTTTCTTGACTACAGTCTCCATTCTGATTAATGACTGAACCAAGGTATGGAAAATCTTGGACTATTTTACTGTCTACATCATCTACTTTAAAGTTGTGTAGGTCATCTGTAGTTACTTTTTTTTTTTTAATGTTCAGCTGTAAACCTGCCTTTGCTCTCTCGTCTTTTACATTTTTCAGTAATTGTTCCAAGTCTTTGCTATTTTTTACTGGTAGTATGGTGTCATCTCTATATCTTAAATTGTTGATGTTCCTTCCTTCAATTTTCATTTGTGCTTCAAATCTAATCCTATTTTACATATGTTATGATTAGGATATAAGTTAAACAGATAGGGTGATAAAGATGCTGACTTGTTTAACCTCCTTGCCAATTGGAAACCATTCTGTTTCTCCATATTCTGCCCTCAAAGTAATCTCTTGTCCTGAGTACAGGCTTTGCATCAGGACAGTCAAATGCTGTGGTACACCCATTTTTTTAGAGTGATACATAGTTTTTCATAATCTATTTTATACAAAGACTTTGCTATAATCTATAATGCACAGGTTGATTTTCTTTTGAAATTCTTTGGTGCACTCCATGATCCAATATATGTTTGCACTATGGACCCTAGTGCCTCTTCCTTTCCTGAACCCAGCTTGGACATCAGGCATTTCTCACTCCATACCTGGTAACAATCTTTGGTGTAGAATTGTAAGCATCACCTTGTTTGCCTGGGAAATTAATGTAGTGGTTGTGTGGTTACTGCAATCCTTCAATGCTAGCAGCATGGGAATGATTTATACCTAGAACACCTAATCTATTTACTGTGTCCTCCAGTCATACTTCCAAGTACAGGCGTACAGGATTACTTACTCTCCAGATTTCATTATGTCAAATAGTATAATTGTGTGCGCTAGGTAGGATATACGTGATTTATTCCACATTATGGCATCTTAGGATTTATAGGAAAATATGAGTTGCTTGTATTCAATTTTGAAAATGGGGGAGAACACTTGTCTTCCACGGTTTCAACATTTTCACTCCTCTACAGTTTCAACATTTTCAAAACTCAGCTTATGCTCATTTGCAACTGGAGCATCTATCTATAAAAATGGCTATAGAATTTGGAGCAGTGGATAGTTATCTATCTACAGAGCCTATCTATATTCCTCCTAAGACACTAGGCCTTAACTACTCAACTGAATTTATTGGCACTGTGTTCAGGGCAATGGATTTAAGATGTTCCTATGATAAATGCACAAAGATGTAGTGGTGGATTTGGTAACAGCATGAAACACAGATCTATCAGTGTGGATTAAGCATGACAATTTAAAAAAAAATGTTCAAATGCCTCTGATTCTCAAAACCAGCTTCAAACTAGTTTTATGTCATGGCATATTCTGGAGTTTGTTAGTTACAGAGTTTATTTTTGTTGTATGAAATGCCTAAGATATTAGTGGTAGTTATTACTCTAGCATATCCTTTGCAGTAATATATTAATAGCTTCGAAAATTAATTCAATGGCCCTAAAATATAATATTTGAAATATAATGAACAAATATTATTTGTTGCCCCTAAAATATATTGCATCAGCATTACAGTTGTAAATGGGGAGACTAATGTCATTGCTTCTCATTACCCCTAAAGTGTTCTTGGTAACACTGTTACTTGTCATACATTATTTCAAAGCTTTAATTGATGAGATTTGCTAATTTGATTACTTGTGACATAAATAGAGGGGTAAAGTGGTTGCTGGTGAAAGCAAAAGGCATGTTTGTATCTTGATTTATGGCCATACTTGTGCTAAATAGTTTTGATCTGGTATATTTAAAAGAAAACTGCCAGAAGTTGAATTTGGAAATACTTACATGAGAATCTAGAGACACAGGTAGTGCAGTTATGTAAAATAGCTCTTCTAAACAGCAATTGCCCTGCGAATCAAGGTTTTCCTTCTTTAATTGAACATAAAAGTTATTTTGGATCAAAAGCTACAGAGTTTTTTCTTCTTCTTATACTCCACATAGAATTATATCCAATCTTATCTCATTTAAGTTTCCTTCTCTACAGCTTTCTGCAAACAGTGGAGACTAAAGAAAATGTTTTAAAATGGTTTGTTTGTGTGTGCTGAAAACTGATGAGTCCTTTCTATACTGCAAAAATATCTTTGTCCAACAAAAGCAACCCCTTGGCTGTATTTCCTTGAATAAGGACTGTTTCATATATGAAGAGGTTGATAAGATGTACAGTAATTCTGCAGTCAGACTGCATTACCTCACAATGTGCATGGGCAAGCACAGCAAAATGTATAATTTCTTCGTTGATAAAGGCTATGTCAAAGGGACATCCTCATCACTTAAAACTTTTTTGTCTTGTTGATTTAAAACAAAAGCAGCTTGCAGAACTCAAGATGCTAACTTAACCCCATTGAACACTATTGGTTTCTTAACTTATGATTTAATTCATACTGCCCCATTTAGGTATCATAGAACAACTGCAGATGTGTGGCAGCATGACATAATTACATTACTACAATGCTAGAAGCATTTGGCCTTATTTCATGCTGCAGTTACATCAATTGACATGCAATGTTATCTCTTCATAATTAGTTACCTGTCATACTGATTACTGGTTGATATTTCAAACATCAGAGCTGCCCTGCAGTATGGTTTAATACTGGTTTTTCTACCATGCTTTGGACCCAGACTAGTCCTGCAGCCACAGCAGCCTCAGATAAAGGGTTCCATTTGGCAATGTTCCTGCTGGCGGAAGGCAACTGTTCCCAGTTATCATTTCCCCTTACAGTTTCTTTCACCCCCTCACCAGTATTTTCTCCAGATGCCTGAGGGGCCTTCTACTTGTGGCTGCCAGGGTGTGAGGCAAGTGTCTACAACTGGAAGAGGAGATCAGAATTCCATCCATTTATAATTGTTTAGCCTGTTTTTCTATGAGTCCCTTTTACAAAACAAAGAGTATACTTGCATTTTGAAGGCAAAAAGCATGCTGAGGTAGAGTTTTTTTTACTGTGTGAAACCCAGGAGAGTGAATTATATCCTTGTTTCATTTATCAAATAATTGCCCACCATAGGAACCAATGTCTGGTCACATCTATGGGAGCAAATATTTATTGGGGGTACAGACATATCAACCCTAAGCACTGTGTATTTACAGTTAGTTATCTGTTCTAAAAATTAGCAAATGGCTACTCTTTACTGTTGAAAAAGTGAGAAAGTATAATTTCTGCTGCTCCAATGGAATAACAAATAGCAAATTTTATTGTGTCTTGTGGAGTTCTATTTTTCACCAGCAGCGGTTAGTTTCGCTGGAACACTGAGCTGATGCCAAGTGACTGATTGACTGTCATACATGTCTTATTGCTACATCTCAGGTTCCCCTTTCATGCATTCAAAATGACTGCATTAATGGTAGACGTGCAACTGGGCTAGAGCTGAGGTTGGTAGCTTCCACACATACACCCAGATCCCTACATGAAGCTGGAGAAAATTCTGAAGTGGGTTCCTACAGATGAAAGGGGCTTCTACAAACTTGCAGGCTTCCTCATAACTGGAAACTCAAGAGAAAATACTGGATTTGTAGTCACTTTGTGTATTAATTATTCCAAATCCCTGTACACACCTTGACACTCAGCACATGGAAGTGTGAGGATCCCACTGGGAGTAAGGGAACACTGGAGGTTAGGACTTAAGTTCACTATCTTGTTTTCCTCTACAGTTGTCAATTTTGAAAGCCAGAAGGAAACTGGTGTTGAAAATGATTCATGGATAGAAGAAAAATATGAAAGAACGACCCATGAATGAGAACTAGGGAGTGACTGGGTTGATGAGGACAGAATGTAAAAACAATTATGTTGTTTTGGGAGAAAGGAAATTGAAACTTCTTTCCTGCTACAAACAAGGTTGGCTCTTTATTCACTAATGTTTAGAATGTGGTTCTGAGACATGTATAGGTGTTCCCATGAGTAAAATATTGTCAGAGTCACTAGGCACAATCAAATTGTGTCTTTCCTTTAGTGACAAAAGTGCCTACTCCAGACAGCTCTCAACATGCTAGCTGCAGAACAGTATTGAGTTGAATATGAATCAGAGGGACATGGGAAATCTTACATTATGTGCCTACAGTCACCTCTCTGTTTTTGCGGACTTGAAGTCTGCAGTCTTGACTCACAGAGGATCGAGTTCCATTAAATTAAATGGTGTGCACACCCATGATGCGTGTGCAGGAGCGTGCAGCCATTCAAGCCAATGAGGCTTGCTTATTAGCAAGTTTTCATTTTTGTATGGGGGGTGTCCTGAACAGATCCCCCGTGAAAACAGAGGGGCTACTCTATATTGAAATAAAACATGGCAAAATTACCTTGAGGGTTTTTTAAAATAGTATTTCGAAAATACGCACTTTATAGAAAATAGTACAGTGTTATATTTAATCTTCGATCAGCAAGGACAGGAATTGCATAATGATTACCCTATTTAATGGCTGGTTTTGGCTGTTAATTAATTATCCACGTAGTCAAATTCTGGAAAGTGTATTCTTTAGTGCACTGGCTGCCCATGAGTTTCCAGGCCCAGTATAAGGTGTTGGTTATTACCTTTAAAGCCCTAAATGGCTTGAGTCCAATTTATCTTCGGAACTGCCTCCTCCCATACAATCCTCCCCGCACAGTCCGGTCCTCTGGGAGGAATTTGCTTCAGCCATTAAAATCTAGGCTGTCTACTACCTCCCAGAGGGCTTTTTGGTAATCGCCCCCAGATTATGGAACAGCCTGCCGGACGAGATCCGTCAGATGAATAACTTGAACAGCTTCAAAAAAGCGCTAAAGACGGATCTCTTTTGGGAGGCCTTTCCTGATTGATCCCGGCCTCAGGAGCTGCGCCCGTGCCCTTTTGTATCTCTGATTTGCCTGCTGTTTGATTTTTTAAATTGTTTATTCTATGTTATTTATGTTTTAGCTGGATTTTAATGGATGTTGGTTTAATGTTTTTATGGGGGAGGGTGGGGGTTTGGGGTTTTTAAACTGTATTGATGTAATTTTTAACTGCTGTAAGCTGCCCCAATTGTTTTAACAGAGGGGTGGGGTATAAAGAATTTTTATTATTATTATTATTATTATTATTATTATTTATTCCAATTTTTTAAAAAAATCTTAAATTTAAGGATAAAACTAATGTCTGACTGAATAACAGGATGTTATGATACTTCTCACAATATTTAGTTAGTTAGTTAGTTAGTTTATTCACTTAGTATGCCTGGTTTATCTAAATGAATTTAAGTCTCCGGGACCTGGTGAACTGCATCCAAGGATATTAAAAGAACTGGCAAATGTAACCTCAGAGCCACTGACAATAATCTTTGAGAACTCAAGGAGAACAGGAAAAGTCCCAGAAGACTGGGGAAGGGCAAACGTTGTCCCCATCTTCAAAAAAGGGAGGAAAGAGAATCCCAACAACTATTGTCCAGCTAATCTGACATCAATACCAGGAAAGATTCTAGATCAGATAATTAAACAAAGAGTCAGTGCACATTTAGAAGGGAATGCTGTAATCACAATTCAAGACTTGGATGAAAGAATAGGGGACATGCTTCTCAAATTTGCAGATGACACCAAATTGGGAGGAATAGCTAATACCCCAGAGGACAGGATCAAATTTCAAAATGACCTTAATAGATTTGAAAGCTGGGCCAAAGCTAACAAAATGAATTTCAATATGTAGAAATGTAAGGTACTGCACTTAGGGCAAAAATATGAAATGCATAGATATAGGATGGGGGACACCTGGCTTAAGGAGACTGCATGTGAAATGGTTCTAGAAGTCCTAGTAGACCACAAGTTGAACATAAGTCAACAGTGTGGTGCAGCAGCTATAGAGGCCAGTGTGATTCTAGACTGCATCAATAGAAGTATAGTCTCTAGATCAAGGAGGGAAGTAATAGTGCTACTCTATTCTGCTGTAGTCAGGCCTCACCTGGAATACTGTGTCCAGTTCTGGGTACCACAGTTCAAAAAGGATGTTGACAAGCTGAAGCGTCTCCAAAGGAGGGTGACTAAAATGGTGAAAGGTCTAGAAAACATGCCCTATGAGGAGCGACTTAGGAAGCTGGGTATGTTTGACCTGGAGACGAGAAGGTTAAGAGGTGATATGATAGCCCTGTTTAACTATTTGAAGGTATGTCATATTGAAAATGGAACAAGCTTGTTTTCTGCTGCCCCAGAGAACAGGACCCGGAACAATGGATGCAAGCTGCAGGAAAAGAGATTCCACCTCAATATTAGGAGGAACTTCCTGACAGTGAGAGCTGTTTGACAGTGGAACACACACTCCCTCGAAGAGTGGTGGAGTCTCCTTCTTTGGAGGTCTTTAAACAGAGGCTGGATGGCCATCTGTTGGGAATGCTTTGATTTTGGGTTCCTGCATGGCAGAATGGGGTTGGACTGGATGGCCCTTGTGGTCTATTCCAACTCTATGATTCTTTGAGATGAGTTACTAGGACACTGGGTTGTGGTTTACAAGAGAGATTTTTTCTTAATACTTCTCTGCACAAAGAACAAGGCAGCATATCATATGAACTCTCCTCATTCTCACACCCAGATACTTTTGCTTCAGATAGGCAGGGACATCACCTGAAATCTTAGGTTTTTGAGAACCTTGAAAATCTGTGGATTCCCAGTGTGTGAAAAATGGTTTGCCTTGCAATGATTATTTTTGATCTTAACAACTCAAAATGAGGAACAAGACCAATTGATAATGCCACTGACTTCATCTCCATTTTCATCAAAGACACAGCTCCTCAGCACATTATAGTTTCTGCAAGACATCAGTCTCTGCCTGCAGACTTTTTTTTCCCTTGCCAATGTTAGTGCACACAGTGGTGACAGTTGTCCAAACCAGCATTGCTTGGAAAGATGGACATTGTCCCTTCTTTGCAACCTCAACTGATTTTGGAAATTTAGCAGATTGATCCTAGCTGTAATAGATTGTAGCCCTAACTCTGCCTTGGGAAGGGTGGAAGCTGTCCAAGAATATTTCTCATCAACTTATTTTGCAGGATCTCTGTAACACTGACTTATAAGTATTTGTAAGCACTGAACAGTGGTAAATCTTTATGTGCTTAGTTGCACTTAAAGAGAATTTATTGTGGATCTCTCCCATTGTCACAATATTAATCAACTTATTCAAAATGGTTATCAGTTGTTGTTTTTAACTAAATACATAGTTCTGTCTTGCCCTGACCAGCCATATGTGTGATGTTTACCTTTTGGGCCTTCTTGTTATTGTGTGACTTCAAATCATTTTCCTCGTATGGTGACCCTAAAGTGACCCAAGGTTTCATTGGCAAAATTTGTTCTGAGATGGTTTGCCTTTGTCTTCCTCTGAGGCTGAGAGAGTATGATTTGCCTAAGGTTACCCAGTGGATTTACATGGCTGGGCAGGAATTCGAACCCTAACATCTAGAGTTGAATTAAACGTTCAAACAAGTACATTACACTGGCTCTCCTCATGGGCCTTCCAAGAGCAAATTACAAATTCCTGAAAGTTTAGGATAAGGTGATCACAGTGGTTTACTTATTTCTTTGCTCTAGAGAAGTAGGAAGTGAGTGTAATTCTATGGAAGTAAATCGTATAAAATCTTTCATGAAAGTTGAGTTTGAGTTCCTACATTTCTTATACATTGCTTCCTCTCAGATTATAAATGCCCCTTGCTTCCCAGCATGGTGAAACAATGAATTGCAGGCGTTGATGATTTCCAGTTGTTGCAACAGCAGCAAGAGGACTTTAAACCTGCTGGAGCTGAATATCTGGTTTTATGCAAAGTAACAAAATCTGTTAATCACAGTATTTTTCTTTGCAAAATGCACAGCCAACTGAGTTTAAAACTGTTGCTGTCAAATTTCCATTCTGTAATTCACATCCAGTAGAAGTTAGGAAATGGGCCTTTGGCATCTGCTGAGGTTTGGCTCCAGAAACCCCCCCCCCCCCCATGTATACCAAAATCCGTGGCTGGTGAAGTCCCATTATATACAGTGGCACAGTAATATGATGTCCCTTGTATAAAATGACAAAATCAAGGTTTGCTTTTTGGATTTTTTGGGGGGGAGGCAGATATTTTCAGGTCATAGATGGTTCAGTCCATGGATGCAGAAACCTTGGATATGGATAGCCAACTGTATCCAACTGTATTTTGTTACCTTCTTACTTTGTGATTAAAAAAAAAAATCTCCCCACCTCAAATGAGTTGCTTTTTTTTCTACCAGCTTTCTTCACTATGCATTATTCTATGGTAAAAAATACTGTAGCATTAGCAGTAGTTTTTTAAAAAATTAAAGTAGATATGACATGGGAAATTTATGATTAAAGTCTCCTATGCTTAAAAATATCTATACCGCTGAGATGAGGAAGTTCTGGATTAAGAGATTCTTATAACTAATCTTACATGTTGTGTGAGTTTGTGTTTGTTGTTTTTCTATTGGTTTTTAGTATCTCCTGGTGGAAGTTTTAAATTTACTTGTCTCAACACTGGTTTTTATTAATGTTTTATTGTATTGTAGTTTATGGATCAGCTGTTGGTGATGGGATGTGCGGAAACTGCCTTGAAAGGGTTATAAAGTGAAGACAGCATATAAAACTATAAAAATGTCATGTCAGATTTGTCCCTTTCAGTCCCTGTCCAGAGATATTAAAGTGTACATTAAAAAATAGGAAAGGGTGAAAAGAGATTGACAAATAGGAAAGGAGATGGAGCAACGAAAATCAATGAAGGCAGCAGAAGTCAAAGGAGAGTTTCAGAGAGCCTTCAGGGCTGCTGCTGGCGGTCTAGCCACCCTGAGACTTCCTTTAAAGAAGTGGTAGCCCCACCACCACTGCAGACACCCCCTCCTCATTTCACAATCAAGGTGGACATTTTATATGAATCAGTGCCACCAGCACAGTCTTGTGCTACATTTTGAGAGCTAGAGTGATCATGCAGACCACTGCAGCTATTTGGATAGCTCCTTAGTAAAATCTTCTATATTTGAGCACCTCCCAGCTGCAGGCTCATGTACTGCTAGTGGTGAAGAATATCAGGAACTCCTAAGTGCATGAGCAAGCTCTTTAAGACACTCTGAAGGGAAGGCAATAGTTTGCCTGATGGAAATTTATAAAGTAATCTGGTGAAAAATTTTAACCCTACTTTTATGGGATGCAGTGGCTCAAGTGGTTAAGACGCTGACTCTGTTGATTGCAAGATCGGCAGGTTGGCAGTTTGAGGCCTGGGTGCTGCATGATGGGGTGAGTTCCTGTCACTAGTCCCAGCTTCTGCCAACCTAGCAGTTTGAAAGCATGCACATGCAGATAGATAAATATGTACCATTTTGGTGGGAAGGTAAACAGCATTCTGTGCAATCATGCTGGCCACATGATCACAGAGTAGTCTCTGACAATGCTTGCTCTTTGGCTTAGTAACGGAGATGACCACCACCTTCTATGGTCGGACACTACTTGACAACCTTGTCAATGGGAAATACCTTTACCTTTAACCTACTTAATTGCAGATGGATGGCATTTGTGTAGAGTGAGCGTACTGTGTGAGCCACACTTATTTTTGTCCTTTTCAGGCAGTGTGGCTTTGTTATTGCAAATGCAGCATGTTCAAAGTCTGTATGAATCATGAAAATGTAGCTGCATTCTGGCACTGGAAATTTCCCATTTTGTGTGCTTTAGATATATGAAATCTAGAGTGATGAGTTCATTTATGTCTGACAACAGCTGCCATTCATTTAAGAGAATTGAGTCATGGCTTCATCTAACCCATACCTGTGCTAGGGGATGCAATTGTCATTTTCTATGAGCATGAACCTATTATAACTGATGTGAGAAAATGCCACTGCAAGTTTGGCAGAGCATATTGGCATGTGAGTTGCAACATGAATACCTCACTAAGCAACTTCTCAAGCTTTCAGAAATTACAAAATGCTTATGGTGCAGTATCATGGGAATAGAAACCTGGCACAGGCAAATTATTCAAAGCACCATAGCAGAGAGTGTTAATATGTATGTTTCTTTCTATTGCCTTATGCTAGTACTTCTGCACTATCTCAAATGGGTATTTATCCTGAATCATGACATGGCCAATAAGCAAAGATGGTTTTAAAAATTATTTGGCCCAAATTCAGAGATATACACTCCCCTATCAATATTAGATAATATCAGGTTATCTCTTGGGGGGGGGGGCTGATTCAGACATCCCTTTGTGAAGATTGGAGATTTGTCACAAAGATTTGTCCAGGATTCTCACACCTGGACCAAATTTAAAACCATATGCTGTATTCCTTTGTGAATATGTTTCCTTTCCTTGCCCATCAAGAGATGCAGGCAATGCAGTGGATTGGGTTGTCTGGTGGGAAGGAATCTTGGATGAATTCAGGTGATCTTTGCAGGTGATCAAGACTGAATCAGTGCCGAGCAAATTGATAGAAACAAACGTTAATAACCACTATGGTGCATGAGTGAAGAGGCACAATAGCTTTTGAAAGGGGATTTGTGGTTTACAAATTGGAAATTGTCACTGAATGTGGATTAATAATATATCCTTCACCCCAGATTCCTAAAAAGAACAATCATTCATGACAAAGACCAAAATGTCCAATTTTGTGGATTATTAACATTCATAATAAAGAAATGAGGAGTTTCTTAATTTCTCCTTCATTTTGTTTTAGAGCTTATGTGTATTCTAATCTCAACTGAATATGACTTAGGCTATTTTTGTTATTTGTAACTACTACTAAGTAGCAGCTGTGTGCTTATGTATATACGATTCTCATCTCCCATGGAAGGGGAGAAGTATCTGCAGAGTCAGAGGTAGAAAAACTGTAAGTTAAATCCCTCAGTAATATCTCACTGAGTCACATGGAATAAAATAGTGGCAATTATATAGTCTTCAGGGGTTCCCTCTCCTACTCAAGAATAGGACATAGGGCCAGAGTCCATTCTTCTTTCAAAGTGAGAGTCTCAAATCTGCTGTATAGCTCACTTGAATATCAGCTGTTGATACTGATAGTGTGTTGGAATATAATGTAATGCCTCATTTGTTACCACTGATGCAGTTGCTTCAAAAATCTCTTTCCTGCACCTCATCAGAACAGATTGCCGGATTTATAAATACAATGTGGCAAGCAATATGTTCTCCGTAAGTTACATTATTAATGTTGACAATCATGTATTCAAGCAAGTACTTAGATCGGTTTGCTTTGAAACTCAGTAGCTAGAAGTGCTGAGATATGAGGTGGAAACAGTATTGCACTGATAAAGTCCAAGCCAAGAAATCCACTGTGTTCATTACAGAGCTTGATAAGAGAGAAGTTATCTCTTCTTGCAAAAGTATGGTTCTTCTAGCAGAGGGGAGAATATTTTCTCTATATATTTTTCAAAACTAAGATGTATTCTTCCTACTTCATGGATATTGATTCATTTCATACCCCCCAAAAGTCAAGAAAAAAAAATCTCTCTCATTCTCTCTAAGCTGACCAGACTCATGGGCATTGTCCAAATGATACTATTTTAATAATACTATCTGTACCTTCACATTTTAAAAGTATACACAGTGGTAGACTTCATATTGCCTCTTTCCAGCTCTGTGCAGTATGGAATAATTTAGCAATCAGTATGCCCCAGTGCCACATTACTATAGTAATTGTACCTCGGTAACATTTAATGATGTCTAAATTTTAGGCCATACAGCAACTGAGGGTTAGGCATGGGAGTCCCAAAGTTACTTAGGATCTTGAATAGTTTTTTTTAATGGGCTATCTGTGGGTATTACTGTGAAGATGACTAGGTGATAACTCCATTATTATTAGATTGCAGGCCCATTTTGGCCCCAGAAGCTTGAGGATAAGGGTAGCAAACAACACCAGAAAAAAGAGGGCAGTGATATAAAGCTAGTTGGGATATAATATAATACAGGTTTGTATATAATACTATACAGGTTTGTGATATTTTATAATATAATACAGGTTTGTATCTTTGTACTTTGACCCAGAGTGATGTAGTAATTTGAGCATTGGACTATTACTAAAGATCAAGATTCGATTCCATGGCTGAGCCATGGAAATCCACTGGGTGACCTTGGACAAGTCGCACACTCTCAGCCCCAGAAAACCCCATGATTGGTTTGCCTTAGTGTGGCCATAAGTAGGAAACAAAATGAAGGCACATAGGAACAACAGTGCTGCAGTTATAAGAAAGTTTGTTCCAAGAGGTTGTGTGCAAAGTGATTGGCAAGTGTGGAATGATTGGCAGAAAATGTTCTTTTACATATTGGTGGAGATTGGCTGGGATAATGTGAGGGAGAAACAGTTTGGAATGATGTGATGTGCGTGGGGAAGAAAGAAGTGACTTAGGTTAGGAAGAACTTGCAAAGGAGCTTGGGAAAACAAGATTAATAGAGAGCATGATACAGGTTCCTGAAAAAGTGTATTTAAGAGTGAGATTATTAAGAGTGAATGAGAAATGCAGTATATCACAAGATATTATTTAGGATATAGTTCTGCAGTACAACATTACTGAGAAAATATAAGTTAATCACATACTCATGTGCCAGAGGGTGATGAAGAGTCATATGTACATCCACTGTAAGTAATAAAATATCTTTTGGGGGGTTGCAGACTGCCAGAAATAGTGCAAATTGAGTCCACTTTTAGGGTTAGGGTTAGTGCTAGGGAATCATGGGAATTGGGTTTTTTCCTGAGACATTGAGCCTTCTCTGTCAGAGAGCTCTGGTGCCACAATAAAATACAGTTCCCATGATTCCCTAACCCTAACCCTAAAAGTGGACTCAATTTGCACTATTTCTGGCAGTCTGCAACATGTTTCCTTTTATAAACCACTTCTATTCTTTGGTTGCTACCATTAGGAATATACTGTATATATTCAACTATAAGTCAAGAAATTTATGCCCAAAATTGACCCTAAAATCCTGGATTGATCTATATATGGGACAATATACTACTACTACTTAGAAAGGTCCTGAAACGAGCAAGCCTGATGCCTCACTCCTGGTGCCTCGAGGCATGTATTTTTCTGTGTGTGTGTGTGTGTGTGTGTGTGTGTGAGAGAGAGAGAGAGAGAGAGAGAGGTTCCCAGTCCAATTTGCATGGCTTCTCTTCCCATGGAAAAAATACCTCATTGAACACCACTTCCTTTTCTCCCCAGTCCAATTTGCAAAGCTTCTCTTCTTAAGGGAAAAAACTCCCCATTTAACACCACTTCCTTCCGTTTCCCAGTCTGATCTTCAAGGTTTTTCTTCCCATGGAACAAACACCTCATTGAACACCACTTCCTTCTCTCCCCAGTTTGATTTGCAAGGCTATTCTTCCCATGGAAAAAACTCCCCATTGAATACCACTTCCTTCTCTCCCCAATCCAATCTGAAAGACTTCTCTTCCCATGGAAAAAATCCCCATTGAACACCACTTCCTTCTCTTCCCCAGTCTGATTTGCAAGGCTTCTCTTCCCATGGAAAAATCTCTCCATTGAACACCACTGGCTTCCCTTCTCAATCCAATGTTAAAATCTCTCCTCCAGCACCTGGGAATTGGTGTTAGGTGGTCCGGAGAGGTCCAGAGATGGAGAAGGAGGGAAGGAAGTGGTATTTCCCCCTTTCCATCCTTTGTTATACCCCCCCCCTAAGTTTTACCCTCAATTTATCCATGGGTCATATCAAAATCCTGGATTTTGACCCTGATACCTTCCCTTGACTTATATATGAGGTCAACATATGCATGAGTATATACGGTAAGCGTAGAACCTTTCCTAAGGGGAAAAGGTACCAAAACAAACATTTTATGAGGACATGGGGGAATGGATCTGTGTAAAGATCTGTGGTGCCATTGGATAAACCTAAGCAAGAGAAAATGGGAAAGTGTTTGCAGTTGCCCAGGTTGTTGAATGGGAACCCAGTTGCCAGTCCTGAAGACAAAGGGTGAAAGGCAGAAACCAGGGGCAAATGCCAGTGGCACATGAGCAGCTATACGAAAAATGAAGTAAATAGTGAAGCACTACCCTGCCACATGCATGGTGTTTATGTTTTAAAACATTTTGCTCAGAGCAAGAATGATAGTGAGGACAAATAGTTGCCTCATTCATCCATCACATAGCCAATAAATGCAGTGACACAGCAAGAGGGGAAGCCAGGCCCACTCAGCTCATCTTCTTACTGTTCCATTGCCAACTTTGCTCCCATAACCCTCAAAAGTAAGGTTAGTTAGCTCTCACTTTCATTCTCACTCCAGGGGAATTGGTTTAATTCAAAGCAGCATGCAACTGCAGCCTCTTGGTGAGCATGCACCATGCACTGGGACTCATGAGGGGAAACCCAGTAGGTGCACAAGGAAAAGGAAAGAGAACAACTCCACTGAACAAGAGGGAGCAGTAGACAAGAGGTGAGCACAGGTAGGAATCCTTCTACTCCCTGCAAATCTTATGAACGCTGCAGGAGAAGAAAGACTGGAAAAAGCCCTTGCCTGGCAAGCATAGTTGTGGGCATGCATTATCATGCCAAGGGTGAGAATAAGTTGTACAACCTCAGATTTATGTTCCCATTAGGAGTCAAAGTTCAAATTGTCCCAGTGTATTTACACTGGAGACCAGCAGAATAGTGGCTACTCTTTCTTCTCCTCTTATGCAACAATAGCTGGTTGATACCAGAGCATTACCTTGTAGTCTCAGTGCTATCCAAGTTGTGCCACCAGAAAAGGAGGAATGGTCATTGCCCTGCCAGTCCCAGGGCAGTGAAGAGTAATCCTTCCTCCATCCTTGCAGTGATAGCCACACAGTGCTGGGGACAGTTTCACCCCCTACACATCCACCACATATATCTCCTTACATAACCCCCTCACTGACATAACCTTAGATAAAGACATCCATGTAATTAGGAAATATGGAAGAAGAGGTTTGTCCAGAAAACAAATGTCTTAGAATGCAGTACAAGTATGGTGAAATCATTTCCACCAGACTTTAGATTGTGTCTGTTTTCACCTTTAGATTCAGTACTGCCAAGTCCACAGTGGAAGTTGTTCAAAGGGTCAAAGCAGGTGTTGTATGATGGCATATATATAACTTACTTTTTTATTTCACTTAAAGTCCAATGTTCGTCATTCTAGAGGCCATTATTCTAGTCCAATACTTTCCATTTCTCAGTTGTTAAAAACATAGGGAAGCTGCTTATGTTTAAATCATTTTTCTTTATTTTCCTCTACGGATTTCACTGAATTTTTTTCAGGCAGCGTTTTAGCTGGAAGGTATAGTGGTGCGCACCATAGAGATTCCAGCTGGGGCTAAAAAAACCCAGCAGAGTTTATTTTATCTGAACATAATTTAACATATTAAAAAGGGATCTAGATTTGTGGAAGTGGTAATAATACTTTGTACTCATTTGCTCTCCCCAACACCTCCTTTACTCAGACCTGGATGTGCTACACATCCCATCTGTGAAACAAAATGCCAAGCATTCTGCCTAGTCAAAATACCTCCTTAAACACCTGGGCCTCCAGGTCGAAAGAGAACCAAGGTTGCATGCAAGAACTGGTCTTCTTGGCTCATCCTGAAATCACACTCACCTGTTTTATATACCTCTGCCATCAACCCTTTTGAAAGTTCATTTATCTTGGCCTTATAAAGGCTAGGTGTAGGCCACATGTGGCCCTCCAGATGTAAATAATTACATAGAATAAAGCTGCCAATTCAAATAGGATTTAAATTTGCACAATACAGCACCAGGATTATGGCCTCTGGGTTGTGTTTTGATAGTTCTAGAATAAATCTGAAAACACAAAATAATTGTTGAATCTGAAAACTATTATTAAGACACCTTCTGCTCTCTCATACACATTTCTTCCCACCGCAGTCTCCATTGAGTTACATTAAAAGTCACACACCATATGCAGCACTACCAGCTGGGACACAAAAGTCTATTTTCATGCATGTTGTCTCTTAATTATAGCAGTAATCTTTATAATATATGACGAAGTTTATGCAGTGGGTGGAAAGAATAACACAAGACAAAAGTATCAAGAGGATCTAAACAGCTTCTAAAGGAAGTCAAAAAATTAAATAGTGCATTTTTAATACAAGCTATAATTATTCAGTTGGTGAATCCATCACTTACTATTTATACAGCATTTTCAAAGGCGTTCCAGTGTGTGTTTTTGGCTAAGAAACCTAAATCTTCAAGTCATGATTTACTGTTTTGTAACATATGATGGTTTTTGGTAAAAAAAAAAAAAAATGTCAGAAAGGATGTCAACTGCCAATGCTTATAGTATTAAAGTTTTAGCAAAATGTCAGAGAAAATTATTGAGGAGGTAGATGGAGGAGGGGGCTATGGTTAATCCATAGAAATCTGTCATAAAGATTGCATTGTAAAGTTGCTTCAGCATGAATTGTGGTGGCATATGGGAGCTTAAAATATAATCTAATGATATATCTTCATGTGAGATGTTTATATAATGCAAGTGACACAGAATTGCCACTTCTTGTTAATTTGTTCAGATAACAAAAGATTTGTTTTTGATACAAATGTGGAGAAAGATGTAAATAAATACTGATTGTACCTGAGCAGTAGCATTTTTTTTTTCTACATATACTTTTCAAAACAGATATTGTAGAAATCTCCTTTGTGTTTAGTGTCAGGGACTGGCAGTTCTCAGAGTGAAACCCTGCAGAGATGTTAGATAGGTTTGAATTAATGTTAAGGCATTACAGGATAGGATACAAGAAAATGAGGGTGGTAGTAAGGAGGCAGTGTAAAAAATAGGGCACTGAGTGACTTCACAAGGATGTAAAATTTACTTTAGAATGAAGGAAAATAGGCTCACAAGAATCTTTATAGGAGCAGGTTAACAGCAGAAATTCTATCAGCAAGTTGCTTGAAAGTGAAAACAAAAATCCATAAATATAGTGCTGATTTTTTAAAGAGAGAGACACACACAGAGAGAAATTGGAATCACTGCTCCTATAGTGAATATATAAAAGTACAAACTTTACAAATACCCATTTTAGAAAGGAAAACTCAAAAAAAGTCTTACATTGCTGTTCACATATTAGGCAACTGGTAATTATGAACTTTAATTTAATAGGGAAACTGACATTTTCCAAAAGCTAAGATTATACAATCTTCCCATTTATTATCAGTTTGCTTGCTTATTCACTTGCTTCTGCCACCCTGTTAGAAAAGTAGTTGAATATGACAAAGCAATTTTTAAAATAAAATAAAAAACCTAAATATGAATATAAACCATTTAATAATGAGCATTCTCATAAAATTCTAGCAGATCAGCCTTTATGCATTTGTGGAATTCAGTCAATTTAAACTTGTCATATAATTGTGTTTTCTGTTATCCTACATAGGCTGTTCATGAGAAATCTTCAGTTATAATTATTTAAAAGTATCATAGAATCATAGAATCATAAAGTTGGAAGAGACCACAAGGGCCATCCAGTCCAACCCCCTGTAAGTAAACGTGATATGTTTCACTCAAAGAATGTGAAATCGCATCGAATAGAATTAAACATGTTGTAGTAATTTGGGCATTGAACTATGATTCTGGAGACCAGGATTCAAATCCTAGCTCGACCATGTAAGTCCACTGGGTGACCTTGGACAAGTCACACTCTCCCAGCTGCAGAGAATGGCAATGGCAAACCACCTCTGAATAAACATGCCAAGAAAACCCCATGATAGTTTCACCTTAGGGTTGCTGTAAGTCAGAAACAACTTGAAGGCACACAGCAGCAACAACAACAACAGAACAACAGACTTTTTGAAAAGAGAGAGAGAAAATTCCAGCATATTAATAGTGATAGTTCTAAAATATCTATAATGGCTGGCCTAAACAAAAGTCAATTCAGGAATAAAAATCCCAAAATGTGATCTAACACAAGGGGTGCATTAGGTCTGATCTTGGGAGACTTTTCTAGAGAGAACATAGAATCATAGAATCATAGAATCATAGAGTTGGAAGAGACCACAAGGCCATCCAGCCTCTGCTTAAAGACCTCCAAGGAAGGAGACTCCACTACTCTCCGAGGGAGTGTGTTCCACTGTCGAACCGCCCTTACTGTCAGGAAGTTCCTCCTAATGTTGAGGTGGAATCTCTTTTCTTGCAGCTTGCATCCGTTGTTCCGGGTCCTAGTCTCTGGAGCAGCAGAAAACAAGTTTGTTCCCTCCTCGATATGACATCCCTTCAAATATTTAAACACGGCTATCATATCACCTCTCAGCCTTCTCTTCTCCAGGCTAAACATCCCCAGCTCCCTAAGTCGTTCCTCATAGGGCTTGCTTTCCAGACCCTTCACCATTTTAGTTGCCCTCCTTTGGACACGCTCCAGTTTCTCCACATCCTTTTTGAATTGTGGTGCCCAGAACTGGACACAGTATTCCAGGTGAGGCCGGACCAAAGCAGAATAGAGTGGCACTATTACTTCTCTTGATCTAGACACTATACCCAGCTTGTTGGGGGGCAATCAGCTCACAGTTGTAAACCGCTTAGACATCCCATAGCGTGATATGAAGCGGTATATAAATAAGCTGCTTTGCTTTGCTTTGCTTTGCTATACTTCTACTGATGCAGCCTAAAATTGCATTGGCCTTTTTAGCTGCTGCATCGCACTGTTGACTCATGTTCAACTTGTGGTCCACCTGGATTCCTAGATCCCTTTCACAGGTAGTCTCATTCAGCCAGGTGTCCCCCATTGTATATTTGTACTTTTCGTTTTTCCGCCCTAAGTGCAGTACCTTACATTTCTCTGTGTTGAATTTCATTTTGTTAGCTTTGGCCCAACTTTCTAGTCTGTTCAAGTCATTTTGAATTTTGATCCTGTCCTCTGGGGTATTAGCTACTCCTCCTAATTTGGTGTCGTCTGCAAATTTAATAACTATGCCCCCAATACCGTCATCCAAGTCATTAATAAAGATATTGAATAGCACTGGGCCCAGAACAGAGCCCTGTGGCACCCCACTGGTCACTTCTTTCCAAGTTGAAAAGGAGCCATTGTTGAGCACCCTTTGCGTTCGACCAGTTAACCAATTACAAATCCATGTAACAGTTACTTTGTCTAGCCCACATTTTACCAACTTGCTTGCAAGAATGTCATGGGGAACCTTGTCAAAGGCCTTACTGAAATCAAGATATACTATATCCACAGCATTCCCTTCATCTACCAAGCTGGTAATTTTATCAAAAAAAGAGATCAGATTTGTCTGGCATGACCTGTTTCTCTGAAACCCATGTTGACTTTTTGTGATTATGAAATTATCTTCCAGATGTTCACAGACTCTCTGTTTAATGATCTGCTCCAGAATCTTTCCGGGTATTGATGTCAGACTAACTGGACGATAATTGTTGGGATCCTCTTTTTTCCCCTTTTTGAAGATGGGGACAACATTTGCCCTCCTCCAGTCCGCTGGGACCTCTCCTGTTTTCCAGGAATTCTCAAAGATTATTGCCAATGGTTCTGATATTACATTTGCCAGTTCTTTTAATACCCTTGGATGTAATTCATCTGGTCCTGGAGACTTGTATTCATCTAGATTAACCAGATGTTTCTGTACTATCTCTTTACTTATTCTGTGCTGAAATTCTCCTATTCTGTCCTCTGCTCCATTATCCTCAAATTGAGCACCCTTTGCCTTTTCTGAGAAGACTGAAGCAAAGAAGGTGTTGAGTAATTCTGCCTTTTCTCTGTCCCCTGTTATCTTTCTGCCATCTTCTCCACACAGTGGCCCTACCATTTCCTTCTTTTTCCTTTTGCTACTGACATACCCCCAAAAGCCCTTTTTATTGTTCTTAACCTCTCCAGCAAGCCTGATTTCATTCTGCGCTTTAGCTTTTCTGACTTTACATATTATTAGATTGTTTGCCACATTTGTCAGAGATGTCCAGCAAACCTCTTTCAGTAGAGAACTTAAAGGAAGACCTCCAGTGTTGACCAGAGTGCCTAATGCATTACGTACGGGAAAAGACAGTGCCTCAGAATACATTATAGCACTAAACGTAGCAACTAGAAATAATTTATAGCAGTGGAGAGGGAGCAGATGATGAGCCTGCACCCTTCTGCAACTATTATGTGCACATCCTTATGTGCATGCACTATTGCACATCACATATTTCACATAATCACACATTATGTAATATTATGAGCTTCGTGCATGAAGATCCCACTTCTGACCAAGCAGATGGAGCCTGTTTAAACTGTTTTCACCTCGGAAGCTCACCAGCCCATCATGGTGTGTGAGGACTAGCACAGATGACTATAAAATCATGCAGTGAAGGAAATATTCATGGCCTAGTTTGAGCATGATTTGCGCTTTCCTAAGGATCTTTAGGATAATAGCAGATAAAAACTGAAATTATAAATTATGATAATTTATAAAAAGGACAATATAGACAGTAAAACATAATGTACACTTCCCAAGGATGAGTGTCTAAATTCATTACAGTGATCATGGCATGTTCCTTGAACCAAAATGAATTTAAGAACAGAGCTGAGCTATGTGTTTGGCTAGCCTACAGCTCCGGCGTATTATGGGAGCTTGGCTTGTTCAGATCAAGTGTAGTTCTGTGTTCTCCTGTGTCCAAAAAGTCTCCTATCTATGATGACTAGTCATCAGTTGGTGGATACTCACCCAAAGTTCTTCAGTCCTCCAAGACATATCTATGATATTTATGTGTGTGTGTGTTTGTGCAGTGTGCAATGCAGTCTTGGGCTACCCTTGTTGCTGTTGAGGTTTTTGCCCAGTTCCTTCCCAAACCTGAGGTGCCGTACTATGTTCTAAATATTGAACAGGTTAACCAAATTGAATTAAGAATTGGAAATTACCCCCCCCCCCAGGTATTTTGGATACTAGGAATTGTTAGGATGCTAACTAAAGCAATGATTTGTTCTTGTTATGCTGGAGTAAGGCTTCTTCTTCCTTGGGAATATTTTTTATTCCAAATTATGAAGGATGAGAAGTGAAAAAAGATGGCAAACCATATCTCTGGAATCAATTGGAAAGGATACAGTTGTGCTTATGCAATATCTGTTTATGGAAAAATACATACACAGACAGTTGGTTTACCTCTTGGTTGATTTAGCTACCATGATAAATAATAGAAAATTGCATAGCTTTTAATTAATTGTCTGACTTATTTTAGTAAAAGAGAATACACAGAGCTCTTCCTTGGTTAAAAACAGAAGGCTAATCCACCCGCCTGCCCCCCCTACCCAAAAGCACATGCCAACAATATTTAATAGCAGTCACAATAACTTATTTAGATCCAAGGCTGGGGAAAAAAACATTTCTAAGTTCTGAGAGCCAACATTAAGTATTTAGGTGCCAAACCAAAAATAATTAGAACCTATAGAGATATTAGAAATGCCAGTATTCAAATGACTGTTCAGTTATTTTCTTGGTAAAATCTTAAATATGTTTTTTTTAAATTTACCGTAATAAGCAGACAGATGGACTTTAGCCAGTATTGTTTTGATCTGTGCTGATGTTCAAACTATATATGTTGTGTAAAGCATATGAACCAGTCCAAAAGCTGGCACTAACTGGCTCTTCATAGTCTATCTGGCTTTTAGCTTTAAATATCTGAATCAAAATGCAGTGTTCTTATCTGTACTCCTTAAAAATATTTCTTCAAAAGATTACCTCAGCTTCTACACCTGGAAACCATAGTAGACAGTAACCTTTTAGTGACATAAGAACATAAAAATATCTAGCAATATGAACAGTGAAATGAGTATTTTCACAGAATTGGGCATATTACTGACATAAGTGACAAGCGAAGGTATTTTATTATTCCATTATCAAAGAGCTCAGGGATTTTTTGAGGCTGAATAGTTAATTTAATTTGCTGAGTGAGAGTTCAAGTAGAGTGTCCAAATACTCTAGGTATGCAGTGAGCTGGAAGGAAAATGCCTTCGGCACACAGACAGGTGACATTTTCACAGCACAAATTATGCCTCAAAGACTGTCTTGTTCAAAACTGCTGTTCAAACATTTCTTCTGAGAATACAGTTTACAAAAAAAGCATCAATAAGCTCAAAGCAATGACTGACTAGGAGAGCCATTTGCAAGTCGTCACAATGATGCATTGTATTATGTATTTGGTTGGCTTTTATCTCCAGAAAGCAGGAAGAAGTAAATAAACTACATAAACTATAGATTGTCAGATTGCTCTGAGACTGTACTGAACTAGAGACACTTAACTGGACTAGGCACTCATCTAGACACAATCAAGCTTATACTGCTCTAAAAATTCTTCAGGTCAGAGACTGGTATTCCACAAACATCTAAATCTGAAGCTCTATTTTATTAGTTAGGTTATTATATTATTTAGTGTTGATACAAGGCTTAAATACCCTGGAAAAAATGAACCTGTGTTGTGTTCTTTGCATAGATCAGGGGTTGGCAAGGTTTTTTTACCTGGGGCTGGTTGCTGGTCCCCAGGTCTTCTGCTGGGCTGGGGGGGGGGGATGGCAGCGTGCGCTGATCGCCGCCGCTGTGCGCGCAATGCAGCCGCCATTTTGTTTTCCAAAATGGTGACTGTGGCTCATTCGCGCATGCCACCATTTTGGAAAATGGGATCGGTGGGGGTCGGTTGGCGGGGGTCGGCGGGCAGAGTGTGGCCCGCGGGCCGTAGGTTGCCGACCCCTGGCATAGATATATTGTTTCACCTTTTACTCTGAAACTAGTTTTCTTTTATGTATGGAGAGACACTAAGACTTGATTACTGGCTTCTTTTCAATGCATATTTGCATGTAGCTATCCTCCTTTTCTAGCCCAGCCCAGCCATAATTAAGATGCTATGGCAAGACAACTTGGATAAGTTGTTAACCTATCGATTTCCTTGCAGAAGGAAAGGGCAAAGTCCTCCATTTATTGGGAAACCTTGGGGGGCTGTGCAGGTCAAGGTTGTGAGGCACCGAGGCTAGGGCTATGTGACATCTGACATGGAGGTGGTCATGCTAAACTTAGATTCAGACAATCACCTTCACACCTAGAAAATAGAGTGATCTGAATTATTTAATATTTGCCTACCATATTTGCCGGCGTATAAGACAACTGGGCGTATAAGATGACCCCCAACTTTTCCAGTTAAAATATAGAGTTTGGGATATACTCGTCGTATAAGACTACGCCTCTTCCAATGCACACCAAATAATTTTTTTAAAAAAATCACATTTGATTTCAATATGGTAATTTTAATTCAATTGCTTATGACATGCAGGTACTTAGCAGGAAAACTATCACTTATAAACACAACTAACTACAGCTCCCATGTTCCATAGCATTTATTTCTGCAGTGTGTTTTGGACCTTACTTTTTTAAAAATAGTCCAGATTTAAATGCTGCTTTAAAAATTATTTCCATCTCCCAGCTATGAGATGGTTGGGGGGAAATGAGAAAATGATGGGGGGAAGGACTGCCAATATACTAGGTGATACATTCTGGGGTATGTGCAATTTGCAGCCAAGTAAGTGACCCTGGGCATGTCACACACTCTCAGCCTCAGAGGATAGTAATGGCAACCCCCATTTGAAGAAACATGCCAAGAAAATGCCATGATAAGGTTGCCTTGGGGTCACCATAAGTCAGAAAGGACTTGAAGACCCACAATAACAACAAAAAAGTGTGCAATTGTTTCATAGGTAGTACATGGGAATAGGAACCAGCATGGTGTAGTGTTGGACTACCACTCTGGAGACCTGGGTTTGATTCCCCACTCTGCCATGAAACCCACTGGGTGAACTTGGACAAGTCACACACTCTCAGCCTCAGGGGAAGGCAATGGCAAACCTCCTCTGAACCAGTCTTGCCAAGAAAACCCCAGGAGAGGATCACCTTAGGATTCCTCTCTTCCTCCTTCTCCTGCCTCATGCCTTGCGCCTCTGTCCTCCTCCTCCTATTGCCTGGCTTCTTCCCACCTCGCACCTCTGTCCTCTTCCTCCTACTCCTCCTTTTGTCTGGCTTCTTCCCGCCTTGCACCCCACGCCTCTGTCATCATCATCCCCATCCTCTTGCCTGGCTTCTCCCTGCCACCTGGCACCTCGCGGCTCCCTCATCATCCTCATCCTAATCTTCTTGCCTGGCTTCTCCCTGCCGCCTGGCACCTCGTGGCTCCCTCATCATCCTCATCCTCATCCTCTTGCCTGGCTTCTCCCCGCCGCCTGGCACCTCATGGCTCCCTCATCATCCTCATCCTCATCCTCTACCTCCTCCTTCTTATACCCAGCATATAAAACGCCCCCCGACTTTAACCCCAGATTTTCTTGGGTTAAAAGTCATCTTATACACCGGAAAATACGGTAACTGAACTATTGATAGGAAGGCCAGCTTGTGAAGTTTCCTAGTCACATTCATATGTCAAGTCCCAAATGATGAAATACAGTGCTTGTTGAAAAGAGAGGAGAATTTCTCCAGACACACAGTTCATTTGCTTTCATTAAAAACAAAACAAATAAAAACAGAATTTGAGACTTCAACATAAGCGTGACTCTGGATTGTGGACATTTCCTCCTTGCAACTCAGATTTGTGATATAACTATGGAATAATTAAGCAAAGTGGAACACTAATGCAATTTAACTGCCAGAATTATTAGAGTTGCCAGATGTTATTCACTTGTTCCAGGTCACTGTTCTAATTCACTGCCACATTAGTCTGCTGAAAGAGGAGCAACATTGATATTGCATATTAACCTGGTAATGGACAAATGTTGAGTTAGAAGATATTGTTGTGCCTCATTTCACTGGTAAGGTTTCATTAATCATATTGCTTTGCACAGAGTATCAGGCATGTGCATTTATGCATTATTGATTATTGTTCTGTGTCTTTATATAGTGTGAAGAATTGATATTAAACTATCTTTATTTCAAATTAAGGGTGGCTGTTTTTCTTTCCAGAAATCTCAAACTGTCTTATTCTTGCATAAAGTGTACCTGGTATTCAACTGCCTACATTGAAAAATCAATTAAATTGTACAGAATTGTTGCATTGCTAAATTGTACAGCCATGGAGAAAGCAAATGGAGAAAGGCATGGAGGTCCCTGAGGATATGATCAACAATAACACTTAGCACTCATTGAATACATTTCAGAGATTCAAAGCACTTTGTTTAGACTAGCTCATATGAGCCATATGAGAGAACATTACTCTGTATTTCAGATGGAGTGAAGGAGCTGAAGTGGGAGCGTATTGGCTTAACTGTGGTACACATTTGGAATGGGGACTTTACGTTTTATTCACTGTGCTTCACCAAGAGATGGTGTATTTGAAATTATAAAATGAGGATATTAAGTTGTATTTTGAGGAGTGTTCTAGGTCTATAGATACCTCTGGGAGTCTCCTGTCACACCAGGTCATATGAGCAAGGCTGGGCCAGAAAGATTGTACATGTTTGGATTTTTGAAACAGTTTGTGTTACCTTACTTAGGAACTAGTACTACACAAAATAATGAATTATCATGTCTAGATGTGCAGCTGATGGGAGTATGTGAAATCCAAGCAGAATAATTGTCAGCCCTAGTTTATGGTATAATGACCCATTACAGTGGACAGAAAAAAATCTGGAATATTTGGAAACCATAGGCATGAAATAAATGGCATTCTCATCACATGTTATCAGGAGGGGTGCAGTAGCACAGTGCTGTTTCCATTGTTATTTAAAGTATCATCCTGTATTAATTCAGGATGAGGTGAATAGTTTTCTTTTCTTTTAAAAAAAATTATTTGCAAATAATAACAATACAGGAACAAAAAAGAAAAATATATAACAAATAAACAACAAATAAACAACACATTCAACCAAACTCAAATTATCTTTCTTTCTTAATCTCTCCTTTCACTCTCACTGTCTCCTTTCTTCTTAGGTTCCTTCCATAACTTTCTTGATCCCTCTCCTATCCTTTCTTTTCTTTCCTTATTCTTTTTCTTCTAGTTTCATTTTGTTTGTTAAATACTCTTCTTTTTCTCTATTCTATCCTACTTACTCTTACCCTCTACCACCTACTTGAACTTTCTAACTTTATATTCATCTTTCTTTATCTATACTTTTTTCTAGCTCTTACATAAAATTCCCGTATGTAAAACAATTACAAAAAAAGAAAAAAGAAAAAAAAATCTACATAAATATACAAATTAGCAGAACATTACCATACATTTGACCTCTTTGTCATTGCTTTGTCTATTTATCAATTATCTATTTGACCTTCTTATATCTTACATTTTTCTTGACTTTATTACTTCTGAATCTGTTTAAATCCTTAATTACATCCTTTTTCCTTTCTTTTTGATCATTTATATTTTCCCCTTCATTATCCTTTTTTTACTTTATTCTTAAGCTCAAGTAGCATTATACTATCTTACTCCTATATTATCATACATTTGTACCATATCACATCTATTATCTCAAACTTATGACTGCTGTTTTTCCCCATTGTTCTCTCATAAATTTAATCACCAATCCCCATTCTTTGTTAAATCCTTTTAGAGTTTCCTCTCGACCCTTGCCCAACTTCGCTGGCAGTCCAGGGGGGTGATACTATCAAGTTGTTGCTGAAAAATGTAATTAATGCATCCTTCAGGGAGGGGTCCCTGCCCTCTTGTCTTAAGGAGGCAGTGATTAGACCACTCTTTAAAAAGCCCTCTGCAGATCCCTTGGACAGAAATAATTATAAACCTGTTTCGCTGTTGCCATTTTGGAGCAAGGTGATTGAGAGGGCGGTTGTCCGGGAAAGCTGCCAACAGCGTGGCTAATAAGAGCAAGGTCCGTCTCAAATACCAAAAGCAGTTGCAAGTACAGTACCAGTCTGATTGCTTCAAGCAGCGAAACAAAGAGTCCAGAGTCCACAAGACAAGTCAATGAATGCAGTCTGAGGTCCAGGGTTCCAGCAAGCAGGTCATCCAATCCAGTCTAGAGGTCACAAAATCCAAATCAGTCCAAAGTCAGGCCGGGAGTCAAGAGTCCAAAGCTTTCGCTGGTAATCTCAAATAAGCTCTGACAAGGAACTCAGCTTTCCTCAGCTGCTTATATAACACAGCTCCCACTCACAGCTGTTTGGCCTTAGCAGCGCATTTCTCTGATAACCTCCGAGAACGCCGGAGGCACGCCCTTTCTGTCCTCTTCTGAGCAAAGGTAGGTACCTCCATGTCCTGCTCCTCTGTCTCTTCCAGGCCTGAAACCTCTGCTGGGGGGAGGCTTTCTGCTGGGAGGAGGCTAGGCTGCTGAGGCAGGGACTGTGCCTCAGTGGGTCCCACAGAGCTAGGCCCAGGTTCAACTAAGTCCATGGGAACTGGTAGCACCAAGCTGGGACCTGGCTCAGCATCCTCATCCTCAGAGTCCTCCATGTCTTCAACCTGGCTGACCCTGACAGCGGTCGCCAATCAGCTACAAGTTATCTTGGAGGAAACCGATTTTCTGGATCCATTTCAAACTGGATTCAGGGCAGGTTATGGAGTTGAGACTGCCATGGTTGCCTTAGTCAATGATCTCCGTCTGGGCATTGACAGGAGAAGTGTGACCCTGTTGGTGCTCTTGCACCTCTCAGCGGCCTTCGATACCATAGACCAGGGGTCCCCAAACTACGGCCTGCGGGCTGAACCTGGCCTGTCGAGGCCTTCCTACTGGCCTGCGGCTGGTCCTGCCACCCCCACTGCTCGCGCCCGCCGCCGAATGCCATTTTGTCTTCCAAAATGGCGTCTGGAGTCGTGCATATGCGCTCGGCATTGTGCATGCATGCGCACAACTCTGGACACCATTTTGTCTTCCAAAATGGCATATGGAGTCATGCGCATGCATGCGGTGTTGTGTGCACATGCTCACAACTCCAGGCGCCATATTGGAACACAAAATGGTGCGTGCATGTGCACTACACGGACACCATTTTGTGTTCCAAAATGGTGCACGACTCCAGACGCCATTTTGGAAGATAAAATGGCATCCGAAGTTGTGCGCATGCACGCGCGCCTCTGGCCCCCCAGAATATTTGGGGGCCAGCGAACTGGCCCCCAGATCAAAAAGTCCGGGGACCCCTGCCATAGACCATGGTATCCTTCTGGAACGCCTGAGACAGTTGGGTATTGGCGGCACTGCAGTGGTTCTGGTCCTGCTTCTCGGATAGTTTCCAGATGGTGTCACTTGGGGACAGTTATTTGGCCAAGAGGGAGCTCAAATCGGCTGTCCCTCAAGGTGCGATTCTGTCCCCAATGCTATTCAACATTTACATGAAGCCACTGGGTGAGATCTTCCGGAGACATGGGGTGGGGGGTTATCAGCATGCTGATGACACCCAAATATATTTCTCTGTGTCTCAAACTGATGCAATGACTAAGGATGGCATCTCTCCTATGAATGCCTGTCTTGGGGCAGTAATGGACTGGAAGGGGGAAAACTGACTCAAGCTGAATCCAGGTAAGACAGAGGTACTTGTCATAGGAAACCCAAACCCGGGAATGAAGTTATGTCAGCTAGTTCTGGATGAGGTCACACTTCCCTTGAAGGACTCTGTCCACAGCTTGGGGGTGATCCTTGACTCGTCGCTTCACTTGACAGCTCAGATGGATGCGACAATCTGTATGTCCTGTCATCAGCTTTGGCTGATATGCCAGCTGTGCCCCTTCCTGGAGCAGGGAGACCTTGAAATAGTAATACATGCTCTGGTAACCTTCTGTAATGCGCTCTACATGGGGCTACCCCTGTGCCAAGTTCGGAAACTTCAGCTTGTACAAAATATGGCAGCCAGGTTGATTACAAGTACTTCGTGTAATGACTATATAATACCGGTCATGAAGTCCCTTCACTGGCTGCCAGTTGGTTTCCGGGCAAGGTACAAGGTGTTGGTTATTACCTTTAAAGCCCTACATGGCTTGGGGCCAGAATACTTAAGGGATCGCTTTCTTCCATATTGTCCGTCTCGCACACTAAGGTCCTCAGAGATGAGCATACTACAGCCGAAAAAATCTGGGCTAACTTCGGTTAGCTAGAGGGCCTTCTCCACCGCTGCTCCAAAGTTGTGGAATGACCTGCCAGAGGAGATCTGTCACATCTCTACTCTTACAGCCTTTAAAAAGGCTCTTAAGATGGATCTCCTCCAGTAGGTCTTCCCAACTTAACTCCTCTTCCTGCACAAGGTGATCTATGTCACTCTATCCACCAATTATCTCCCTTTTTAAAAAAATCTTCTTGTTGGGGGGGTGGATTGGGAAGGGACTAATTTTTGAATTTTATTGTATTCCATGCACTTTTATTGCTGTAACCTGCCTGGATTCCTTGTGATTGGGTGGGCTATAAATTTATTATTATTATTATTATTATTATTATTATTATTATTATTATTGGCTTCAATCAATAACTTCAAATAGTTTCCACATCCAATCTTCTTTTGTTGGTATTGTTTTCTTTTTCCAGTTCTGTGCAAAGGCAATTTGTACAACAGGTAATAAATAAAACAGAATTTTTCCATGATTTCTCTCCATCTGTTCCTCCAATATTCCTAGTAAGAAGAATTCCAGTTTCATTTCAGTTTTCCTTCCTATTATCTCACAAATTGTTGAGCCAATCATTTCCCAATATTCCCTAGCTAATTTGTAACCCCACCAACAATGAAAAAATGTTTCAGGTGCTTCACTACATTTCCAGCACTTATTATCACATTTTTTATAAAATTTTGCCAGTTTGTCTGGAGATAAGTACCATCTATGGTACGTTTTATACCAATTTTCTTTTAATTTCTGGGATACTGTGTAGTTAATTGTTTTGTTCCATATTTTTCCCCATTGTTTCAATTGAACAGGATGTCCTATTGATCATTGTTTCCTTAACTATTTCCTCTTCCATTTGAAACTGTAATAATTTCTTATATAGTTGTCCTATTATTTTCTTTTTTTTTACTAAATAATATCCCTTCAATTTCAGTTTGTTTGTTTTTTTATCTGCTATTCCATGCTTTTTTATGTCCACTTTCATAAATTTGTTTATATTGAAACCAACTCAGATTAAATCCTTTCTCTTGTAAGGTCTCTTGCTTGCATATTGCTGTTTTCTCTCCTTGTTTTTCCACAATATCTTTGTACGCACACCATTTCCCTTCTTTATACATTTCTTTTCTGTAAAAAGCCTCTTGCAGGGATAACCACATTGGAATTTTATTCTTTTTTAATAAGTTTTCCAAATTTTAGAAGAGATCTTCTTATACAATGACAATTAAAAATTGATTTGTTTTTTCTTTATCATAAGTTAGATACACATGTATTCCAAATTTTAGCCTTCACTTTCAAGTTCTAGTAATCTTTCATCCTCGCTAGATTCATCCATTTTTTTATCCAGTCAAGACTGCATGTTTCTGAATATAATTTGAAATCTGGTAATGCTAGCCCTCTTCTTTCACAAGCGTCTTACAATATTTTTAATCTTATTCTAGGTTTTTTACCTTGCCATATGAATTTTGTGATATCTCTATTCCAATTTTCAAAGGGTTTGATATTAATTATAATTGGCAGTGTTTGGAACAAGATTTTTGGTAGAATTGCCATTTTTAACATCGATATTCTTCCCCAGCCGAGTACATCTCAGGTCCCAGGCTTGCTCAGCAAGCTGCTTTTCAAAGTTGAGAGTTTTCCGACTTTGAAAAGAGGTGCCTGGGACCTGGGATGCAGCTGGGATGTACTCGGCCAGTGAAATTAAATGTGAATTACATGCAGTAGGACCCGGTTGCATCCCAAATTAAAATTCAGCTCAGGGGAGGTAAGCCGGGGGCTTTTAGCAGTGTGATAATTTCCTGACTTTCCCTGATTTTGGCTGAATCATGGAGCCCATTTATGTAATCCAAAAAGAATATGAAGGGCATAATCACAGATCCCCTGAAGGTAACAGATCCCTGCTACTAGTAAGCATTTACATTGGATGTCTGCTGCTATATACTCTGTTATCACTGCAATGGCCACTGGCTTATGTAAATAAAATTTGATGTGGATTGATACCCCGGAGACACCAGATTCTGTCTGATCTTGGAAGTTAAACAGGATCAGGCCTGTTTAATACTTGAAGGAGGAACTACTAATGTGCCCCTCATTCTAATGAATATAAGGAGCTGTGGGAGAAAGAGAAAGGCAAACCACCTCTGCATATTCCTTGCTTTAAAAAAAACAACCTAGGGAATTCATGGACTCAATGTAAGTCAACATGTCCCATACACACATCACAGAAATGAAAGGAGCTGATACCCCTTTCTCCTCCTCACCAATGGGTTTTGTATTTAAGAAAATGTTGAAGCATTTTAAAATTTTGAGTATGCTCATGAAAATTTTGATGTATGCTCAGTTGAATAGCTTGGATACAGATTTAATCCTGTGCAATATAACTTCTAGAACTGGACTTTGCCCTCCTGCTCATGGCAGCCCCCTGGTTTTCAGACTCCACAGAACTGGATATACTGTATTGCATGGAACAGGGAGTGAAGCCAATCCCACAAATAGGTGGAGGCACATTCCCACTCAGCCCCTCTTACCAGAGTCTACCACATTTGGCAGCATCCTCTTAGCCTGTGTATAACATTCAGGTAAGAGGAGCTCCTGTGTAGAGAAGGGAGTGTAGAAATCCATTGTAAGAATTCAAATTGCATTAATCTGAAACTGGATCCAACCCATTATTCTGCACATTAGTCTGTAGTTATTAAGTCTACATTAAGACATTCAGATCCTGATAATTGTCTGGTTTATAGGTCCATGTAAATTGTTTCATTTCTTCTATGTATCAGAGAACCCATGTAGCATTTTCAATTTTTTCTTCCAGTTGTGTGCAGCAGTGTTCAAGGCTATAGTCCCTGCCATGGTGTTTCTGCAAAAAATAGAAATCTTCTTGCTATCTTATGCTTTGAGCAAATTGCACCAAGTGGAAGAGAGAGCTTTCCTACAAACTTGTAGGTTTCCTTCCTACTGGTGAGAGAAAACTTTGGTAGCACTCTATAGATGCTCCGTGATGAAGATATTTGAGTTAGGATACCAAATGCTTTGTTGATTTGGAATACTGGAAGAGTCTCAAGTCCAATTATCATAGTGATGACTGAGATTAATTTAATGTTGGACTAGCAAGGTTGTACTTATCCACTTACACTGGCATCATGCAGAATGTGGGACGTACTCCTACATCTGTGGATTGCTGTCATTTGGCAATTACTCCATGATGATGGTGGTTGCTTACATTTCTCAGTGAATACTTTGAATCAATTTATATTGGTGCATCCAAGAGTATTGGAAAAATAAACAGGTTATGTATTTTAGAATGCAGTGGACTTGATTGTTCCCCCTCCAGCACATATTAGGTTATTCAGTCCCTTAAGAAGCAAGTAAACAGAATGCAACATATATCCACTGGAAATGTTACAGTCAAGCAGAACACATGTCCAACCGTTTAAGGAAGGATTAAATATAATGACCCAGTTAATCCTTAAGAAATGAATGATTCATTCACTGAATTTTGTTCAGATGAAAATTCGAAGGCCTGTGTAGTAAACACTATTTCATATTCAGACCAGTCTGACCCCCACCCCTTTACTGACTACAGAGAATTGGTTCTTGAAGAAACAACTGTGGTAATTTTTGTGTATGTACGAATATGGATCACAATCACAAAAACTAGACTCATTGAGTGGGGAGCTCTACTAAGAGATCTTCCATTAACCAAACAAGTAGGGGAACAATCTTCCCTCTCTACTGCTGTGCTCTCAAAGTTGCTCCAAAAGAAAGGGAAACCCTCAGGAGATGGTTTGAGCATGACATAGAAAGCTGAAGGGGGGAAAGAAAGTGCCATCATAGCCATCCTTGAACTGCAGCATTTATTCAGATATGTTTTTAGACTAAATAGTGGGACTAACTGCTCTGTAAATGCACCTGGGAGTGCAGTCGTGGTATATTTTTCGGTGTATATTTAATACATTCA
Source organism: Phrynosoma blainvillii (assembly GCA_026167975.1). Lineage (NCBI taxonomy): Eukaryota > Metazoa > Chordata > Lepidosauria > Squamata > Phrynosomatidae > Phrynosoma > Phrynosoma blainvillii. The sequence continues at coordinate 253,943,471 of JANUYF010000002.1, read as the reverse complement.
ACATCTTAAATGATTTTTTAAAACACACAAAAAAATTCTAGGACAATTTTAGAACATCCAAATTATTCCACCTGTTGGCTGTTTTCACCTCTGATAAGGCCCAAGTCACCAAACAGTCTTTCTAGCTTCTCTTTAGAATCAATCATATGTATTGGTGGCCTCTTTTATGCAAGAGCTGAATGATCCAGACAACAAATTGGGTGAAAACATGGAAACAAAGTTCAAGGCCATAATTGTGTCTCTGCTTCTGCCTCCCCACATGTACTTTATACCATGCATCCAAAACAACTGCATGCCAGTGAGATCAATATTTCAGGGAGAAAATTATTTTTTAAAATTTATCCAGTGATACTAACAGCTGCTCAAGAAAGAGAATGCATAAATTGTGGCTATATGGAATCTTTCTTGTGTTTCAATATAGAATTAAATCAGTAGAGGGAGAAGTAAAAGCCATTAAATGGCTCAGAACAGCTGTGAAATAACTATTCACACAGAAGGTAAAGAAGAGCCTCTGTTTTTAGTAATTTGTTTCCTTGCTTAATGTAGATTTGTAGAGCCATGTCTGGTACTGAGGAATCAATATGACTATGATTATTTCCTAAATATGTTTGTTAGATTGTGTGGGAACGAAGGTAAACAATTTAAATTCTTTTTAAAAAAAATAACTCAGTAGCACCCCAATGGGTGGGTGTGCTGCAGAATTCATGAATCAGATCAGAGGAGTCACCACTACAGCTATAAATCTAAAATTTAAAACTAGAAGTTCTTGTTGATATTTTCCTGAAACAAACAGCAGCAGGTGCTTTAATGCCTCTCTCAATTGCCCCTGGTCATTTCCTGCATTATATTCCACTGTTTTTCATGATGTGAGCACCAAGCTATATGAACTTTTCTAAAGGGACATGGAATTTAATAACTGTGAGGACCAGTTCAGGTTGGTTAATGAGGTCGTGCAGTGCTTCTTGCAATCATGTGCAACACTGAAAACTGCAGAAATGTATAGTTGGCATACACTATTAGTGCTGGGGAGAGATGGGCTTGAAGAAGCAAATATTGGCTTGTATTTTAAGAAAAGTGGAAGGAAATGTCTTATTTATAGCTCAAAAGACCTATCAATAATCCTTCTCACTCTTCATGATTGCTTCCTGACATTCTTCCTAAGCATTTTGATGTGTGTGGGGGGAGGGGGAATAACTTTTTAAAAAATGGTTTAGCTTTTAAGCTTTCGCATTGGTCTTCTACCAGGTTTCCCCCTATAGTGTCCAAGACTACAGCTCCCACCATTTCTACCCAGCACCAGCACTACCTTACTGGGTGAATGATGGGGGTTATAGCCCATGATATGTGGCAAGTGTGAAGTTGAGGATGGCTCACCTTGCATTATGGCTAAAAACAACATAATAGTGCAAGATTTTAGGTTTGCCAGTGGATCATGTGGGGAAATCATGGCCTACCCAATTTTTAAACTTGTTAATCAGCTGCCAGATTCTTACTGTATATGCTCATCTATGGATCGACTTATCCACCAGTCTATGTAAGTACTGTACTTTATATCTTATCAAAAAAGGAACTATCTCCTTCTCTGAGCAGAACGGGGAAAGGTGAGAACTTAGCTTAGAGCAACTAAAGGAAGCCCCAATCCCCTCTACTCTTACCGTCTAACCTTATCGAATGCCTGGATGGGAGAATGTGGCAGTGGCAGCTCTTTAGTGCTTCCCTTTAAAACAGCTGTGAGAAAAATCAGGCTGTGAAGAATTTGAATAAGGCTGTGAAGGATTTGTGTGTGTTCGTCAGCTTTTCTGGGTTAAAATCAGGCAAGGTTATCACATGAAAGTAAAAGGCCACCATTTGCTTTGCTTTACCCTTTCAACATGCATGTATTTTTTAGGTCTTCCTGTACCTGGAACCTCCCACACACATCACACAATAACCATGTGAAAAAGTTCCCTCTTCATCCATTTAGTCTTTAGGGTGGGTAAAAACAGTTATATCTACCAGAATTTAGTAAGTTCTTTGGCATCATTTTCCTTCACTTCATTCTTTATATTCTTTGTTACATGCCCCTAAGTTTTACCCTCGACTTATTCATTGGTCATATCAAAATCCATAATTCTGACCACACAACCTGACCTCAACTTATATATGAGGTCAGCTTATAGTCAAATATATATATAGTATACAAATCATGCCCAATTTATCTTCCCAAATCTATTCAGCTTCCATTTGCTTTAGGAAATTATTGCATTATATATAACGTGACTTATCCCCAACAAGATACAGTCACGTTTTGGATTAATAGCTGGTAATCACATTCAAATCGCACCCCTCCTCGATGCCAGCAACTGCAACCCACATGCAGCCTAGGTCCCAGCCGCACTCATCCAGCCACTTTTCAAAAATGAGAGCTTGCTGTTTTTATATAAAGTGCGATTTGAAGTGCACTGGGTAGTGCTCCAGCTAGAATTCAGTGGGGTGCTTCCACTGGATCTTACTGCTTCCACCAGAACTGATGAACACCCCTTTCTGATCCAGTTCATGAGCACCCTGTAAACCTGCTTTGCAGGTATGGAAAGCCTTCTGGTCTGGGTTTCTGTTCCCCTGGAAAGAGTCAGCAGAAAGGGGAAAGAGAACAAATTCACAATTCACCTTAGATGTGGATTTGCACCACAGGATCTTGACTTCTGTGATTGTATTCCTTTTTATTTTAGGTAAATATTTGCAATGTTCTAATTAAAATGACTGAATTATTCTTCCAATCAATGTGATACTGCAAGTGTATTGTATCCTGAAGCTTTGCTCCTTTTTTGCAGATGGCTACACAACAGACGATATTGAATTTTACTGGCGTGGGGGTGACAATGCAGTTACAGGAGTGACAAAGATTGAACTTCCACAGTTTTCCATTGTAGAGTACAAACTTATCACCAAGAAAGTTGTTTTCTCAACAGGTTTGTGAAGGGAGTGTTTGAGTCTGTCCACTGAAAAGCTTTTTGTAAAACCTCTGGGCTGTTACAGAATGGTTAACTGCATAGGTTGCATAAACAATCCAAGGTTTCCTAATTAGGATTGGTGAAGTACTGTGTGATAAATAGTTGTTATTCAATAATAGTGGTAAGCATACCAAGGCTGCAGTGTAATCCTTTCTACAGTCACTTGGGACTTAACTGCATCTGGATACAATACACTTGGGACCTACTGAACACAGTAGGAGCTATTCCTAAATAAACATCCATGGGATTGCACTGCATGTATAGTAAATATGTTAGTTTGATTGATTAATGCAGCATTTAAAAAAAAAAAAACATGAGTAGCTCATAGGCAGTCAACCTAAACCAGTATATCATTTTTGTTTGCTGCTATAACTCTCCTCTGAAAGCTGAGCAGAAAAGCAGTTGGCTTTATTTGGCCACTTACATTAGTGAAACATATATACCCTTACTGATGCTGCTAATGGCACCATGTGAAATGACAATTAGTTGTTTCCTTTCTACAGACTTCTAATCCTAGTTCAATAGGACTATTTTTGATTTTGACAAATAAGCAATCCTCAACAGAACAAGAGATTACTTGATGTCATTAATAGCTGCGTAGCAGTCCTCAGACTGCTTATCAAGTCTGATCCACCATTATCATTTCTATGTGTAGCAAATTTTTCAGCAGTTCTTCATGCTGTATTTTTCCTCAGCAGCATGGGCCAGGCCAATCACCAATTGAATTATTGGAACTATGCTCCTTGCTTTAATTTTGAGTTGAACTTCTGAGGATACTTCAGAATCAAAATAGCTTTAAATATTCAGTAGCTGTGCATTCACTTCTTATCATTCTTCGTTTCTTTTTCTCTAGCCTGCTTGACTCTCCAATGTTGTTGGACTCCAACTCCCAGTAATCCTCACCACAGGCTATGATTGCAATGGCTGCTGTGAATTTCAGTTAAACAATATTTGTAGGGCCTTACAATTCCCACCCACATCTTAGAACAGAAATATGAATGTACATCTAATCTCCTTATATGACTAGATTTTTCTAGGCATCAGAGTAAATAGTAGTTTCAATGATTTCAGAAGAGCTGTACTATTGTCAGACATTCAGAGGTCATGATCTTAGAATCTGGGCCACTGCATAACTTTGTTTTATTTATAGACACATGTTAGGGAAATAAGACATTTGAATCTTTTGTGCTTCAGCAGATTATTGAAACACACATTTCTCATTGTTTAATAAGAGATCTTATTTTGCTTATTTTATGTAGCACACATGCTGTGTCAGAATAAAAGTGTACTCACTGAAAATGAATGTAATTCTTTTCAAGGTTGCAGAGCTCAATAATGGCCTTCTAAACATTTTCCTTTTTGTTGTAGGTTCCTACCCAAGGCTGTCCCTCAGTTTTAAACTTAAGAGAAATATTGGCTACTTCATTCTGCAAACATATATGCCTTCCATTTTGATCACTATTCTTTCTTGGGTTTCATTCTGGATTAATTATGATGCCTCAGCTGCAAGAGTGGCTTTAGGTAAGCAATGTTGCTCCACTTATATTTACCATGTTTCTGTCTAATTTTTTCTCCTTGTCCAGACTTACATAATTTAAAGAAGTGGAACACTTTCTGTTAGATCATTTTAGAAGCAATAATTTGAGTTAAGTATTTGTTCAAAATTAAGTAAAATGTGCTGTGGTTGCATCTAGCCTATTTGGTATTTTATTTAAGATTTGGCATTTGAATAATTATAAATAAGCGATTCCACCTCAGAATTAACTGTGTAGTATTTATTTGTTTGTTTGTTTGTTTGGAGCATTTATACCCCACCCTTCAGGTCAAAAGACTATGAGATTGGGTTACAGATTGTTTGTTTAACAGTTCCCTCAAGTTTACAATCTAAAAGGCACAAAATGGTGTAGGGAAAAGAGTTAAATCCAGCACAGGTTAACTGCTGTTCTTTCCTTCAGAGGCCAGAGCTGTGGCAGCTGGCATGGAGGGAAGGCTTTCCTTAGCTACTGGAATCAAGGCACAAGCTAGCTGTGTCTAGCTGCTGCCTAAATTTATTAAGCTTGCTGGTCACACAATTTCCCTAACTAAACGATGCATGGGAGGAAATGTGGCACACTAGTAGAGTGCATGCTCTGTGTAAAAAAAGGTGCCAGATTCAGTTCTTCCTTCTCTTAGTAAGACTTGATCCTGCCTGTGTGAGTCATTACTACATGTTAGTGCTCTTAGAACAGGAAAAGATGCCCATGATGTTACCTTTGTATTATTATGAATATTTTTAAAATGTTCTCAACACTTCTATAGCAAAACAAAAGAAAAAAGCAGAGAGGCTAGGTAAGTGTACTAATATTTGCCAGAATTATGTGTCACCTGTTACTTAATGTAATTTTATGTATACTTAGCTAAGTAGTAGAGATGCAAAGAAACTTTGTTAGTGAATTACAAAGATGTATATCAGGACATTAGCAAGAGTGATGCACATTGGACACTTTGCTGGTTCTAGTACGTAGTATTGTAACAGCAGCCCCCTACTGAATACAGATGTTACAAAACTGACCAATTCTGATTCATACATATGTAAATCAGTAACGGAAATGTAACTTCCCATACAGGAATCTGGTCAATGTGCCTTATTGCTCCTGTATTCCCTAAATTAATAAATAATTTCATTTCACACAGTGCTGACCATTAAACATTAATATGTAGTGATCATTTTCTTTAAAAAATGAATACACTAAATTGGAATTTGTTATGCTTTTTCCAGGGATCACAACGGTGCTCACAATGACAACCATCAACACCCATCTACGAGAAACACTGCCCAAAATCCCCTATGTGAAAGCCATTGATATGTATCTGATGGGATGTTTTGTCTTTGTGTTCATGGCCCTACTGGAGTATGCATTGGTCAATTACATCTTCTTTGGCAGGGGACCACAGCGTCAGAAGAAAGCAGCAGAAAAAGCTGCCAGTGCTAACAATGAAAAACTACGAATGGATGTCAATAAGGTAAATTGAAATGGAAGACATATATGTAACAGTTCACTGTTGCAGCAATGAATAATTCATTTCTTCCAAACAGTGCTTTAACATGCAATTCATCTTCTCCACAAATCTAGTAAAGAATATAGTAAGCCCAAGTTGGGTTTCAAAACAGAGCCTTTCCAGATGGATTTAAACTCCAGCCTACATTTTCTATAAACTCAGTGTTTATAACATGGATAAAGATGTGGAAGCAAAGGATAATAACATTCCACTGGGGGGGGGGGGGAATGTTAGGACTGTTGTTTATCTTGCTATTCAATGGACATAAAATCCAAGGAACTAAATACGTTGGACATGGTGGGGGGGTTTTGTTTTTGTTTTTTGGTGCTGCTGTTCTTAAAGGAAGGCAAAAGTTTTCTAACATTGAGGAACTGGGGGCATTAGTGCACGGTAGTTTTTCTAGTATTTATTTCTTTCCTTTTTCCTGTGCACTCAGCACACAGTTTCATGCAGGATTCATTTATTTACTATTGTGTACACACAGTTACTGTTCCTTACTTATTATTTAACATATAGGTATGTGTTAAATACATATTCAATAGTATTTGAATGCCACCCATGATTATTTGGCTGCCTTCTAACAATAAAAAGCTACATGAATCTATCTGGGGGGGGGGGCAACATTCTGAAAACCATGCTAGCATATTAGGAACCCATGATCCCAGAATGCTGCAGAATCTGTTGAATTCTCCAAAACTCTTCATCTGGCTAGACTTAAAAGAAATAAAATTGTAGCAGGGACATGTTAAGTCTACTGTACAAGCCATGCAGCTGGTTATACAGTAGCTTCTCCCAATTCATGGGGGATCCATTCCAGACACACAGACCTTGCAAAAATGGAGACTCACAAATATTCGAGCCCCATTGAAATGCACTGCCATTTTGTCCCTCCCTGGTTGTCCCTCCCACAAAGAGCAAGACCGCAGACTTCAAGTCTGTAGATGAGGAGGGACAACTGTATTCTTAAAACCAAACATGATAGCTGTTGACATTCAGATTATGATTTGCTAAATTATGCAATGAGATTATTTTAGATACTTAAGAGTCTTCCCATGAGCTGTTGGAGTAAGAGACAAAACCAAAAAAAGAGAAGTTGAAATTTTCTTTTTCAGAATATAAAATTAGTTGTAAGACTCAGTATTTATGTAAAAGTGGCTATAGGACTGCAGCCTAATAGCATCAAATAAGTCAAAAGTGTTGTCATAAAAGGATTCACACTTGGAAGGAAAGGCCCCTGATCTTTATGCTTCTGTATAGACTCTCTTGATTCTACATGCTACTCTCAGTCACAAATGGATGCTCTAGATCTGGGGTGAGCAACTATGGGTCATTTTTCTGTTCTTAGTCACACAGACTGCTAAAAAATAAAACAAAAGTAGAAGTGGTAAGAAGTCCACTTCTGGATTTAAAAATAGAGCATCTTTTAATACTAATCAGTGCAGGGGATGCAGCATACTTAAAAGATAAATTGGTGTTCCAGGAAGCTTTCAGGAGAGAGTACACTTTTGAGGAACTAGGTAAAGGGGAGTCCAAACAGTTTGGAATGGTTGAGGTCTCCAAAAACATGTTTGGGGCTGCACTTTTCCTACCCTTGCTCTAGCTGGAAGAATGTGCTACTTCCGAAGGACAGGCTATCCTGTCACTAGGGGTGGAATTCAACATTGCTTCATGAGAAGAACAATGATCATGAAACACACTTGCAGATGAAACAATAAATAAATGATAGCCATGCACTTACTTATTGGGAAGAGAATAATAATAGTAAAAAGAAAAAGTTGTCCTTCAATATATCAAAAGCATAATGTGTCCTGTAGAGGGATTTCCTGTAGCTTGATTTCCAACATGTAGTTATTTTCTGCCACCAGCAGTGCTGCCATTCTGGTGAAAAGAACCATCAGCAGAATCAGAACAAGATGAGTCCATCCCACCCACTTCCTGCTCTCAACAGCTTTCCAGAGAAGATCTAGAGGGTGTATGAATGGAGGATGCTCTCCTCATTACTGTTAGCCTATCAGAACTGCTTGGCCTGTAGACTTTATTTATATCTGTTAGATAGATAGAAAACTATAATATCATTTAACTGTTCTTTCAACTCAGGAGGACAATCTTTTTCAACTCAGGAAGACAATCCAAAATGATGGCTAAAATAATGATGGCTAGAAAGCTATGTGAAACTCTGTAACAAAACTGAAAGGGATTGTATAAACTATCAAGATTCTACAGGATACTATTTTTCAACTTTAATGAAGTAGGACATTTTAATCATGCTGTGTTTCACTTTATTTTTTTAAAGTCATCTACAGTTGATTTACTCACATTTACACTAGTAGAAGTGTCCATGCAGGAAGCTGTAAATGTCCCCAGCAACTGGAAAACTTCATTAATTTTCCACAAATTTACATTTTTGAAGTTAAGAAAGCTAAACATTTAGACCTTCTCCAGTGGTTACGATGCAGCTCAGGAAGATGGTCCTTTCCAGTCACCTCCATTCTACTTGTATCCTGGTGACACTAACATGTGTCCCCAGAATGCTAGGAATGGAAAATGGACACTTGTGGACAATCCTCTGAATCTCCCATGCCAGGTAGGCAATTTGTGCCAATTGAATCATTCCCAGACCAACAAACACCACATCTAAAGCTCTTACAGGATGAGGCAGCATGGTGCCATTTTAGCCTGTAAGTCCAAAGTTTCTAAAGGATAGTATAGTCATTGTTATGTATTTATATTTTATGGATATTTATACAAATTTTTGCAAAACCATACATAAAAGAAGAAATTATACACAACCATTCATTTAAAAAAATCAGTGTATTAAAATTGAAAGAATTGGGAGCCAGAGTTCACATAGCTCTGCAATGAAAATTGTATTCCCACTTCTCCCATCCCTGAATTATTATAACAGTGCTGTGCCAATACTGCTTAGTTGCAGTTTGTAAATGAACTAAAGTAAACTACCTAATGACATAATAGAAGGTTGAGCTCATCATAATAATAGCTCATCTTGCTTCTGTTCATATTATACTTAAAACAATCTAGGTGTGGGAAAGAAAGAGAGAAGGCTAAGCTGAGATCCTGTTTTGTTAGTAATTTTATGAAAGTAAATGAATATACAAAACCTATAGATAAAACCTGGGTACAACCAAGTCAAAGTAACAAACTAGGTTGACAGTCCAACTCTCACAAAAACTCATTTAAAAAGTAAGTCCTATTGAAGTCAATGTTATTTACTTCCAGGTGGGTTTGGTAAGGTTACTCCTTTAAGCTGAATTTAATTCACTAAGAGAAAATCTAATTTGAATACTGCTACATTGGTTTAATTGAGTTGCAGATTCAATTTTGACCATTTAGAGTTTAGTATCCAGCTCATATGATTTATTTCAGTAAAACCTCTGATGTCAGTGAAAAAATTCAACATTGGCAACATAATTTTAAGAATATTTATTCGGGATAAAGTCCCACTGTGTCCAATGGGGCTGACTCCCAATTAAGAATTAGTTAGCTTTTACATGTGGAATTTTATTATCTTAATATCACCAATGCAATTGTGTTCAGGAAGGCATATATGCCATCAGACCATTTCAAACTGTTATCTGATTATATTTATAGGAGTAATCAGAAACTAGAATGAGTAATAATCCTACATCTAATCACAAAAATGTTGCTATGAACAACACTCATATTTACAGCTCTAGTCTCCTGATATCAGACACTAGCTAGTTCCCCTTTCTATGCCTTCCAGTAACCACCATTTTGTTAGTGAGATAAGAACCTGAATTTTATAATTTTTTGTGGGTTTTTCGGGCTGTGTGGCCATGTTCTAGAAGAGTTTCTTTCTGACGTTTCGCCAGCATCTGTGGCTGGCATCTTCAGATTTCTCTGAAGATGCCAGCCACAGATGCTGGCGAAACATCAGAAAGAAACTCTTCTAGAACATGGCCACACAGTCCGAAAAACCCACAAAAAGCTATGGCTGCCGGCCATGAAAGCCTACGACTTCATAACCTGAATTTTGTCTTCATGTGACTTCCAGTAAGGCTACCATTCTCTAAAAATCTAATTAGACATATGACTGAGAGGAAGGTGGGATTGCTGGAGATACAATAGTTGCATGTCCTAAGTGGTGCTCTCAATTAGTTTTGTTGACTCCCCCCCCCTACATTTGTCATAAGTAAATTGTAGAGAAAGATAGCTGTGGCTTTTGCTGCAGAAGGTAAGCATGCCAAATCTGGTGTGACACTGCGTCATTGCACACATGCCAGCTAGGCCAATACCTCATTGGCCCCATTGGTCCACCCCCCTTGGTGCCACCACTGCCATCACCACTTCCTCACACACAGGAGCTCTCTGGGAGAGCCTGCCAGGCATGCAAGTGCTTCTGCTGAGGATAGAAATGGGTGCCCAGACACATGATCAACAAGAAGGGGTGTCTCTCTGCCTCTTCCTAGTTGGTCACACGGGTGCCCTGTTTGGACTTTAGCAGAAGCAATGGCACACTGGGCAGGCTCTCAAAGGGAGTTTCTGCCCACAAGGAAGTAGCAGCCTGTTTTCAAAGCCACTGCTGCTTCCTTGTGAGCAAGTGCTGCATGTAAAGCCTGCCTGGTGGGCCACTGCTTCTGTTGAGGTCAGAACATTATGCCCCTGCAATCAATGAGGGGGAGGAAGAGCAACCCCCTCTTTGTTGATTACCTGTCTGGGTGCCCTTTTCTGTCTTCTGCAGAAGCAGCCATGCACTAGGCAGGCTTTACACAGAGCTCCTGCCCAAGAAGAAGCTGTGACAGCTCCAAAAACAGGAGATCCCCTTTCCCTGTGCTGCTCAGCATTGGGAAGGTGAATGGCACAGCTCTTGCCATGTGAATAATGGACTGAGCCAAATCAGAAAGCAGAAAGAACCCAAGATCATTTTCTGGGAAATACTAGGCTTTTCCTTGACCTTGCTTAGATGGATCAACGTTTGGTTTAGGAACAAAAACCATGGTATCTCCCTGAAAGTAGCATACATCATGAGGACTACCAGCATTTGCTTCAAGATCAGTTCAGCAGTTTTCAGTGGTGCAGGCAAGCCCATAGATGCTGCATGGAAACTAGTGCATATGCCCCAAAAACACTTGGTGCAAGGAAGCTGGGAGACAGAATGAAGGAGCCCTACTGCCCTGGAAATGTAAATTTTTTACATGTGGTCAGTGCACAAAGGGGGCTTTAAAGAACCAGGGAAGCTGGAGTTTTTGCTTCTGCTGCTCCTACTGCTGCAGTTTTCATAGTCATCGGATTGTTTTTAAAGATGCTTAACAATTTGCCCTATTGTCTTTGGAGGCACCAACAATGAAAAAAATGTGTACACATTTGGTTCACTTATCTTTGCATATTTTTTTCCCCTTTGGGTCCTGATTCCTGGCAATTCAAAGCTATATATTTTTCTAAAATAATTACATAGATTCAAATACACCAAAATAAACCATCCAATAAAAATGTAAAAGATAGATACAAAAATAAAAGTAGGAGGTGAAAAAAGTGACCAGAAATGTCCAGGGCTAGGCAGCACCTAGCACTTGAAAAACTACACCTAGCACCTGCAAAATAAATCAGAGTGAGGCAAGCAAATATATCTAGGATAGCAATTCCACTATTTATGTGTAATGGCAAAGAAGGCCTTCTCTTCAGAACCCAACTGCTTAATATCTCAGAAGTTCTCAGAGGAGCCTTGGATGAAATTTTCAGTCCCTGAGCAACTCTGTATGGGAGAAGGTATCTCCCAGTTATAGATATCAAAGTGTCAAGCTCTTTGAGCTTATAAAACCTGACAAGTGGCTCAGTTTCTGAAGTTAGTCAAGAACACACTGGGAATCACTGAAAATCTTTTAACATTGGTAGTATATGATGACTTATGCAATACATGTGGAGATCAGTGGACTGCAGTCATTTCAGAAGAAAACTGTACCAAAAGTCCAAAAAATGGTTTTAGAAATCCATTACCAGAGGTGAAACAATATAATAGATACAGCCAATAGTTTTTGCACAAGAAGATTTTTAAGATAATGTTTTTATCTAAATATAGATGTGTGTGGTGATACTTGATGTTTGATAAAAACATACTTTTTCAACATATAAAAAATATTGAATGTAAAATAGTTTTGACAGAAATGCACAAGAACACAGAAATATGGCAGTAGCAATATGATGGATTTATTTATTTGACAGTAGTAAAGTGAGAATGTTGCCATACATTCTGTATAGAAAGGGGAGTCATCAGATATAGCTTTACAGGATATAGCAGGGGTAGGCAACCTTTCCCCTTTAAGGGCCGAGGGACTTCAGCTCCCAGAATCCCAGGACCTATTGGCCAACATGGGACTATTGGCCAACATGGCTGAGGCTTCTGGGAGCTGAAGTCCCTCGGCCCTTAAAGGGGAAAGGTTGCCTACCCCTGGGATATAGCTTCTGTCCTGAATTCAGACCTGGAGCAGCCTATAGACCAGGGGTAGGCAACCTTTCCCCTTTAAGGGCCGAGGGACTTCAGCTCCCAGAATCCCAGGAGCTATTGGCCAACATGGGACTATTGGCCAACATGGCTGAGGCTTCTGGGAGCTGAAGTCCCTCGGCCCTTAAAGGGGAAAGGTTGCCTACCCCTGCTATAGACCAACTGAGGACTAGTACTGAAGAGGCAGTCAGGTTATTCATATACCATGAATAGTAAAGTGAGATCTTGAATATGACAGTTCCCCTGCCAAAGAAGTCCTAATATTTCCATTTAAAACAATTAAACATCTACAGGGCAAGATGGTGCTTAGTTCGTTCTGTTGTAACTCTGTGGAAAAAATAGTTTTTCATTTAAGTTGAGGACTCAATTTTTTCTCACCTTTCTCAACAATTTCAGAAGATTTATGGCTAGTTGTTGAAGATAGCAATCAGATTTCTTCATCTTTTCAAAATCCTGTATAAGTGACAATAATTCTCTGTATGCCTTTCCCAAATCTTCTTCCTTCCCTAGCTGGAATTCCCCTTTTAGCACCAGGGAACACATTTCGCTGCCTGAGGCAAAGTAGCAAATCAGACATACAACCAAATGCGTAATATCCACAGTGGGGAATATGAGGCAGAAAACTCTTCAAGGATTTTTCTACCTCATCTCCTCATCAGTAAAATACTGTCTGAGGTGGCTGCTTCACTCTACCAGTAGGCAGAATTAAACACCCAAGGCAGCAGATTTGGGGAGTGATGAAAGAGAAGCAAATTGTCAGTTATGAAATAACTGTTTTAGGGCCAATGCAGACCGGCCGTTTGGGACAGCAGAGAGCTGCCTCGGGGAGCAGTGGATCAGGGCTGCAGCAACTGCATGCTGCGGCCCCGATCCTCCCTTTTGCCACCCATAAAATGCCGCTCCTTTTAGGCTGCCCCAAGAGCCGGCACTGAAGCTCTTCCACGCCCTTTCGGTACAGCGTGTTTAAATGCTGCACCAGGAGGGCATCCTGATGCCACGTGTCATGCGTACGGCCGCGCGGCATCAGGATGGCATCAGGGTGGGGTTGGGGCAGCCGGCATGCAGCTGCTCTGCCCCAACTCCACCCCCAAGCCAGCCCTTTGGGCCATTCTGCAACGGCCCTTGGTTACTGCTGAATGGAGCTAACTATGGTGTACTGAATCTTTTTGGATAGATCCAACTAGAGTAGACTCATTAAATCAATTAGTAAACAGCGAACCAACATATAAGTAAGGCACATTAAATTAATCTATCTTGTTTGGACTAGGATTTAGAGCTGTTTCTGTTTTAAATCAGATAACATATTCAGGGATAGCTGTGTTGTAATAATGGCAAAGTACAATAATATCCAAAATCCACAAAACAGTGGTCCCTTTATTCAGCCAACCAAAATGCAAAAAATACATGATGCAAGCTTCTGAAGCTCCAGTGGCTTCTTCATCCAGCCAAGATGTTAAAAATCACACAGGAGAATTTGTTGAGGGGAAAATATGATGTTGCTCACAGGTCTACATTTTGTAAAGTTGTTGTGTTGGTCTGTGTTGTGATGATTTGGAAGGATAGGCCCCTCATCCTTCTGATCATGTGGCTCTGAGAACAAAGCATTCCAGAGTCCAGTAGACAAAATTTGAATTCTGTTAGCAATAAAAAAGATACTTCCTCTGAGATCCACAATGTCTCTGTTTTGTGGATTTTGGATATTATTCTACTTTGCTATATGGCCAGCATGGCTGCTACACATAAATATGTTTCCTGGATGTGCAGATACTGTATTTAAGCTACTACAGGGGAATCCTAAAGAGGGAGCCAGTGGACCAGGACTTCACTATTTGAGCTCATTTTATTTTATTTTATTTTATTTTATTCTCCTGTATAATTTTTAACATCTTTGCCTGATGAGGAAGCCAGTGGAGCTTCAAAAACTTGCATCATGTATTTTGTGCATTTTGCTTGGCTGAATAAAGTTATCACTGTTTTGTGGATTTTGGATGTTATTGTACTCAAATCAGATAAAGCACTAGCCAAGTTATATACAGTTGCCCCTTCCCGTTTGTGGACTTCAGGTCCGCAGTCTTGTTCTTTGTGGGGAGGGACAACAGCTATACTTAAAATGGCTTAAAATGGCTTATACTTAAAAAGTATAAAATATACTTAAAACACCATTAGTTTCAATGGGCTCAAATATTAGCAAGCCGCCATTTTCATGGGGGGGGGGCTGTTCCAGAACAGATCCTCCATGAATTGGGAGGGGCAACTGTACTTCTTCAGTTTTTGTTGCTTCCTTTATTCCATAAAGGACCTCTGAACAGGTAGGAATCAGCCAACCCAAAACAGTAGCTACCACTCTCAGACACTGAGTAATCAATTGGATTGTGTCTGATTCTTTCCATCTTACCTATTGAATGTTCTTAATCACAATTTGTGGGTGGTACCACCATTCTACCTTTTGGGTATTGACCTCAAAGTTTGATATTGACCCTTTCTCAGATTCTTGGGTATTTCAGGTTGAAATATAGGGCTGTATGTTTTGCTCATTTGTCAACTATGCCATGAAATCCATTTCTTCTCTGTTTCACATTCATTTTAATCGTTTGTTTTATATGTATCTGTGCTATATGTATGTGTTCTTTTTGCTTGTGTATTTGACTCTCCTTCCAAGTTTTTCACCAGTTACGATAGCAAAAGAAACACAAGGGCTGGCCCATATGGTATTTTCACAGCCATTTACCTACAAAGCACACACTTATAGACCAGTAAAAATGAATTACATTTTACTTTCTGAATTCTAATCCAAAACTCCTTCTTCACTAGTTTTTTTTTTCATGAATCTTCTTTCTGTTGTATTCTTTATTAATTAATTACCTGGATAGATAGTGTCAAAACAATTGTATAGATTATTCTGTGTGATCAAATTTTTCATGCTTAGAAATGGTGTATCTCATTTTTGAATGCACGTTTCTACCTTGGCTTTTAACAACACTTATCTCTCTATTTTTTACTTTGACTCTTCTGCATCTGCCTATAAGGTTATTCCTTGTCCTCTTTATATTTCCCAAGCTTTCTGTGCACATTCTTCTTACAGTGTCTCTGCCTATATATTAGATGTTTTTTTTCTCTTCTGCCTTTCCATGTGACAATGCTTTGGGTTTTTAAAAAAGATACATGATGGAGGAGGACACAAATCTCACTAGGAAACCCTGTTCTGTTTTCTTCTTTTGAGCCTTCCTGTGTTCTGTTATTTTCTTCTGTTTCTCTGTTAATATAGAAATAATCGTCAGTAAAAATATATCATCCAGTTTTTGAGGCATTTAGAGTTATTTACAACTACTATGTTAGTTCTAGCTCTGCACACCATTCCCTAATTAGTAGAAGCTAAGAGACTTATTTAGCGTATTCTCTACTTTGTCTTCCAGATCTTTTATAAAGATATAAAACAAAATGGGACCGAATTGCGATCCCTGGATCCCACTGGAAATCTCTCCCCAACTAGATGGACTGCCACTTACGATTACCCTCTTAATACGGTTAGATAGCCAGTTTTTGATCCATTTCATTGTACTAACTGTCCAAGACATCTTATGTTGGCCTTCTAACCATGAGATATTGTATAGTGCTGTATGAAATGCTTTACTAAAACCCAGATAAAATATCCACTGCATTCTCATAATCCATTATACTGTAAGTCACTTTGAAATTATTTTAACAGAAAAGCAACTAACAGATTATATATACCCTAATTTTTATATTCTGCAATGTCAAAAAATTATGTATTGATTCAGTAGATTTAGTTTGAGCCCATGTTCATGTAGTGCTTTGTGCTATTTTTCTCTTAAACAGACAATTCCTTTTGTTTCATTATTAAAGACGAATTTATTTCCAGGGTTCTAGGATGGAGTCATAGTGTGCCATCTTATTTCTAATTCTTAATAGAAACCATGGCTCCATCTAGACTCTTTTAGTCCTTATTATGTTATTACAGATTTACAAGGAGTACCTTGTGGTTGAAAAGTTCCTTGTCGACTGTATATATGTTTGTTTTATAATTGTATCAGCCTAGTGTGTATGTTTGTGTGTGTGTGTTAAACTAGTTTCTTGTTTACTGTAATCATAACTCTCACCGTACCAAGACTGGTTTTCAGGTTTCTTGTTTTGAATTAATGTATATGCACACTAAAAGTCATCTTCAAAATCTTAAACCAGATATCTTTTCACACTGCTCCCCCCTCCCCATCATCTTGAATTTGTTCTGCTCCTGATTATAGGCAGCTCTGCTTCCCTCTGTATTTTCTCTTAGTTTCCCACACAGGGATATATCAACAAGACAGTTTTCCAGACAGTTTCTTTGGGCTTATACTTATGGAATAGCAGCTAGAGCACCCCTTACTTTCTCTTTTGAGATCTTCTGTGCCTCTTCTTTCTTGCTACTTTTCTAACATACTTGATGCACCATGCATATTCTGATTAAGGTATCTGAAAATACTAATGTGGTGATAATAATGATAATCAATATACAACAGCCTAATAAAGAGCTATATTTTTGTACTAAACAGTGAACAGGAATTGTCCCCAAAATATTGATCTTTTTCAGAACTTCACTGTGCAGATTTCTGAATGTTTATTTTCTGTACATTCAGATTTGAATATTTCATTTGTATGCAACGTAACAAATTTCCAATGTTTCACTGCTTAAATTTTATTTATTTATCTATTATTCTTTTTTAAAAAGTCCAGTCCATTATCTTACAATATAATTGACCAGCTGTTTACAAATATTGCTTAACATTTTATGTTGGCATTTATAAAGAAATTACTTCCTTTAACAAAAGTTATTCAAGGTATGTTTTAAAAAATCAGTATTCTTTCCAAAAGGTTGTCTGAATTTATGTGGCTAACATCTACACATTTTGGTGAGATATATAAAGTGAACACACTGGCAATAGTTTAAACATCCTTTCTGAATCCAAAATATAACCCTCTGCTCAGTAGTGTCTGTGTAAGCTAAGGCCTCTACAGTCAGCATGTATGGAAATATGAGTATGTGTCTTGGCTAATGCCAAGTGGCAAAAAAATGAAATTACCTATCAAAACTACAGCAGAACAAGGCTATTCTGGAACATACCCAGCACTTATATTATGGTGGGATTTAACTCTATCCTTAAAGCTCTTGCAGCTACCTTGACCACTAACCAAAACAGAGAGCCTTATGAATTAATTGAATAGACTGCCTTGAAAGACTCCCCTTCAGTAGAGGTCTTTTAAAAAAAAAGTCTATACAGTATGAGTGGACACTTTCAAGCCCTAGGACCCAGTCCAGACATGTGAGGTTTTCCAGGGGTTCACACCTTTCTGCTGTTTTGTGGTTTCTTAGCCTTTTTCTTTGGGATTTCTTCCATTCTAAATATCAGAATCACTCTCCTAAAGCTTTATTACTGGTAGTATGAGTTTTAACCTAAAATACGCTGGTATTTTTGGTCTTCCTTTCCTCTCCCGCCCCCTTTGGCCACACCAACCACTCAAACACTATCCCTGCGAACTTTCCTAACATTGAAGTCAGCCCACAGGTGTACAGCCATCTCTTAGATCTGCTTGAGCAGTGGATTTCTTGCAGTGGCAGAAGGATGAGCCAAATGACCTCTGAGTTCCCTTTCAACTTATTGAATTTATATATTCTGGTAGAAGCTCCTGACTTTGCCCACCTCCTCTGGATAGAGGGAGTGTACAAAGGGCTTCTGTCTCAGGCACCATTTTCAGCATACTTTGTTAACATTCCTGAGCCAGAAGAGGCAGAAAGAAGTGAAGATGTTAGAGCAAAACTGAGGGGTTTCAGCCAGCATTCAGTATGCTGGCTTGCCTTTGGTTTGAAGTAGTTGTGATGGCAGAATCCCAGCAAAGGAGATGTTGTGAGTCCTCCTTTTTGTATTGAAATGATCTCCAGCTTTAATGCTTTGAACATTGTTGCCATTGTTGGGGCAATAGAAGGAAAATTGCAATGGGAAGGCTACCAAAGATAGAGGAAAGCAAGAGGAAAAGGACAAGACAATAGTTTGAGACTCCACTTTGTCTGGCTTCTGTCTGTTGCTGCAGAAAACAGCTGTGTCAGTTTCTTTAGCATTTACTCAGTATTAAATCTACAGCCTCCTGTTAATTTATGCTAAGTGCATTGATGCTAGGTGCATTCTGAATAATCCAGGGGCATTAGGTAATATTGGAGCTAAGAGTTGGTCCATTCATTATGGTTGCCATGGAGATAGTGGGGGAATCACTTACATATCACTAAGGAATAGGAAGTGCATCACCAAAAAAGCAGAGGGCAAGATATGTATAGTTTTAAATTAGGAAAGGAGCACAATGTGGCTTAACAGAACAGAGAAAGAAGATTTAGTAATATGATTTATTGTATTTATATCATTTTAGTAACTCTTTGATCAAAACTCTTTGAGCAATATGCAGAACAAAAACAACATAATAAACCTAGTACAGTCAGTTCTCCATATCCATGGATCCTTTATCCACAGATTCAACTATCCACAGCTTGCAAATATGCAAAAATACACAAATTCCAAAAAGCAAACCTTGATTTTGTCATTTTATATATGGGACACCAGTTTATTGTGCCATTATATTTAATGGGACTTGAGCATCCATGGATTTTGGTATCCACAGTGAGTCCTGGAACCAAATCCCAGTGGATACTAAGGGCCCACAGAGGCAAGCTATTTTAAAAGAAATAGAGACAAATAGGACTTTGGTGGCACAAAAGTCCACAAGATTTGCACCATAGAGGCAATTCTAGAGAGAGCATTCCTAGAATTTGGAGCCACCACCGAAAATGCTCACTCATAAGTAGACCTCTACCAAATCTCAGTAGGCAAGAGCACTTGGAATCAGGTGAATGATCTCATAGCATGGGCAAGAATCTGGTGCAAGAGGTAACCCTTCAGACATTGTAGTACCAAGCTGTGCAGGACTTTATTAAAACCAGAACTGTGTAGTAGTCTCCTTCAGGATCCTCTTGTTGAGACTCAGAACATTAGCATGCATCATTTTTCCATACTGATTCTAAAACCAAATAGGTTTTGTTTGTTTTGTTTTTGTTTCTTATCATAGCTCTGAACAGTTAAATGTAGTCAGCTTTCTCCTATGTAAAAACAAGTATTTGATCAACATAAAGATATTGTCAGAGGTTACACTCCATATTTGCAAGTTGCGAGTGCTATTAAAAGTAAAAGCATTCTGCAACAAACTACCATTTCTGTCCATATACAGCATGTGAAATTTGCATTCATATATTCTTTTTAAACCCTTTTTTAAAAGCTCAGAAGCCATTGAGCATAACTGTATATTGCTGTTGTGTAAGGATATGCTATAAGCCAGCCAAATCCAGGCCATTGTTTGCTATTTTTCCATTAGCATTATGTAAGAATTTGCTATGAATGTAATGTGAGGTGGTAGTGGCAGCAGACATAGCCTGTGGCCTATTACAGAAAAGGTCACAAGGTAACTTCTCTGTACGTTTTGTAGCACCATTCCTAGTGACATCATAAAAAAGGTCAATTCAGCTATGTGAGATTCCCTGTCTGCAGCAATAATCTCAGAATGCCACCTTTAATTTTGCACAAGGACAGCATATATAGTTTAAAATATATCAGCCCATATCTCAGATTACATAATCCAAGAGTCTGTCCTCTAAAACATTTAGAGAGCTAAATGGTTAGTTCTCACAAGGATGCAACCTTTCTCAGAATGCATTCTGTATTTTTGTTTAAAATATTTTAAACAGAAAATATGATTAAATGTAGCTCTTACCAGTGAGATATATAAATGCAGTTCAGTCCATGCAGAAAAGTACAACTGCATAAGCCTTCATGGGAGTAATGTACATAAAATCTATTTTACTGTTGGAGCCAAATTATATGTCCCACACTGAAGGATAAGTTCATCATTTTCCCCCAAGTATTTTAATTTTATTCCTTCTGCACTGTTAAGCAAGCAGTGTGCCTCACCGAAGGTACCACACAGTAACAAACGGAGATCTATGTAACCAAGTAACTACCTTTTTGCAGCATCATTCATGGGCTCCAACTTATACTATGTGCTTTCTTCCCAGTCTCCTCTCACACATGTGAACCATACCAGGATCAGTGACCACATGTGGAGGCATCATCTTTGTGTGACATCTTAAAGGAGAGAGATGGTTAACATGTAACCTTCCAGATGTTTACCAGACTGTTATTTCTATCAGCCCTAACCAGCAACGAAGTAGGATGGGAAATGCAATCCAACAACATTTGGCGGGCCGAACATTGTCCACTCTTGTATTGGTCCCACCAGTTTAGATGCCAGTGCAAAATTGAATCAGATATTATAAAAAATAAAGGCTAGTTTTTTTAAACTGAGTGGCAAGGTGGCTGGGTGGTTACTTCTGCATGGCTGCTCTGTCTCTTCTAGAACAGGCAATGATGTCATGGTAAGTAACTACAGTCAGTCCTCAATATCCATGGATTCTTTATCCATGGCTTGAAAATATTTTTGATATATAAATTCCAAAAAGCAAATCTTGATTTTGCCATTTTACGTAAGGGACACCATTTAACTACACCATTGTATTTAATGGGACTTTAGTAGCCACAGATTTTGGTATCCATGGGGGGGGTGTCCTGGAACCAAACCCCAGTGGATACCAAGGGCCACTGTATGTTGCTGGAATAGAGTGATGTCTAGTAAGCTGAAGACACACCCATATTGCTGGAGATGATAGCTGGAGCACAAAAATGCATGCATAGTATAGATAGTCCCTTTCATAACTACTTTCAGTTCTTTCCAAATAATCTTGAACTCTAGCTATATTATGCAGAGGTAATTGTAACAATACTGGCTTGATATGTGATTCAACCCTATGATGAGAAGGAAAATGTTGGTCAGGGAAAAGTTCCAGATTATTTTGCTTTAGTAATCATGCATTTGTGCACATAGAGGCTATCAAAGGAATGCCTACACTTGTTTCAATAAATTTACAGATGCATCTCTTGTATTAGTGAGTTTTTCCATTTTACTTGAAAAGGGTTTTGTTTTGTTTTTGTTTTTGTTTTTTTGTTGTTTTGTTTTGTTTTTTGTTTTTTGACAAGTCAGTTCATCTTATGTGGTGTAATGCAGTAAGGGATTTTGTGGCAATGTTCCTAAAGTGTTTGGAACATTTGGATGAGCTAATATCATGAAGAGATGGGACAGAGAGAGTAATTCTGTTGCTGCCAGCTGACCCACTTTGATGCTAAGCATTTCTGGCCACCAGCAGATCCAATAGCAGCTGTCAAAATCCTACACTATGTGGCTCAGAGAAAATGGCCTCTAGTGAAGTAGAGGAAGAATGCAGAGGAGAAGACAGGAACTGGGAATCATTAGGGTAAAGGAAGCAGAGAGTTGAGAGAAATAACATCCCAGAGGAAATAGAAAAAGAAAAAGATGGTGATAGGGAGGAAAGAATAAGCAGGGGAAAGAAAGAATCATATTCAAGAGATTGGAAGGGTGGCTACAGTTTACATGATGGCCTAAATCCAATTGTTAGTCCCAACTAGAGTAGACCTTAGGAAAATGTTGACTAATCAGGTTTCCATTGATTCAGTAAATCTTATCTAGTTGAGATTAATAGTTGGAGCTAGGCTATAAAGTCATATCTTTTCAGGCAACCCAAGTAGCAGCTCATAATTCCCATGGCAGTGAGGTATATTTAATCTGTTCTACTTCTAATCTGACTTTCAAAGATACTATCTAATGCACTTGTCCCTCAAAACAGAATCAGCATCTATGGATAGACCTTTTGAAATGGAGACTTAAAACTCAGACCAAGACTTACCACCTCATAGACAGGGAAGGTGCCAGCCACCAGAGGGCAAGCCTTTGCTAGATATGAAATGCTGATTAGGAATCTTACTCTGACCTCATTGGCTGGGGATGGTAGAGGCAATCAGTCCTATATTTGTTTTGTTTGTTCATTTTGACTTTTAAAGTCAGAGATATAATTGTATAACTCTATCTGCAACTATTCTTTTTGTGTTCCTCTTTAAAAGTGATCTGCTTGGAATGTTTTAACATGTCAATATATTCATGCCTATTTGACAGTAACTTACAGGTTAATACTGTGCAAGGTGCTATATGGATACAGCTTCAGAAAAGCAAGAAATATTGCTGAATGAAGCTACTGATGCTTCTCCCAAAGGAAAATAGTTGCTTCCTTTTATTATAGATACAGTTTTGTTTTGTTTTTACTGTTTTGCACCATGGTCTTACATAATCTTACACAAAACTGTAATAGACAGCCATCATTTGGGAATTTTAGATGCCAGTTGAATCCTTTGCTCCAAATATCTCCTGTTTGAATTGGGAAGGTCAGCAGCATCTGTACCCTGTGATCAATAGTCCACAGCTTATTTTTAGGCCCCTCAGTGAATTTCATTTTCATCATCTATCATGTTTTCATTGAAAGTGATCATAGAACTCTTCCATTATTACTAAATTTGAGTTACTGTTTTACAGCATTCATCTTGAACATTTGTGATTTTTTTAATTGTTTTTTCTCTTTCCCTGTATTCCTATCCTATGAAATTTCTGTGTTTTGCACCTAAAGTCTTCCTTGCACCATCAGGATCCCTGTCCTGTGGTTGTATAATTGTATAACACCAAGGGACTTTCTTTTTAACGTTGTTTCACCACCCTTTAAATCTACCTGTTGTTCTTCTTTCTCTGGATGTCATAATTTATTTATTTACATGTCATAATTTATTTATTTGTCAAAACTGGGCAGTTTTGAAAAACATATATACTATATATATATATATATATATATATATATATATACACACACACACACATACACATTTCCATCACAAATCCATGTTGCTTTTAATGTCAGGGCCAAGACAACAACAGCACTTCTAATCCTGGCACATATTTCTGCTGATTGTTGGCTCAGACTGCCCTGTGCTTTGAATTAACATGCATAGTTTATAATAGTAGCCTATAGTGCATTATTTTTTAATGAAAGCTAACAGCTGCCTTTTCTCTAAGGAAACTGGTCTTGATTTTATTAACTTACAGGACAGAAGAATAATTGGCACATATCATTGTCCAGAAATGTATTCAACAAAGGTATATTTTATTGTTTTCTAATGATTTTAGCCTTAGAGATTTAAAAACTGAGTTCATGGACCATTTGTGGTCATTAAAGATCCCATGGCACATTTTGGAAGAGCTGGCACCCCAATCCAAGATCCTGTCCAAACTCTAATTGTATTATGAATGGTCTTCTTATCTCCTGAACCATCTCCACCACTCACCCACCCACCTACCTATCTACCACATAGTTTTAATTGGCTACAGCATTCTTCATTTCCTATTCTACAATAGAGTGTGTTGTTAGATAGCCACCACATTTTGCCTGAGAGGTGACTGCACTTGTTGGTGAAGTGATGTCGCTTTCTAAAGTCTGTAAAGCGCTTTGGGATCCTTCTGGATGAAAGGCGCCCTGCAGAACTGATGTGTTTCATTGTTGTATTGTAAGCTTTTCTTTAGTTACAAGCATACATTGTTGTTAGGGATGGGTGAACCTGTTTTATTGCAGTGACTCTCTAAATCATCTTCCTAACCTTAAACACAGACTGTTACTTCAGGTTAAAAAAATCAGACCAATTGGCTTGTCATCATTATTCTTTATTTTATGGAATTCCTATTTTGAAATTGTAATATGGATCTGTTTCCACCTTTTTTATGAAAAACTATAGTCTCTTCCTACAAGTTCTACAATAAGACAGTTGATAGTTCACCCATTCCTAATATAATGCTATCAAATAATTGCCAGCGTCTCTCTGAAAAAAGGCATAGAGATCTCCAGCCTTCTCAAACTGTGGTGTTATCAAACAAGTGTCTGATCACAGTATAAAACCTCTTACAAGAGAAAATACAAATGGTATTAAATGGCATGGTTACCCGAAGCTATTTTCTTTTCCTACTAAATTTTTGAATATGTGGCCTGCTTGTTCGATTATTCACATTGAGACAACTGTAATGGCATCTCTGCAGCAGTCCCTAAGCTGGCCATATGAAAACTTGATCTTTCTGATTATTAGGCACTGTCCACACACATACATACACACTCCACAAACAGACACACACACACACATCTCAGTCAGATTCAATATTTTCTAAATGGCATCTTGTGAGAGAGTGTATGCATAATCCTTTTTTTAGTATTTAAACAAATTTTCTCTGGGGCCAAGCTACACAGTTCTCTTTACAATGAAGTGTGTGGAAGGCTGAATACTGTTTAACCTTTGAGGTCTGGGCTTTGTCTGGAAATGGAAAATGAAACTCAAAAAGTTTTACTATTCTGCTTCTGTAATTCATGCCATCCAACCTATCCACCTTCCCCAGGGTTTAAACAAATTTTCTCTGGGGCCAAGCTACACAGTTCTCTTTAGAATGCTTCTGTTTCACTATCTTGAATGTAATCTGAAAATGTGTTCTCACAGTTGTGTCATAAGGCTAACTTCCTTCCTTTTAAACTGCTTTTTTTTAAATGACGTAAATTTTAAAGGATTTACCATTTGCCAAGTGGTAAATTCTTTAATGTTTGATGACATATTGAAACTGTGGAGGGGGGAATCCATCCTTGCCTGTTTGGGATTGGCTGGTTAACCTTAGAATTCAAGGATCAAATGGTAGCACCTTGAAAAATGAAATGGCTGTGCTTATACACACATAAATGTTTGTTATGAGACTGCAGAAATAGTATGCTTGGATATTGTTTCATGGGAAGTGGTTGTAGACCTGCTCCAGGCATTCTGATCAGAATTATGTTAATTCTGTTACAGATTAGACACTAAATGTTTCCTGGCGCAAACACATTTTATGTTACAAGCTTTTTTTCTTCTCTTTTAGTGTTCAAGATCAGTGGGAGCATGGAAGCCTTTTTCAATTTCTTTTTCACATATTCAGATTTTCTTTAAAGGCTTCAGGAAATATCTAATCAGAAGATTCATATAATTTTGATTTGAAAACAGAACTGAATAATTTTGACTAAATTTTATGTTGATCTATAAACCAAAAAAAAAAAAAAAAAACTGAAGAAGATGAATATCCCACATGCACTAACAGTTCCAACCTACACTCCTAATCTTTGCTTTCAAATTGATGTTATCAGTCTATGGTACATTAATATACTATAGTGGTGAACAATTAAATGGATTAAAAGAGTAAAATTTAATTCTAATAATGTAAACTTTAGGATATCCCCCAAAGGAACAATAATTTATAAATTGACTATAATGATGTAATACCTTGGGTATAATATTCAAGCCACACTATTACTGCTTGTCTGAATATTTCTGAGTGACTTACATGGTGTTCACTGGTTTGTGGACTCAGTGTGCACTGATTATGCCATAATTACTAGGCACAAGGAGCAGCTGCAAGAGAACATAAATATTTTCCTGCTCAGCCACAATCAGAAGCCCACACTTTTAAAGATCAGTCTCTACTTTTAAAAAGTACTTATGTATGGTCAGCTGCACCATAATAACAGTGCTTATTCAAGTGTGCATCTCTTTGAAAGCAAAGAAGTGTAGATACACAGCATACATACTGAGATCTATGTCTGATTTATGCCCACCTGAAATATCACTTTCTGGATTTATACCCGTGCAACAAGTGATACAATTGCAGACAGCTGTATAAATCTCCTTAGCAGAACTGGGGTAACAGTGTATGTGTCCTGTTATTATTTGGGCCAAGAGACACAGCAACAGCTAAATAATCTTGTCCCCCAGTTCTCCCAGTCTGCTATTAACATAATTTTTCAGAGATCTCAAACATTTAAAGTGGATCTCTCTCCAGCACTGAAGTAAGGAAAGTCTAAGAGAGATTCCTGTGTACATTTGTGTTCCCAGTAAAACATGGGCCTGCTAAAGTAGAAAGGAGATAGTATGAAGAGGTAGTTAATTTTGATCTGAGTATAAGAATACAATGTGAAAATGGATTAAATGGATACAGTTAAAAGGTGACATGATAAAAGCCCCTGTAAAAGATGCTGCTTAAATTATTTTAGAAAAATTTGCAAAGATTATATATAACTTTGGCAAAGTTCAGATTATTTTTAAATAAAATATAAGGCAGACACTCAATTGATAGGCAATGTATCAACTTAATAATTAGTTCAACTATGTTTTTTTTCCTGATGCGATAATTGGAAGCAAGAAATATAACACATTAAGAAAATAAGGATTTCCTTAGAATGCCTGTTAAATTTTTAAAAATTGTTACAGTACTTATTTCCAGGTAGAAAAATGGCTACCTGAAATAAGCAATAGCCTTTTTTTCTGAGGAGAGACAGATAGCAATAGGATATCTTGTAACTCTAAATAGCAGAAAGCTCAGTGTGACTCCAGTCATCTGTCCTTTGAAACTATAATGGTAGAAATTAAATATGGCATTTAAAACAATTTTTTTATTATCTCTCCGCATTACTAATAATACTCCAAACCCGTGCTGACGTTTAGTGGGATTACTCTGACATGAATGCCTGGTGAGTCTTGCCTCTAAAGTACTGCCTAATGCCATGGTCAGTCTTCTGTTCTGATTTGATGTTCCAAGTGGATATTTTCCCCCTGAAGTCAGTAATGTTAGCCTCCTGATTAAAGGTTGAAAGAGGCTGCAGTGTAAGCAATTTTGTCAGTTTTCTCTCTTCCAATAGAAGGCATCATATTATACCAAAACGTGACTGCTAAGCCCCAATGAAATGAGTTGCCAAATTGTTTTCAATGGAGCTTGCATTGCATCAAAATAACAGTCCTTTGCTAAAATACAGGGGGGGTTGAGGAAAGCAGCATAATAACCAGACGTCATACTTGGTCTGCCTGATTCTGCAGCATTTTTGAGGTCACTTTTATTGTAAATGCTGATAAATCTTGTCAGAACAGAAAATTAGGCCCGCAAAGAGCAGCACTTCATGCAAGAACGTAGTAACAAATTTCCAAGACATCTGCCAGACAAACATGTGGCCACTAATGGTGCCATATTATGTATTTGCCTGTGCTTTCAAAATATAGGCCCCACAAGTAAATATATGTATGTTACTTCTCTGTTGGCCTGCACTGAATATAGTCTGGCCTGTCTAAATAACTGGCTGGGTTTGATATTTTTTTTACCCACACTAAAGCAATCTCTTGTGTTTTCCAGATGGATCCACATGAAAATATTCTGTTGAGCACACTTGAAATTAAAAATGAGATGGCTGCCTCTGAAGCTGTTATAGGCCTTGGGGACCCTAGAAGCACTATGCTGGCCTATGATACCTCAAGTATCCAATACCGGAAGGCTGGCTTACCAAGACACAGCTTTGGCCGTAACGCCCTGGAGCGGCATGTGGCACAAAAGAAAAGCCGGCTACGGAGACGTGCCTCTCAATTGAAAATTACCATCCCTGACTTGACTGATGTTAATGCCATAGATCGATGGTCACGCATATTCTTCCCTGTTGTTTTTTCCTTCTTCAATATTGTCTATTGGCTTTATTATGTGAACTAAAACAAAACGAAGCCACACAGATATCAAGGACTGGATTTCTCTTCAGAATCAGTTGTACAGCCAAATGTGGGACATAGGGAGAACAAAACCTATTCAGGACAAAAGTTGCTTTAAAACACCTTAGTTGCTGGCCCACTATATAATCTATTTTGTAATGTTTGGGTTTTCTTGCAAAAGAGCGAAACATACAAGTTCTAGTACAAATGATGCAACACAACCTTTAAAGATATAATTGTGTTTAATGCTTGGAGACAGATTTTGAAACTTGGTCATTTTTTGCAGGTTTTTTTTATTTTAACACTAATATGTTTAGACACAGAAGAAGTAAGCTAGAAAAAGGGTTTGAGCTCTGATAATAACACTTCTCTTCACATCTGAACATATACAGCATTATGGAATGGAGAGAGAGAACACTGTTATAATGCTTGTAACCCAAACCATTATTCTGACATTACTTTTTGAGGGAATTCACTTGAAAATAAGTAGTGCCTATCATTATACCATGAGGATGAGTTTTCCAAAGTAGATCATGTTACATATGGAGAGAATGGAAGTAGTGAGTCATGCGGAATTCACACAAAACTTAGAAGCATTATGTGAAATAGAAATTGTTATGAGTTAGTAGAGCACAATAGTTGCCATGCTGTATAACACTGATCCACAGAGTTGTTGGGGAGTTGCCCAAGTATGTGCTGCAGTGTGCCTCACTTAATGTCTGTGTGTAAAGTGCCAAATGTCAGGGAGCCAGTCATAACTTCATAGGTGGCTTTCTTTTGGTGCTCTGTCCTTTCTTGTGGGAGAAAAACAGTGGCAAATGTTTTCAGAAGTAAGAGTCAGGGAGAAGCTACGAATACTGTACAAATAATTGATATCAGTTTGTCTGTTAGTTTATGCAGTATGGGTTCTTAATTACAGGTTTGATATTATTTCATTCCCACATCAAAGACATTGGATAGAATCAAGTTTCTGCTGTTTCAACAACATATATATTTTTATATTTCATAGAAAGTACTTACCCTTTAGTACAGAGTTGGGTTGCTTTCTTTATCTAGTTTTATTACATTTAATTTTAAGTGTCTATTTTTTATTCAGAAAGTATTCTTGGGGGGAAAATACATAAAAGAGCAGGAGATAATCTAACATCCTAAGATGAAAGGGGATAAATAATTTTCCCTATATCCTGAATCTTAGAACTTCCCTTCTTTTTCTTTCTTTTCTCATGCAGCTCAACTGTTCTACAGTCCCCATTCCTGAATCACTGGGAAAGACTGAAGCGAAAATTTTCAGTCCATTAAATATTATTGTAGCATCTGTTCTAATCAACTCACTGAAGTTTGTGCAGGATTCAGGATAGTTCTTGCTTCTAATATAGAAGAGCTATTTGTTTTATGAAACAAAAGATGTGTTACAATGGGTTACAAAAGATTAGAAAAGACTGTGCTCTCTTAGGTAAACATTTCCCTTTTGGTTTGTGTCTTTTTTCAGAAGCCCAAATCAATGTGTGATTATTCCTTTGTAAAGTATTTTAAAAGTTTGCACAGAGTATTCATACCTGATTTTGGATACCACCATGTATTTTCACCATGTGAAAAGGCTGGCCTCATGGTTTTCCATATGCTGTTGGGCTGGGTCCATTTCATAGATCAGAGAATATTTGTTCCTTTTGTGATATTATTCCCAACCAGAATAAGAGAATTCTAAGACCCTTTGCTTAGAGCATCTTTTGTGACAAATGAGATTAGTTGCACTGTATTCATGGTTCATTTCATTTATTAATTTCCATAAAGAAGCTGTCCATTAATTTGATAGAAACAAAGCTTTAAAATGTAGAAAAAAAAATCAACATTACAGTTAATCTCTAGGATTTGAAAAAGAAAGTATTTCATCACTTTTCTCTTCTTGCATTGGTTCAACAGGTCAGCTATAATGAAAACTATGAAATCAGCTCCTCATACTGCACTTTAAGATATCTGGAAGTTTACAGTATAAGCCATAACATTTTCTGACCTTACCAATGAGAGGATGAATTTTTCCCAGGGGGGTCACAAAGAAAGTGCACAACCACCTCCATGAGGTCCTTTTCATTGTTAAGGGGGAACTGCTTCCAGAAATAGATGGGATATCATGTTCCTGAGCTAATGAATTTAAAATACTATGAGGTGTGTGTACTAGAATAAAATTTAAAGGAGAACTGAAGGACTGTGATACAAAACAAAACAAAATGGTTTTTTTCCTTTGTAGTGCCAGCATGTGTTAGAGACAGATAAAAGTATTAAATGATTTATTTCATAAAGGAAATTTAAATAAGTTATTACTTTTGAATTGAACAGAAATGTGCTCTTGTTTTTTTTAGTTAGAACCACATATCACATAATTATTCCTTTTTTCAGGTTTCAGGATGCATACTAGCCAGCAATTAAGGTGTTTTCTCTTCATCTTTGTGAAATTCATGACAAAATTACAAGTATATAATATGGCACAGTTTTAACAATATCTTTGCGATCAATGCTCTGTAAATATGTTCTGTATATGACTGCTAGTAAGTCTAATATGCATTTTCCAAACTGAGAATTCATGCAGCATATTTGTGTTTGCCTAAGGAATGTTATGTTTCTATACTACTGCAGTTTTAATGACTGGGAAGAAAGAACCAAGCAATGTCATTCTGAATATTTTCTGTTATCAAGCCCAGGGGGAAGCAAAGTCTTGAACAATAGCACTGAAGGGGACACCTGATAATTTTTGTACTCTAATATATTAAAAAAAAGAAACTTAGACTCTGCCAGACAAAAGCACAATGCATAGAAAACATGAGAGCAAGTGCATATAGATAGATAGATACATACATACATAGATAGATATATCTGGGGAACAAATCCCGTTTAAGTTTAGGTAAAATGTACACTAGAAGTACAACTGAAATAATTCCTTTTTTAAACAAAAACAAAAACCCTAAACCTGTGTTCCAATTTCATAGTTAGCAGTTAATGTAAGTGAAAACAAAACACTAAACATTATCAAAGACTATGGCGAGTATATAGACATATATTTTAATATGTGTATATATATTCCTCTGTTGATAGATATGTGTGTGTATGTGTATGTAAGCATGTAGACACATATAAATACACACACATGCATACATATACATGCACACACAGAGAAAGGCATCCTGATCCAGTAACAGGAATCCACATGTGGAAATGGGTTTCTTCCCATAGATGTGCTATACTAGGGTGCAAGCAGGTTGTTGAGAGATTTTTGCAGGATGGGGAGGGTATCCAAATACCCAGCATTCTTTAAAGTCCCTCCCCCATAGAGTTGTTAGGCCACAGTCTGCATCTTCCCTTAGATCAGTGCTGTGAGAGACATCAATTCAAGAATTAGTGAGCTTCTGGATGTAGAAGAGGTAGCGATCAGTCACAGGGACTCCATCAACATGTTTCAATCTGCATCTAAAAGGATCAGAGGTACTGAAGGGGGTGAGGTTCTTCATGGGGCCGATCTAAAACAGGAAGGGAAGAGAAGGCAACATAGTCTGAGCCTAAGCATGCAATCTCTAGTCCTGGCCTCCTGAGAAATCATCACGGCTGAGACTGAGCAACTGCTGCTATGTTCATCAGGCCTGCTTTTCCCCTTGGTACTGCAAGTATGAGGCTTTCTGTGGTGCTTGCGGTTATCTGGATTTGGGCTAGAATCTTACAACGGTGTTTTAAAAGGAATAAGCTAATAACAATTTTGTTTCTATAATCAATATGTGAATATTTTTTGAGAAAGCAAAATTATTAATGTATTTAAAAACTTACTATACAGGGTAACTGGGCATTTCTATATCAACAGATCAATACGTATAATTCTTATGGAGCATTTCACAGTTGACATTTACAATAGTACTGTATCTCCTCGCATCTCAAAGTGGACTAGCCCTCACATTGCTTGCCTATTTCTTCTCTTTTTAAAAAAATAAAATCATTGTCCACTAGTAACTTTTTAAAAGGTCCTAATACCAGGGGTGGGGGAGCAAAACATATGACTATTTCTATGTGGGGCGGGGGCAAGGACAGGAAGGCCAGGGTACAATACTTTAAAATGTAGTGATCATAACATTTTGCTATCTGTACATAGAACATATAATGTGAGCAATCATAATTTCAACCGAACATGTGTAAATATTATCAGATTTCTTAACATTTTTAACTTCTAATTTGTACTTTAATGTAAGGCAAAAGCTGATTCTATTTATGATTTAGGTTAGTGTCCTAAAATAATGTAAATATTTAAATAAGCTGTAAATGAGCAGTCAGTAGAAACAGTAATTGTTCAGTGATTTTTTAAAAAACAATAATTGCAGTTCTCTAGCAGAATAATTTAAACACCCTTTTGCATAAGACTTGGATTCCAGAGAAGAAATTTACTGTACCAGTCCATGGAAAATGCAGCATTGTAACACTCGGTATGCAACAGTTACCAGTTTAGCCAGTTCATTTTGCACACTATGTATGTGAGGAGGGAGGGGGGATGTGTTACTAAAGATTGTAAACTAGCACTCCAACCCAGTGGCTCTGGTGCATGTGGGGGCTCAGAGACTCGCATGCATTTCAGAACAGGAGTGTGACCCTTGCCCTTCTTGCATTAGCATCTCTGAAATCAGTCCATGGAGAAAGGTTCATGTTCACCCATTCAGAGCACTTCCTTTTCGGTACTGGAGCCTCAGAATCTAGTCTAGGATTCTGTAGACACAGCATGAGAAACACATAACATTTTGATGTTAATTTGCACTAAGACTATGGCCCCCAAAGCACTGAGCTGGTACAATTCCATTTTAGTAAGATGAGGTTAATTAAACATCATGTTAATTAGCATCATCTAAAGTAGAACCCTGGGCAACTTGGGGCAGTGATATTTCTGGCCCCAGGCTGAGGACATCTCTGGACAGAGAGTGTACTTGTCCTCTAGCTTTAAAATCATCTATGGTTTAGAACAGGGATGGAAAATGTGTGGGCCTCCAGATATTGGACTAAAACTGCCATCTTCCCTCAGTACTGATGGTGCTAGGACTAATGGGAGCCGCAGCACAACATCTAAAGGCCAACATGCTTCCTATTTCTAGTTTAGGACACAGTGCCTGTCCATCATGACACAGAAGAAAAGTTCATGTTCCTAATTACAGGCAAATTAAAGGTGAGGAATTTGAACAGTATTGAAAGTAGAATGAGAGTGTATGACACAACATGAACCTAAGTGTGACAGGTGAACAGTATCTGTGATTGGCTTATATTAATGAGTTTGTCCTGGGCTTTGTGCCTCATGCACACCAGAATTCACATAACCCCTTGGATTGTGCACCCTCATACCTTTAAAAACTGAAGGTAAATAGCAAGAATTCAGAAAGAATTGCCTTCAATGTAAACCTGTCTATTCCTTCCCAACCCCAATGCCAAAGAAACTTTACTTTAGAAATGTACTAAAAGGGAACACTACCAAGACACTGCTTGACACCAAAGGTAAAAATGCACTAGGAAACATTTGTGAGAATTTTTGAGGAATAAATGGAATGTTAATGAATAACTACCATATTCTAGTTTATATAAATTGTATCTCCATTTTAATTGATTAACGATAAATTGGAATGGATTATCATTGCAGGTTATACGCATCACATTTCTTATGTGTCAAATTTGTTTAAGTGCTTTGATAATGAATACACTCTTTTTCATTCTGAAATGTTGAAAAACTCTTGGCTTAAGTTTGATATTAGTTTGGGGAGTTTGATTTTTTTTTCTTAAATGTTTTCATCATCATTAAGGTGATCTAATTCAAAGTGATCATTTTATATGTTTGCATTAGTAGTGACATTTAAGAAAACTTGAACAGGAATTATATTTAAGAACCATTGCATATGGTAGTTTAAGTTACGGTAGTTTACATAAATTTCAAAGAATTCTCTCAATTTGACCACATTTTGAGTTTTCACAATTTTTTTTTAATTTGCATGGGTGTTTAAATGGTTCTGTTAGTACTGTCCTTGCACCAGTCTTCTTTTTCTCTCTTTATCTTTTTTTAAAACTTAGTACTATTTACTTCATAATGTAGTAATCATCGGCCTTACTAATGACCTTGTAGCCTTTCTAATATGCACATAATGCACATTTTCCAATGGCTAGAAAATGCAAAATATTAGTGGATCTCATTGCATCAGATTTTCATGTTTTTCTCAAAAGGACTGCTAACCTCTGGGATAATGGAGGTCGTAAAATGATGATTGTAAATTGAGTAGCACATAAGAGATATTTTCTTGAATCTAAAGTTATTACAGCCAGTTTCAGCATGTAAATATATAATGTTGGCTAGTGTGTAATTCTTAAAACTAAAAAAATATAAATAAAGAAAATATAAAATAATCTATATATTTTTTCAATTATATCTTGATACACATGTTAAACCCCCCCCCCCAGTTGTTTACAATAGATTGGCCTTACTCTGTTGGAGCTGCTGGAGTGAAATTGTGTCCATGCAGTGTTGGTAAAGGGCCAAATTGCATACAGCTCCCTTGGCAGATTTCCTCTGAGTTCACTCATGATAATAATTTACTGCTGACTTTATGGAGATCAACTTTTGTTGTTTAAATGTACATAAAAGTGATTTCACCAAAAGTAAAAAAAAAAAAATCTAACTCAGTCTTCTTTGACATTATGACTTGGTGGGGGAAGGGACTGTTGGGGGGGGGGGGGGATTCTGCTTTTCCATTTTCCTGCAGAAAAGTATTTGTCAGCATTACAGTACTCTTTGGCCCCTGGAACATCTCTCAAGCCAATATAGTTACAGGCCAGGGCTAGAAGACAGCAGTGCTGTTCATGAAGATGCCTAGAACATGGTTATAGAAAATTAAACCGTAAGATATTTGTTCAGACTGACACAAACAAATGGAGTCAAAATACTAGCTTTTAGTATATTGCTTCTCAATAGGATATACCATGGATTTCAAAGTATATGTCAGGACAAGAATGCTGTCACTGTTTCTGCACAATACACATTTTCTATATACAAGTACTCTGTACATATGTATAAAACTTTTGATACAGGAATGGCATGGAAATAATGGTGGCAGGTACAAGGCAGGGGAGGTTTTGAGTATGAGGAATCATGGAATTGGCCACAGCATTATTATTGCTTATTGCCTATTGTTCCCTATCAGTCAGAAAGAGGGCCTATGTTTTGTAAGATTCATCACCGTGTTTTGCCAACATGTTAATGCAACAATTGATTTTTACCAAAAGTACAAAGAATATCCTTGTTTAATGTCCAGTTTTTGGATTGTACATTTTGTCAGTTCTGCCAAGGTAGCCACTTTGCACTTCTGGGCCTTATAATAATAATAATAATAAATTTATTTTTACCCCGCCCAATGGAAACCCAATCCGGGCGGCTTACATATTAAAATCCATGAAATGGATCAATAAAACCCATACAATAAAAATAGAAAATACCCCCCTCCCCCTTAAAAAGTATTAAATAGTAATATATTAAAACAAATAATTAACAATTCAAATTAAAAGCCCAGTGCAATGATTATAAAAAGCCTGAACACCACGATCCTCACCATCAGATTTGATGGGGCCACGAGAGGATCGGCTTGGTGGGGCTATGTCCGAGGTGGGAGTCACTAGTCCGGAAAGGCCTGCCGGAAGAGATCCGTCTTGACCGCTTTTTTAAAGCTGTCCAAGGATGTTAAAAGTCAACTCTGACTTATGACAACTCTGTCACAGGGTGTTAGTTTCCTTTTATTTTTTTCAGCAAGATTTATTTAGAGGGGGTTTATCATTGCCTTCCTTGAAGTGACAGAGGATATGATTTACCCAAGGTTACCCAGTGGATTTCCATGGCTCAGCAAGAATTTGAACCCTGATCTCCAGACCATGCTGCTTCCCAAAGTAGCCCCTTACAACCTATTTATTTTATTTATTTATTTTATCCTAACGAATTCCATGCACAGGGTCTTGCTCTGTTTTCACTATCTTGCATCTTCAGATACATACTTGTGTAACTAGGAAGTAGGGAATTTATGTTTAGCTCAATTTATGGCTGAGTTACAAGCAGCCTGGGATACAGTCCCTGTGTTTACAGGGGTGAGGAGCAAAGAACAGCAGAGGCAGAATTCATCTATTAGTTATATTTATTTAATGGATAAA
Source organism: Phrynosoma blainvillii (assembly GCA_026167975.1). Lineage (NCBI taxonomy): Eukaryota > Metazoa > Chordata > Lepidosauria > Squamata > Phrynosomatidae > Phrynosoma > Phrynosoma blainvillii. The sequence continues at coordinate 253,907,202 of JANUYF010000002.1, read as the reverse complement.
CACACACACACACAATGCACAGACAAGCATAAAAGAAACTAGGAAATAAAGATTGGAATAGAAATTAGTTGCCACTAACAGTGATAATTACCAGTAGCGAGGTTGCTCCAAGTAGCTGCAGTTTGGTAGATGGAAGGTGGGACTCAGCCATTCCTGAGCGCTCTGAGGGGTAGTGGTGAGCCAGATCTAGCGAAGCTCAGAGTGACAGAGTGCCTGCCTGCAAACCGAATAGTCCACTGAGCAAAGGAAACTTGTGGGTTTTATAGGAGAATCCCACCTAGGGCAAAGTACCAGGGGGTCCCATAGCCAAAGGTCCAAATTGTATGAGGTGATTGCCTGGGGTGGGGGCTTCCAAGGTGAGAATTAAGGTGTAAATGAAAAAAAAATCCTGCTGTAGATAATCTGCTGGAGTGAGAGACAGGAACAAACATTGCACCTGGAAATTGATACACAGTTCCTCACTTGGATTTCCTTGCCTTCCTGAGGCATGGGTGAGTGAATCAGACCTTTTGCAACTCCTAAACTACCAATGTGATCCTTCACTTGAAAGCTTATGGTGGCTATATTCAGGATCATGGGGAGGGGGGGTGTGAACCAATATTTTGATATTAAAATGGAAGGCCTCAGCCCTCATAACACTAGATATAAGCACTGACTAGGGTTGCTCTGTTAGTCATGCTACTGTATAAAAACCAGAAAATTCAGGCCTTGCAAAGTTACCTTTCAAAAGTAATTAGTTGCTATTACTGATACAAAGACCTCCCCCCAACAAGTTAGTTGCCATTTTAGATGTTTTTAATTCTATAATTTATAATTTCCCTTTTAACTAAACTAATTAATTTCAGTTACTTTTAAACATATCTGCAGCTACATGCCATTAGTTTGCAGTAGAAAATATATTCCCTTCCCATTTACCCTGTCATTTTCATACTCACAAGAAAGCACATGGTTCAGCCCTTGAATCACATGATACTTATCTTCCATCATTGTAACTGTAAAGGTAGCTTTGACAGTTACAGCTACAATGTTATTCCTAGCCAAGTTTTCATTCTAATGTAAATGTAAACAGTGAAGAATTTAATTATAAGTAACTAGATATTTAGAACTAGTTCTTTTTGAGCATTACTAGAAATGTTGTTCTTTATACTTATATGTAAACAGAAACAAGGTAACAGAAGTAAAAATTGCACAGAAGAGCTTACTATCTGAAAAAAGTGATAGTTTGGGAACAAGAAAGTGAGTTGGGAGGAGACAGAAGCTACATAGTTGCCTCAGGTGGCAAATTCCAAGGTAGGATGCCAAACTGCATGGGCTACACAAAGCCTCTCCTGCATTCACTAACTGTGCCTGTGGTCTATAGGAGGACAATCCATCAAATACCAGACAAATTAGCTTCTCTTCTTTAAAACGCGAGGTGCCATCTTCCGTCAAACTGCCTTGGGCCAGCCTTGCCCAGTGAATAATCTTGGCACAAGATCCTGTGAGTATGGAGGAAGAAATGGCTGATATATCTTCAGAAACAGATTTATTTCTATTATCTTCATATGAAAATTCTGAATGAGCATATTTGCTGAGTACAGTAACACAACTATGAAATAACTTAGAGACAAAATGGGAAAAAGGCATAATCATGTTAAGAAAGGTTAAGCACCCTATTAAATTATAATACATTGAGCAATATTTGAGCAGATTTTGACTTTCATGCTTACAAAGATCAAAGAATACCAGACTATCATTACATCCAAAAAACAGAAAAGAAAAATGCAGAAGGAGCAGGAAGATAAATGTGGAAAGAACAGTAGTCAGATTCCCCCCCCCCCCCCAAGAAGTACATGCAGTACAATAATAAATGTTTTCATGTATTCACTTGTGCAAGAGGTTGTACAAATTCTGGGCAAGGAATTTCTTCACTGCAATAGCGCAAACTATTAAAAGGCTATTTAGCTATGAAAATCCCATCTGCTGTAAACCATATTGATTAATAATTGGGGAAATGCCCTGTCCACAAGAATTAGTTCATACCAGATTCAGCAATTCAGAAAAGAGCTTCATTCACCTTTGGCCATTCAAGAATCCATCTGATTAAACTCAGTTCTCATTCTTCCATACTTCCTGGTGACCATCAGTGGAAATCAGTAAATTGCTTTGCACAGACACCTATCACTTATGAGGGGATTATGCCAGCCCTTTTTAATGCAAATACCTGCAGGGAGGGTTGTGTGCTTGTATTTTTGTTTGTTTGATTTTTTTTATATGTACCAAATATTAAAAATTTGAAGAGAATAAAGAGCAAGTATGTTGTCTTTGCTCCAGAGACTAGGACACAGAGCAATGGATTCAAACTACAGGAAAAGAGATTCCACCTAACCATTAGGAAGAACTTCCTGACAGTAGGAGTTGCTCAACAGTGGAATACACTGTATCCGACTATAGTGAAGTCTCCTTCTTTGGAGGTTTTTAAGCAGAGGTTGGCCATCTGTCAGGAGTGCTTTGATTGTGTCTTCCTTCATGGCATGGGGTTGGATGGTCCTTGTGCTCTTTTCCTACTTTATGGTTCTATACAAAAATTAAGTTTTGAAATATATTTGTAAGAAAATTGGCAACAACTTTTTGTTTCTTGAAAACACAATGAAATCTTTCCCTTTTGGATCAAGCCTGCTAAGATTCAGCTGATAGGAATGGGAATAAGGAGAAAACCAGGTGCGTGTGTGTGTGTGTTTTAGTTTGGGAGGCTCCTCCAGAAAGGGATGTGCTCATCCCACCTATGTTTTTCTTTTGGTGAGAAATTGTTCTGTAAATGATAAACAGATTATGGAATCAGCAGACTTTCAGAAGGATATGGGGAGCATTGATTATTTTACTTGGCCTAGATCTTGCATCATCAGATGGAATTCTGAAAATGGACCTCCATCATCATAGCTACATCTGGCAATGCCACCCAACCCAAACCACCACTATTTCAGCCAGGCAGTGACCCAACCAAAGGGTTTCACAATCATTGCAGATCAGGCTGTTGGAAAGTGATGTGCTCTTCCAATCATGAGGCACACTGATAAAAACAGATGCAGCAGGACCCTAAGGAGTCCCTCCAGCTCCCTATTTTCAACATAGCCCACAACCAGGAGAACATGTCAGATGTCATCGTTTCCTAGCACTTTAATCTGCAGTGCCATAAAAACCCTTTGACTAGAGTACTCTCTGGATGAAAAGATAGTTCGGAGCAGTCACATTCAGTTGTTAACAACCAAAAATATGAATCCCAAAACTTATAAGATAATAAGTGCAGCTTATGATCTTGTAACTATTGAGCAAGATACCAGCCATTATTTTTACTAGCTGGAATCCTCTATCACAGTGTAAAATATGTGACACAGATATGTAGCATAGCGACTAAGAGACTCTGTTAGTGAACTGTGAAGATGCATAATGGGAGACCAACAAGAGGGTCAGAAAGTGCCTCAGCACTTCTGAGCCAGTGTCCTAATGCACAATGGTACTATTGCTCATTGGTCCCATTGTGCATCTTTCGCAATCAAACATAACAATAAATAATAATAATAATAAAATTTATTTATACCCCACCCATCTGACAAGCAATCGGGGTGGCTTACAACATTAAAATTCTGTACAGTATAATACAGATCACATAGATAAAACTTAAAAATCCCCAAACCCACCTGCCCCTTAAAAAAAATATTAAACAAATTTATATATTAAAGCATATTAAAATGAAACTCACAAAACATCTCAAAAGACAAACAGAAACAGCAGCGACTACAACAAAAATGGGGGAGGAGGAGAAGGGCAGCTCTTTATGGATACAGACATTATGGAACTGCCCAATTCCAATTCCCACAGATGTAAGTCCCCAATGGGATTCTAGCCAAACAATTTATTTTTATTTTGGAGTGGAAGAAAGGGGATCTCTCAGATCCCTCCATGGCCCAGGGGAGCAATTTATATTAAAATGCAATGTGTCATATAGGGTCTGTAAGAAAGAAACTTGCAAAGCTTCAGAATGATACACTCGGGAGATAGACACTTAGAATGAATGCAAAAAAAAGTTTAGGATTTTTGAAAGTTGACTAGGGTGGTATATTGGTTTGACCAGTGGACTAGAACTCCAAGAGACTAGGATTCAAATCTTTATAGAAAACCATGGGGTGACTTTGGGAAAGTGACACTCTCTCAGCCTCAAAAGAAGGCTCTGAATAAAACCCCTCTGAATAAGTCTTGTCAGGAAAACACTAAGAGAGAGTGTTGCCCTAATTTGGAGTTGACTTTAAAGGGCACAACAGCAACAACAAAGTACAGAAGAAAGGTTTAGGGTTTTTAAAAGATTTCTGCTTAATTGCCACCAAAGTCACATATGGTGAAATACGACATAGGTGTATTATAAATGTGAAGTGTACAGTGACAGAGGATAAAGATCTGGATCACCCAGCATTGTACAAGTACCCAGTGATACATCTTCCTGGTTGCCATAGACTGCACTATTTTCTCCCTAACAATCCTGTTCTGTGCAAAAAGAAATATCAAAATGCAGAGAAGATTAAAATGGTTGTCAAGTATATTGCTTGGAGACCCCCTGATACAACCATCTACTATGATTAGAAACTTACTTCCCCTCACTCTTTACTCTAGTCCTTACATAGAGGAGCTTGGGAAGAAATACAGGGTATCTGAAAATTATCTCTGTAATTTCAATTGTATATAGAATTGAAACTGTAAAGATAATTTTGGACACCTTGTATATCAGTCTGTGTCTCATTCTTCCTGATCCAAACAACTAAGAATTATTTGAAAGGGCTCAGATTTCAATAGACTGCAGCCCACTTTAGAGGAATTCATCTTTGATTCAGACATCTTCTGATCTTTCAGAAGTAATCCAATTTGCTTTGGGTTTCAGCCAAATCTCTACCTCACCCCAGTTATAACCCTGGGAATTTTAATCTTACAGTGATGATCCTGAGGTAACTAGGAACCTGCCTTGCTTCCAAGTCAGACCAAGGTTTCATCTTCTTTGGCATTTTCTACTTTGCTGGATCTACACATGTTCCCCCATCTTCTCCCATCAGACTGATTCAGTCTGTTATCTGGCCAAATAATCTGGCCTTTGTGGTTACATAGGCAGTAAAACCTACATTTGCACCTTGTTATGGGGAACATTTTTCTCCAGCAATTTCAGACAATCCCAGTTTTTCCAGTAGAATTGAAAATTGCACAGCCTACACAATTATAATTGTGAAAGGTTCCCACCCATGGATTTGAATGATCTCAAAGCATACACAGGCTGGGTTGGCATTAGTTAAGATTCCTTTTTGTCAGCCAGATACTCAAGGGAAATCTTCAGGCTCATGTTTGACATATTAGGAAAATGACCATTGGTCAAAAGATGCTGAAAATGAAGAAACATGGAGATGACTGGCTGGCTGGCTGTAAAACCAACCACCATCACATTTTGCAATTAAGCCAGCCTCCTGCTGAACAACAAAAAGGAGAGGGGTTTAGAATAAGAGTCTTGATTCTACTCTGATACAATTCAAAATGGGCATTCTGAAGAATTACAACTTTAGACACAATAGAAAACTTGGGGATTTAAGTAGCACAAACATCTATCTTAGATATTCTGTTATTTAGCAGTCATTCAATCTTAATTTTGCCTGTGTTATACTGTATTCTCTGCCTTTTTGTAAGCCACCTTGAGTCCCAGCCTAGCAGTAAGGCAGGATATAAATAAAATGATGGATGGGTGGATGGATGGATCTTTGGAGCTTATCACACCAGCCTGTTCTCTCACTTAAGGAGCATTTTTTTTTCCTACTTGGAAAGTCAGTGGAAGTCCTTCAGTACTTTTCAAACTTTCAGTGTAATGCTGGCTTAATGGTATTGGTTTGTGTTTTTGCCTTCCTGCACTCTACTGATTCTTGACCACACCTTCCTTCTTATGATTGGGAGCTGCCAAGTAACATTCAGCATGGGTGCAGTGTTGTTGGATTTCTTTTTTAAAAAAAAGAAAAGAAACAGAAGCCATGCAGTCACAATTGTATAAGCCACTCCAAAGCCATAACTGCAGATTTGTGTTACTCCTCCTTCAAACCAATGAGTTTTCAGCACAGACATACTAATTTAAAAGAAATACAATCACCCAACAGACTGCACTTGCATTACCCCACTCATTTCCTGCTCTCCCACTTCTCCATTTCTGGGTTTCTAAAATCCTTCTCAAAATACTTTCCCCCATAGTTTCTAATAGCCTGTTTCTCCTTTGCTGTCTTTAAATGCTAATGCAGGATATGATTTTCATATACAACACAATGTTTCATTTTCATCCCATCCATCCAGTAGAAAAATAATCCAGGGTGTTCATCAGTTGGGGCAGGACTGTTTTCAACACCACCAAAAGATGGTGAAATTATCGAAGCAGAATAATAAAGTATTTGAGGTGTGGAGCATACATCATGGCTGGTAGAAAGCCGAAGTGGAAAGAGAGAAGGGGGAGGAAGGCAACCATTTCAGTGGTGCTCCTCAGAACCATCCTCAGCCATGACTGAAGCTGATCTCCTCCTCATGCAGTTTCTGTAAGTAGACTGAAAATGGAATCCAAGCCAGGAACACGCAAATCATGCCCACAAAACATCACCTGATCACCCCAAAGAGCCATGCAGAAGAGTAAGGGAAAAGGTCATTATTTTATTAGTTCAGGTTGAGGGGAAAAGGTGCTTCTGGAGTGGTCTTCCATGTTAGAACAGCAAGAGAAGAAAGGCATTGTGCAATAAGACCTGACTCAAAAATGATACTATCCTAGTGCTATTGTGGTATAACACCTCATGTCATAAGCTCCTTAGTCTTGACATGGGGAAAAAACCCTTAGTGATGGGCATACATTTGAGATCTCATGGGAAAATCTATTTTGGAAGAGATATTCACTTTTCTCTTCCTCAGTACTTGGAGGAGTAAGACATTTATGACATCATGTCAACCATAGCAGCCAATGAAATGGTTTGCAGTACAATGATGCCATATTACCAATTGATAGAGGAGGCACAATGTCAGACACACTCATACTTCTCTATAGATAATTTTCCTAACAGCTGCACTTCTAAAACACACACACACATTTCCTAAGTCACTTTTATCAATTACTTGGATGAAGGAATGGAAAGCATGTTTATCAAATTTGCAAATGACACCAAATTAGGAGGAATAGCTAATACTCCAGAGGACAAGATCAAAATTCAAGAAGACCTTAATAGATTAGAAAGCTTGAATGAATTTCAACACAGAAAAATGTAAGGTCCTGCACTTAGGGCAGACAAATGAAATGTATAGATATAGGATGGGGGACACTTGGCTTAACATGACTACATGTGAAAGGGATCTAGGACTCCTAGTAGACCACAAGTTGAACATGAGTCAACAGTGTGATGTGGCAGCTAAAAAGGCCAATGCAATTTTAGGATGCATCAATAGAAGTATAGTATCTAGATCAAGGGAAATAATAGTGCCACTCTATTCTGCTTTGGTCACCTGGAATACTGTGTCCAGTTCTGGGCACCACAATTCAAGGAGGATATTTACAAATTGGAGAATGTCCAGAGGGTGGCAACAAAAATGGTGAAGAGTCTGGAAACTATGCCTTATGAGGAAAGACGTAGGGGGCTGGGTATGTTTAGCCTGGAGAAGAGACGGTTAAGAGGTGATATGATAGCCCTGTTTAACTATTTGAAGGGGTGTCACATTAAGAATGGAGCAAGCTTGTTTTCTGCTGCACCAGAACTAAAACAAGGAACAATGGATACAAGCTACAGGAAAAGAGATTCCACCTCAACATTAGGAGGAACCTTTTGACAGTAAGAGCTGTTTGACAGTGGAACACATTCCCTCAGAGTGTGGTGGAGTCTCCTTCCTTGGAAGTCTTTAAACAGAAGCTGGATGGCCATCTGTAAGGGGTGTTTTGATTGTGATTTCCTGCATGACAGGGGGTTGGACTGGATGGCCCTTGTGGTCTCTTTCAACTCTATGATTCTAACAGCTGCATTTATAAAACACACACACACATTTTTAAGTGGAAATAGAGCTATCTCTGCTGTACCTGCTACTAGTCTTTTAGGAAAATATATTGGAGACCACTGCATCCATAAATATTTTAATTATTGTGATTGTTTTCTCTGACTGGGGAAAGGGCTTATTCCTGTCTCCTATTTCAGGTTCACTTTACTATGTTCCTCCTCTGCTACTGTTTGACCAGCAAAACCCAACATGTCTCATTTAACTCATAACTGTTCATATTCTGCCTGATTTCACTTAATTTATTATAGCTGGCCCACTGTAAATTATCTCAGTCTCCAAGGACCTACTCTGAACTTGAATTGACACAATCATGCTGCTGTCGCATATAATGCCAATAAAAGCAGCTAAATTTATATGCACTACAGATGTGTGTTGCTCTGCAGAGTGACCCAATTTAAACTTTGATGCATATAAGTGTCTTTTTAAAAACTTTTTTTTTGCAACATTAAGCAGGGGGCAGAAAAAAATCCTTATTTTTGCTCAGTGCATATTCTTTAGCTGTCATGATTTGGCTGGGACAGTCATGATTAATCCTCTGTTATCCCACCTTTTCAGCTGATTTAAAATATCCCATTTCCCCCCTCCTCTTCCCACTTTCCCCCTTGTCCACAATTATTTCAATTTTTGTAAATAGTGTCCAAAGTGCAAAAGTAATTTGTACTCAGTTAACTCTGCAGAGGGGAGAGGAGAAGGGCAGAGTGTTGCTCTTCCCAGTGGACCCAGATAAAAGCAAATTGCTGCCACCTTTCCTATCTTGTGTGTTCCTCCTCATTAAGAACTGTTGCCCTCTTGACCATACTCTAATGTTGCTTGGCTACACATACCCCTGTTTTCATCTGCCAGATACTGGTGCTTATGTCAGTGCATTTGTGTGATTGTCATTGTTTTATAACAGCTGGACATAGTTCCATCCCCCTCTCACTGAGACAAAAGATTGCAGAGGACAATTTCTTTTGTCCCCACACACCCATATAACATTTTCAGGAATTTATAAGCAGCTAACAGTAGATAAAGTTCCTAGACCTTGTAACCACTCCTGCTCTTCAGCAGTTTCTGAATCACTGATAAAGAGACAGTAAAATGAAGAGGTGAATCAGATACAACATTATGAAATCAGGTCTGTAATTCTGTAGAATATGACATTATTTCAACACAATAAGCTTTTTTTTCTAGCCTCTTCGTTCAAGAAAAACTCCCTTCCCAAAACCATTCCAGATCAGCAGATCTGCCTCCAAATTAATTATCTCTGTCCAAGTCTGCCCTTCCATATTTTTCACAATATTTCCCAATATTGTTACCTATTGGGTAGGCAGGAGTAGAAGTATAGGTGTGTTAGATTCATGTTTAGAAGATACACTCTTCTAAGATGTGAGCATCTTGAAGTGTCTAGATGCTCCTAAATCAAGTCCTCATGAAAGTGTTGAAGCATTGTTACTAAAAGGCAGATGAATTTAAGTGTTGTTATTAATAAATATAAGAAAATTCTATTTGATTGGCACATAATCTCTATTCCAAAGTCCCTGGAATATTCCATTTAAAATAGTTCAGCATGGGAGTTCAACTACCAATTTGTTGTTCCATTGCCCTAGTTTACATAATATCTTGAATCTCATCTTGGGAGACAAGTGGGATATACATTTAATAAATAAATCTTTCTGATTATCTCCTGTTGATTATGGATTTAGCTATCACTAATTCTGTGTTACTGTCTTCAGACTTGTCTACCTTATCTTTGAAGATTAACAGGTTCCCTATAATTATGTGCTGATGCTTCGATCAAAACTGAAGACATGTTTCCTTACTTAGCCTGAAACTAGATGTTAAGAGGTCTTCATTTCCTGCAATTAATCTGATTTTCCTCCTACAATGGGATTTTCTCAGAGATTGTGCCTCAGCAATCAGGCTTACAAATTCAGTCCATTTTACCTTCCAATGACTAATCAAGCACATCAAAGGCAAGTTATATTAATGCAGAAAATCATATATTGTGACAGGCAGAAAATCTCACCACTTGAGGCAGGCACTTTGTAAAACATTGGTGACAAATATAACATCTGTTTAGTTCTCAGATCTCAGATTTCATTGACTTAGACTCAAAATTGAATTGGCTTGGATGCAAATCTTCCAGAATTTCCTCCTTTCTCTTTCTTTGTATGTGCATGAACAAATTTCCAGGCCTAAGAACATGAACTGAGAAAGAAATGGTCAAATGTGACTTGTAGGTATACCAGGTAAATATCACCATTGTGGATGACATTCAGAAAAATGTCAGCAGTCTTCTGGCAAAGAAGGAGACTTTAAAATAAAATTTTCACAATAAAATTTGAACATTCACTGTTCCTAAAAAAAAAAAAATAAGGAAATGATAACATGACAACAACCAAAAATCTCCTTGAAAGTCCACTGGACACCAAGAAAGTTCATGTATGACCTAAAGGCTCATAAAAATGTCAGGTTTCTTTAAATTGACCATTCTGTGAGGATCTGGAATTCTTACAGGATAGGCTTGGAATAGGAAAAGGTTAGAGGAGCTGATAAACATTCCTGCGAGGATATTGTTACACAAGTATATAGCCCAGACATTAATGTGTTGGGACATTATATATTATAATGTGGGGAAAGAGTCTTTACACTCAGAAAGTGAATGTTCCAGTGCTTTCTTCCTTGTTTTGTTTAAAACATCTGTATAAGCTGGCCTTGAGTGCCATTCAAACAGTAAATAAAACCCATAATATTAATTATAGGTTACAATCCAACATCCCCTGAGTGTAGTTTAATTTTCCATATACAGAGATAAACTATGTGAGCACTACACAACCCCATGCAGAATAACAACATTGCACATCAATGACTAGGTGCCATTGTATAATGTGCAGCGCACAGTACAGGATGCACAACTGCAGTGCACAGCACACAACCATAACATGCAATGCCCAAGGTGCCCTCATAACTTTCAAAGAAAAGGTATGGAGGAATATGCTATCTGCACAACTCTGCTTGTTCTGCTATCAGCAGTATATCTGTGTTGTACAATGGATAGGTACTTAACTGGATGGCAGCCTAAATCAAATTAATATGCAAGGGTAAACAAGAAAGAAAGAAAGAAAGAAAGAAAGAAAGAAAGAAAGAAAAGATTTGGCCTGGTAATAAAATATCATCATCACCATTATCTCTCTGTTAAAATATATTGAAGTGCTGCTTCTGGAGAGGATGTCCCAAAACTGGGATTTATGAGAAAGCCATCCTTTCAAGCAAGGGAAGGCTTCAGTGGAAGATTTCAATGCTCATAGGTCTGTGCCTAGAATTCAGCCAAATTTCAAACCAAACTGGATCACATGGGTCATTTCTCATGCTTGCTAAGGTGAAGCAGGCTTCATCTGCTATAAAAAACCCTTTCTCGATCCTTCTGAAAAACTGAAGCCTCTTACTTAGGGCTGCTTCTGTCAGTAGCTGTTAATATGCATGTTTAGACACAGGATGTACTGATGTCATTTCTATTTTGTTAGTCTTACTCACACCATCTTTAATAATAATAATAATAATAATAATAATAATAATAATTAATAATAATAATAAATGTATTTATACCCTGCCCCTCTGAGCACAATTGGGGCTGCTAACAACAGTTAAAAATACATTTAACAACAGTTAAAATTCCTGCATCAGTTAGTATGAGTTTGTTCATCTTCCATTTTGTTAGTCTACAGTTCTCGCTCATCCATGTTTGAAGAGTAAATGTTACAGAGCTGGTCATCATGTTTTTGAAAGCTTTAGTAAGTACATCTATTTTACATAGTTTTTACAAAATAAACTAAGCTTGCTTTATTTGTCTGCTAGAACCTACGTGTCAGTGAAGGTGGTGTGGGACTGATGGTTGGCCACCTTCTGTATTTGAAAACTATTTATTCTATTTATAACATACACTACTATCACTCACATTCCCCCATACTTGGATCACATGTTTTTCAAGTAAAAGGTCCTGGGTTCTATCTGTTGCATCTTCAAGTAAAGGTTGGGAAAGGGAACCCTGGAGACTTATACTTGGCAGAACTGAGAATATTAAGGAAGAGAAACCAAAGTTTCAGGATTATCAGTTTGAAATTAACAATCCTAAAAATCTCTTGAATTACAATGTTGCCTATTTCCCCCAAAATTTTACAGATCTGTATTTGACAGGTTATTCCTTTCTCCTGTGTTTTCTGATTCTATTGCTTGCTGCTATAGAATTCAAATAAAATTAAATAGCCTTATAGAAAATAAGAACAGCTGGAAGAATTCAATAATGTTATCAAATATTGACTTTAGTGTATTTGCTTCCAAAAGTGACTTCCCAGCTCCAGGGTTTCTGGATAAAACAGATTATCTAGATCCATTTCAATCTGTTTTCAGGCCTGGTTATGGAACAGAGATGGCTTTGGTGATCTTGGTGGATGACGTACACAGGAAGCTAGATGAGGGAATGTGTTCCTATTGGTTCTGCTGGACTTCTGAGCAGTTTTTGATATCACTAATCATGGTATCCTTCTAGGTCACCTTGCTGGGATGGGATTTGCAGGCATTGTTTTACAGTGGCTTTCCCCTTTTTTGGAGGAGGGATCTCAGAGGGTGGTGCCGGGGATTCCTGCTTTACTCCTTGGCCATTGATCTGTGGGATCCCTCAGTGTTTTGTTCTTCCACTATGCTATTTAACATACACAGAGGGTCCTTGGTATCCTCTGTGGTTTGGTTTCAAACCTGCTCCCACCCGTGGATACCAAAATCTGTGGGTGCTCAAGTCCCATTATATGAAAATTCAAAATGATCTTAATAGATTAGAAAGCTGGGCCAAAGCTAACAAAATGAATTTCAACACAGAGAAACATAAGGTACTGCACTTAGGGCAAAAAAAATGAAATGCATACATATAAGATGAGGGACACCTGGCTTAATGAGACAATGTGTGAAAGGGATCTAGGAGTCATGTGATTCTAAGTTGCATCAATAGAAGTATAGTATCTAAATCAAGGGAAGTAATAGTGCCACTCTATTCTGCATTGGTCAGGCCCCACCTGGATTACTGTGTCCAGTTCTGGGCACCACAATTCAAAAAGGATGTTGAAAAACTGGAACGTGTCCAGAGGAGGGCGACTAAAATGGTGAAGGGTGTGGAAACCATGCCCTATGAGGAACAACTTAGGGAACTGGGTATGTTTAGCCTGGAGAAGAGACAAGAGGAGATATGATAGCCCTCTTTAAATATTTGAAGGGATGTCATATTGAGGAGGGCACTAGCTTGTTTTGTGCTGCTCCAGACAACAAGACCCAGAACAATGAATGCAAGATACAGGCAAAGAGATTCCACCTCAACATTAGGAGGAACTTCCTGACAGTGAGAGCTGTTCGACAGTGGAACACACTCCTTCGGAGAGTGGTGGAGTCTCCTTCTTTGGAGGTCTTTAAACAAAGGTTAGATGGTCATCTATGGGGGATGCTTTGATGTTGAGTTCCTGAATGGCAGGGGGTTGGACTGGAGGCCCTTGTGGTCTCTTCCAACTCCATGATTCTATATACAGTGGCATAGTAAAATGGTGCCCCTTATATTACATGGCAAAATCCAGGTTTGCTTTTTGGAATTTATATATTTTTTAAAATATTTTCAAGCTGTGAATGGTTGAATCAATGCATAAAGAATCCATGGATATGGAGGCCAACTGTACATGAAACCACTGGGAAAGGTTATCTGGAGATTTGGGGTTCAGTGCCATTATTATGTAGGTGACTCTCAGCTCTATTATCCATTTCCATCACAAGCCAAGGAAGCTGTTTTGGTCCTAAACTGGTGCCTGTCATCAGTAATGGACTGGGTGAGGGCAAACAAATTGAAACTTAATCCAGACAAGACAGAGGTGCTCCTGGTCAGTCAAAAATTAGATCAGGGATTAGTGATTCATCCTGTGTTGGATGGGATTACACTCCCCCTGAAGATGCAAGTTCATAGCTTGGGTGTTCTCCTGGATTCAGCTCTGAGCCTGGAATCCCAGTTTTCAGCAGGAGTGCATTTGCACAGTTAAACCTTGTGTGCTGGTTGTGCTTGGATGAATGCACAAAGTAAGGTAAGGGGATGGGGGGGGGGGAGAGAGAAGAATACAAGTGGCAAAGTGACTTAATATTAAGGAAGGGAGGGAGTAGGAGAGATGAGTGAGTGAACAATGCAAGCAGCAGAGGGCAAGAAGCAAGTGAAGGGCACACTGCCAGTGTTCAGGGAGAGTGAGCAGGTGAGGGGTGGAGGGCAAGAGGAAGAGTTAAGGTGTACTCTGAGGGTGTCAGGTGAGGCAAGGCAAGGAATAGTGAGTGATGTGCATGACACAGTACAAGAATCAAGTGAAGGATACATTTAGAGAGCACAACTTGAGCCAACAGAATGAACAGGAAGTAAAGAAGTGTGAGGCAAGGATTGGAGGGGAGTTTTTTCCATCATGGCTGGCCATCCGGGGGGGGACGTATTGATGAGATTCCTTCGGGATATCATCAATGCGTCCTTCAGGGAAGGACATGTTCCATCTTGTTTAAAGGAAGCGGCGGTTAAGCCGCTTCTGAAAAAGCCTTCCCTGGACCCCCTGGATATGAAGAACTATAGGCCTGTTTCTTTACTGCCATTTTTGAGCAAGGTGATCGAGAGGGCGGTTGCTCTTCAGCTCCAAGTGGTCTTGGATGAAACCGATTATCTAGACCCATTTCAAACCGGCTTTAGGACAGGCTTTGGGGTTGAGACTGCCATGGTTGCCTTGACCGACAATCTGTGTCTGAGCATCGACAGGGGTAGCGTGACCCTGTTGGTGCTCTTAGACCTCTCAGTGGCTTTTGATACGATAGATCACGGCATCCTTCTGGGCCGCCTGAGGGGGCTTGGTATCGGGGGCACTGCTTTGCAGTGGCTCCGGTCCTTCCTCTCGGGTCGTTCCCAGAGGGTGCTGCTCGGGGACTGTAGATCCAGCAAGAGGAACCTCACTTGTGGGGTCCCTCAGGGAGCTATTTTGTCCCCGATGTTGTTTAACATCTATATGAAGCCGCTGGGTGAGATAATACGGAGTTATGGGGCTGGGTGTTATCAGTATGCTGATGACACCCAAATCTATTTCTCCGTGTCTCGTTCATCGGCCGCAAATTCCAATGGCATCTCTTCTCTCAATGAATGTCTTCAAGCGGTAATGGGCTGGATGAGGAAAAACAAATTGAAATTGAATCCAGACAAGACGGAGGTGCTCACGGTACAGGCTCCGAAACCAAGAATTGGGTTGCAACCTCCAGTCCTGGATGGGGTCACACTCTCCTCCAGTGACTGTGTTCGCAGTCTGGGGGTGCTCCTTGATCCGTCGCTTCTGATGACAAATCAGGTTAATGCGACGGTCAGGAGCGCCTGTTATCAGCTTCAGCTGATATGCCAGCTGCGCCTTTTTCTGGAAGTAGGAGACCTTGAGACTGTCGTGCACGCGTTGGTAACCTCACACCTTGACTTCTGTAATGCGCTCTACATGGGGCTACCCTCGTGCTTGATTCAGAAACTCCAATTGGTTCAAAATATGGCAGCCAGATTGATATCTGGAACATCTAGGGGGGACCATATTACTCCGGCATTAAGGTCCCTCCACTGGCTGCCTATTCGTTTCCGAACCCAGTACAAGGTGTTGGTAATTACCTTTAAAGCCCTAAATGGCTTGGGTACAGGCTATCTGAAGGACCGCCTTCTCCCGCATAATCCTCCCCGCGCCCTCCGGTCCTCTGGGAGGAATTTGCTACAGCCTCAAAGAACGAGGCTGGTGACAACCTCCCAGAGGGCATTTTCTGTAGTTGCCCCCAAACTGTGGAATGGCCTGCCGGAGGAGATCCACCAACTGTCATCACTTGACAGCTTCAAGAAAGCTGTCAAAACGGATCTCTTCCGGCAGGCCTTCCCGGATTAAATTCATCAGTTTGGTTCCAGAGTCCTCTTCCCCCCGAGATGCTCTCCTCTTCAGGAATTGGGTTCTTATTGAGTCTGCATGCGATACTCGCTGCCACTTTTGTCTTTATGTTATGTATTGTTGTTTTATTGGAGTAATTTATCTCCTTACATTGTTTTTAAATTGTATTGAGTTTAATTACATTTTAAGGGGGGGAGGGGGAGGTAATTGCTCTTAATTATTGTTGAATTTTATGATGTAAGCTGCCCCGATTGTGCTCAGAGGGGCGGGGTATTAAATAAATATTATTATTATTATTATTATTATTATTATTATTATTATTATTATTATTTCTGATCAATTATAACTGTAAGAATGCTATAAAGGTTGAAACATGGTGGAACATAGGAAATGCAATGACTGGTGTTCCTAATTTGCCTGATTATAACGCAAATTAGAGTAATTTGCCAAATTAGAATAATTTGCATGAGATGCAAATTAAAGGCACAGATTTGAGGAATTGGAATATAACAATTGGAATATGGCGGCTGGAGTCCAGCAGGATTGGAAAGATCACATGTTCCCCTTGCTTGGATTCTCATGTGAGGATGGCACCCTCTGTAAGTCAACCTCAGCCAACTTTCTTGTGCATGTTTTCCTTCACATCCCAAGAGTCTTCACTGAAGAGACCAGAGTTTGAGTGTTCAAGCTGACTGCAAGCCAGCTAAAGCACTCTGTTGGTTCCAGACCATTGCTGAAACAATATTTCAAGCCAGATCCTCTTGGATCAAATTGGTCCTACAGTCTTATTGGTTCCACTCTAGAATGACCCATTCCACTGTTCTTGAGAAGTTCTGGTAACATAGGGTTCACAAGTAAACCACTCTTTAGTAGGACAGTAGGTGAATGGGAATCACAGTGGGAAGGAGTGAGCAAGTGGTGCTGATGAGAACAGAAGGAGGTGATGGTGGCAATAGCAAAAGGGCAGAAGGCAGAGGCTGCCTTAGGCAGCAGGAGCATGTGGGCCACCACTGCAAGTCACAGAAAGTAAAAACAGCTGAAACCTAAGATAGATGAAATTGAAGGCAGGACAATAAACAATCCTTGTAACCAAATGATATTAAAACAGGAAAACCAGGAGCCAGGAGCATACCACCATCGAGAGGCCATTTTCCAATAATCATCCACAACAACTTACTCAGTGGGTTCATTTTGAGAAGTCCCTCAAAGAGCTCAATAAAGTAAATAAGTGTGGATAGTGGTGATCTTTTAGATACCCTGGTATCTGAAGAACCTTATACTTCAAAAACAGCACATTGGTTTCACAATAAGGGAACCTGTAAAGATAATGAAGAACTAGCATGATGTTTTCATATGATCACACAGTTCTGGTCAACAATCTCTCAGCGATATTGTAGTATATTAGTGATTCCTTGATAATTTTCAATGGCAATCTCATGCCTAAATCATTGCAGCAATCCAAGCAGGAAGATTACTAGAGTATGGCTGCCCAAAATACGACTATTCCTGTCCAGGTAGAGTTTCACCAGCTAAACTTGCAAAAGATGCTCAAGGGCACAGAAGCCACTTGAACCTCCACAGACAATGAACACTCCCAAATTATAAATCTGACTCTTTAGGGTTGTGCCATTCCTGCACAACTGATTGTACACTCCTTACATTGAGCAGATGAATCATTACCAAAAGTGCCTAAGGCTTGACAGGGGGCCAGCATTGTGTAGTGGTTTGAGCATTGTATTAAGACTAGGAGATCAGGGTTCAAATCCTGGGTCAGCAGTGGAAACCCACTGGGTGACATTGGGTAAGTCACACTCTCTCAGTCTGAAAGGAAAGAAAAGGGAAAACCCTCTCAGAAGAAATATTGCCAAGAAAACCCTGTGATAGGTTTTCCTTAGGATTGCCATAACTCAGAAACCACTTAAAGTCACACAACAACAAACCTCAGTCTTGCCTGGATTGAACTTTAGTTTACCCACCTCAATTCAGCCTACTATTGCATCTAGGCACAGATTTATTATTCACAACCCCTCACTTGTATTAGATGCAAAGGAGAAGTATTACTGTTGGGTGTCATCTGCATATTATTAACTCTTCTCTTCTGATATCTGAATGACTTTACTCAGTCATATCATGGAGACATTAAAAAAGGTGGGGGCTGGGGGGGGGGGCAATGATCCAACATGGCTGATGTCTAATAATGAGAGGAGCCTGTCCTCAATGACATTTTGAATAACTGAAGCACTTCTAAGCAACAGATCCCAAAACTTTTACCTGCCAAACTTTTACTTGGCAGAACAAAAGATTGCCAAACTCTGCGTCTCAACAAAAGATCCTGGACAATCCTCAGATAAGACAGATTCATCAGAAGAATCAAAGATGGTGTGTGTCCCTAACAGAATGAGCAAAGGAGGGAAGAACAGACACCCCACACTGGCAGATCTCTCTTTTGCAGACTTATTGGAGAAACTAAGGACCTCTACAGATGGGTGGCCGTGGGCTGCCCCAAGAAGCTGAGGATTGGGGCTGAGGCTGTCCCACTCCTTGGCCTCAATCCACTCTTTGAGCAGCCCTGGAAGGAGCACTAAAATGACGCTCCTTCCTCAAGCTGTGGAAAGGGTGCCAGAAGAGGTGGTGTATGCCTCTTCCCTGCCTCTTCCGTCACGGCGTTTCCAGACACTGTGACAGAAGGACATCATCGGAGCGCCCACCGTGTGCAACGATAGGCACTCCGATAATGTCCTCAGGAAGGGGTTGGGGCATCTGGCTGCCCCTCTCCTTCCTGGGCTTGAAGACAGCACTTTTTGCTGTCTGCATCCCCCCCTAAGGACGTTATCAAACGGGGAGTCGCGGGGAAAAAGTGGAAATAAACCGGACGAGCGGAAGACTTTAATTTACGGGATTTGTCCTGTTCCTCCTCGTCTGATAACTAAATTCAAATTTAAAAGGGGGTTAATTCAAACAAAAACCTGATCTTTTCATTTCATTTTCATCGGGCCTGGAATAAGAAGAGGAGCCCTCCCTCCATTCCATCCAATGTCATCTGGGGGAGAGACACTAGGCCCAGCACCATCGGGCCTAAAATAAGAAGAAGAGCCCTCCCTCCATTACCATCCAATGTCATCTGGGGGAGAGACACTAGGCCCAGCACCATCGGGCCTAAAATAAGAAGAAGAGCCCTCCCTCCATTACCATCCAATGTCATCTGGGGGAGAGACACTAGGCCCAGCACCATTGGGCCTAAAATAATAATAAGAACCCTCCCTCCATTACCATCCAATGTCATCTGGGGGAGAGACACTAGGCCCAGCACCATCGGGCCTAAAATAATAATAAGAGCCCTCCCTCCATTACCGTCCAATGTCATCTAGGGGAGACACACTAAGCCCAGCACCATCGGGCCTAGAGTAAGAAGAAGAGCCCTCCCTCCATTACCATCCAATGTCATCTGGGGGAGAGACACTAAGCCCAGCACCACCCATCCTAGAATAAGAACCCTTACTTCTTAAAGGATGGGTGGGATTCGGGATTTTATGATCTGTTTAATGTATGGAAATTGTAATGTTGTAAGTCGCCCCGATTGCTCTGCAGAAGGGCGGGATATAAATAAAGATGATGATGATGATGATGATGATGATGATGATGATGATTTGCATTCCAGCCTTGGGTAATAGTCTCAGTTGTGCCTATATGTACTAAACTCCACTCACTTGTAAAGAGTAAACTTGTGCTAATGTTGCAGGCAGGAAAGTCACCTTTGGTACTTTTTATTCTCCCAATAATGATCAACATACTTTTTTTACAATCCTTTATTAAGACCCTTCAGGACAATGCAATTGGTGAAATCATCATTGGTGGTGATGCAAATGAAATCTTAGACTATGATCTAGACAAGTTTCATCGCCCTGACAAGAAGAGACTGAGAAACTCCCCCCTACCTAACATCATTGCCAAAGCTGCCCTTATTGATCCCTGAAGAGCCATACACCCACAAGATAGACAATACACTTTCTTCTCTAATGCCCATTAATCATACTCTAGGATTGATTATTTTTTCATTTCCAAAGTGCTCCTTCCTGAAGTCACTGATGTCGAAATCAACCCTATCTCCCATTCTGACCATGGGTTGGTAACCATGAACCGGAAACTTGGTCCTGGCACCCCGAAAACACAGATTTGGAGATTTAGCCCATCCCTCCTGTCTGATATAGACTTTCAAAAGTGAATTAGAGAGGTCATTAATAATTTTTGCAAAGAAAATAAAAAGACAGAAACATCAGAGGCCCTATTGTGAGACACTCTAAAAGCAGTACTCAGGGGTTTGCTCTTAAAAGAGGGAGCTAGGAAAAAGAAATGTAGAGATTTGGATAGACAAATCCTTATGTCTGAGATTCAACAGTTACAACAAGCACACATAAACACCAAAATCCCCACCATATACACACACTTCTAAAAAAAAAAGGACAGAACTAGCAGATCTAGACAATAGGAAAATCCAAGTCTCACTACAATATACCAAAGCACATTACTGTGAATTTAACAACAAAAACTCATGCCTATTAGCCAGAGCAGTTAAAAAGAAAGCAAATAAAAGATTGATCACCACACTATCCTCCAGCAAAGGTGACATTTAATCACCCTTCCCGAAGATATTAATGAATTCCATAGATTCTATAGATTTGTACACATCAGAAAACACAAGTGATTTATCTATAATTGATTTCATGAAA
Source organism: Phrynosoma blainvillii (assembly GCA_026167975.1). Lineage (NCBI taxonomy): Eukaryota > Metazoa > Chordata > Lepidosauria > Squamata > Phrynosomatidae > Phrynosoma > Phrynosoma blainvillii. Next base: position 253,886,462 of record JANUYF010000002.1, on the reverse strand, counting down.
CCATTAAAGAAACTCTCTGAATCACATTATTCTTTTCTGAACAAACCAATAGAACTGGAGGAATTAAAAAAAGGCTGTAGGCAAACTGAAACCATTCAAATCCCCAGGCCCAGATGGCTTCTCTGGTGAATTCTTTAAACTTCTTACAGATGAACTATCCCTTCATTATTTAATTTGTTTAATGAAGTCATGGGTGGTGGTCTTCCTCCCAGCAGTTGGAACAGGTCAGGAATCATTCCCATACTGAATAGAGAATGAGGATAAAGGAAAACTTAAGAGAATTAAGGATACAGAAGGAAAGAAAATAAGATGTATAAAAGAAGATGAGCTGATAAATAAAAGGATAAAATAAGTTAATTTCTTATGTATATAAACTTTCTTTCTTCACTTAGCTATGTTTTGATAAAGGAGGAACAGGTCTGATAGATTTTATATTAGATGAGTAGAGTAATCATTTAATAGACATAGAATGATATGTAATTTATATAAAATATGAGTTATGATTGCAATTTGATGTATTTAGTGAATTACATATTAGAGGAATTAGAATGTGGATTGTAAGGGTAAATTTTAATCAATAAAAGTTTTTAATTTAAAAAAATTAAAAAAAGAATCATTCCTGTACTGAAGACACAAGATGAGAACCCTCCTGTCAAAGCGTTCAGGCTGATAGCTTTATTAAACCAAGACGTGAAATTATTCACATCTATCATGGCAAACAGACTAAGGGCCTTTACAGACTGCCAGAAATAATGCAGCTTGAGTCCACTTTAACAGCCTAGCTCAGTGCTAGGGAATCATGGGAACTGTAATTTTTTCTGAGACATTGAGCCTTCTCTGTCAGAAAGCTCTGGTGCCACAAAAAACTACAGTTCCCATGATTCCCTAGCATTGAGCCAGGGCAGTTAAAGTGCACTCAAGCTGCATTTTTTATGGCAGTCTGTAAAGGCCCTAAATGAATTTATCCTAGATTATAGCCACCAGGGTCAAGTAGGCTTTATGCCAAGTAGGAGAATGTCAGATTCGATCCATAGAGTTCTTAACCTGATTCACCACTCATCCCAGACAAAAGTTCCTTTGGCACTTTTCTCACTAGATGCATTAAAGGCATTCGACAGGGTTGAATGGCATTTCCTATTCAGCGTACTAAAGGAAATGAATTTTGGCAATGGATCCATATCTATCCTAGAACATCTATACAAACACTCAGTGTAAGACCAAAGCAGAGTAGAATATTTCATGCAGTTTCTCTTGTACTCCATTTATATTATCTTAGCCTTCTATAAGTAATCCATTGGCATATTTCTAACATAACTCTAGAACTTTTGCTTTTAAGGTAGCTGTACTAAAGAGAAGGTAATGTTAAAAGATCTCATAGCTGACTTAATGGTGAGTTATATTTCCCCTTTGCTATTATATTAATTTTGTGGTTTCATCATATTTTTAAAATATTTCATGTATTATTTTATCATTGTCTTTATGGTAATCACATTGTAGCTACTTCAGTTGTTCTGGGAAGACAAAATACAGCCTTCCAGGTGTTGTTGGACTGCAGCTCCCTGCATTTCTCTCCATTAGCTATGTTGGCTAGGATTGATGGGAACCTGCAGTCCAGCAACATCCACAAACTTGCCTGTTCCCTCCTCTGCTTTAATCCTTATTTTTGTCACTCTTTTTAATGCAGTGTACCATCTGTTTTCATAGTCCTTGGTGTGTGACTTTTCAGGGTTTTCACCATTTTGTCTGTTATTTCAGTATACAGTCGTCCCTTCTGATTCATGGGGGATCCGTTCCACACACACACACACACACACACACACACGAATTGGAAATATTGCAAATACTGGGGTCTCATTGGTTATAATGGCTGCACATGCCTCAGACGTGTGTGCCATTTTGTCCCTTGTCACTTGCCTCTTGCCACCTGTAAAAGACTGAGACAGTGGACAGCAAGTCCGTGAACGGCGAGGGACAAGTGTATTTTATGTTAATTTCATTCCTGATCTTGAGCTTTCTTAATAATCATTCATGCTGAAACAAAGGAAAAGAATGTAAATAAAGAAACCCACTTTCATTGGCTTAAGAAATGGGATAGAAATTATCAAATTCTGAGCCAAAATTATATTCAAAATGAAAATGTTATGTTTTTGATTCAGCTTTAAATTTTGAACCACCCAATACAGGGATAAAGAACCATAGAATCACAGAATCATAGAGTTGGAAGAGACCACAAGGGCCATCCAGTCCAGCCCCCAGAAATACAGGGATATATAATTAAAGCACCTCTGAAAGAATGAGGGCAGTTTGGTTGTTATGTGCCTTCCATTTGTTTCTGACCTATGGTGACCCTAAGAGCCAGCATGGTATAATGGTTTGCGTGTTGGACTACGACTCTGGAGACCAGGGTTCAAATTCCAGCTCAGCCATGTGAATTCACTGGGTGACCTTGGACAAATCACACAGTCTCAACCTCAGAGGATGGCAATGGCAAAGCCCCTCTGAAGAAACTTACCAAGAAAATCCTATGATAGGCTTGCCTTAGAGTTGCCATAAGTCAGAAATGACTTAGAATCATAGAATCATAGAGTTGGAAGAGACCACAAGGGCCATCCAGTCCAACCCCCTGCCATGCAGGAACTCCCAATCAAAGCATCCCTGACAGATGGCCATCCAGCCTCTGCTTAAAGACCTCCAAGGAAGGAGACTCCACTACTCTCCAAGGGAGTGTGTTCCACTGTCGAACTGCCCTCACTGTCAGGAAGTTCCTCCTAATGTTGAGGTGGAATCTCTTTTCTTGCAGCTTGCATCCATTGTTTCGGGTCCTAGTCTCTGGAGCAGCAGAAAACAATCATGACATCCCTTCAAATATTTAAACACGGCTATCATATCACCTCTCAGCCTTCTCTTCTCCAGGCTAAACATCCCCAGCTCCCTAAGTCGTTCCTCATAGGGCTTGGTTTCCAGACCCTTCACCATTTTAGTTGCCCTCCTTTGGACACACTCCAGTTTCTCCACATCCTTTTTGAATTGTGGTGCCCAGAACTGGACACAGTATTCCAGGTGAGGCCTGACCAAAGCAGAATAGAGTGGCACTATTACTTCTCTTGATCTAGACACTATACTTCTACTGATGCAGCCTAAAATTGCACTGGCCTTTTTAGCTGCTGCATCACACTGTTGGCTCATGTTCAACCTGTGGTCCACCTGGATTCCTAGATCCCTTTCACACGTAGTCTCATTTAGCCAGGTGTCCCCCATCATATATCTGTACTTTTCGTTTTTCCGCCCTAAGTGCAGTACCTTACATTTCTCCGTGTTGAATTTCATTTTGTTAGCTTTGGCCCAACTTTCTAGTCTGTTCAAGTCATTTTGAATTTTGATCCTGTCCTCTGGGGTATTAGCTACTCCTCCTAATTTGGTGTCATCTGCAAATTTGATAACTATGCCCCCAATACCATCATCCAAGTCATTAATAAAGATATTGAATAGCACTGGGCCCAGGACAGAGCCCTGTGGCACCCCACTGGTCACTTCTTTCCAAGTTGAAAAGGAGCCATTGTTGAGCACCCTTTGGGTTCGACCAGTCAACCAATTACAAATCCATGTAACAGTTACTTTGTCTAGCCCACATTTTACCAACTTGCTTGCAAGAATGTCATGGGGAACCTTGTCAAAGGCCTTACTGAAATCAAGATATACTATATCAACAGCATTCCCTTCATCTACCAAGCTGGTAATTTTATCAAAAAAAAGAGATCAGATTTGTCTGGCATGACCTGTTTCTCTGAAACCCATGTTGACTTTTTGTGATTCTGAAATTATCTTCCAGATGTTCACAGACTCTCTGTTTAATGATTTGCTCCAGAATCTTTCCGGGTATTGATGTCAGACTAACTGGACGATAATTGTTGGGATCCTCTTTTTTCCCCTTTTTGAAGATGGGGACAACATTTGCCCTCCTCCAGTCCGCTGGGACCTCTCCTGTTTTCCAGGAATTCTCAAAGATTATTGCCAATGATTCCGATGTTACATTTGCCAGTTCTTTTAATACCCTTGGATGTAATTCATCTGGTCCTGGAGACTTATATTCATTTAGATTAACCAGATGTTTCTGTACTATCTCTTTACTTATTCTGTGCTGAAATTCTCCTATTCTGTCCTCTGCTCCATTATACTCTGGTTGAGCACCCTTTGCCTTTTCTGAGAAGACTGAAGCAAAGAAGGTGTTGAGTAATTCTGCCTTTTCTCTGTCCCCTGTTAACTTGAAGGCACAGAACAACAAAGACAAAGTTATCATGGCGTTTTGCTTGGCATGATTTCTTCAAAGGGGGGGGGGTCCTTTGCCTTCCTCTGAGGCTGAGAGAATGTGACTTGTCTAAGGTCACTCAGTGGGTACTGATGATATGCCAAGATTCAGACCTTAGTCTCCAGAGTCATTGTTCTGCACTCAGATCACTACATCACACTGGTTCTCAAAGAATGAGATAGAAACATCAAAATAACATTGTAATGTAACCTTTAAAAAACAATAACCAAAGAACCTTGTTATATAAGAGGGGTTCAAGAAACATTTACCCCCACTTTGGAAATCAAGCTTTGACTTCAAGGACTTCTTTTGTTTAGCATGAACAAGTTCTGGCCATGGTGCCTTTAAATAAATGGTTTGTTTCCTCCATGGCAAAACACAAAGTATTTTCTCATGTGGGTCAACAACCTAGTACAATTTTAAAAATCTTTCATATCACATAGATAAGGGACTAGTACAACCTCTTGATTATCTCTTTATTCTTTCTACAATAGAAATGCTTTTAGTCATAAGGGGGGAAAATGAATACATTGAATCCAAATGTGTTCAAAGTATATTTCATTTTCACTGATCTAAGTCTAACTTGGCAGACTTCTGCTGAAAAGTTATAGAGTTTAATGCATAATGTTTAGTTTTTACTTTCCCCTCCCCCCATGAGGTTTGATTTTCTTTCCCTATTTTTTTTTTAAAGGGGGCTTAATACTAGTGATTGTGTGGTATTGGCTGCTGTCATTGGACAAAAATCAGCCAGAATCCATATGGATCCAGAATGCTCTTAGGGCAGACCATCTTAATGTGTCACCCACCCATTAAGGTTCTGAGTCCCAGAAGTCTAAAACTCACCAAGAAGTTATCTGTCCATGAAAATGGAACAATAGAAAGTGCTTCCATTTCCAACCACCATTCCTGTACAGAAAACAAGGTCTAGAGCCATGATGGCAAACCAATAGATGTGTGCCAGAGATGGTACACGAAGCCATTTCCCCGGCATGCAGAGGGCGGGGATGAGGAGGAAGAGGTGCAACCCTCTCTGGCCTCCAGCTGCCTGTCTGGAGACAGCTGAAGGCTGGGGATGGCATGGGGGGGTGAAAGAAGAGCCACGCACCTGTTCTTCCTCCTTCTCAACCCTCCCTGGCCTCCATTTGCCTCTCTGGCATCTCTGGAAAAGCAGCTGAAGGCCCAGGAGGGCAGAGGGCAGAAGTCCTGCCCCTGGAGGATGGAAGCCATGCCCCTAGAAGGCAGAAGTCCCAGCCCCAGCACCAGGTAACACCTGTTGCTGGAAGGCCTTTTAGTTTGGGCACTCAGCCCTTAATAGGTTCACCATCACTGGTCTAGAGTGTGTCCAACCATATGAGTGAGGGCAGATATCACTTGGGACAGACCCATGATTGTCATGGTGGTCATGAAGTCTTGAGCCACTCCCAATAGGGTAGGCTCAGCATGGATGTTGAAGTCCTCCAGCAACACAAGCTGCAGAGACTCTAAAGCCACACTTGAGACCACACCAGCTAGCTCAGGAAGAGAGACTATTGAACAGAGGGATGGGTGGTAAACCAACAAAATCTATGTCCTGGCAACCCACCTTTAAACAAACACACTCAAACCCTGCACACTGAGGGATAGGGCACCTGGTCAGGGGATATTATCCTGACAGACCACTGCAATTCCACCTCCCTGCCTCCCAGGTCTTGCCTGCTGCACAAGAGAGTCCTGGTGGGCAAAGAAGAGAGATTAACACCCTCAACCCCACCCCACCCTCATCCAACCAGGCCAGGTCAGCTTGTTCATACTGGGTTAATGAATGGCAGTTATCTCACCATTCACTGACCTAGTATTAAGTTGCAGCGTTTTCAACCCCGGGTGGTTGCTGCCATGGCTATTAGGATTATTTGGGATGAGGGACATTTGAGGTGTGGGCTGAAAACCTTATTTGTTATATATAAAAAAAACCTTGAAGGGGGTCCTTAAGCTATGATATTTCTTATGGGGGAACTACTTTATGCTCCTTTTCCTTATAATTTTTGGCAAGTAAGTTTTCAGTTTGTGTTTATTGCATTATTGGCAATCAAGAAGAAATATTACCAAAGGCAAAGCTGGAAATGAATTTGCAGAATGTGCCTGGATGGAACCAATAGGTGGATTTTATTGCTGTAATGTTATTTTTTGATATTAATCCGCAGATGTCGGCATCACAATACCATGATCTTTCTTTTTCTTTCTTATTTCCCAAAACAGTGATGTCATCATTTTCATATAGTTGGGGAGGGGAATATTGTCTGGAATTCTATGTCACAGTCTACTTTACGTAACATTACATATACTCAGCTACATAGCAAAGGCACTAAAAACCCCTTTCCACTGAAAATCAATGGGATTTAAGTATGTCAGTTTTTATTTAGATTATCCTGCTAAAATATAATACCACAAAGACCTAAGATGTACCCAGAGAACAAGGGATTACAGCAACTAACATTGCCCATTGCAAACCATTGTTCTACAGCTTCATTTCTTCTTCTTGTGTGCCTTCAAGTCTTTTGCAAATTGTGGCAACCCTAAGATGGACATATCATAGAGTTTTCTGGGCAAGATTTGGGCAGAAGAGATTTGCTATTGCCTTCCTCTAAGAATGAGAGAGTGTGACTTGCCCAGGGTCCCCCAATGGGTTTCCAAGACTGAGAGGGGATTTGAACCCTGGCATCCCATCACCCCCATCATATTTTCCAACACTGCACCACATATCTACAGCTGAATACATTTTTAAAATAAGCACTTATTTATTTATTTATTCCATATCTGAAAAAGGAGAGAGAGAGAGAGAGACCTCCTGCCACTTGAAACATGAGCTCCTGGCAGAGATACGTAAAGGGGGGGGGGGGACTGTTAAACAGCTTAATAGCTTTTAAAATCTAATTTAATGTTTGAAGGGGTTTATTTTTCTTTTTTATGTATTTCAGCAGCTCATGTTTCAAGCAGCAGAGGTGTCTTCCCTTCCATTTTCAGGATGAGGCACCTATGCCACCACTCTCTCTCTTGGGCCATGGGCCATCCTGTGAACATCCCAGGGCCAGACAAAAATCTACCTGTGACAGGCCTTACTTCCCAAGAAGTAGCACAAGGAAAATGCCACCACTGAGAAGGCCCTATTCTCAACTAAACACCAAATAGGGAGGGTGTCTTTATTAATGAATGAAACTAGAAAGAAAGCTCTTCATTTCTTTTCCTCACAAGACCTTTTTTATTTATGTTGCAGTTATTGTGCTGGTTCATACTAAATTGCAAGTTTTTCTGTTCCAGAACATGAGATTAATGAATATATAGACACACAATTGCTCTGCAGAGGGGCGGGATATTTATTATTATTATTATTATTATTATTATTATTATTATTGACAATGCATTGTAGTTAGCAACAAAGTGGTTGCCTAAGCAACCATTACAGCAGTAACATTTTATCAAATGTCTCTCCTCCTAATATTTTGAAATTTGCATTCTGTGCATGCTGTTTGATCTTTCTTATTGAGGGGAGAATGGTGACAGCATTGTTATAGATGCAAGGGTCAATGTGAAACCTTGGCTGTGTCCCTCCTCCTTTCTCATCTCATTCAAGCTCCGCTTGAAACAAAACAAAATCCAAATCAGCATGCCAGTCAGTGCTGTGACAGTGAAAAGCTACAGAACAGGGCTTATGCTGCAGGCAACACTCTCCATCTTAAACTTAATGCAATAATATTGAAAGGTCAGAGAAGGAGTTGCCATCTCTGCAATATAATTTTCTTTGGCTAATCATATGAGACACTTTTATACTGCAAAAAGCTACGCTACAGATAATGACTGAAAAGAAGGTTGGGGTTTAATGTGGGGCTGCCATTGAATATGTCCCAGGGCAAAGCTGAGAAATCTTTGCCCCCCCCCCCCATATTGTTGGATTCCATTTACCATCAACCCCAACCAGCATAGCCTGTGGTCAGGGTTGAGGGGAGGTGTGGCCCAGCAACCTCTAGAGGGCCACAAGATGTTCATCCCCCAGCTTCACAGCTGATGCAGAACACTGTGGGAATCTACTGGAATGCATGAAACTTCCTTTGCATTGTCTCTGCTGCAAACAAGTAATCTCCATTCCCAAGAATACAGATACCTTCCTAAGCGATCAAATGCATTCTTCTGTCATAGGGGCTTGTGGCTTCACAATGGAAAGATGCAAATACAGTTCTAGGTGACAGTGCTTTGTAATTTTAAATGAAGCCAACTTTTATTGTGTGTTTTATTGCCTTTATTCCTGCTCAGCTTACAGCAATGGGGGGTGGGGAGAGAGGGGACCCTTTTCATCTTCATACATTTCCTGTAATGCATAGTCTCCAGCTGTTCCAGGTTATCAAGGACTGTTCCAGTTGATTCTCTGTTATTCCACCTTTTCAGATGCTTTTGAAGTGTCCCAGTTTCTCTATTCTCCTCCCATTGTGACAACAGCAGTTATTTTCTTTCTCTTATATTCTATTTTACCATCTGCAATGTGGCCCTCCTTATTTTTGGAGGACTTGTGAATCCCTACTTTTTATGAAGTGAGAAAATATCAGGCCTGAGTACTGGGACATATTCCCAGTCATGGAACCATAGCTTTAGAAGTCATTGCTGATGGAGTCTAGGTGATGGCTATCCACTACTCTCCAAGAACCCCAGGGCCCATTCACACTATGTTTTAAAGTGGTTTGCAAACCAGTCTAAATTGGGGTCATTCACACTTGTGCCAGGTTTTTCTGACCCGAATTTGGGGTGTGTGTGCAAATCCCCCATAACCTGGTATTTTTGCAAGCAGGGATTTTAGCAGTTCTTTTCAAAATAATTGGTTTTGTTGTGGAGCCACCAATGGGAACTCAAAGACAAGTGTGAACAGGAATCGGGATAAAATGCCCAGAAAGATTCAATCGTGGCAAATTTATGGAAATAACCCAGTTTCCACTAGGTTATTTACTAGTGTGAATGGGACCCAAATTTAGCAAAGATGGTCCCAAATGATCCTCTGTCAACCTATTTTTTCAGCAGCTTTTAAAATGTCTTAGTTTTTATCTCCTTCTTCCACTTTCCCCTTTTATCCATGGCTTACTTCAATTTCTGCACTATGAGTCCAAAATGCAAAAGCAGTTTCACTCAATTAACTGAGCAGGCAGGAGTAAAGGAAATGCAATCTTCTCCTTTCCTGTAGGCAATGAGAAAATGTTTTCTCCTAAGAGGAGTCATTGATTTGACCTAAAGAAAGAAGGTACAACTTAAATCCTAACCTGTCTTGCCCCAGTCCCAGATGGTATATAGATCACCACCTCTTTGACAATTAAGCTGAAAGTTTCTGGTATTTCGGTATTTCAGAAATCAAGCCTTGGGGCAAATCTGATTACCATAAATACAGATACAGCTTCAAAAATGTCACCTTGGGGTGAAGTGACATGAATCTGAAAATGCCTCACTGCTCCAAGAATGACAGGCTTCTGCAAATGTTTATTTTTGGTTTTGTTTCTCTTTGTTTTACAAGTTCCTTATTAAACTGTTCAAACTTTCCCTGTGCTAGCTCCATTTCCTCCTTAATAGAAGTGACCTGCACTTGGCATAGCTTTCCTACATTGGTGCAGACTGCAAATCAATCCCTTATTTATTTCCTAGCCTCACCCCTATGGATCTAGATACACAATGGCCTTTGTCACTTGGCTTCATACCTGACATATTAGCAATGATTTGAAATCAGTGAGGATTTTGAAATGAAGCAACCAATTTTACAGGATGGACATTGTACCAAAATCATTGCAAATGACATGGTGGTGGAGCTGCTAACACTAACTATTCTTCTTATCTGGACAGATTCAAATTAACCAGAAATTGGAACCATGCATTATTGAAAAAAAAGTTACATGAAATTTGGGGGGCAAAACCACTCCCAGAACATAAAATACCTTTTATCTTAAGGAAGTGTAGTATAATTCAGAAGGCATTTTCAGGGGAACCATATGGGAGGACATTTCATTAGCTACATTGTGTCCACTCTCACCTCTACTCCTGAGCTACTCAACTGAGGTTTTTCTTTTGTGGTGGGTGGTGGTTGTAAGCAACTCCTGCAAGTGGCAGCAATGAACAGGAAGGGAGAAAGGAGGAGCAGGAATAAAAAAATAAATGAGGTGCAGTGCTGCCCCTTGGTACAAAGTTGTCCACACTGATCTGAGCGGTATTTTCTCTTATTTGTTGTTGTGTGCTTAAAGCAACCCTAAGGCAAACCTTATTTGAAAGGAAACACAAATATTACAAAATCCCAGCAAACCTCTAGTAGAATTGCCAACTCTCAACTATCCCACACCCTGAGATTTCTTCATCCAAACCTGAGGCTTAAGGATGACTAGTGGGCAGCCTTGGTGATCTTATAAGGTTAATGTTACAAGGGGTAATCCCTGGTGATGTCATTAATCATGTCAAACATAGTGACACAGAGGATTCCAGAGGACACCAAATTTGGAGGAGTAGCTAATACCCCAGAAGACAGGATCAAAATTCAAAATGACTTGAACAGACTAGAAAGCTGGTCCAAAGCTAACAAAATGAAATTCAACACGGAGAAATGTAAAGTACTGCACTTAGGGCAGAAAAATGAAAAGCACAAGATATACAATGGGGGACACCTGGCTGAACGAGACTACGTGTGAAAGGGATCTAGGAGTCCAGGTAGACCACAAGTTGAACATGAGCCAACAGTGTGATGCAGCAGCTAAAAAGGCCAATGCAATTTTAGGCTGCATCAATAGAAGTATAGTGTCTAGATCAAGAGAAGTAATAGTGCCACTCTATTCTGCTTTGGTCCGGCCTCACCTGGTATACTGTGTCCAGTTCTGGGCACCACAATTCAAAAAGGATGTGGAGAAACTGGAGCGTGTTCAAAGGAGGGCAACTAAAATAGTGAAGGATCTGGAAACCAAGCCCTATGAGGAACGCCTTAGGGAACTGGGGATGTTTAGCCTGGAGAAGAGACGGTTAAGAGGTTATATGATAGCCTTGTTTAAATATTTAAAGGGATGTCATATTGAGGAGGGAACAAGTTTGTTTTCTGCCGCCCCAGAAACTAGGACCCGGAACAATGGGTGCAAGCTCCAGGGAAAAAAATTCCACCTCAACATTAGGAGGAACTTCCTGACAGTAAGGGCTGTTCAACAGTGGAACACACTCCCTCGGAGTGTGGTGGAGTCTCCTTCCTTGGAGGTCTTTAAGCAGAGGCTGGATGGCCATCTGTCGGGGATGCTTTGATTGGGAGTTCCTGCATGGCAGGGGGTTGGACTGGATGGCCCTTGTGGTCTCTTCCAACTCTATGATTCTATGATTCATTCAAATTTAAAACAAACTAACAAAGACCAAGGAGTTTATCACACCACCAAAAAAGCTAGGCTTACCTCTCCTGAGTTGAATTCTAATTCAGGAGGCAGCCGGGTTCTATCGCACAAGTTTTGTTGCTGAATACACCTGGCGAGTACAGCCCAGCTGCATCTGGGGTCCTACAGACACTCAGCAAGCTGCTTTTCAAAGTTGGGAGTTTGATAGAACCTGGTTGGCTCCCGAATTAGAGTTCAACTCAGGAGAGATAAGCTAGGTTTTTTAGCAGTGCGATATGCTCCCAAGTCTAAATTAAAAAATGCACACAAGCATACATTTCAAGGTACTGCTCTCACCCTGAATGTCCTCCCCCTCACCTCGAGAAAGGGGTATAAGCCCTGAGATCTGACACCCCCCCCCCCAACCTCCACTGTTTTCAGTGACAAGGAACGCTAAGTTTTGATACACAGTGCCTCTCTGGAGTTATTGATGCCTGGTGAAGTAAAATGTGTTGAATGTAAATAAATTCTTACTGAAAATACTTGTAAATAAATATTGCATAGCATTGTCAGAGCCCACTAGTAAAAGTCATGCAGGACATTCCCAGTATAGCTCTGTATGTAACATTTCTCAGAACTATGACTAACCACAGGCCATTCTGTGGTACTTGGAGATGTATGTACAGAATTGTTGTCATTGACTCTCATAGATCTATATGAATGTGTCCTCCCCTTTGATCCTTGCTTAGTTTAAAGCATCCTAAATGGTCTGATGTCAGCATAATGGGATGCTGAAACTAATTAGAATGTGGCTGAAAACAGCAGTGAAGTTTTAAGAAAACTTATTCACATAGAGCCCCTTTGGTTGTCCTCCTACCATGGGCTGTCTGTTGCTTTCCAGAAACTGTAATATATTTGACTGATTCGTAAACAAATCTGTCTGATTTAATCAGAGAGAGAGATTCATATTGTCTATATTTAGCCATAATTGACAGGAACCTGTGCCTCAGCACTATAGTCTTTGAACCCACAATGGGCCTCGGCAGACGACTAATAGAGTCGTCTTCGAGGCCTGGAAGAGGAGGGGCAGCCGCACGAGCGGCACCCCTTCCTCTTCCTGAGGTCGCCCTCGGAGTCGCCGGCCCTCCGCACAGCCGGGGCTCCGGGGATGACCTCACGCCGCAGTGACCACACGCGCTGCGGCGGAAGAGTCAGGGAAAGTGCGCCTGCCGCTTTTAGGGTGCACTTTCCCTGACATCTAAAAGGAGCACCAATTTGGAGCTCCTTTTAGGGACGCCGCAGGAGCGCCGTGGTGCGGAGGCTCCGCTCCGCCGGCGCTCCGTCCGGCGGCGTCCCGGAAGCAGTCATCTGCTTCCCCCCAATGTCAAACCTAAAATCTTTTCCCAAGAGTTACAACTATGATCACCTGATTTTTCAAGCTGCTACCACAGGAGTTATAGCAACATTAGCCATAATTTAAGGCAGAAAGCTTGCCTTAATTACATGGTACAGAGACTCTAACTTTCAATTAGTGCTTTTCTAAATGACAAAAGATACTAGCATGCAACAGGTGCATGGACACAGCAAGAGTCTGCATTGGCTCAAAAATATGTGGATATTTTCCTCTCCCACCATCACTTCCAGTTTACACACACATAAACACACCAAATTTCTTCCAGGTGAGAAGTAACAATATTTTCATTTCCCGTACAGAGACAACAAGAGCTGATCCTGCAGTTTTCCCATCAGCAGATGCTGAGGCCAAAGTCCATCGTTCAGTGCTGCCTGGGAGCAGGTGACCCAAGTCTGCTCTCCAGCTGCTACATGTGGATAGACAATTTCACATTCCCTCCCATCCTCTGATTCTTTTAACTTTAAACTATATTGGGACCAGATAGCCCTATGAATAAAGGACATCTGCAAAAAGAGGAGTGTTCTCTGGCAGCCCCACAAACAGAGGTCTAAAAGAGGGCAAGTGGCCACTCAACTGAGGACCTTAGGTGCCACCTTAGGCTCAAAAAGTGCAATTTAAATTAAATTTTCTGTGTGTTTTTCCCTGTCATAGAAGTAGTTACTCTTATTTTCTAGATCCCCCTCCCAAGACTTGGGGCCTTTGCAGACTGCCAGAAATAGTGCACATTAAATTAAGGCACTGCCCTGGCTCAGTGCTAGGGAATCATGGGAACTGTAATTTATTGTGGCACCAGAGCTCTCTGACAGAGAAGGCTCAATGTCTCAGAAAAAAATACAATTCCCATGACTCCCTATCACTGAGCCAGGGCAGTGCCTCAATTTAATGTGCACTATTTCTGGCAGTCTGCAAAGGCCCTTTGCCTCCAGGTTTCTTTCTTGTTCTTCCCATAACATTTCCACTGACAGGAGTATAATAACAATAATGACTTTACTTTCTTGTGGTTACTTATTTTCTTTTTTCTTTTTGCTTTGTTTGAAACATACTTCCAAAATAAATTTGTTTTATATGGAAAAATATTTAATTAGAATTGATTCCCCCTTTGTTATTAGTTTCAGAAAGAGGTAAGTCAACAAGCAACAAGCAACAGTGCTTCCTTGACAGAAAAAGATTTCTTTGGGCAGATTATGAAATGTACAAACTGTTCAGTAGACAAAACAAAAACAAAAACCCATTTCCCTTGTGATCAGATGTTATATAAGGACTTTCAAAAATGCAGTATGTTAGTATAAGACTTATTTTTGAATTTACCATGTTCCAGAGCTATTCCCTTATCAATATAATCCTCTCCATGACTCTACAGTTTGCAATAAATTATTTCTGTTTTCCCTTTTCTTTTGTTTTAGTTCAAAGTTATCCTAATCTCCCAAGAACATTTAAGGGACATTAAAACAGAGAAAAAGCTCAAAACAAGCACGAAAGCCTTTCAGGACACTGACAAGCTCAACAGATTAGCATTTTGGAGGAACAGCAACTGGGAGAATTACTGTCATAACCTTATTTATGTAAGTTTCCCATTCAAATATTTTTCTCCTGGTCTATATCTGAAGATCTCAGGACGGAGTACAATCACTAAAAGAACTTGAACAATTTGAACTAAACTAAACTAAGCTTGACCATCCTGACACTATCTTCCTGTCATGGCAGGATTGTGTACTCCAGTGAGGTAGGGGACACTGCTATGGTGAGGAGCCCAAATAGCTACTGGGCCTAAATGTGCCAAACAGCTACTGGGCAGCAGTAGTATTGGAGGGTGTCACTGGAGGAGGAGGCTTGTCATTGCCTTCTGCTGAGACTGAGAACATGTGACTTGCCCAAGGTCACCCCAGTGGGTTTCATGGCTGAGTGAGAATCAAATCCTGGTCTCCAGAGTTATAGTCCTACACTCAAACCACTATGCCTATTATCTAGAAACAATTTCAAAGACTATATTATAGTAGAATAGAAAGAAGAAAGCTGGTACCATGTGTAAACCTTGAGCAAACAATCCAGTGTTGATGTCACTCCAGACAACAAGGAATGCACAATCACTTTTTCTAAAAAGGAATGACTTGAGATGCAAGGCACTTCCAGTGGATGATAACTATCCATCCAAAGCAAAGAGGGAAATTGTCTTGAGCTACAAGGGAGCCATTCATGTCATAGTGTCCATTCATGATCATTAGCCTAACCAGCTACTGAAACTGCCCAGTGGGTGGCCATGAGTAAAACTACTAATGAAAATGCACCTGCACAAGGATCAATAATAGCTGTAGCCATTGCAAAGTTCACATCCCTTTCGCAGGTGTCATATAAGTATCTCTTTATGAGATATCATAGCTCACCACAGCTCCCTTCCCTTCTATCACTACTACAAGACCATCAAGATGTCAAGTATAAGCACTGATGCAACAGGAGAATTTGCTGGAAATGTTAATGGGGAGTAAAGGATGAGAAAGCAGGACACGTATTTCTGCATAATGCAGTCATTCAAAATCCTGATACTACCCAGTGTATAGTAAGGTGTCTGAACTAAGGATACAGAGACTCTCAGAAGCTGGCTGGACATGTGGATCCATGAAAATGACCCAACAACTAAGGAGATTGTTCTTGGTGTACCACTAGCTCTCATGTCAGTATGCATCTAGGCACTCATATGGTTTTCACCCCTGCCATGGGGTAGTGGATAGAGTGTTGGACTAGGACTCTGAGAGATCAGTTTGACTCCTCACTTGACTATGGAAATCCATTGGGTGACCTTGGCCAAATCACACTCTCTCAGCCTAAAAAAGGCAATGACAAACCCTTTCTGAACAAATCTTGCTAATAATATTTATTTATTTATTTATTTATTTATTTATTTATTTATATTGAATTTATGTCCTATCTTTCTCCCAAGAAATGCCCATAATAGATTTGCCCTAGTGTCACAACAAGTGAGAAGTGACTTGAAGGTACACACATACCATCTGAATGAATGTGCAAAGTTTTTGAATTCAAATCAAGGATTACCAAATTTTCCTTTTTGAGTGCTTAGTTCACTAATAAATCGTATAGAAATGTACATGCTATTGTTATTGCTACATCAATACATCAATAACAATAATGGCAAATTGGCCTTGTCTGCAAGGACAGAATCACCAAATTTATCAGCTTTACCTGAACAGCATGGCTGAAGTCACACTATCGCAAGATATTTAGATGAGATGTCTCTGCTGCAGCAAATCAGCACTGTTGGCTGTGAGTGAAACAGAGGGAGTAGACAAGGATGCAGACCTGCCAACAGATTGCAATTGAAGCAAAACTGCATTTTTGTAAAGAATCAAAGAGATTCAACCTGCAAAGAAAGAGCAGTGTAAGGAAGAAACTTCTCCTGCTCATTCCCTGGTAAGGTGCCATGGCAATGCTTTCACATGCATAGCAGAGGAAATAAGCCAGACCACCACCATGAAAAGAGTTAATGGAACCAGATTTAACCAGCAAATGTTTCCAAGTCTTGCAATTGACATTGTTAAAACTCACATTTGATTTTGCTCTGGACTGTAGTGTTGACACTGTTCTACAATACAGCTAGCCTCACTCCTGCTGAGGCTTCTTTGAGGCATTACAGTTGCACAGTGTTCAAATATACAACCCAGTCCATGTATCTGGACAACTTTCTTGTTAAACACCATTATGTTCACACCAGTATACATCTAGCTAGGTCTGTGACTGATGAGAATAATAGTAGTAAAGAAGGAGTTCATGAAAATGTGACTGTTCCATGTGCTGGATGAAAGGAGTTCTTCAAAGTCCCATGCAATTTAGGACAATGATCAAGAGGATGGTAAGTACAAAAGTAAAGTCCAGATAAGGAATGCAGAGTGTATGCCAAGTCTTAGATCAGGAAACACTAACTAGAAAGCAAAAGTGAGCTCAGGATGAAAGCCAGCATGACATAGTGGTTTCAGTGTTGGATTATGACACTGGAGACTAGGGTTCAATTCCCCACTCAACCATAAAACACACTATGGTGAATTTGGGCAAGTCACACACTCTCAGCCACAGGGGAAGGCAATGGCAAACCTCCTCTGAACAAATATTGCCAATAAAATTCCATGATAAGTTCATCTTAGGTTTGCCATAAGTCTAAAACAAATTTAAAGCACAAGCAACAAGAACAAACCAACATTGTTCCAGAAAGTCCAAACTCAGGCACTGTAAACATCCAAGGATGTGTGCAAGACAACCCCAGCAGATGATGCACTACATGACAGAGGGGAAAGAGAATTACAGGAGAGTTTAATGAAGACAGGAAGACAAAAAAATAGGTTTCCTGGTTGTAGAGGTTCTTTGACTAAATGGCACGAGTCTGCTTTTGTGTGTTGTGCAAACAGAGAAGATACCAGCCCAAGTAAAGCTTGATGAGAAGTACTATTTTTAGAGGTGCTGTTCTTGAAGGGAGGGGGGAATTGCCCACATGAATGCCTTGGGTGCTTATGGAGCACACTGCCAAAGATGTGTTCACAGGTTACACAGGAGGCCTATAGTTACCTTAAGTACAATAAATATTAAATGAGATCAGCAAGAGGACCAATCAATTAGGATGGTTTTGAAGAAATTGAATTTCTTTTCTGATTATGTTATTTTGGTGAACTTTGGATTTAACCCACCATCTGATCACTTTCTTTTGAAAAAGCATATTTTGAATGTTAAGAACAATATACAGCCCATTTGTCAATATTCTGAAGAAGAGTTTAGATTTATAGTGATAGACAATGACATATGTTTGACTTTTTAGCTAATATTGAAGGGTGAGAGGAGGGGGAAGAGGGACTTGAATAATAGCTATAAGTTAAGGAATATATGTAATGGGTAAAATGTAAATAAATGATTTTAAATTACAAGAAATAAATGCAAACCCATCATTTGTCACCTGTTGATTTATAGTGCTGAGAAAATATAGTTCATTAATGAAGTCCCTCTGTATTCTTCTGAAGGTGTAACACAAAAAAAATATTTTATGTATTGAATTGATAAATGTTTTTACTAGTACACCTCAATAAACATGCTTTCTTCCTGATGATTCAGTTTTACCATATACTTATTTTCTTAATGATGCCTTATTTTATTACTTTCAAACTATTGAATTTGTGGACATAAAACCCCCTACCATATATTGTTCCCTCAGATTTCTTCCATCTTTCTTGTTAACTGCCATCAAGTCTAGTTCGATGTGTCAGGGATGATGGGAGTTGTAGCTCTTCACCTCTGGCTTTAACTCACCACCTTGTTATGCAGCAGAGCTGACCAGCTTTGATCAGTGGTTGATGCTTCTTTCCCAAGCAGCAGAATTTCAGAGAATAGGCTGAAGACCCTGACAAACTCTCCAAGCCTTCTCACTCTTCTTCCTGAGATGTCTTCAAACTTCTCCAGGATTCCTCTGGCTCTTGTATCTTCCCTCAAGACACCAGACAACTCAGTAGTCTTATATAAAAGATCTACTTTATTCTACTATATACATAAATACTATATGCCCTACAAATCACAATCTCTACACTTCACAATATCTCCAAACCTACTCCACAATGTACATTAGCAAACATTGCAATTTATAGCCATTGTTAGACACCACCCACCAGTCAGTTTCCACCCAGTGGGTGTGTACATACACCTTGATTGGTCCACATAGATCATCCCATACCTAAGACCAACCCAAGTGTTTCATCACTTTACCTTGACCACTTAATGAGTCTCAGGTGTTTGCAATCTATCACAGGTGTTCTCAATATACCTTCTATAACTTTGTCCTTGGCTCTCAAGGCTTCTTAATTATATTATCTTTTTCACCTGTGTAGCTTCATGATTGTTCCTGCTTAGTCACTGTGACTATCACATACATATTTTATTTCTATTACTGTATGTCCCATGTCGCTTTTTCCTTAACACGATGTATGGTAATGCTATGAATGAGACACTGCCAAGGCTCTCTGTCCTCAATGGACCTGCTCAGTTCCTGCAAACTTAGGGCCAAGTCTTCTTTGTGAGTCTTTCCACATGGCATGTGGTCTTTCTTTCTTTCTACTGACTTCTGTCTTTCCAAGCATTATTGTCTTTTCTAGTGAATCATGTCTTCTCATGATGTGGCCAAAGTACAAGAGCCTCAATTAGCTGTCCACTCTCACATTATACTTCTGAATTTTCCAGGTCCAGGCAACTGCAAGTTTAGTTACTGACAATAAATTTGTAACAGTTGACCAGTGTATATGTATGGAGATGTGAAATATCAATGTTTATTTTCATTAACAATTTCCAGAAGCATTATTTTTTTTGGGGGGGGGGGTCAACCAGCTATCTGCATGTGTATTTGCATTTGAATGTAACACCTGGACGTGTATTTTTCATTTGAATGTAACAGTCTTGTATACTTGTGCAGACTATGTGCATAAGTAAACAATCAGATCCCACAAAACAACATTTCTAGAAATAATTGCATTACATTAAAATGTGGTCCCATTTCAAGCTTGCCCTGGGGTAGCACTTGGAGGCTGTGTGGATGTCATGAAAATCTTGGCTCTTGTAATTCTTGTAAAACCAACAAGGGCCATGATTTTCCATCATGCTTGGCCAATAATTTTCCTACATGGTTCAGTTTGAACATGGAGGCAGCTCAACACACCTGCCATTGGGCATATCCCCTTCAATCTGGTCATTTCTCTGTTGGAGTTAGGCTTTGGTCTGGGAAGATTTTTTTAAAATGTTCTTCAAATTGGCCCTTTAGGTGTATATATATAGGCATATGGAGAATAATCATCATGGCTGAGTTGAGCAGGTAGAAAGAAAGAAATTGGGGCTCTCAAGAAATAAATGTAGCCATCAGGGCAACTGTGGTCCTCAAAGCACAGATACTAATTAGAGGCACACTGGACTGTGTAACAGATAGAGATTTCAAAATGCACACACTTCTGGAAGGAATCTGGTCATGTCCTTAGCCTTTGTTAAACTTAAATCTCCATTACAAAGAAAATGGAAATTGAAAGCCTAATTGAAAGCCACTTACAGAAATGTTAGAGCCAGTTGTAAAGCATCCCATGAGGACACCCAGACCAGCTCCCCATGCACATGCCTACTCATGAGCTGTAAGGTCTGGCTAGAACTGGATTGGACATGGGAATGGGAATACTTTCAAGAGTATCCTAGGGCTAGAGACAAAAATGGATAAAGTTACACCCTTTTATCCCTTTGCCATCTCCTTCTTTGTCTTTTTTTAAGGCACTTCTTTTGCTCTCAGTGTCTTTTCTGCTATCCCTTTCCCTCTCTCTAGCTGACAGCTCTTCCTTTTCCTCCCTGCCAGAGGGAAGATAAAGTACTGTGCAATCCTAAATCAAAGATGCCCCCCCCCCATACTGAGTTAAGATTAAGCACAAACCTCTTCTCTTGGCTAATCTCAGAAATCTGTCAACAGGGCAACTTGCTGGTGGAATTGCTCTATTGGCTAGTCCTGCTGGCTTCTGGCTGTTGTGTGCCTTCAAGATGACTTCAATTTACAGTGATGCTTTCATAGGGTTTTTGGCAAGCTTTATTCAGAGGTTTGCCAATGCCTTCCTCTGAATATAGCAGACAGCACCTGGTATTTCCTGGCAGTTTTTCTTCCAAATACTAACTAGGCCTTACCTGCTTAGCTTTCCAGATGAAAAAGGATCTGGCCTTCAAGATATTTATGCAAAAACAGATGACTGGATAACCCATAAAAGGGCAGAGGAATTATGATGTAACAGAGGATCAGATTTATGCCAAATTCAATCCTCCCCTAACCCAGGGACATAACCAGGGTGCTGGCATAAACTTAGGCTAGGGTGAGAGTTGCTGTGATTGTTGTTTTCATTCAAGTCATTTCCATCTTAGGGCAACCCTAAGGTATACCCATCATGTGGGTTTTTTTGACCAGATTTATTAATAGCAGGTTTGTCATTGCCTTTTTCTGAGGCTGAGAGTATATAACTTACTCAAGGTCATGCAGTGGTTTTCCATGGCTGAGTGGGGATTTTGAACCCTAGTCTCCTGGAGTCCTAGCCCGATATTCAAACCATCATATCTTGCTGGCTCACCTTGGATGAGGTTGGGCTTGGATTCAGCATAGCTTCAGCTGGTCTAGCATCAGCTCAATTAACCCTTTGCCATCTTGGCTAGTAAGGCTTACACTCTTACTCTTGCCAGAGATCTCAACCAATACCTTGCAGAAGGTTTTTGAAATAAGGCGGAAGGCCAATGGCATTAGGCTGCAGGCTATTAGTTGCCTTCCTCTGATCTGTAAGATATTTTCAGAGTCAACTTCAGGTGCCAGATATACCTTCCTGTTTTTTATTGGGAAATTGCTAATATATTCATTGGGGAAATTACTAATATATTAAATCTAATATCCCATTTGTTTCTTCCAGGGAACTCAGAGGGAATTCTGCATGTTCTCAGGCTGTTCCCATCCACAAAGTGTATCCACCTAATCTTGCTTAGATGCAGCTGGAAGAGCTGTATCATATGCTTTCACATGCTTCTCTGGTTCTTATTGCCATACTTGCCCATATTTTCTTTCGACAAGAAAATACATTGTAATAAGATGTGCCATTGGCAATGTGATTAAAACTTTGGAGCCTTTTTAAAGTATGCAAACTGTCAAGTGCTACTCTGTAAGCAGCTCTGCTGTTGACATTTTAGCATCTGGAATACATTCAAGGGGGAAAGGTCCCAAAGGGGATTTTCTTTTTCTTTCTTTTCCCCTCTGTAAATATAATTCATGATAAGATTAAAATAAAACAAGCTACACAGCAAGCTAAAATAAATACAGTACTTGTATGTCCAAGTGAATTTCACTTACTCACATTTGGCCAGTAATGAATGCTTGCTCTTTCTAGGTAAAGGCTTTTGAAATATATAAATAATGGTGCCTTATATAAAAATGTATGTGCTGCAGACAGTAGCTGGACATCTGCCTTGCCTACTAATAAGGCTAAAGACACTACTTTGAAGTACTGTTGCCAGGGAAGATGCTTTCGTGCAAAGATTTCAGGGTCTAAGAGAGAGCTCCTGGGGAGAGGGAGAGATGGAACAAAATGGAGGGGAGAGTGTGATGGGAACAAATGAGCAAGCAAAATAGTAAGTGAGGGTTCCAGCAGCTGCCTTGATGTGAAATTGTCACATGACCCATTTCAAGAAAATTACTCTTCCACCAGAGAGTGAAATAGACTCCCTCATTCAGGTCAACAAAGAGTGTGTAATGGTGTTTCGAATGACTTGTTGGTGTCTGGAAACCACCGTTATGAACTGACACAGAGAACTTGATTCCATTCCACTGATTCTTGGTAATTGTCACATTTTTCAGTTTCTGCTAATAATTCTGAAATAGTGCCTAGAAGGAAGAGACCAGGGTGGTCAGGGGTGGCAGTGGGAGAGAAAGGCTGTCAGCCCAACATGCAAAAAGCACCAGACTGTGAGAATCAAGCCAATTTAGTTCTCTCAAACTAGATAAGGTCACTTTAGGTCCATCACAGATCAGAGAGATTTGGGGAGAGGTGGAAAGGATCAGAAGTCACAAAATGGCTTCAGATGGGGCACTTCAGGATTGGAATCACAGGATGCTAGAAGGATCTTATAATTCTAATCATTCTCTGCATTGGTGACTCTTGAAGGCATGCCAGCAACATGAACTGCATATAGACATACTGCTAGGTGTACACAAGCATTCAATTATGCCAAATGAAGTCAGCCTTGATATTTCTTTTTTCATACCCTCCAAGATTTCACAAATGAAAACCAAGGTCACATATTGCCAAGGAACACGACATAGTGTGGTCAAGATGGCAGAAGTTATTAATGAGGAAGAAGACACAAGCTAGGAGAGGCTGCAGCAGTTTGCTTTTGACTGAGCCAACTGGGAAGAATGAGATTCCACGTACTTCTGTCCTGTCTTCTTCCCCTCTGATGAATTAATCGAGAGCAAACTACCTTTGCATTTTAAACTCTGTTTGCAGCATTGGAAGTATACTAATGGCAAAGAGGGAATGTAGGAGGGAAAGAGAGAAACTGGGACATTTTAAAAGCAATTGAAAAAGGAGGACAACAGAAGATTAATTCACACTGTCCTGACAAATTGGGTGTATGCTTTTTGGTAAGACCAAAAGGAAGCAATGTCAAACCAGTGGTGAAATTCAGTTGTTTTATATGTGTTGCAGGACTCCTGACCCTATCCCGCAGCTTCTCTACAGTGCATTACTTTGTTTCAAACTACGGTTAGCCTCATGCCCATCATCCAAATGGGTCCCTGGGAATCTGTCTCAGAATCCTGCCCTGATGGCCCCCTATTTCAAACCTAAGCTGAGGAGGAGTGAGACCAGAGCTCAAAAAAGTACTTTGTGAAACCAAACTCCCAAGATTCCCTAAACCTCATCAGTAGCTTTATCATATATGTTAGTGTTGTTACATTCTTGCTTGTTTGCAAGCTTGTTATTTTGTTTACATCTTTGCTGTCAGGAGTGTATACAGACATCATGAAGTGACATATCTCATTAGAAAAGACTATAATGCTTGGTAAAGTGGATGGCAATAGAAAAAGAAGAAAACTATACAAGTGGATTGATTCAATCAAAGAAGCCAGGATCCAAAGTTTACACAACCTGAGCAGGGCAGATGATCTCATTCATAGGGCCATAATAAGTCAAAGCTGACCTGATGACAAATAATAACAAATGGATGTCTTGATGTCATAGCCATTACGCTACACTAGTGTTTCTAAATCTGTGTCTCACTGACACTGAAGTAACAAAATATTTCCCCAAAGTAGAGAAATCACATACCTTTAATTCACAAAGTTCATTTTCACCTTGCTCAAAAATGGCAGGTGGGATACCGGTCTGTAATTTTTCATATCCAGGGGGTCCAGGGAAGGTTTCTTCAGGAGCGGTCTAACGACCACTTCCTTTAAGCATGTTGGAATAAATCCTTCCCTGAGAGATGCATTGATGACCCCTTTAAGAAAGGCCATCAAGGCATCGTCCCCCTGGACAACCAGCCATGATGGGCAGGGATCGAGGCCACACATCGTCTTCTTCATTTTTCCAAGGATCTTGTCCACATCATCGGTACTCACTGGTATAAAGCAAGTTTAATCTCTAAAACGGGTTTACTGGACACCTCATCAGTCGATTCTGCTATAATCCTGGTGTCTAAATCAGCTCCTATCTGAGAGATTTTATCTGCAAAATAGTTGTTAAAAGTGTCACAGCAAGCTGTTTTTGGATTAAGTAAAGGGTTCTGCACAGGTGGAAACTGTGTCAGTTCCCTCACCACCCTAAACAGCTCTGCTGGATGGGATTCTGCAGATGCAATATGTGCAGAAAAAGATTTCTGTGCTGCACGTATTGCCTCTCAATAGGAATGAAGAAACTTCCTATGATGAGTCTTGTCGGATAGGAGTCGAGTTTTCTGCCAAGTGCACTCTAGTTGTTGTCCAATCCACTTCATCTTCCTAAGTTCTTCTGTGAACCAAGGTTGATGATTTAGGGTGGGTTGGAAAGGACACTTGGTAGCAATCGTGTCGATAGCCCTAATAAGATTGTTGTTCTAGGTTTCGACTAGGGCTTCGACAGGATCACCGGCATTACCAACCAAGGAATACTCTAAGGCTTTCTGGAGTCCCTTTGGCTCTATTAGCCTCCAAGGGCGGACCATTCTAATAGGTCCTCCACCCCTGGTAGGGTAGACGGTGGCTCTTAGTTCAGCCTTGACCAGGAAATGATCCATCCATGACAGTGCAGTGGTACTTATTATCTCTGCCCATATACTAAAGACCACATCGAGGGTATGCTCTGCAAACAATTGGGATAGGCCCATGCCTGTCATGGCATCCATGAACTGCCAAGCCGCACCTGTTAAACTGGTCTCGAGAGGGATGTTGAAATCACCCAGAACTAAAAGTCTGGGCAACTCCAGCAGCAGTTCCGAGACCAGCTGTGTCAGCTCGGATAGGGAGTCTGTTAAGCAATGGGGTGGACGGTATACTAACAGAATCCCTATACTATCCCTGGTCTTCGGGCTTAGATACATACACTGGAAGTGGTCTATTTTCTGGATAGGTATCCTGGTCAAGGTAAGATTATCTCTATGAACCAGAGCCATTACACCACCTCATCCACTTTCCTGTACCTGCTCACTGACAGAGTACCTGACTGGGAGAGCCTGGTTCCAAGTGATGGCGCTATCTTCTCCAGCCAGGTCTCTGTGAAACAAGCCAGGTCAGTTTCTTCATTCACGAAGAGATTGTGGATTATATGGGTTTTGCTTTTTATGGACCTGGCATTGCAGAGAAACAAAGTAAGGTTATGTGGCAAGGTTCATAAGCTCCCCAACTTACTTTGGGTAATAAAGTGGACTGAAGGTGGGATCACTTTCAGCCATCGAGCCCACCTTCTTTTCTAACAAAATTCCATGTTGTTATCACCATATCTTCCTCTGCCCTGCACAACCTCAATCACCGCTCCCCATATTTCCTCTACTGGCCCTCCCCTGTTACCTTCCACCTGAGTAGTTGCTTATTAGTCTCAGAATGCATACACAAAACATTCTCAAAGGCCACAGCCAGTCTGCAACCCTCAAGAACTGGCTTCACTCTCTTGGATGAAGCTCTCGCCCCCGCTGTTGCTGGTGCGCAGTCTCTGATGGAAGAAGAGGGCAGGCTATGTAATAATAATAATAATAATAATAATAATAATAATAATTTTTATTTGTCTACCGCCCTATGGCGAACCAATCAGGGCGGTGAACAACAATAAAATACATACAGTCTAAAACAATATAGTTCCCTCC
Organism: Phrynosoma blainvillii; assembly: GCA_026167975.1. Classification (NCBI taxonomy): domain Eukaryota; kingdom Metazoa; phylum Chordata; class Lepidosauria; order Squamata; family Phrynosomatidae; genus Phrynosoma; species Phrynosoma blainvillii. The sequence continues at coordinate 253,860,535 of JANUYF010000002.1, read as the reverse complement.
TCCCCCCTTAAAAAAACTATTAAATAAGACTCAATTAAAAACAATTACATTTAAACAATGACAATATAAAAATTATAAATAAATACAAACCAACATCCCCTGCCGAAGGGAGTTATAGAGTATTCATTAAGGGAGATCTCAAGATCTCAAGGTCTCGAGGTCTCGAGGCCAGGTAATTTAATCTGGAAAGGCCTGCTGGAAGAGATCCGTCTTGACAGCCCTTTTGAAGCTGTCCAGAGATGTTAATTGATGGATCTCATCTGGCAGGCCGTTCCAGAGCCTGGGAGCGACAACAGAAAAGGCCCTCTGGGAGGTCCCCGCAAGCCTAGATTTTTGAGGCTGCAGCAAGTTCCTCCCAGAGGATCGGAGAGCGTGGGGAGGATTGTATAGGAGAAGGCGGTCCCTGATATAGCTTGGACCCAAGCCATTTAGGGCTTTAAAGGTGATAACCAACACCTTGTACTGGGCCAGGAAACCAAAAGGCAGCCAGTGGAGGGACCTCAAAACTGGAGTGATGTGATCCCTCCTAGATGTTCCCGATGAAAGTCTGGCTGCCATATTTTGAACCAACTGTAGTTTCCGAACTAAGCATAAGGGTAGCTCCATGTAGAGTGCATTACAGTAGTCTAGGCATGAGGTTACCAGTGCGTGCACCACAGTTTCGAGATCCCTTACTTCCAGAAAAGGGCACAGCTGGTGCATCAGCCGAAGCTGATAACAGGCGCTCCTGACCATCGCATTTACCTGATTCGTCATCAGGAGCGACGAGTCAATGAGCACCCCCAAGCTGCGAATACAGTCACTGGAGGAGAGTGTGACCCCATCCAGGACTGGAGGTTGCAACCCAATTCCTGGTTTTGGGGCCACTACCGTGAGCACCTCCGTCTTGTCTGGATTCAACTTCAATCTGTTTTTCCTCATCCGGCCCATTACCACCTGAAGACATTCATTGAGAGAAGAGATGCCGTTGGAATTCAAGGGCGATGAACGAGACACGAAGAAATAGATTTGAGTGTCATCAGCGTGCTGATAACACCCAGCACCATAACTCTGTATTATCTCACCCAGTGGCTTCATGTAGATGTTAAATAATGTCGGGGACAAAATAGCTCCCTGAGGGAACCCACAAGTGAGTTCCCTCTTACTGGAGCTACTGTCCCTGAGCAGCACCCTCTGGGACCTACCTGAGAGGAAGGACTGGAACCACTGCAATGCAGTGCCCCCGATACCTAATCCCCTCAGGCGGTCCAAGAGGATGTCGTGATCTATTGTATCGAAAGCCGCTGAGAGGTCTAAGAGCACCAACAGGGTCACACTACCCCTGTCGATGCTCAGACGCAGATCGTCGGTCAAGGCAACCATGGCAGTCTCAACCCCAAAGCCTGTCCTAAAGCCGGTTTGAAATGGGTCTAGATAATCGGTTTCATCCAAGACAGCTTGGAGCTGAAAAGCAACCGCCCTCTCGATCACCTTGCTCAAAAATGGCAGCAATGACACAGGCCTGTAATTATTCATATCCAGGGGGTCCAGGGAAGGGTTTTTTCAGAAGCGGCCTAACAGCCGCCTCCTTTAAACAAGGTGGAACATGTCCTTCCCTAAAGGATGCATTGATGATATCCGTGAGGAATCTCACCAATGCATCCCCCCCCTGGAAGGCCAGCCATGATGGGCAAGGGTCAAGAGGGCAAGTCGTCTTCCTCACCTTACCAAGCAGCTTGTCCACGTCCTCGGTACTCACAGATTGGAGCTGATCCAGTAAAACCACATTGGCGGAGTCGCTGGACACCTCAACTGACGACTCTGTTGCAATGGTGGCGTCTAAGTCGGCTCTTATCTGAGAGATTTTATCTGCAAAGAAGTTGTTAAACGCGTTACAGCAGGCCGTTGTTGGGTTAAGCAAGGGATTTGGTGCAGGGGGCACCTGCGTCATCTCCCTTACCACCCTAAACAGCTCTGCCGGACGGGACTCTGCAGACGCAATACGTGCAGAGGAGAAGGCTCTCCTCGTTGCACGTATTGCCTCCCGATAGGAGCTAAGAAAATTCCTATGACAAGTTCTGTCAGATAAGAGTAGAGTCTTCTGCCACCTGCGCTCTAGTCATTGTCCAGCTCGCATCATTCTCCTAAGCTCAGGTGTCATGGACAGCCATGAGGAGGACTTGGAGGATGAGGAGGAGGATGGGTCTCCTCCAGAGAAGGAAGAGATACAGGCTCCACCTGGCTCTCATTCTGCTCTGCCTGAGCCAAGCCCGGTTCTCCCAGCCCCAGAGCAGCCAGGTCCTAGTGCTCCTTCCTTGGAGGCTCAGCTGCCTAGTGGGGAGTGTCAGGAAGATACAGAGAGCCAGTACCTTCCTTTAGGCAGAGGAGAGCTGAGAGTGCTGGCAGTCGCAGGTCCAGGAGACTGGCTGAAAAGCAGCTGCTTAACAAGCCTCAGCTGGCACTGAGGTAGGATTTGACTATTTAAGGAGTTGCAAGAGGCTTCCTCAGTGCCAAGACTTATTGTAGTTTTCTTGGGAGACTACAGGCAGTGTGGCTCCTGGTTTTCTGCTGTGTGCCTCTCGCTCTTGCCTTGTGGAACTCTGTTACCTTGACCCTGGACCGGACTGGACTTTTGCTGATTGCTGCCTGCCCCCACCTTAGACTGTTTGACGCTGATTTCTAGACTTTGCTTTGCTGGTGTTTCGTCTACGGAAGGTTTGTGACTGGCCTTGCTGTTTGCAGCTCACCCTTTCCATCCCTAGCAGCTGTGGGAACTGAGGCTGGCTGTAGTCCAGGACATCAGGTGTGAACCAAGGCCTATGGTTTGAAGCGGGTTGGCAAGGACGCTTGGGAGCGATCGTGTCGATAGCCCTGGTAAGATCGATGTTCCAAGTATTAACCAGAGCATCGACAGGATCACCGGCATTTCCAACCAATGAACCCTCCAAGGCTTTCCGGAATCCAATAGGCTCCATTAGCCTTCGAGGGCGGACCATTCTAATACGTCCACCACCCCTGGCGGGGCAGATATTGGCTCTCAGTTCCGTCTTGACCAGGAAATGATCCGTCCATGACAATGCGGAGGTACTTACCACCTCCGCCCACGGATATTCCTGTTCCGTACTAAAGACCGCATTGAGTGTATGACCTGCACAATGTGTGGGCCCGTTGACCAATTGGGATAGGCCCATGTTTGTCATGGTATCCATGAACTCCCAAGCCGCACCTGTTAAACTGGTCTCGAGCGGAATGTTGAAGTCCCCCAGAACTAAAAGTCTGGGAGATTCCAACAAAAGCTCTGAGACCAGCTGTGCCAGCTTGGTCAGGGAGTCTGCTAGACAACGGGGTGGTCGGTAGACTAGCAGAATCCCTAAACTATCCCTGGTCTTCAGGCTGAGATACATACACTCAAAGTGGATCGTGTTCCGGATAGGTATCCTGGTCAAGATCAGTGTGTTCTTATGGACTAGAGCCACTCCGCCCCCCCCCCCCCGCCCACTTCCCCTCACCTGCTCACTAACAGAGTACCAGGCTGGGAGGCTCTGCGCCCAAATAGCAGCACTATCCTCCCCCAGCCAGGTCTCCGTAAAGCAAGCCAGGTCGGCATCCTCATCCAAAAGAAGATCTTGGATGATACAGGTTTTATTTTTGACCGACCTGGCATTGCAAAGGAGCAGAGTGAGGTTCTGTGGTATGGTTGGTCTGCTCTCTAAGCCATTCAGAGCAACAGAGGGAACTGAAGATGGGATAGCTTTCAAGCAGCGATCCCGTCTTCTTCTGTAACATTGATTCCCACTGTTCCAGCCATACCTCCCTTTCCCCAGCACAACTCCAATAGCCGCTCCCGTTTCATTCACAGCCTCCGATGGGATGGTACCATTTACAACCATCTCCACCTGGGGCAAAGCTCTAGCCCCTGCTGCCACTGGCATGCAATCTCCGATGGAAGGGGAGGGCGGGCAGAGCAGCCTCTGCCCCAGTTCTAATCTTAGTGCACTGCCGGTGGAGATGAAGGTGGTGGTGGAGGTGGGCAGAGCAGCCTCCACCCCAGTTCTTCTCCTGCTGCACTGCCGGTGGAGGTGAAGGTGGGGGTGGGGGTGGGCAGAGCACTTTCCACCCCAGTTCTTCTCAGTTCTTCTCCCGGTGCACTGCCGCCCCAGTTCTTCCCCCAGCGTGCTGCTGGTAAAGATGAAGGTGGGGGTGGGGGCAGGCAGAGCAGCCTCCGCCCCAGTTCTTCTCCTGATGCACTGCCGGTGGAGATGAAGGTGTTGGCGGGGGTGGGCAGAGCAGCCTCCACCCCGGTTCTTCTCCTGGTGTGTTGCCAGTGGAGATGAAGGTGGCGGTGGGGGCAGGCAGAGCAGCTTCCACTCCAGTTCTTCTGGTGTGCTGCAGTATTTGTATGCCTCACAAGAACCAAAGAACAAATATTCTTGAAGAATACTGATGAGTGGTCTAAAGCACAAGGAGGTGGGTGTCTTTTCCTTGCATTTTCTTAGATGGCATCTCAGCTCTGAAGTAACATAATGAATTTCAGTCCAAAGGAAGCAAATGCCAGTGTTGTTGTAGCTAAAGCTGCTTGTGGACTGGTTGGTTTAGGATGCCTTCCTTAGTGTTAGCAGGTTTTATATGCCTATACTTACTAACTGCTTGTTTGTCTGTTACATTATGAAAATGAGATGGTGAAGGAAGCTGACAGGAAGAGAAACAGCTTGTTCAAAATGTGCTACTGCAGGAGAACTCTAGTGGCACAGTGGAACACCAAAATGGCAAGTAAATCAGTCCTCGAGCAAATAAAGCCTGAACTATCCCTAAAAGCCAAAATGGTTCAATGGAGTCTCCTTCCTGTTGAAGGATGCAGCCCAGTAAGAGGGACAACAATACAAGAAGTGAACAACTGATGCCACAGATAGTGCCATCAGGAAATATTTCGTTTCTTTGACCGTGGTCTGCACTTTCATGAAGAAAGACTTCTGGTAAGAGACAAGTTGCATCTCACAGCAAATGTATTTGCTAGGAGTTTTGTAAATCTGATTAGGAGGGCTTTAAATTGAATTACATGGGAAATAGAGTTGATATATTCCAGTCCTTTATATCTGGGCATCTAATTTGCATATTATGTAAAATAAATTCAAAGTGCCTCTTAACGGCTTTTATTTTTATTTTTATTAAATCTTAATTTTTAATAAAAAACAATTACATTCACACTTTCATACCACCACCTTTCAACCTATGCAGTATACAGTAAACAGTAGACAAAATATAAACATACACACACCAACTTGTACTATCATATCACACGGCACTCCCTTCACTTACATGTTGTCAATCTCCCATTATACACACACACACACACACACACACACACACACACACTTTTTCCTTGTGTGATTACCTCGTCTCTCTACATGCATGTTTTATTACCATTTGGATTTTATTACTTTAAATTTACTTTTCTCTTTATTTTGTTTTTATTTTTCTTATTTTTTTTCCTTTCATTTAGTCATTCTCTTTCATGCTAAACTTCTTTTTGTTTTTCATTCTCATCACTACATTATTCCGTGATCTTTTCCTTCTCTACTTCCCTTTTCTAATATTTTACTATTAAATCCCAGTCTTCTTCTGTAATGTCATTTTCCTCTTTTATTTTTCTTGACAATCTATCAGCATGTCTCATATCCAGTAATTTTCTTAACCAGTCTTCTATTGTTGGGATTTGACTGGATTTCCACTTTTGTGTGTATAGTAACCTTGCTGTTGTTACCATATATAACACCAGTTTTGAGTATTTTCTTTCTATTCCTTTCTCCAACATATATGTTATATTCAGTATATAGAACTCCAGTTTCATCTGAAAACATGTACCTAATATTTATGTTATTGCTATATGAATCCTCTTGCAGTAATATTTAGCCTTTTTACAGTTCCACCACATGTGGTAGTATGATCTGTCTGTTTGTTTACACTTCTAACATATTGTATTTACCTTCTCATACATTCTAGATAACTTCATAAGTGTTAAGTGCTACATATACAACATTTTGTAATAGTTCTCTTTTAGATTTTGTGATAATGTAAATTTATTAGTTTTATACCATGATTTTTCCCATTCTTCTAGCTTGATATTGTACTGGAAAATTTGACTGCATTTGATCATTGTTTCTTTTATACTTTCTTGTTCTAATTCTCTTTTTAGTAAGATTTCATAGAATTTTGTGATTTTTTTCAAAACTTATTTTGTCTAGTTCATTTTTGTTTTTGTTTTTTTCTATTCCTTCTATTTTAAGATCCATTTTTAATCTCTCCTCTAACTGTATATGTGGAAACCATTTTATTTTTATTCCCCTTTTCTTTAATTCTTCTCTAGATTTTGTCCTAAAAATTGTTTTGCTATCTTCCTTTACTAATTGCTCATAGTTTATCCACTGGTGTCCTTGTTTATCCACTGTTCTTTATATCTACCAAAGTGAGCCTCTTGTGGAGAAGTCCAGAATGGCAATTTGTTATAAAACTTCCTTCTACACTGTAATCATATTTTCAACAATTCTCTCCTAACGTACTGATTACTGAACTCCTTATTTTCTTTAACTTTCCTTAAACCTTTTTATTCTTAAGAATTTGAAGAAAAAAATATAGAAAAAGGGAAATATACACAGTTTGAACAAATAGTTCAGAAAGGAAAAGGAATGGAGGAAAATGAAAATATGAAAGGCTTAACTAGCAAAATTTATAAAATATTAATGGATAATAAAAGGGAAAAACTAGATCAAATTATTTTAAAAGAAATATGGGAAGATGAATTGAAATGCAAAATCTCTGACAATGGAATAAGATTTGGGAACAAAGACATTTGAAAAATTTATCGGTGCGAATTAAGGAAAATTATTATAAATTGATTTGGAAGTGGTATTTGACACCACTGAGATTACATAATATAAATAAAGAAAATTCAAAATATTGTTGGAGAGGTTGTCAGGAAGTAGGGTCATATCTACATATGTGGTGGCAATGTATATATGTATAAAAATTCTGGGAAATAGTAATAATAGAGATAGAAAAGGTTATGAATATAAAGATAGATAGAAAACCGAATATAGCATTGTTATCAATATATAATGATGTAGAATGGAAGGAGGAAAAAAACCTTGTAACAAATTTGTTTACTGCTGCGAGATTAATTATAGCAAGAAGTTGGAAAACAAAAATAAGTGTGAAATTGGAGGATTGGTATAAGGAAGTTTGGAAGATAGCAATTAATGATAAATTAACATGTAGATTGAAAGTGAAAAAATGATTATTGAAAAGAAATGATTTTGATGAAATATGGAAAAAATTTATTGAAAATGTATTAAGAATGGAAGATGGGAAATTGCCTCCACGGGAGGAGTTAAGATTTTGGATGGAGTATAAAGATGGAAATGGCTCCGGGGGTGGGGTGCATGGAGGGGATATTTAGGGGGTTTTGTTTTTTTAAAAAAAATTGCTAAGATGTAAAAGTATATAAAAATGTATGGGAAGTTGATTAATATAAATAAAAAAATTTTTAAAAAATTCTTTAACTTTCCCATATAGCAAATAGGCATGCTATCCATACCTTATGTTATGACCTTCCAATCCTAATACTCTTTCATCTTCTGAGGCTGTCCAGTCCATCAACCAAACCATTCTGCAGGCATAATAATACATTTTTCAATCTGGTAATCCCAGATTTCCCCTGTCATTAGCACCTGTTAAAATTTTCAATTTTATCCTGGGCTTTTTGCCTGCCCAAATAAATAGCCAGTTCTTTCTTCCATTCCACGAAACATTTTTCATTTATAATAATTGACAGACTTTGAAACACATAAATCTAGATAAGATATTCATTTTTATAACTGAAATTCTTCCAATCATTGTCAGCTGTCAAATTCTTCATCTCTTTTCATTCTTTCTTATGATTATTCTCAAATAAATCTCCATTTCTTTTAGTAATCCATATGTCTAAGTATTTTACTTTATTTTGAATCTTAAATCTGGATATCTCATTTAGTTCTTTCTCTTCTTTTTTGCTATATTTTTTTACTTTCACTAATGTTTTATCTCTATTAATTTTAAATCTGACCACCTTTCCAAATTCTTCTAGTGTTTTAATTAGTTCTTCAATCGTGCTTAATGGGTCCTCTAGAAATACCACTATATCATCGGCATATGCTTTTAATTTATAACTTTGATATTTTTTTTTAAAAAAATCACTCCTTGTATTTTTTTTTCTTTTTCCCTTATATTTTGATTCAGAACTTCAAATATCATTATAATATCATTATAATATCATTTATAATATCATTATACTCCAGGCTTCTTCCAATACACAGTTGCTCATCATATCAAATACTATCTTTGGTAATTTCCCTTGATGCTTTTTCCCTCCGGTTTTTCTGTTATGGGACAATATATCAACCATGGGATCTATCACCCCATTCCAATCCCCCAGTTTTATGATATTATTTATCTTTTGTTCCAGTATTTTATCTTGAATCTTCCTTAAAAAATTCTCTTTGTTTTCAAAAGGTGCATATATTCCAATAAACAGTAAATGTAAATCTCTGATTTTTACCTCTACACCCACATATAGCCCATTCTCATCTGAGAATAGTTCTTTACTTTTTACTTTTTTATTCACATATGCTGCTACTCCTTTTTTTTCTTTTATCTGTAGCTGACACATATAGCAAACCAAGCTTAGGGCTTTTCAAATATTTTATATCCTTTTTATTTATATGGGTCTCTTGCAAACATATTATCTTTGTGTTTTGTTTTCCCATAAAATGAAAGGTGTTTCTTTTTTCACTCTGAGTTTAATCCTTTAACATTCCAGGTTATTATTTTGGTTACCATTTCTTACAGTTATTCCACTAAGAAAGAACGAACAATCAGCATACAAAAAAACCCAGTTTACCTCTTCCAAATTGGAGCCTAATTTGGACTGAAGCTGGGTCTTATTGTGTGGCTTTTCCAGCTTAATTCAGCTTCTGAGTACATCCCTGTTCCAATGCAGGTCCAAAAGCACACTCTGGTGGCCATTTTTAAAAGTCAGAAATTTTCAAGCCACATTGGAAACTACAATCCAAGGATATTAAAAAAACAAAAACAAAAACTGGCAAATGTAATCTCAGAGCCACTGGCAATAATCTTTGAGAACTCCTGAAGAAGAGAAGTCCCAGGAGACTGGAGGAGGGCAAACATTGTCCCCATCTTCAAAAAGGGGAAAAAAGAGGATCCCAACAACTATCGCCCAGTTAGTCTGACATCAATACCAGGAAAGATTCTAGAACAGTTCATTAAACAGTCTGTGAACATTTAGAAGGGAATGCCATAATCTTTAAAAATCAACATGGGTTTCTCAAAAACAAGTCGTGCCAGACTAATCTGATCTCTTTTTTTTATAAAATTACCAGCTTGCTAGATGAAGGGAATGTGGTAGACATAGCATATCTTGATTTCAGTAAGGTTTTTGACAAGGTCCCCCAAGATATTCTTGCAAACACGATAGTAAAATGTGGGCTAGACAATACAACTGTTAGGTGGATTAGTAACTGGTTGACTGACCGAACCCAAATGGTGCTCAGCAATGGCTCCTCTTCATCCTGGAGAGCAGTGACTAGTGGGGTGCCACAGGGTTCTGTCCTGAGCCCAGTGCTATTCACCATCTTTATCAATGATTTGGATGAAGGAAAAGGGGTATGCTTCTCAAGTTTGCAGATGATACCAAATTAGGAGGAGTAGCTAATACCCCAGAGGACAGGATGAAAATTCAAAATGATCTTAATAGATTAGGAAGCTGGGCCAAAGCTAACAAAATGAATTTCAACACTGAGAAATGTAAGGTACTGCACTTTGGGTAAAAAAGAAAAAAGAAAAAAAGAAATGCATAGATATAAGATGGGGGACACCTGGCTTAACGAGACCATGTATGAAATGGATCTAGGAGTCCTGGTGGACCACAAATTGAACATGAGTCAACAGTGTGATGCCGCAGCTAAAAAGGCCAATGCAATTTTAGGCTGCATTAGTAGAAGTATAGTATCTAGATCAAGGGAAGTAATAGTGCCACTGTATTCTGCTTCAGTCAGGCCCCACCTGGAATACTGTGTTTAATTCTGGGCACCACAATTCAAAAAGGATGTTGAAAAACTGGAGCATGTCCAGAGGAGGGAGACTAAAATGGTGAAGGGTCTGGAAACCATGCCCTATGAGGAAAGACTTAAGGAACTGGGTATGTTTAGCCTAGAGGTTAAGACGGGATATGATAACCCTGTTTAAATATTTGAAGGGATGTCATATTGAGGAGGGTGCTAGCTTGTTTTCTGCTGCCCCAGAGAACAGAATCCGGAACAATGGATGCAAGCTGCAGGAAAAGAGATTCCACCTCAATATTAGGAGGAACTGTGAAGGCAAGAAACTCTTCTAGAACATGGCCACACAGCCCGAAAAACCCACAAAAACTTAGGAAGAACTTCCTGACAGTGAGAGCTGTTTGACAGTGGAACACACTCCCTCGGAGTGTGGTGGAGTCTCCTTCTTTGGAGGTCTTTAAATAGAGAGGCTGGATGGCCATCTGTTGGGGCTGCTTTGATTGAGACTTCCTGCATGGCAGGGAGGTTGGACTGGATGGCCCTTGTGGTCTCTTCCAATTCTATGATTCAACAAGGAAGCCATGGTCCTGCATTTTCAAAATCAGAGCAGAGCTGTTGATAACAGGTGTCTAGGAGGTCCCATGTTCATGGGGTTGGCATAAGTTGAAGGACTTGACTGCAATTTACATCAACAAGAAATCTTATTTTATAAGAAGTTGGAAACAACACACATTTTGTTTTACATGCATGAGAAGGTTGTAGAAATATGGTGCCCATGGGAGGGAATAAAAGCGGCTGGATGGGCACTGAAAGAAGTAAGCCTGGCTCACTAGAGAGTATTTTTGTGCCTGATATGGCACAGTGCTGTGGTCCAGCTTTTTTCTTTTTCACTCTGGAAAAAGGATGCTGTGCAGATAGGTTCCTCAGAGAAAGTCAGCACATGTTGAGAACTTGCTGGCACTTAGCTGTGTGTTAGGAGGTTTAGAATGAAAGTGTCTCTGAATGCTGCCGATCTCCAAACACATACAGATTGAGTTGTTTTGTTCTGCATATCAGACGAGAACAGCAACACCACTTTAAAGTGCTTAATACTCTCTCCCCTCCTAGTTTTTCACAGGGTGTTTCCATTTGCTTTAATTAAGTTGTCTCTGGGTACCCAGGCTTACTTTCCAAATGGGAACCCTGTGCCAATGGATTTGGTGCCAGCAAAGTAATATATAAGCTTGTTTCTTACTGGTGGAACCTTTCTTTTCAAATTTTCATTTCTCTATAGAAATTCATCAGACTGTCATCCTGTTGGCCCTTATAACAATGATTAAAGGGTCAAAAAAGATTCACCTTTAGAGCTCCATCACCACCTCTATGGACTTAAAAAAAACCCACCAACTTTAATGCACTAGTTGTTAGGTTTAAATGGGATATAGAGTCAATGTTAAAAATGTTGAAATGTAAAAGATGTGTGTCTGTATTTTTCCATGCTGTGAAAAGTTGTTTTTCTGAGAGCTAGATTCACAGTTTATCAGTCCCAGGTGTGATTTAGCCAAAACAGGAGGCTAACAGGACTCCATTCTATGGGAAAGAAGGTTTGTTTATATTATGGTTTATGTAAACACATTTTTGTTATGGGAAATGTAGTCACATGATTTGTTATTGTAATTAAGGGTTGGACTAGTACACGTCACGTAATATCACCCAATCAGCTTGTAAAGGTTACACCCAGAAAGGTGGAGTCTTGTGGGACTGAGGGCTGAGAATCAGAAAGCTACTCACTTGCTTTTTGGCTTTTGAACTATAATGAACTAATAAAACCATTTTTTTGGTAATGCTACTAACACATCTTGAATCATGTAGCAGATAGATTTTATTCCTGCTTAGCCAACTTTGGCTAAAGTAGAAATGTTATTATTATTATTTGTTTTTTGCTTTTGTTCTTTTACAATAAAGAAGCTTTGCTGAAAGTTCCAGGTTTGGATGTTTGGTTTTAAAGGACTGTTTTCAACACTCCTACAACATTATTTTAACATGTGGTACCAGAGGGATGGTTCTGATCCACGACACCTCTGCTGCAGAACCTGGAGTTTAAAAAGCAACTTTTTTCCTGTCCTGGCCAGCGGGGACCCGCGGAAGGCTAGGAGGAGGCAGCAGACGGGCTGGAATTCCAGGCTTGATTTATGGCAGCAGCTCTACAGCCGGGAGCCGCGGAGGCAGGAGCCTGGATTTTTCACGTCTGATTTATGGCATAAGCTCCACAGAGGACTGTAAGTAGAAAACCTCCCTTCTCTCAAGGCAATTAGTTTAAATGGACTGTTTCAAAGCTGTCTCAAAGCTGTAAAGCAGCAAATTAGCCGGAGGCTGTGAAAAGCTGCAGTTTAAAGAGGCAGAGTCCTGGAGGAAGGCACCCGGGAGGGGCCGTCAATTTTAAGACTTGTGCTGGACTATTTTAAAATTAATTAATGATGGAACAAGCCCGGTTTCCAAAGCTAAACACGGAAAATTATGTATCCTGGAATGTTTATGCGAGATCTCTTTTGATAAGGGAGGGTTTGTGGCAATCTGTGCAGGCTGGGTTGGGGGCTGCTCCGTCTGCAGCTGACCAAGACTGAAATTCTCGAGCTGTAGCCACCCTCCTACTCCTCTTATCTGAGGGACAATTAAATCTTGTAAAAGATTTTACTTCAGCAAAAGAAATATGGGACACTTTGGCTAGAATTCATCAGTCCTCTTCTGATCTAGCAAAGATGATTTGGGCAAAGCGATTGTTTTCATGTAAAATGGGAGACAAAGATTCTGCAGAGACTCATGTTCATAAAATGAGAGATTTGTTTGCCCAGGTTCAAGCAAGGGACATTGCCCTAGATGAAACCCTCAGAATTTACATTCTCCTGGGTTCCCTCAATGAATCATATGATAATATACTGTTAGGATTGCAAGCATTGCCTGCGGCTCAATTAACTATGGAATTGGTCTGTGAGAGAATTTTACAAGAAGCTGAAAGGAGGAGGTTTGAGGCAGAGCAACGAAAGCAGGGGTCTGCAACTACAAAGCCTCACAATGTCCCAGAGGGAACTCCGAAAGAGATGCAAACTGAAAAAGCTGCAATTTCAAAGGGAAAAATGTGCTTCTATTGTAAAAAATTTGGACATTTAAGAAAGGACTGCAGAAAATTAATTGCAGATACCAGAAGGGGGCAGCACCAACAACAGCAGCAGTCACAGCAGCAGCAGCAGCCACGTCCCCCTGGTGGACAAAAGAAACACAGTGCTAACCAGGGATTTGTTGCCACAATTCAAAGCCGAGATGGTGTGCCCCAAATTCAGCCACACACAGTATGGCTTTTGGACAGTGGAGCTTCCACCCACATGGCAAACAAAATTGAACTGTTCCAGAGTAGAAAACCAGCTAATGTTTTTTCTGTTGCTTTGGCAGATGGACAAGGGCCAAAAATTGAAGAAATGGGAACTGTTTGCATTCCAAGTTTTGGTACCAATTTTGATGATGTCTTGTATGTACCTACATGGCAAAATTGTTTAGTTAGTGTGTCAGCTTTGACCTCAGATGGGTACAAAGTGAATTTTGAGGGGGATGAATGTTTAATCTTTAAAGATGGTGAATTTTGTGCTAAAGCCATTAAGAAAGACAAGCTGTACCACATGATAGATAGAGAGTGTTGTGCAGTCGCACAAAGTAAGCCTTTGCATGAAAATTGCATTCATTATTTTCACAGAGTGATGGGTCATGCTGGTTTTCCAAATCTTTTGAAATTGAAGCAGGTTTGTCCTGAGTTTAAAATGTCACCATGCTCAAACCACTTGGAGTGTTCAGTTTGCAGCAGGATTAAGCTGAAGGCTTATCCTGTGGCAAAAAGAACAAAACTTAGAGCCCAGAGACCATTTCAATTTCTGCACTGTGATCTTGCTGGGCCAATTGACCCCCCCTCTCAGGGAGGGTGTAAATACTTCATGGTGATTGTGGATCACTTCACAAGGTTTTCTTATGTGATTCTTTTGAAAGAAAAGGGTGAAGCAGGGGAGAAGTTCAAAGAATGGGTGAACATGATAGAGAGACAGTTTAACTACAAAGTGGGAACTTTGGTCACAGATAGAGGAGGAGAATTCTTGGCTACTCATTTGACTAATTGGCTAAGAAAAATGGGAATTAGACATTTTACTACTAACCCATCTTGTGCGGCTGAAGATGGTCTGGCTGAGCGAAAAATAGCCATTCTGAAGCAAATAAAAGATTGTATGATGCTTGATGCCAATGCTCCAGAGCATCTTTGGGGGGAGGCTATTCTCACAGCTAATTACCTGACAAACCACACTTGGAATTCAGCTGTGCAGAATACTCCTTACCACATGCTTTTCAAGAGACCACCCAATTTGAAATATCTTAGAGTGTTTGGGCAGTATGCAAATGTGTACATACCTGCAGCTTTCAGAAAGAAAGGTCAGCCCAAATGGAGACGTTTGATGTTTGTGGGTTACACAGGAAACAGTTACAGGTTTTACCTGGGTGGAAATCAGATTCTTTTTTCCAGGAGCGCAAACTTTGAGAAACATTCTGGGTGGGAAAACATTCATTCAAACAAAGAGGTGTTTTTCAGACTAGGTCAGTTAGAAACACAGACACCACCACCTGCCAGAAATGGAGGGGCAGTGAAGCAAGAAACAGATTCTTCAGATGGTGAGGCTAGCACATCAGACAAGTTGTCACACACACGTCCACCTGCACCTAGAATGACAGAAACAAAGAGACACACAGACAGAGAAGCTTCAAGTACAGACACTGAGGATGATGAAGGAAGAACAAGGACCATAGTTTTGAGGAGGACTACTAGAGTTAGGAAACCTCCAGATCGTTTTAAAGTGCAGGAAGCTAAGGCTTGTGTAGTTATGGTAGAGGAGCCTGAAAGTTACAAGGAAGTACAGGAGTGTTGTGATGAAGAGAAGCAGAAATGGGAGTCTGCAATGGAACAGGAATTCAAGTCTTTGGTAGATAAAAAGGTGTTTGAAATTGTTGACAGGCCTACAAATCACAAGGTGATAGGTTGCAAATGGGTTTACAAAAGAAAGCTGATGCCGGATGGTAGTCAGAGATACAAGGCCAGATTGGTAGCTAAAGGATTTGCACAACAGAGGTTGGAGAATTATGACAAAACTTTTTCTCCAACAGCAAAGCCTGAGAGTTTGAGGTTGGTGTTGGCGTTAGCTGCAAGGAAAGGCCAGATAGTGCATCATTTTGATTTTGAGACTGCATACTTGAATGCAAGTCTTGATGAAACTGTTTTCATGGAACAACCTTTGGGTTTTCAACAGAATGGTGATAACAAGGTGTACAAGTTGAAGAAAGCATTGTATGGTTTGAAGCAGAGTGCCAGAAGCTGGAATCTTTGCATTCATGAAGAGTTGGTAAAGCTAGGTTACAGACGCAGTGTAGCTGATGCATGTGTTTACACAAAAGGAGATGTGGTCTTGGTGATTTATGTAGATGACTTGTGTGTAGCAGCAAATTCAAAGCAAGAAATTCAGGCAGTTAGGAAGGAATTGTCACAGAAATTTAGTGTCAAAGATCTTGGAGTTTTGAGGTCTTATCTAGGAATAGATGTTGAATGGTGTGAAGATGGGAGTTGTTTGTTGAGTCAACAGAGAAAAATTCAGAGTTTGATTGAAAAGTGTGGATTGCAGGATGCAAAAACAGTGAAAAGTCCAATGTCTGTTGGTTATGTGAATAGTGAAGGGACTAAGGAGTTTGAAAATTCAGAAATGTATAGGAGCTTTGTGGGAAGTTTGATGTTTATTGCTAATAACACGAGGCCTGACATTTGTTTTGCCGTGGGCATGCTTGGAAGAAAGGCAAATTGTCCTACAGTGGAAGATTGGACAGCAGTGAAGCATTTGTTGAGGTATTTGAAGGGTAACATAGACAGGAAATTAAAGTTGCAAAACAGTCGAGCTGGTCTTGAATGTTTTGTTGACAGTTCGTTTGCTTCTGAGCTACAGGATAGAAAGTCAGTGACAGGATTGTTGATTAAATTTGGAGAAAGTGCAATTGTTTGGAGAAGTAGAAAACAGAGATACGTAGCACAAAGTACAGGAGAAGCAGAATTCGGGGCCTTATCTGAGTTAGTTAATGAGATTGAATGGATTAGACAGTTGTTGAAAGATCTGAATGAAAAATGTGCTGATCCAGTGATGATAAATGAGGATTCTCAGACATGCATTGCTATGGCTGAAGCTGGGAATATGAAGTGCAGAACAAAGTACATTGGTGTGAGGTATCAGAATGTCAGAGAAATGGTACAGAAGGGAATTGTGAGTCTGCAATACATTGAGTCAATTCATAATCAAGCAGACATCTTGACAAAGGCATTGACCATTGATAGACATGAACAGATGTCACGTCTACTTGGCATGTCTTAAGTTTAGGCCTAGCCATTGAGCTAAGTTAGTTTTACAACAGGGTTAGTTTAGTGTACAACATACACACATCTTACATTTCAGGAGGGGATTGTTAGGTTTAAATGGGATATAGAGTCAATGTTAAAAATGTTGAAATGTAAAAGATGTGTGTCTGTATTTTTCCATGCTGTGAAAAGTTGTTTTTCTGAGAGCTAGATTCACAGTTTATCAGTCCCAGGTGTGATTTAGCCAAAACAGGAGGCTAACAGGACTCCGTTCTATGGGAAAGAAGGTTTGTTTATATTATGGTTTATGTAAACACATTTTTGTTATGGGAAATGTAGTCACATGATTTGTTATTGTAATTAAGGGTTGGACTAGTACACGTCACGTAATATCACCCAATCAGCTTGTAAAGGTTACACCCAGAAAGGTGGAGTCTTGTGGGACTGAGGGCTGAGAATCAGAAAGCTACTCACTTGCTTTTTGGCTTTTGAACTATAATGAACTAATAAAACCATTTTTTTGGTAATGCTACTAACACATCTTGAATCATGTAGCAGATAGATTTTATTCCTGCTTAGCCAACTTTGGCTAAAGTAGAAATGTTATTATTATTATTTGTTTTTTGCTTTTGTTCTTTTACAATAAAGAAGCTTTGCTGAAAGTTCCAGGTTTGGATGTTTGGTTTTAAAGGACTGTTTTCAACACTCCTACAACATTATTTTAAGACTAGTTTTGATTGGAAATACAACACTGGGGAAAAGAGAGCTTGCTCTTTTCCATGTACTTTGTTCCCCAACTTCATCATGCAGCTCCTGAGGCTGTATTAGCCCCAGTGAAGAAGAAGGATAAATGCAAGTACCTTAATCAAAGCTAAAAAGAAGATCTTGTGGTCCTTTAAGACAGATTTATTGTTGCATGAGCTGTTGTGGATTTCAGCCTCCTTTCTCAGGTGAATGGAGTAAAATATTAAAACCCCATATATTAAAGGTCCTGAAAGGCTTTGGGCAAGGGGTGTGGTGGGTTGTTCTGCTGGAACAGACTCACATGGCTTCCTTTTTGGAAAAGTTTTACCTAAACTGATGTTTTTACTCCATCCCCTGTAAGTGCATATGAGTGCAGAAAGTGATTTAGATGAGGAAAATAAATTTATGAAAAGAGTAAAATTGAAATGTGTCATCCTTCCCAGCAGCACTCTTAGTCCAAGCAAAATGTGAAGTGCCCATAATTTGTTATTTTAAAATTAAATCAGTGTTTTCAGATCCAAGCACAGACTTTTTATTTCACATCTGGTAAAACTGGTTAAAAGTTAAAAGGGCACTAAAACTGGTTAAAAGTAGGTTGAAATCATTTAGTGGAGTGCTTTATTTTTAACAACCCACTGTCCTTCTGTGTGACTTGACTGTACAGTCATCCCTTCATTCTCATGGACTTGAGGTCCACAGTTTTGAATATTCATGGAGGGGCGACCTCTGTTAAAATCAATGGGGCATGAGCCCGTGGAGATGCACCCATTCAAGTCTATGGGGCTTGAATATTGGTAAGTCTCCATTTTCACAGCAGAATGGATCCTGCACAAAAACAGAGGGCCAACTGTATTCCTAGTTTTCTTGTTATCTCGGGGGGGGGGGGGGTGAACAGTCAAAGGAGTAGACCTGCACTTTCTCTGCCCAGTTACCACTGGTAGATGGGAGAAACATCCTCATGACACAGGCTGCAGATATGTGTGGATGCAATCATCTACACACCAGGTAAAAACATATGAAGTAGGTTTATTTACAAATACTAAAAGTTTCATAACATCTCATAATAAGAGATGCATTCTTCAAACATGAAGAACAGAGGGCATGTCTACACAGACCATTTGTATCCATTTTCCACACAACCCAGTCCACATGTGGTAGGGCCAAAGGCCAAATTTGACTGTGGACTGTTGTGGGAAAGGCAGTTGTGCAGCAAACTTGGATCATGCTTCTCTTAAAGGATTTTTTAAAAAAAACTTGCTATACTTGCTCCAGATCTTCCCAGAAACAATGTGCTCAGCCATGTGGTTGGTGTTGGGTGCCTCATTTTCAACCTCAGAGGGAGCAACATGTGCTGCTACTGGTGGTGCCAGGCAACACAGTGGGATGCATGTGTAGGCAACCATCCACCATTGTTCCAGAGTGCCCAGGTAATGGGGGAATTGGAGCAGCTCCAGCCTATTCTGGCCAGTGTAGACCCACCCAGAGAGAGAACTGAAGATAAACAATGGAGGATGAGCAAACTCAAATATGATGTAGGAAGAGAGATTGGCAAACAGAAAATGACATGAATATAAAATATGTCTAAAGTCTTAGAGTGACCTGTAAACTAGAAATACTGAGTACAGTCAGACCTTTCTATTTATGTGCTTGCCATCCATGGATCAGAGCATCTGTGGATGGCCCTGCCCTATTGTCCCCAATGGTGGTGCATACATGTGCTGTGCTAATGCACCTGTGTGCATGGCATGGTGCCATTAAGAAGAACAAGACTTGACATCCCGTGTTGTTGTTTTTCATCTGCGGGGCTGGTGGTGTTGGGAACAGAAGCCCTGCGCATACAAAGGACCAATGTTATGTATGTTATGTTATGTATGTTAATATCTCTCACAATCTGGATGATCCTCTCTTCTCATACAAGCCTGCCCAAACTCTTAAGATCTCTAGGGGAATCACTTCTTTCAGTCCCACCACACAAGTAAATTCCACATCTGGTGGGAATACGGGAGAGGGTCTTCTCAGTGGCTGCTCCCAGGATCTGGAACTCCCTTCCCACAGAGGCTAGAATGGCACCTTCTTCGCTGTTCTTTTGTGGACAGTTGAAGAGCTTTTTAGCCTAGCAGGCTTTGGGGAATGGATTGTTTTACAAAGAAAGAGATTTCTTGAGTGTGGTGTAGTATTTTAAATTATTTGCTTTTAATTCAATGTTTTAAGTAACATTAATTCTATAAAAAATTTAACACTATTTTGACCATAACTTTTTAAATGTTTTTAGCTATATATATCCTTTTATCTTGTATATGGCTTTGGGTGCCAGCTTTGTGGAAAGGTGCGGTATAAATAAAGTATCTGCTCCATAAGACAAGACCAGGCCAGGAGATCTCTGGTCCTATCTTCATTGTAGAAATAACCCAGTTTGACACTGCTTTAACTGCCCTGGCTCCATGCTAGGGAATTTTGGCAACTGAAGTTTTATGAGACATTTAGCCTTGTATGTTAGAGAGCTCGGGTGCCACAATAAGCTACAATTCCCAGGATTCCCTAGTACCAAACCTGGGCAGTTAAAGCAGTCCCAAACTGGATAATTTCTGCAGTGTATTTTGGACCTCTGTAATGTTCTTGTGCCTAGTTATCCAGATTGACCAGAAGAAGAAAATAATCAAGCAATGTTTAGGGTGTTTCTAGACCAGTCATTCTAAATCTGTGGTCCACAAATCTCTATGGAGGTGTGATGTCTTTACAGGGGAGCTGCAAAAGCCACCTCCTCCCCACAGCAAAGTGGCCATGGGAGAAGAGCCAAAACAAAGACAGAGTGGCTAGCTGGCTGGGCCTGAGTGTTGCTTGTTGCAGGGAGGGAGGGGACGGAGCAGCTGGGTGACAGTGGAGCTGTCCTTTGCCCTTTTCTTTCTTTCTTCCTCCCCTCCTTTCCAGGAGAAAAATGGGGCACCTAAAATAAAGAGCTGAGGTGATACAATGGGAATCCCCAAACTTTTCTTCCTAGCTCTCAACTACAAATATCAGTGCTGAAGAGGGCACAAGACCCTTTGCTTCCTTGCTTGTTTGCCTGCTTGCCCATCCTCTTACCCATCTGCTATTTCTTTACCTCCCTCTTTCTCCTGTGTTGGTCTCCTCCTTTCCTGATGAAGAAGGGGGGGTTGAAGCATTTCTTCCACAAGAACCATAAAGGCAGGTTTCTTGGATTGTGACAATTTCTTGAGGGCTGGTGTTTTGCTGGGATAATTTTTGTCCAGCCCTGTTTTGTTTTGCTTCTGTTCCCCTTCCCCTTTCCAATCTCTTACCTCCTTATAATCCTTCAGTTCAGAAAGGTACATGTAAATGATTGCAAACAGCAAGAGGTCGCTTCAAGAGCTATGCACACTACAAAAGGGGGCTATGTCTGACCCCACACATGAGGGCAACACGATGGTGAAGAAGTGTCTGTATCTTCTCTCCTCCTTTTAGTGTGGAGGAGGAAGTTACAAAGTTTAGGATCATGAGTTTGGGTGTAGGAGCAGTTGAAGTGGTGGAGGATGAGGAGAAGCTGTGAAGGAGCTGTAGTTGCCCCAACATAAGGCTGGAGATGTAAAGGTTTTTCAGTGATGGTGTCACTGCTTGAAGAGAATTTAGTAGAAAAGGTTGGCAAACCAACCACCACTGCCACCAATGCCTTATATCACCTCAGATCCTTGTTTTGGTGACTTGTCTTTCCCCTGGAAAGGTAGGGAGGGATAGAAGGTGATGGCCAAAGTCTGGCTAACTAGCTAGCTGGCTGTCAGCTTCACTGTGGTTCAGCTGGTCAGGCCACCCCTTGCCAATAATAATAATAATAATAATAATAATAATAATAATATCACCCCTTTCTCTCACAAGGCAAAGATTGGCATAGCTGGCTGCTTGGGCCTGCATATTACCATTTAATCTTCTCCCACTGCAAACTGGTGGGAAGAAGCCTGATAAAAGTCTTCCTTCCCACTTCAGTGCATCTGCGGAAAGGTTTAATGAATGGTGTAATGGTATACTTGTTAATGGTTCAGTGTTCAGGTGTTTTTAGTATTAGTATTGTTTGACTTTTAAATCTTGAGTTAAGTCTTGGGGGACCATGGTAACAAAATATATTTAAAGGAGGACCCTAGTTAAGAAAAGGTTAAGAACCATTGGTCTAGACCAGGGGTCCTCAAACTTTTTGAGCCAGGGGCCAGTTTGCCATCCCCCAGCTCATTGGAGGGCCAAATTTAAAAAAAATGGCAGCTGAAGGCGCACGCACGCACACTACTTGGGTGCCATTGTCTGTTTCAAAATGGCGCCCTGAGTCATGTGCATGCGCGCGTGACACTGGATGCCATTTTGGAACCCAAAATGGCACCCCATATTGCACGTGTGCGGTGGCGGCGGCAGCAGCAGGACCAGCCACGGGCCGGTTAGAAGGCCTTGACGGGCTGGGTTCGGCCCATGGTCTGTAGTTTGGGGACCCCTGGTCTAGACTGACCGTAGTATTATTTGTTAAAAAAAGGCATAATGTAATAGGTGTGGGAGTTTGGGGCTGTGAGGCTGTGTTCTAGAAGAATGTATTCTTAACATTTCACCTGCATCTGTGTCTGGCATCTTCAGAGAATGGTGGTATGGAGGTGTGTGGGTATATACACTGTGTGACCCTTGGTTGGGAGGATTAGTATGTAAATCTGTGTATTGTTCTGTTGAGGCAAGGCCTCAGGGTGGGAGGATATGCGAGGAGGATTACTGTCTAATTAATGGTCTATTGTCTTCTGAGAATTAGTATGTAAATTGGCATGTAAATCTATGTATTCTGTTGTGGCAAGGCCTCAGGATAGGAGGATATGTGAGGAAGATTAAATAGATACTAATTCTCTGAAGATGCCAGCCACAGATGCAGGCAAAACTTCAGGAATACATTATTCTAGGACACGGCCTCACTGCTCGCATAACCCACAAAACCCTATGGATGCCGGCCGTGAAAGCCTTTGACTTCACATTGTGCATCATGTAATGTTTCTGTTTTTAATTCCTTCTTGGCTTTTTTGGGGGGCGGGGAATAAGAGGGGTAAAGAAACATGGGGATTAACGATAGAAGATACCTTCATACTGAATTCTCCTTTCCTTCTAAAAAAAAGTTTGTGAATGACACAGGCTGATTATACAACACAAGCCTTATCCACCAATAGCAATTGTTCTGACTAACCATTGTGAAAGCAATGGGGAGGGAGAGAGAATTATCTGTTCTGGAAGGAATCGTAATTATAATACAATGTATTGCATGTATTAAAATATAATTTGTATATCCTATAGGTTCACAATCTAACTACATGTGCTATTACTGTATTGTTAAGAAATTCTATGATTGGGTTCTGCTTAGATTTTTCTACAGGAAACTAGAAAGTGGTGCATGCAAGCTATTATA
Source organism: Phrynosoma blainvillii (assembly GCA_026167975.1). Lineage (NCBI taxonomy): Eukaryota > Metazoa > Chordata > Lepidosauria > Squamata > Phrynosomatidae > Phrynosoma > Phrynosoma blainvillii. Next base: position 253,837,887 of record JANUYF010000002.1, on the reverse strand, counting down.
TTCCTGCCTTAACTTCTGGCAGGAGACCCATCCAGTTGAAATAGCCTCATTAAAAGCAGGGTAGGAGAGACTTCAGGCCTGAACAGACTGCCAGAAATAATCCAGTTTGAGACCACTTTAACTGTCCTGGCTTAACACTAAGGAATCATGGGAATTATAGCTTTTTCTGAGATGTTGAGCCTTCTCTGTCAGGGAGCTCTGGTGCCACAATAAACTACAATTCCCATGATTCCCTAGTACTGAGCCAGGGCAGTTAAAGTGGTCTCAAGATGGATTATTTCTGGCAGTCTGTTCAGGCCTTTCTTGACTATTCTGGAGCCATTCAATTCATTTAATGGCTAGGCAATTGGTTGGCCAATGGCATTGCTTTACAATGAAGCTAAATAGAATTAGTCATAACGTTCAAAGCTATTGAGAATCACACTTACATTCTACTAAACAGAAGTATTTCCAGGTGGTGTGGCAGCTTATGAGGCTTGTTTGGCAGTAGTATCATATCATCTTCCAAGAAAGACAAAAAGGGAAGAGTCACTTACAATTTGGTTTATGGGTTTTGCTATGTTGCTGATAAATGCAATTGCTCTGTGAGGTTAGCACAGTTCATCTGGTGCTGCTACAACATTTAATACAAAAAAAAATGTATATATTTAGAACTAAGCAGAAAAAGCTTGACATGACAAATGTAATGTTCTAGTTTGTGCATACTCTTCCATAAATGAAGACCACTCACTGGTGAAACTTACTGCTAGTGGAGGAAAAGGCCCACTTATGGAGAAGCCCATAGAATAATTGCAACAATACAAAGCATAATAGGTTTACATGTGGAGGATTACATTGTCATATCACACCAACACCAGTCCAAGATGTGTGGCTACCAGAAGAAAAGAACAAGATGTTAAACTGTAAAATTTACTGTTACAAGAAATGTTATTTGGTGCCAGAGTTATTGAATGGCTTTAAAAAGGGATTGAACAAAATTCATGGAGGTTGTGGCAGCCAGTGACCCCTAATCATGATAAGCATATTTTAGCCTGAATCGGGGAAGTCTCAAAATTTGTAACATTGTAGTTGAGCATTCAGGTTAGGCATAAAAAAAAGGCTGTGGCTGAATCCTGCATCCTGCAAAACCTCAGTGATAACACTTCATGAATGAACTAAAAGGTTGTATATGTACAACGAAACCTTTCCATGGATGTTCACTTTCTATGACGCAGGACTCACCTTTGATGCAGTTGCAGCTATAGGGAGGGGGGGAGTATACTCAACCTTAACACATGTGCTGATAGACCAAGGCACTCTGTGCTTCATCCAAGAAAAGCAAATTTGGGGATTTGGGGTTTTGAAAGGTAAGGAACATGATTGAAGGAATTTCAAATGGCCAGCTTCTCTGCAGGTTTGCTGAGAAATCATAGCCCATTAGATTTTATTAACAGTTCAGCTAATTATAGTAGGATGACTTGCACAATACATGCTTACTTTATGGTCACTGCTATTTACACAACTATTTTGCAAGGAGAAAATATGGTATTTTAAATTGATTTGCCATTTTTTGGAAACTTCACAGTATACTTTCTAATTAAAATGCATGAAATGGAGGTTACTTTTGTCATTACCTGTGATTTTTTTTTCACAGGGATTTCTTTTTCTCTCTGCCCCTCCTCCCAGTAAAAATTGTCTATTAGTCTGTCCCAACCAGATCAATCTATGGGATTTACCTACATGTTGGCTCACCATGCAACAATTGATGTGGTGGGTCTACTCTAGTTGGGCCTAACCAATAGGACTCAGGCTATCTTCTCCAATACCAGAGACATTAAGTCTTTCCATGGGCCTGTACAGACTGCCAGAAATAATCCAGCTTGAGACCACTTTAACTGTCCTGGGTGAGTGCTAGGGAATCATGGGAATTGTAGCTTTTTCTGAGACATTGAGCCTTCTCTGTCAGAGATCTCTGGTGCCACAATAAACTACAGTTCCCATGACTCCCTAGCACTGAGCCAGGGCAGTTAAAGTGGCCTCAAACTGGGTTATTTCTGGCAGTCTGTTCAGGCCCTATGTCATTTGTAGGAAACCATGACTGGGGAGGTGTTAGTGCATTCATGTCCTGGTGGTGGATTTCCCATAGGCAGCTGGTTGGTGACTGTGTGGGGAAAAAATTACCGAACATCAGTCCGAACTACAACACCTGAAGACAGCAGGTTAGCTAAGGAGACCAAGGGCAAAGCCACAGAGAACATAGCTCTCCTCCAACATTTTCCTGACCATCTCTACTATCTGTTGTTTGTGATGACTGCTTCACACTGCCTAATGGTAGAGCTGGCGCTGGATCCTATATTAACTAATCTACTATAGGTGGCGCAGTGGTTAAATGCCTGTACTGCAGCCACTCACTCATAGACCACAAGGTTGCGAGTTCAATACCAGCCAGGGCTGAGGCTTGACTCAGGCCTGCATCCTCCCGAGGTCGCTAAAATGAGTACCCAACTGTTGGGGGGCAATCAGCTCACAATTGTAAACCGCTTAGACATCCCATAGCGTGATATGAAGCGGTATATAAATAAGCTGCTTTGCTTTATAATTACTAGTTCCCTAGTTCCAGCAATAAACACAGATTATGAAAACCCATAAGAACGGTCAAAAATAATGGAAGATAATTTTGTATCAACTTTTCCCAACTCTGATAATGAGTCACATTGAACTTCTGAAAAACCATTCAAAAGGTAACTAATCCACATGAAGTGACCATAATCAGAATATCTCTATCTGAGATAAGCAGATCCAAACACCATATGTGTTTCCAGGTAATTGCCATTCAATCACAATTAGGACTATCCACCCATGCTTACCTCCACAAATGGAGCTACAATAGTTCCTTTAACTTCCAGAAGAGCAGCAATTTTAGTCTGTGGCAGCTATAAAATTAAAAATATAATTGCCAGCCTAAGGAGAAGGGTAATTTCCCCTACCACTTTCCCCATCCCTTACAGTGTAAATAAAAGATATTTTTTACAGCAAGAAAATTATTCCAACTGAAATAGGCATACTCCAAAGCAGGGAAGCAGTGTACTTGTGCTAGTAGTTGTGCAAAGAAGAGATTAAAAATAAATAGACTCAAGTCTAATGATAGAAATGCCAAGGTTAAAAAAAATGAATATTTTTAGCTTCCCTGGAGATTCTGTAACTGACCTTAATGTGGCCATTATTAGGCAAGGGAACTTTGGAGAGAGACTATTAATTTGAAACCTTTGCATAGGATTAATGAAAACAATGAATTCTATCATCTCTATTGTAATTTAGGAATAGTGGCTTCTTATTACACTATGGTCTAATTCCTATTGTGGGTCCTGACAAGAATAGTCCCATTAAGTCAATGACATTTACCTACATATTGACTCACCATTCAACAATTGACTGAATAGACCTACTCAAGTTGGAATTAACCAATAGGATGTCAGCCTATTCTAGAAGATGGAGCAGGCTTGTTTTCTGCTGCTGCAGAGACTAGAACATGAACAAAGGGTTCAAATTACAAAAAAAGAGATTCCACCTAAACACTAGGAAGAATTATTTCAATGTAAGAGCTGTTTGGAATAAATTGCCTTAGCAGGTAATGGACTCTCCATATTTGGATGTTTTTAAACCTTTTAGGAGTGCTAGATGTGTATTCCTGCACAGCAGGGGTTTGACTAGATGGCTCTTGTCTCTTCCAACTCTTAAGTTTCTATGATTCTATATATTAACTACCTGAAATGTAGCAGAAAAAAGGGGACTGAAGACCCACGGACTGAAGGAAAGTGAGTTTTATTTTGAAAATTACAAAAAGTAATGCCAGCGGGCTCAGCAGGGAATAACTTTCCAAAGGTGCTGAGACCCGAACTAAGCAACTGAAGACTTTTTTATAGGATCACACATATACATAGAGCATTTCTCCCCCTCTCCCTCCTTGGGTAACTAGTTTCACAATATTCAGCACTTCTTCCTTGGGCAAAGATTGTTTTCAGTACAGGAAAATATTTACAGAACAGAGGGAATGTTTACAGAACAGGAAGTTTTATCAGTGTGAACATTGTCCTTAGTGTGGAACATTACATGTGCCTAGCTGAAAAGAAATAAGCAGAAAAAACTTTTTTAAAGTCCCATGTGGCTATCTAGTCTGACCCCAAATAGTGATCATAAAAGTTCATCATAAAGGTCCAGTTTGCACATACAAACATTTGGCTACTTCATTCCCCTCTTAAAAGCATAATTCAAAGCAATTATAGCTTTTCCTTAAGTAATATCATAACAACAAAAGATTGCATCAGTTAATATCATTTTGAGCCATAAGTGCATAGAGGGCAACAGTTTTAGTAATTTATTTGTTAAACATTTCTGACAGCGTAAAAAGCACAGTATACAGAGACACAACAGAATCCCTATGACCAGGATAGGCAGTATCATTACGAACAACCCTTTTATCCAAGTTAGGAGCCATGACATCAACCAATCAAACCAATCATCTTGACCTTGTTATATATCTGTTACTATGTTGTGTCTATAATCTAAGGTGATACTGAAATCATGAAACTGAGTATCACGTTGAACCGTATGGGGATGTTTACAGACCGGGATGATACAAGAGCTCATGAGACCTCCACTGGCCAATTTTTCTGACAAACAAAGGTGATATACCCAGAAATATTTAACAAACATACCCATATATTTTCTGAGAAGCCTTGAGTAAAGAGCTCCCCTTTCACTATGGACACTAAGGGAGCAAGGCACAACAAAGTAAGTAGATAGATTTTTCAGCTGTGTGTTAACACACCCATTTCCTGTAGGGTGGTTGCAGGGCTATTATTAGTCTTGTTATCTGTGGGTCTGCTCGTTTCTGGTAGGGTCAGATCCAGAGGTCGCTATTTGCCTCTTCAGGGTTATCTTTAAAGGGCTATCAAGGTTCCCTGTCACTGTCCACCCCCCTTTTGCTCTTTGGACTCGGGTCCAATGTATCCAGGGCTTAATGCCAGCAACTTTTAAAGTTGTGGGGCTGGAAAGTATAACAGTTTTTGGCCCTCTCCATTGGGGAGTTAAGGGTTCATTTTTCCACTCTTTAAACCATACCTCATCTCCAGGGTTAAACAAATGTAATCTGGTTTAGACCAAAGGTGGTCTCTGTTTTAAAACATATTGATTCAATTTTTGTAAGGTTTTCCCCAGCTCCTGAACCTCTTGATATAACATGGTATTTCCCACTTTTCCTAGGTCCCCTTTTAGCCCACTTAAGATCCATGGGGACCTACCATACATCAATTCAAATGGTGACAAGCCAGTGGTTTTATGTGGGGTACATCTGAGGTTGAGTAAAACCAAGGGTAAGATCACAGTCCACTTAAGATGACTTTCTTGGAACAGTTTAAAAAGACAAAGCAAAATAAAAGACAGGCTCTGTTTATTTAGCAACTGTTATTTGGTTACATCTTGTCACTATGTGTCACTAATAAATTACCAAGGTATGGTTTTTTATCTAAAATGGGCCAACTCCCATCTCTAATCTAGGTTTTATCCTGATGCATAACAAAGCAATGATCAAAGCTTCAAGTCACTTTAACCTTACTTCTTAGTATAGTTTGACTAAATGTCTCTTAAAGTCTGGTTCAAAACTTTTCACTTGTTCACACTCCTTAGTCTCTTAGCTGTATGGTATCTCCAATCAATTTTCAAAAACTCTGCAACTCCTTTGATTTGCTCTGTGATGTAGTGTCAGTCTCTGCCCATCTGGATGACCTCTAATATCCTAAACCTATTAGTTAGATCCTAAATAAATTTCTTTGTTAGTTCACTGCTCTTGTACGTGGAACAAGCAAAACATTCAGTCCAACCTGAGAAAACACACACACACACAGGCAAATACTTCAACCTGTCACCTTGGGGTGGCTCAGTAAAGTCCATTTGCCAAATCTCTTCAAATTGAATCCTTTTGTGGGCTGCTTCCAGTGGTGGTCTAGGCTCTTCAGATGGAGTAGTTCTTGTAGGTAGTCTGGTTCTGCTGTTAATCGCAACGGTTCAATCAGAATTTTCTGAAGCGTCTGTATCATGGCTCAGTTTCCTGATGAGCGTTTTCATGCAGCTTTCATTCTCCAATTCCCTTTGGCTGTTATTTGCACTGCCAAGTCCAGGAACCACTATAGTTTTCAAAAGTATCTTCACTTGCATAAATAGTCTCCAGGATGACTGTACAATCTTAGGCTGGATGGATTTAAAATAGGTCTGCAGAGAAAATTCTTCATCAAGCAGGATTGCTTAGTACTTCCCATAAATATGGCACATAAATAGTTAATTGCTGTCCCAAAGTGAATTTGCTAGCTTTCTGCACCAACAGAACTGTTACTATTTAAGCTTAAAAAAAACACACACAACCAGACCAATTCAGTGCTACATAATCTGTTTGACTTGGTGTTTTCCAGACACCAAGAATTTAATTTTTTCTTCTTCTCTTTGTCCTTTGCTTTCTTGTTCCCTTTGCTCCTGATGATATACATATGGTTTTCAGCTGGGGGTGGTCCCCTCCATTAGTTTTCAGGACAGCTATTCTGCTGACAGTCTCTTTTCTCTCAGGTTTTACTGTTGAGACACATGAGAAAACATCTTCCAAATCCAAAAATAAAAAGAAAGTATCTTCAGAGTCAATGTATTGTTCCAGTGCAGATTGAGGTTAAACATTGTGCTCTGGACAGAAGACCTTATCTATTGTCTTAGGGCAAACCATACACTTCTCCTCAGGAAACAAAAAGATGTTCAATAAAATACAACAGTTCTCCCAGCCAGGGATATTATACAGAATGATAGGAAACAAGCCAGACACATTATTCTGACACTCTTGGCAGGGTCCAATCTCTTTCTTTGGTAGCAAAAGAAGTGTGTCTTGAGACCATGTGGCTGGCTGGTGAAACATGCTGGCTGGATCAATGGAATTTGGACAAATCCCTAAACTTAAGCTATCCTAAACTACAACATTGGCTTTCCCTATTCCCCTTTCTTGGGATCCCCACCCCAGTGACACATAGTTCACAGACAACTGAAAATTATAGTTGAGAGGGAGAAAAGGCAAAGTGGAGGCAGAGTCAGGGGAATATTTGGCTTAGCTTCAAGGAACCATGGTCATACCTCTTATTCTAAAGCAGTCTGCTCTTTCCCTCCTTCACAGGTGTCCATGCAATTTTTCATACATAGTATCTCTATTCAAGCATATAAAAACACAGGATTTCATCTCATTCTTCATTTACTCTCACACATGACTACGGCAGTTGTACAATGATGTTAAAATTAACAAATCTCATTTATGGCCATTTTCAGTACAATATTTACCAGCTAAGTTCTTTAACATATCATCTAGCAGAGTAGTTTTACTCCCACTGCCTCCCATGTTTTCCCAAGTAAGAACTGGACAGACTTAAAATTCTTAAAATTCTTCAACATACAACCCAAAGGTCTTGCTTCCCCTTCCTCCCATTTCCTCCTAAGTAAGAGTTAGACAGACACAGAAGGGAAAGAGTATTGGCTGAAGAGTAAAGGGTCTCACCAGTCGACACAAGAGGGATTAACACCAATCTCTCACCACTGGCCTGGGCAGCTGGACTCTCAACGGTCTGCAGCAGGAACCACAGCAGCCAGTCATACAAGACACGTTACAATCACTTCACTCATATGTCCCTACCACCCACTGTTCCATGTCTCTTTTTTTCTTTTCTTTTCTTTTCTTTTCTTTTTCTTTTCTTTTCTTTTCGTTTTTTTTTTTGTTTGTTTTTTTGTTTACCTTCTTGCCTTTCCAGCTAAGCCAAGCAGTTTCCCCAGCTCCTTGCTGAGTACTCAGGCATTGGCTATTATTAGGGAGTGATCAGCCCCCTCTTTCACTCAGTGTAGGTCACCGCAGGCCTCCAACCTGACAGAGGGCCTCTAATCCTGTTGTGTATGCCTTTTCCTTTTGGCAGGGCTCCTCTAACCAGACTTCTGTATTGATGGGCCTCTAACCCACCAGCTAGCCTCTTTGATGTCCCCCTGTTGTTCCCCTGTATTGCCTGATCTTGGAGGCAGAACTCAGGTTTCCTTCTCCAATTTCTGGGTTCTCCTAGAGCATGTAGCCATTTAGGCAGTCATGGCACTAGATCTGTTCTTCTGACAAATAGTCAGAGGCGCACCTGAGACTGGGGATCAGTGCCATGGCCCCTTCTTCAGTACGGCACTCAGAGCAGGCTAACGTCACCTATCAATCCCATCTGGGTTGCCAAAAATGTAGCTGAAAAAAAGGGACTGAAGACTCATGGACTGAAGGAAAGTGAGTTTTATTTTGAAAATAAAAAAAAGTAATGCCAGCAGGAAATAGCTTTCCAAAGGTGCTGAGCCCTGAACTAAACAACTGAAACCTTTTTATAGGACCACACATATACAAAGAGCATTTCTCCCCCCCCCCCCCTTTGGGTAACTAGTTTCACAATATTCAGCACTTCTTCTTTGGGCAAAGATTGTTTTCAGTACAGGAAAATGTTTACAGAACAGAGGGAATGTTTACAAAATAGGAAGTTTTATCAGTGTGAACATTGTCCATAGTGTGGAACATGACATGCACCTAGCTGAAAAGAAATAGAAAAAAACTTTTTTAAAGTTCCATGTGGCTATCTAGTCTGACCACAAATAGTGATCATAAAAGTTCATCATAAAGGTCTAGCTTGCACATACAAACATTTGGCTACTTCATAACAGCACCAAGAGATGACTATGTCACCAACAAAAACTATTATGTGAATAGCACATAATTCTCATTTTCTGTACTTTCTGCCTTCATGTCCTTCTTACTCAACTGTTTACTTCTTCCACCCATTCATATCTATAGGGATGTGTGTGTGAGAGAGAGTGAGTGTTATATGCATGCAGCTAGGGATAAAACATCATACATCTGATGAAGTGGACTACATCCATGCTGTAATAAATTTGTTAGTCTTTAAGGACCTCAAGACTCTTTGTTGCTAGGACTACTTAAGAGTTCCCCACCCAGTCATTTCTTGCTCTTCAGCTCCAAGCTGTCTTGGATGAAACCGATTATCTAGACCCATTTCAAACCGGCTTCAGGACAGGCTTTGGGGTTGAGACTGTCATGGTTGCCTTGACCGACGATCTGCGTCTGAGCATCGACAGGGGTAGTGTGACCCTGTTGGTGCTTTTAGACCTCTCAGCAGCCTTCGACACGATAGATCACGGCATCCTCCTGGACCGCCTGAAGGGGTTAGGTATCGGGGGCACCGCTTTGCGGTGGCTCCGGTCCTTCCTCTCGGGTCGGTCCCAGAGGGTGCTGCTCGGGGACTGTAGCTCCAGTAAGAGGGAGCTCACTTGTGGGGTCCCTCAGGGGGCTATCTTGTCCCCGATGTTATTTAACATCTATATGAAGCCGCTGGGTGAGATAATTCGGAGTTATGGTGCTGGGTGTTATCAGTACGCTGATGACACCCAAATCTATTTCTCCATGTCTCGTTCATTGGTCTCGAATTCCAATGGCATATCTTCCCTCAATGAATGTCTTGGGTCGGTAATGGGCTGGATGAGGAAAAACAGATTGAAGCTGAATCCAGACAAGACAGAGGTGCTCATGGTCTCGGCCCCGAAACCAGGAATTGGGTTGCAACCTCCAGTCCTGGATGGGGTCACACTCTCCTCCAGTGACTGTGTTCGCAGCTTGGGGGTGCTCCTTGACTCGTCGCTCCTGATGGTAAATCAGGTAAATGCGATGGTCAGGAGCGCCTGTTATCAGCTTCGGCTGATACGCCAGCTGCGCCCTTTCTTGGAAGTAAAGGACCTTGAGACAGTTGTGCATGCACTGGTAACCTCACGCCTGGACTTCTGTAATGCGCTCTACATGGGGCTACCCTCGTACCTGACTCGGAAACTGCAGTTAGTGCAGAATATGGCGGCCAGGTTGGTATCTGGGACATCTAGGAGGGATCACATCACTCCGGTGTTGAGGTCCCTCCACTGGCTGCCTATTGGTTTCTGAGCCCAGTACAAGGTGTTGGTTATCACCTTTAAAGCCCTAAATGGCCTGGGCCCAAACTATCTAAGAGACCGCCTCCTCCCATATAATCCTCCCCGCGCCCTCCGATCCTCTGGGAGGAACTTGCTGCAGCCTCAAAGATCTAGGCTTGCGGCGACCTCCCAGAGGGCTTTTACTATTGTCGCTCCCAGACTCTGGAACGGCCTGCCAGATGAGATCCGTCAATTAACATCCTTACACAGCTTTAAAAAGGCTGTCAAGACGGATCTCTTCCGGCAGGCCTTTCCGGATTAGATAACTGGCCCGGGACCCTCTGAAAGCCAGGGATAGGACCCACTGCAATTTCTTTAAGTTGATTGCAGGGACTGTTACGCGTGCTGCGTCGTGTGTTGTGTGTTGTATATGTTAATGTTTTTAGATTGTTTACTGCTTTACAGCAGCTGTTTTAATAGTCAATTGTTTAATAACTTTTTAAGGGGGGAGGAGGGATTGTTGTTGTTTTAATTTGTCTGTAATTTTATAAATCTTGTTCACCGCCTAGATTGGTTTTCCATTGGGGCGGTATACAAATAAACCATATTATTATTATTATTATTATTATTATTATTATTATTGCTATGCTTTGTTCTGCTTCTAGCATTATTAGCATATTTCAAATCATTAAAATGGATCTCAGGTTGGGTAATGGCAGTAAGAGATAGGGCTTTCTGTCGAGCCAAGTGAAGGCATATCTGAGATGTGCTGAAAGCTCATTTTTAGGTTTAAGACTTCCAGTCACAATGGGTCACTTGGTATGATTGAGATATAATAAGGTTCTATTACCCATACCTGAAGATTTCAGCTTTGTGAAGAGCTGTAGGTCCCTTTTTTTCCACTTCCACTGCATAAATCATTTATGCTAGCCAGATATAATGAATATTAAATGGCCTATGGAGGAAATCATATTAACAGACTTCTTTTATTATTAGAACGACTGCTGGGAATTATGGTCAGTCACTTTAGTGAAAGATGTGTAAGACAAAAAATGATAAAATATGGAGATTGGTAATAAATCATTTTGACCAGGTATGAAAGTAATAAACATACAGAAATGAAAAAGCGACCACTTTGACTAATGGAGTCATCAGTTCCTGTTCCCAGAGGGTTTCATCCTTCCTTCCAGGAGATTGCATAAACCATTGAGTTGAGAAACCCTTGTGGAATAAATGTATTTGTTTTCTGTACCTTAGGTTATTCACTCTAGACTGTTAACAGGGGCTGTCAAATTAGCATTCTCACTCATAACCTCTTTTTCTTATAAATGAGGACTTTCCTTCAGGGTACTTGGTGGTGTGGGGGAGGGATTCCTTGATGTGTCTGACTCAACAATACATGGGGAGTGTGTGTATTGATTTCAGATGCATTCTCTCACTGTATCAAATCTCTTTTCTTCACCTCACACCCCCCACCACTACCATTCTTTTCCAACATTGGCAATTCCCTGGAGCGGTGTAAAGCTAACAGATTTAATTGTTCCCATTTGGGCCTTTAAACACCACTAATATCCCAAATATTACCCTGGAGGAAAAACTTATTTGACTGTGCTTTGATCTCTCAGGTGAATTCAAACCTGACCCAGCTAAATGTTTGTACACCAGAGAGCATACAGAAAATTCTAGTTATTTATACAACTAGACAAGATCCTAAAGAGCAAAGATATGCAACTGAGCACAAAAGGTAAAATTATCCAATCCATTTTATTTCCCATCAACATATATGGATGTGAGAGCTAGACAGTGAAGGAAGCAGATAAAAAGAAAATCAACTCATTTGAGATGTGATGCTGGAGAAGAGTGCTGAGAATACTGTGGATGGCCAAAAAGATAAACAAATAGGTCCTTGAACAGAGCAAGCCTGAACTCTTCCTGTTGCTGTAATTTCGCCACATCATGAGAAGGCATGAAAAGACAATAATGCTAGGAAAGGTAGAAGGCAGCTAAAAGAAAGACCACACACCAGATGTATAGACTCAATCAGGGAGGTCACAGGTCTGAATCTACAAGACTTAAGGGGGCTTGGAGATGTCTCTAGGGCAGCTAACAGCAACAGCAAAACAATGTGAAGTGGGGGCATGAATGTAGTAATGGGTGGAGCAAAATGAGAGCATTGCCATCCCCTCAAAGTATTCCTCCCAAATAAAATTTTCCTTCAGTTCCCAAATTCCTAGCATTGGACTTACCTAAAATGTCATCTGAACATTTAGAAATACAGTATAGGCCTCCAAGTTTTTCTTTCATTTCTCTGTTTTGTGTAGCACAATTTACCAGGATTATTTCTAGGTGTGAACAATTTTGCCTCTCACTTTGGAATGCTAGAAGCTTGGAGACTGACAGAAAATTTCAGAAAATTTCATTTGGGGGCAAAATTCTCATTTGGAAAGGCAAAGATAGAATGAAGTCATTGCCCTTCTAAATGGGTGCATAGGGGGTAGTGGATAGCCTTATGTTTCTGCCACAGAGCTATTTCTGTTTCACCATCTTGCTTCTAATTGCTGTATCAAGGAAAGCATAATGGCTCGCACTTTCACCATTTCTAGTGCTGCCACTTTGATCCTAACAGTGAACAGCAGGTGAGCCGAGCTTTCCACATTGCATTTAGCTGGAAGTGCCCCCTTTCTCTTTTAATGACTGATGTGCTCCTCCTTCCTCAGACGTCCTTTGTTCAAAGCCTATCTCCCAGGATTCAGTTGGTGTGTCACAAAAACAAAACAAAATTGCAGGTGCTCTCAAAGGGCTTGTTCACTTAAAGAGCTGCCTGAGGATATTCCTCAGGTTAGAAAATGGAAAGGTTATATTGATTTTGGTCCAAGAAAGAGCTTTTCTTGAAACAAGAGGGGTGCTTATTGACGGACTAAGCCTTTGGAGAGTAGCCAAGGCATTGGTTTTTTGTGGTCTTCCTGAGAAGATAATCCTTCTCAGTTTTTTCTTTTGTTTCTCTTCCTGCTTGTTTTGTGTAGTAAGAGTTAACAGGATCAGTTGAAATCAGAAGAATTTTTAAAAATTAATTGTCATGCTTATGGAGCATAGAATATGCTGGATAATCTTACAGAATGAGATTCCCCCACATATATAATGGGAGATTATCATTGTTGGCTTTTGCTGGTGCCATTAATTCTGTGCTGTTGGGTAAAGGACAGTACAAGGCCTTTCACTTTTCTGTGTCTTCAGTGACACTGTCATCTCAGCTAAAGGCTACTAAAGTTATCTGCTTCCACGAGACTCAGGGTTTAAGGTTAGAAATTTACATGCAAAATGTTCTGTTTCCCATATACAATTAAAAGAGAAAGGAAAGGAAAGCTCTCTTACAAAATGCAAAGAGCCATCTTTTGCAAATCTGTAGGTAAAGCCCACTGAGTTCAGTTTATCCTCATGTAGCTGGGTACAGAACTCTTGCCAAAATGTATGTATTCTGAGTAAAAATATTTATACTCATAAAAACATTTCTCTAGTACATTTTGGCTTGAACAAGAGCCCCAAAGCATTTTACAAAACAAAATTATCTTTAAATATACCAGAATTAAAACACAATGTTAAACCAAGAACAGCTAAACCCTTCCACTTCATTCAAAAACCACAAAAAGCAAGGCAGAATAAAAATGTGTGACTGCCAATCCAAAAACCACCAAGAAGGGAACTAGTGTAACCTCTCTCAGGAGAGAATTCCATAATGGGGATGTCTCCACAGAAAAGACTCTGCCCTTTGTTTCCCCCTATGGAATCTCTTTTAGCAGTTGGATGTACAACAGAGTCCCAGAAGATTATTGTAATCTGCAGCACATATGTATGAGCAGAGGTGGTCTTTAAGACATCTTGTTCTCAAGCTATTTAGGACTTCATAATTCTTGAACTCAACCCCCAAACAAGTTAAAAGCAAAACCAATCTATATAAGATTGGTGTAACATGGTGTGAAAACTTTTGTTGTTCTTGTTGTTATGTGACCTCAAATCAACTCTAATCTTATCACAGAGTTTTCTTGGCCAATTTTATTAAAAGGAAACTTGCCATTGCCTTTCTCTTAAGAGGCTAAGAGAGTGTGACATGCCTAAAGTAAGAGTTAACATGGCTGAGCAGAGATTTGAACCCTGGTCCCAGCGTTCTAGTGATGATGCTGGCTACTGCTATATGTTCCAGCTGTAATTCTCAGATACTGCAATGCCCTGTGCAGTAATATACCATGACAGAGGCAACAAGATAACACCCCAGAGCAATGTTTGGTAGTAAATTAACTTGTTTTAAGATATATGCTTAGCTTTAATAAACCAAGATTCCAATCACTTCCATGTGGAATCTGAGCCATGTGGGAATAGGACAGAGCTGTCTGGGAAAGGCTCCACAGCTATAGCTCTGACAGGCTCATTCATCTCAGCAAGATAGTAATGGCAGAGCTGTATCTAGGAGTATTTGTCTGTCATCGTTTTAAAATTATTTCATTTATCATATAAAAAGACAAAATCATAGCTCTACCCCTTTTACCATGAATGATGCACCTCCTTACTGCAGCAACTGTGTATTACATATCACAAGGTTTGTCCACTGATGAACTTGTGGGAGGCATTTACAAATATCTAAAGACAGTTTGCCTCTGGCTTCAGTATGTGATGCAAATGGCCCAGAGCTTTATCTCACACCTGTTTAAGGTCACAGAATATTCCTGAAGAGACATTTTGGTTATTTTCTGAGTGACTTCAAAAGCAAGTGACATATCCTGGTTTTGCACCAGCCAAAATAGGTACTGCACACCTACCACCACCATCTCATGCCCTATCCAACCTCCAATACTAGATAATGATCAATGCTATCATACTGGCATCATTTGTCTTGTTCATGTTTTTCTGGAGGGGGGAATAGAAAGGTTTGGTGAATTCTGTGAGTACACTGTATATCACTGGGCCTGAATAACATAAGCCTAACCAATTTTTAAATAGTGTAGAATTCAGAAATATAGCTGTTTTAGTCTGGAATATCAATATGCAAAGTGATCTTGTAGCACCTTTGAGACTAACTGTGTGAAAGAAGTTGTAGATAAGCTTTCATAGTCTTGGTCTACTTCCTCAGATTCATGGAGCGAAGTGTACAGTTCACATTAACCACATGCACATTTTGTATGGAATATCCTAACTGTAGCATTTTCTACATGTGAAACCATGTTTTCTGCACAGAAAATAATATTTCTGTGTGAGAGTATTATTTTCTGTACAGAAATATGTTCCCTGTGCAGGAAATGCTGTCTTCTATGTGAAACATCCATGTGTGAATTTTGCACAGAAAGTCCCAGACTGCCAGAATTATTCTCATCAGGGTTTCTTGATACCTTTTTAAAATCATTTTTGATTTTTTTTTTAAAAAAAGTTTTTGAATAGTCTTTCCATTGCTATCCCAGAACAGTCTAATCCAAGTGTGCCTTTTACACCAATTGTTGCCTAAAGTTAGGACTGCCTTTGTTAGGTTAGGGGGCCTCACTTAATGTAAAGCACCTTTGTTCAGAAGCAAGGTGGGGGGGGGGGGAGCTCAAGGTCTCAGTCTCCAGCTTGTCAAGCCTCAGTATTCCTTTATTTCTCTTTCTGGTGGTTTCAAAATCCAGGAATGTGATTTCAAGTGGTAAAGGTTGGCAGGAAAAGAAGTTAGCCTTGATGCTTATTGTTATTATTATTTCTGTCTCAGGTTTTTCCCAGTTGGGGGTTCAAGGCAGCTTACAACAGTTAAAACAAACACAACTAAACAAACACATTGCTTTTCTTAAACACCAGCAGTGACAGCATTTCCAGCAAATCTAAGGATAAACATTTGCTCCTCAAGAATGTGTCTCTTCTATTATTCACTGACCTGCCAAAATTACTGGATTTATGTTGATATTTTATTGTTATTTACTGGTTTAGCTGATCACATTTTACTATATTTCGGACATTGGCCATATTGACATTTGTCAGTTCCAGAAAAGGATAGAAGATATACAATCATTATAAGCTTAATGTACCTAGAAGTATATGGCTGGTTTATGCCATCCTAGTTACTTTGGCGAACTTTGTAAAAGAAGGTATCCAGGAACTCTTTAATTAACAGTTTTTACAGGCTATGCAATAGGAGCTGGAGGATGCCAGGCACAAATGTGCCCCCCTCCCTGACACAAGCAACCACTCATTGGCTTCTGTTTCCTTCCATCTTCTGCTTCTGGATCTTCTACCTATACTGGCAGAACATTTAAAAAGATCTTGGTCAAAGTGTATGCTGGATTTATACTTTATTATAGTAGAAAACTGGAAATTATTAATGCAAATACAGCGGGCCTTTCCTATACATGGGGGATCTGTTCCAGACACACACACACCCTGTGTAAGGCAAATAATGTGAGACCTGAAATCCTGTTTGTTTTAATGGGTGTGCGCCCCTGAGTGTAGTGTGGTGCATGAACCACAGGCATGCACCTCATTCACTCTACTGGAGTTCACCATTCACGTGACCTTGAGTCTGCGTATGGCAAGTCAGCGTATGGTGCGGGCACACTGTAATATTGGAAGTTGTTCTTCATGCATATAAAATTTATATTATAAATGAAGTGGCAATATTGGCCAAGATGCCAATATTAAAATGCATCATTTGATAGAATGTAAGTTTCTACCAGACAAAACTATGAACTTCCCACCTCTCCCCACACAGATAAGTTGGTCATTTAGTGACTGGAGGAGGACATGAGACAGCCATGCAGCATCTGACTATGTTCCTAGAGCTGGAGACATGATGACAGAGTCATCCTCCAGGACTTCCAGAGGCCCCTTGGTTTGGGGAGCTGCAGGGGACAGGTCAGTTCAGTGTCCACAGGATTGTTGCAAGAGGAAAATAATGAATATCTCCCCCTCTAGGTGGACTTATGCCTGCATGTGTTACCTATAGAATGCCAGCTGTTACTTTGTGTCCAACTAACTGTTTTAGCACTATTATTCTACTTTAACTGCTATGTCTTCTGTGGAATTCTGGGGTTTGTAGTTCAGTGAGGCCTAAGAACTCTCTGGCTGAGAATTCTAAATGACCCTCCCTAAACTGAAAATCCCAGGATTCCACAGGAGCCAGCCATAGCTGTTAATATACAACTGGAAAATTTTAGTCTTCCTCAAATTGATGACTTCCACATGTTTTGAACTACTTTCCCATTTCCTTCATGATGGTTGCTCCCAATTTGTGGAAGTCTCCCACAGAAGGTTCATTTGGCTTCCTCTCTTCTCTGTTCCTGTTAGCAGACAAAGGTGGGAATGCAAACGGGCGACCCTGGGCCGCCCCGGGAAGCGGAGGATCGAGGCTGAGGCTGCCGGACACCTCGACACTGATCCTCCCTTTCGCCGCCTGCGAAAGAAGCACTAAAATAGCATTCCTTCCACAAGCAGCAAAAGGGGTGCCGCAAAAGGCGTGGCGTGCCTCTTTGGCGTCTCTTCCGGCTCAGCGTGTGCAGATGCTGAGCCGGTAGGACGTCATTGGAGTGCCTGTTGTGTGGATGGGCCGTTGCTCTGATGATGTTCTCAGGAAGGGGATGGGGCGCCCAGCATCTGGCTGCCCCTCCCCTTCCTTGACTCCAACATGCCATAAAGGGTCCATCTGCAGAGGCCCAAAGACCCTTTTATTTAGGCAGGCTTTTGGCTCTTAACATGTCTTAGCAGAAAGAGCTTTTAATGTGCTATGTGCTCTTCTGATATATAATTTTTATTATGATTGAAATATGTATTAAACTATTTGTGTTTTTAATAGGATTGTTTAATTGTGTTTTAGCTTTTGGTGGCACAGTGGTTAAATACCTGTACTGCAACCACTCACTCATAGACCACAAGGTTGTGAGTTCAATACTAGCCAGGTCTCAGGCTAGACTCAGGCCTACATCCTTCCGAGGTCACCAAAATGAGTACCCAACTTTTGGGGGGCAATGAGCTTACAGTTGTAAACCGCTTAGACATCCCATAGCGCATTATGAAGCGGTATATAAGTGAAGCTCCTTTGCTTTGTTTTACTAATCAGGTTTTTATTTTTGTTTTGTTTTTTAGCTGTACAACACTTCATTTTAATTTATTGCAAGCTCTCTTGTGTACTGTGCTGAGACAAATGCAGGATTAAATGACCCTGGCCATTGGTCATAGTCAGATTAGATTATGCATGTAACAGTACAAAAGATCTAGAGAACACCACATTGGGGATGACTAGGGGGGGATGCAGACCAGGGCGTTTGGAGCGCCCTGGTCCGGAGCGCCGCGGGGCTATGGCAGCCTCACCGCGGCGCCTCCCCGGCGACCCTGAAAGGAGCGCCAAAAAGGCACTCCTTTCATAAGTCGCAAAAAGAGCGCCCTAAAAGCGGCGGGCGCCCTTTTTGCGACTTATCCTCCACAGCGCGTCCGGACGCTGTGGAGGGAGGTCGCCCTGAACGCGTCCGGCGTGCGGTGACCCGGAAGCGTTCAGGGCGACCTCAGGAAGAGGAAGGGCCGCCGCGCGTGCGGTGGCCCCTCCTCTTCCTGGCCTCGGAGACGGCTCAATTGAGTCGTCTGCCGAGGCCCCAAATTACAGTGGGCCTAATCAGACTGCCAGAAATAGTGCACATTAAATTGAGGCACTGCCCTGGCTCAGTGCTAGGGAGTCAGGGGAATTGTATTTTTTTCTGGGACATTGAGCCTTCTCTGTCAGAGAGCTCTGGTGCCACAATAAATTACAGTTCCCATGATTCCCTAGCACTGAGCCAGGGCAGTGCCTCAGTTTAATGTGCACTATTTCTGGCAGTCTGCTTAGGCCCAGTGTCAGACAGATTCAGTGCTTTCATAACCAACGTTCAGATCTCTTCATGGGTAAAGAATTTACCAAGTTTCCTCAGTCTGTGAACTCTCTCTCTTCTTGCCAAAGGAAGGGAATCCTGCTCTCAGCTGGCTTTTGATTCCTCCCAGGAAGTGCAACACGGCCAGAATGCTTGTGCCTTGGAGCTCTTTCATATTGATGCAGCTTTGGATATATTGTACTGGAAAGCTCCAGATTGAACACATACATATTTTTTTTTTAACAGCAGCTGGGGACAGAAAGTGAAAAGTGGCAAATCAGTAGGGAAATGAACAATTCAAAATCTTTTAAAATGATATAAGAGGCAACTTTAGTGATGATAAAAGGTAAAACCAGTGCTGCCACACACAAAAATTTCATACCTGGAAATCGATGGTATTTTAGAGTTTGCACAAAGTAGGAGTAATTCAGGTACACTGTAATATTTGTAGTATTCTTCAAACAAAAAGAAAAGTACTGTGGCCAGCAAAAGGATAATTGCCAACAAAAACACAAAATAAGTGAAACAGATTTTCAAACCCTTACCTGGGCAGTGGACAGAATACCACAAACTTTTCTTGAACTAAAAAGATGGAAGGTGGAGAGAAAGACAACCACAATGTTAATCTGCAGAAAACATTAATGAAAATGGCTACTTTTAAACTCAAATATCAGGAGAATATGGAAAATTAGCTAAGGGAGGATTACTTGGCTAATGGTTTGTGTTTGTGTCCTTCGGAAACAAATGTTCTACTGAATTTCTCAGTGGAATGGGATGGATTCCAAGCTAGCAGCTAAACAAAAACTGTCCATGTGCATACTCCACAGGGCTGAAATGCCCTCAGTGCAGTCCAGATGGTACACACTGATGTAAACATATCCACTGTAGTGCTGCCAGCTTATCAACCTTTTCTCTAGAAGCACCTTAATCCAACACATATTGATATGGAAGTGAACCCTGTTCGTTTCAGGAAAGCTTGCATTAAATTAATTGGGTGTAGAGGCCAGATTGCTATGTATGCAGGGTTGGATCCAGACTTACTCATGCTTGCAGAGACCCAGTTAAATCAATGAAACTAATTGAGATCACATTGATTTCAGTAGGCCTTTTATAAGCATGATTAAGTTTCAATCTAACCCATAGCTGTGTACATCACTGTCAAATGGGAAAAACATACCAAACTAAAAGTGCCATTTAACTTGTAGCAATGTTGTTCATGAGCTACTCTCATTCTATGGCACTGGGAATACATGTATTATTTGGAATTTTTAATCTAGACATTTTGAATACTGAGGGCATGGCCAATGTCACAAAAATAGATTCAAGGTCATGCCATCTTCTTCCTAACCACCCTACTACACATTCCCAAATCTGTTTCAGAATATCTTCATCCCTGTGGAGTATATTTGGAAGGCACGAGAGGAATCATTATACAGTTGGCCCTCTGTATCAATAGATTCTGCATCCATTGATTCAACTATCCATGGCTTGACAATATATTTTTAAAAAGTAATTTCAAAAAGCAAACCTTGATTTTGCCATTTTATGTAAGGAACACCTTTTTACCATGCTACTGTATATAATGGGATTTGGGCACCCACATATTTTGATATCCACAGAAGTTCTTCAACCAAACCCCAGTGGATACCAAGAGCCCACTGTATATAGCTCTGATTCTTCCAATACAGAGGGCCAGTGGGAAATGTTCCAAATGATTGTTGTAGTTCATGTATTTTTAATCAAATTACCATGTCAGTTGGCTCAGTCACACTAAGAATCTTCATGAGATGGGGCTGGTTGCAACCCCATACAGAAATGAGCTATGCTTGCATAGAGCCAACCACTAAAATACAGAAACTTTGAGATGATCCAGAATTAATCATATTTTTAGCAAACTCACTTAACCTAATGGGACTTATTGATTTGATTTCAATAGGTGCACATTTAACTCTTGATCAAACCATTGTTTATGATCTGTATAAGGTAAGTGGGGCTATACTATTTAAATACATACCAAAAGGTATGAAATTCATATAATTCATGCTTCTTCTTATGAGCTCATGATCTAAATTTCCCTATACAAACCTCCAGAATCTTAAGATCCACAGGAGAAGGCTTTCTCTCAGTCCCATCACCATCACAGGCAAGGAAACGAGAGAGAGCCTTCTCAGTGGCTGCTCTGGAACTCCCTTGCACAGAAAGCTAAGCTGGCCCCCTCCCTGCTCTCCTTTCACCAGCAGCCAAAGATCTTTTTGTTCAAGGTGGCTTTTAATGTGTAATTACTCCCACAAGACTTCTTATGGGGGAGAAGCAGTCGCATCATCAATTATAGTATCACTCAATGTGGGAAGGGTGTGCGTACATCCCTCCTGCTCCCCTGTCCCCAGCCTTTCTCCCTGGAGAGGAAGCCCAGGGACAGAGCAGCTGGCAAGGGCATATGTGTGCCCCTCCTGCTCCTCTAGCCCTGGGTTTTCTCCTGAGAGAGGAAGCCCACAACTGGAGCAGCTGGCAAGAGTGTGTGCTTTCTGTCCCTGCACTTTCTCCCTAGAGAGGAAGCCCAGAGCCAGAGGAGCTGACAATGGCACATCTGAGCCCCTCCTGCACCAAAGGCAGAGGAGGACCCAACCAGGTATCACCCTTCTATTGGGTGTCACACAATGTGGTCTGTACCCCCCTGAATACCCTCCCAAGTGGGGGGAGAGTGCTTTAACTTTTTATGTTTTCAATGATTTTAGACTGTTTTAATACATTGTTTTAATGTGATTATTTTAATTGTTTTTAATGTACTGCTTTTTATGTTATTATTGTTTGTGAATCACCTTTGGTTTATTCCAGAAAAAGGTGGTGTAAAAATGAAATGAAATTAATCAGTGCTACTCAAAGTGGTAATCACTTGACTGGTACTGATGCCTGAGCCATTGGCTGGAACTCTCTGGCAAATTTCAAGGAAAGAAGTCGGGGGGGGGGGGAATCCCATGGGGACAAATACAGCACCGGTCCCTGGCACAAGGGGGTGGGGTGCCATCTCCCCCATCAGATAGCCTGAGAAGAACTGAACTGAATAAACCCTGCCTGTTCAAGATACACTCTTTACAAGAGATGATTAAATAAAGACTTGCAATTCCTGTTTCTGCAAATTATACAAACAAAAAAGTAATTATAATATTCATTTGGTCTAAATATGGATCTTCTCTGTATCCTCTGTCAGATCAACAAAATATAGAAACAATGAATTCCGGGCTAAAGTCATAGCCTCCTGTGGCCACCTTGAAACATTTTTTCACTGAGTATGAAAGTAGAACTGCATAACATATGCAGAGGCTGGAGGAAGGCAGCAAAGTCTTGTGGCACCTGAAAGACAAGAGGTTTATCATGGAATATCTTTTGTCAGCTATAACTCTGTAGTCTTTAGCAAGTTACTTTTACTTTTTTTTGCTGTTGCAACATACTAATTCTGTCCATCTCTTTTGACTGTAAGCCCTCTTCAAGTCTCCAAACCAAACCAATAATAGATTATGGACAAGTGGAGATGAGCACACTAGTTTTGCTTCTCTCCCACTTCATTGCCAATCCTGTTGCAGGTGAGCCTTCTGAACTTTTAGAGGTTCCCACCCCTTGGAGTTTAGAACTATAGAATACCAAGTTTCTAAATCACATGGGTTGCTAAAGCTAGGCTGCAGACATTTCTTGAAGATGATGAAGACAACAGTGATGAGGGTAGTAGCAGCTAATGTTCTTGTAACAATAGGCCACCTTGAGTAAATGTAACCTATCAATAGAGGATATGTGAGTCTCAGAGGATTGGGGAAAAGTTTTGTAAGAGTCTTAGGACCCTTACAGACTGCCAGAAATAATGTCGCTTGAGGCCACTTTAACTGTCCTGGCTTAGTGCTAGAGAATCATGGGAATGGTCATTTTTTCTGGGACATTGAGCTTTCTCTGTCAGAGAGCTCTGGTGCCACAATAAACTATAGTTCCCATGATTCCTTAGCATTGAGCCAGGGCAGTTAAAGTAGACTCAAGTTGCATTATTTCTGACAGTCTCTAAAGGCCCTTTGTTACTGTTTCTTACATGATGGTGTAAGAGTGTAGAAGGCTGCTGTTAGGGGCTGAACAAAGTAACTCAAACTGGGTCTAGCTAGCAAACATCTTTGGAATGATGATAAGCAACAGAATCTTCTTCAGGAACAAAAGGTAATAGGAGCTTGTAAAATTAATCTCTGTCACTGGGATGCAGCATGATGAAGCTGGTGGCGTTCTTAAGCATGGGATCAAATCCAAGCAATAGGCTTTGTCTTTCTGTTTGGGCCACAGCATGGTAATCTTACTCTGCAGCACCTTCATTTTTAGTTATCATAGGAAAATGAATGAGAATCTAGGCTTGCTCAGAGGTGGTTATTGTTGTGTGTGCATTCAAGTCATTTCTGATTTATGGTGACCCTATGGCAAACTTATCATGGGCTTTTCTTGACAGAATTTATTCATGCTTTCATGTGAGGCTGAAAGAGTGTGACCTGCCCAAGGTCACCCACTGGATTTTCATGGCCAAATGGGAATTCAACCCCTGGTCTTCCAGTGTCCTAGTCCAGCCGTCAAACCACTACTCCACACTGGCTCCCTGCTCAGGACTGAGACATAGAGGCAGCATTTCAGCATTTATGATGTAACAAAAATGACAAGTGTTCTGGATGGGGGCAGAGAGGTTAGTGAGGTCCCTGCCTTTTTTGTGTGTGTTGTTGCCTGAACCAGTAGTCGTAGTAAAAGAATAATTCTCGGCATGCCTCCTGCCTGTTTCCATGTGGAGGACTGTTAAGATGAAGTCCCAGGGGTAAAATGTACAATATGGGGAATGGCAGCAGCCATGATGATGCAGCATTTGATCACTGCTGAGTCATGCACACTCATGCTGTGTCACAGGATGTGACATCATGGGGATGGTCACCTGGTGCTGTAAAGCACCCAGTACTGCTGTAAAACTGCAAAGTCACTCAGGTGAGTGACAAGTGTCCAAGAGGAAGAGGCAGGGCCAGAGTGCCATGTGGATGCATGGCTATATAAGGCAGAAGCCTCAGGACACACATGTGAGTTGGTGTATGTATTGCTGTGAGCTGCGTTGGAAGATTACTGTACATAGAGGAACCAAGATTAAAGCCTAATTTGAGAGACGTCTGTCTATGGAGTCTCTTTGCTCTATCTGGAAGGGGAGAGGTGCTTCTCCGGCTGACAAGCTACTGGCTTCATCTGAGAAGGTCATGATCCTGGTGCTACACGCCTACGTGGTCTCCATGTGCTGCGTAACTACACTAACAAGGACTGTGGAGGACTGAATTGCCTCCCTCTCTTTTTGTGAAGATAATAATAATAATAATAATAATAATAATAATTTATATACTGCCCAATGGTTGCCCAATCAGGGCGGTTTACAGCATAAAACACAATTACAATAAATAACAATCCCCCCTTAAAACATTATTAAACAAATAACATGATTAAAATCCAATTAACAATTAAAATAAAACAAAATAAAATCATCATAATTAAATGATTAAAACATACCGCAACACCCCCTTATTACACTTCCAGGGGAACCATGGTTCAAAAGATGGGTCTCAAAATGCTTCCTTTTGAAACAGTCCCTGGGGGAATGCTGATTTTTTTTTTTTTTTTTTTTTAAGGCTGACCAGAAGGCTAAATACAGGTTGGTAGGAAGTGGTGTGGAAAGAGAGTTAACAAGTGATATTAGTATAAAGGGCAGTCAATATGCTTTGGTTTGCCTGGGAAGGGATAGGGAAATCACTGCGGATTGTGCTATCTGTACTCTTCCAAGACACTTTCTTCAGGTGAAATAGTTGATAGTACTACATTTTGTGAGAAAGTCAAAAAGAGGCAAAAGGAAACTGACACTGGAGTTTCCCCATCACTGGACAAAAACTCAAGATGTCTGAGAAACTGTTCATTTCTGCCCTATGCAGGTGTTACAGAATAGACAAATGAAGAGAGGGAAGAGGCTAGCCCTGCCAACTTTTTCCTCACTTCTGTTGTTCTCCTCATATGAAGAACAGCTTTCTAGAGAAGCTCTGTACAATATTCTATGAATCGCCACAGATGGAGAACATGCTCCTCTCCAAAAAGTTGCTCCTCGTGTGTCACAAAGGAAGGGGCAGGGTACTGGAAATAAATATACAACAAGGGTAAAACATGATCCTGATTCCATCATGTATTTATATTGACTAGTTTTGTAACACCTGATACAGCTTAAGATACTTCCAGATTGATAACATGATGAGATACTGACCACAGAAATCTGAGATGAAGTATACTGAGTTTGGATATAGCAGCCCTGACCCAGCTCTGACACTTCCCATTTTCAGTTGATAGTGTTTAAAGCAACATTCATGAAGGAGATGGCAAAAACCTTTGATTTGTGGTCATACATACACACACATACCTACTATAACCAGATTCTACTAAATAAGGTGGAATATGTCATAGTTATGACATTTCCCCCAAATATCATTTTGTTCTTTCTGTCTGTAGCTGTTTGTACCATGCACAGAATACTAGTTAAATAAGAAGCCTGAATTTATCAGCTACCATATTTTTGTCACTTTATTAAACGCACAAACTGTCCTGACACAAATATGCAAATGCTTCATTACTGGAAAAAATAGATTTTTCAGGATTGCTTTGTACCTCTAATCTCCATCCCAGCAGGAGGACTACTAATAATAGCTTGCACTTTTGAGATTAATTAAGGAAAAAGTTTAAGATTTTCCTACTAGTGTTCATAAATTCACTGCATTTAGTAAAACTCAGTATGTGTGCTGAACAGAAATGTTCAGTGATGGCAATCCAATCAAAACTAATAAAGAAGGGTTGAATACAGATTAATTTTTCATCAGGGTGCAATACTATTGTGAAGGAATTAACTATTAAATGTTTTGCTTAGACTATTTCAATTTAAAATGTGTGATATGGACTCACATTTTAAATTAGGAATCTTATTCATACTAATAAAGTTTTCTAAGCAAAATAGCAATCTTAACTAGGAGACCTATAGCCCACTTTATTCTAAATAGGTAGCCTTCAACCTATTTACAATATGACAAGTTGGCTTGTTAGTTTTTGTTTTCTCAGTTTAACAAACTGCTCCTTTTTTCTCAGAACTCTGTTCCTCATCTTGTCTAGAGTACTGTTATACCTAAGAGAAGATGCCCTATGAATCCATTCTAGTTTTGCTGACAAAATAAGCACAAACATTGAAGACAAACATAAATGGCTTTCAGAAAGCATTTTTTTACCAGCGGAAGTGCTCCATGTACCAGGAATCACATTTAAGAGGATCAAAGTCTGTATGCCAGTGTATAGGTGTACAATGTTTGCTTATCAGTGGGGTTGGCGGCAATGCTTCAACAGCTTCCAGTTTGTATGGATCAATGTACTGCCTTGGCAACTTATGAGACATCCACTTCATGGAGCTTTTACCATGTGTAAGGAGTGCTTAGTGAGTTCTATCTGGATGGCTCACATTTGCAATCAGTCATTAGATCAATATTTAGCTGATGCAAGAGCTGAAATAAACTTGTTTTCCCAAAACTGCCTTTTGAAAAGTTCACTGCCAAGGGTTTTCCTTACATTCTCAGATGTTCACATAATATCCAAATATTTTATAGCAGGGATTTGATTCCATCCCCTCACCCCCCTCCCATGGATGGAGAAAATGCTCAAGCCCATTAGTCAATGGGTGATGGCATGGATGTGCCCATATTAGCATGCCCATGGGCACACATCTGCAATGGCGAATGGCAGGGTGATACGTCAGAGCTCCAGAACATAGATGGGCAATATGGTGGGCTCAGTGTATTTAATAGCAAATAGCATTTGATGTTTATGTCTGATACCTGACAGTCAGTATTTAGTGAAATTTGATAGGAGATATGCAATGGTATCTAGTAACAGCATTCAGTTGGTAATATGCAATGGACATTAATATTTAACTGTTCACAACTTATGAGATTTCATATTGGAAGCTTGCAGAAATCCAGAAAATTGAAAAAAGGAACAAATCCAAAGCATCTGGATATCATTTTTGAGATAATAGACAAGATGCAAACCTGACATTTCTCACTTTAAGATGGGCAATTTTGGTACTGGAAATGCATTGGTTTGCATTAAACATTTGACAGGTAGAAAAAAAAAGATGGGATTTTTGCACTAGCAGTTGCAGTGTCTTTGCAGAACAAAGAGCACAACCAGCATGAGTGATATCTATCTAAATGCAACAAATTATGTGAAAGAACTGTGTGTATAACACTTCCTGTAGTGCCTTGTGGCAAAATACTGAATCTGAATCCTGAACAAGGATGCAAGCAGGGTTCTGTGAGTGGTAGAATCTTTATGTTAGCCTTCCAAGTGTTTTGGACTACATCCTCCATCATTCCTTATCATCCTTGGCTCTGCTGGGTGGTGCTGAAGGGAGTTGTAGGCAAAGAATCTGGAGGGCTAAATGTTCTCTATTACTGTATTAGTGGAATGATGTCATTGTATATAACTCACTAATAAAAAATATTATTTTTATGCATGCTTTCTAAAAAGAAAGAAAATGCCCAACATACTTAGACTATGTGTGAATACAAATTGTTTGTACAGAGAGGAGTCCTTTCCAACCCCCCTTTATTTCTTTCCATTAGAGTTTTAAGCATGCTGCCTCTCAGAGCAAGTAGCTTTTGCTTCATCTCTCCATTGGGAGAAATAGAATGCATCAAAGGCATCAGTGGCAGATTTGCAGAGTTGAGCAGAAATGTTCATCCCTAGCAAGTAAGGTCAGAGCAGAGCAATGGATGAACTGGAATCCCTGCATAAATTTATTTTTCTGCATGTGGCTTCTTTGAGTTCCCAGGATATTCATTCTTTATGAGTCACAGTTTGGGAATTATTGCCCTACCTTACAACTTTCTGTATTTTCACATGGAAGCAAATGCTACCGTGTTCTATAAAGCTTAAAGCAAATCAGGAATGAATTCTCTTGCAAATTTCACTGAGACAAAAATCTGAGGT
Organism: Phrynosoma blainvillii; assembly: GCA_026167975.1. NCBI lineage: Eukaryota > Metazoa > Chordata > Lepidosauria > Squamata > Phrynosomatidae > Phrynosoma > Phrynosoma blainvillii. The sequence continues at coordinate 253,809,994 of JANUYF010000002.1, read as the reverse complement.
CATGAATCATCATAGAGACAAAACATTCCATTTTTCAGCTGCTACACATAAAGCAGATTATGAAACTGATAAGAAAACCAGTGTGGTGTAGTTTTTTGAGCATTGACTATGACTCTGGAGATCAGGGTGCAATTCCCATCTCGGCCATGGAAACCATTCTCTCAGCCTCAGAAAGCCCCATGATGGGTTCACCTTAGAATCACCATAAGCTGGAAACAACCTGAAGGCACATAGCAGCAATGAAGTAGCCTTACTGAAAGTGGTGGGGTCCATGCATCCTTTCCAACAAAGTTTTATGCCTGAGATAGCACAGAAATAATTTTCTCTCTATGAAATCTGAATGGATGGAGATGCCTTGAGTACCTGTGCCAAGAGGAAGGCAAGATAGAAATAATAATAATAATAATAATAATAATAATAATAATAATAATAATAATAACTATTGTTGAAGTTTGGTTATGTTGGATATTTTTTAAATAAAATGTTTTAAAAAGAAATAATTTTGTCTCCAATTACAGTTTCTGGTTCTTAAGTTCTTAAGTCAGGTTTTCACATTTCAAGCTTGGGATGCACTATCTTTTGGATTGAGAAAGAAGTATTTTTTAGTAGTGGCCCCATCTTTGAAGTGCTAGCTTAAGATAGGCTTACCTATTCCCTTCACCATAGGTAGGGCAATTACAGGCCCCAGAACCCATATCTGTAGCCCTTAAAGCCCCTTACCAGCCCCCCTCCCAACTTACTTTCATCCCCAAGTGGTCTAAAGGTGAAGAAAATCAACCACAGATGTGGCTGTTTAGCTTTACTAAAAAAAAACAAACCGAAGTCCTTAATTCCCCAAAACTACTGATTTGGGGCCCAACATCAGTCTCAAATGGAATCCAGGAATGATGTGACATCATTTCCAGCATTAAAGATACAGAAATTGCTGTTGCAGTCCCTGGGGGAACAAGGTTGCAGGAGTAAAAAAATGCTCCACTCTCTCCCCTGCACAGTGATCCCCCCCCCATTAATACACACCACTCTTACCATTTCAGCACCACACATCAACCTTTCTATTTCTTTTACATTTTTATTTTGAATTTTGAAGCCACTGACATCATTGCTATCAACTTGTGGTGCCCCTTTGAGGGTTGTGTTTTGTTGTTTACCCACATGTATGCATTATATTTCATTCTATTCTGTAGGTTTCCATTGAACTATAAGCTGTCCTGGGAGTGTTGCAGTGTTGAAAAGTGCAGGCTATAAGTAAAGACAGCAAATGGATGAATCAAATCTGCTAGGCAACTAAGAATAGCTTTTCTATACACACTGTTTCTACAAAACCGAGAGGATCATTATTTGGCAGCTTCACATTTGGTATAAAATTGGGGCAAAAATCTTCAGTTTGACACAACATAATAAGACCAAGGTCTCTTTCATCCAGTGGCATCACTGGTGGGGGGGCGGGTTGCAGGGAGTGCAGACCACACCAGGTGACAGCCTAAGGGGGGGGTTTACACCACAGCTCCCAAAAGTGCTTAACAGAGGGAGAAAAGCTCTCCCGCTTGCTGCTAGTTACTGGGAGCAAGGAAAGCCTCTCTCTGCCTGCTGAATCTGGGTGGATGGCATGGGGAGGGGTTCATGAGATGAGGCTCAGGGGTTGGAGATACACCATCTCCCTCGCAGTCACTGGCATCCCCTGAGTCTGGCTGGAAGATAGTGTGTGTGTGTGTGTGTATGAGCCTCTGTGGGCAGAGAGACCCTTTCCTCCCTCCCAGTCAGGGTAGAGAGCAGGGAGGGCTCTCTCCACCCCTTGAGCCTAGCTGAAACTTAGGGGTTTGTTTGTGTGTGTGTGTGTGCATGGCTGAGAGGGTGGGGAGAGACTCTCCTATTGTAGTGGACTACAGGAACGGAGACCCTCAGAATATCCAGGAAAGTAGAGTTTATTTTTACATCGATGGACTCTCTGACAGGTTAACATCATGACTTGAGAATCCTTCCCTCAGCTAATCAACATCCTCATATACCATCTTACACAGCTAGTTTATAATTAGCATATGCATAGTTCAACATTTTCATTGGTTACAAGATATAATTTCAATCTCCACTCCTGTTGATTACATATTAAAACTTCTACTTGCCACGCATGAACTATTTTGGCATTACTCATTGACACCTGGACTTATTAATTGGGTCCTATCTTTTTAGTCTTTCCTACTTTACTCCCAGTCCATACCATCAATCTTTGGCTCTGAGATAGTCTGCATGTCTTCAAGGTCAAAAAACAACATTCCTTGCTATTTTTTCCAGTGAAGCCAAAACTAAAAGCTTTTTACAATTGCTTTGCAAATGCACAGTTTTAAACATAGAATATGAGACTCCAAGGATCATCCAATCCAGCCCTGCATTAGCCATGAGCTTTATAGTTTCCTTTACATTATTTCATCCCCTACATAACCTCCCAGTAAGAGCAGGGAGCAAGGTAAGTGTGTGTGTGAATTTATGTGTTTGTGTTTGTGCTTGTATGTAGTGTGTGTGCATGGCTGAGTGGGGTGGAGAGAAACCCTCCCTGCCAGAGTAGAGAGGTCTCCCCACCCCCAGCTTAGCTGAAAGATAGGGGTGATTCTGAAGACCAGGGTTTGAATTGTGGCTTGGGCATGTAAATCCATGGGTCAAGTTGAGGTTGGGCAAGTCTCTCAGCCTAAGAGGATGACAATGGCAAATCTCCTCTGAAGGAACTTGCCAGGAAAACCCCATGATAAGTTTGCCTTAGGGTTTCCATAGGTTGGAAATGACTTGAAGGCAGACAACAACAACAAAGGTTTGTTATGGGAGGAGGTCAATGAGGGGGTGACACCATGAGTTACTGCACCAGGTGACACCAATCCTAGTGACACCACTGCTTTCATCCGTCATTTTATTTCCAATGCAGTTGGACACCAGGTTGCCCCCATATCAGTCATGAATCTGTTCTGGGTTTTAGTCCAAACTTTAATTTGTCATTTTAATGCTGCCTCTAAAATTCAAACTAAAACCTGGAATAGAATCACAATCCTACCAACATGGGAGTCACCATCCATGGCTGACTAGAGTAGGATAGACTGGCGAATGTTATGCATTTGCACACAGGTTCTTTATGGGGGGAGGGAGTACCTTTTATCTCCTCAAACACTGCTATCACTTTATGAGATTTCTGCTATATTCTTACTGCTGTTGCCCTTTAAATTTGGTCAGCCAAAAGTCCCATTTCCCCACTTGCATTTAATGCAAATCCTTTTTTCCTCAGGAGATTTCATCAAGGGGTGTGTGTGTGTGGTGCGGGTGAAGCAATGCTGTGCAATCATCAATCCTCCCTGTTTATCCCCTGAGTCTGCAAAATCTTCTCAAAGAACAAGTGGAATGTTATGCTAATATCACATTAACTTCATTATGCAGTTTGCTTGATTCTCTTTGATTAATAGGAGTATTGTTAGAAACTGGGGGCGGGATGGGGGAACAAACTGCTATGTGCTCAGGCAATGAAAACAGAACTTCTAGGAGAACAGACATCATACATTTATCTTATTTATAGTTGCTCCATTCCCTAAAGATACTGTGCATAATAGATAGGATCAAGTGAAATCTAAAAATGGCCTGAATCTGTCTTTTGATCAGGAATTGAAAATGGAAGAAGGGTGAGAAAGAAAGAAAGAATGGGAAAGTATTTTCCCCCAAATTGCCATGTAAGCTTTGACAATCAAGCGTATGCTCTCAATATGCATCTCAATATGCAAACAGATAAACAGATAACAGATAACTTGTCATGCCTGTCCTTCATTTAGGTGGCTTGATGCTGAAGAAGCACAAATTGATTCTTGTACTGTAATCTTTTCAAATAGGGTGTCCTGCAAATCGGTTGGACTTCAGTTTCCATCATCCACATGGATAGACTGGTAGTCCTCTCTCATTTTCAGGGGAAGGATATTTAAATACATGTCATCAAGTTATTTGTATATATGTCAAATTATCTTCACATTACACCCATGTCTTGTAAAGTACATGAATTCACAAGAGACCACAGAGATGCTATATTCAGAGCCTGCCTTACCATTAGTAAGAGTGAGGCAGCTGCCTCAGGCAACAGATTTGGGGAATCATTTAAAAAGCTGCAAGTTATTTTTAAGTGGGGAAAGTTACTTGCAGTAACTGCCTATTGCACCAAAATAACTTGGCTTTAGGTACTGAACATCTTGACTTGGATGAATTCCCAGACTGAATGTGTGTTTGCTTCTCTGCTTCAATGGTAAACTGTCTTGGGGGAGCTCAGGCTACATTTTATAAAATAAATAAATAAAGACATATGGATAGGTATCAAATTAATTAGAAACACACTTTCTAATTCAGTTCCAATATAGTTGAAAATGAGTTGTAATTGAAATGTCACTTAAATACCTCCCAAAAAATACTGACTCAATTCTATTACAAGGGAAAGGCAAACATAGATTATTTCCTGACCAATTTTCCTTCAAATAGTCTTACTCATCAGACAGTCCCACTGAATATAGATACAACCTGATCTAGAACAAGTACATCATTTGAATTTATCTTCTGGGTTTAAAAATATTGCATTCTGTTTGTGAAGATTTAAACTGAGAGCAGTGCAATGTCATGCTGTCTTTTAAATCCATGCATGGAGAAGCATCTGGATCTCTTGAAAAAAGTCATAAACCAAATGGCTTCTGGTGCTAAATCAGGACTAAGGAGAGCTACGAGATTTTAGACAACCAACAATTTACTATTTGCTGTAAATTATTTAAAAGAACAATAGTGGTGTTTTCTAGTTAATGTCACACCAATGGTTAAGAGAACCCGATACAAAGTACAGTTTCATTATTCTGTACAGTCCCTTAATTTGACTGAAATTCATATTTTGTCCATTTATGTATTGTGTCATAAAAATCTTATGAAGTCATTTTGATTGTATGCTTGAAACCAGTGGTAGATCTTGCATAACCTGGGGATCCAGAATCATCTGTAGGATTGTTTGCTGGCTGTGGAGTGACACAAAACAGGAGGGAGCTGCCATTTTCCCTCTTAGCATATAGGTCCCGTCCCCCCCAGGAACCTATGCATCATTTCAAGCACCTGGGGAAAAGTTGACCAATCAGCAGCTCAGGCCCCCTTGAAGCCATAGGCTTTGTTTTTGTCCAGTCTGAGAGTATATTGTAGGCTCCTCTGAGGTTCTCCCCAGCATTCAAGCTTTGATGGCTTCCTCACTCACTCACCCTCTAGCTTTGACCCTGTTGGGTTTCCTCTTAAGGGACTTTGAGGGGTGCAGCCAGATCAGAGGATGCAGGGACTTGCCTCACTCCCCGGGTGGCAGGAAAACTACACAGAGGCTATGTGCCCACCTGGGTTCCTTGGCTGGCACTGCCACATCACTGTTTCCTCTGACACTTGAGTCCAGGCAGATGGGTTGATTGGACAGCAGTTGGGTCATCCAACTTCTGGATTTGTGCCCCATGTCAAGCCAACATTACACAGCTGTGACAACAAAGTTGTGACCTTTTTCTCTCTAGCTAACTGTTGCATTTATTTCTTAAGGATACTACATCTTTCCATGCCAACTTTTGATATTAGGCCCTCAGGCCCCTGGAAGATGGAAAGGCACTCTTGGTTGATTCCTTTCTTCACTTGAAGACTTCGAAAAGACCCCCCCCCTCCAAAAAATCTATTCCAAAGATTGGGGACTCTCTGTAATATGAATAGTAATTTAAAGTATTGCCAGGTCAATTATGTCCCATTCTCTATTATTTCAGGGCCATAACCTGAGACCAGGGTGCAGGAACTTTGGGTGTCACAGGAATAATGGATGGGATGTAAAGTTGAAGGCTTTCACAGGTATCCATGGGTTTTTGTAGGCTTTTTGGGCTGTGAGGCTGTGTTCTAGAATAATTTCTTCCTGATGTTTCGCCTGCATCTGTGGCTGGCATCTTCAGAGAATGGTGGCATGGAAGTGAGTGGGTTACCATTTCAAGTGACTAGGTAGGCAGTTAAATGTACCCAGGAGTTCATTAGTTGCTGCACTAGTCATCGCACACAAATTTACCTACAGCATCCATGTTGCGTAGGGAATTTTCCCATGCTGCATGCTGTTGCTGAGGATTTTGGAAGGCTTATGGGAATTCCAGCCCCCCCCCCCAGGCCCTGTGCCACAGCTGCCAAGGTTTATACACCATGAAAGCAGATGAGTCACAATTCTAGTGCTCCACTCCTTGCCTTGCTCCTTGAATATGATGGGTCAAAGTGTAAGCACCTGCCATCTCCCACCTTGGTCCCGTCCCTTTGCTCCTGACTTTTTTGGGTTCCTGATACATTTCTGGTGTGCTGATACATTACTTTCTGGTATACATATATACCATCATACTAAGCCAGATAGACCCACTGCCAAGTGGTTGTGGATGGTGATGGGATTCTGGGCCTTAAAGCTAGCTTCACCTTTCTCCTCCTCCAGTACTACTTACCCTGAGATTTGTCTTTCTCCTAGTGACCTGGGGCCCATTCACACTACATAATTATAGTAGTATTATTCCACTTTAACAGCCATGGTTCCATCCTATGAAATCCTGAGGCTGGCAGTTTAGGTCAAACAGAAATCCCCCAGTGGTAGCTCCTAGAACTCAACATCCAGAAAGAAGTAGAAGACAGTGGAAGGGAATTGGGGCCCTTTCAGACCACACAACTATAGCACCATGATTCTACTCTAACTACTATAGCAATATCTTGTATTTGCAGTTTAGAAAGGGGCATTTAGAGGTTTCAGCCAGAGAGCAACTCTGGTGCCTCTGACCAAACTATAAACCCCAGAATTAGCATTTAAAGTAGAATAACAGCACTACAATGGTGTGGTGTGAATGGCCTCCTGGAGAAATTGCAATTGTCTGCCAGCTGGTACCCTGAGACCTGGCAATCCCAATAGAACACATGACTCAGAGAAAGTTACCAGTAGCCCAGTTGGCTGGATGTTCTAAGAGTTTCAGGTAACTTTTCCAAGCTCTGCAATACAAGTTACAGAGGGAAGGAAGGAATGGTTAAAAGTCATTTCCCTACATGTTTCTTCCAAAAGGAGCATTCTTCATAGGAGTCAACTCACTGGCTGCTCTGACTGGCAGAATAAACATTGGATCCACCCTATTCTGGACAAACTTTCAGAGAAAGGTTAACTGTTTTAAGTAGGCAGTGCAGTAATCTAAATTTGTGCCGAAATGCTTTTTTCTGTTATCCCCCCCCCATTCTACTTACTTGCCTGTAATGTTAATGTGAGCACATTTTCAGACATGTGACTCCTACATGACAGCTGAGGTGATATAATCTTGTAGGAGGGCACTGTCACACACACCCTGTGAATGTTTGACTGGGTGCTGCAAGACACTGCTTGCTGCTGCCTGTCACTCAGTGGGTGAAGACAGGCATACATTCAGGGATGCTTGAGGAACTCAGACTTGTATATTTCAAGACCTCATCCACAGTTTTCAGAATAATGTGTGGACAATGATTTTATTATCCATTGGGTAATTTGCAGTTCCTAAAAGTTCCAGTTCTGAGCTAAAAAGAAGTTAACAGCATACATTTTTAAATAATAATAATAATAATAATAATAATAATAAAATTTATTTCTATCCCGCCCCTCTGCAGAAGCAATCGGGGCAGTTTAAATCAATAAAATACCACAATGTACAATCCCAAACCCGCCCACCCCTTAAAATAGTATTAAACATGATAAAGATTAAAACAATAAATGGAAAATAGCAATTAACAGTAAAAGGGAGGTCAACATAGCAAACCGCCAGCAATAAATGTGGCAGCGGATGGGGAAAAAATAAACTCGCTCCTTGGCTGGGAAGTTAGTCAGGAAAGGCCTGCTGGAAGAGATCCGTCTTCACAGGTTTTTTAAAGCTGTCTAAGCTGGTAATCTAACGGATCTCATCTGGCAGGCCGTTCCATAATCTGGGAGCGGTTACCGAAAAGACCCTTTGGGAGGTTGTAGACAGCCTAGTTTTAACAGGCTGAAGCAGTTTCCTCCTAGAGGACTGAAGTGTGCGGGTAGGATTATATGGAAGGATACATGTTTTGAAAGTACCATATTAAGGAGCATAAATTTTGAGGTGAACTATGTTTAGAAAAATACCTTTTACAATATGTGTTTATTTAGAATTTTAGTTCAAATGTTGAGATTTTAAAGAAAAATTGGATAAATACAGAAAAGGGATGAAGAAAGATCCAGAGCCTTTTCACACAGAACAATTACAACACTACAATTCCACTTTTACTGCCATGGCTGCATCCTACTTCCAATTTGTGGCAACCTTAAGGCGAATCTATCACAGGTTTTTCTTGGCAAGATTTGTTCAGGGGAGGTTTACCTTTGCCTTCCTCTGAGGCTGAGTATGTGACTTGCCCAAGGTCACCCAATGGGTTTCCATGACTGAGAGAGAATTTGAATCTCTCCAGAGTTGTAGTCCAATGCTCAAACCACTATACTATGCAGACCCTCCTTTAATGATGTAAAAATTATGCAGCCACATAACAAGCAACACCTGTGGAAATTTCCTTTGCTACACATCCATGAAAGGTACAGGAGCCGTCCCATTTTCATTCTGGCAACCATTTCACAATAGTCTTTATTTGACAGCCAGGCAGTGCTTTAAATGAAGTTACATTGCACAGTTCATGTACAAATACATTTGTGAAATATAAATGTCTTATTGATTTCAGGAAAAATTGAGAAGAGGTTTCCCTGGGGAACAAAGACATAAAAAATAATGTTTTCATTGTAACGTCAATGCCACAATCTCTGGTGAAGCAGCAAAACATGTAAATTGAGCATTCAACATTATGGCATTCCAAAACCATAAAATGTGAGAGAATGCATTTCTTTAACAGTTTTTAAAACCTTTTTAAAAAAAATACAAAAATGCAAATGCACTTACTTTCCTATGCAAAGAACATTCTTGAGTCTTTGTTTTAGATGTGTGCTATATTTAGTGAAATACAATTAAGAAATAACAACTTGAAGATAGAGGAAAGTACTTGTTATTGATTTAGTCTTTGCACAGAACAAAACAGTCAAAATGTTTTCAGCTGTTGTTGCCTCTACCCAAATAAAGATCCTACACAATTCCATTCAGGTGTGATATTATGACATTTTGCAAAAGTGCACAAGCTAGGTTCAGATTTAAATGAAAATGGATGTTCTATATATGGGGGGGGGGGGATAAGGTTTGAGTAAATAAAAGTCCTACTCTTCTCCTACCCCTACTTTCTCAGGCCAAATAGGGCTGACATGAACTAATGTTCATGTAAATGTTAAGCATACTCAAAGCAAAACGCTGGAGTTCAGAAGTGAAGGAAGGATCAAATCTGAGCCGAGGAGGAGGAGGAGGAAACTTCCAGCCAGCCAAAGTCTAGTGAGAAGAAACACCAGACAGAAAACTTTCTGAACGAGCTTTGAGTAAACCAGCTTCCTCAGATACACCACCCAGCAAAAGCCTCCATTGAGTCTTCTAGCCATTATTTATTGAACAAATGAGTACTTCCTGATTATCCCTTCTTCCTTCAATGTTTACTTGAAGTAATGAGTGAGTGGTGGTGGGAAGGGGGTGTTTGCATTGTGCTGAAGTCCACAAGACCCAAAGCCTATGGATTTGGGTGTAAAGTAATGAGGCAATTACTTCATGTATATCCTCAATCAAGCCACTACAAAAAGACTGATTCTGGAGGCTAGTGTTTGAATCCCAGCTTGCCCATGAAACCCACTGGGTGACCTTAGGCAAGTCACACTTTCCCAAACTCAGAGGATGGCAATGGCAAACCCCCTCTGAAAAAACTTGCCAAGAAAACCCCATGATAGGGTCACCTTAGTGTCACCAAAAGTTGGAAATGACTTGGAAGCACACAACAACAGCCAGTGACCAGGAACGGGGGCTGGTGCCCAACTATTTTGCTAATAATTTTGTTATTTTATATTTTTCCTAAATTTTTGAGTTACTGAGAACAGAAAAAGTAGACACCATCCATACTTATGAGAAACTGATCCTTGAGCATTTGATACACAGCAAAAATAGTCTCAAATCACATACCAAATGCTGTAGAGGTCTCTCTGTAGTGAGCACAGCTAGTGCCCAGTCTGTCATGCCCTGCCTGGAGGAGGATGAGCCAGAACCTTCTCTGGGTCCTGAGCCTGCAGTGGGAGAGCCTCAGCCCGGCCCCAGCTCTGCTTTGCCAGCTCCAGCAGAGCCTCCAGCAAAGTCTGTGGCCTCCCAGGAGGCTCCACAGCCAAGCCTCCTGGCAGCAGAACCTTCGGATATGGAGGAGAATCAAGGGACTGTGCCTACATTTAGCCAGCATTGAGCAGAAAGGGTGGGCCTTTGGGGAGGCTTTATGAAAAACACCGAGTAGGTAATCGGCCCCAGCTGAGCTCCTGCAGCTTGGGGATTTAAGCAGGTGTGGAAGACCTGCTTCAGTACCAGAGATTATCTGAGCTTCCTGGTAAAAGTATCTGTCTCTCCTTGTTCTGAAACCTTGATCCTCAGACTGCTGACCTATCAAGAGCCTCTTACAAGAGTTCTGGAGCTTCATCAGATGTCTGATCTCACAGGAACTCAAACTCTTATGAGAGGCCTCTTCTTGTGAGTCATGAGGCAGATCTTATAGTCAGTCCTTCACATCCATGGATTATGCATCCACAGATTCCACCATCCACTGTTTGAAAATAGCATCTCTCCACATTTACTGTTTTGACTTTTGCAGATTTGATTATTCACAAATTTTATTAATATGTTCTCTCTAGGAATATCTAGGTCCTCCAGTACAACTCAATGGTCAACTTTAACCAAAAGGTGCACTGAAGGACCTAGAGATTCCTAGAGAGAACACTCCACTAGGTAGCTCCTCCAGCACAATTCTATGGTCAATGTCTGGCAGATGTTACACTGGAGAACCTAGAGATTCCTAGAGAGGTGTTCTCTTGGGTAAAAACAGTGTTTTTGTTATTTATGGTTTTTCCACATTCACATGGGTCATGTGTCCCTAACCCTAACAAATGTAGAGGGACCATGGTATTCCCCCAGAAAAAAAATCCAAAAAGCAAACCTTGATTTCCATTTTATAAAAAGGGATACAATTTTACTATGTCATTGTATATATTAAGATGAGCATCCATGAAATTTGGTTTCAATGGGGGTCCTGCAACCATATCCCAGTGATACTAAGGGCCCACTTCATAAACCTGGGTCAAGTGTACTTACTTGCCTTGAGCTAGTCTGGCAAAGGATGGGCAGTCCAATATTGCAGTTTCAAAAGCCTGGCAACTGTATCTGGGAGTCCATTTTTCCCCAATGAGGTTCCTACCCATTCTTGATGGCCCTGCTCCCATCCAATTTTGACCAAGTTGGAAAACACACACACACACACACACATACAAAACTCTCTGGCAGTGGAGTATTTCAGATGCCATACTATCTGGTATCTCTAGATATGTATTAAAATCTCTCCTTGAGAGCCCTCCTGTTCTTTTAAAACACAACTTCTTTTGATGGGTCTTTGCTGGGACCATATAACACTTATTCTCAGTAATGACAATAAGCCTTCACTGCTACATTTGTTCCCATTCTTTTCTCCTGCTCCCTTTATCTTTTCGTTTCCTTATGTGTGTCATTTTGCCCATTTCAGATACCAAGTTTCTCTCTTCTTGCCTATACAATTTCTGGCATATACCTTGAAGTCAGCCACAAAATAATAAGACTTTTTATCCCTGCAGGACATTAGATATGAGTACAGTCTAATGATTGGTGGGAAGGAAGAAGCTGGAGGAGGCAGGCATAAAAAGAAAAGGAAAGAAATATATAATAAATCTCATCAACTTGTCTTGTTTCTGATTGTGTTGCTGATGCAACTAGCCACCATTCCACTCTTACTTTCTAAAGGTACCTGTAGCAGTCCCCAAACCTTTGTTTTTCTACAGTTAGCACTGCTTATTTTTCTCCAATCATTCCCATGCCAGAGGGATATGCCATGCTAACTGTAAGGTATATTTACTGTCACATGGAGCTACTTGGTGTGGGTGTATTTAATTATTCTAGTGCATAGTTATGCCACATACAGGCACATAAGGTGATCTTTGACATTTTGTATCTTTCTATTTACATAATCAGTATGTAATGCCTCGTTTCTATCAAAAATACATTTCAAGTATACATAACAATGTCAGTTTTGATGCTTTGTGAATTCACACTCCTCTGTGTGTGTGTGTGTGTGTGTGTATGTGTATGTGATGAGAGAGTGCTAATCTGGGCCATCTAATAAAATGCCTGTTTTCCACTTGAGGAGATGCTTTGAAAACAGTGGATGGAACCCATTTATGAACATGTCAATGCCAGAAAAGTGTTTTTGAAAGGTTGGAAGCTACAGAAAAAGAAAATATATATATAAGGAATCAGATGGGCAGAAAAGTAGCATTCTCCAAATGCACAGAATTTAAGGGTGATAAAATTTAATAAGATTCCTATGAACTTAAAAAGGTGAATATGCCACAAGGTATAGTTCATAGACAGGGATGTGAAGAAATCTTGTGTTCATGGAGGGGTAGGAGATTTCAATCTCCACAAAATTTGGAAAAAATGAGTTGGACAGACATAAATTAGACTTCCATCTTTGTAACTCTTGAACAGAATGTCAACCATTGTCTCACCACTTCAGTACCGTATTTTTCGCCATATAAGGCGCTCCGGCATATAAGACGCACCCAATTTTAAAGGAAGAAAATCCAGGAAAAAAGGATTCCTCCCTTTAGCCGCGGCCGGTTGTTCAATGGGCTGGTGCTGGGATCAGAGAACTTCTCCGATCCCAGCACCAGCCCATTGAACTGAGGTCACGGGGGGAAGGAGGGCTCCTTCCCCCCGCGACCTCAGTCTTTGAATGGGCTGGTGCTGGGATCGAAGCAATCCCAGCGCCAGCCCATTGAAAGACTGAGGCCGTGGGGAGAAGGAGCCCTCCTTCCCCCCGCGGCCTCAGTCTTTGAATGGGCTGGTGCTGGGATCGAAGCGATCCCAGCGCCAGCCCATTGAAAGACTGAGGCTGCGGGGAGAAGGAGCCCTCCTTCCCCCCGCGACCTCAGTCTTTGAATCGGCTGGTGCTGGGATCGAAGCGATCCCAGCGCCAGCCCATTGAAAGACTGAGGCTGCGGGGAGAAGGAGCCCTCCTTCCCCCCGCGACTTCAGTCTTTGAATCGGCTGGTGCTGGGATCGAAGCGGGGGGAAGGAGGGCACCAGCCCATTCAAAGACTGAGGTCGCGGGGGGAAGGAGGGCTCCTTCTCCCCGCGACCTCAGTTCAATGGGCTGGTGCTGGGATCGCTTCGATCCCAGCACCAGCCCATTCAAAGACTGAGGTCGCGGGGGGAAGGAGCCCTCCTTGTCCCCACGGCCTCGGCCTTTTGCCTTATAAGGCGCACTGACTTCCCCACGCACGTTTTGGGGAAGAAAAAGTGAGTGTTATAGGGTGAAAAATACGGTATATGTGTGCAGTGCTTTAATAAAACAGAATGCATGCCCTCCTGGCAAAGCTGGTCCCTGTGACCATTTCTCTTGCAACCTAACTAGGAACCCAAACAGATGTTTTTCTTTATTTCAAGAGGGGAGACAATTCAGTTCTTTCCTATATGGAAAGTATCCAATGGTCGGCAGCATTTATTTCAAGAGGGGAGACATTTCAGTTCTTTCCTATATGGAAAGTATCCAATGGTTGGCAGGATGGCCATCTGTCAGGAGTGCTTTGGTTGTGTTCTCCATCCTGAATGGCAGGAGGTTGGATGGCCCTTGTGGTCCCTTCCAACTCTATGATTCTATGATAACAAGGGAGAGGGTCTTCTCAATAGTTGCTGACAGACTTTCTTATGCCCTCATATGTTTAGAAACTAACTGGGAGAGCTTTTAATGGTATGCTGTGTAGTCTTTTAATGAATGTTAACAGTTTTAACTTAGTTTTATTTTATTTTTCATTTTTATTTTGATATGCCACTAGTCACCCTAGATGGGGCATGATCAAGAGGTATTTCCAGAGTTGCTCCTTCCCTTGAGCCATGGCAGCCACCTTTCAGCCTATCAGCAGTATTAAGCCACAGGGCACCATGCAGGGCAAAAATGACCTTTGAGTAAGGAAGCATGACCATGCTCTAAGCTTGTCCTCAACTTCCTTGAACTGGCCTTCATATTTCTTCACTTTCACAGTGAAGGAAACAACCAGGGTAAATATGATTCACTTTTTTTTAGGGAACTCATGGAAATTCATGAAGAAAGCAAAAACAGTAATTATACCAAAATATGATCTAAATAATATCTCAACAGAATTTACTGATAACGTAAGAAACAGATTCACATTATTAAGCATAATAGACTGAGAACCAGAGGAACTATGGTCTAAAGCCAGGGATATAATAAAAGAAGAATGCAGACAGATACTTTCAATAAACAAAAAGAAAGAGAAAAAAAACATGCATGATAGAAAAAACACTACAAGCAATAAAGAAGAGAAGAAAAAAAAGGGAGATAGGAACAAAAAGAATTATGAATGCAACAGTACAACAGTTTGTGTGGAAAGATAAAGAAAATTACTACAACAACCAAAGCAGAGAAATAGAAGACAACAACAGCAAGGGAAGAACAAAAGATCTATTTCACAAGATCAGGGAAATCAAAGGAAAATTCAAACCAAGGACTGGAACAATCTATGACAACAAAAACAATTTAATTCAAGAGCAGGAAGGGGAAAAAGACATTGAATGCAATACACAGATGAATTATACAAAAGAAATGACAAAATGAAGGACACATAGAATGAAGAACCATGTGAAGATGAACCCCAAATTCTAAAAAGTAAGGTGGAAACAGCAATAAGAGAAACAGTGAAAAACAAATCACCAGGAACAGATGATATTCCAATTGAACTACTGCAGTCCACATTGACAGTCAACTCTACTGCTAACCAACATATGCCAACATATAGGGAAAACAAAACAGATTGGAAGCGATCAATACACATCCCCATGTGCAAAAAGGGAGACACAAGAGACTGCAACTATAGCATCATAGCACTGATCTCCCACACAAGCAAAATCATGCTCAAAATTCTGCAACATAGACTCCAACCATACATAGAAAGAGAGATACCAGAGGTCCAAGCAGGGTTCAGGAAAGGAAGAGGCACTAGGGATCACATTGCAAACATACGATGGCTAATAGAGCGCACTAGGGAATTCCAAAAGAAAATCAGCATGTGCTTTATAGACTACAGCAAATGCTTTGACTGCATAGACCATGAAAGGCAATGGAACACCCTTAAAGGCATGGGAGTGCCAGCAGATCTGATAGTCCTGATGAGGAATCTGCACTCAGAACAAGAGGCTACTGTCAGAACAGAACATGGAGAAAAAGAATGGTTCCCAATTGGCAAAAGAGTTAGACAAGGCTGCATCCTTTCGCCCTATTTGTTCAATTTCTATGCAGAACTTATTATAAGAAAAACAGGCTTGGACACAGAAGAAGGAGGAGTGAAAATAGGAGGAAGGGATATCAACAATCTAAGCTATGCAGATGACACCATAGTACTAGCAGAAAACTTGACAGACCTGAATTCCTACTGAGAAAGATCAAAGAAGAAAGTGCAAAGGCAGGCTTAATGCTGAAGATAAAGAAAACAAAAATAATGACCACCAAGGAGGACCTCACAAGTTCAGCCTAGACAATAAAGAAATAGAAATAGTAAAAGAATTTCCATACCTGGGATCAAACATTGATAGAAATGGGGACTGAAGTCAGGAAATCAGAATGGGGAGAGTGGCTATGAAAGAACTAGAAAAGATTTTAAAATGCTAAGACATACAACTCAATACAAAAGTCCGAATCATACAAGCCAGTGTATTCCCTTTTGCCATGTATGGATGTGAGAGCTTGACAGTTAAGACGATAGGAAGGAAATCAATTCATTTGAGATGTGGTGCTGGAGAAGAGTGCTGAGGATTCCATGGACAGCCAAAAGGACTAACAAGTGGGTCCTAGAGCAGATCAAACCAGATACCTTCCTGGATGACCAAACTCAGGCTGTCATACTTTGGACACATCATGAGAAGGGAGGACTCTTTGGAAAAAACAATAATGCTGGGGAAAGTTGAGGGAAGTAGGAAGAGAGGAAGGGCTCATGCTAGATGGATGGTCTCTATTGTTTGACTGGTGGGAAGATGTTAAAATGCTTTTGAACTGCTCTGACACTGGAAGTTGAGAGCTTCCAGTTTTATTCTTACTCCCAGTCCAAAACAGTCAATATTCAGAACATTCTCAAACACTAACAGTGCAAAGATTTGTGATTTGGTGCCACTCCTTGTATAGGTTGAAGTTACTGGTGAAGGCAGCAGGGTGAGGGGAACAGAAAGAACAGATTCCTTTGCCCCATCCACTCAATGGCCTGAAACAGATGGGCTTAATAGACCAGTGCGAGGCTGCACTGGTGCTGTTTGCGCAGGGACCACAGCATCTACACCCTGTCCTGATTCAGGCTGCCACTGCTGTCCTAGACTGGGCTGCCACAAGGAGCAGATTCTATATGCTCTTCCTTGGCCCAATTCTATCCAGATGACATGGGCTTCTGGCCACATTTGTGGCATGCATCATCTAAATGCAGAACTGAACCAGAATCCACATCATTTGGCCCATGTGTTTCAGGCCAATATGTCTTCTCTCCCATGTCATGGTTGGCAGACACATTTTTGCCAATAGTCTCAAAAATTTAATCTAGGGGGCTGAGTCATGTGGGAGAGGGAGACAGTATCATGGAAGGCAGGAGTACATCATGGGCTGAAGATAATAGTCAGTGTTATTGAGGGAACAAGGCAAATAATGCAAGGACCCAACAGTGGGAGGGGAAAAACTATACACAGGCAACTAGGGGCAGGACCCATGTTCTTAAATGTCTCTACACTAATGCACAGAGCATGGGAAATAAACCAGATGAACTTGAACTCCTAGCACAACAAAGTAAATATGATATAATAGGGATCCCTGAAACCTGGTGGGATGAGTCTCATGAGTGGAATGTAAGAATGGAAGGATATAACCTTTTAAAGAGAAACAGGCCAAACAGGAAAGGAGGAGGAATAGCATTATATGTCAGGGATATTTACATCGGTGAAGAAATCCAGGACATCAGTCATGGAAGCCAGGTGGAGAGCATCTGGATAAAGATTAAAGGAGAGGGGAAACAACAGGGATGTTGTTGTGGGAGTCTACTACAGACCCCCAAGTCAGACTGAGGAATTGGATGATGCCTTTCTAGAACGGATGGCCACAAATTCAAAAAGGAGAGATGTAGTAGTGTTGGGTGACTTCAACTATCTTGATATTTGCTGGAAGTCAAACTCAGCCAAAACCTCAAGGTCTAGCAAATTCCTCACTTGCCTCAAAGACAATTTCATTGTCCAAAAGGTGGAAAAGGCAACAAGGGGCCCAGCTATTTTTGATCTGATCCTAACCAACAGGGATGACCTGCTAAATGGAGTGCAAGTAGTGGGATCCTTAGGTGGGAGTGATCATGTTCTCCTGGGGCTTCTTAGATAGTGGAAATGCAGACTGCTAGAAATAGTGCAAATTAAATCCACTTTAATTGCCCTGGCTCAGTGCTAGGGAATCATGGGAATTGTATTTTTTTTCTGAGACATTGAGCCTTCTCTGGCAAAGAGCTCTGGTGCCACAATAAACTACAGTTCCCATGATTCCTTAGCACTGAGTCAGGGCAGTTAAAGTGGACTCAATTTGCACTATTTCTGGCAGTCTGCAAAGGCCATAAGTTTTAAACAGGTGATGTATAAGAAATGGGAATGGGGCGAAATCACTAAAGAGGAATTCAAACAAATAGCTAGTATGTAGGGGTAAAGTCAGAAAAGCTAAATTGCAGAATGAGCTCAGGCTTGCTAGAGAGGTTAAGAACAATAAAAGGATATATATATATATATATATATATATATATATATATATATATATTAGAAGAATGAAATGGTAGGGCCACTGCACAGAGAAAATGGAGAAATTCTAAAAGGGGATAGAAAAAAGACAGACCTACTCAACACCTTCTATGGCTCAGTCTTCTCACAAAAGGAAAAGGTGCTTAGCAGAGGACACAATAGTGGAAACGCAGCACAAAATAAGTAAAGAGGCGGTACAGGAATGCCTGGTTTATCTAAATGAATTTAAGGGCCTAAGCAGACTGCCAGAAATAGTGCACATTAAATTGAGGCACTACCCTGGCTCAGTGCTAAGGAATCATGGGAACTGTAATTTATTGTGGCACCAGAGCTCTCTGACAGAGAAGGCTCAATGTCCCAGAAAAAAATACAATTCCCATG
This sequence comes from Phrynosoma blainvillii, assembly GCA_026167975.1. Lineage (NCBI taxonomy): Eukaryota > Metazoa > Chordata > Lepidosauria > Squamata > Phrynosomatidae > Phrynosoma > Phrynosoma blainvillii. Next base: position 253,791,590 of record JANUYF010000002.1, on the reverse strand, counting down.
ACTCCCTAGCACTGAGCCAGGGCAGTGCCTCAATTTAATGTGCACTATTTCTGGCAGTCTGCTTAGGCCTATAGTCTCCAGGATCAGATGAACTACATCCAAGGATATTAAAAGAACTGGCAAATGTAATCTCAGAACCACTGGCAATGATCTTTGAGAACTCCTGGAGAACAAGAGACACCCCAGCAGACTGGAGGAGGGCAAACATTGTCCCCATCTTCAAAAAGGGGAAAAAAGAGGATCCCAACAACTATCATCCAGTTATTCTGACATCAATACAATGAAAGATTCTAGAACAGCTCATTAAATAGAGAGCTTGTGAACATCTAGAAGGCAATGCCATAATCACAAAAAGTCAACATGGATTTCTCAAAAACAAGTCATGCCAGACTAACCTGTTTTTGTTTTGTTTTGTTTTGTTTTGTTTGTTTGTTTGTTTTTTATAAAATTACCAACTTGGTGGATGAAGGGAAAGTGGTAGACATAGCATATCTTGATTTCAGTAAGGCTTTTGACAAGGTTCCCCCATGATATTCTTGCAAATAAGATCATAGAATGTGGGCTAGACAATACAATTGTTAAGTGAATTAGTAATTGGTTGACTGATCAAACCCAAGGAGTGCTCAGCAATGGCTCCTCTTCATCCTGGAGAGAAGTGACCAGTTGGGTGCCACAGGGTTCTGTCCTGAGCCCAGTGCATCTTTATCCTTATCAATGATTTGGATGAAGGAATAGGGGGCATGCTTACCAAATTTGCAGATGACAGCAAATTAGGAAGAATAGCTAATACCCCAGAGGACAGGATGAAAATTCAAAATGACTTAATAGATTAGAAAGCTGGGCCAAAACTAATAAAATGAAATTCAACACAGAGAAACGTAAGGTACTGCACTTAGGGCAAAAAAATGAAATGCATAGCTATAGGATGAGGGACACCTGGCTTAATGAGACTACATGTGAAAGGGATCTAGGAGTCCTAGGAGTCCACAAGTTAAACATGAGTGAACAGACTGATGGAGCAGCTAAAAAGGCCAATGAAATTCTAGGCTGCATCAACAGAAGTATAGTGTCTAGATCAAGGGTAGTAATAGTGCCACTGTATTCTGCTTTGATAAAGCATCACCTAGAATACTGTGTCCAGTTCTGGGCACCACAATACAAAAAGGTTATTGAGAAGCTGGAGAGTGTCCAAAGGAGGGTGACAAAAATGGTGAAGGGTCTGGAAACCATGCCCTATGAGGAGTGACTTAGGGATCTGGGTATGTTTATCCTGGAGAAGAGATGGTTAAGAGGTGATATGGTAGCCCTCTTTAAATATTTGAAGGGGTGTCATATTGAGGATAGAGTAAGCTTTTTTTCTACTGCTCCAGAGAATAGGACCCGGAACAATGGATGCAAGCTACAGGAAAAGAGATTTCAGCTCAATATTAGAAGGAACTTCCTGACAGTGAGAGCTATTCGACTTTGGAACACACTCCCTTGGAGTGTGTGGAGTCTCCTTTGGAAGTCTTTAAACAGAGGCTGGATGGCCATCTGTTGGGGATGGTTTGATTTTGAGTTCCTGCTTGGCAGGGAGTTGGCCCTTGCGGTCTCTTCCAATTCTATGATTCTGTGATTCTATGAACGTTCCAACTAATGCCAATTGAACTGGAATACGCTCTATTGTATCTGAGGGCCAATGTCATCTGATCTAATGATGTACACTGCATTCCACACAATATTATTTCACCATACTTAGTAGAGTATTTTAGTTTCTCATTTCCATTATTGTTCCATATTTCCTATTTATCTAGTTTTAAAAACAATGGAATTGACTGGGGGAGTGTCTCTCCTTTCCTTCCTTTTACAATAAATTTATAATGAAAAAATGGATGTCATAAATGTTAATGTAGTATTGTAAATATACAGTGCTTTAATTCATTACTCCCTTACTTAGTTTTATTTAATACTGCCCTCCATAAAGGGGAAGGAGAATGTGGTAAATGCCCAAACTCTTCTTTATATTCTCTGTCCCTGTTACATTGGTGATGATAACACAGTTGTGGTGGCAGCAGTGGCAGTGGAGGAGGAGGACAGTGTAGTGCAATTAATGAACCACTTCTACAAACACCACACCTGGAATTACCTGAAACAAAAACTCAATTGTGTAAAAAAGAGCAATGTATAGGTTCCATTTCCTCATTACTGTTGTGCTCTGGCTCCTTAACATATTAAGTTCCTGGGTCATCTAAGGACTCCTGCTTTGATCCAGCAGACAACATAGTGGAACAATTTACCCTGAATTCTGTGTTGTTGATTTTTCAAAAGGCTACACATTTTTAAAAGACTACACTTGGATTCTGCCCCAGCTTTACCAATATACCAGAGAAAGGGAGATCAGTACAACCACAGTAGAGTCACTGGAGATAACAACTGTACAAAATGAAAAGACCTTTGCTTGACTCTCTCTTTCTCTCCATGTTTGAAACATAGCATTGCAGGGTTCTTGTTAGAGGAAGATGAACAGATGGCAGGTCATCAATTGGTACAAATTGTGTCATCAGTGCTTTTATGTCCTTTTTCCAGGAATCTACCTCCAACTGCTATTCCTAGAATCAAGTGCAAGTCCATAATTCCTACTTGCCCATCTAACCACCTGATACTATCCTCAGACATGGCATGTGTGCATAGTTTTATTTGTTTCTCACTTGCATGTATCATGTAAGTATTACAACACAATAAATTACATGGAGGCTCCAGTGATCTTTCCTTTTCAGGAAACTGTGGAGCATAAGTTGACATAAACATCCTGTGCACTGAAGCCAGGTTGAGGCAGTGTTTTGGTTGTTGTTGTTTTTTTAATTTCTTTCTAGAGGTAAAACATATTTGCACAAATAAGCAATATTTAGGAATGTTATTTCTATTGTATTTTTTAATTTTTATTTATTAATAAATAAATATTAGTTTGGAAATATACTCTCCCCTTGAAGCCAGCCATTGACTGTGGATGGAGGAGAAACACAGGACAAGGGAGAATGTAGGAAATATAAAAATGTCTGATTTGCAAATGGAACTGTGCCATGGAGAAAATCATTTACTTTGGTTATTTGCAAAGACTGCTTAACAAGTTTATTGTAAAAAAAAATCATTTCCTAGTAGTGGGTTATTTGCCCCAGTTCACAGGAAGCAAGATGGTTAGTAATTATTATATTCTAGATTTGACCTTGTTTTGCATATTAATGACAGTTTGACTAAGGCACTGTCTGTAAAGAAGGCTAAGAGCCATGTTACAATGACCAAGGGCAGCCTTCCCTGACAAGAGGTCAAATTGGATCCCAGATATGATGACAAATGCAAGGTATGATCAGGGCAAAGGCCATTCACCCAGTCAGTAAAGAAACAGCAGGAGATCTGTCTAATACAGTCAGTATTCAGTGTACTGTTCAAGAAGGGGTGGAAAGAATATTCTGTATTATTCATTTCCTAGTTGGAGGGAAAATAGGCTTCCTGGCTATTAGGAAGCCCTGCCAGTAATGATAATAAAGCAACAAGAGTTCTATGTGGTTTTCTTCCAGTGTTCAAACATCCCAAACAGTTGAGGATACTTCTGCAGAAAGAAACAGGTGACATTTTTTGAGCAAAACCAAAAAGTTATATGCACAAAATGCATTTTCTGCACAGGAAACAGTGTTTTTCTGTGCACAAAACATAGCTTTTATGCAGGAAATGTGGGTTTTGAAAAGAAAAAACACACACTGGTTTTCTGTGGAAAAAAAAATCCTCCATAACACTTTGGTATGTTCCAGTATAGGGAGTAAAGTAGAAAAAATATTCACACACATGCACACATACACACACACCACAATAGGAAAAAGCTGCAATAATTATTCATCATTGCATGCAGTGATGAAATAACTAAGAGTTTGCATTCTTATGTTCAAGAATGCCTATGCAAAGAATTGTGTTTCTTCATAAATCCTGCTACAAAAGGCTTTTCCTTGCAGAACTGTATCAGATCTGAACCACAAAATTAATTGGGTGAAGTCAGGCCAATTGCTGTCTCATAGTCTAACCTATATTCCAGGGTTGTTGTGCTAATTAACTGGGAAGAAAGGAAGGAAGAGCCACGTACAAAGCCTTTTCCTCCTGGGAAGGAGAGCCCAGAGATAAATATACAATTTTCTGATACATTATAGATCAATAAAGAAGCAAGCTCAGTTTCCATTTCTGCAGAGATGTCAAAGAACATCCATACTGGTACTGGGTCTGCCTCAGAAATACTATCTCTAAATGTCACAATTTGTCAAGAATAGTCTCAATTAATCCTCTGTCACTCCACTTTTTCTGCTGCTTTTAAAATGTCCTAGTTTCTCTCTCCTCCTCCCACTGCCCCCTTATGCTTAATCTATTTCAAATGCTGAAAACTGAATTCAAAGTGCAAAAGCAGTTTACACTCAATTAACTGAGCAGGGGAGATTGGAAATGAGGATGCAGAATCTTGCCCTTTCCTCCAGGCTTAGGCAAAAGCAAACTCCTGTAGCCTCTCCTAACTTCTGTTCTTCCTAGTCCTAGTCCTCTGGCTGCAGGTGTCACAGTTTCATCTGTAAAATGTTGTAGAGGGTATGTAATGTAGGAAGTAATAAAAGATTTGGGCTGAATGGAGGAACCAGTAGTGGCTGGATTGCTGCTCCCTCCAGCACCCTTTAACAATTATTCTTCACTCTCTGCATGAAGGAGACAATCTTCAAAGTAAGGTAAATTGAATTCAAATAGAGATTGCTGCTTCCCCACACCATGATGACACACTATTCAGTCCTCAAATTCACACACACAACCCAGGGATACCTCACTTCTTCCCAACTGTTCCAATGTTATACACAGAATGCACTGCTAGATTAATTGGAACAACTTCAGGTGGTAAAATACTGACAGGAAGTCAGCTCTAGAATTTGCATAACATGCTGCTTGTCTTGGTTTCAACTATGCCTTAATCTCATGGGCATAATGATGTCAGGATGAATGATTTCCTGTTCCACTCTTTGCTGAGGAGTGCACAGAAATAAAAGTGACAATGTGCAAAGAAATTCTTTAAATATGCTCCCATGGGTTGCACAGATCCTTACTGTTTTGCTTGTTCTTCTGTTTTGTTTTCTGAGTGGATAGGGCTAGAATAAGTAACCCACCCAGGCCTGAACTGCATGATGGGATATTTAAAAGAACAGTCTGTAGATTAAGGAATGTTATATAAAGTTATCAGTTTTGAAATAACTGCTTCAGCAGCCATAAGTATGCCTTGGATATTGGAGGGAGAGGCATGAAATGGCCCAGCCAAAGTAAGGAGATGACAAGACCTGTTGCTTTAACTTACATCTGGAATGTCAGTTAAGCTATCAAAATTGGAAAATAATAGTTGTTACCTTGGAAAGCATCTTAAACCAGCATGGAATAGAGGTTTGAGTGTTGAACTACAACTCTGGAGACCATGGTTCAATTCCAGCTCAGCCATAAAACCCACTGGGTGACCTTGGGCAACTCACACTCTCTCAGCCTCAGAGGAAGGCAATGGCAAACCCTCTCTATACAAATCTTCTCAAGAAAACCTCATGATAGGGTCCCTTCAAATGACTTGAAGGCACACAACAACAACAACAACAACAACAACAACAACAGGTTATGGGGATGGGCGATTGAAAAATCAAAAATCAAAGAATTTGCATTCTTTATGTATAGATGGATGTTCCAACTCTCTTTACAAGCTGTTGGAACTTTTTTTTAAAAAAAAAAATCATTGTAATTTTCATTTTAGAAGAACTCATGTAGTTGACAAACATGGATAGACTGGACTAGCTGATAGGAAATATGACTCCTCAATGAAACCAGGGTGGAGCTTGTTGTAGCAAGGCTGCTAAAGGGATGCAAAACACCTTCGCCTTCACTGTGACTTTAGAAACCAAGGCCAAGTTTCTAAATTCTACATAAAGAACATGCATCTCCAAAATGGGAGCAAAAATATAACTGAAAAGAAGGATCCAATTGTGAAGCCTTCTCCAAACCTCCATCCAACTTAAAATATGTTGGATTACTTCCATCACACACCCCTCCCATGCTGGCTAGCGGAGGATGAGAGCTGCAGTCCAAAGAAGGGATACAGGTTGGGGAAGGTATTGCCAGACATAAAATAAAAGGAGCCATTTTTTTCTTGAAAAATCTTGCTTTTACTGGAGACAGATACTAGCTATTTGGGGGAGCAGGGGGAGAGTATCATATGTTGTTATGGGCCCAACTTTGGAGAAGTAACTTTTGTAGGACTACATCCCACAAAAGCATCCAGCCAGCATGGCCAGTGGCCACACAGAAGGTCATTATTTGAGATAAAAGCCTGGACCAGACTATTTATCTCAAAAGCTGCCTAAGTGAGAAAATATAATGGATACTAAATGTTATTGAGGCCCTAAAGACACCAAATCACACCTTATCTTGAAAGCTAGGCAGGGTCAGCCATAGTTAGTACTTGGATGAGAGACTGACAAGGAATACCAGGTGCTGTAGGCCAGGGGTAGGCAACCTTTCCCTTTTAAGGGCCGAGGGACTTCAGCTCCCAGAAGCCTCAGCCATGTTGGCCAATAGTCCCATGTTGGCCAATAGCTCCTGGGATTCTGGGAGCTGAAGTCCCTCGGCCCTTAAAGGGGAAAGGTTGCCTACCTCTGCTGTAGGCTATATTTCAGAGAAGAGAATGAGCAAAACTAGATCTGAGTATTCGATCCATAAGAAAACCCTATGAAATTCATTACAAGTGACTTGAAAGCCCATATACACACTCATACACATTAAGTGTTATTAATGTAGCAAAATGAAAATCAATTCCATTTTAAGAGAGAGAGATTATGTAGATGTGTGTGTCAGGAGCTGCATGTGCATCTTGTCTGCCATAGATTTTGTTAGAGTTAATGTGTGTTGGCATGCTGAAATATGTGATGGGACATGCAGTGGGATGTTTAATGAGAAGGGTTGTTTAGCACATTTATTTCTGCTGAAAAAACACACAGGAGGGAAGACCTGGCTCGAGAATGCTCAAGGTCATTTTCCATGGAAAAGAAACCAGAACAAAGGGAGCATGAAAATGTGAGAAGAACATGTTTGTTTTGCATTGTTAACAAATGAAGAATGATTTGATTATGGTTCAATTAAGCTTCTCTAACATTTGCTGTTTAGTTCTGACAATGAACGTCTCTAGTGTAAACCTATAGTTATTGAATAAAGATTTTCTGAGATTACCACTGAAGCCTGGAATTTCTGAACTTTGGAAGGCATGGGTTAAGACAGTGTATGTCTAAATGGGTATGTAGGTCCTCTGCCACCACTTTTAAGAGGCAAAAAGACAGCATACACATTTAACTATTCTCGGGTTGGCTTTGTTGTCCTCAGCCTCCTGGCCACGTGGGCTTCTTTGCCTTCTCTTTGGTCACCCAGAAAGACAGCTTTGCTACATTACCTCTTGTCCGTATCACAACTGACCTGACCTGAGAGTAGGCCTGCTCTCAAGTAGCCCAGTTGGGTCAGTGGGAAGAAACTGCCAATGGCACTATGCAGATCCCTGTCTCCCCCATTCCAATACTTGGTGAACTGTGAGGATGGAGCTTTCATACCCTGCTTCTTATCACTTTGACTTCATTTTTACTTCAATACTACCTGCTATTATGAGGTAGATATGACAGCCAAGTGTTGCAGTGATATTGGGCTATGACTGTGAAGACCAGGGTTTGATTTCCCACTCAGTCATGAAACCCACTGGGTGACCTTGGGCAAATCACACTCTCTCAGTTTCAGGGGAAGGCATTGGCAAGAATCCTTTAACAAATCTTGCCAAGAAAACACCATGATAGGTTTGCCTTGGTTTCACCATAAGTTGGAAACAACTTGAAGGCACACAGCACATATTGTGTGGCATCACAGGTGCACATGAGACTCATGTGTATTTTTTGGTCTATATATCTTTAGCAAAAATTCCATCTCTTTGTTATGAAATACTCAAATAATATAATTCTTTCAATGAATCACAGAATAAAATGACAGGTGCTAGAAAGCAGTAGTGAAAGTCACCAAATAGTCCTTCTGAATCACTAATTGTTCATCTCTCTTAGAGGAAAGAGCTCTGTTCACTTCAGAACCTGTCCTGTGTTCCCTGCTGGCCTCAGATATGGTAAAGAATGTAAATCCAGTACCAGTCTGTAGGAAGAATCAGCTATCATCATAATTATCTTCTGTATGCGAGAGGACTATCTTGTTCTTTGCCTCAGGCAGCAAAATGTCATGAGTCAGCCCTGGTGAGTGTCCCTCAGAAAAGTAAAATCTTTCCATAATATTTTAATTGAGAGTCAGCAAATGAGGATAATGGAGTGCACCAAAGAATTTCAGAGGGGGAAATCAACACTTTACAGATTATAGCAAATGCTTTGATTATGTAGATCATGGAAAGAAATTGATGCACCACAACATTTAATTGTTATGATATGCAATCTATACTCAATGCAACAGGCTATCATCACAGCAAAATACAGAGAATAGAAATGGTTTCCATTTGACAAAGGGGTGAGGCAGGGCTACATTTTATCACCCTGTCTGTTTAACTTGTATATCATACGTAAAGCAGGACTAGACTCTGAGGAAGACTCGGGTTGCCATAAGTCAAAGTTGACCTGACAGAAGTTAATAATAGAAAATGAGGTCCAGGTGTCTTGAGTATAAGTAATCTTTAAAATGAGCATCAAGTGTTGTAGCTTTTTTAAAAAAATGAGTGTACTACTGATGGCTATATATTCTTATTATTTACTGGAGTTACTCACTATTCAGAATCTCCACACACATGTTTTGAATAACACAGCCAATCAGTACTTTTATGTAGTATCAAAAGTGCACACTTCCTCTCTCCATCCAAAACCTTTTTTTTTTTTTACAAGACTGTTGTGTAATAATAGCCTATTATCTAGGATCTGGAGGGAGCCATTACTACATTGCCATAAGAATCCTCTAAGCATGTTCATTTTTCAGCAGGGTGACAGTTTGATAAATGCATTGGTATAAGGCTGGTCCTCATGTTTCTGACTAGTGATAATGAGGATCTGGGCAGGCCATCACACTTATCATTGAATGTTTTGGGAAATTTGTTGTATAAAAAGGTTTCAGAAAGGCTGCTTCCTTTAAATCCTTAAAACAAAATGATGATGATGATGATGATGATGATGATGATGATGATATCCCCAGCCAAACTAGTTATTAAACTGGGATTCAAGTATTTTTACTTCCAATGAGGAATAAATGGTTTTGTTTGGTTTTGTTGCTGTTTTATTATTTGATTTGATTTGATGTTGTAGGTGTTCATATTTCTGTATTTAAAACTGTTCTGGGGTGTTTTTAAAGTGAAAAGCAGCACAAAAGGGTCTAAATGTCTGTATAAATGAATAAGCAATTTTACAGAAACAATGTATTTTGCTGAACTCAGTTGTGCTACTTATGTGACATTTGCTGAGGTCAATCTTGTAGAGTAACTTCAGCTACAATAGGTTCAGCACTTTGGACAGTCCCTTTAAACTTCAAACTAAAACCTGGGGCAGATTTGCAGATCCATTATGTTGGACCTGCCTACTACCACTGGTTGGAGGGCTACACATTGTGCAGTGTGACACGCAGCGGCTGTGGCAGTGACTGAGGGGCCATTGAGATCTATTGGCCCTGAGAGGCTCTCCAGCCCTGATTTCCACCTGGGGGTGGCCAGGAATTGTCTACAGCTGCAGCAGAGCTGGGAGGAGCACCAGTGGGGAATAAAAGCCCCTCCTGAATCCAACTCTCCCCTGTGACACGCGGCAGCTGTGGCAGTGACTGAGGGGCCATTGAGATCTATTGGCCCTGAGAGGCTCTCCAGCCCCGATCTCCACCTGGGGGGCAGCCAGGAATTGTCTACAGCTGCAGTGGAGCCGGGAGGAGCACCGGTGGGGAATAAAAGCCCCGCCTGAATCTAACTCTCCCCTGTGACACGCGGAGGCTGTGGCAGTGACTGAGGGGCCATTGAGATCTATTGGCCCTGAGAGGCTCTCCAGCCCTGATCTCCACCCCCACACACGGCAGCTGCGGCATCCTGGGCCGTTGGAGGAGGACTGAGCTAGCCCTGATCAGCCCTCAAGTGAGAACAGCTGAGCGGCCAGTGTCAGCTGCAGCGGCGGTGGCACCGGGAGGAGCTGCAGGTATTTAAACCCGCCTTGCACCATCTCTCCCCCAGCAACACACGGCGGCTGCATCATCTTGGGCCGTTGGAGGGGGAACTGAGCTAGTCCTAATCACCATCATTTATTGTTCCCTCTCAGTTGTATGTAATGCTGATAAGGGCTTTATTGTTAAGACTGGTCCAGAGTCTAGAGTCATAATCCTCCAGCTTCTTTTTATTATAACATGCAGCAGGGCAGCGCTTTGGGCCGCTAGTGGATCTCAGGCTGCCTGGAGGACTTGGCAGTCCAATTGACATCATCAGGGGTGGCCTTGAGAGTTGCTGGAGCAGCTGCGGCAACTCTGGAGAACTATCTTCCTCTGCAGCCCCCCCCCAATCTATGAAGCTGCTGCCTTAACTTGGGATTGGAATCAGCTGGCCACTCATCTCCCCCTCCACATAGCAGAGTTGATTATAGTCTGGGAGCAGATATTCAGGTTGTGTGGGGGCAGGGAAGGTATGGCAGTAACAGAGTCAACAAATGTTACAAAAGAAGGAGGGATCGATGCTTAATATCTATCCCTCCTTCAGTTTGCTCTGTTTCCCAGGATAACTTGGAGAGCGTACCAACCATTCCACTGACCCTCAACCTCCTCCTTTGTAACACCAGGTCGGTCAAAAAAAAGACTCATATCATCCATGATCTTTTAGTGGATGGGGGATGCCAGCTCTGCATTATGGGTGCAGGTTCTCCCAGCTGAGTACTCAGTCAGTGAGCAGGTGAGGGAAAGTGGGTGGGTGGGGGGGGCGGCATAGCCTTGGTCCATAGGAACACCTTAACCATGATCAGAAAGCCTATCCAGAAAATGACCCACATCGAGTGTATGTACCTTAGCCTGAAGACCAGGGATAGTTTGGGGATTCTGTTGGTATACCAGCCACCCCGTTGCTTAACAGACACCCTAACCGAACTGACCACTCAGGTTTCTGAGTTGTTGTTGGAGTCGCCCAGACTGTCCTGGAAAGCTGCCAACATGTGGCTGATAAAGACAGGGCCTCTTCCAAGACAACAACCCAGTGCAAGTGAAGTACCACTGTGTGTTTGCAGCAGGCAACCAACAAGTCCAGAGTTCCGAAAGGCAGGTCAGAGAGCAATCCAAGGTCCAGGGTTAACGCGAGCAGATAGTCCAGAGCCGTTCCAAAGGTCACAGGATCGAACCAGTCTAAAGTCAAGCCGAGAGCCAAGAGCTTTCACCAGGAAATCCAAGATAAGCCTTGACGGAGAGCTTGGCTTTTCCCAGCTGCTTATCTAGCCTCAGCTCCTCTCTCCCAGGTGTTTCTCTTTAGCTGCGCGTTTCTCAGCTAACCTTCGAGAACGCCGCTGCCCCTCCCTATCTGTTCTCCTCTGAGCAAAGGTAGGGATTTCAATCTCTTACTCCTCTGCTTCTTCCTGGCCTGCAACCTCTGCTGGGGAAAGGCTTTCTGCTGGAGGAAGGCTAGGCTGCTGAGGAGGAAGGCTAGGCTGTTGCTCAATGGGCTCCACACAGCTAGGTCCAGGTTCAGCTAGGTCTATGGGGGCTGGGAGCACCAAGCTAGGATCTGGCCCCACATCCTCCCCCTCAGAGTCCTCCAAGTCCTCCACCTGGCTGTCCCTGACACAGACTTTTGGTTCTGGGCAACTTCAACATCCCACTCGAAACCAGTTTACAAGATCTAACTGGCACGGCTCGGGAGTTCATGGATACCATGACAAACATGGGCCTATCCCAGTTGGCCAATGGGCCCACACATTGTGCTGGCCATACCCTTGATGCGGTCTTTAGTACGGAGCAGGAACATCCATAGGCGGAGGTTAGAAAAACCTCCGCATTGTCATGGACGGACCATTTTATGATCAAGGCAGAACTAAAGGCTATTGTCCGCCCTCCCAGGGGTGGCGGACCCATTAGAACGGTCCGCCCTCGAAGGCTAATGGAGCCAATTGGCTTCCGGAAAGCCTTAGAGGGTTTAATAGTTGGTGACGCCGGTGATTCTGTTGAGGCCTTGGTGGATACTTGAAACACCGACCTCACCAGGGCTATCGACACAATCGTTCCCAAGCGTCCTTTCTGGCCCACCTCAAAACGTAAGTCCTGGTATACAGAGGAGCTCAGGAGGATGAAGCGAGCCGGACAACGACTAGAGTGCGAATGGCAAAGGACTCATCTCTTATCCAACAGAACTCGCCTTAGAAAGCACCTTGATTCCTACAGGGAGGCTTTACGTGCAGCACAGAAATCTTTCTGCTCTGCATGTATTGCGTCTGCAGAGTCTCACCCGGCAGAGCTGTTTAGGGTGGTGGGGGAGCTGACGAAGGTTCCTCCTGCACCAAATCCCCTGCTTAACCCTACGACAGCCTGCTGTGAGGCATTTAATACCTACTTTGCAGATAAAATCTCTCGGATAAGGGCCGACTTGGACACCAGTGTTCTGGCAGAATCCGTAGACGAGGTATCCAGCAACTCTGCTGGTGGTATTTTACTGGATCAATTCCAGTCTGTGAGTACCGATAACGTGGACAAGCTGCTTGGAAGGATGAGGAAGGCATGGAGCATGGTGTCTTCAGTACGCTGATGACACCCAGATATACTTCTCCATGACCAGATCATCGTCTCAGACTTCAGATGGCATCTCTCCTCTTAATGACTATCTTAGAGCGGTAATGGATTGGATGAGGAAAAACAGACTGAAGCTGAATCCAGACAAAACAGAGGTACTCACGGTTACAGGCCCAAAACCAGATCTGGGAATACAGCCTCCAGTCCTGAATGGAGTCACACTCACATTCTAAGGACTGTGTTCGCAGTCTGGGGGTACTCCTTGATTCGTCGCTTCACATGACTAGTCAGGTGAATGCAGCGGTCAGGAGTGCCTGTTATCAGCTTCGGCTGATATGCCAACTGTGCCCTTATCTGGACAGGAGGGATCTGGAAACTGTGGTACATGCTCTGGTAACCTCACGTCTGGATTACTGCAATGCACTCTACATGAGGCTACCCTTGTGCCTAACCCGGAAACTACAACTGGTGCAAAACATGGCAGCCAGGTTAATCACAGGAACATCTAGGAGGGAGCACATAACATCTGTGCTTAAATCCCTCCACTGGCTGCCGATTGGTTTCCGGGCACAGTACAAGGTGTTGGTTTTGACCTTTAAAGCCCTACATGGCTTGGGTCCATCTTATCTCAGGGACCGCCTCTCCCCGTATGATCCCCCCCTGCACCCTTCGGTCCTCTGGGAGGAATCTGTTACAGCCAATAAAAACCAAACTGTCTCAGACCTCCCAGAGGGCCTTCTCTGCAACCGCTCCCAGACTTTGGAATGGCCTGCCGGATGAGATCCGTCTCATCACTACCCTTGCTGCTTTTAAAAAAGCAGTAAAGACGGATCTCTTCCGGTAGGCCTTCCCAGAATAACAGATGTCTGTTGGGAGATGAGTTTTTATCCTGTTGGCATAACTGATTCCTTGTTGTTGTTTTATTGTTTTACGGCATAGTTACATTTTAACTTTTTCTTGGTTCTTCTGGTGTATCCCCCTTGGTTCTTCTGTTTTAAGGGGTTGGGAGGGTGGATTGTGGGATGAGGGAATGTTTTAACTTTGTTTGTTTTTAAATGCTGTACCCTGCCCCGATTGCCACTCAGAGGGGCAGGCTATAAATAAAAATTTATTATTTATTATTATTACCGATGTGGATTAATTGGAAAAATACTGAAAGTAAAGTGCAGTTCTATAGCTAAGTTTAAAGAGTGGTCCTACTATCTAGCCATTGAGCTTATTGTAAAAAGTGTACAAACTAAATGTGGGCAAAACTGAAGATCATAAAAAGAAGTAAACAGTGAGTGCTCACTATAACAAACTGAAATGATTACCAAAAACTTTATTCTGCATCCCACTGTTATTTTAAAAGACTCTTGGCAGATCTCTCTCTTCCCCCTGCAATATTCTACTCAGTTTCAAAGTGTGCTTTGTGTCATCAAAGCCAAGTAGTGTTATGGCTCAGAGAGATAGGGACATTTTTTTCCAGAGTATAGAGAAGGTCAGAAGTTGCCTTGTAAGTGGATGAAATGAAGTACAAGACAGAGCCATATGAAGTAGAGCAGAAGAAACGAGTTGGAAGTGACAGCTGCTGGATGGACTGTAACAATATTTTAATCAAGGAATCCTGTTAATTTTCATTGCTAAAAACAAGGGTGTCTGGTGTCTTGCAAAAGAAAAAGTTTAGAGCCAAAATATGAACATGACTACTGACTTGTCATCCTTTGTGACTTGTCACAAAGGCTTCTCCTTCTTTTCCTGTTGCACAATGGGGGGCACCTGGATGTACCCCAGTCAATAGTTGTGGCTAGTGCTGAGCCCAGTAGCTATCTGGGTGCCATTGCAAAACCAAGACAAAAGTTTTGCACAAAAAGGTACTGGATACCTCCTTCACAATGCCAAGAAAGCATTCATGCTAGCATAAGGGGGATACACCAGTGTAAGTTATCAAAAGGATTCTGGCCTTACACTACAATCCTGTGCCACCTGCACAGGATAGAGATACAGGCTCATGAAAGATATCACTTCTGATTCCCTCCCCACCCTGTGGTAAGAGCTCCTTCATGCCTCCAAGGTTGAAGTTTTGATGCTAAAGAAAATATAAAGGAGGAAGATAGGAGCCATGGCTTGGGTGTAGCAGGGGTTTCCCAAAGTATTTCCAGTTCCTAACCACATTCCCAAAACAGGCTGCTGCCACACTGCAGAATGAATGCAGTTTTGGCACTGCTTTAATGGCCATGGCTCCATCCTATGGAATCTTGGGATTTGTAATTTGTTGTGGCTCCAGAGCTCTCTCACAGAAATGTTGAAATATTTCACAAAACTACAGTTGCCAGAATTCCATAGCATTGAGTCATGGCAGTTAAAGCAATGTCAAACTTCATTCATTCTGCAGCTAGATGCAGCCACAAAGGAAACTTTATACCAGTTGGGTAACTGAAAACAGATTTAAAAAAAAACTGGAGGAAAGGAAGAGAATGTTGGTCTCCACCCTCACTTACATCCTCCTAGGAGGAGTCCAGCAGCAGGCTAGTATGAGCACTCTGACCTCAATGTGTTCTGAACTCAGAGATAGTATTGTCTTTCATGTACATAAAATCATTTATGTTACATATGTAGAAATTTAGAGTTCTTTCCAGAAAACAGTTAGATTTAGGGCTTCCCCCTCCTTCTTACATTTTGATTTTATGGGAAATGAATTCCTGATACCAGAGAGAAACATATTTTAATAACAAAATTTCTCCCAAACTTAAATATGTATTAAACACCAAAAAAGCATAACTGCAAAAATAATGATACCAGCCTGTTATAGTACAGTCATGTGTACTGAGCTGGATCCACTTCAGACTCCCGCAAGACCTTCAAAGATAGCCAAGACTAGCATTAGGCACAGCTATGAAGAAAGATTTTATTGAATATATGATGTTTAATGGATGCAGAAGATGAGTCACAGAAACCAATAATATCCCTCATCCTCTTCTATCCTAAGGGCTTCCACCCTGGATCACTTTCTGTTCACTCCATTTTTAAAAAATGCCTCTTCTGGGCCTAAAATGGCCCATGGAGGCCCATAGCATGGTAAAAGTGCCTCCTCATGTTCTCTAGAAGCTATTGTCTAGAGGCTACATGTGGGCCAAATATGTTTTTGAACACAAGTTGGGTTGTCTGTGGGTCACAAAAGCAGCTTTGGGGGCCACACTTTGCCCACCCCTGCTCCACCATGTGGAGTGTGCCTGCCAAAAAAGGGCCTTTTATATGCTGCCCAAATAGCTAGACCATGTCAAATAGCTAGACAATTCATAGAAGCAGAAGTGGAATAGTTTCAATCTCAACCTTCCCATTTCTCATGGCTGAGCTTGGGAAAGGCTAACGCCACTAGTCCTAGATGATGATGATAATAATAATAATAATAATAATAATAATAATAATAATAATATGTATACCCCACCCCTCTGTTAAAAACAATCAGGGCGGCTTACCACAGTTAAAAATTACATCAAAAATTAGAGAATAAAAGCCCCAAAACCCCACCCTCCCCCTTTAAAAAATATTAAACTTAAAAATCAACATATCTTAAAAATCAACATAAATCTCAAGAAGAATTAAGATAATTAAAACAATTTCAAACAAACAAAGCCGTGGGCAAGCCAGAAAACTAAAACTGTTAGGGAAGCACAACTCCTGAGGCCAGGAATCTAATCAGGAAAGGCATGCTGGAAGCGATCTGTCTTCATAGCCTTTTTAAAGCTGTTTAGCATTGTAATCTGACGGATCTCGTCCGGCAGGCCATTCCATAACCTGGGGGCGATTACCAAGAATGCCCTCTGGGAGGCTGCAGACAGTCTAGATTTTAATGGCTGGAGCAAATTCCTCCCAGAGGACCAGAGTGTGCAGGGGGGGGGTTATATGGGAGGAGGCGGTCCTGAAGATAGGTTGGACCCAAGCCATTTAGGGCTTTAAAGGTGATAACCAACGCCCTATACTGGGCCCAGAAACTAATAGGCAGCCAGTGAAGAGACTTTAATACCAGGGTTATGTGGTCTCTCCTAGACGTTCCCAAGATCACTCTGGCTGCCATATTTTGTACTAGTTGAAGTTTCCGGACCAAGCATGAGGGTAGCCCCATGTAGAGTGCATTACAGAAATCCAGACGGGAGGTTACTAGTGAGTGCAGCACAGTCTCAAGGTCCCTTACTTCCAGGAAAGGGAGCTGCTGGCGTATCAGCCGAAGCTGATAACAGGCACTGCCGACCATCATATTTACCTGATTAGCCATCAGGAGTGACAAGTCAAGAAGCTGCGAACACAATCCTTTAAAGACTGCGAACACAGTTCTTTAAAGAGAGTGTGACCCCGTCCAGGACTGGAGGTTGCAACCCAATTCCTGGATTCAGGGCTGTTACTGTTAGCACCTCCATTTTGTCTGGATTCAGTCTCAATCTGTTTTTCCTCATCCAGCCCATTACTGCCTTAAGACATTCATTGAGAGGAGAGATGCCATCGGGAGTCGAGGTCGACAATTGAGACATGGAGAAATAGATCTGGGTGTCATCAGCGTACTGATAACACCAGCTCCATGACTCCGAATGATCTCACCCAGCGGCTTCATATAGATGTTAAACAGCATCGGGGACAGGATGGTGCCTTGAGGGCCACCACACATGAGGTCTTTTTTTGCAGAACAATTGTCCCTGAGCAGCACCCTCTGGGACCTGCCTGAGAGGAAGGAACAGAACAACTGCAACACAGTGCCTTTGATTCCTAACCCACTCAGATGGTCCAAGAGGATGCTATGATCTATCGTATCAAAAGCCGCTGAGAGGTCTAAGAGCACCAACAGGGTCACACTACCCCTGTCGATGCTCAGACGCAAGTCATCAGCCAAGGCAACCATGGCTGTCTCAACTCCAAATCCTGTCCTAAAGCCAGTTTGAAATGGATCTAGATAATCGTTTCATCCGAGACAGCTTGGAGTTGAAGAGCAACCGCCCTCTCAATTACCTTGCCCAAGAATGGTAACAAGGAGACTGGCCTATAGTTGTTCATATCCAGGGGGTCCAGGGAAGGTTTTTTTCAGGACCAGCCTAATAGCCACTTCCTTCAAACAAGATGGAATATGACCATCCCTGAGGTATGCATTGATGATGACCGTAAGGAACATCCTCAATGCTTCCCCCCCCCGGACGGCCAGCCATGATGGGCAAGGGTCGAGAGGGCAGGTCGGTTTCCTCACTCTGCCAAGGAGCTTGTCGTTGTCCAACCCACTTCATTTTCCTAAGCTCTGATGTATACCATGGCTTCCGATTTGAAGTGAGTTGGAATGGACGCTTGGGAGCGATCACGTCAATAGCCTTGGTAAGATCGGTGTTCCAAGTAAGCTTTGACAGGGTCACTGGCGTTACCAACCATTAAACCCTCCAAGGCTTTCTGGAATCCAATTGGTTCCATTAGCCTTTGAGGGCGGACCATTCTAATAGGTCCACCACCCCCGGTGGGGCAGATAGTGGCTCTTAGTTCAGTCCTGACCAAGAAATGATCCTTCTATGTCAATGCAGGGGTTTTAGTAACCTCCGCCCACTGATATTCCTGTTCCGTACTAAAGACCACATCGAGGGTATGACCCACACAATGTGTGGGCCCGACGACCAATTGGGATAGGCCCATGTTTATCATGGATTCCATGAACTCCCAAGTTGTGCCAGTTAGATTTATCAAACTGGTCTCGAGTGGGATGTTGAAGTCACCCAGAACTAAAAGTCTGGGCGACTCCAGCAGCAACTCTGAGACCAGCTGTGTCAGCTTGGTTAGGGTGTCTGCTAGACAACAGGGTAGTCGGTAGACTAGCAAAATCCCCAAACTATTCTTGGTCCAGAATCCCCAAATTATTCTTGGTCCTCAGGCTCAGGTACATATACTCGAAGTGGACTGTGTTCCGGACAGATATCCTGGTCAAAGTCAGGTTGTTCTTATAAACCAGAGCCACTCCACCCACCCACCCCCTGCCCACTTCCCCTTACCTGCTCATTGACAGAATACCCAGCTGGGAGGGTCTGTGTCTAGGTGATGGTGCTATCCTCTCCCAGCCAGGTCTCTGTAAAGCAAGACAGGTCAGCATCCTCATCCGAAAGAAGATCATCAATAATATGAGTTTTATTTTTTACCAACCTGGCATTGCAGAGGAGCAAAGTAAGGTTCTGTGGAATGGTAGGTAGGCTCTCCAATCCATTCTGAGAAACAGAGTGAACTGAAGGTGGGATAGCTTTCAAACAACGATCCTGCCTTCTTTTGTAACATCTGTTCACTCTGTTCCAACCATACCTCCCTTTCACCTGCACAACTCCAATTTCTGCCCCCACACCATTCCCAGCCTCAACCACTGGAGGAATTAGTAGAGCCACGTAACCCTCCCAGTAGTGATGCTACTGTGGTTGTCCCTGCTGATGGAGGGGAAGAGTGGGCTAGAAGGAAAAAGCCCCACTGAGCATGGCTCTCAGCCTTATTGCTATTGCTGCTAGAGGTCTTCTGAGCGTACCGACACATTGCCTCTCAGCTATTTTGAGGGGAGGGGCTAAATAGAACCACACCCACCTGGCTTCTGGAGCCTGTGCCAGTGCTCCCACTGACCCTCAGGCCCTGCTTAGCTGAATGGGCTTATAGTCCTCGCCCAAGGTCTCTCGGCCTTGCTGCAGCTGCTGCTGCTGCCACACCGTTGGGGAGATGGTAACTGGGCGGCTTTAAATCCCTGCCCAAAGCCTCTCAGCTATGCCGCTGCTGCTACTGCCATACCACCGGGGAGATGGTAGCTGGGCAGCCCCAAAGTCATCGCCCAAAACCTCCCAGCCTGATCGCTGCTGCTGCTGCCTGGAGATGAGATGGGGTTAGGCAGCTTAAATCACCACTACAGGCCTCTCCTGCGCTGCCACAGCCACTTCTGCTGCTACACTGCCAAGGAAGAAGGTGGAATTTGGCAGCCATGGGCCTCTCCCTGCACCACTGCCGCTTCCACCCCCGTCCTCTTCTTGGCTCTACAGCCGGTAGTGTTATTGCTGCACTGCTGGAGAAGGGAGGGAGGGAAGGAGGTTTTGAAGCCTCCACCCCAGTCCTCTTCTCGGCTCTACAGCCAGTGGTGTAAAAGTATTTGAAGCACCTTCTTGAAGTGCCATACCAGTTTGAACGGTCTAGCACAGCCTCTCTGTCTGGCATTCCTAACTACCCTATAAACAGCAGTATGACCCTTGTAATCCCATTACATTCCCTCATGGATGTCTGTGAATAGTTTGCATTCTCCTCTTTTACATGGCAGTTTCTCATATCTATAAGGTTATAATTTTCATGTCTGGCTGACTCACAATGTTCTTCTTTCTAAAGGGCAGGAGTTATGGGCTTATACAGACTGCCAGAAATAATCCATCTTGAGACCACTTTAACTGCCCTGGCTCAGTGCTAGGGAATCATGGGAACTGTAGTTTATTATGGCACCAGAGCTCTCTGACAGAGAAGGCTCAATCTCTCAGAAAAAAACTATTCCCATGATTCCCTAGCACTGAGCCAGGAAAGTTAAAGTGGTCTCAATCTGGATTATTTCTGGCAATCTGTATAGACTCTATATCACCTTTTACTTAACATAACTTTATGTATATTTAGCTAGGTTGTAGAGGTGCTAAGAAACCTTGTTAGTGAATTGAGAAGATGCATATTGGGACAACAGCAAGAGTACCCAGTCTGCAATGATGCTCAATGTCATCAGGACCCATGAATGTTAGTTCCTGATGCACATGAGTCCTGTTGTGCATCAGTCACACTGTGCATCAGTTGCACTGAGTAATGGTCATTTTGTAACATCCATAGTAACATAACAGCAGCACTCTGCTGGATATGAACATTACAGAACCATCAGTTCTCATTCCTGAATACTTAAGCCCACTCAGAAAGATGTGATCTCCAAATAAGATTCCAGCCAATGCAACTGAAATTGGTCAAAGATTAACTGAAAGCATTATTTCTCTTATGAAAATCAATAAACAAAATAAGAAACCAAATATTTTGGGAAATGGCAGATGTGTTAGATAGCCTTTGCATGTTGTTGAGACCCAGTATGACAGGGTATTTAGAGTGGCAAAGCAAAACTTGGGAATTCAAAGTTTACTGGGAGACCTTAATCTAGTCACCTACTCTCAGTCAAACATCCCTCAAAGGGTTGAAGTGAGGCTAAAAAGAGATGAGTAGGAATACTGTAATAATAATAATAATAATAATTTTTATTTCTACCCTGCCTTTTGCTGCAGCAATCAAGGTGGCTTACAGCTAAAACAAATACAAACCCCAACAATTGACAATAATACCCCCCTATTAAAAATATATTAAATACAGTCTTTGTTAAAACCAGTTTAAAACAAAACAAATTTAAACAAAGACAGACAACAAATTAAATCAATTAAAACAATGGAGACTCTGGAGCAGGCAGGGATGAAAAAGAGGAGAGCATCTTGTGGGGAGAAACCAATTTTAAAATGATATTATTCCGGATAGGCCTGCTGGAAGAAATCCATCTTGATGGCTTTTTTAAAGCCATCTAAGTTGGTTATCTGATGGATCTCTTCTGGCAAGGCATTCCAGAGTCTGGGAGAGGTAGCAGAAAATGTCCTCTGGGAGGTCGCTGTCAATCTGGTTCTTGTTATTGAAGAAGCTTCCTCCCATAGGACCTGAGGGCGCAGGGAGGATTATATGGGGGAAGGCGATCCTTAAAGTAAATTGGGCCCAGGCCATGTAGGGCTTTAAAGGTCATTACCAACACCTTATACTGTGCTTGGAAACTAATGGGCAGCCAGTGAAGGGGTCTTAAAATCGGTGTAATATGATCACTCTTAGATGTACCGGTGATCAGCCTGGCTGCCATATTTTGTACTAATTGCAGTTTCCGAATTAGGTATAAGGGTAGCCCCATGTAGAGTGCATTACAGAAGTCGAGTCGTGAGGTTACCAGTGCATGTACTACAGTTTCTAGATCTATTACTTCCAGGAATGGGCACAGCTGGCGTATCAGCCAAAGCTAATAGCAAGCGCTCCTGACTGTCACATTCACCTGTCATAAATCACCCGTGGATAGGGCAGGATATAAATATAATAAATACATAAATATTCCATATAGGAAAATTGAACAGGTTACAATTCTGGTTACCTCCAAGAGGGACACTAGTTTGATTAGTCCTAAAGTAGAGATGGCTATGTACCCACAAAGTAGACTGGCATACAGGACTTTTTTTTTTTTTTTTTTTTTTTTTTTTTTAGCAGAACAGCTCCAAGCAGCTCATGAATCAGACTTATTCAGTGCTATAGGCTGGACATTTAGTGTTTTCTGGCTAATGATTAAAATGGTACAAGTACGCCCTACATTATATGTTTTAGTCCTGAAGCAGTAAAACATTAAAATATATGAAAAACCAGATGCATCCTTTCTGTTTTCTACCTACAAAACCAACTGGACTGGCAGTTTAATATTTCCTCAAGACTGGTGATGAGAGAGTGCCTTCTGCTATCCCTAGCCAGCTCACAGGGCAAGCCAGTTGGTACACATGTAGTACATGTAGAGACAATCAAATGTTGTGCATTAGTAATTGCACTGCTATGCCACAAATGCCAAGGCCTTTTCACACTATGGAATTATAGTAGCATGGTTCCAATTTGAACACCATGGCTGAATCTTAGGGAATCCTGGAACTTGCAGTTGAATTTAGAATTTTCAGCCAAAGATCTCCTCTGGTGCTTTTGACCAAACTACAGACTCCAGGATTCCACAGGAGGTAGCTATTACAGTTAAATTGGAATCATCATGGTGTAATTATGTAGTGTGAAAGGGCTGTAGATTGAGGGCAAAAGTTATTGATGGAACTGGTAGTGGGGCAATTAGAGTGTCGGACCTCAACTTGGGAGGCCCAGGTTCTAGTCCCTAATAACTATAAAACTGATTGGGTGACCTTGGACCAATCATTTTCCCTCGCCTGGCCTACCTCATAAGGCAGCTATGACAGTAGAGGAAGAACAGGAGAGCTATGTTCACTTCAGGAAATTGAGCCCTTGGCAACAGTTGTGTCCACCACTAACACCTGTTTTGTTGTTCTTATTCTTGTTCTTGTTGTGTACCTTCAAGTCATTGCTGACTTATGGCAGCCCTAAGGTGATCCTATCACAGGATTTCCCTGGCAAGATTTGTTTATTGGGGGGTTCCCATTGCCTTTCTCTGAGGCTGAGTGCATGACTTGCCCATGGTCACCCACTGGGTTTCCATGACTGAGCAAGGGATTTGGACCCTAGTCTCTAGAGTCATCCAAAATTCAAAATACTACACCATGCTGGCTCTCTATACCCATTTCTTTTTCCTTTTTTAGCATGCACTATAACTTTTTAAAAAACATAATAACCAGATCATAAGCAACCACAAAAATAAAAGAGACACAGTATCTTGCAGAGATGGCAACATTTCTGTGATTGAAGTTTTGTGAGTTTGGCCTTCTGCCTCAAGAACAGTCCCTAGAGAACTGTAATTACTAAGAAATGTGTTGCTTGTTGTCTTATTGCCTGAGATGTGGTTTGCTTTAGTCTTCCATAGCTCATTAGGACTCAGAAGAACTCGTTTAACAGCACAATTATCACTCCTTGTTGGGGAAGCCTTTAATGGCTCTCAGTGCAACCCCTGTGCACTGATTAAAGGGAAGCTTTGGTGTGCTTTTGTGCAGCCAACATGGGCTGTTACACAGCTGTGTGTCTTAAACAAACTGT
Source organism: Phrynosoma blainvillii (assembly GCA_026167975.1). Classification (NCBI taxonomy): domain Eukaryota; kingdom Metazoa; phylum Chordata; class Lepidosauria; order Squamata; family Phrynosomatidae; genus Phrynosoma; species Phrynosoma blainvillii. The sequence continues at coordinate 253,768,061 of JANUYF010000002.1, read as the reverse complement.
TCTGATTCCAGGAGATGAAAGTCTTGGTCAATGCTCTATTACCCTGATCTAAACTAGTCTAACTGCTTTGAAAGGAAATGGAATCGCCTCAGCAGGGGCTGTGGGAAAATGTGTCAGGCACAGCTTGGGATGAGAATCAGTCACAACTCCCTTCCCACCCCAGCTCAAGAAGATGAAAAGGAGTCCACAAGACAGAAGTAAAGGAGAGTGCTTTCAACAAAATGTTTGCTCCTCACCTCTTCTGCCCTTGTTCAGGTCTCAGATATAAGAAGTAGGGTCATCCCAAGACATTTTGTTGCCTGGAGTGAAAAGCAAGGTGGCACCTCTTCCCTATTCCAACTATAAAAGCCAACTGCACTGGCAGTTTACTCTTAGAGGGCACACAGCAAGTCCCATAGCACACAGGTTTCTCTTTAGACAACTAGCTGCAGCCTCCCAGCACCTGGGAGGGTCAGCCCTGAGAGGAATGAAGAGGGCTAAAGCAGCCACCATCCTCCTCCTCTTTTCCTCCTCAATCAGTCATACGACAGGCATTCCAGAGAACACCATGGTCCACCGCAGCTTGTACCTAGGATGATATTTAAAGAGCTCTGCAGAAGCCTTTCCCTGTCCCCAACCTAACCCACCTCTCACAATAGATAAGTGGTCTTCTGCCAAGGGAAGAAATCTCTAGGATCCTCTTGGTGACACATAGCACCAAGACTTCAGGTCATGCCAGCCTGTGTTATGCAAGGAGATATTTTCCAGAAGTTGGAGAAACCAGGAAAAGCAGGGCAGATTCCCTCTTCCAGATCTCAGAGCATATAGTTCCAGAGGAATGATAGATCTTTTTTCTCTCTCAGCTGAAAGATATCTGGGCATTTCCTCACACTCTAGCAACTAGCTGGCTCTGTGGGCACTGTCAAGGTGAATTACACAGCTGAGGAATGGAGAAGCCCAGTGTTGTGATGTTGGTGGAGAGCTTTCCACTCTGTCACACTATAGTTGGATCTCAGCCAGTGTTTCCATGTCTCTCTGTTTTGTTTTATTTTTGCACAGATTTGAGAGGTTTTAGTTTTTAATCCCCCAACCAGCACAGCCAGTGCAAATCCCTGGAAAAGATAATGTCTTAAAGTTCTGTTGTTGTATCATTATTGGAAATCAGACATAGTCGTGAAGAAAAATGCATGGAACCAGTAGGTCTTTCTCATGACTTTTTTAGCTTAGCTAATTATCAGCCTGGGCTGTTGGGACTCAAAAATGAAGGAATAAAAACATCTCTTTATTGATATAGTTCAAAGAAGTTTTCCCCTACCCATTTCCTTTGGGAACAAGTTGCATATAATCTCATTTTAAGAGTAATTGGATAGCAACTGAGATATTTGCTTTCTAGCTTAAAGGTCTTGCTGCTCTGAAGCAAGCCTGTTAAAAAGAATAGATGATTTCTAAATATAGAAGGCCCTAAAATGTGCATGAATGTTTCTTCATGAAGGGTGTTCATGAATGATTGCCTCACAAATATAACCTCAGACATTTACAATGTAAACCTGTCTCCCAACCCCACAACGATGGACTGGGAAGGATATTATGACATAGTGATGCCTCTCCACTGGTCTCCCCCACCAGAGAGAAACTCTGGTGGGGATAGTCCCCCATTTTGCTTGATTGGGTGAGAAGGTGTTGCTGGCCATTCTCCCACTCACTGTAGGCCCAAGACAGAGTTCCAGGAGTGAAGCAGGGAGGGGGACATGGAAGAGACAATTTTGAATCCACTAGTTTCAAAACTAGTTTGTCAAGTGCAGAGCCAACCCATTTCCTCAGCAAGGTTTGGTTTTAGACCCATTGGTTATACCAGCCACAGATCTGGTGTAGTGAATCCCTCTTAACCCCAGCTGCTGTCAATTGAGGAGGGATGAAAATGAAAATTCAAGAATCTGCTGGGCTGAACCATACCTTTGCTTTCTGGCCTGGATGATGCTTCCATGTCAGTGGCACTGTGAATCCCCTCCAGGTTTAGACCAAATTTTAAAAGAGCTATCCATGGTGCTGATCCCAATCCCTCCCCCCACCAGTTCAGCACATTGGATAGCTCCTGTAAAGTCTGAAGTAAGCCCCAGAGTGGATTGGCCAGCCATCACCACAGGAGTCACCAGCCAGCACTGGTGGCATGGATCAGCAGGGCTAGGAATGAGGCAGGAGAGCTGCTTTGTGCCTGTCCCTGGGCCCAACTCTGGATTGCTTTGTTACTCTTTTCCTTCCTAATTGTACCTCCCCACAATCTCTATGTATAGCGCTGCCACACATAACACATTCCTTCCTTCCTTCCTTCTTAATTTTTTTATTTTTTTAACATTTATTTTTAAAGAAAATTATTATTATAAGTAAACAACTATGTACAAAACATATCACAACAATAAAGCAAAATAAAACATTCCATCTCACAACTTGTGTTGCGGGTCTCCTTCTTGGGTTCTGTACAATGTAAGTGGTCATTTTAAAGTCCAGTGCTGTCTTTGTGTAAATCTAGTCCAGAATGTCCAACCAAAGGTTCAGATGAGATGGAGATTGTCTTCTCTTGTTTTTGTCCTTGGTTATAAAGTCAATGAGTGGAAACCATTTGTCTATGAAATGTCCTGATTTTGGTCATCCTGTGTAACTTGCCATTCTGTCCAATGGTTTTTCAAGCAACCACAGGTCCCATACTTTTTTCCACCACTTATCTAAAGATGCATCCCCTGTTTTCCAGCATCTGGCAATTTCTACATGGGCTGCTGTAATGAAAAAAAATCTATGAGGTTTTTATGTTTCAAATTTGAGTTTGTAGCTACATATATCAATAACAAAAGCATTTCTGGACATAATTTTATTTCTTGGATGGTAATCAATGAAAGTTTTTCAAGTACTTGTGGCAATCTAGCCACATGTCCCATTATCATTACAACCACGCCAACATTTGGAGGAAACATTTTTAACCATTCTGGTTAGCCTCACTGTAGTCAAGTACCATTTGTGTATAATTTTCAAGGTGTTTTCTCTAATTAATGCTGATCTGAATTTAAAAAGAATGGAAGACCAAACTGTAGTCCACTTTGAAATGGGAGTTGAAAGATTCAAATCTGTTTTTCAGGTTCGTTCTATGCCACAGATGTTTTGGTAAGAGTGGTCAATCAAACAGATGTAGATTAAAGATGTTAGGTCTTTTGGAGGGAGGAACACATCGTATCTCAAATAAGGTAAGTGATCTAGGTGGTCCTCCTATTTCCTTTAAATTGTGTGTAAATGCAATTATCTGATGGAGATGAAACCAACTAGCCATTATTGGCTCTAAATCTAAAGTTAGCTCATCAATTGTTTTGGTCTGCCATTACGAAAGAGGTCTCAGACAAAATATATACGTTGTTCCCATCCCTGGAATTGATTGAATTTATCAGGGGAATAGAAATATTTGTGGACAAGGAAGGGGCAGAAAGGAGAGGGATCTGGTGCTAGCACTTGCTTCTACCTTGATCATATCTTTACTGATGTTTGTAACCATGGTTTTTTAATGTTTTTAATTACTTGAGGAGTGGGTTTGTTAAAGAACAAAGCAAGATCGATTAATGATGAGCCATTCATTTCCATGTTAATCCAGTGTATGCTCTGATCTTTTTTAATTAAATGAGGGGTTTGACTAAGTTGGAATGCTGCAAAATATAGTTCAAGATCAGGCATTGCTAACCACCCTTTTTTGGGAAGAGAGGTGTAATGTGGACTTCCTGGATCTGGAAAATCTTATGGTCAAAAGCAAATATATTGATGAGATTTTGCCAAAGTTTGAGTTTTGTCTGCAGTTGAAGTGGGATAGTTTGAAATAGGAAGGATAGGCAAGGGACAAAAAACATTTTAGGGCCTTTGCAGACTGCCAGATATAGTGCAAATTGAGTCCACTTTAAGGGTTAGGGTTAGTGCTAGGGAGTCATGGGAATTGTATTTTTTTCTGAGACATTGAGCCTTCACTGTCAGAGAGCTCTGGTGCCACAATAAAATATAGTTCCCATGATTCCCTAACTCTAACCCTAACCCTTAAAGTGGACTCAATTTGCACTATTTCTGGCAGTCTGAAAAGGCCCTTAATGAGGGCTATTCTGCCTAGAATAGAGAGTTTCAATCTCTTCCATTCTAGTGTTTTAGAGATTAACCATTTAGTTATTTTGTTGTAGTTTCTGGAGATTATATGATTGAGATCTTTTGTAATGTTGATTCTAGGTAAGTAAATCCTGAGGGTTTTAACTGGAGATTGGTGGCTTTTTGAAAGTCTAGTAGTTGGTTCTCATAAGCAATGTTGAGACACAGCAATTTAGATTTTGAATAGTTAATTCAGAAACCTGCAAAAGTATCAAAGGAGTTTAATATGGTACATAAGATAGGAAAGGATTGTTTGGGTTGTTTCAGGAAGATGATCATATCATCTATGAAGAGATTTAGTTTATGGGTTGTTCCTCCTATTTTGGGTCGCCTTATGTTTTCATTTTCTCTGATTGAGGTGGCTAAGAGTTTCATTGCAATAGCAAATAACAGCAGGGATAAGGGCAACCTTGTTTAGTTCCCCTTTGGAGCCTAAAGATAGAGGAGTTTATTCTGTTGACTGTCATTTAGGCCTCTGATATTGTTTATAGGTTTCTTAGCATACTAATACATTTATTTCCAAAGTTCATCTTTCTCAGTACTCCAAATAAGTATTGCCAGTTCACTCTGTCAAAAGCTTTCAAGGTATTTAGGGACATAAGGGCAATTGGGGTTTTAGATTTTGAGGCATGATGGATGCCATTTAGGATTTGTCTAATGGCATCAGATAGTTTTCTATTTGGCATAAAGCCAGTTTGGTCAATAGAGATATACGCAGTGATGAAGCTGTTAATCCTATTTGCTAATTTTGCATCCTGGTCTAAATGCTGAGGTGGGAGGTTGACAGTCACTTGTTTTGTGGATGGGGACAATTCTGGAAGTGTGCCAAGATTGAGGACATAGACCTTATGACATTATCTCATTAAATAGATTGTGTAGGAGATTTCCCTGGTTAGATATTTTGGATTGCCTGTTTGATTTCTTCTAACAAGATGGAATGGTTGAATAGAGCAGTGTGTAGTTCCTTGAATTTCAAAATTTTGAGAGAAACGAGGAATTAATTAAGTTTATCTGGGGGGGCTGATTCTTCAGTATAGAATTCGGAGTAGAATTCTTGGAATTCCTCTACTTTGTCAACTTCAGAGAATTTTTTTAAATTTTTTAAAAATTTTATTATTAAAACATATAAATACACTCATACAGTCATCCAAACCTATTACAAATAAATCCTTATCTTGATCCAAGAAAAATGAAAAAAGAAACCCTCATAAATCCAATCCAATATCTATTATCTACTAATTGATAACAATATTCATCAAAAGCAATTAAAATAACATCAATAAATTATACCCCCTCAAAAACTTTAAATTACTCTAGATTTCTAAAGGTACTTTGCAGGAAGTTTCCTTATTTTTTTCTTCTTAATTCCAACCATCCTTTCTTTTCTTTCAGCCTTTATCCCTTTATCCTACTTCTCTACTTCTAACACTCCTTTCCTTTCTTCCCTCTTCCCCTCCACACTCTACATTCCACCCTCCATCTTCATTTGATCATTTAATCTCTTTTCCACCTCCACGTTTTTCTTCCCTTACAATCATTTTCCTCTCACCCTCCTACTCCAACATACGCATACCTTCTTACAACTTACTTTCTCCCTTCGTTAACTGTTTTCCCTTTCATTTCTCTCTTCCTACATTCATACTCTTTATTTGAACTTCCTTCTTCCTTCCTATCTTCCCTGGGTTAAAATTTGTAAGTGTTTGACCCCCTTTTCTCCATAATTACATCATCTTTGTAACTTTACTTCCGTTTAGTTTTTCCACAGGAACTCATACATTTTAAATTTGTTGCTCTATGATTCTTTGTGCCTTATGTGTTACTATAATCCAATCCCTAACCGCTTTAATCCTTCCAACCTTATATTCTCGCCTGTTTCTTTCCTTACCTCCCTATTATAACTTTCTAAATAAATAGTTTCTTTGAAATCTTTGTACCTATTTCCAATAAATCTTGTCAATTTTCATTGTTTTGTTTTGAGTCTGTCTATCTTATTTAGCTTCTGTTATTCTTCTTGTTGCTTGTTTTTACTTATTATTATTTCTTGATTGTTTTGGGGCAAAAATGTATTAAAATAGATTATTATAATTACTAATAACTTTAATTTCCCTCCTTATTTTACATTTTCAGAGTTTTTCTCCTAAATTTGGTATGTAATCACTGCAGGTTTTCCCCAATATTTTTCTAGATATTTTAGAATTGGTAACCATTCACTTAAATCATTTTCTATATTTTTTTATCCCTGAGATATTGTGTTAAAATATCCATCTCAATAGCATCATAAAATTTCATAATCCATTCATTCACATTTGGTACTTTCTTTTTTTTCCCAATTCTGTAGTAATGTTATCCTTGCTGTAGTGATTAAATAAAATAGAATTTTTCCTACTTCTCTATCTAAATCTTTTTCCCATATATTCAATAAATACATTTCGGGTCAAATTGCTATATTCTTATTTAGAATCACTTTAATAGTTTCATTGACTTTTCTCCAATAACTTTCCACTTTCTTACAAGTCCATAAACAGTGGTAAAGTGTGCCTGGTTCTTGGTCGCATTTCCAACACAGGTTGCTACTTGATTTATAAATTTTGGCAATATTTACCGGGGTTAAGTACCACCGATAAAACATTTTATAGACATTTTCCCTGAGGTTTTGTGAAGCTGTATATTTCAGTGATTTTGTCCAGGCAAATTCCCACATCTCTGATTCAATTGGGTGACCAACATTTTTTGGCCACTGAATCATGTTGCCTTTAATAATTTCCTCTTCCAAATCCCATCTCAATAATACTTTATAGAATTTCCCTATCCATTTACTTTCTCCAAACCAAATTTTATCCGTCTCATTATAACAAAAATCTATTCCTTTAGATTTTGAATCCGAATTCTAACAGTCTATAAGTTGTCTATACTTAAACCAATCTAGTAGATATCCCTCATCGTTTAATTCCTTTTGGGTTTTCAATTTATAATCACCTGTGACTGTTTTTGTTAGTAAATTGCCATAAGTTATCCATTTATTTTTGAGTCTCATTTCTCTTCTATGAATCGCTTCATGAGGTGAGAACCACATTGGGAATTTCAACATAAACCTATCCTTATACTTGTTCCAGACTTGCATAAGTGGCTTTCTAATATAATGGTTGTTAAACTCTTTATTCACTTTAATTTTTCCATAGCCTAGATATCCATGCCATCCATAACATAAGCCTTCCCCTTCTAATTCTAAAAGTTCTTCTGATTCTAACATTATCCAGTCCCTAATCCATGTGAGGCAGCATGCCTCAAAGTAGATTTGTAAATAGGGTAGCCCCAATCCCCCCCCCCTCTTTTTCATCCTGTAAGAGCTTAAGCCGAATTCTTGGGTCTCTTATTTTGCCAGATGAATCTACTAATATCTCTCTGCCATTGTTTGATAGAGTTTCCATTTATCAAGATTGGGATTGACTGAAATATGAAAAGTACTTTTGGTAGTATCACCATTTTTACAGTTGCAATTCTTCTCAGTAAAGACAGTTGTTTTTTGTTCCATTTTTTAAAATCTTTCTTAATTTCTATCCACATTTTGTTATAATTATTTTCAAATAGATCTACCATTTTCTTAGTTATTGTAATGCCTAAATATTTTACTTTCTTGTGTATTTTCATACCAGATTTAATTTCAAAATCTAAATCTTCACTTTGAGACATGTTTTTTGTAAGAATAGATGACTTTTCTTTATTCAATTTGCAGCCTGTTATATCTCCAAACTTTTCTAAAACTTTGATCACTTTTTCTATACAATTTGTCAGATTTTCCAAGACAATGACCAAATCATCGGCGAAAGCTCTTATCTTATAGTTATTTTTATATATATATTTTAGTTCCTTGTATTGCTTCCTGGTTTTGAATCTCTTTTATCAATCTTTCAATCACAATTAAAAATAAAAGTGGGGAGAGGGGGCACCCTTGTCTTGTTCCTTTTGTTATTTTTATACCGTTAGACTTTATCCCATTCACCATAATTTTAGCTCTTTGTTCTTTATAAATTTGATTAATCCAATTTGTAAAGTTTGGGCCTAAATCCATTTTTTTTTATTATTTCATATAGTGTTTGCCAATTCACCAAATCAAATGCCTTTTCCAGATCTATAAATAGCATGCCTAATTTTTTATCATTATGTCTCTCGTAATATTCCAATATATTTAAAATTACCCTTGTATTATCTCGTATTCGTCTAGCCAGCAAGAAGCCCCTTTGGTTTTCATCAATCCAATTTTTTAAATAGTTTTTGAATCTGTTTGCTATAATATTCGAAAACAATTTATAATCCGAATTTAGAAGAGAGATCGGTCTATAGTTTCTTATCTCTAATTTAGATTTTCCTTCCTTGGGGATAAGCACGATATCAGCTTCCTTCCAGGTTTCAGGTAACCCTTCTTGTAAGATGGAGTTCATAACTTTTTGGAGTGGTTCACTTAACTCTTCTATAAATACTTTATAAAATTTGTTTGTAAACCCGTCAGGGCCCGGAGCCTTTCCTTCTTTGGATCTTTTGATAGCCTCTTTCACTTCAAAGGTTGAGATGGGTTTGTTTAATTCTTCCAGCTGTTCTTTGTTTGGTGTACAAAATTCTTGTTTGTTTAAATATTCCTTAATTTCCTCTTGATTTTTAATTTCCCCTTCGTATAGTTTTAAATAGAAATTGTAAAATATTTCTTTTATTTCCTCTTGTTGTGTTATAATTTGACCCTCATGTCAACTTCAGAGACTTTGATATTGCCATTTGGGGAGGAGATATCTGCAACAATTTTTTTTTCTGCTTTCTATTTTGCTAATCTAGCTAATAATTTAGAGTTCTTATAATTGTTTTCATAGAAGTAGGCTTTCGTGTATTGCAATTTAGTTTGAACTGAGTGTAGGTCTAATTCTTCAATTTGAGCTTTTTTTCTAATAAAGTTTTGTTCGTTTTGGTGGAGTAGTGTATTTGTAAATCCAGCAGAATCAGGGAGCAAAAATCCAAGCTTCTAAAATTTGAGTTTTATTGTTGAAAGAATAATAACAACATGCAAAGTAAAATACAGTCCACTATAGGATCACATCTTGCAGATGTGGCTAAACAAGAACAAAACTACAGATCCATGTTTCCAGATCTTAAGGCTACATTGTGAAGCAGTATAAACATATTATAGATCCATTGAGAAGTAAAGAGAAGAAAAAAGTGCGATCCAAAGAAAGCAAATAATAATAATATCAATGCCTGACACAAAGTTTCTCAGTCCACCCCTCTCCACCTTTTGGGTGTTAACCTTCAGGTTGATTGGATGATCTGTATGTGATGTATGCTAACCCAGCCTCTTGTTGTTCATCTTCCACCATGTGATCTACTTTCCCATAACAACTTTTTATTATTGTTTCCTTATGTAAACAAGGATGATTTTCCACCTAGTGGTTCTCACCTCCCAACAGTATGTTCCCAACAGCCACTTCACCTAGATGGTGTAAAAAAGCTGATATAAATTGGTGCTGACCTGTATAGAAGGTGCCTAAAGTGTAGGGTTGGCCAACCATTTCCCCTGTCAGTATTAGGTAGTCTTCCTTAATTTTAACTGTAGAGGTCGCAGCTACTGCTATGGCCTCTACTCCTCCTGCTACTTAAAATGTAAGCAATCTAGGAAGAATTGACATCTAGATAGTAGACATTGCACGCAAATCAATCCTGGGCCATATACTTTACACTATGAGAAAGCCAATAAGACAAGCATTTAGAGCAGTGGGCAAATTGTGCTCCCCCAGATGTTGCTTGACTGCAACTTTTACCAGTTTTCTCCAGCAAAGCAAAGTTAGGAACATTCACCCTCATTTAAAGCAAGGGTCCATAACTTTAGGACCAACTATGGGGTTTCACATGGCCTCATACATATACTCAGGATGCATGAACTGATGCAAGTGTGAGCACCTACATACACAACCTCTCATATCACCACATGTGGGGGGTCAGGGGGAGTTTATATGCTCTCCTCCCTGCCTGCTGAAACCTAAAGACTACTGGAAGATGAGGTCAAAATAAAAGCCTCAGTGAACTCCATTAGGGTGGGCACATGTTGTTGTTGTTGTTGTGTGCCTTCAAGTCATTTCCAACTTATGGGGACCCTAAGGCGATCCTATTATAGGGTTTTCTTGGCAAGATTAGTTCAGAGGGATTTGCCATGGCCATCTTCTGAGGCTGATTGCGTGTGACTTGCCCAAGGTCACCCAGTGGGTTTCATGGCGAAGCAGAGGATCAAACCCCAGTCTCCAAAATCATAGTCCAACACTCAAACCATTATGCTACACTGGGTCTTTGGCCACATATCATTTTTTAAAAAAACAAAGGAGAGTCCTCCATTTGAAGGGCTGCCAGAGGAGAATTCATTTTCTGAAAGTGTCTTCTATTTTATGGACTGTCAAGTCCAAGAAGGACCCACAAAGCTGGAGACTGAGGATCCTGAAGTGGCATATAGACAGCAGACTCTCCAGGCCCAGAGGTCACCAACTAGTCCCTGTCTTTGACTTAACCACTTATGTGAGATGCATTGTGATTCTGTTTAAATTATCAAAAGCTTTTCTAATTTGCATCTGTATATCAAGGTAGGCACATGGAGTTTCATAAAGATCAGAGACCTCTTTTTTTTTTTTTTTTTTTTTTAATAAGAGTCAGAATAGTGTAATGTTTTCAGCAGGGAAGACCAAAGTTTGAACCTAGCTCAGCCATGGAAATCCACTGAGTGACCTTGGGCAACTCACATTCTCTCAATCACAGAGGAACAAATATTGCCAAGGAAACCCAATGATAGGTTTGGCTTAGGGTTGCTATAATTCAATAACAACTTGAAGGCACACAGTAACAACAAATGTACACCCTGATCTCCACTGAGCTTTCCATTTCCCTGCTTCTACCAGCACTGGGAAAACATTGATCCTGGCATAGAGAACATTGATTCTGTCTCCTCACAGCCAAGATATGGGGGGAAATCTGGATTCAGGGACCACAGAGGAAGAAGCATGTCAGGGTTACAAATAGTGGGCCCCAGATTAAGAGCTATGCAGCACAGCATTAATTAGATTCACTCTGCCAAGGCTTGCTTCCTTTTTCACTTGCATTCTGTCAAGGTTTTCATAAGCTGTGGCTGGAGTGTAATGAACTGGGCCATCTGGCCCAATCAAGCAAGCCATTCAAATAGCCCAACAACTCCTAACAGCTAAGTTTCAAGACATGCAGCAGAGTGTCACAGCATGGTTTCCATGTTCCCCTGGATTTTGTGCAAAGTATAGTTCTTCAGCTGAGCAAATCTGCCCTGAGACTCTGTAAGGTGGACAGATGTAAGATTACATGAAGCAAGCTTCTTTTCTGATTCTTACTCTGTTGTTGTTTTTAAGAAATGTTGATGATATGGTGATCTGTAACTGAAGCATGAAGAAAAGGTCTGCTGTGGGATGCTATGCATGGCAACACCCATTTACTTTCAAGGAGAAGAGACTTCTTGTTTAGAACTAGTTATTACTGGTCAGTAATAGCATTTTTAGTTAAATAAATGGCATCCTATACAATTCTCCTCTCCAACATAAGCCTCATTCATCAGAAGACCTCTGTGACATAGATTAGGATAACAGAGAGAGTCTGAAAGCTGAACCATAATATATAGTAGGTAATGGGTAAGAGAGTATATCTGGTCAGAATACTTATCCCTCACCATTAACAACTGCTACATGCAGCAGTTTCCACATAAATGCTAATTTATGCAGTAGTCATAATATGGTTAATGGCTCACATCATAAATTATCCTATCCACAAGAGTTTCCATGCCAACACTGCCAAGAAAAGAGAATCTCTGTGTGACAGAGACAACTGGCTGATAATAAACTGCTTTGTGAGTTACAGACACCATTTGGAACATCAGTATATTTGCTAGAGCTTAGACCTCCAAAACATGAGACTAGCATGAGACAAGCCCAATACTGGGGCCTAGTGATTAGGGTGCTGAACCCAAGACCAGGGAGATCCAGGTTGTAGTCCCTAGGGAAGCAGGAAACTCACTGGTTGACTTAGGGCAGTAAATTATTTATTTCTTTTTCTTTTTCAGTAATTCTCTCTCAGTTGGAGTTACCTCACAGGGTTATCATGAAGACAGAGTGGGAAGGAGAATGGCCATGTATGTCACATTGAACTCATTGGAAGAAAAGTGAAATAAACAAATTGAAATAAACAAATGAATAAATAGTCACAAATAACCTCCATTATCTAGGAGGGAGGTGGGAATCATGCAACCCTCCAGATATTGTTGGACCACAACTCCATCGGCCCTAGCTAACATAACCAGAGGTGAAGAATTCTGGGAGTTTCAGTTCAACAGCATCTGGAGAGCTGCAGAGTTCCCACACTAGGTATAGGACAGTCAGACTGTTAAACAGTATGCCATACATTCCCAAACTCCAAATCCAGGGCATGTTTTCCACTACCCATTAAAGTTAATTTTTAGTTATCATTATCCTGTAATATTTTTAAATGCCTGTTATTTTTATTTGTCTGAAGAACACCAGTCATACCTTCTACATTATCTAGTAATCACCACCAGAAAACTGGATTCATTTGTATTCCAATAGTGAGCTGTTGTTTTTTTACCCTTAAATCTGATATTATGCAGTTGCTCTGCTCATGCTTCATTTTTCTTGATTTATATTCAGACAGCATGCTGAAAGAAAAACTGTTTGTAGTACACAAATGCAACTAGACAGATACTCAGGATGAATGTCTTGAAGGGCACTCAGATGATTTCCCTGCTTGAAATGTCTGCTGCTCACCAAAATCCTTCCCTGTGATTACAGTGATGAGGGGGAGCCCTGAGAGACATCAGGGATCATTATGACAGTTTCAGAAAAATTTCTGAATGGTACTATGGTCACTGGTGGACAGCAGAAAGAAAAAGTGATAAGACCCAAGAACTAATGTCCAGTGGCAACATAGGCCACTATATGCTATTGGAACTGAGCACTGTCATGATTTATTTTATGTATTGCAAAGTTTCTATTCTGTTCTTCAAAAAAGATTTTTTTTCTTTAATCCATTAGTAAAAGTTAAGGTATTCCCCGTTGACAAGATTGTCAAGTTGTGTCCAATCATAGGGGGCAGCACTCATCTCCATTACTAAGCTGAAGAGCCAGCATTGTCAGAGACTACTCTGTGATCATGCGGCCAGTATGATTGCACAGAATGCTATTTACCTTCCCACCAAAGTGGTATCTATTTATCTACTTGCACTTTTAGATTCTTTCGAACTGCTAGATTGACAGAAACTGGGACTAGTGACAGGAGCTCACCCCATCATGCAGCACCTGGGCCTTGAACTTCCAACCTGCTGATCTTGCAATCAACAGAGTCAGCGCCTTAACCACTTGAGCCACCACATCCCTTATTTAATACATTATTTGGAGCAGTGGGGGACAGTTAGGTGGGGTTCTTGTGATGGATGGGAGCAACTGCCCCCCTAGGTATTCAGCCCCCTTTGAGGTGTCACCCAGTGTTTATTATTGTTGATGTGTTTATTAAAACAACTGGAAAGGTTCCAGGAGCATCACTAGGGGTGTGGTAGTTCAGACCACACTGGGTGACAACTCAGAGGGGGCTGAATACCTGGGGGGGGGGGCAGTTGCTCCCATCTGTCACAAGAACCCTGCCTAACTGCCCTCCATTGCAGCCAGGGCACCTGTGCTATCCACCAGCATCAGCTGCTGGTGTAAGCAGAGTGCTGTTGCTGCCCAACAGCTCCTTCCAGGTCTGGCGGGGCTGCTAATTGTGTGGTAAATCTTTTCCCACCTGTATAAGCACCCCACCAGACCCAAAAGCCAGTCCCTTCCCACCAGCAGCTACTGGTAGGTGTGAGGTGTGCTGCAAAGGAACTGCTTTCCAGGTCTGGCAGGGCTGTTGGATAGGTGGGAAAGAAAGTAATATTTTTTTCCTGCTCACCCAGCAGCCCCACCAAACCTGGAAGAGGCTACTAGGTGGCAGCAGCAGTAGCCCACCCCCACCAGCTGCCTCTGGTGGGAAGAGACTGCTTTCTGAGTCTGACAGGGCTGCTGGTGAGTGATCACCCAGACCCAAAAGAGGCTGCCAGCTGGAGGTGACAGTATAAGTTATCACATTGGGGTGACACCAACCCTTATGATGCCTCTGAAAAGTTCCTTCTGTAGACTATTTCTGAAGTTCTTCATTGATCCAGAACCCATTCTCCTGGACTATGTACAGTATCCTCATTGGACACTTCCAACTCCCACATTCACAGCATCAGTGCCTGAAGCTTAAGAAGGCATCATAAAGCTACAGGAACCTCTTAATGCTATCTGCATCTTTCTGTAGATTTCTATTGTTATACTTTGCATTTTCTGTTCTGAGCCTCTGAACTTTTTTTAAAGGACATTTTCAAATACTCAAATCAAACTGCTTTTCCACACTGCAGAAATAAAGCAGTTTGACACCACTTTAACTGTCATGCCTGTTAGGTTTAGATGGGATATAGAGTCAATGTTAAAATGTTGAAATGTAAAAGATGTGTGTCTGTATTTTTTTATGTTGTGAAAAGTTGTTTTTCTGAGAGCTAGATTTACAGTTTAACAGTCCCAGGTGTGGCTTAGCCAAAACAGGACTCTATTTTTTGGGAAAGAAGGTTTGTTTGTGTTATGGTTTTGTAAACATAATTTTTGTTATGGGAAATGTAGTCACATGATATGTTATTGTAATTAAGGGTTGGACTAGAACACGTCACGTAGTATCACCCAATCAACTTGTAAAGGTCACACTCAGAAAGGTGGAGTTTTATGGGACTGAGGGCTGAGAATCAGAAAGTTTCTCACTTGTTTTTTGACTTTTGAACTGTAATGATCTAATTAAAACATTCTCTTGATATGTTACTAACAAATCTTGAAATATGTAGCAAATAGAGTTTATTCCTGCTTAGCCAGCTTTGGCTAAAGTGAAGATGCTATTATTGTTATTATTTTGTTTTGCTTTTGCTTTTATCTTTTACAATAAAGAAGCTTGCTGAAAAGTTCCAGTTTTGAATGTTTGGTTTCAAAGGACTGTTTTTCAACACTCCCACAACATTATTTTAACAAGTGGTAGCAGAATGGATGGTTTTCTGTTTCCACAGACCTCTGAAGCCTGGAGTTAAAAAGCAGGTTTTTTTTTCTGTTCCGGCCAGCGAAGAGCCACGCGGACGCCGGAGAGATGCAGCACACGGCTTGATTTATGGCTGCAGCTGAAAAGAAGCAAGAAGGAATCCGAAGCCAGCAAGGATGGGATTTCCAAGTCTCTTAAGGCACAAGCATCAGAGAGGACTGTAAGTAACCCCCAACCCCTTATCTGAAAGGGCTGTTTTAAAGCTGTCTCAAGAAAAAAATAAAGCAGCAAATTAGCCGGAGGCTGTAAAAGCTGCAGTTTAAAGAGACAGAGTCCTGGAAGGAGGCACCTGGGGGGGGGGGCTTTCAGTTTTTAAGACTTGTGCTGGACTGTTTTAAAATTAATTAAAGATGGATCAAATTAAGTTCCCCAGGCTTAATTCAGAAAATTTTTCGTCTTGGAAGATCTATGCTCATTCTCTTTTGACAAGAGAACATCTGTGGGAGATTGTACAGTCTGGTTTGGGGGCTGCCCCTTCTGAAGCAGACCAAGAAAGGAATGCACGGGCTAGAGCCACCATACTGCTATTATTATCTGAGGGACAATTAAATTTAGTCCAAGATCTTACTTCAGCAAAAGAAATATGGGACACTTTGGCTGCAATTCATCAGTCCACTTCTGATATAGCAAAGATGATTTGGGCAAAAAGACTGTTTTCGTGCAAAATGAAAGTTAATGACTCTGCAGAAGCTCATGTAAGCAAAATGAGAGAGTTGTTTGCCCAGGTTCAAGCAAGAGGCATTGTCCTAGATGAAAACCTCAGAATTTACATTTTACTCGGGTCCCTCAACGAAACCTATGATAATATACTCTTAGGATTGCAAGCATTGCCCAGAGCTCAATTAACTATGGAATTAGTCTGTGGGAGGATTTTGCAGGAATCTGAGAGGAGGAGGTTTGAAGCAGAGCAACGAAAGCTAAATTCTACAGCTCCAAAACCTCATCAAACCACAGAGGGAGCTCCAAAAGAGTTGCAAAGTGAAAAAGCAGCTATGTCAAAGGGAAAAATGTGTTATTATTGTAAAAAATTGGGACATTTAAGAAAAGACTGCAGGAAATTAATGACAGATACCAGGAGGGGGCAGCAGCAGCAACAGCAGCAGCAGCAGCAGCCACGTCCCTCTGGTGGACAAAAGAAACACAGTGCTAAGCAGGGATTTGTGGCCACAATTCAAAGCCGAGACAGTGTGCCCCAAACTCAGTCACAAGAGAATTGGCTTCTAGATTCTGGAGCGTCCACCCACATGGCCAACAAAATTGAACTGTTCCAGAGCAGAAAACCAACAAATGTTGTTTCTATTTCTCTGGCAGACGGTCGAGGGCCAAGAATTAAAGAAATGGGGACTGTTTGCATTCCAAGTTTTGGTACCAATTTTGATGATGTCTTGTATGTACCTACATTGCAAAATTGTCTAGTTAGTGTGTCAGCTTTGACCTCAGATGGATACAAAGTGAATTTTGAGGGGGATGAATGTTTAATCTTTAAAGATGGTGAATTTTGTGCTAAAGCCATTAAGAAAGACAAACTGTACCACATGATAGATAGAGAGAGTTGTGCAGTCGCAGAAAATCAGCCTTTGCATGATAATTGCATTCATTATTTTCACAGAGTGATGGGTCATGCTGGTTTTCCATATCTTTTGAAATTGAAGCAGGTTTGTCCTGAACTTAAAATGTCACCATGCTCAAACCACTTGGAGTGTTCAGTTTGGAACAAGATTAAGCTGAAGGCTTATCCTGTAGCAAAAGAAACAAAACTTAGAGCCCAGAGACCTTTTGAATATTTGCACTGTGACATAGCTGGGCCATTTAACCTTTCTCAGGGTGGGTATAAATATTTCATGGTGATTGTGGATCGCTTCACAAGGTTTTCTTATGTGATTCTTCTGAAAGAAAAGGGTGAAGCAGGGGAGAGATTCAAGGAATGGGTGAACATGATAGAGAGACAGTTTGACTACAAAGTGGGAACTTTGGTTACAGATAGAGGAGGAGAATTCTTGGCTTCTCACTTGACCAATTGGTTAAAAAAAATTGGAATTAGGCATTTCACCACTAATCCTTCTTCGGCGGCCGAAGACGGATTGGCTGAGCGAAAAATTGCCATTCTGAAGCAAATAAAAGATTGCATGATGCTTGATTCTAATGCTCCAGAGCACCTTTGGGGAGAGGCTATTCTCACAGCTAATTACCTGACAAACCGCACTTGGAATTCAGCTGTAGAGAATACTCCTTACTACATGCTTTTCAAGAGACCACCCAATTTAAAATATCTTAGAGTGTTTGGGCAGTATAGAAATGTGTACATACCTACAGCTTTCAGAAAGAAAGGTCAACCCAAATGGAGACGTTTGATGTTTATAGGTTACACAAAAAACAGTTACAGGTTTTACCTGGGTGGAAATCAGGTTCTTTTTTCAAAGAGCACAAATTTTGAAAAACATTCTGGGTGGAAAAACATTCATTCAAACAAAGAGGTGTTTTACAGACTAGGGGGGGTTGCAGACTGCCAGAAATAGTGTGAATTCAGTCCACTTTTAGGGTTAGGGTTAGTGCTAGGGAATCATGGGAACTGTTATTTTTCTGAGACATTGAGCCTTCTCTGTCAGACAACTCTGATGCCACAATAAAATACAGTTCCCATGGTTCCCTAACTCTAACCCTAACCCTAAAAGTGGACTGAATTCACACTATTTCTGGCAGTCTGCAACCCCCCTAGGTCAGTTAAAAACACAGACACCACCACCTGCCAGAAATAGAGGGACAGTGAAGCAAGAGTCAGATTCTTCAGAAGGTGAGGCTAGCACATCAGACAAGTTGTCACACACACGCCCACCAACACCTAAAATGACAAAAACAAAAAGACACACAGACAAAGAGACACATTCAAGTACAGATTCTGAGGATAAACAGAGAAAAACGAGGACCATAGTTTTAAAGAGGACTACTAGAGTTAAAAAACCTCCAGATTGTTTTAAAGTACAGAAAGCTAAGGCTTGTATAGTCATGGTAGAAGAGCCTGAGAGTTACAAAAAAATACAGGAGTGTTGTGATAAAAAAAAGTTAAAATGGGAGTCTACAATAGAACAGGAGTTCAAATCTTTGGTAGATAAAAAGGTGTTTGAAATTGTTGACAGGCCTACAAATCACAAGGTGATAGGTTACAAGTGGGTTTACAAAAGGAAGCTGATGCCAGATGGTAGTCAGAAATACAAGGCCAAATTAATAGCTAAAGGATTTGCACAACAGAGGTTTGAAAATTATGACAAAACTTTTTCTCCAACAACAAAGCCTGAGAGTTTGAGGTTGGTGTTGGCTTTGGCTACAAGGAGGGGCCTGATAGTACATCATTTTGATTTTGAGACTGCATACTTGAATACAAGTCTTGATGAAACTGTTTTCATGGAACAACCTTTGGATTTTCAACAAAATAGTGACAAAAAGGTATACAGGTTAAAGAAAGCGTTATATGGTTTAAAACAAAGTGCCAAAAGCTAAAATCTTTGCATTCATGAAGAGTTGGTGAAGCTAGGCTACAGACGCAGTATAGCTGATACATGTGTTTACACAAAAGGTGATGTGGTTTTGGTGATTTATATAGATGACTTATATATAATAACAAATTCAAAACAAGAGATTCAGACAATAAAAAAGGAGTTGTCACAGAAATTTAGTGTTAAAGATCTTAGAGTTTTAAAGTCTTATTTAAAAATAGATGTTGAATGGTGTGAAGATGGGAGTTGTTTGTTGAGTCAACAAAAGAAAATTCAGAGTTTGATTGAGAAGTGTGGATTACAGGATACAAAAACAGTAAAAAGTCCAATGTCAGTTGGTTATGTGAGTAGTAAAGGGACTAAGGAGTTTAAAAATTCAGAGATATATAGGAGCTTTGTGGGGAGTTTGATGTATATTGCGAATAACACGAGGCCTGACATTTGTTTTGCCGTGGACATACTTGGAAAAAAGACAAATTGTCCTACGGTAGAAGATTAGACAACAGTAAAACACTTGTTGAGATATTTAAAGGATAGCTTAGATAAAAAATTAAAGTTGCAAAACAGTCGAGCTGGTCTTGAATGTTTTATTGACAGTTCGTTTGCTTCTGAGCTACAAGATAAAAAGTCAGTGACAGGATTGTTGATTAAGTTTAGAGAAAATACAATTGTTTAGAAAAGTAAAAAACAGAGATACGTAGCCCAAAATACAGGAGAGACAGAATTCGGGGCCTTATCTGAGTTAGTTAATGAGATTGAGTAGATTAGACAGTTGTTGAAAGATCTGAATGAAGATTGTGTTGATCCAGTGATGATAAATGAAGATTCTCAGACATACATTGCTATGGCTAAAGCTGAAAACTTAAAATACAGAACAAAGTACATTTGTGTGAGGTATCAAAATGTGAGAGAGATGGTACAGAAAAGAGTTGTGAGTCTGCAATACATTGAGTCAGATCAAAATCAAACAGACATCTTGACAAAGACATTGACCATTGATAGACACAAACAGATGTCACGTCTACTTGACATGTCTTAAGTTTAGACCTAGCCATTGAGCTAAGTTAGTTATACGACAGTGTTAGTTTAGTATACAACATACACACATCTTACATTTCAGGAGGGGATTGTTAGGTTTAGATGGGATATAGAGTCAATGTTAAAATGTTGAAATGTAAAAGATGTGTGTCTGTATTTTTCCATGCTGTGAAAAGTTGTTTTTCTGAGAGCTAGATTCACAGTTTAACAGTCCCAGGTGCGGCTTAGCCAAAACAGGACTCCATTCTCTGGGAAAGAAGGTTTGTTTGTGTTATGGTTTTGTAAACATAATTTTTGTTATGGGAAATGTAGTCACATGATATGTTATTGTAATTAAGGGTTGGACTAGAACACGTCACGTAGTATCACCCAATCAACTTGTAAAGGTCACACCCAGAAAGGTGGAGTTTTGTGGGACTGAGGGCTGAGAATCAGAAAGTTTCTCACTTGCTTTTTGACTTTTGAACTGTAATGATCTAATTAAAACATTCTCTTGATATGCTACTAACAAATCTTGAAATATGTAGCAAATAGAGTTTATTCCTGCTTAGCTAGCTTTGGCTAAAGTGAAGATGCTATTATTGTTATTATTTTGTTTTGCTTTTGCTTTTATCTTTTACAATAAAGAAGCTTGCTGAAAAGTTCCAGTTTTGAATGTTTGGTTTCAAAGGACTGTTTTTCAACACTCCCACAACATTATTTTAACAATGCCTCCATCCTGTGAAACCCTGGGATCTGTAGTTTGGTGAGGTATTCAGTCTTTTCTGTCAGAGAGTTTTGATGTATCACCAAACTACAACTCCCAGGATTCTATAGGATATAGTCATGCAGTCAAAATGGTATCAAACTGTGTTATTTCTGCAGTGTGGATACTGTTGGGGTATGCAGACAGCGTGATCTAGCATACACACATGCAGAGTAGATGCACATAGGCAGGAACACCCAGAAGCTGGTCTTCTGTGAAGAGTTTGCTCCAGATGGCACAGGAAAAAACCTCCCACACACCGCTGCTGCTTTCAGCTTGGGGAACAGAATACCTTTACAGCAAGGCTTCTCTCAGTGAGGGCTTTAATCTTTGTTGCAAATATTTACAAAAATACACAGAGTACCAGACGTCTGTCTTGAATACTCACAGCTATACAGAGTAACAAAGTGTTTTGCCAACCACCAACCACAACTAACCAACTTTGGAGATTCTGACCCTCTCCCATATATAGTGGTCTTCTTAAGAACATGTGACAGCCATGCACTAATGAAACCTAGCTGGTTTCATCTCAGTGCCCGTTGTATCAGGACTGTTGCATCAGACCTCCCATGATGCATACCTAGCTTGTCCCATCCACTGTGCATGTTGAATCAGGCTTCCCATGATGCACAGCTCACCAAATGCTGACTCATGCACCTGCCACTTGAACTGTAGTAACCCTGTTACTATTGCTCCAGTTCCTTTCAGTGGCCACATCCATGTAATTTTCTAGATCAGGGTGCCACATGGTCTTGACAATCCCCTCCAACATGGCATGAGATGTGTTCCATGTGTCACTGCATTTGTCCCAAGTGTAATGTATACCTCATCCACTGATACCTAGCCTGGTAGCCAACCTCTCATGGCATTCCACAGATAGAGACTTTGTGAAAATGTCAGCTATGTTGTCCTCTGAACCAACATACTGCAGCTTCAGCATCCCATTCTGTACAAGCTCCCTCATGTTCTGGTATCTCACAGCAATGTACTTGGTCCTACATTTCAGATTTTCTGACTCTGGCATGCCAATGTACGCCTGAAAGTCCTCCTTCACCACAGTTGCTCTACCACAGGTCTCTCCTAGGTCTTCGAACAACTGCCTAACCCACTGTACCTCATTTGTAACCTCCGACAACGCCGCAAACTCCACCTCTGTTGTGCTGAACACAATGCAGCTTTGCTTTCTGGATCTCCAGATGACAGGGCTATCTGCATAACTGATGATCAGTCCAGTTACTGACTTCCTATCAGCAGCCTCAGATGCAAAGGAACTGTCAGCAATACCTTCCAGCTCTGACATCCCTCCTGTTATCACCAAGCATCTGTCCTTTGTGCCTTTCAGGTATCTCACAATGTGCTTCACTGTCATTGAGTCCACCAGTTTGGGCTTCGCAGCTCTCCTGCTCAATACCCCTACTGCAAAGCTGATGTCTGGCCTGGTTTTTCTAGACCAGGGTGCTACATGGTTTGCCAAAAACAACAGACTCCCTATCGCAGAGTGATATAAGTCCAGCCTTCCAAACAACTCTTCTGACTCCATATTCTGATAATCAGGTGTTATTGGGCTCTTCACAACCTTGACTTTGCTCAAGCCAGTCTTTTCAATCAACTTATGTGCCAGCTCACATAGCACCAGTCTGATCTCCTCCTGATCCCTGGCTGCAACACACAAGTCATCTTTCTGCCCTGCAGGCCTGTCAACTACCTCAAACACTTTCCTGTCCACCAATGCACCAAATTCCTGATCCATGGCCACATTCCACTTTTCCTGCTTACCAGCTGGGTACATGAGTATGTCCTCATAACTATCAGGTTCCTCCACCACAACAGTACAGGCTTGTGCCTCCTGCCTGGTGGTCTCCTGACTCGCTGTGTCTTTCATGGAATGATGACCTTGGTTCTGCCATGCTCATCCCCAGTATCAATACTGCTTTCCTGGATGTCATGTCTCTGAATTGGTTCCTGCTTTGGTGTTTATGTGTGTGTTTGTGTGTGTGTATGTCCATAGAAGTGCTAGGTTGCTCCTTCACATTTCTGGATGCATCCACCCCTCCATTTCTGATGTTTGTACCAGTGTTTCCCAACTTTACAAAAACATCATAGTTGGTGTGGATCTTCTCCTATCCAGCATGTGTTTCAAATCTTGCATTCCTTGAGTACAGGACTCTGCCACCACCCAAAAGGAATCTGTAGCTATTCTCTTCATAGCCCACGAACCGTAGCCTCTGGCTTTTTGGTTCATTCTTCCTGTGGAACTGAGGAGGAATCAGTACTGAGGCAATCTGCCCCCAAACCCTCAAGTACTTGAGATTGAGTGCTTTACCATATAACAGGAAGTATGGTGTTTAATTGATGGCACTGCACCACATCCTGTTAATGGTATGGCATGCAACCTTTGTGGCTTCTGCCCACAAATTTGGTGATGCCCCAGCATCTTCTAGCATGTGGTGCCTCATTTCATAGAATCATAGAATCATAGAATCATAGAGTTGGAAGAGACCACAAGGGCCATCCAGTCCAACCCCTTGCCATGCAGGAACTCGCAATCAAAGCAGCCCTGACAGATGGCCATCCAGCCTCTGTTTAAAGACCTCCAAGGAAGGAGACTCCACTACTCTCCGAGGGAGTGTGTTCCACTCTTGAACCACCCTTACTGTCAGGAAGTTCCTCCTAATGTTGAGGTGGAATCTCTTTTCTTGCAGCTTGCATCCATTGTTTCGGGTCCTAGTCTCTGGAGCAGCAGAAAACAAGCTTGTTCCCTCCTCGATATGACATCCCTTCAAATATTTAAACATGGCTATCATATCACCTCTCAGCCTTCTCTTCTCCAGGCTAAACATCCCCAGCTTCATAAGTCGTTCCTCATAGGGCTTGGTTTCCAGACCCTTCACCATTTTAGTTGCCCTCCTTTGGACCCACTCCAGTTTCTCCACATCCTTTTTGAATTGTGGTTCCCAGAACTGGACACAGTATTCCAGGTGAGGCCGGACCAAAGCAGAATAGAGTGGCACTATTACTTCTCTTGATCTAGACACTATACTTCTACTGATGCAGCCTAAAATTGCATTGGCCTTTTTAGCTGCTGCATCACACTGTTGACTCATGTTCAACTTGTGATCCACCTGGATTCCTAGATCCCTTTCACACGTAGTCTCATTCAGCCAGGTGTCCCCCATCGTATATCTGTACTTTTTGTTTTTCCGCCCTAAGTGCAGTACCTTACATTTCTCCGTGTTGAATTTCATTTTGTTAGCTTTGGCCCAACTTTCTAGTCTGTTCAAGTCATTTTGAATTTTGATCCTGTCCTCTGGGGTATTAGCTACCCCAGAGGACTGATCATGCCAATTCTCCTCTCAGTCAAACCATCTTCGGCTGGCCAAGCCAGATTGGTAGTTTTGTGCTGTATTCCCTTTTGCCTAAACCACTGCTGCAGGGCTTCAGCAAGGAACTGCCTTCCCCTATCAGTGTCCTGGATTGTGACCAGCACACACAAACCTACGCCGATAAGGATGGCTCAACAAGGTAATTAGCTCTGCAGCTGGAAAGAGTCGACAAACCTTGCAGGGAGTGAGAGAGAAAGCAAACCAAAAGTCAGAGCTGAAATCAGGGTTACCAGAGTCACAATAGTCAGTCCAGTCCAGGGTCAGGTCAGCCAGTGGGTAGCAATAGTCCAGTCCATTCCAAAGTCAAGAGTCAAGGCAACAAGGAGTCAAGATGTGCCCATCTTGTAGGGAAATTCCCTCTCAATGGTATTTACCCACTTTTTGACCTGGTCAGCAGCGTCACCCTTGGTTTTCAACAAGGCAATAAAAGAATACTGAGTGTGTCAGTCTACTATAAGCAGGGTAAACCTGTTTCCTTCCATGCTCTTGACCTGGTGCGGTCCTGACAAGTCAGCATTCACCACCTGAAAAGGCCTCTGGGTGGCGCACTTGCTTACTTTGGGAACAGGGTAAGACGACTTTCACCATTTTGCACACTGCACAGTCAAGGTAGCTCTTGCAATTCTCCACTTTGAACTCTGGGCAAACCTTCTCCAGGTTTCTCAAACTTTTGAAACTTGTATGCCCCATTACTCTATGGAAATAGTGTGCACAATTTTCATGTAAAGGTTTGTTAGCAACACTGCCACACTGCACTTTTTCCACCATGTGGTATACCTGGTTTTTCTTTACAGCTTTACCACACACTGCCCCCTCCTTGGAGATTACTCCTTCATCCCCCTTAAAATGGACATCAAACCCATCATTGGTCAGGGATGCAACACTTACAAGGGAATTCTGCAGTCTAGGTGCACACAAAACATTATCAAATGTTTTCCCCAGCCCTGGTATGAATACAGACCCTTTGAATTCCACTCTACCAGATTCACCATCAGCAAACATAACTGTGTCTATTGATGCTGGTTTTGGGTTCTGTAGTCTCCCCTTGTCTGGTACCATGTGGTGAGAACCACCACTGTCCAAAATCCAGGCAGGATCTCCCTTATTCCCACTCACAATACCCTCCACAGCAGAAACAACCCCCCTCCCTTCCTGGGGCTTTTTCTTCTGTGAAGACTGTTCCTTCTTTGCTGCAGAGACTCTTGAACAGTCTTTCTTGAAATGTCCAGTGTCTCCACAGGAAAAGCACCTCTTGGTCCTGCAGATGGAAGCACTCCGCTCCTGGGAGTCTCGATTGGTTGTCTCTTGCTTGCTTTCCCAGTTTTCCTGGATCTCTCCTCAAAGTCACATCTCTGGATATCCTCCAGGATTCTTGAAACAACAAGCTCAGTCTTCAGATCTGCCTCAGTGAGTCCCTGCAGGCCATACATCAAAAAGTCCCACTCACTGGTCAAGCTGCTCAGGAGTATGAAAACCTTTTGAGACTCCTCCATCTAGAGGCCTTTGCTGCTGCATTCTGCAAACAAGCCTTGCATTCTTTCCAGATGAGTAATTACAGAAGCATTCTCCTGCAATTTACAGCCATACAGTTTTCTACAACAAGGTATCTTAGATAAGGCTCCATCAGGCTGATCACCTCGCTTCAAGGCATGTCACACATCAAAAGCTATCTGCTTTTCCCTGATGTGATTTAGCTGGCTTTCATTTATGCCTAGAACAATCGTTGCCTGTCCCTTGAGATCATCTTCAATCTGATAGTCATCTGTTGGATCTGGTAGGTTCCACAAATCCTATTTTATCAGTAAAGCTTGCATATAGATTTCCCATGAGGCATAGATTGATCCATTCAGCCTCTGAAATCTAACAGCTGTTTCCATTTTATTTTTGCTTTGAGTCAGCGACAGTCTCGCAGTTTCAGTTTCAGGACTTGGTCTTCACCCTCTGTGAATTCAGCAGCACCACTGGCAATTATGGAACTCTCACAACCACTCAGGCATTGTCTATGTGCACACTGGGCCCATAACCCATGTTGGGGTATGCAGACAGCAAGATCTAGCATACACACATGCAGGGTAGATGCATGTAGGCAGGAACACCCAGAAGCTGGTCTTCTCTGAAGAGTCTGCTCTAGACAGCACAGGAAAAAACCTCCCACACGCAGCTGCTGCTTTCAATATGGAGAAAGGAATACCTTTACAGCAAGGCTTCTCTCAGAGAGGGCTTTAATCTTTGTTGCAAATATTTACAAAGAAACACAGAGTACCAGATGTCTGTCTTGAATACTCACAGCTATACAGAGTAACAAAGTGAGAACATGTGACAGCCATGCACTAATGAAACCTAGTTGGTTTCATCTCAGTGCCCGTTGCATCAGGACTGTTGCATCAGACCTCCCATGATGCATACCTGGCTTGTCCCATCCACTGTGCATGTTCCATCAGGCTTTCCATGATGCACAGCTCACCAAATGCTGACTCATGCACCTGCCATTTGAACTGTAGTAACCCAGTTACTATTGCTCCAGTTCCTTTCAGTGGCCACATCCATGTAATTTTCTAGATCAGGGTACCACATGGTCTTGACAGATACACCCTAAGATATCCCTCACCATCATAGTTGGCATGCTGTAATTACATTCACCCATGCTAGAAAACTGGGTGGCATATTAGACAATTGTTAGGCTTGTTGGCATGGCTAGTAATAGGCCAATATTATGTGGAAATCATAATTGCCCTGGAATATCCTGGCCAGTGCAGGCAAGGCCCTAGTCTCTGAAGCACAGAAAATAAGCTTCCTCCTTCTTCAATACAACATTCTTTCACCTATTTAAACATGACTATCATGCCATCTTTTAATCTTCTCTTTTCCAAGTGAAATATACACAGCTCCCTAAGCCACACCTCATAGGGCATGGTTGCCAGACCTTTCACCATTTTGGTTGCCCTCCTCTGGGTGCATTCCAGCTTGTCAAAATCATTTCGACACAGTATTCCAGGTGAAGTATGATCAAAGCAGAATGTTGTTGTTGTTAGCTGCCCTTGAGTTGATCTTGACCCATGTTGACCGTATGGATGAGACATCTCCAAGACCCCTTGTCCTCCACTGCACTGCTTCAATCCTGCAAACCGATACCCATGACCTCCTTAATGGAGTCCATCCATCTGGCATGTGACCTTCCTCTCTTCCTACTTCCCTCCATCTTTCCCAGCATTATTGTATTTTCTACTGAGTCTTCTCTTCTCGTGATGTGTCTGAAGCATGACAACCTCAGTTTGATCATCTTGGCTTGCAGGAAGGTTTCCGGCTTGATCTGCTCTAGAACCTACTTGTTTGTCCTTTTGGCTGTCCATGGGATCCTTAACACATTTTCTTCCTATCATCTTTCTTAACTGTCTAGCTCTCACATCCATACATGGTAATAGGGAATACAATGGCATTTATGATTCTAACTTTTGTGCTGAGTTATATATCTTTGCATTTTAGAATCTTTTCTTGTTCTTTCATAGCCACCCTCCCCATTCTTGATCTTCTGACTGCAGTCTCCATTGCTATCAATGTTTGATCCCAGGTATGGGAATTCTTTTACTATTTCTATTTCTTAATTGTCTAAGTTGAACATATGAAGGTCCTTGGTGGTCATTACTTTTGTTTTCTTTATGTTCAACATTAACCCTGCCTCTGCACTTTCTTCTTTGATCTTCCTTAGTATGTGCTTGAGTTCTGTGAGGTTTTCTATTAGTACTATGGTGTCATCTTCATATGTTAGATTATTGATATTCCTTACTCCTATTTTCACTCCTTCTTCTGTGTCCATGCCTGCTTTTCTTATAATATGTTCTGCATACAAGTTGAACAGGTAGGGTGAAAGTATGCAACATTCTCTGACTCCTTTGCCATTCTGTTTGTCTGTGTTCTGTTCTGACAGTAGCCTCTTGTCCTGAGTACAGATTCCTCATCAGAACTATCAGATGTGTTGGCACTCCCATGTCTTTAAGGACATTCCATAGCCTTTCATGATCTATGCAGTCAAAGGCTTTCCTATAGTCTATAAAGCACATGCTGATTTTCTTTTGGAATTCCCTGGTGTGCTCCATTAGCCACCGTATGTTTGCAATGTGATCTCTATGCCTCTTACTTTCCTGAACCCCGCTTGGACCTCTAGGATTCTCTCTAAGCAGAATAGAGTGGTACTATTATTTCTCTCAGTCTAGATACAATAAGGGAAACCATTCTAAACCAATCATATTATTGCAAAATCTTTCTCTATGTATGGACAGCGATAGGGATAGCATTCACCAGTCAGTCTTACGTAACTCAGATTTACTTGGCCTGGTTACAGAGTTTTTCATAAGGAGAGAAGTAACAGGGGAGGCTCTCAGGAAGGATACTATGACAGAACAGGTGTCCTGTAGCTGTCACAGAAAGAACTCCAGACCCATAGTGGAAAGAGTTCAAGAAATGAGTGAGTAAGCACAGGCATGTATATTTGTGACCTGAGAGTTCCAGACAAGGTGCCACTGGAGAGTATTTTCTATAGCACTTACCGCAAATTATAAAAGTGGGACAGCCAATAAAGGAAGACTCCTGAGTGAGAACAGAGAAAGGTGCCAGTAGACTGATGAGACCAAGTCTAAAAAAACAGAAAGAAGTCTTCCAGAAGGAGTTTTAGATTTGAAGGAGGTACATCAGCCTGTCCATACTAGGTAATGACAATAGTTGCACCTCACCAACCAGGTTGTCATTATTCAAGCCAAGAGTGAATACTGGTGTCTGGAACAACAGCAATACCTAGAAGATACATAAATTAATTGACTTTTCAGTTAAAATCCATTAAAAAAAATAGCAACCATAAATCTTCCAGCCTCATGTGGCCCCCAAAGCCATTCCAGGTCCTCTGAAACTCCGAGGGACACTCTCAAAAACCCCAAGATTCCTCTATAATTAAAAAAAATGGATGGTTTTCTTGTGATTTTTCACATGAAAGTGGTTCCCAAACTGTAAAATTACACAACATACAATTATTGACTTCTTTCACTACCTCCACAGACCCACAAGCCACCCTAAATGTTAGGAAAACAGCCAAAACCACCCCCAGTTACCCCAAATGGGGAATGAGAGTAAAATTAAATCTTTTCTGGTTTGCCACCAACACACCTGCATGCCCCACCAGGAGGTGCCCAGGGATAAAAATTGGTTTCCAACCCTACCCAGTTGCCATGCTTGTCCTAAACCACAATAATCTAATAAAAAACTAAAATAATGATTCCTATATCCATCTGCAATTATTAAAATGCTTGATGTTAACATTAGGCATGTAGGTATGCTCACATGCATGTATGATTTCGTAACTGGATGTATAGCATTTTTCATTCCCATTTGGATAGTGTCAGTTATATTTGGAATCAGTAATACAGCACTTAAATTTTCTTTAACTCCAACTTAATTTAACAATAATTTGAATAGTTTTGTTGCTCAGATATACATAAATTGCTTTTCTAAACTTACAAGTTGGGCATGTTTATCTACAAATGTAAAAAAGGAAGAACACATTTCAGTATATAGTACTTTTCCCTGGCCAAAGTTACAATTCCTAAAATATTACAAATTAATTATACAATTTACAATATGATACTTGATTTTGTTATGTTTTCATCAGGCCACCTCTGAACCTCTTTCTTACAGTGGTTGCCCCATCCCCTCACTCTTAAGTTCATGTTTCACCTCCTCAAAGTCTTCTTCCTCTTCCATTTTGTTAGCATTGTCCATGTGGTCACTATCTATCTCCCAGAATCTTTTTCCCTTGCTTCTCCATTCTCCAGCTTAGCTGCTCTGAATGTCATCGATATTTCCTCTTCTGTGTCTTCTTTGTCCATACATTCTATCTTTCCCTCTCTCCCCTACTTGTCCTATCTCTCTCCTCTTTTCCTATTCCTCCACCATCTCCATCTCACATCACTTCTCTTTTGCCTCATCATCCACAGATCTACCCCATCTGTCTGTCTCTCTCTCACACACACATTTGCTTCACACACATTTTCTGCAGCAAGTCTTCCTTCCCACACAGCCACACCCACAACACCACAAAGCAATGCCACAGGCTTCCTTTTTGCTTTTCTTTTTGCTTTTGCTTTTTTGCTCCTCCCTCTCTCTTGTTCTTTGCTGTCCCTTGTGCTTCATACTGGTCATCACAACTACACCAATGCCTACCAAAGAGTGAAAAATGTTCACATTTTGATGGAGGGTTATGATAAGCTCCATGCAGGAGGCAGTCCTTGCAGAAATTCACCAGCACACAGGTAGTTCCAGCAAGCCTCTAGTCTTTATTATAAAATAGCATAGTCAAAAGTAAAACTACAAAGTCCAGTAAAATATCACTTTAGCCAGGTTGGCTAACAGGAACAAAACTATAAATCTTTAATGCTACATCGTGAAAAATAAGTCAAGCTACAGCTTCTGCAAAAAATAAATAAATAAATAAATAAAGTTAACTAATCCATACTGTTGAAAAGTTAGAACAGACTAACTGCTTTCCCCAAAAACACAGTTCCCAGCCCACCTTTACTCCACCTCTTTGGGTGTCACCTTCCAGGCTAATTGGATGGTTTTCATGACGTGTGTTAACCAAGCCCCTTGTTGTTCATCTTCGACCATGTGACTTACTTTCTCAAAACAATTTTTGTTATTAAATCCACTCTATAAACAAGAACTCTTTCTCACAGTATTCTAGCTTGTTAGCCTCCTTTGTTATGACTTACAAACACCTGGACTGGGATAGTTGTGCTTTAGGCCTTAGAAGCAGTTTTCTTATCATGGAAAAATACAGACACACATCTTTACATTTCAACATTAACTATATATCCCATCAAAACCTAACAAGCCCCTCCTGAAATGTATGATGTGTGTATGTTGCACACTAAACTAAAACTGTTACAAAACTAACTTAGCTCAATGGCTAGGCCTAAACTTATGACATGCCAAGTAGACGTGACATCTGGTTGTGTCTATCAATGGTCAATGCCTTTGTCAAGATTTCTGCTTGATTTTGCTTTGATTCAATGTACTGCAGACTCACAATTCCATTCTGTACCATTTCTCTGACATTTTGATACCTCACTCCAATGAACTTTGTTCTGCACTTCAGATTTTCAGCTTCAGTCATTGCAATGCAAGATTGAGAATCCTCATTTATCAACACTGGATCAACACACTCCTCATTCAAATCTTTCAACAATTGTCTAATCCATTCAATCTCATTAACTAACTCAGATAAGGCACCAAACTCGGCTTCTCCTGTACTTTGTGCTACATATCCCTGTTTTCTACTTCTCCGTATAATTGCGCTTTCTCCAAACTTGATCAACAATCTTGTCACTGACTTTCTATCTTGTAGCTCAGAAGCAAATGAACTGTCAACAAAACATTCAAGTCCAGCTCAACTGTTTTGCAACTTCAATTTCCTATCCATGCTACCCTTCAAATACCTCAACAAATGTTTCACTGCTGTCCAATCCTCCACTGTAGGACAGTTTGCTTTTCTGCTAAGTATCCCAACGGCAAAAGAAATGTCTGGTCTAGAGTTATTAGCGATAAACATCAAACTCCCAACAAAGCTTGTATACATCTCTGGATTTTCAAACTCTCTAGTTCCTTCACTATTCACATAACCAACTAACATTGGACTTTTCACTGTTTTTGCATCCTGCAATCCACACTTCTCTATCAAACTTTGAGTTTTCTTCTGTTGACTTAACAAACAACTTCCATCTTCACTCCATTCAACATCAATTCCAAGATAAGACCTTAAAACTCCAAGATCTTTGACACCAAATTTCCTTGACAGCTCCTTCCTCACTGCCTGAACTTCTTGTTTTGAATTTGCTGCTACACACAAGTCATCTACATAAATCACCAAAATCACATCTCCTTTTGTGTAAACACACACATCAACTACACTGCGTTTGTAACCTAGCTTCACCAGCTCCTCATGTATGCAAAGATTCCAGCTTCTGGCACTCTGCTTCAAACCATACAAAGCTTTCTTCAATTTGTACACCTTTCTGTCACTACCCTGTTGAAACCCCAAAGGTTGCTCCATGTAAACAGTCTCCTCAAGACTTGCATTCAAGTATGCAGTCTCAAAATCAAAATGATGCACCAACTGACCTCTCCTTGCAGCCAAAGCCAAAACCAATCTCAAACTCTCAGGTTTTGCTGTTGGAGAAAAAGTTTTATCAAAATTCTCAAACCTCTGTTGTGCAAACCCTTTAGCTACCAATCTAGCTTTATATCTCTGACTACCATCAGAGATCACCTTGTGATTTGCAGGTCTGTCAACAATTTCAAACACATTTTTGTCTACCAAAGACTTGAACTCCTGCTCCATTGCAGACTCCCATTTTAACTTTTCCTCATCACAACACTCTTGTACTTCTTTGTAACTCTCAGGCTCATCTACCACAACTGTACAAGCCTTAGCTTCCTGCACCTTAAAATGATCTGGATGTTTTCTGACTCTAGTAGTCCTTCTCAGAATGATGGTCCTTGTTTTCCCCTCATCATCTTCAGTGTCAGTGCTTGACTGTGCGTCCCTGTCTCTGTGTCTCCTAGTCTCTGTCATTCTAGGCGCTGGTGGACGTGTATGTGACAACTTGTCTGATGTACTAGCCTCACCATCTGAAGAATCTGATTCTTGCTTCACTGCCCCTCCATTTCTGGCAGGTAGATCTGACTGTGTTTCTAACTGACCCAGTCTAAGAAACACTTCTTTGTTTGAATGTATGTTCTCCCACCCAGAATGTTTCTCAAAGTTTGCACTCCTTGAAAAAAGAATTTCTTTTCCACCCAAGTAAAACCTGTAACTATTTCCTGAATAACCAACAAACATTAGCCTTCTCCATTTGGGCTAACCTTTCTTTCTGAAAGCTGCAGGTACATACACATTAGCATACTGCCCAAACACTCTAAGATATTTCAAATTGGGTAGTCTTTTGTGAAGCATGTGGTAAGGAGTATTTTTCACAGCAGAATTCCAAGTGTGGTTTGCCAAAAAGTTAGCTGTGAGAATTGCCTCCCCCCAAAGGTGCTCAGGATCATTTGCATCAAGCATCATGCAATCTTTTATTTGCTTCAACATGCCAATTCTGCGCTCAGCAATCCCATCCTCAGAAGGAAAATTTGGATTAGTATTAAAATGCCTAATTCCCTTTTTCTTCAACCAATTGTTCAAGTGTTGAGACAAGAATTTGCCTCTCCTGTCTGTGACCAAAGATCCCACCTTGTAGTCAAACTGCCTCTCAATCATGTTCACCTATTCTTTAAATCTTTCACCTGCTTCACCCTTTTCTTTCAAAAGTATCACATAAGAAAATCTTGTGAAGCGATCTACAATCACTATGAAGTATTTGCTGCCCCCTAGTGTCGGATTTGTCAGGCCAGAAACGTCACAATGCACAGCCTCAAATGGTCTTTTTGCTTTAAATTTGCTTCATTTTGCCACAGGATAAGCCTTCAACTTAATCCTGCTGCAAACTGAGCACTCTAAGTGGTTTGAGCATGGTGACATTTTAAACTCGGGACAAATTTTCTCCAATTTCAAAAGATTTTGAAAACCAACATGACCCAGCACTCTGTGAAAATAGTGAATGCAATTTTAATGTAAAGGCTCATTTTGTACAATTGCACAATTTTCTTCATCAACCATGTAGTACAATCTGTCTTTCTTAATGGCTTTAGCACAAATTTCATCATTTTTAAAAATTAAGCATTCATCCCCCTCAAAACTCAACTTGTACCCTTCTGTTGTCAAAGCAGACACACTAACTAAACAGTTTTGCAATTTAGGTATATACAAGACATTTTCAAAACTTTTACCAAACCCTGGAATGCAAACAGTTCCCATCTCATGGATTTGTCTGGCTGCCCCATCTGCCAGGGCAACAGAAGTCACTGTGGAGGGTTTTCTGCTCTGGAACAGTTCAATTTTGTTCACCATATGGGTGGAACACCCAGAATCTAGAATCCAATGGCTGGGTTGCTCAATTTGAGTCACACTGTCACAGCCTTGAGTCCCAGCAACAGTTCCTCTGTTAGCACTGTTTCCCCTGTTGCCGCCAGGGGGACGTGGCTGCTGATGCTGTTGATGTCCTTTCTTGCTATCTGCTGCCAGCTTTCTACAATCCTTTCTCAGATGTCCTGCTTTTTTGCAATAGTAACAAATTTTGCCTTTTGAAACAGCAGCTTTCCCAGTCAACATCTCCCTGGAAACTCCCTCTGTGGCATTTGGAGGTTTTGCAGCTGCAGATCCCTGCTTCCACTGCTCTGCTTCAAATCTCCTCCTTTGAGCTTCCCCCAACACTCTACTAGATACAAGCTCTAGAGCAGGGGAAGGCAACCTAAGGCCTGGGGGCCGGATGCGGCCACCCAAGGACTTTGGACTGGCCCCAGGCTGGTCCTGCCACTGCCGCCCATTATGATGATATTATTGTTGTTATTACTTGTTCTTGGGGTTTTCTTGGCAAAATCTCGATAGGGGTTTTGCCATGGCTTTTCTGGGGCTGAGAGAGTGTGCATGCATATTTTTTTTACTTTTATTTTTTTTAAAATATTTATTTATTTTTGGAGCTTCAGCCCCCCAATTGTCTAAGGGACAGCAACCCAGCCCCCAGCTCAAAAAGGTTGCCTACCCCTGCTCTAGAGTGAGTTGAACTCCAGGCAAACCCTGTAAGCCTAACAGGATGCTGTCAAAGCTTTCATGAAGAGAACCCAGCAAAATATAGCTTTTCAGTGATTCTTGAAGATCAATGCCCCTTGCCTGAACCTGAGCAAACAGTTCTCTCATTTGGTCTAAGTGTCCCTCTGGGTTATCTTTATCTTTCATTTTGCAAGAAAAAAAGCCGTTTAGCCCACATCATTTTTGCAAGTTCAGTTAAGATTGATGAATCTCCCTCAAAGTGTCCCAGATTTGCTTCCTGGTCGTTAAATCCTTCACATGGTTTAATTGCCCCTCAGAAAGGAGGAGGTGCAAAGTTGCCACAGCTCTGGCATTTCTCTCAATCTCAGCTTGACTAGGATTAGGTGGAGGACCCAATTCCACGATTTCCCAAAGCTGTTCTCTCACAAGGAGAGCCTTGGCATAAATGTTCCACGAAGTATAATTGTTTGAAGTTAATTTGGGAAATTTCATCATTTCCATGATTAATTTTCCCTTTTAGGCACAAGCGTTAGAAAACTGCTTGCCCCTTTTGGCTGCTTTACAGGACACTGTCTCTTTAAAAATGCAGCTCAAAACCAGCCAGTCTGTTGCACTGCTATTTTCTTTGCTTAACAGCTTTCTAAGACAGTCCTTTGAAATTCCTCACTTCAGATAAACACAGCAGTTTTACTTACAGCTTGCCAAATGATTGCCGGCCATAAATCAGGCTTGAATTCCTTTGCTTTGTGTGTCTCACCTCCGGCGCAGCCTTCCGAACACTCCCTGGTTTTCCAAACAGCTTCAGCAGACAGAGAGAGAGAGCGTTCCCGGCTTGTAAAAATCCAAAACATCTGTAGCAACTTGAGCTCATCGAAACCACAAAACCAAACCATCGACCTCTGCTACCACTTGTTGAAATTTTGATGGAGGGTTATGATGAGCTCCATGCAGGAGGCAGTCCTTGCAGAAATTCACCAGCACACAGGTAGTTCCAGCAAGCCTCTAGTCTTTATTATAAAATAGCATAGTCAAAAAATATCACTTTAGCCAGGTTGGCTAACAGGAACAAAACTATAAATCCTTAATGCTACATCGTGAAAAATAAGTCAAGCTACAGCTTCTGCAAAAAAATAAAGTTAACTAATCCATACTGTTGAAAAGTTAGAACAGACTAACTGCTTTCCCCAAAAACACAGTTTCCAGCCCACCTTTACTCCACCTCTTTGGGTGTCACCTTCCAGGCTAATTGGATGATTTTTCATGACGTGTGTTAACCAAGCCCCTTGTTGTTCATCTTCTACCATGTGACTTACTTTCTCAAAACAATTTTTGTTATTAAATCCACTCTATAAACAAGAACTCTTTCTCACAGTATTCTAGCTTGCTAGCCTCCTTTGTTATGACTCACAAACACCTGGACTGGGATTGTTGTGCTTTAGGCCCTAGAAGCAGTTTTCTCATCATGGAAAAATACAGACACACATCTTTACATTTCAACATTGACTATATATCCCATCAAAACCTAACAAAAAATTTCAGCAAGGACCGAAAGTGAGGCATCAAAGGAGAATGAAAGTAGCAAACAAATATCCTAGTTCTCATACTGTTCCTGGGAAAATGTTCTTAAATTATGAAGAATTTCATTGGTAGGAGAGGTTCTTACATTCTTACCTAAGATGATGATGTAGCCACCAATATAGCTGGCCTTCCAAATCCACAGATTTTTAATCCACAGATTCAACTATTTGCAGTGTGGAAATGCTAAATACGCACACACATACACACATATTCCAAAAACTAAACCTCGATTTTGCCACTTAATATAAGCGATACCATTGTACTATGCCATTGTATATGATGGGACTTGAGCATCCATAGATTTTGTATCCACAGGGGGTCCTGGTACCAAACCCCAGCAGATAACAAGGGCTCACTGTATAATTAACATCAACGTATTGGTTCCAATCTCTTCTCTGACCACTATACTACACTCTCTTCTAACTGTGAAGTTCAGCTAATAGGCCTGCAAAAACTGTGTTTAAACTACCAGGACATTGGGAGTGACAGGTACTGTCTGGCCTAACATTTTGTACCACTGCTACTGTTCTAAGAAGGCTAAAGCATGCATGTGTGGGAGGAGGTACCATTAAGTGCCCCCCTTCAAGCATAATTCAAGCAGTGAAGCAAAACTAAATTAAGAGTGAGTTTAGAGTGCCTGGTTAGAGTGTCTGATTCATATATTTTTAGAATGTATTCTATCCAGATCTAAATACTTATGGTTGGTGGTAAGTTGGGAAACAGGAAGATTTGTGGCAAACAATTGAAGACATCAGGATGGAGGGATTGACATGGGGAGGGAGGACAATCTCAAAGGGATCAGAACAGAGATTAAAATTAAGGAGGAACTTGACTATGAATAATTATTAGAGTCTGATGCCAAGGTGTCATGTGAGCAATTTTCTCCCTTCTTCTTTGGTGTTATGGTAATCAGCTTTCTTGTTCTAATCACCAAGAGGAAGTCCCGCAAACAGAGAAGTGTGAAAAACTGCAATAAATACATTCCACATTCCAAGGGCACTGGAAATAAAATGCTGAGGTATGTGTTTTAGCAGAATAGGGTTCTATTTGTGTGTGACCAAGGAATGGCCATGAAAGTGAATTCTTTGTGTCTTTATCAATTCAGTTTTTTGCTAGATCAACTAACAAAAGGCCTGCTCACCCCATCATCTGTTGCTTGTGTAAACCAATTTCATGTTCAGAAATGAATGCATCTTCTAATTGTTCTTCTCAGGACAGTTCTGTTACTCAATATTAAAAATGGATGTCAATGAGATATTTTAATTTGATTTGCATTTTATTGTTTAGTTGGATTCTTCCTCTTCCTCCTGCTGTATACATTTAAAATATAACATTGCTTTTTCTTTTTTTTCTTTCCTTTTTGTTTGTTTTTGCTTGTTCATTCAAACAGTATCATTGTGTTAGTATTTATGGAGTTTGTAAAATTATTATTCCCTCTTTGAATATGTGTGTACCAGTCATGGAATGCCAACAAAAATAATTCACTTTCTCTTTTTAAATACTATGGGAAATCATTTTGCCTGAAGAAGTGCTTTATGTAACCTAGGAGCTTGCACACCCTATTTAAACTCTGAGGTGTTCCAATAAAAGCTACTCTCACCTCACTGATTCTGTGCTTCTCTTGCTGTAGGACTGGCATGACCTTCATCATCTGGATCCAGAGAAGAAAAATGTTCCAAGATGCAGCAGAAATGAGTTTGGTCATGTATAAATCACCTGTATGTCAGAAAAGTTATTTAAGAAATTGTAACTGACAATGGCTTATGTGATTATTAGTATATGTCTCTGTCACTGTGATAGCTTTAAGTTGACAGAGATCTCACTATAAGTGACACAGTGTTTGTTCTATGGCCAGTATATGTCCATTTAAAAAGAGCCCATGCATGGCTCTCCTGCCTGCCTTGTATCCCTCTATTCACAAACAAGAGGAAGTCTGGCAACCTTCATGAGGTAACTTTCTTTTGGAAAAAAGAGCACCAGACGTGTACGGTGCATTCATATCAATCTGTTTACCAATATGCAAATATGACAGGGATGCAGAGCTAAAGTATTGTAAACCATCTTGAGTCCCATATTAGAAGAAAGGAGTATATTAAATGAACAAATAAGCATCATGTTCATATTAAAGCCATTATTCAGGGCTAGCCCTACCTTTAGGAAAAGAGAAGCGGCTGCTTTAGGCACCAGATTTCAACTAGAGTCCTGGTATAAGGTGTAAGGGTGCATTAGGATAAAGTCAGCCATTTTTTTAATGGGCTGTAGTGATGATGGAGGAAATACCAGTAAAAGCCTTCTCTACTGAGAGATAAAGCTTCCCTCAAAGCCTATGAGCAACTCAAGAGCTGGGTTGGGGGGGGGATGCAGGATTTGCAGGGTTTTTATCTTAACAGAGAGTATTTTCTGCAATGACAATGACCACTGAACCTCTGTAGCTGTAGCTTGCTTACACTAAGCCAATAGGATCTTGGTCTTTGGGGTGTCATATCTTACGAATTATTAGTTATCCACTGTGCTATTGGATGTTATCACACGGGGATCCGCCGCTGAAAACTGAAAATAAACCGGACAAGCGGAAGACTTTAATTTACGGGATTTGTCCCGTTCTGCCTCGTCTGATAACTAAATTCGAATTTAAAAGGGGGTTAATTCGAACAAAAACCTGATCTTTTCAAATCCCCAAAAATCCCGAAAATGAAAAGATCAGGTTTTCATTCGAATTAACCCCCTTTTAAATTCGAATTTAGTTATCAGACGAGGCGGAACGGGACAAATCCCATAAATTAAAGACTTCCGCTTGTGCCCATTTATTTCCACTTTCTCCCCGCGACTCCCGGTGTGATAATGTCCATTGTTTGTTTTTTACAGCCAGGATGGGGAGAGGAGTCTGTGAAATCTTCTGCCCCATGTGTCAATTGTACCTTAACCTAGGGATAGGCCACCATTTGCTGGGCAATCTTAGGTAGCAAAACATATTGGCATGTCCTTGACAGAAAATGAATGTTTAACCAAATGTCTGCCCACCTACTCTGCTTTGTCATTCAACACGCTCAGCATTGTCTCTCCCAGATGCACTAAGCTAAGCCCCAGTCCAACTGTTTCCTACAAAGAGACTTGTTGTCCTGTATGGTCCATTGTCCTGTCCTCTGTCAATGACCAGAACCTCCCATGTGACATCTTCTTTTATGTAAATGGCCAGCAGAGCTAAACAACCTTTGCTCTTACCATTTCAAGAAATGAGTATGCAGAACAGAATGTACCAAATGCTGTGCAAACACAATTTCACCAAGCGTGCCAATATATTAGCATTGCAGAGGTGCTGAAGTATAGTCTTGCAGATGATTGCGGCAGCAGTGAAGTACTCTAAATCGATGGTTGCTTGTTTGTTTGTTTTACTGGGTTCTAACATGTCAGTGTAGAAGACACTGACTTCAAAATAAGTTCCATGTATACTGAAATCAGAAATGCAGCTCTAGACAGATCTTAAAAACCTTTAATTGGAAGTTATTTCAGTTACAATCAATTGAACTTCCTCAGTCAGCATTCAAGCTTTGGGAAAGCAGAAAGTCACACCTAATTCTGTCCTTCATTATTTGAAACAAACGTTGAACAATCTACTTTGTAGCTTTCCCCAAATGAGAAAAGGCTTTGTGTGTGGATATTTGCACTCAAAACAAAGAAAAACATGCTTCCCTCACTCTAGGGTTTGGTTTTTCATGGTAACCAATATATTTTCTGTTCCACTGCAGCAGAACCCTTGTAACCCCTGTCTGTAATAGCAGACCTTTAAATGGAAGTGCTATAACTGTACAGAACATCGTTTTTATACACACATACCTTTCTCTCACAGACCTTCCAAATAAATGGAGAAAGGCAGTCAAAGGACCAAGGTCATCCAAGATGGCTGATGACAAACAAGAAAATTGTCATATATGGCCTAATAATTCTCTTCCATTCAGACTTCCATAATTAACAAGAAAATGGAAAAAGAGGGAGAAAGTTTGTTCCAGAGTCCATATGTCTTGCTACAGTTTAGTTCAAAGTCAGAATGCAGAACAAAGTTTGAGTAAGATGTGGCCCTCCAGATGTTCCTGGACTACACTCCTATCATCCCTCTTCTCTGGCTATGCTAGCCATGGCTGATGAGCCATCATAGGCCAAAATCATTTGGGACACTGCACATTTCCCACATCTGGTTTAGAATAGGAATGGTGAATTGAGAGCAGTCTATCTCTCATCCTGCCAAAGATGGAAAGCCTGCTCTCCATTTACTCCAAAAATCAGTAAAATTTGTATTGAATTTTTAATAGATCAAAAGCATGTCAGACCCTAGCACTGCCCTATCATCATCTCCCCAACATTATCCTTCCTCACCGTTTTTGGTAACCCAAGCAGTTAACTGTACAATATACAGTCCACAAACAGAATCACAGAAGGACACAAATAAGGTAAACTCATAACAGGCAAAAGACCAGGGGTAGGGTTTGAGAGAAGAGGAAGCATAAGGAGGGGATACAAGCTCAGAAGACCTAATCAATCCAGGTTAATCTTCAGTGGCTTCAAGAAAGGGGATGAGACATTTGTATATTTTCATCATCTAATTAGAATAGAATAGAATCATAGAGTTGGAAGAGACTACAAGGGCCATTCAGTCCAACCCCCTGCCATGCAGGAACTCAAAATCAAACCATTCCCAACAGATGGCCATCCAGCTTCTGCTTAAAGACCTCCAAAGAAGGAGACTCCACCACACTCCGAGGGAGTGTGTTCCGCTGTCGAACAGCTCTCACTGTCAAGAAGTTCCTCCTAATGTTGAGATGGAATCTCTTTTCCTGTAGCTTGCATCTGTTGTTCCAAGTCTTATTTTCTGGAGCCGCAGAAAACAAGCTAGCACCCTCTTCAATATGACATCTCTTCAAATATTTAAAGAGGGCTATCATATCCACTCTTAACTGTCTCTTCTCCAGGCTAAACATACCCAGTTCCCTAAGTCCTTCCCCATAGGGCATGGTTTCCAGACTTTTCACCATTTTAGTCGCCCTCCTCTGGCCATGCTCCAGTTTTTCAACATCTTTTTTGAATTGTTGTGCCCAGTATTGGACACAGTATTCCAGGTGGGGCCTGACCAATGCAGAATACAGTAGCACTATTACTTCCCTTGATCTAGATACCATACTTCTATTAATGCAGCCTAAAATTGCATTGGCCTTTTTAGCTGCGGCATCACACTGTTGACTAATGTTCAACATGTGGTCTATTAGGACTCCTAGATCCCTGTCACATGTAGTCTTGTTAAGCCAGGTGTCCCCCATCTATGCATTTCATTTTTTTTGCCCTAAGTGCAGTACCTTGCATTTCTCTGTGTTGACATTCATTTTGTTAGCTTTGGCCCAGCTTTCTAATCTATTAAGGTCATTTTGAATTTTCATACTGTCTTCTGGGGTATTAGCTATTCCTCCTAAT
The DNA here is from genome assembly GCA_026167975.1 of Phrynosoma blainvillii. Lineage (NCBI taxonomy): Eukaryota > Metazoa > Chordata > Lepidosauria > Squamata > Phrynosomatidae > Phrynosoma > Phrynosoma blainvillii. The sequence continues at coordinate 253,726,340 of JANUYF010000002.1, read as the reverse complement.
TTGGTGTCATCTTCAAATTTGAGAAGCATGCCCCTTATTCCTTCATCCAAATGATTGATAAAGATGTTGAAGAGCACTGGGCCCAGGACAGAACCCTGTGGCACCCCACTGATCACTTCTCTCCAAGATGAAGAGGAGCCATTGCTGAGCACCCTTTGGGTTCAGTCAGTCAACCAGTTACTAATCCATGCCTACCACATTCCCTTTATCTACCAAGCTGGTAATTTTATCCCAAAAAAAAAAAAAGAGATCAGATAAGTCTGGCATGTCTTGTTTTTGAGAAACCCATGTTGACTTTTAGTGATTATGGCATTCCCTTCTAAATGTTCACAGATTCTCTGTTTAATGAACTGTTCTAGAATCTTTCCCAGTCTTGATGTCAGACTAGCTGGGCGATAGTTCTTGGGATCCTCTTTTTTCTCCTTTTTTAAGATGGGGACAAAGTTTGCCCTCCTCCTGTCTGCTGGGACATCTCCTGTTCTCCAGGAGTTCTCAAAGATTATTGTCAATGACTCTGAGATTATATTTGCCAGTTCTTTTAATATCCTTGGATGTAGTTGATCTGGTCCTGGAGACTTAAATTCATTTAGGTTGACCAGGTATTCCTGTACTTCCTTTTTACTTATTCTGTGCTGCATTTCCCCTATTGTGTCATCTGCTTCATTTTCCTTAGGTTGAGCACCCTTTTCCTTTTGTGAGAAGACTGAGGCAAAAAAGGTGTTGAGTAGTTTTGCCTTTTCTGTCCCCTTTCTGTGCAGTGGCCCTACCATTTCCTTCTTCTTTCTTTTGCTATGGACATACCTCCAAAAGCCCTTTTTATTGTCCTTAACCCCTCTAGCAAGCCTGAGCTCATTCTGTGCTTTGGCTTTCCTGACTTTGCCGCTACATGTGCTAGCTATTTGTTTGAATTCCTCTTTAGTGATTTTGCCCCCCTTCCATTTCTTATACATCTCTCATTTAAAACTTAGTTCAGTTGAAAGTTCTTTTGTCATCCAACCCAGTTTCTTGAGACATCTCCCATTTTTCCTTACCACTGGAACAGCCTTCAGCATCTCCCTTTTGAGAAAGTCTCATTCATCCTGAACTCCCTTCTCTGTTAGTGTTCCTGACCATGGGATCACTCTCAGTGTTTCCCTAAATCTGTTGAAATTAGCTCTCCTAAAGTCTAGAATGAGTGTTTGACTATGCCTAGCTTCTCCTTTCCACTGTATAAGAAACTCCAGGAGAACATGATCACCCCCACCTAAGGATCCCACCACTTGCACCCCAGTGACCAGGTCATCTCTGTTGGTTAGGATCAGATCTAAAATAGCTGATCCCCCTGTTGCCTCTTCCACCTTTTGGACAAAGAAATTGTCTTTGAGGCAAGTGAGGAATTTGCTAGACCTTGAGGTTTTGGCTGAGTTTGACTTCCAGCAAATATCAAGATAGTTGAAGTCACCCAACACTACTACATCTCTCCTTTTGGAATTTGTGCCCATCCGTTCTAGAAAGCCATCATCCAATTTCTCAGTCTGACTTGGGGGTCTGTAGTAGACTCTCAAAATAACATCCCTGTTGTTTCCTTCTCCTTTAATTTTTATCCAGATGCTCTCCACCTGATTTCCAGGATTTAAGTCCTGGATCTCTTCACAGGTGTTAATATCCTTGACATATAATGCTATTCCTCCTCCTTTCCTCTGTGGCCTATTTCTCTTTAAAAGGTTATATCCTTCTATTCTTACATTCCAATCATGAGACTCATCCCACCAGGTTTCAGGGATGCCTATTATATCGTATTTGCTTTGTTGTGCTAGGAGTTCAAGTTCATCTTGTTTATTTCCCATGCTCTGTGCATTAGTGTAGAGACATCTAAGATCATATGTTTTCCCCACTTGCTGCCTGTGTAAGGCTTTTTTCCTCCCACTGTTGGGCCCTTGCATCATTTGCCTTGTTCCCTCTATATCACTTTGACTATTATTTCCAGCCCATTATGTACACCTGCCTTCCAAAATACCTTCCAAGATACTGTCTCCCTCCCCAACATGACTCAGTTTAAAGCCTTCCTGATCAAATGTTTGAGACTATTTTGCAAAAATGCTTCTTCCAACTGGTGTGTGATGCAGCCCATCTCTTGCTAAGTCCACCCTCATGGAACCGCAGCCCATGATCTAAGAATCCAAATCATTCTTGGTGGCACCATCTATTCACATCTGCTATCTTCCTCTCCCTTCCTGGACCATGCCCTTTCAACTGGGAGAAGAGATGAGATTAATAATAATAATAATAATAATAATTTTTATTTATATACTGCCCTATGGCGAACCAATCCGGGTGGTGAACATAATAAAATACAGTATACAATAGATACAATCTAAAACAACACCATTCCCCCCTCCCCCCTTAAAAAACTATTAAATCAGAGTCGATTTAGAACAGAGTACGATTTAACCAAATATAAATTAATAAAAAATTCATACAAACCAATATCCCCTACTAAAGGGAATTTAACAAGTGTTTATTTAAAAACACTCGATCGCTGATCTCAGGTCTCAAGACCAGTAGTTTAATCTGGAAAGGCCTGCCGGAAGAGATCCGTCTTGATGGCCCTTTTAAAGCTATCCAAAGACGTTAATTGACGGATCTCATCCGGCAGGCCGTTCCAGAGTCTGGGAGCGACAACTGAGAAAGCCCTATTGGAGGTCCCTGCAAGCCTTGTTTTTTGAAGCTGCAGCAAGTTCCTCCTAGAGGATCGGAGAGCGCGGGGAGGATTATATGGGAGAAGACTTGTGCGTCCAGCTCTTTCAGCTTCCTACCCAAAGCCTCATAATCCCTTCTGATATTCTGAAGACGGTGTCTTGCAGTATCATTGGTTCCCACATGGACCAAGAGGAAGGGGTAATGGTCAGTAGGCTTGACAAGTCTTGTCAGCCTCGCGGTCATATCACAGATTTTTGCCCCAGGGAGACAACACACCTCCCGGGACATCTTGTCAGGCCCACAAACCATTGCTTCTGTACTTCTCAACAAGGAGTCCCCAGCCACGACCACATGCCTCCTCCGAGGCTTAGCAGTGGCTGTACTTTGCGGTGGTACTCTTAGCATCTCCTACACTGTCCCTGAGGACTGTCCCTGCTGCTCTTCCTCTTCATCTTTGATAAGAGAGAGAGCTTCAAATCGATTCTGTAGCTGCAAGCTCCCAGAACAATCCCTGGTTTCCCTACTTCTGTGTGTGACGTTCCTCCAGGTGTCCACCTCCTGTGTGCATGAAATGACCTCCTCAACAACAACTTCATCTGTGTGGTCCCCATCCAAGACCGTTCGTTCTGCTCTGTCCAGGAAAATCCCTTGCTCGCTAATATGCTGAAGTGTAGCTACCCAGGTCTCCAGCTGCTTGGCTTTCTCTTCCAGGAGGGTTATGAACTTGCACTTGGTGCAGGTGAAGTTCCCCACATCTCTTGACAAGAAGACAAACATCCCACAAGTGTTGCAGGTGACTGCAGCAACTCCCTCAGTGTCCATCTTGAGAAATCTTAAGTAAGCACTGAAATAGGACTGTGGGCTTCTCCCTAAAAAAGTCCCCTGGTAAAGACCCACGTAAAGGGTCCCTGTTCTCTTGGTCTTCTCACCAGGCTCTGTCAGCAAGCTCAATCAACTGGGTTTCTAACTCTACAGAGAGCTCTTGGATGCTACCTTATTCTGGAGGCAAGTCTCTGTCTCTTTTCCTCTGAACAAAAAACAACAACCTCAAAGCCCTTTAAATTATTATTATTATTATTATTATTATTATTAGGAGAACCTCTAAAAAGAAAGGTCAAAGCCCCCCTTCTACCTGTACTGTGCTTTCCCTTGTCCTATGAAAAAAAATGGTGTGCGCCTCTGGGAGGAGTTGTATAGAGCTAGTTGGCTAGCTCTACCCCCTATTGACTCACAAATGTGATTCACTAAAGCCCCATCGGCTCAGCAATAGTCACATGCTCCCCAAGTGTTTTTAAAAAGAATTTAAACACTCACTCACTCAATATGGCTGCTTCATAATAATGCTCTCATTTTTACAGAAGCCCTCAGCCATGACATATGTAGTCCTTCTGTCCCAAGAAGAGGCTTTGCTTTTATCTGAGAATAAGGGCAGTTGGTAGCAGAGAGCTGGGTATGGAATGAGGTGGGTTCATATTATTGGCAAGGCTAGGCCTACCATTTAAGAGGAGTGAGGAAACCATCATGGGAGCAGGTACTGGAGACCATCAGCTACCCAATATTTCCACCTGAATTGCCAATGCCATTTGATGAAGACAAAGAGTTTGCCATCCTCTGCATTGCCTTGGGAAGTAAAACAGCATGGACTGATCCTAGTTGGAATTTATCTGTTCAAGGTAACTGTGCCACCTCTACTTTCTGCTTGTTGGCAATTGAGCAAGGATGCTTGGTAAAGTCAAATGTTTTCCCTGTTCCTAGTTACAGAAGTACTGAGCAAGATTAAGGCAAGTAACAATAAATAGCAATGAGAAGTATCCCAGCAACATTGGTGAAACCGAGAAGCAGCGGTGTAACACTTGCAGTGCTAAATCACTGGGCCTTTTTGACTAACAGAGACAGATTATGTCAGCTACCAGAACATCTCAGGCGTCTCTATTCCTTCCAGAATTAGTTGCTGTCCTCACAGGAGCTGAGGTTAAAGTGTTTCCTTCCTAGTACAAAGAAAGCAATCTCCTAGATAATCTCAAGGTCTGGCTGCATAAATTTCTTTAACTGTGTTTTCTAGTGTGTGTACTTTCTAGGATTGTCTACAGAGAGAAAGATTAATGGATGGCCACAGCACAAAACCTGCATCCTGGTGTGAGGTGGCTGCAGTGACTGCCATATTGAATGCCAGGGTCAGCTGAAGACCTGTGGGTGTCTGAGGCAGAACACCAAATGGTACCTTTCCCACTCATCCAAACCAGGATGCATAGGACCCAAAGCAAACTAAGGTAATTTTTTTCCCACATGATATAAAAAATCCACCTAGTACCTCTCCCCCATCCCTGGAAGTAAAAATACAGTAACAATGTAAAGAATTAACAATGGACTGCCCTTTCACCAATAATCTATATCTCGGCGGGGCCACTTCTTCCTGTTCAATGAGAGGATTGGCCCTATCGAGGAACTGCATTTCAAAATTCATCTCAGCATTTCATCTGTATAGCCTAGTAATTCAGGACCATTTGGTTCAATCCAACTTACCCTTGTTTTGTGCAGAGTTATGACTGCAGTCTTGTTCTGTGGTCCTGCTCCCAATGGTCTGGTTAAACTCCAGCAGCTCACTTCCATGCCTGTAAATTTCCACAATGGCACAGAAAATAAGTTACATGCACTCTGTTTCCTGAGACTGAAATCTGAAATCCCTAGCAGCCCATGCAGACTTGCTCCTGATTGATTCATTTTACAGCTTCTCTTCCCCTGTGTACACTATGTTATTGCAACTGACTACCAGCACAATGGGAAGGCTGTACTCTCCAATTGCTAAGAACAAGATGCTACTCAACATAAGTGCAGAATATTGGCTTGTTTACAGTCATTCTGATATTCATGTCCCCTTGCACTCTGGAAACATTTTAATGCCTCCTCTATGATTCTTATTTTAAAGAAGCTAAACATTTTAATTGGCATGAACTGGTTTGTGACATTTGGGCTGTGCAGATGTTAAGAGGAACATGAGAAAGGGTGACACATTTCCTGTCCTAAGTCCAAACTGCATTCACTATTACATGTTTCCATAGAGAGTGTAAGTGGCTCATAATTAGAAACCCTGGAATATAAGTTTTTTGATAGAACAATGGGGCCCTTACTGAGACAATAAAGAAAACCACTGGACTAATCAAGTTGAGGTCAGGAATGTGTCAATCCTACCTTCCACCCCTACAGTATTCACCATAATGTCTTCATAAGGCTAATGTACCAAATGCATAGTTTGAGGACCTATCTTTTCCACACTAGGGGAAATCTTTTCTTGTTTGATTTTTATGCAGTCAAACATAGTCAAATTTATGTAGTCAAATTTGGCTCTCCTTATTCTTACTGCATATATTATGTTCATATCTCTCATTTTCTCCAGTTATCTCCAGTCAGTCCAGTCATGGTCTTCCTCCTCCCCTGCCCCTTTATCTTCACAAGAACCATGTGAAATAGATCAAGCACAGAGACAGAGGGCCTTTATAGACTGCCAGAAATAGTGCAAATTGAGGCCACTTTAACTGTCCTGGCTCAGTGCTAAGGAATCATGGGAACTGTAGTTTATTGTGGCACCAGAGCTCTCTGGCAGAGAAGGCTCAATGTCCCAGAAAAAAAATGCATTTCCCATGATTCCCTAGCACTGAGCCAGGACAGTTAAAGTGGCCTCAGTTTGCACTATTTCTGGCAGTCTGTAAAGAGTAACCAGCCCAAGGTCATGGAAGTGATTTCCAGGGTTCACTGTGAATTTCAACCTGGAAGTCCCAAGTCCCCATCCAGTACTCTAACCCTTATATCACACTGACTCTCACCCGTTGCTCCATACTAACTCTATTAACAGGCTCCAATATGACCCAAAGACTCTTTTCTTTCCTTCATTGTTTCTCTCTGCAAGAACAATGTTCAAATACAGTCATGATGCCACATCTTTGCAAAGGTCTTTGCATCTTTGTGACGCTCACTACCACAGTCTACATTGCCAGTGGATTCAAATGCTCTGAATAGAGTCAAATATTAAGGATGGGTGGTACGGATGATGTGTCCTGCTTTCAGATTAAGGAGGTACAATAGAACATATTCCATAGACTGCCAGAATGCACATTGCAAAAGTATCCATGGGACTCTTTATGGACAACATTAAAGAAAATTTCTAGGGGGTGGCTCTATATATTCCCTTGACCATGTGGGGCTGCACTTCTGGAGAGCTCTTCTCTCTAGAGAGGTGAATGGGGAAACCTTTGTAACCAAGGGTGCTTTGTATTTATGTCAGAGCTTCCACATTGGCAAGTAATCATGTGAATGACTCACTTCTCTCTTTAGGATGTTCAGTTAAACAAAATACATGTTAAAATGCAAAATGGATGCCTTTGTGAAAGCATATTCTTCCTTCCTATTGCTCATCTTGAATGAAGTCATTCATTGACCAATGTGATTAACTATGCCAATTACATTTACTCCTTGGAACTTGTTAAATAATTATTTAGTGTCTCCTCTTTCTGAGTAATCTATGTTGATAATTCATAAAATGAAAAATGAATATGATCTTGATGACTGCATGCTGTTTCACTCAAGATAAAACATCTTGATTCTTTACACTCCATTGAATTCAAACCTTGAGAAAATGGAGCATGTTGGTGCTTATTGCATAAAAGGCATCTAGAAGTTGTGAAGCCTCAATAGCTGGGAAATGGAAAGAAACATTTGGTTGAATATTTAGATCACCAGAGAGAGGGGAGAGGAAAGGAGGCAGGGAGATTTCCTCCCCCCTTCCCCCCCCCCCACATTTTATTATGAAAAGTATAGCTTCTGGAGGCTAGTGAATTTTGGCTCGGCCTCAAACTTTTGCTTTAAAATGATGCTTCTATATCTGAAGCTAATCTGTTCCCTTTGATTCTAAGAAGATACTGAAGTTTCAGGTCAGCATTAATAATAATATGGCTCCAGACAAGTCCTCATCACTGTGACAATCCATGCTGTATTTTTCTTTTTTGCAGTAGCACTAGACTCTTCTTTCAGTACGATGTACCTCAGAATGAGTAAGAATTCTTTTCAGTTTGTCAAAAGCTTTCCTAAATCCAAAGTTTCTCCATGCAGTCACTGAAAATAATTTAAAATTCTTCAAAAGTGAGAGTAGAAGAAAGCAAAATGGGTTGGATTAATCTGTCCCTACATATGCCAATCCACCATCTTAAGGGTAGACAACACAGTCAGAATTAATGCTTCATCACAGATATATAAATGGAATCTGTAGGATTTGATTTCTGCCTGATTGTCCCCCAGACAGAACTACATCACTAGTGTCCTCAGGTCTCAGAATCTGGTCCTTCTCCTTCATGTCACAAAGTGAAGGGAGGAATCCCAGGGCAACTGCACTACTTTGAAAAGAAAATGGTGTTTTGTAGCTGTGGTGCTAGTCTCTGCTGCCACAGCCTGTATCAGAACAGCTGCTGTAGATTCTGAAGCGGATCTGCCCAGCCACCTTCTCTCCTTCCACTTTTCCCTCTCAGATTTTCTGAAATCATGACCAGTACTAAGGCTCAACTGTGGGGAGAGTTCAGCATAGGGAGCACAAATACTCAGCTGCCTTAGTAGTAACTGGCTCAGAAGCTATATCTAGTTTGTAGTTTTTCCTTTCTTATTGCTAGCTTTCCCAGTTCTGATCCCACGTTCTTGAGCCTAAATAGTTAAGCTGCAGCACAATATTCTTACTCAGTTTGAAGCACATGTGGGCTGTACCATTAATAGCAAAACACATGATATGAATGTCTTTCTTATTTGACATTTAATTCTTTTCTCTTTTAATTCTTTATTTCAATTTTCTCTTTCTCATCATCTTTTTCTTTCTGTGCACCAGCTCCGGGCTAAACATTTCCCCTTTTCCTTCTCTCTTCCCTAATATCTCTCTCCCCATTCTCTCTCTCCCCCTAATATCCCTCACCAACAAATTGTAAGGGGGAGGGGATCTCTTTCCACCTCTCTTATTGCCATTGCTATGTTGTCAGAGAGTAGGGAATGGGCAAGGATGTATCTAGTTTTTTCCCCTATATCTTGATGTGCTCCAAAGACATCATCTACAGTACATTCTGTGCACCCCTGGTGGTCTTTGCAGATGCTGTTCAGAGCACATCCAGCTACAGGAAAATAGCTGGCATGCCCTTACTAATGAGGGGCACACTCTCAGGCTACACAAAAATTGCTGGGGGTAGGCCTATTTCTTACAATATAGGTTTGGGAGAAAAGCATCAGAAGATGTAGCTATAGAGAAGTAGCTATGTGACAGACAGACATCTCCCAATGCAAGATGTTGGTCTTAAATTCCAACCAGAGAAATATGTTCTTATTGGTTATACTTTGTGTTTTATTTGAATAACATAGGAGTTTATCACACAGGTGAAATCCCGTGTGAAAACTGGACTTTAAATTAGAAATAAACCGCAAAAGCGGTCATGATTTCACACAACGTCACTGTTAAATTGTTGTTAAAAGGAGGTTAATCTGAATGAAAACCCCTCATTTATGCTTCTTTTTACTTTCAGAAAAACCCAAAAGTAAAAATGAGGGGTTTTCGTTCGGATTAACCTCCTTTTAACAGCGCTTTCACATTTCACACAGAGCAGAATGGGAGAAATCCCGTTCATTAAAAGCTTCCACTTTTGCGGCTTTTTTTCACTTTAAAGAGCGATTTTGCACGGGGCTCCATAGATGTATCAAACTTACTGACATTACCAGAGTGTACCTTCTGTGACATCACTAAGGGCTCTAGGACTCTGGAGTGCTCTTGCCCTGGCAACCCTAAACACTGCATGCACACCTTCTCTTTTGTGGCCATGGATGAGAGGAGAAGAAACGAGATAAACCTGACTCATCAGTGCCCCTGATGGAGGAATGGTTGATTGACATCAGTCCCTTTTCAAATTTTTCAAAGGCCCTTAAGCTTGGAAAACAAGTGAAACAAGTACCATTAGTGCAACACTAGGCTGCAATCTCCATTGTGTGTGTATGTATGTGTGTGTGCCTGCCTACAAGTATGTATCTGTTGACTTACTGAAGGTGGGATGAAGGAGGATTCCATAGCAAGACTGTTAAAAAAAAGAAAAGAAAGAGGGCACTGATTAACAGGACAGAGGAGGTTGCCGGTCAATTTATGCTGACTCCATTAATTTCACAGGGTTTTCTTAGGCAAGGAATTCTCAGAGGTGGTTTTGCCAGTTCCTTCCTCAGAAATAGAGCCTACAGCACCTGGGATTCAGCTCCAGTGTGTACTCATTTTATTCTGTATTGGGCATATTGTCTTACATCCAATCCAGCAATGGTTAGCCTTACAAGCAAGGCATAAAGACAGCAGTGACCTAAGTCCTTATTATTAGTAAACCCATTGAATCAAAGAGATTTACCTACATGTTGACTCACCATGCAACATTTGAGTCAGTGAGCCTGTTCTGGTTGAGACTAATGAACTGGATTCTGGTCAGTGTCTCCCAACATTAATCATACTGACCTTCAACAAATAGATTCCATTTCATTGTCATGGATAATAGGAGCTGTTTCTGCTGATGTAATTGGAATGGAGTTGGCGAGGAGAACTTTGTTGGATGCTACTGTGGGATATTGTGCTGTGAGTGGCTTAACAAGCTTGGCAACAAATGTAAACACTGCTGCTTGGGAAGTTCACAGGTTCACCCTGAGCAAGGCTTGTGACAGATGTGCCACTTTCCCAAGAAGGCAAAATTAGAAGGAAATGATCCCAATTTTGGTGGATGAAATCATCACTTGCACTCTAACATGGTACATTTTGCTGTTAAGTGGCAAATTTGTACCATTTATCACCTTTACATCTGGCTGATGACCTGTAGATAAAACATCAGAGGAGAGTGATAATGGGATCCAGGGATGCAGTCGGACACAAGTGGCTCAGGCTTTCTTTTGAGGGCTTTACTAATATGGTTTATCTGCTTCACTCTGGAGATTATCAGTGTAACAAATTTGCTGTCCAAATAAATTAATCTGGGTGGCAGAATTGGATGATTGACAAAGCTGCAAACACACTGCTTTGCCAGTTATCTATAAAATCTTATCAGAAATATTAAACATACCTAATATTCAGAAGAGAGTATATGAGTGTATAAAAATAGATATAGTTCTGGATGTTATGTTTTTGCAAGTAAAATTGTCCTGGTATAATATATTTTAGGTGAACTCATAAAACATAATCCCAGTTTAATAGAAATGCTGTTATAATATACTGATTTTGTCAAGTATTAGATAAATAGGCAGCAATTGTCCATTCCTTAAAGTTTCTAAGATTGCTGTCTTTAAACAGCAGGGCAATGCTGTTAGTGCATGGGGCATGCTAGAGTATCATAAAGATAAGTGAGGGACCATAGTACAGTAACAGAACAGATGTTTTGTATACAGAAAGGCCCCAGGTTTAATTCTTGATATCATCATTTGAAAAAACAAAATCAAGTAGCAAAAGACTGAGCCACTACGCATCAGCAGGGCCAAGCCAAGATATTTTGCAGCTGGAGATAAGGATAAAATGGCACTCCTTTTCATTCCACATACAGAACCTGGCTGGACTAGCAACTGAAAAGTACTTCCAGATTGGCAGCAGGACACCATTCTCTATCACACCTGAGGGCAACCGGCTTAGTTTCAGGGATGAACATAGTATGTGTGGCATATACATTTCTGTCCTAAAAGAGAAGTAAATGCCAGACTATTGCCTAAGATGGTTACTTCATCTACCTAATGGTAGGGACAGCCCTACAAGTCAGAGGAGACAATACAGAGCTAGATGGACATGTAGGCCCAATTGTGGTAGCCATATGTGCCACCCAAAAAGAAAAGAAAAGAAAAGAAAAAGGCTGTATGAACAGTGGTTACCTGCAATACTTGTGGGATGTTTGTCTTCTTGCCTACAGAGGTGGGGAACTTCACATGCCCCAAGTGCAAGTTGGTAGCCCTTTTGGAAGAGAAAGTTCAGCAGCTGGAGGCACGGGTAGCTACACTTCAGCAAATTAGGGCGCAGGAGGTTTTCCTGGACAGAACAGAAAGAACTGTCTTGGACAGGGACCACACAGAGGAAGTTGCTTGGGAAGAGACGGTTATTTCACATACACAGGAGGTAGACAACTGGAAGAATGTCCTGCACAGAAGTAGGAAGACCAGGGATCGTTCTGGGAGCTTACAGCTATAGAATCAATTTGAAGCTCTTTCTCTTATCAAGGAAGACGAGGAAGAGCAGCATGGACAGACTTCAGGAGCAGAGCAGGGAACCCTGGGAGTCTCATCACAGGGAACAGTCACTGCTAAGCCTCGGAGGAGGCGTGTGGTCGTGGTGGGGGACTCCTTGCTGAGGGGTACAGAAGCAGTGATTTGTGGGCCTGACAAGATGTCTCGGGAGGTGTGTTGTCTCCCTGGGGCAAAGATCCGAGATGTGACAGAGAGGCTGTCAAGACTGGTCAAGCCTACTGACCAAAACCCCTTCCTTTTGGTCCATGTGGGAATGAATGACACGGCAAGACACAGTCTTCAGAACATCACAAGGGATTACGAGGCTCTGGGTAAGAAGCTGAAAGAAATGGATGCACAGATTGTCATCTCATCACTTCTGTCAGTTGAAGGGCATGGTCCAAGACGAGAGAGGAAAATAGCAGATGTCAACAACTGGTTCTGCAGATGGTGTCGCCGAGAATGATTTGGATTCTTAGATCATGGGCTGCAGTTCCATGAGGGTGGACTTCTGGCAAGGGATGGGCTGCATCTCACTCCAGTTGGAAGAAATGTTTTCGCCAATAGTCTCAAGAATTTGATCAGGAGGGCTTTAAACTGAGTTACTTGGGGAAGGGAGACAGTGTTCTGGAAGACAAAAGGACTGGAAAAAGTAGTAAAACTGTCATAGAGGGAACAAGACAAACAGTGTAAGGACCCAACAGTGGGAGGCAAAAAAAAAAGTGCATATGGTCTTAGATGTCTCTACACTAATGCACAGAGCATGGGAAATAAGCAAGATGAACATGAACTGCTAGCACAACAAAACAAACATGATATTATAGGCATCACTGAAACCTGGTAGGATGAGTCTCATGATTGGAATGTAGAAATACAGGGGTATAACCTTTTCAAGAGAAACAGGCCAAACAGGAAAGGAGGAGGAATAGCATTATATGTCAGGGATATTTACACCAGTGAAGAAATCCAGGACATCAGTCATGGAAGCCAGGTGGAGAGCATCTGGATAAAAATTAAAGGGAAGGGAAACAATAGGGATGTTATTTTGAGAGTCTACTACAGACCCCCAAGTCAGACTGAGAAATTGGATGATGCCTTTCTAGAACGGATGGGCACAAATTCCAAAAGGAGAGATGTAGTAGTGTTGGGTGACTTCAACTATCTTGATATTTGCTGGAAGTCAAACTCAGCCAAAACCTCAAGGTCTAGCAAATTCCTCACTTGCCTCAAAGACAATTTCTTTGTCCAAAAGGTGGAAGAGGCAACAAGGGGGTCAGCTATTTTAGATCTGATCCTAACCAACAGAGATGACCTGATAAATGGGGTGCAAGTGGTGGGATCCTTAGGTGGGGGTGATCATGTTCTCCTGGAGTTTCTTATACAGTGGAAAGGAGAAGTTAGGCATAGTCAAACACTCATTCTAGACTTTAGGAGAGCTGATTTCAACAGATTTAGGGAAACACTGAGAGTGATCCCATGGTCAGGAACACTAACAGAGAAGGGAGTTCAGGATGAATGAGACTTTCTCAAAAAGGAGATACTGAAGGCTGTTCCAGTGAGAAGGAAAAATGGGAGATGTCTCAAGAAACTGGGTTGGATGACAAAAGAATTTTCAACTGAACTAAGTTTTAAATGAGAGATGTATAAGAAATGGTAAAAGGGCGAAATCACTAAAGAGGAATTCAAACAAATAGCTAGCACATGTAGCGGCAAAGTCAGGAAAGCCAAAGCACAGAATGCGCTCAGGCTTGCTAGAGGGGTTAAGGACAATAAAAAGGGCTTTTGGAGGTATGTCCATAGCAAAAGAAAGAAGAAGGAAATGGTAGGGCCACTGTGTGGAGAAGATGGCAAAAAGTTAACAGGGGACAGAGAAAAGGCAGAATTACTCAACCGCTTCTTTGCTTCAGTCTTCTCAGAAAAGGCAAAGGGTGCTCAGCCTGAGGATAATAGAGCAGAGGACAGAATAGGAGAATTTCAGCATAGAACAAGTAAAGAGATAGTGCAGGAATACCTGGTTAATCTAAATGAATATAAGTCTCCAGGACCAGATAAATTACATCCAAGGGTACTAAAAGAAGTGGCAAATGTAATATCGGAACCATTGGCAATAATCTTTGAGAACTCCTGGAGAATAGGAGAAGTCCCAGCAGATTGGAGGAGGGCAAACGTTGTCCCCATCTTCAAAAAGGGAAAAAAAGAGGATGCCAACAATTATTGTCCAGTTAGTCTGACATCAATACCGGGAAAGATTCTGGAGCAGATCATTAAACAGAGAGTCTGTGAACACCTGGAAGGTAATTCCATAATCACAAAAAGTCAGCATGGGTTTCAGAGGAACAAGTCATGCCAGACAAATCTGATCTCTTTTTTAGATAAAATTACCAGCTTGGTAGATGAAGGGAATGCTGTAGATATAGTATATCTTGATTTCAGTAAGGTCTTTGACAAGGTTCCCCATGACATTCTTACAAACAAACTGGTAAAATGTGGGCTAGACAAAGTAACTGTTACATGGATTTGTAATTGGTTGACTGGCCGAACTCAAAGGGTGCTCAACAATGGTTCCTTTTCAACCTGGAAAGAAGTGACCAGTGGTGTGCCACAGGGCTCTGTCTTGGGTCCAGTGCTATTCAACATCTTTATCAATGACTTGGATGACGGTATTGGGGTATAGTTATCAAATTTGCAGATGACACCAAATTGGGAGGAGTAGCTAATACCCCAGAAGACAGGATCAAAATTCAAAATGACTTGAACAGACTAGAAAGCTGGGTCAAAACTAACAAAATGAAATTCAACATGGAGAAATGTAAAGTACTGCACTTAGGGCAGAAAAACAAAAAGCACAGATATACAATGGGGGACACCTGGCTGAATGAGACTACGTGTGAAAGGGATCTAGGAGTCCAGGTAGACCACAAGTTGAACATGAGTCAACAGTGTGATGCAGCAGCAAAAAAGGTCAATGCAATTTTAGGCTGCATCAATAGAAGTATAGTGTCTAGAGCAAGAGAAGTAATAGTGCCACTCTATTCTGCTTTGGTCAGGCCTCACCTGGAATACTGTGTCCAGTTCTGGACACGACAATTCAAAAAGGATGTGGAGAAACTGGAGTGTGTCCAAAGGAGGGCAACTAAAATGGTGAAAGGTCTGGAAACCAAGCCCTATGAGGAACGACTTAGGGAGCTGGGGATGTTTAGCCTGGAGAAAAGAAAGTTAAGACGTGATATGATAGCCTTGTTTAAATATTTAAAGGGATGTCATATTGAGGAGGGAACAAGCTTGTTTTCTGCCGCCCCAGAAACTAGGACCCGGAACAATGGGTGCAAGCTCCAGGAAAAGAGATTCTACCTCAACATTAGGAGGAACTTCCTGACAGTAAGGGCTGTTTGACAGTGGAACACACTCCCTTGGAGTGTGGTGGAGTCTCCTTCCTTGGAGGTCTTTAAGCAGAGGCTGGATGGCCATCTGTCGGGGATGCTTTGATTGGGAGTTCCTGCATGGCAGGGGGTTGGACTGGATGGCCCTTGTGGTCTCTTCCAACTCTATGATTCTATGATTCTATAATTCTAGGAAGTAACATAAATAGGTTGCTCAGACGGACAGATTTTATCTGCCTTTAGTCACTGCCACTGTTGGATCCTGAAAAAAACAGCAAGCACTAACCTAGTGAGCCAACAGGATTCCAGCAATAGACTGCCTTGATATAAGCCAGCTCCTTGTCTTCCAAAAATGCTGCCCTTATTAACCTACTGTTTGGTTGTTGTCATTTTAAAGTTCACATTTGCTTCACAAATTTGGGCATGCAAGTGTCTAATAGAGTACATACGAAGAAAGCTAACATTGGCTTTGATGACTGCACAGTTGTGTGCCCTGATTGATTTGAATGAGAAGCATAACCCCACATTTGATTGCAAGCAGTGATTGGCAAAGAATTATGCCCAAAGTAGCAGACCATCTTGACCTGCTGATTTCAATGAAAATTTAAGTGTGCACAGCTGTGGGCTGGGTTGCAGCCACTGTAAGGCAATGCTACAACTAGGAGTAAGCTTTCAGTATTGTGATCAAATCTTCTCCAGTTGTTATTTGGCATTCATGCGAGGTTACATGAGCCGAGAAGACAGAAGGTTCCTGGCTCCACCATGAATGGTTGTAACAATGAAGAGGTAATCAAATTGGAAGCCCAGTGTCTTAGTTCACTTGGCTGTGAAGGATTAAATATGTGTCTGAGGGAACATTCATGTCATAAAGTATGCAATGTTGGAAAGATTCAGGTGACATTTGGCTAGATGCTGGGAGAATTATGTGCCTCTCAATCATTGACTGCTCTGGAGAAAAGGTGGGGGGATGCCACCCAAGTATTTTGCATCAATTTACCCCAAACTGAAAATAAAAAGAGCTGACTTGTCATAGTGAATGAAAGTTTATGTTTATCATTTATATAGGGTTTCTGGATGACATATCACAGCTCTGTCTTCTCTTGTTATTGTGCCACTGTTATCCTCACTCAGCTTTACCAGGTACATGGCTTTATGACTTTTCATGCTGCAGGAAAAAAACACTTGGCAAGTGCAGCCCTGCTACAATTGATATGCATTAGCCTTACTCCTGCATCTGGTATCACCTTGCCTCCACAGGCAACCTGATCCTGGAGCTTGCTGCTGGGGCCAATCAACACAACTCCTTTTTGGTTGAACCACTATTGTCCCTTTGAAATCAGCCTCACTGACACTTCCAAATCTAATACTGGGTGCACACATTACTCTCTTCTTTAGGATGTTGATAAAAACAATTTCCTTCCATCAATATTTATGTCCATACATAGTGTGAAAGGCACAGAGGCTTTTTGAAAAATACAGACCTGCCTCATCATGTTGCTGCATGTAGCCATGTTAATCCCAGTTACTTCCAAGCAGAACTACTAACAACAGGAGAAGGCTGTGTTGTGCCTTAAAAGCCTCTATAAACATTACAGTGCAAATGGAGACATCACCACAGGGATTCCATTTTCAACATTCACCCTTGATGGGACAAGTAAGATGCTCCACAGCTGCTAAGGTAACCTGCTGGAAACATAGACAAAACAGAATTGCATTTTTCTCTTTTCCTGCCCTCTCTTGCTTCCATGCCTATGTGTTACAGCACCTTCCTTGACAGAGCAATGAAACAATTTCAAAAGGCTTGTGTGCAGTTTTATACTTTAGGGGGTGGAGGGGATAATAGGATAATAATAATAATAATAATAATAATAATAATAATAATAATAATAATAAATTTTATTTTTACCCCGCCTTTCCATGGATATGATCAAAGCGGCTTACAAAGAGTTAAAACAATTAAAAAAAAGTTAAAATTGCTACAATATAAAGGTTGAAAACATTGGTGCAGGGAAAAGGAACAGGAATCAGACAAATCACAAATATCAGGGGCAAGAAGTGGGGAAAAAAAGTTACAAACAGTCCGGGGTCAACAAGAAAACACATGGGGCAGAGAAAGAAAAAAAAAACATTACTTAAGGTGGAAATGCCAACTGAAATAGATACGTTTTTAGATTTTTCTTAAAAGAGACTAGTGATGCAGAGGAGCGAAGCTCTGCGGGAAGCTTATTCCAGAAGGAAGGGGCGACGATGGAAAAAGCCCTCTGAGAGGTCCCCACAAAGTGAGACTTGGGGACCTCTAGCAGATTAGTCCCAGATGATCGGAGTGTGTGGGGCGGATTATGTGGGGAGAGGCGGTCCTCTAAGTACCCTGGGCCCAAGCCATTTAGGGCTTTATAGGTCAAAACCAACACCTTGTATTGAGCTCAGAAGTGAACAGGCAGCCAGTGAAGGTCTTTTAGGATAGGTGTTATATGGTCTGACCTGGAACTACCAGCGACCAATCTAGCTGCCATAATCTGCACCAATTGCAGCTTCCGGGTTTGGTACAAGGGTTGCCCCATGTAGAGCGCGTTGCAGAAATCCAATCGAGAGGTTACCAAAGCATGTACAACAGTTTCAAGGTCCTTACGGTTCAGGTAGGGACGCAACTGGCGTATCAGCCGAAGCTGATAACAAGCACTCCTGACCGCCGCATCCACCTGGGATGTCAGTTGGAGTGACGAATCAAGGAGTACTCCCAAGCTGCGCACCGAGTCCTTCAAGGGGAGCGTGACCCCATTCAGGACCGGAATATTCTAATAAAGATGATATACTGCATTGGAGTTGGGAGTTTGGATTTTTGTTTTCTGGACAGCATAGCAACTTCACTGTTCTGTAGTTCCATTACGCAAAGGGATCTTTCAGCATCTTTGAGACTTGTGAAAGAAGTTAGAATCATAGTATCATAGAGCTTGAAGAGACCTCAAGGGCCATCCAGTCCAACCGCCTGCAATGCAGTTGTAGCATCAAGTTGTTGCATGAGTTTTTGTACATTCAGTCTACTTCCTCAGATCCATTGTAAATGAGTCTATGGAGTTTATCACATGGGAGGCAAAGTGCCCAAATCCAATGTAGAAACAGGATTTAAAACCTGGGAAAAACCCACAAAAGTGGGTTGATTTTCAGACACATCAGTGTTAATGAACATTAATGGGACATTAACTCAGACAGAAAGTCAACAAAACGCACCACTTTTTACTTTCAGGCGATTCGGAAAGTAAAGAGCAGTGCGTTTTGTCAACTTTCCGGATTAATGTGTTAATGCTCATTAATCCACTTTTGTGGGGGTTTTCCACTTTCTGTCCAGGTTAAAGTCAGACATCGTCTGAAAATCAATCCACTTTTGCTGGGGGGGTTTTCTGGTTTAAATCTCATTTTTGCATGGGATCCATCCCATGTGATAAATTTCTATGAAATTTTGTGCTATAACATCTCACACAGTTAGGGGGGTTGCAGACTGCCAAAAATAGTGCAAATTGAGTCCACTTTTAGGGTTAGGGTTAGTGCTAGGGAATCATGGGAATTGTTTTTTTTTTCTGAGACATTGAGTCTTCTCTGTCAGAGAGCTCTGGTGCCACAATAAAATACAGTTCCCATGATACCCTAACCCTAACCCTAACCCTAAAAGTGGACTCAATTTGCACTATTTCTGGCAGTCTGCAACCCCCCTTAGTCTCAAAGGTGCTACAAGATCCCTTTGCATATTGGCATTCCAGACTAACACAGTAGTTCTATGTGAAAGTAACCGGAGAGTTTCTCAGAGTGTGGTGGAGTCTCCTTCTTTGGAGGTCTTTAAGCAGAGGCTGGATGGCCATCTGTCAGGGATGGTTTGATTTTGAGTTCTTGCATGGCAGGGGGTTGGACTGGGTGGCCCTTGTGGTATCTTCCAATTATATGATTCTAATTATTATGACTGCTGTGCTAATGCTAGACTTTGTAAGGCCACTTCTAGTGTTGCAAAGGCAAATTTGATGTAGAGTCTCTCATTATGACACTACCCATATAGGGCCGATGCAGACGGCCCCTAAGGGGTGGCTCTGTGCCGCCCCTGAAAGCACTGGATCAGGGCCACAGCAACCACATGCTGCAGCCCTGACCCTCCTTTTTGCTGCTCCAAAAACAGCTGGCAATGCCGCTCCTTTTTGGGGTGGCAAAAAGCCACCTTTAGGGCCTAAGCAGACTGCCAGAAATAGTGCACATTAAATTGAGGGACAGCCCTGGCTCAGTGCTAGGGAATCATGGGAACTGTAATTTATTGTGGCACCAGAGCTCTCTGACAGAGAAGGTTCAGTGTCTCAGAAAAAAATACAATTCCCATGATTCCCTAGCACTGAGCCAGGGCAGTGCCTCAATTTAATGTGCACTATTTCTGGCAGTCTGTTTAGGCCCTTTAGAGCCACCGCCACAGCTCTTTTCCGCTAAGGGGTGCCCTGACGCTGTGTGCCATGTGATCGGGCACGTGGCATGACGGCAGCATTGGGGCAGCCAGCTTGAGGTCACCCCACCCCAACTCCACCCCCAGGTTGGCCCTTTAGGCTGATCTGCATAGGCCCATATTTACCCTGAAGGAAGTGAGGTTATAAAAATGCAGGCTGGTTGCATTCAAATGCTAGCTAAATACGTTGTTGCAGAAATCAAATATGCTAATCCGTATTTGTGTGCACATACACACACACCTCACAGCCATATATTATTCCTGAGAAACTGATGTCCTACTCAAACGAACAGGGAAGGGGAGGGGAGAAAAACCTGCTAATCAATCATATCTATCATCATACCTGCCAGTCAAAATGTCCAGTCACTTTGTCCCTAAGAGCACCAGCTACGCTGGCACCATCCTGTTAATGATGGATAATAGCCACCAGGGATGAGTGCCATGGGTCTCCTATGCATACAAGGACTTTTGAATGTCCCATTTTCAGTAGTGGTCCACCCAAAACTCACATCTCCCAAAGGCTATTGGTACCACTAGAACAGTCCTCCATTATTCATGGACAGCTGCCCCAGAAGTGAAGTTGGCCTTTTGTCACATTCAATGAGCACCTGCTCAGATCAATACAAGCATCAGCCAGTAACAGTATACATTTAGGGGGGCGAGAGTTGCTTCTGTTCTCTGTGTGACATGCCCCTTCATTGCACTCAGCAGATACTGTGCTTCTTGCATTTAAAGTGTGCTTATTTATTTCCTTCAAAACAAAAAACAAAAAAATGAAACAAAATACATGTGCAATTTAAAGTATAAAATGCATATACTTCCACAACATAAAACAGAGGTTTGTGGAGACTGGTAAAATAAAATATTCTGGAACACAGATTTCTCAGGAAAAGATAAGCTGCAAGGATTTTTTTAAAATGTAGCCGTGAAGGAAGCAATACCTGGTGAGCATTACAATAGAATGTATTCTCCTTAATATTTTTAAAAGCAATCCAGAGGCCCAGCTTTAGAAAAGATTTTGCATGTCTTAGAAACATAAGAATCTGCCTTATGCCAGGTCATACTATTTGTCCCTCTCATTCAGTATTGTACCCACTGATTGGAAAAACATTTCGCAATATCTGAGACAGAGATCTTCCACGGCATTTGCTACCTGATGGTTCTCCCACCCCCTCCCACACTTCGAATTAGATAGGCCAGGGATTGAACTGGGACCATTATAGGGTTGTGAAAATCTCTCAGCCTTGCTATCATCAAGCTTCTTCAAACCCAACCTGCATTTTTTGTTCTGTCCTTTTTCTGTATAAGGTTGCACACTGAAATTTCTACAGTTCTTTTCATGTGTATTTATTTTGTGCACCTATTGGCATTTACGAATCTTTCTCATACTGACAAAGCATACAGTTTTTAAGAGGTGCGTGCATCTCCTCTGTGTGCATTTTAAAATATATGCTTTCATTTGTCCACGTTTCTCAGAAATGCTCTGCAA
Source organism: Phrynosoma blainvillii (assembly GCA_026167975.1). Classification (NCBI taxonomy): domain Eukaryota; kingdom Metazoa; phylum Chordata; class Lepidosauria; order Squamata; family Phrynosomatidae; genus Phrynosoma; species Phrynosoma blainvillii. The sequence goes on along the minus strand of JANUYF010000002.1, from coordinate 253,705,075 downwards.
GCCTTGCAAATGTGCAAATGCTGGATAATAGGTACGTTTTACCTTACCAATGACGGGAACTATGGAATGTTACTTTAGACAAAATTGTCAAGAACAATTCCACCCCTCCTTGATCCTCCCTGGGCCTCAGGTCACTGCCATGAAAGTGCCTGTTCTACCAGTGAGATTGACTGAATGTTGCATCCTTCTTTCCTGTCCCCCAAGTGTTTATTAAAGAGTACACCTCTTATTTATTTACATTGTGGGTTTTTCATTTGTGGTTTGTTTTAGTAAAAAGTTGCTTTTCCTACTTGAATCAGGTGGTAAGCTGGTGTTCATGGCTGAAAAACCTAACAAATAATGATTGCAGAAGTGAATCATTTTGATGATCATATCTAAAGACATTAACTACCAGGAGATATGAAGATTGACCCTGATTTCCCCTGATGCTGCTCTCTGACCACTTCAGGTGTTACAAATCTGATAATAGGACACCTTTACAGAGGAAACAATTAGCAGAAAGTTCACTCTACACCTGTCCAATCACTCACAAACTGATGCAGACACCTGGGAGTCTGACAACTGTTTTTTTCACAATCTGGAAGCTATTCAAACAGCTGTTCGATTCTTACCATTTGTTCACTGGTTGGACGCTCACAGAAAAGTCATGTGTGAAGCATCCTGTTTGCTTTGCCAATAATGATTAAAAATGAGGGAAAGGCAGAGAGCATGTTGTGAGAGAGAAAAGGAGTGGTGAGTATTACAGATATCCCACCCCCAAGTTGCCAAGCCTTTCAAAAGGACTTGTGTCCTGCAGATCTGCACAGTGCAAACTACATTTTGGAAACTACATATTTTCCAGCCACCTTCAGTTCACCACTCTATAACTATGGAGAGTGAGTTTTATACATCTGCTTTTATAAATCAAAAAGACATCTCCTGCCTGTCCTCCTTAGCCTCCATCCTCTGGTCATTCCTTTCTGTTGGAGGATATAACTATTCATGTCCTATGGCCATCGGGCACAGTGGAGATAATGCAATTCCACCACCAATACAGAAGGAAAATTCAACTGGCATTCTGGTCAGCCTCTCCCTATGGGAAGGGGAAGGGGGGCTCCTTTGCTCCTTTGCATCAGATGACAAAACATCTTGGACTGGCCTGTTTGCCATCAGCCCTGATCATCCTCTTATCACTCAAGATCCTTGAAGGATTTCATAACTAGTAAGGGCAGCAGGAGCAAGTGCCACAAACATTCATCAGTGCTGCTGCAGTGCTGAACTAGGGATGTAAATCTTCCCTTATTTTGTTCTTTACAATCATTCTTGTGTGTAAGAATGAAAAAAATATCAGAAGCTTTCTCTCTGTTTGGCAAGGTTACTAGAGGTTTTGCATAGTTTGCAAGCTTTTTTTTTTTTTACATTTTGTGACTTTTTGCAAAATAAAAATAAAAATACGAAGATCTTTTTGCACAGCAACCATTATGTTTTGCTAAACATTATGACAGGCATCCTGTTCAATATTTACAAGATCATAAGCCAGACTTACAATCTCATAACTTTTGGGATTCGTGTTTAAAATTGTGAATGATAAAATGTGACCTCAAATATCTTTCCAGCTGCCCATCTCATTACATTCCATGATCGAAAGCATGCTGCAGTCATCATTTCCCAGTAACCCAAGCTGTAGCATCTTGGAAGCCCTTCAGTTGCAACATTGCCTGGCCTAAAAGATAGGATTTGGGTGGGGATAGTATTGTCAGAAGTCACTATGGCAACAAAGGTTGATAATCGTAGCTACATCTAATGATACAGAATCTTCACCTGCATTTTATGCAAAATAAAATGTGTTTATGCAAAAAAACAAAATCATTAGGGAAAAATATTTTTGCAAAAAGGTCCTAAAGTGTTAAAAAATTCACAAAGGCTATTTTATTTTATTTTATTTTATTTTATTTTATTTTAGACATGGCACATTGATGTGTTGAGACACCTTTCCTCAAAGGCACCATTCCTCAAAGATGATGAGAAACATTATCTAGTCTAAACCTAGGTTTAGACTAGATAAAAACAGCACGGGAATTGGTAGAGTAGAGAACGCTTTCGAAGATATCGTAGTAGGCGAAGGGAGAGTTAAGATATCACAGTATTATGATATGCTGTTAAAATTAAAATTAGAAGATGAATCGGTCAAGGACAACATGGTGAAATGAGCAATAGATCTAAAACAAAATATTCCATTCGAACAATGGGAGAAATCTTGGATCAAGAGATTAAAATACTCTCTTTGTTACGAGCTGAAAGAAAACTTTCATAAAATGCAACTGCGATGGCACTTAACTCCAGCAAAATTAGCTAAGATACAGAAAGGAGTTAGTAGTCTGTGTTGGAAGTGTAAGAAGGAAAAAGGTACCTTCATACACACTTGGTGGAATTGTACAGTAGCAAAAAAATATTGGAAGAGTATACACAAGATAACAACACAGATTATTCCAATTAAAGGTGGGCCAGATCCTAAGTTTTACCTGTTAGGTATGGTGGAAAATGACGCTTTAGAAAGAGAGTATGGTAAGCTCATATTTTATATAACAACATCGGCTAGGATGACTTTTGTGGCTAAATGGAAATGTGAAGAGACACTGACAATGAAAGAGTGGCAGAGAAAGTTAATTGATTTGGCTGCTGCAGATAAATTAACTTTATGTTTAAGAGGGGAATCGTGGACTAGGGGGAAAAAAGCCTAGGAGCCAGTTAAGAAATTTTTAGAAAACAGTGAATATTGTGAGTTGTTGGTTAAAACTTTGTAACTTCTTTAGAATATCTTTCTCTTAATAATTTAGAGATACAATTATAAGGATTAGAGATTGTTGTATTCTTTTGGTTCAAATAGGCATGGGACCATCCGCTGTGCTACTGTGTGTAAATAAGCAATGAGGGGAATTTAAAATTTATATTTTTAAAATATAGGACAAGGTTATTACAAATCCTTTTTTTCAGGGAAGATAATTGTCGGAGTTGGAAAAATGAGGAGGTTATAAGCTACTGAGTCGAAGCTCAGGAAGTACCTTTTTATATATATATATATATATATATATATATATATTACTTTTTTTGTTTCTTCTGTGTTTTTATGTTTTTGTGTATGTGTTCATATATGTATTGTATGTACTGGATGGTTTGTCTGGGTTTTTTTATAATATTGAATAAAAGTTTAATAAAAAAAAAAAGATGATGAGAAACATTATGAACATTCCTTACAGCAGGGGTAGGCAACCTAAGGCCCAGGGGTTGGATGCAGCCCCCTGAGGCCTTTGGACCGGCCCCAGGCCGGTCCTGCTGCCGCCACCACCCCCCACTGCCGCCGCCGCCCACCATGATGATATTGATTATTGTTGTTATTACTTGTTCTTGGGGTTTTCTTGGCAAAATCTCCACAGGGGTTTTGCCATGGCTTTTCTGGGGCTGAGAGAGTGTGCATGCATATTTTTTTAAAAAAAATTTAAATTTAAGCCCTGGTCTGTTTCAAGGGTTTCACACTGAAACAAATATACAAACAAACAGCCATAGAAGTCTAAGCCCTGGTCTGTTTCAAGGGTTTCACACTGAGACAAATATACAAACAAACAGCCATAGATGTACCGTAATGAGAAATGATCTGTGGTCAGCCAGAATGTAATTTGCACTTGCCACCCGGAGTAATAGAGAGGCCTGGTCCTGGTCCAGCAGGGACAAAATTGGTCCACCAATTGTGGGCATGTGCCAATTCTGGATACAGTTGTCCCTCCCCATTCATGGACTTTGAGTCTGCGGTCTCGCTCTTCATGGGAGGGACAAGCAGGTAGGGATAAAATGGCAGTATGCATGCCATTATTTTCAATGGGGCTCAAATATATGCAAGCCACCATTTTTATGGGGGGGGGGGTCCAGAACAGATCCCCTGTGAATTGGGAGGGTCTACTGTATATATTGATATTGTTATTTCTTCCATCAAATACCTATGATTCTGAGACTTCTGGCTTAACTCATAATCTTCCAGTGTAAACAGCCTTATGGTTTGAGCAGTGGATTGTGACTCTGGAGACCAGGCTTTGAATCCCTGCTCAGCCACGAAAATCCACTGGGTGACCTTGAGCAAGTCAAACTCTCCCAGCCTCATGGGAAGGCAAAAGCAAACACACCCACCCCAAACAAGTCTTGCCAAGAAATGCCCATGATAGGTTTAGCTTCGGGTTGCTATATGTCACAGACAGTTTGAAGGAACATGATAACAACTGCATGTGCCCACATTTCTCTCTTTCTATCCTTCTCTCCCCACCTTTCTTGCTGTATTCACCCTTGTCTAGCTTAGTTGCAAGCTCCATGGGGGCAAGGACCTATCTACTTTTGTTTAAATTCTTTAATGTAACACAAAGAGTTACAGTGCTCTGTAAAGTACATTAAGATAGCAGCAGCAAGAATGACAACAGCATGCATCTAAGGAAGTAGACCAAGTTTATGAAAGCTTATGCTACAACTTATTTCACTGTACTCATTTCACTCTGACAGTTAGTTTCAAAGGTACTACAAGATTGCTTTGAATAATAACAACAACAACAGTTTTTGTAATCTGACCCACAACACTGGATTCCCACTGTTCTCAAGAAAGGCAGAGTGGAGTGGGAGACAAAAATAAGGGCTATGGAACTGGGAACAAGCTAAAATAATGTCCTTAGAGTGCTTCAAATCCTCAAGAGCAAACTACAAAGATATAGGAAGAGAGGTTCCTGAAACCTATGATAGGGCAAGCAAACATCTCACAGTGGAATCACAGGAAGCACAGTTTAACAACCAAACATCACCCCCAAGGGATCACACATTAAATGAAGAAGGCAGACAGGTAAATAGGTTGTAGAGCAGGGGTAGGCAACCTAAGGCCCGGAGGCCGGATGCAGCCCCCCGAGGCCTTTGGACCGGCCCCAGGCTGGTCCTGCTGCCGCTACCACCGCCGCCACCTGCCATGATGATATTGATTATTGTTGTTACTACTTGTTCTTGGAGTGTTCTTGGCAAAATCTCCACAGGGGTTTTGCCATGACTTTTCTGGGGCTAAGAGAGTGTGCATGCATATATATATTTTAATTATTTTTTTATTTTTTTTAAAAAATATATTTTTATTTATTTATTTATTGTGCTTCAGCCCCCCAATTGTCTGAGGGACAGCAATCCGGCCCCCGGCTCAAAAAGGTTGCCTACCCCTGTTGTAGAGAAGCAAATAGCAGTGCAGTTGAGACATCTCAGACGTGATACAGAGTGCCACCATACATAAAGTTAACATGTGGAAGTTGATTAGAATTTCTATTCATCTCAGTTCTCTCAATAAAGTGTGCATACATGTATGCTGACCCATTGAAGTCATTTTCCTCTCACCACACTACTACCAACCTGCTGAAGGTAGAGGAACAGGGACAGGAAGTACCTTCATAGAAGAAAATCTAATGAGCTCTAATGAGTGCAATTTGGTTGGGGATGAAAAAGGGCTTGTCAGTTACCACCTGATTTCAACAAGTCTACTCCCGTTGGGGTAGAGCCAGCATGGTGCAGTGGTTTGAGCACTGGCCTATGACTCTGGAGAGCAGGGCTCAAATCCCACTGGGTGACCTTGGGCAAATCATAGCCTCAGAGGATGGCAATATCAAAAGCTCTCTGAAGAAACATGCAAAGAAAACCCTCTGATAGGGTCACCATAGGATGGAAGTGACTTGAAAATACACAACAACAACTACAAACTTCAGCTGGGACCAAGTAATAATCAGTTTAGCCCTATCTACTCCACTCATGGCTGAAGAACTGATGAAGCCACTGGGGACAATGCTACATGGTTCCCTCCCAGCTGTTTGTTTGTACACCTTGGCAGCAGTCCACAGGCTCAAACCATTAGCAATCTAAAAAGGGAATGGAAACACTGAAAAGTGACTTTATCTATGCACAGTAGATAAAGCATTTTAGAAGGTCAAAAGTACCCTTTCCCATTTCTTTGTCAGTGGATTAATATTGCCTTTAACCTACCAAATCTTGCATGCTGTATTCTTTCTTGATAGCTTCTATGCTCATTAGCACAGAATTGATTCTCTGCCCTGGCCTCTGTTACTCAATCACTTAATCTTGGTTATCTCAGAAGAGCAGGTAATCATTCTCACCAAAGGGGTCATTCTTTACTCCTTTGTAGTATTAAGAGACCTCACTCTTTGAGGGAGAATGTGTTACTATTATGCAAGCCCTCATAAGAAAACCCAGGATTATCCTAGCTGGTCATCAAAATGACAAACTCTCTACCTCCCTTTTGGCTTTGTTTTGAAATAGCTCTTCACAGATACATGCATTTATTTATTTTTTACAAAAGAAAAAGCATTTGAACACCTTGTTTTTTTCCATCTGAAAAAGAGGAAATGCAATCCACTCAAGTAGGAAGGTTGTATTAAGGAGTCCATATTAAGAGCGATTGTGGTCCATGATTTTTCATATCATTTTTTAAACTTCATCACATCTAATTTGTGGCAAAGGCCAAACCACTGTGGGCAAGGTCTAAACCTCCAGATGTTGTTGGGCCACAGCTCCCTTTGGATATCTTCCAGGTAGACTGACTAACTAAAACTGCAGAGCAGAGGTGAGAATTGTGCAGCTCTCCATATATTGTTGATCTGCAACTCCCAACATCCATGATCAGTATAGCTATTGATGAGGAATACCGAGGGTTACAATTTAAAAATATCTGGAGAACAACACAATTCCCTCTTCTGCCCTAGAGGCTCATTGTCAATCAACATAAACAAGACCAAGCTGAGGGAAACAATGTAAGACAGATTCCTGTAGTGGGTCTTCTGCACAAATCCTTTTGAAATTCATTCCACTGAACTGAGTTTGCACAGTATTCATGGTCAAAGCCCAAGGTTGATACATTGCATCCCACTGCCTCCTTTCCTCTTTCTTAATTCCTGCTGGGATCTTTCCTGTTCTCCAGGAATTCTCAAAAATTATTGATAGTGGTTCTGAGATTACTTCTGCCATTACTTTTAATATCCTTGGATGTAGTTGATCTGGTCCTGGAGACTTGAGTTCATTTATACAGGTATTCCTGTACTATCTCTTTACCTATCCTGTGCTGCATTTCCTCTACTACATCATCTGCTCTATTTTCCCCAGGTTGAACACTATTCTCCTTTTCAGAGAAAAGTGAGGCAAGAAAGGTGTTGAGCAATTCTGCCTTTTCTCTGTACCCTCTTAACTTTTCACCATCTTCTTCACACAGTAGTCCTATCATTTCCTTCTTTTTCCCTTGGAATTTGTCAGCTCTTAAATTTCTGGCAGAGTTTGACTTCCAATAAAATATTGGCATAGTTGAAATTCCCCCATTTCTATTACATCTCTTCTTTCTGAATGTGTGGTCATCTGTTTCAGGAAGGCATCATCTAAGCCCTCAGTTTGGCTTGGAGCTCTGTAGTAGACCCCCACCACCACATCCCTGTTGTTTTTGTCTGTCCTTAATTTTTACCCAGATGCTCTCTACTCAGCATCCAGGAGTTAAATAATGAATCTTTTCACAGGTGTACACATCTTTAATGTATAGTGCTATTCCACTTCCCTTCCTGTTTGGTCTATTTCTCTGAAATAGGTTATACCCCTTTATATTACTACAGTCCAATCATGAGAGTCATCTCACCAAGATTCAGTGATGCCTATTATATTTGCTATGTTGTGCTAAGACAACAAGTTCATTCTGTTTATTTCTCATGCTCTATGCATTAGTAGAAAGACATCTAAGACCATGGGCCATTCCTCTTATCTGACTTTTACTGCTATTTTTTTCCTCCCACTGGTGGGTTCTTGTACTATTTGCCTTGATCTCTGTATAAAATTTGGGCTATTATCTCCAGCATTTGATGAACTCCTGCCTTCAAGAATACTGTCTTCCTCCCTCACATAACTCCATTTAAAATCAATAGAGAGAGATACAAAATTGTTCACTAATGTTTTGCCAAATGGTTATAATCTGTGAGCTTACCTATGTACTAACCTAAGAGACTTCTCCCTATTGCAGTGCTATTAAGACAGGATCTTTCAAGTTTAGTTCTGTTTCTTCACCAACCTCACATTAATTAATGTGCTCCATACAAGTAATATCCTTGCAGAGGATTGACAGCTATCAGGGAAGGAGCACCAGCTTTTCAAATATTTTGTTGGGGCAAGGAATGATTCCATCTTCATTTCCCACTCACAAACCAAACAAAGAGAATATGCTTTCTATCTTGAGTGTTGGTAATGGAGCATACGATGCATCATAAACAGCATCAGCAATCACTTCTGAAACTGTTGACACATCTAGAGAGTTCATGAATTCAACCATGTTGTGTTTTCCCTTGTACTAGTAAGGCTGGAGTGGTATAAAGTTTGCAAATGATATAGAGGAACACACCAAATATCCATTACAGTTACCTAGGAGTTTTTTAATTGGCTCTCAGAGTGGCTAGAGATAATCTTGTAACTACTGAAGAGGAAATGTAAGTGAATGTTTGTTGATATTATGTGCCTTCAAGCCAACTCCTGCTTATGGTGACCCTCTCCTGTGGTTTTCTTGTCAAGAGTTATTGAGGTTTGCCATTGCTTTTCTCTAACGGTGAGAGTGTGACTTGCTCAAGGTCACCTCAAGAGCAAAAACTGAAACCCTGGTCTCCCAGAGCCCTTGTCCAATGCTTAAACTGCTACATAATGTTGGGCTCCTTGTTTTTGTATTTCTTCTGTAATGTTCACTAATGGAGCTCTCACATCCCTTCTCTGGAGAAGCATATATGCTTTGTGATCAGTGTGTAGCATATCAGGAGAGCTTCTTTAGAATGTTTCAGAAGAAGTGCACAAACAGAGCAGCTACTTTCAGCACTTGTTGAAAAATGTTTGAAGCCAGCATTGGATTGACAGTTTCACACCATCTCCAGCTGAACAAACCACAACAAAAGACTGCTACCATGCTATTTTGCTGCACATCAGATTTCTTCACTCATCTTCTAAACTACATTTGTTTTTATTCTTTTTGACTTCAGCTAATGGGATGAAAATTGCTTGAGAATATATCATTTTTTTCCAATTTTAAATGGTTTCAAACCTTTTATTACACATAGATGGCCTTAAACACTCTTGTAAAAGTGTTTTATTCTCTTAATTTTTGCCTTGGAGCAGATAATGCATCTGGTGTTACTCACCAAAACACAATACATGATGATGAGCATTTAATTAGGTCCTGGGATGTGCACAGAATGGAAAAGAGTCTTCATCTGGATGAAAGTATTTACACTTTATAGGCTGAGTGAAGGTTTAAGAAACTGTATTATTTGACCTCATTTGGGTCAACTAATCAATGGAAGAGACAGAACTGAAATCAAGATGGGGAAATCAAAAAATGTTGGGGGGGGCACTATTTCAGTGCTATTGTAGTCCATTTATTCAAATGTAAAATCATATACTCTTTTTTCATCACTCTGAACCAATTTGATGAATAATTTGAAAAATGCAGAGTTCCGGATTATCCTGTTATTTCTATTTAAATTCAGTTCCATTTTATGGCAACCCCATTCTAAAGTTTTCATGGCAAGATCAATTCACAGGTTGTCCATTACCTTTCTCTTAAGCTGAGAGGATGTGACTAGTTCAAGATCATCCAGTGGCTTTCCATAGCTGAGCAGGGACTAGAACTCCTGGAGTCCAAGTCCAACATTCAAACTACTACACCATTCTAGCTCCTGTAAATAGCAATATCACAAATTATTCTTAAAACAGTTCAATAAAAAAGAAAAAATAGTCACTTATCTTAAGAGTTTGGTATTTTTTGAAAAGTGTTTGGAACTTGCCTCAAAAAAAAAAAAAAAAAAGGATAGAAGCCAAATGACTTTCTTAGGAGACATTTACTTCTGTAGTGTAAGCCTATCTCATGTCTCTTTGCCTTCAACAGGTTTTATTTATTACCAATAATGTTTGCTTAGGACTGTAGCTTCAATTTTAACAGTTATTGAAAGCAAAGCTGAATTCCAAGCCCCTTGACCAATCTGCAATCACTAATCCTTTGGATAAAGATAGAATTGTGTCTACTTTTGGATGGGCTTCTGATTACTCTTGCCTTCATAAATATTCATTTTTTTAAAAAAAAATAGAAATGAGATAGTAGATTGGAAGTGACTTGCTGATTACATGTATGTGCTTTGCCCTTTGCTGATAAAGCTGTGTTGTGTAGGTGCAGCTGGCAGGAAGGACCATGAAAGGAAATGTTTAGATTTCACAGAAGCAAAAAGTCATCCACAGACTGTGTTAAGCTTCTGCCCGTCCTGGTTGTAAAAATGCAAGCAATCGTGGCTCCCATTTCAGTGGAATGCTGAATCTGTTCTGGGGTTCAGTCCAAGATTTAAAGAAGCCATCCAAAGTTGTGAACCTGCTTTGGAGATAAGGTTCACCTTTGCTATCTCCTGTAGAGTTTGGACTAAAACCTGGAAGAGATTCAACCCCAATGAATGGTTATGTAGAGAAAATTGCTGGTGCTGAGAGTCTTTTGTCAGGTCCTATTATGGTCTGAGAAGGGCAATACATTTGCTAATGGTATAGTTTACAAGGGTTGCCCTGCCCTTGCGTTCATCCAGTAAGGACAAATCTCTTGACACATTTGTCCAAGAAGCTTCTTGGGAAGTTTCTCAGCTCTCTTGCCAATGCATACACACACTTCTTCAACCGAGCTCTGGGAAACAATAAAAAGAAACATTTTGGATTTTCTCACCTAAATCCAAAAATTCCAAACCTAATAAAAACCTTGTAAAAGTCCTCAAAACAGAAGTGGCCATTTTGCAATCATTCACTCCTTCAGATGTGGAAAGTTTAATGAGAAATTCCCTTCTTGAAACAAGACAATTAAATGCCACTGTATAAAAAGGAGTGGATTTGCAGAGGAGTGGGGTAGAGCAAAAATAAGAGAAGATAACATTCGCATACGGTCACCTTGCCAATTAAATCCAATAAATTGAATCTAACTTTGATATCTATATGTTACCTAATTGAGTTGAGTTCTGGATTCCAAACTGAATGCAGAGTTCATGATAGTGAGGATTTCTGAGAAAAGGTATCTTGGTCTCAAATGCGATCAAGGGAGGGGAAGATTAGGCCACTTGCAGTGCCTAATGCAGTCCCAAACCCCATTTCATAGGCCCTGATGCTCCCCACCAATTCTCCAATCCTAAAATCTTGGGGGGGGGGGAGAGAGATTTTCCATGTAATTTTTCACCTGAAAACAGTCCCAGGCAAAATAAAACTACTTACAAACATGTCTGTTTCATTTCTCTGCCCGCCTCCATGACCCCAGAAATCACCCAAGGAGAATAAAACCTGGCCCAAAATAGAGAGCAGGTGCAGCATGAAGTCATATCCAGTGTGCCAGTAAACAATGAGTTCACAATAAAAGCCAGTCCTTTTTTAGGGTGTCTATTATCTTGTCCAGTCATGTAATATCCACCATTTCTGATGTCACTGGTCTAGCCAGAAAACCACCCATCTTCTTTATGAATCTCCAGTTTAATTAGAAAGAAATTGGCCAATTTCAACCAGTCAAACTATTGTACAAAGGAGATGAAGTTTTGGGTGCATATTGGGAAACAAAAGAAAACCTCTGGCTTATTCTGGCTGCTTGGCAAGGTGCTATATGTCCCAAATACTCTAGGGTGCACTGTTGAGCTACATCAATATTGTGTAGAGCAGGTGTAGGCAACCTAAGGCCCGGGGGTCAGATGCGGCCCCCCAAGGCCTTTGGACCAGCCCCAGGCAGGTCCTGCTGCCGCCGCCCACCATAATGATATTGATTATTGTTGTTATTACTTGTTCTTGGGGTTTTCTTGGCAAAATCTCCACAGGGGGTTTACCATGGCTTTTCTGGGGCTGAGAAAGTGTGCATGCATATATTTTTAAATTATTTTTTAAAAAAATATTTATTTATTTATTTATTTATTTATTTATTTTTGGTGCTTCGGCCCCCCAATTGTCTGAGGGACAGCAACCCGGCCCCTGGCTCAAAATGTTGCCTACCCCTGGTGTAGAGGGTTCTTCCAAGATTTACATCCTATGAATCATGGTCAATGAATCATGGTCAATGCCTTGGGTAAAAAAAAAATCTCTAGGGATAATATTGCCTTTAGCAGAAAATTTGTATGTTGAAGACTCATGCAAGAATAGTTTACTTACCATTGTTATGTCTGTTCAGCAGCTAATTATGAAGTCAAACTTCACATTATTCATTTCTCCTCCAGGATTAAGACCTTGATTTTTTTTTCCCCCTGCTATTCAGATTATTCAAGTGGAGCACCTGTCTGATAATAAAGAAAGACACAGTGACTATATAAACGTAATATCCTGGTATGTGGAGGGGAAGGGGATTACTTAACAAAAAAACCCAAACTAATATTTAGAAAATTAGTGAAGCAGATTGTAGTTTTAATTGGGCATTTGAAAGTGGAAAAGGTAGAAATGATGATGAATAAATCAATCAGATAGCAATTATGCTATTAAAAGAATTTGATAGCAATTTATGCTGTTAAAAGAATAGCATAAATAATGGAGAAGCTCAACATTCTATAGATATTTGCTAAATTACTAGTAAGAACTTGACAGGAATGGTATAAATAATAATCCTATATAATTTGGTTTAGGATCCAGATGAATATGATGAGAACAGACAGGCTTGGATTCTCTCCTAGCAGCTGAATTCCTTTTAAACTTGCAGAATAATATTTTAAGTAATTTGTGTGTGGCACTGCAAACTGTTTAAATACATTGTAATCCTTGTGCTTGCATCCCAAATCTACTTTGGAAGAAGGAAAGCAACATCTGGGTCAATTTTAATTGCAAATATTGAAATTCCACAGATCATTATTAGGAACACTCCTTTCTTTTAGCAAACATGGGAAATGGCTTTGCCTCAGCCCTTGGAGGGAATGGAATGAAAAGATTGGGGCAGTGCATTCCAGCCTTCATGTTAGCTGACAGAACATCACAGGGGTGCCAATATCAGAAAGCCACTTAGTTTAGTTAAAGTAACTGCAGTTAGCAAAACAGGCACTCTTAGGTACATATCAAAAGGATCTCCACATATGAAAGTCATAGCAGACCTAGAAATCATAGTAAACCAAAAGCTGAACATGAGTCAGCAATGTGATGTGGAAGCTAAAAAAAACATACATGATTCCAGGCTGCATCAATAAAAAAAGTATAGTGTCTAGAGTGAGGAAAATAATAGTACCACACTATTCTGCTTTGGTCAGACCTCACCTGGAATACTGTGTCCAGCTCTGGGCACCATAGTTCAAGAGAAATTTTAACAACAAGATGGGGCATGTCCAGAGGAGGACCGTCAACATGGTAAAAGGTCTAAAAACCATTCTCAGAATGTGATGAAAACTTACCCAATAAAAGATTGATTGTAAAAATTAGTACATTATCAGGAATCACATGTACCTATCCATCTCCTGAATATCAGTCAACCCACTCATCAATTTACAAGGGATGTGGATCTTCACTTCACTCACCTGCAAGAACAATCAATTTCAAAAAAATATTGGGCAAGATTATGAGCATTCTTGTGCATTTTCAATTACTGTATGTATCCATTTTATTTTACTGTATAGTGTTTTTTTTCAAACGAAACTATAGTCTGTGAAAGTTTCTGCACAAAAACTAGGTAGATTACCACAGTACACTGTTATAGTGCTGCTATTCCCCTTTTACTGCTCTGGTTACCTCTTACTGCATTCTGATGCTTGTAGTTCAGTGAGGCCTAAGAGCTCTCTGGTTGAGAATTCTAAATGCCCCTCTCTAAACTGCAAATCCAGAATGCAACAGGAAGCAGCCAGAGCAGTTAAAGTGGAATAGCAGCACTATAAGGAGACTATCACATCATGATATAAACCAGCTTACCTAAACTGGCTTAAAATCAGAAGCGGGTGGCATCCTGATATTTAAGCTTATCACACTGTGCTCTCGGAACGTAATGAGTACGTGATGAGAACAGAACAGAACCTATTTTATCACACGGTCTGATCCTCATCAAGTTCCCATTCTGTGCTCTGACAGTCCCTAGCCCATTCCAGGAGGAGAACTGTAAAAATGCATCCTCAGCCAGCAAGAACACTTTCAGACCGTTCAATATGATGTGTGTGCGATAATCCTACCTGGTCTCAATCTGTCCTCATGTTCTGATTTGCTAAGACAACCTCCTCCCCTCCCATCCTAGAAAGTCCACAAACTCAACTCAACTCTTCCAGTGTTGATGCAAGGAAAGTGCCACAGGCAATTAATTTTTTTTTTTTTTTTTTTTTTTTTTTTTTTTTTTGTAGATTGAATTGTGTCGTGTTTACAAGAAAAAACAATGAATGCTTGCTACCTAAACTTCTTGGTAGCATTCTTTCCAATGCAGACATAGGGGTTTTTGCAACAGTGAGCATGTGCCAATGAGGGATGACTGAGGAACTACTTTAGCACTGGTACCGGTACAACAGTAAATGCAGTGCGATAATATGTGTTCTCATAACATTACTATCCTGTTATCAATAGTCTAATGAGGTAACACCCATTCCCATATTGTTACGTTCCAGGGACTCAATGGGAACCTTACAGGTACTAGTGCTATAAGCTTAATTATCAGATGTATTTAGCTGCCAAAATCACTGCCCAGGTGCAGCCCGGTTCTATAGCTGTTCAAAGGGGCGCTCCTCATGCATCTTTTCAAAGCCGAGAGTTTTCTGGCTTGAAAAAATGGCTGCCAGAGCACCCTTCTAAGCTGCAATGGAGCTGGGCTGCACCCAGGTGGTGATTTCGGCAGCTAAATGCATCTGATAATATCAGGATGCTGCCCGCTTCTAATTTTAAGCCTACTCAGGTAAACCAGTTTATATCATGATGCGATAATCTTCGAAGATATCTTGTGGTGGTATTCTCAATGGCATGTCTCACAGTGCCAAGACACACCTTCTTGGCAAGGATGAGAAAATTAGCAAGTATTTTTTGCATCCTTGCAGCTTACATGTATGTATAAAATTCCTATGTAAACCAGGAATGAGCAAAAATGAGAAGCAAAAACTGAAGAGTATCCAATTAAATCCAAAAGGAAATCTCAGGATGCTAAGGAAATGGTATTTATTTGTCAAAAAAATTGACACACTTCTGTATGGTACTGCTCCTTAGGCCCTTATCCAGGGGACACTTCAAATCAAATATTTCTCTGCCAGAAAATCCAAAACCACCTTCTGACAGAATTCTCTTTAGAACATTCACAGGCTAAAATGTGTTGGGCTTTCTAGGAAGTTATAACAATTTTATTTTATTTTATTTAGCATCCCAAGACATGACTCTTTTTCTCCCTGAGTATCGCAGGACCTGAGGGCAGTATGCTTCTTCTGGTTCAAACCACCCCTCATTTACCACCACTGCCAAAATCAGTGGGACTTCTGTCACCATGACAAAAATATGCCATTCACATTTGGTACTGCTAAAAAATAGGAAATTTCCCTTCCCCAAAGGAAGGAGACTCTTTGGCTTGAGAATCTACAAGGCCTAATGGCATAGAAAACTGCTGCAGCTCTCTGTGGACGTTATCACACTTGCAGCAAGAGAGCGGCGAGAAAGCTGGTCGGAATCATTTGGGAACCATTTTGGGCTCATGCCGGAATGTGCCCGGCAAGCGGAAAACTTTACCACACTAGAATGGAATCAGTGAGGAATGTGAGATGCCGGAATGGTTCCGCTCCGGGGGCCCATATCTCCTGTTCACACACAGGTTGAAAGATCCCTACCTCGATCCGGCAAGGATGTTCATGCACATGCGCAGAAGCAGGAATGCTTGCCGAGTCGGTCGGATGAGATTTTCGTCACTTCCCCCTTCTCGTCATGTCATCATTTCCGTCTGCTCGTCATTTCCGTCAGATCGCCATTTCTTCTTCCGTGTGTGCCGCCGCTCTGACCATGGAGGGGTCTGGTGCAGTGATGCTTTCTGTGTTGCATGCGGAGCTGCAGAAGTTGGATCGGCAACAGGAGCGGAGGCGCAGGGCTGTGCTGGCTGGCGTCCGTCACTTTATGAGGCGGCGTGGCATCACTGGCTTCACAGCCCATGCCTTGTTATGGAGGTTTTTTGGTCGCCGCCACCGCGTTGGCCAGGGTTTCCATGCCGCCAGTGTTCCCCGGCCACGCCGTTGGTGGGTCAGGCCACAGGTTGTGAGGAACTGGTGGGCAGAGGAGGTGATCCCTCTTTGGGATGAAGACATGTGGATCCGGAACTTCTGGATGTCCAGGGCCACACTGTACGAGATAGCTGAGGCTCTGCGCCCTCACATCCAGGCCAGGGACACCTTGCTGAGGAGGGCCATCTCCGTGGAAGAGAGGGTGGCAATCACCATATGGTGGCTTTCTGCCCCCCTCAATTACAGGAGAGTGGCACGGCACTTCCAGATTGGGGTGTCCACAGCAGCAAAAATCTGTACTGAGGTGATCCAGGCTATTGTGGATGTACTTCTCCCAAGAACAGTCTGCGTAGGAAACTATCGCCAGGTAGGTTCCTCTCTTGTGTTCTTGGCCTCTGCTTCATTTAAATTAATCTATGCTGTCAAATAATACTGTACAGTATTAGTTTGGAAAAAGTACTCCTGCCGTGCCACATAACAAGGGGGGGTCATGGCTTCGGGCTTCCTTTTGGACAATTCCTTAATTTGCTATTACCTCCCTTGACTACGTGACATTACCTCTTGTATGTGCGATTTGCAGAAATGCATGCCTACATATATAAGCAGATTACTGAAGGGGCTGGTGTGAGGGGTGCATTAATTTTGAAAGGGAGCTACAAGGAGAGCGGAAATGAGGGCTTCTTCTGTAGCAGTATATATGTGTGTATGTAGCTATGGATGGAGAAAACCATCTACAATTATGAGAACTTACCAGACACCTAAGCATTGTGTTGCTCTTACCCTGCTCTTCAAGGCTTTTTCTCTTTTTTCCTTTTTCTTACCTTGCAGGTCATGGATGGATTTGAAGAGCTGGGCTTCCCCCACTGTGTCGGCGCGCTGGATGGATCACACATCCCTATACACCCTCCAAGAGCCAATGCCGAGGACTACTATAACAGGAAATATGGGTACTCAATAGTACTGCAGGCCTTGAGCTCGGCAAACGGTGTATTCCTTGACATCGAGGCTGGCTTCTCCGGCCGTAACCACGAAGCATTCATCTTCCGGCATTCATCCCTGTGCCAGGCGATGGATGAGGGTGCTTTTGTCCCCGGAAATCCCACGGTCACTATCAGGGGGGTGCAGGTGCCTCCCTTGATAATTGCGGATGGGGCGTACCCCTTGCGGCGATGGCTAATGAAGCCTTACATTGGAGCTCTGCAGCCCAATCAATTGGCGTTTAACATTGCGCTTAGCAGGGCTCGCTGTGTTGTGGAGCGAGCTTTCGGCCGCTTAAAGGGAAGATGGGGGTGCCTAGGAGCTAGGCTAACTGTTGGGGAGGAGCACTTTGCAACTGTTGTCTCTGCATGTGTGGTCCTTCACAATATCTGTGAAACAAGGGGTCATGCATTGCATTTTGTGGAGCGTTCAGGTGAACTGCATCTCCCGCCGATGACGCAGGATTGCCAATCGGCGAGAGAAAACCGTAGAAGGCAAGCTGAGGGGGAGCGGGTCCGTGGAGCTATAGCGGCCATGATTGCAGAGCGACAGTAAGGACTGTGTGCTATATTTACCTTTGCTGTTTTCAACTACATATGTGCTGTTAAAAAATAAACTACTTCTTTACTGTTATATTGGTTGCCTTTCTTAATATCCTGTTCAACTGTATTGTGACATTTGCTAGCTTTGCTTTTCTGTTCTACAGATGCATCCACGTATGTATATGTACATATGGATGGAGATAGTTAGAGAAAGACATGCACACACACGTACACGCACACACGTATGTATATATATATATATATATATATATGTTAATATATATATATATATATATATATATATACATATGTTTACATATATAAATGTATCAGCACATATTTGTGGGTTTTAAATTATATTTAATATCTACATTTATCTATATAAATCTATATGTACATATATATATATATATATATATACATATACATATATATATATATCTTTATAGATTTAGATCGATAGATATCGATTTAGATGTAACTTCTAAGGAGATATATTTATACTGCTGGTGGTAAAGAGATGAATCTACTGATGAAAACACACTAATGTCTTGATAAATAGATTTATTTACAATTAACAATATAAAAACAGTGTATTGGTTTTTGTATATGTACTTGTGCATAGGTATGTGTGCAGGCACAGAAGAGACATGAACTTATACACATGTACATACACAAACTCCAACATATGAACCCTTATTAGTTTGTCTTACTGCAATAATAAATAAAAAAGGAAACACTGAACAGTATAAACATAACATCTAAACTAAGTAACCATATTTTAGAGGAAAAAAAAAACCTCAGGAAGGAGAGTAAAATATTTTCTTCTTGATCTGCCTTTTGCCAGTGACCCTTTGGCTGGCTTCAAGAGGTGGTTGGGTAGGCTCCGTGGAAGGCACCAGGCAAGATGGGCCCTCATCGCCAGAGTCCTCAAAGAGGATTTGTGTCCCCCCGAGGACCTCCCGGGCTTCTGTTGCTGCCCTGCTGGATGCAAGCATCTGGATGGCCTCGGCCACAGAACGGACTGCCTCTGTTCTTTCCCGGGACACATTGATTATTTCGTCCATGTACCAGTATATGCGTTGCCGGTGACGTGCACCTGCCGTTAGGTCACGGCGGTAGGAGCGCGCAAGGCTCTCCAGTGCGGCAGAATCTCTCCTGGAGTTCCTTAGGAGAGACGAATGCTGGCGCCTTGCAAGCGTACGGTTCAGACGCCCCTCCCGTCTGGAGTCCTCTATCAGAGTCCTCGCAATTAGTTCCCCCCTCATGGCTCTCCTATCCGATATTTCCTGTGCGGACCTGCGGCGGCGGCGCACGATGTGACGTGCTGGTGCTGCAGAAAAACAAAAAAAAAAATAATTTGCAACCATCAAAACTTTGCATGCGTGATGGTTAGTTCTAGTTGTACAGTAGATCTTACGTTGTTAAGCTCTAGAGATTGCTTTTTATACCAGCAAATGTACGCTCCCTTTGAAATTCTATTTGTGCGTATTTGTGTGTGTGTGTGTACATGTCTATACATAGAACCATATCATTATCTATATATCCGCTTTTGTATGTATGTATGTATGTATGTGTCTACATGTGCATGTTCACACACTCGCACATACCTACCCATGCATGTTTAGTGTGCTATGTACAGATGCCTATCTTCTGGTACAAAAACATACACACACACACTTACAATGTTATTTTTAATTGCTTGGCAAATGTTGAATGTACGATGGGTGTACCTGTCCTCGATGGTTCTTCTTCTATGGATCCAGGAGGGAACGTGGCCTGAGTCTCCTCCACAGGCATCCGTGTGGACTCCATCACGGGCCTTTCTTGACTTATAGTGGTATCTGGAGCCAAAACAAAAATGTTGCAAAGACACAGGGTTAGCAGTAATGTATGGGCTACTTTCAGAGCTTATGCACTGCAGCATTCCCCTTCCCATGCTTTCAACCAGCAGAGAACATCCTACCGTCACTGCCCGCAGGGGATGCCGGAAGATCTTGCTGCTCCATGCTCTCCTGCTGTTCCACTGGCCGCTCAGGTGGGTTTTCAACTGCCACCAGGTTGAGGACCACATCACCCTCCTCCTCTGGGACTTCTGGAGGAACTACGGGAACACACACAAAAAAAAGGAAAAAAAGGTTGCAGCTACAGATCTCTCAAGATTGGTGATCACAGGCATTCAATTAAAACAATCTTTATATCTAACTATCTATCAATAATTATACACACACTTGTGGAGGGTAACCTTCGTACATGTACTGTGACTAACAAGACACCGAGAAGAATGCATACATGTGAAATAATCCATGTTAAGATCTCTAGATCTATCTCACTACGGATATCTATGTGTATAGCAATATTTCTCTCTCTCTCTCTCTCTCTCTCTATATATATATATATATATGTATATATATATATATATATATATATATACATGTATATATATGTATATATATATATATATATATATATATATTACATACATATATACACATATATATGTATATATACATATATATATATATATATACATGCATACATACATATATGTGTATATATACACATATATATATGTATATATATATATATATATACACATATATATATAAACATATATACCTCTCTAGATGTTTCCCCATGGCTAGCTCCAAGAAACAAGGCAGGAGTGCACAGGGCTTTCTCAGGGGTGCACATATAACCCTAACCCCCCACCCCCTAAACTCTACAGCCATTAAAAAAAATTACCCAGAATTCCATAGTAAAGATTTCAAATTTCCTTTTGGGGGGGGGGGTTATACCGTGCAACAGCACACTATACATATGGATTAAATGCAACCCAGGGAAAAATATTAATCCCTCCCTTCTAACCAAACGTCCCCCCCCCAAAAAAAACTCAAACACATGGTTTAAAAAATACCTACCTTGAACGTTACCCACACCCGACGTTCCTTCCCCTGGTGATTCTGGGGCTGCCTGCGTGGAGGGCCCCTCCTGTGGTTCTTCCGCAAGAGCTCTCCTCACAACCTTAGTGCTTTTGCATAATTTTTTTGGAAAAATATCCCTGTCATTTCCTAAAAATCTCGACATTTCCTCATAAAAAGGACAGGAAACTGGGGGATTTCCACTTATGTTGTTGTGGTTAGATACTCTCCTGAAGTCTGCCCGAAGTAGTTTGCATTTATTTCTTACTTCATCCAGTGTTCGGTTGATCCCCTTTTCTTGTAACTTTTGAGAAATGTCCAAATAAATTTCAGCATTGCGATGCTTAAGGAGTAAGCCCCTCTGGACTTTCTCCTCACCCCACAGAGGAATGAGCTCTGCGAGCTCCCTCTGGGACCAAGCGACCCCCCTTCCTGGCTTTTTCTGGGATCCGCCAGCATTTCCAGAGGAAGCCATTTCCATCTGTTTCTTAACAGAAGTAAATGAAAAAGCCAGCCGAAAAAGCAGCAACCACAATGATGATGATGGCACCAAGGTATGTATCCAGCCAAGCTGCTACAAACAAACTGAGCGCCACGTGCAGCGGGCAATGGAGAATAACCAGGCGTCGGGGTGTCTACGCATGCGCGAAAATGCTGCTTCCGTCGTGGCGACACCTGTTGGTCCAGGAAGCACATTGCCCATAGAGATAGCCATGGAGATGGCAAGCAGGTGGCGAATGTGGCTGCCAGAGGAAGTTGAGGCCCTTCTGGACCTCATGGATGCTAGTCGCAACCTCCCCCTGCTGATTGGGTCAAGCACACACCCAAATCACTCCGTCTACAGGCGGCTGGCCAGATGACTGGCAAGAAGAGGATTCGAGCGAACCATTGGCCAAGTCAGGTCAAAAGTAAAAGTGTTAAGAAACGCTTTTTACAAATCTAGAAATTTGTTCCACGGGGACCCTCCCCCAGAAGCAAGGCCCCCCTTCTATAGGTGGCTTCGGCAGTTGTGGGAAAAGGCAGGATGCCCCGATGGCAGGCTAGCAAGGAGACCACAAAGTAAGTAATTCCCTCCACTGCAGCCCAACATGTATTAGCACCTATGGCGGGGGGGTATATCTGTACATTACTATTTCTGTTAATGTTAACCTATACTTACCTAATCTTTGCATTTATGTTTACATGTACTAACTTTAGTTATGGCAAAAAAACCAGCTCTGCAATGTTAATGCCCATAAGTCAGCCGTAATTAATCTACACTGTTCTATAATGTCTTTTTTTCCAGGACAAGTCAAGGCAAGAGCAGACGAGCCCCCGGAGCAAGCGCCACATAGGCCAGAGGGCAGAACACCCCCCCCCCACGAAGAGGAGGACGAGGAAGAGGGAGTAGGGAGACCCAGTCCCCCCCCCCCCCGGTGGAAGGCCAGGAAGACCCTGCCGAGGGGCAGGCTGTGGAGCAACAGGCTGTTCCACAGCCAGCCAATGATGAGGATCACCCACCCGAGCCACCAGACGTTGCTGATGAACGTCCAGGTTTTCATGTGACATTCTAAAAAGAAAATAATACCACATGCGAACACATCAATTTAGCAAACAAACAATAATGTATTCTTTCTTCTTGTTTCCCCCTACACTCCAGTCCGAGAACTCCTTGCCAGTCTGGAAAACACTGTGGGGGCGATTCTTCAAAGAATTGGAGAACTGGAAAGAAAGGTGGACCAGCTGGACATGTGGTTCGACCATTTCCGTGTGCATCAGTCTCCACCTCAGGAGTGACTTTTATTTGATTTTTCCATCCCACCCCCCTCTGCCGTGTGCGAGAACAGTCAGAGGTTTTTTATTTTTTATTAATTTCTCCATCCCTCTCTCCCCATTGTTTCTTTTAAAAATCATTAGTAATGAATGTGTATAAATAAAAACAACAGGAATCATATTGTTAAAATAAATACTATATTTTTTGTCAAAAATACTGCATGTCATCTTTCTTTAATTATCTGAGGTGGGATGTTGGGAAAACATAGACTCTTCAACGCGCCCTTTTCACTCCTTTGCACCAGCATCTCGATATCTAGGACGCAGTGTATCTGAAAGAGAAAGCAGGGAAATCACTAGAACTAGAAGGGAATGGACCACGAGAATAGATTAACAATAGTGTCTCTCTTCTCTTACACACTGTAAGATATTAGAAGACAGAGCATTCCCTGGCGGGCCAAAAAGAAAGGGAGCTGAGGAAAAGTTCAATTGATCAGAGGAAAAGGTGAAACGATTACCATTTTTCAAATCGGCGAAGGGCACTACCTGATATGTCTCGCTTATTAGCCGAGGGCCAAGAGCTGTGAAATGCATGCAAAAGAAAAAACCGCCCAAACAAACATTGTTTAAACTTCCCCTCACAACCGGGCGCCCAAGCAGGGAAACATGTGCTATGCCATTTGTGGAGCCATCTCCGCTGAAATGCACATCGAAGCACAGTCGGAAAGGGCCCCTTGGGGTGGTGCATAGAAATGGCATTCCTGCATGGCAGGAGGCAGAAGTGGATGGACGTACTGCTTTTCCCCCACCGTACAAAAGAAGAGCCCATTTCGGGGGTGCTTTGATAAGTCACCCATGCACGTCAGGTGTAATATGTAGATATATATTGAATGTAAATGTAAATATATAGTAAAAGTAGATAGATACATGGAAAAATGCGTATGTAACAAATACATACATATATATATATATATATATATGCGTGTATTTATATATATATATACATGTATGTATATATTGTATATATATATATATATATGTGTATGTATATATATATATATATATATATATATATATATGCACACCTTTCCATCCCTCTATCCCTGTATGTACCTATCTATCTATGTATCTATCTATCCATCTATCTATCTTTCTATTTCTAATTTGTTTGTAAACCATGTCTGGTTTAAAAAATTTTATGGGGGGAGGTGGTAATCGCTCTTAGTTGTTATTGATTATGTTATGATGTAAGCCGTCCCGATTGCTGTGCAGAGGGGCGAGTTATAAATAAAAATAACAACAACAACAATAACAACAATAACAGCAAGTATTATATTACTGTTATTATTATTGTTTCTGTTGTTGTTGTTATTATCACTATTATGTCCATCTACCCATCACCCACAGTATTCTCCCAACCAAATTACCACCTCCACTGCCCCCCCCACTATATATACCAGGGGTAGGCAACCTTTCCCCTTTAAGGGCCGAGGGACTTCAGCTCCCAGAACCCCAAGAGCTACTGGCCAACATGGGGCTATTGGCCAACATGGCTGAGGCTTCTGGGAGCTGAAGTCCCTCGGCCCTTAAAGGGGAAAGGTTGCCTACCCCTGATATATACAAACTGGGCGCCCAAGGAATAGATGTAACACATTTATTCAAGATAACACTACTCACACACGACCAGGTACTACAGCCTCCGAGATGCTGGCAGCCAGGTATCCACACCTGAGGAAAGAGAAACATCAGAAAAGAAAGATAATTATTATTATTATTGTTATTATTATTGTTATTATTATTATTATTATTATTATTATTATTATTGTTGTTGTTATTGTTATTATTGTTGATATTATCACTATTATATCCATGTATCCATCACCCACAGGGAATTCTTCCAACCAAATTACCGCCTCCACTGCCCCCCCAACTATATATACAGATATTCCCCCCCCCCGAATTCTGGGCTACAAAACCATCCATAATAATGATTCCCCCCCCCCAAGCCCTGGTCGCGCGGCGGCACAAATCCCAATAGAAAGCTCTAGATTGCCTTAAAATAATAGAAGAGAGGACCATTGTTTACCCGTCCCGTTTGTTGCCCGCTCCAAACAGGAAGTACACGTCATAAGATGCTTCCTCAAATCCTTGGGGAATACCGCGAGGAACCATGGGCCATAAAAAAGAGGAAATGCGGCATGACAAGGATCTCGTGTTCATACCTATGCCGAGATCAGCATCATTCCGGCATAGTGCCGACTGCTCGAGTGTATTCCTTAAAACTCTCGGAAGTCAAAAGGACTGAAATGAGGCTGAAATGACGCTGAAATGAGGTAGGGAAGGGCGGGGTTTGCTGCGACGTCGTGTGAACACACGGAAAAAAAGTCTGAAATGAGGCTGAAACGAGGCTGAAATGAGGCTGAAATGACGCTGCTTTAGGGCCAGTGTGGTAACGTCCTGTGTCATCTGGGATTTCCCTTGAATTCTATCATCTCTTCTCTCAGTAGAGACGTTTTGAGATAATAGTTGCTAGCATACCCTCCACCCCTCCTGCACTGAATACAGGGTTTCATATTTTGATATCTAGAGCCAGGCATGTTTTTTAAGATGTCACAATGACCTTTGGAACAATAAGAAGTTTCTCATGGGAAAGGCACGCTGCACCAAAGACATATGGAGAATCTAGATAGCACTAAATAAAGGTTAAATGGGTTTGCTGATCACTCCATACACCCTCCCAGACTTTCCACATATCTTGTCGCAATAGGGACTGAGTGAGTCCTACCATAAATTAGTTAAAAACAACATTTCCTTCTCACCCCAGGATGTGCTTCTATTCAACTCTTCCTATCTCACTATCTAGAGCAGGGACCGGCAACCTACGGCCCAGGGGCCGGTTAAGGCCCCGGTCCCTGGACTTCCCGGCCCAGGCCGAAGGTTGCTGCCGCCGCCACCACCACCACCACTGCGCGCCGCCACCGCAGCGTGTTTTTGCCGCTCTGGGGCCGCGCTCGCCGCACCCGCCATTTTGGAAATCAAAATGGCGGTCGCAACGCGTTTGTGCATGCGGAAACGTGTTGCAGCCGCCATTTTGATTTCCAAAATGGCGGCCATGACATGCGCCACGGCAGCTGCAGCTGCACGCGCTGCAGTGGTGGCGGCCATGGTGCCTGCGGTGGCAGCGTGCGTGGGGGGGTCGTGCGCGGTGGCGGAGGGCGTGTGTGCATGCGCGCACATGCAAGTGTCGCCATTCTCCCCCCCCCCCTCGGCCCAGCCAAGACCTGGGCTATGGGAGACCAGCCCAGGTCTTTAAAAGGTTGCCTTCCCCTGATCTAGAGGTTGTCTCAAATCCAATCAATTTCTCCAAAAATTAAAGCCATGAGTCTTTCCAGAATCACACTATTAATTCCCTAAGAAGAAAATTAGGTCTTTGTTACACTTCAGGATAGGACCAAGTACCCCTCCAGACTAGAAAATCAGACAGAGCCAATTCGCTGCTAATGGCCAAGGCTCTGTCACACAGACTGGAGCTTTACTCTCTGTATAGCCTTCAGATGCTGTCTGCTGTCTAAGCTGAAGAGCCAGCATTGTCAGAGACTACTCAATGATCATGTGGCCAGCATGATTGCACAGAATGCTTTTTACTTTCCCACCAAAGTGGTACCTATTTAGCTACTTGCATTTGCATAATTTCAAACTGCTAGGTTGGCAGAAGCTGGGACTAGTGACAGGAGCTCACCCCATCATGCAGCACCTGGGCCTCAAACTGCCAACCTGCCAATCTTGCAATCAACAGAGTCAGTGTCTTAACCACTTGAGCCACTGCATCACCATATGTATAATACTGGTATGCATATGTGTATAAGATCCTTAAAAGTTACCCAACCTCTTGGAGGCCTCTGTAGAACTAATAAATTCCTCCAAATATCAAGGAGATACTATCACTGTGGTTAGGGACCCCAAGTCCTCTCATTTTTATGAGTAATATCATCTCCAAGTCTCCACAATGGCATCAATTTATTCTTGCTATCCAATCGTGCTTCTAACAGTTTCACAAATTCTGAGTGGAAATTACCTCATCTCAGTGCTGTGATGCTTTAAGACAGCAGAGCTTGAGTTCTATTTTTATTTGTCACTGGCTGGGCCTGGCAATGTGTCATGGCTGGGCCTGGTTCCATGCAAGCAGATGGAGTATTTTCTCAGGTTAAAACCTCCCAGGAACTTCCATCACTTTCACACTTGGTGCCCCAGAACTAACCTTATGATCAAGTTACCATTGCCACTTTCTAACAGACTGAGTTAAAGTCACAGAGGCAGACTTTGCTTATAATTTTTTCTCCTTGTCCTAATAATTGTCATTCAGCATTGTTCTCATAGATCCATTTGACTTCAAGGGTCACTGTTTTGAATCACAGATGAAATAAAGGGGGTTGAAATAGCCACATAGAGAGGCTTTTAAAGGCTTTTAAAACAAAGTTAAATACACAATTGTTCAGCGAAACGTTCTACTTCCCTCCCACTTCAATTTCAATTTGCCCTGCATGTTCTGACTTATAGCTGGGTATATGAACTGAACTGGGTCTATTAGAAAATATTATCTTTAAATATAATAATATATATTAACACATAAATTTTAATATATAAAACATACAAGCTAAAACTACAAAAGGACATACATCAAATCTACATCTACCTACTACACAAATTAGCAAACTATACAAACTAACACAATATAGAAAGGGGGGAGATAAATGATTTCCAACTTACAAGCTAATGGTTGCAATTATCAAATCATTCTCCCTCCTCTAAATCAGGTGTAGGCAACCTTTTTGAGCCGGGGGCTGGGTTGCTGTCCTTCAGACAATTGGGGGGCCGAAGCACAAAAATAAATATAAATAAATAAATAATTAAAAATTAAAAAAATATGCATGCACACTCTCTCAGCCCCAGAAAAGCCATGGCAAAACCCCTGTGGAGATTTTGCCAAGAAAACCCCAAGAACAAGTAATAACAACAATAATCAATATCATCATGGAAACGACTGGAAGGCAGGCCCACAAACAAGCAGGGATGCATGCACACTGTCTCAACCCCAGAAAAGCCATGATGGCAAAACCCCTGTGGAGATTTTGCCAAGAAAACCCCAAGAACAAGTCTTTCTCTGGCTTTTCTTCTCAAACGAAGATTCAGGAAGGACTCATTCCACACTTTTTGCAAGCGTGCTGATGAGTAAAAAGACCAATCCAAGATAAACAAGTCCGGTTGCAGAAAGCATAGAACAGGGGTAGGCAACCTTTTTGAGCCGGGGGCCGGGTTGCTGTCCCTCAAACAATTGGGGGCCCCGAAGCACAATAAATAAATAAATAAATAAATATTTTTTTGAAAAAAAAAATTAAAATTAAAAATATATGCATGCACACACTCTCAGCCCCAGAAAAGCCATGGCAAAACCCCTGTGAAAATTTTGCCAAGAAAACCCCAAGAACAAGTAATAACAACAATAATCAATATCATCATGGTGGTGGTGGTGGCAGCGGTGGGGGCGGCGGTGGCAGGACCGGCCTGGGGCCGGTCCAAAGGCCTTGGGGGGCTGCATCCGGCCCCCGGGCCTGAGGTTGCCTACCCCTGGCATAGAAGAAGATCTCCTTGGGTGATGTTTCCAGGAAATTAATCAGAAGATGCCCGTTGGCCATGGCTAACCAACCGGGTAGGTGGGGATGAGCTTTCGTTAGGCCACCTTTTCTAGGCCCCTCTCCGTATGGAGCAAGCAGTGCTTTCCTTTAAAAAGGCTGCTTGGTCATTCAGGATGCTGCCGAACAAGACTGTCATCTCCCGGGTCAGCCTCAAGTGACCAAAGTCCTGAACCGCCTGCATGCAGGGTTGGGTCTGCGGCTTCCAGTGCATCAGCTGTGAGATGAGTCCCTAATTCGTTATTCTGATTCCTTATGCTATTCTGGTTGCTTTTACTTTATTTTAATGTTGTATTTTTAATTCGTTTGTTGTTTAATTTTGTTTTAAGGGGATGGGAGGGTGGGATTATGGGGTGAGGAAATGTTTTAATTCTGTTCTGTTTTTAATATTATTGTACCCCGCTTCGATTGCTGTGCAGAGGGGCGGGCTATAAATAAAAATTTATTATTATTATTATCTTTACACTGAACAAGTAATAACAACAATAATATCATCATGGCGGGCAGCGGCGGCAGGACCGGCCTGGGGCCAATCCAAAGGCCTCGGGGGGGCGCATCCGGCCCCCAGGCCTTTGGTTGCCTACCCCTGCTCTAAATAGATATATAAATTCACTTCTATATATTATTGAATTCTACTCTTCTTCAAAATCCTAAAATTACGATCTCTCTCAATAATCTGTAGGCTAAATCCACTTGAATCTAAATAATTTTAGATAAAATAATTTATCTATTTTATTAAAATCATACTATCACAATATTCCACTTTCCTCTTCATCATCCCTCTCTCTTTTTTAAAATGTTTTTGTTCACAAATCTTGCTACAAAACTCAATAAACCTCAAAAACTGTACTTATTATTCCAGAACTGTATAAGCTCCAACCAGCATTCAAATAATTACAGTTATTTAGATTCCACATAAAATTTCTTTCCAGATTTCTGCATAAAATCTCAAAACAGCTTACTTATAATAATAAAACAAAACCATATCACATCCAACCAATCTCCTGACAGTTAACATTGTTTAAATTTTGCATAGGATTTCTTTCCAAATTTCATCTTTTCCATAACGTGAGCATAAGTACACCATGATCTGAAGTATAAGAACATTTATTATCTCAACAGTTTAAAACAGTAGATCTTTTCCTCTATTTTTCCTAGGTAAACTGCTTCCCTCCATCAGATTGCTCCCCTTCTGCAGTTCTTTAGCTCTTCAGGTTGATCACCATTTCTCCAAAATAAAAAGCATTACTTTTCATGGATTTCACCAATCTTTCATTCTTCCATCCAATGTTAATTCCTTCTGTCCCAATAAGTTTTCTTGAAATCTTCTCTAACTGCTTCCCTTTTACACTGCTCCTGCTTACCAGACCAGTCTCCTCTTCTCCATTATGGGTATTTTTTTTTTTTGGTATGAACTTCTCCATCCAATATTGGTTCCTTCTGTCCCAATAAATTCTGACATCATCTGGATCAGGGATTGCTTTCTCTGCTTCACGTCTTCCTTATGTTCCACTTTCAAAGAACTTTTAACTCCATTTTCCAATTTTCCTTTAAATCAAGTTTCATCTGTTCCATCTGTAGCCTAATCTGTCTTAATTTCTCTAGAATTGACTCAAATTAATTGACTGCGGTTTTGTCTTTGATTTTGTATCTGCAGGCATTTTGACCACTGTCATGATAACTGTGTCACCCAATGCGGAGGGCTGCCAGTGAGGGCAGTGGCAGCCTACCCTATCCTCTCCCACTAACTTGCTTGCCCCCCACCCCAGAGAGAAAGCCCAGTGACAAGAGCAACCAGGAAGGGCATGTGTTCACCCCTCCTGCTCCTCCATCACTGCGCCTCCTTTTCAGGGGAAAAGCCCAGCAATAGTGCAGCCGAGAAGACCCTGCATTCAGCCATTCTGCTCCTATGTCACCAGGCTTCCTCTCCAGGGAGGCAGCCCAGTGACAGAGCAACCAGGGAGAAGGCCCAGCAACAGGGCAGTCACAAAGGGTGTGCGCCCACACTTCCTCTCCTCCTTTGCCAGGCTTCCTCCCCAGGGAGGTAGCCCAGCAATGGGGCAGCTGGGAAAGATGCACATCCCCCCCCCCGCGCTGCAGCGAAGGGAGAGGAGGGCCCAACCGGGTGTCAGTTCTCCTTTGGCGTGTCACTTGGGCCTCATTCCCACTTACAAATAATTCAGTTTGTGATCCAAATTGATGGTTTGGTTCGACAGTGGTGCTGATCGAATTTTCCTGTTGCAAATTAACCCACTTCTCATTCATATTTACCAATGAATCAATTTAAAATGGACTTTCTTCTGTGGCTTCTTTTTTTCTCCTGTCAATCATGGCAATTGGATCAATGTTTCCTCCCACATTTGGTGATGTTACATCTGTTTTCATAATAAAACAAAAAAATAAGAATGCCAGCCGGCAAATTTAAAGGGTGTTTAAAAGGGCAGGTAAACCCAAAGTACCATGAGATGGGGGAAAGTTCCCCAAAAGTTACAAAAGTTACAAAAAATAATGGAAGAATGGCTGTAAAGAGAGGGAGCAGAACGGTAATGGGACCTGCAGCAGTGTGGGCAGCCCAGAAATGGTGTTTCGCCCAGGGAAGGGGAGGTTCAAGAGGTGGGTGGACACAAGTAAGGTCTTTTAATTTCGGCTTGACCACACCTAAAGACACTCCCCTCTGACGATCAATGATTGCATCACAGGGAACTTTATTCTGACCCATAACCCATTCACACTAGTGCTGAAATCAATTTAATGCAAAAGACACAGGGACTTCTGTGGATCCAGAAGATGCACTTTAAATGGGTCTAGCGCTGGGTGGTGGGGGGGGGTCGACAAACTGCATCAAGGATTCGGCACAAGTGTGAACAAGGGCCATTTAAACCACTTCAAACTGGTTTGCAAACTGGTTTATTATGTAGTAGGAATGAGGCCTTGGTGTGGTGCACACCATCTCAGTGATGTCATTGCATGACAGTACTCAAAAGATAGAAAATAATAATTGATTTCTTGCTGTAGTTAGTCCAGTTCACCACTAGTTGTCCCTGTTTCTTTCCTTGATCAGGTTAACTCGAATTCTATGCATTATAAACAGGAGGTAATATCATCCATTCACTTCCTCAGCCCGTTCACAATGACATATTTGCCTTGATTAGGGCAGGTGAACTCTGATAACTCTGATGCTAGGAATGGGGATTAGACAGTTTCCTCCAAGATTCCTTTATCAGGAAGGCTATTCCCCTAGTTGGTTTAGCCCCAACCAGTGACTGCCACATCCAGCACAGGTCTCCTGTGCTCCACTGCTCAGCCAGCTGCTTGGTTGTTGCACTCAAGTGCCTGGGTGCAAAGGGAACAGCAACTGAGCAGCTAGTTGAACAGCAAACTAGAAGACTTGTGCCCACTCCATCCTTTGCCACAGGGCTGACACAGATGAGAGATTTCTCAGTGGCTGCTCAGCCAGTTGCTGAGTGGCTAGTCTCAGGGTAACTGGTCGCCCAACCACTGCTTGGATACTGCTCCCTTTGCACCTGGTCTTCCTGGGAGCAGCGACCAAGCAGTCAGCCAAATGGCCTTCCTTTGCTGCAAGGCCAGCGTGGGCGAGAGGGAGGAGAAGGCTTGGGCCACTGCCACTGTATTCACACACATGAAAGCCGGAGGAGGCAGTTGCAAGCTGAGTGTGACTAAAGTAGACACCAGTTAGCAGCTGTACAAACAGTAGACCTAATATCAAGAAATGACAGGGGGCACTAGGGTTACCACCCAAGAGGAAAGAAGGTGGGAGCCCAAAGAAGTTTGAGGACCACTGTTTTAGATGGTAATGTGCATTGCTTTACTTACTTCAAACTAAGCCAGGCCTGCTGCACTTTGATACTCTCCTCCTCATTTTACTGAGTGAGAGTCTTGGACTTCTGTCCCAATAACTAGCTTACACACCACCACTGAAGAACATGTTTTGAACAAACCAGATACAATTTCAGAGCTAGAAAATACAAGAGAATTTGTAGTTGTATGGAAGAGGTAGCTAGCTAGAATTGAATCAACCACTGAGAAATGTATTGTCACTTAGCATCAGTGAAAATAATTTAGGTAATGATAATGTATAGACCCTTGAAATAATCTACCATAGATTATTTAGAAGTGGGGCCTCTGTGCTTCTTCTATACAGAACTTTCCATACAGAACATAGGTTCAACTCATATAAAAGAAAGGCTGACTACTAGAATCCAGATTCAAAATTTATATGCACATGTTCCACTTCTTTCTGCTTAGAAAGCAGATGGAAGAGAGATCTGAGGTGAGAAGTACATGATAGCACTTCCAACAATACTCCATGGTGAACAAGAATAACACAGAGACTCACACAGAACACTCAGCAGTGACATTTTAGATTTCAGTAGATTTCTAAATGAACTCAAAAAACCCATTCTGAGTCACATTTTTAAAAAAAGTGTTGGGATCACACCTCCTAAGAAATACATTTAGTTGTATCGTCAACATCATAAGGAGAAAGAAGGGACAAACCTACAGCTGCCATCCCCATTCACCACTGGTGCCCTTTTCACCTTGAAAATACTTTCCAGAAGATGCATCCAACACAACAGTATGGGATGGGTTACAAGGAGATGATAACCAAGCCAAATGAGTCAGAAGTCCTTTGAATGAGCATAAGCAGCAGGTGAAAGAAGAGGACAGAGAAACCACCTTTCATCAGCTGTCTGCAACTTCCAGGATTCAATCCAGTTGCATCAGCACAGGCAAATGTGGGTTTTCCATCCTTCATATTGTTAAAAGCAAAAAGTCACAAATACTTGTACAGAGTAATTAGTGTGAGAGAGAACTCTAGAGAGCATTGCTGCCCTCTTGTTTCACCTCTCTGTTGTTGGTTTTTTTACCTATGTACTCAAGCCTTTTTTGCTTCCTTCTTGCCTGCAGAGGTCACTTCCCTCAAATGTTAGTTAGTTCTTTGTCTGCCTGGGAGGCTCGTCTACTGAAGCTTAGGTAATCTTATTTTGTCTGTCTCCTTTTCTGTCCCAAGATGGCTTTCCTGAAACAATAAATGTAAGTTTTTCTTATTTACCTTACAAGAGTATCCCAAGTATTTTCTCTTCTTTCTTCCACAAGCTCATTTTGTAGTGGCTTCATTGCACTCTGCTTGATACAAATACCAAATATTCCAACATTGAAGATTCCACCCTATCTCACTGCTGTGATCACCAAACGTGTGGGTTTTCAACCTTTATACCAACAACTGTAGGGTTTGTATTTAGACAATCCCACCAATGCCATTAACTGTGAGGAATCCTCTCAGGCAATCCAACCACTGTGGCCAAAAGTGGGGTTTCTACCCTTTAACCCCTCAACAGTGAAGACTCCCATAGTGCCTACTACAATTACTAAGAGTGAAGGCTTTTCTTGAGTCTGACTTCTTTCCCCATGTAAGAACTTCCTCTTGTCTGTGACCAGCTTTGAGGACCATCTAAATGCCCTCAACCTATGATGATTCATGCAACTTATTTCCTTAATGTGTACCATCCCTATACTCAATACTACCACTACAGACGCTTTTTCTGAATCCAAGCTCTCTGAGAGACAGCATTGTTGGAGACCATGTATAAAACCATAAGCAAATCTTTATTTACAGTAGCTAAACATAACATAGCAGATTATTTATTTACTATATTTAAAACACCACACACTCACCTATTTATCTCAAGTTAACTCACACCCTTATAATCACTCCACTCAAACTCCCTTCTCTCAATCCAACCGTAGTCTAACCACACAGCAAACAAACTTTAGGATAACTACACATCCCACTCAAACTGAACTCCTAACTTTCATTTACCAGTTGTAATTCACCAGCCTTAATCCTAAATACCTTAAAGGCACTAGATCCCATGTGATCTTGGAAGCTAAGCATGGTTGCCCTTGTTAGTATTGGGATAAGAGACCACTAATGAATACCAGGTGCTATAGGCTATATTTCAGAAGAAGGAACTGGCAAAAACATCTCTGAGTATTCCTTGCCTAAGAAATCATGAGATGACCATAAGTCGACAGGCAACTTGAAGGCACATACACATTCACCAGCCTTATGACCTGGTGGCACAGTGGTTAAATGCCTGTACTGCAGCCACTCACTCATAGATCACAAGGTTGCGAGTTCCATACTAGCTAGGGCTCAGGCTAGACTCAGGCCTGCATCCTTTTGAAGTTGCTAAAATGAGTACCCAACTACTGGGGGGCAATGAGCTTACAGTTGTAAACCGCTTAGACACCCCATAGCACGGTATGAAGCGGTATATAAATGAAGCTGCTTTGCTTTGCTTTATACAAATCTCCCCAAACACTCCACCAATTAGTATTCACTTCAACATTTCATTCTTTTCCTCTCCAAACAGTTATTTACTTCATATTCTAATAGAGTAGTTCTCAAATTTTAGGCCTTCAAGTGCTTTGGATTTCAGCTCCAGGAAGCCCCAGCCAGCTTGGTCAACAGTCAAGAATTCTGGGAGCTGAAGTCCAAAACATCTGGAGAACCAAAATTTGGAAACCTCTAATGCAGGGGTCGGGAACCTTTTTTTACCTGGGGCCGGTCCTTTCTGGCAGTCCCTTCCGGCGGGCTGGGGGGGGAATGGCATTGCGTGCGCCCCTGCCGCGTACGCCCCCGCCAACACACACGCCCCTGCCAACGCCACACACACCAATGCCGATGCCGATGTTCACGCCATGACCACCCCCTCTGCCTCCACGCATGTCGCAGCCGCCATTTTGTTTCCCAAAATGGCAGCCGCGATACGCGCTGGGGTCAGCGGGGGCCAGTAAGCGGCGGTCCATGGGCCAGAACCGGACTGCGGGCCGTAGGTTGCCGACCCCTGCTCTAATGCATACACAATAAATGAAACAATGTTTTCAAATACAAACCCATGACATGACAGCTAACAATAGTTGGCATACCCTGCAATAGCCAGGATAGCCACAGCTATTCTTTTGTATTCCCAGCTTTACCCACTGTTTGAAAAAGGACCAGATTCCCTGTCCTCCACCTTTTTTCTTAACAACAGGCTGCAGTTGTTGCAAACTCCAAAGCTTCTAATCACCTTGTACTCAGTTAGAGGCAGCCCACCTTCATGCCCTGTGCAGAGAACATGATGGAGTCTTGATTTTTCCAAGAGGTGTTGCAGCAGCTTGTGGGTGGTTTGCTGTGTGACTGCAATCACTCCTTTCAGGAAGCAAAGAGGATTTTCCCTGAAGCCCCCCCCCTTGAATCACGGCACCCCAAAATGGTACAGCTAGCTATTTCTCAGACTCTTTATCACACACAGATCCCCACTTTTAATGAATTCAGATCCCCCTTTATTTATTCCCTAAAATAGGAAAAAATATTGCAGAGAAGCATTCCTGATTTGAACATATTTTTCTCCCTCTTCAGATCTGTAAGTCTATTTTTGAGATCCATGATTTGAGAGCCTAGCTTCATCTTTTACTTGCTGCCCCAACACAGCCATGTAGTGGTTGGTGATGGAGGGGTGGATACTGCCAAGCAAAGCGGATCATCGCAGGCTAGCCATAACACCATCATGTTCCAGGACCTCCAAAAGATCCTTGAGAGATCCCGAAGGATGTCTGCATTGTGCTGTCAGAATAGAGCTGGGGTGACATATCTTGCACTGCAGCCCTCTGCCATCCTGCAAGCCAATAGATGGTAGTGCTGGGGAATGGGGTACAGCTATACAATGACTGAGGTAGTGGGAGGAAACAGTGAGAATCTCTTCTGCTGCCTGTGTTAGAAGGACATAGCAGTGGAGAAGCTTTTTGCACGGTGGTTCCCAACACCAACCATTACATGACTGTATTGGGAAGGCAGGGAAAAGGTGACTCTAGGGAGCCAGCATGGCATAGAGGTTTGAGTGTTGGACTACAACACTGGAGACCAATGTTTGATTCCCAGCTCAGCCATGAAACCCACTGGGGTGACCTTGGGCAAGTCGCATGCTCTCAGCCTCAGGGGAAGGAAATGGCAAATCTCTGAGCAAATCTTGCCAAGAAAACCTTAGGGACAGTATAAATCAGAAATGACTTGAAAGCACACAACATCAACAAAAGGCTCTCAACTGGTCACATGGGCTGCATGGATGATAGAGGGAGGAAGGAACTGAGTGAGGATTGCTGCAATGGCGGTGCGGGGAGAGGGCTCAGAGATTTTCTGCCCTCTTCAAGAAAAGTTTTCTAAGGGCCTTTACAAACTGCCAGAAACAATGCAGCTTGAGACCACTTTAACTGTCCTGGCTCAGTGCTAGGGAATCATGGGAACTGTATTTTATTGTGGCACCAGAGCTCTCTGACATAGAAGGCTCAATGTCTCAGAAAAAAACTACAGTTCCCATGATTTCCTCGCGTTGAGCCAGGGCAGTTAAACTGGAGTTAAGCTGCATTATTTCTGGCAGTCTGTAAAGGCTCTAAGTTGTGCCCACTGTGGAGAGAAAATTGATTACATTATTTGTTCTCCCCTGTGGAACCAATAATTTAAAGAAGTACATCCTTCGTTTGTGCCTTTTTGGCATGCCTACCTCGTACACAGGTGTATTATGTTGTTTACAGCAATAATCATTTAGTGGGTAGAGGTAGAAATTAGAGGTGTTCCTGAGGATTAATCACATCTGGTAAAGAGGAGAGCCCCCACCACAAAGACCACAAGCAGAGCTACTGACAATCAGCTTGTGAAACAATTATTCTCCATAGAATGGTGAATTACATTGGTGAGAGAAACAGCAGCTCTGCAAATGTGATAGAAACAACACTCTGATGCTCCCAGTTAGCCTTTCTCCACAAGAGCCTCTTGCTGCACTTTCAAAACATCAGTGACTGAAGCCTCCCAACAGCTCTGTATCACAGAGAATTTCTTCTATCTCTTCATTTCTCTTGTTCTTCTTTGCATTTTGTGGATGTGTGTTATGCTACAATTCCCCTCCCCTCTCCTTTTCAGATAAGACCCAGCCCTTCTTCCCAAAAGGAACATCAAAGGGGCAGAATAGTCAGATAATAAGCAATGGGATATGTTTCCCCATAGGATCTCAGTTGTAGGCTATTATGGTTATGATCATTATGATTGTTCATCTTCTTTTAAAATGCATAATTTGTGAAAGATGCTAATTGTTCACCAGACTGCAGCTTGGTTGACTGGCTGCTAAATATATTATTCTGTGTCAGAGTGTTTCTGGCAAAGCTTCTGCTCTCCATGATAGTAGTATGGGAAATAAAATTTAAAAAAATGAGCACAATTCCAATAAAATAGCAATTAGCTTTAGCTGAATTTAGGACTAAGATATTTCATTGGGAGTTCTTCATATTCTAGTGCTGATTGTTATCATTAGCATAGCCTATTCAAAGGATGACATGCTGCAAAGTGGGGGTGGTTGTTATTATTATTATTATTATTATTATTATTACTTGAGCAGCTAGAGCTTAGCTCACTAGGGGAACAATCAAATTGTGTAATTTAACACATTTTTTACTATTCTAGACTGTGCAGTTTAATCATATCACATGATAGTAGTGGTGGTGGTGTTTGTTAATGAATGACTCTAGTCCCTTGTATGCCATTTTGATTACATGTATAATGTTCAAGCCCTGAAAACATTTCAAGATGCAATCGTGGACACAGAGGTGTTTATAGAAATAAGACCATTAACTGAGGGGGGAAGCAGACGGCCGGCCCTGAGCCGCCCCGGGAAGCTGCGCCGTGGGGCCGAGGTATCCCCACACCTCAGCCCCATGGCGCAGCTTCGCCGCCCCTGGAAGGAGTGCTAAAATAGCGCTCCTTCCACAAGTCACTGAAGGTGCACCGCAAAAGGCCAGCGCTCCGACTATGCCTTTGGGAAGGGGTTGGGGCACCCACTGTGCGGCTGCCCCTCCCCTTCCTTGCCCCCAAAACGGCCCTTTGTGCCATCTGCTTCCCCCCTGAGTTAAATGTTTGGCAACAGCCTTAGTAATTCAATTTGCATACATCCATCAAACAAGTTTTTTTAAAAAAAAAAATCCTGAAAACATTTAAAGTCTGCAAATATATGCACTTGTCTTTGAAAGCAAGCTCCACTTAATTCCACAGGTTCTACTTCAAAAGTTAAATCTGCACAGGGCTGCATTATGACCCTTTTGTAACAAAACACGCTGTCCAGGAAAGCTGCCAACACGTGGCTGATAAAGACAGGGCCTCTTCCAAGACAACAACCCAGTGCAAGTGACATACCACTGGTTGTTTGCAGCAGGCAACCAATAAGTCCAGAGTTCCGAAAGGCAGGTCAGAGAGCAATCCAAGGTCCAGGGTTAACGCGAGCAGATAGTCCAGAGCCGTTCCAAAGGTCACAGGATATAACCAGTCTAAAGTCAAGCCGAGAGCCAAGAGCTTTCACCGGGGAATCCAAGATAAGCCTTGACGGAGAGCTTGGCTTTTCCCAGCTGCTTATCTAGCCTCAGCTCCTCTCTCCCAGGTGTTTCTCTTTAGCTGCGCGTTTCTCAGCTAACCTTCGAGAACACCGCAGCCCCTCCCTATCTGTTCTCCTCTGAGCAAAGGTAGGGATTTCAATCTCTTGCTCCTCTGCTTCTTCCTGGCCTGCAACCTATGCTGGGGAAAGGCTTTCTGCTGGAGGAAGGCTAGGCTGCTGAGGAGGAAGGCTAGGCTGTTGCTCAATGGGCTCCACACAGCTAGGTCCAGGTTCAGCTAGGTCTATGGGGGCTGGGAGCACCAAGCTAGGATCTGGCCCCACATCCTCCCCCTCAGAGTCCTCCAAGTCCTCCACCTGGCTGTCCCTGACACACGCAATGTTTTGAAAGCATTTGATCAGTGATAATTTAGTATCACAGCATCTTGATAAGCAATGCCAATAGATACAGATATTTTATGAATAATAAATATTTTAAACGGTAATTAATATTTTGGTGGATGTGTTATGGGCAATGGCCATAGTACAGGTGATAATACATATTTCAACCATCATAAACACCATTGGCAAGTACAGAATATTGCAGGCACCATGACACTCCCCTTTGACTTTTTTAAAAAATCTTTCCTATCATGGATATGGCATAGGAAAGATTTCATCTGTTCATTGCTAGCGTCTGCATGCATTCCACAAAGTTCTCTTTAGAAACATCTCTGATATAATCAATGCAGGAATCTGCTGTGAGAATTAAGTATGGAATTAATAAGAGTTTTATTGAGTATCTTGATGTCATTAAAGTCAGTATATTGCATTTTATCCTTTTTTATCATGGGGAGCCCCCTAGACTGGCTAAAACAGCTTCATACTAATAAATTAGGTCAAGAAGAAACACATTAACTTTGAATCTGTCCCTGGCCATCTTGAAATTACTCAATTGCCTAAGCAGGCTTGTAAAAAGTGACCCAAGGCAGCTGTCTGAAGCTGAACCTTGGCAGGGCTCAGATGGTGCCAATCAGCTGTCAGAAAGTTATGAATAATTTTATCTAGATGCCCAGGGCATGTGACACTGAGATATGTGATCAAAGTCTACCCACCTCCCCTTTTTAGACTCTAAAAGGATGGGTAGTTTGAATTCATAAAACTCTGTGTCAGAGTCTCATTTGAATCAGTCAAACTTGCCACATGACAAAGCACCTGATATGTAAGGCATTCATCTCACAACATTATATTATTGGGCAAACAGTAAGTGATGATCCTCTATACAGTTCTTCTCTGCATAGGAACCTCTCAGTGTGGTAAAGTTGGAGGGAGCCACAGTCGAGTGTGCAGTCACATTCTCACCTCTGATTGCCTCAATTGGTCCACCCATTTCTCTCCACTAAAGCACTCATTCACTCCTCACTTCAGTTAATGAAACGAACAGTATGCAGACAGACGTTGAGTGGCTACACAGCCTATAAAGTGCATCGACTATAAAATAGTTCCTTTTCTGGATGTAGTACACTTTGTTCTCTATGAACAGCATTGGACACCTACCAACTGTCACAATTAGTGGGGCATATATAACTTTAATTTACAGAATAGACAACAGATGAGTTTAGCCTACAATGTCTGCTGTGTGAGTCAGTGACCTCTGAAGCAGAGCCTTTTCCTGTATGAAGCTTTCCTGTGCTGAAACAGTAGTTCTATTCATACTTTCTCTCTGTGTGTATGTTGATGCCAAATTGTTTTTATTTTTTAGTCTTTAAGGTACCAGTACAAGGTTTGAGGGGCACGGTTGGTTTTACTGCAGCAGACTACTATGGCTAACTATCCACCCAGCCCCCACCCCCCCAGTTTCTAATGTTAAGGAAATTGAACTTTTACAGTTTCCACCATTGTTATCCTTTGTGCTTAAAATGGCCTCCAAGAATATCTACAATTCATATGCTCTCTAAAGGAGAAGACTATAAAGTCAGGGCGTTTGCCGATGACTTGATGATATCGAACCCGTGTGAAAACATAACATGTTTATTTAAAGAATTAACCATGTATGGAAATGCAGCCGGCTTAAAGATCAACAGGGATAAGACTGAAGTACTTCTTATTAATCTAACGGCCAACGAGAAAGAAGAATTTGTACGGTTGTCTAAACTTCAAGAGAAAAAAATGATGAGGTATTTAGGAATAAATTTTACAATTAGAAATGGAGATTTATTTAAAAATAATTATGACAAAAAGTGGGGAGAGATAAAAGAGGACTTTAAAAATGGAATAAATTAAAGATATCATGGATGGGTCGAATTTCGGTTATTAAAATGGCGATCCTTCCCAAATTAATGTATTTATTTCAAAATATTCCGGTGATCCTTAATGATAACCATTTAATAATTGGAATAGGGAAATTTCAAAATTTATTTGGTCGGGGGGAAAAACAAGAGTGAAGCTCAAGCTCTTACAAGATTCAACTGAAAGGGGGGGTTCTAGGCCTCCCAAACTTAAAAAATTATTACTATGCCTGTTCTCTTTTTTGGCTCATTGACTGGTTTAAATTAACAAATGAAAAAAATCTTAAATTAGAAGGATTCGATAATGTATATGGGTGGCATAGTTACCTATTCTATGAAAAAGTAAAATGCCACCAACA
Source organism: Phrynosoma blainvillii (assembly GCA_026167975.1). Lineage (NCBI taxonomy): Eukaryota > Metazoa > Chordata > Lepidosauria > Squamata > Phrynosomatidae > Phrynosoma > Phrynosoma blainvillii. The sequence continues at coordinate 253,663,925 of JANUYF010000002.1, read as the reverse complement.
TTTTAATGACCATTATATAAGAAGGGTCCTCTTAAGAGTCTAGAGTAAAGTTAAAAATAATTGGCGAGACTTATTTCCATTTTGGACTGCAATTGGAGAGGTTGTGGCGAAAGATAATAAATTTGGAAATTCTAAATGGATAACTTATAAGGAATTGTTGATAGTAAAAGGACCAAATTTAGAAATCAAAATGCAATTGCAACTGAACCAAGAGGGTTACAATTATAATTGGTTCTCTTACAGACAATTAAAAGAACAATTTAAACTAGACCAAAGAACTAGGAAGATAGGATAATTCGATCAAAAATTTGAGGATATTATTTGGACTAAAGAAAAACATAAAATTTCTAAATTCTATAAGATGTTGAATTGGAATCTGAAGTTATTAAACCGTCAATGATCAAGTGGGCCCAGGATTTTGGGAAAACTGTAGAATTATCACAATGGGAAAAATATTGGTCTAAGAGACTGCGTTTCACTCTGAGTTATAATTTAAAAGAAAACTTCTATAAGATGATGTATCGATGGTACCTTACTCCAGTTCGTCTGGCTAAAATTTATAAGTCGTACCCAAATACCTGTTGGAAGTGTAAGGAAAAAATTGGATCTTTCTATCATTTATGGTGGAAATGTAAAAAAGCACAAAGTTTTTGGGAAATTATTAGGTCCACACTCAGCGAGGTATTAAATTACAATATCAATTTAGACCCACAAATATTTATGTTGGGAATAAACTTAGATGAATCCTTGGAGAAAAACTATGGGAAATTGATTTTTTATTCTCTCTCTGCCGCTAGAATTCTGTATGCAGCAAACTGGAAAAAGAAAGATATCCCTCTATTACGAGACTGGTTTTCGAAAATTATTGAGTTTATGGAAATGGATAGACTGACGGGTTTGATAAGAGGAATGGATTATGAACGGTTTAAAAAGGATTGGCATCCATGGATCCAGAATTTTGCTCTGCGAGGTATCAGATTAAGGATATAGATGAATTAATCAATGGAACTACCAATATGGGCTTACTTTGACAATGCAATGTTAATTTGCTAACAGAATATTAAGCATATGCTAGTATAAGTATGATACTAATAGGCTCTAGTCTCCTTTCTTTTCTTCTTTGTTTGCTCTTATTTTTTTTTTAATTGCTGAAGCTATTAGTTCAATAATAGATTGGATAATATATTGGCAATTATACTGTATGTCCACCTAGTACTCCTGATTAGGAGCTCATGTAGAGGTCAAAATAACAGGCTAAAGAACAAGATGTAATAGACACAGGGAGTCTTTTTTATCGTCTAAAATTACTTATTTTGCGTTGTTGTTTTTTTTCTTGGTTTATACTGTTTTGTACTCTTATTTATGTTTATATTTTATGCATTATATGAATGGAATCAACGATGTTTTTAACCAATAAAATTTATTTAAAAAAAATTAAAAAATCATATACTGTCACCTTCTCTCTCATCAGTCTTTCTCCAAATCGCTCACCAAAAGCCACTCTTGCCATAAAATCTCTAAACCCATCCCTTTATTTCTAACTTATTATTCCATCCTTCTTCCAAGTAGCTCAATGTGATTCTTACTTTCTCCCTGCTCTAACCTTCCTGTTTGATCTTCAGGACCTTTCTGTAAGCTCTTAGAATGTGCCTGGCCCAAACTCATCTAGTGAGCTTTGTGGCTGAATGGAAATTAAAACCTCCATTCCTAACATCTTGTTCAAACATGTGGGGCCAGGTAGAGCAGTTCTAAGCACTTGGGTAAGATGAACTATTTGTAGTAAAAGCCAGCACCACATCTGTCACAGGAGCCAGGATGGATGACTGGAGACTTATATTCAGCAATTTTACTGGATGTATAGGCATGTGTACATGTGTGCATGTTTTCAATATTTTTTTCCTGTTGAGAGCAAAGGGAAATTAACAATACCAGCTTCTAGCTGCTGTGCTCATAGTGCTTGATCCAGCAATCTGTCATATAACAAAGGAATTTGGATCCAATGGACATAAGGCAAACTGTGACCTGGTTCTGACATGTCTCTATAATGCTCTGTTGCAAACTGTTCCATCAGCAGGAACATTATTGACAGTACTTCTGTGTCTGAGGGATTTGTAGATATTAACAGTAGACATGGCAAAAATTGAACTCTTCCTAGAAGTCATGATGACTAAACTGAAGCTGCCCTACTTTGGCCATGTCATGAGAAAAACATGACTCACTAGAAAAGATAATGATGTTTTGCAAGATAGAAGGCAGTAGAAAAAGAGGAAGACCACATTTCAGATGGATAGACTCAGTCATGGAAGCCACAGCTATAAGCTTGTAAGTCCTGAGCAGGGCTGTTGGTGATAGGGTGATTCCAATTCTCATTCATAGGGTCACCATAAGTGAATGTCAACTTGATGGCAGTTTACAACAAGCATCGCAAATGGTGAAAACACACCATCTTATTGGTGGAGTAGCACTCCTACTTATTGTAACTCCTTTTCAGCCAGCCTTCAATAGTGGTTAGGATTGCACTGTCACTTAGCATAACTACATTTGCTCACATTCTTCATTCTTTTTTCCCTCTTCTGCCTGTTGGTTTTGCCTGTCTCTATTTTGTCTGGCTCACTGTGATTCTGAAAGCTTGCTGCATTGAACAAATGGATTTACCAAACATTCCCATCTCTAAGATCTGTTTTAGGTGGCCAACTTTAAAAAAGAAAGAAAGAAGGAAACATAGCTTGATGTAACAAGCAGAACCAGCAACTTCAGTATGCAGTCCCAAATGCAACATAACATTTTGTTTGAGGTCACTGGCTCGATTAAAAGCTTGCAGTGTTTTTCAACATGCTTGATATCTTCATGTCAAGGAAAGGTTAGAAATGTCATGCAGTGACTGTAAATGAAAAGCTTTATTTGCCTTAGTTGACAGAGTTGAAAACAGGCTGCATGTTGAGAGAGACTATCAAAGAAAGCCAGAAACCCTATTTGTACATAGTGTGGCCTATACTGAACACTGGAAGTAGCTCAGTACATTGGGAAATGACAGGAACATAAAGGGCTTCAGTTGAGTTGCTAAAATTGGTTTGTATCATTCCCTTGAACTACTTTTCTGTTATAAGTATGTTGGCACAATCAATGCTTATCTGATCTCTGTCCAAGTCACAGGAAAAGGTAAGACAAAAAGTGTACCAAAACTACCCGGAGGAGAAGAAGGAGGAGGAATCACCATCATCATCATCATTATATTTCCTGCCTTTTCCCCTGTTTGGGACTCAATTTGGCTCACAAAATTTAGGTTAAAAGTTAGTCATATATTTAAACTATCAATAAAATTAAAAACAGTTAAAAACAACCCATTTAAAAGAACAGCAAATATAAACAGCACAGTACATGAAAGGCCCTTTCCCCCTGAGCAACCAGCCCTCAAAGGTCTGCCAAAACTTTCCTAGAGAAGGCATTCCAGAGTCTGGGAGCAACCACTAAGAAGGCCCTCTCCTGTATTCCCACCAGATGTACCTGTGAGGGTGGTGGTACAGAGAGAAGGGCCTCCCCAGAAGATCTCAAGACATAGGAAAGCTTTCATAGGGAGAGTAGTCCTTTAGATAATGGTACCTCGGCATTATAGGGCTTTGTAGGTCATAACCAGCCTTTGAATTGTGCCCAGAAACAGACTGGCAGCCAATGGAGACCTTGTAACAAGTGGGTTGTATGCTCCCTGTAACCAGCCATAGTTAACAATCTGGCTGCAGTACTCTGGACCAGCTGAATCTTCCAAACACTTTTCAAAGGCTGCCCCACACAGAGCACATTACAGTAATCCAAACAGGATGTAACTGCCCCCCCCCCATCTTCATGAGGGCATCCTTGACCAGTTCATCACATCTCCTCTGGTTCCCACACTTCATTCCAATACTCATTCATATGGTTATCAACTCTCCTTGGCTTTAGGCAACATCCTTCCTGCCTTTGTCCTCCTGCCTTTGTCCTCCAATGACCATAGTTAAAACTGAACTTGTCACCTCACCTCCATACCCATAAAGTTTTGAATTTCAATTGACATTTTCACACACAACCAGCTTATATAGATCTATCTCAGGACTCTGCACACCACCCTATGCATCTGAGGAAGTAGGCTCAAGACTACAAAAGCTCATACTATCATCTTTCAGTCTCAAAGATGCTACTAGATCCCTTTGCAGGATGTAACTAGGATATGTGTAACCATAGCCAGATCTGACATCTCAAGGAACAGGTACAGTTAATGCATAAGCCTTAACTGTGCAAATGCTCTCCTAGCCAACACTGAAATCAGGACTTGCAGGTTGTGTCCAGTATACCCAAGCTGTGAATCTGTGTTTTCTGGGGACAGTGTAATCCCAAATATCACAGGTTGAATCCCTATTCCTTAATCTACCTTTCAACTGGCTGTAAACACCCTTTGTTAGTGGAAGTCCTCCAATTTTAGCCATATGGAATTCCCTATGACCCCAGCCTGACCCTTGGGAGATAGCAGCCATAATCCCCTAGATGTGAAGTCATGTAGGCAAGCTAAGACCACTAAGGATTTCCTGGACAGGCAGGTTCTGGGGGTTGCCCTTGGGAATATCTCATTATGTTGGAAAACATACCTAATAGTATTTGTTTGTCTCAGTCTCACACTAGATGAGGCAGTGATTAGATTTGATGACACCTCCTTTCTCTAGCCTCCTTGCCTTGATTGCTTTGATACCAAATGCATTGTTTGGACCAGGGGTAGCCAACCATTCCCCTTTAAGGGCCGAGGGACTTCAGCTTCCAGAATCCCAGGAGCTATTGGCCAACATGGGACTATTGGCCAACATGGCTGAGGCTTCTGGGAGCTGAACTCCCTCGGCCCTTAAAGGGGAAAGGTTGCCTATCCCTGGTTTAGACTATGCCCAGACTTAAGCAAACAATGAAAAACCCATCACGCCTTTGTCTAGCTATTGTCCAGCCCATGGCTGGAAGGCAGAAATTGCCCTTAAAAACCCCTGGATTTTAGCAGACATCGGACTACCTTGAAAGTGCATGCTGAAACTCTGTCGGTTTGTGCTCTGAGATAGTTCCCGTGACCCCCCTCTTGCCGGTGGTGCCCCTTCCACAGAGCCCATCTTCATTCGTTGCCAAAGCCCAGAGGAATCGCTCGGGTGTAAGTATATCCCCTGCCCTGGTCTTTCTCTCTTTGCCTTCCCCCACTCTTGCTCTTCCCTGCTCATTCTCCTAGTGTGTGTGTGTGTGTGTGTGTGTGTGTGTGTGTGCTTCATTTGGATGTTTGCTTATTGTTGCCAAAATAAATATTTTAGACTTTAATTGGAGCTTGGTCGGTCTCAGTGTCTCTCATAGCCAATAACTCTTATATCTCCCGTAGACAATTGGTTAAGGTCCTAGAAGCGAAGTTGGGCACTTTCCTCTCATTTGAGCTAATTATAAATTCTCCAAAATTAGGTCTTGGTTTCCCAACACCTTGTCTTTTCTGGATTAAGTTTAGATTCATTCACTCTCAGTCAGTCCATTACTGATGACAAACACTGTCTTAGGGCTAAAACAGATCCCTTGGATTGAGGTGGAAAGGAGTAATAGAGTTGGGTGTCATCTGCATAGTTACTGTTTTGCATTTTTTTTTAAATCTAGAAAACCCTTGAAATTGTAAATTCATAACATTCCACAATCATTACATTACAAACATCAAATTAAAAATAACACTGTAAGGTCTATACACCAATCAGGCAGTGGGAGCCATACTTGCTGATGCTATACAGACATAGCCATATGCAGGTTGATGGTGAAAAGGGTTTCTGTGTGCTTGGCAAGAATCTCTCAGGAATCATGGCAAAAGCCAATCCTCTCAGAGTTCTGTACACGTGAATATATCCATAGATTGTTCATAGATCATCCCAGTGTCCATAAATCAATGAGATAATTATTACCATGTTGGGGCAGTCATGAGAATTTCCATTAGTTCTTTGTACAAAGAGCAAGCCCATTCTCTGCATGTGGATGCTTGCACAACCAAAACAGTACTATTGACACAGACTAAACTATGGGAAAAGAGATTCCACCTAAACATTAGGAAGAACATCTTTACAGTAAGAATTGTTTAACAGTGCTGCCTTGGAGGGTGGTGGGGTCTCCATCTTTGAAGGTTTCCAAACAGAGGGTGGATGACTATCTGTTGGAATTGCTTTGATTGTGTCTTCCTGCATGACAGAGGGGTTGGACTGGGTAGCCCTTGTGGTCTTTTCCAACTCTATGATTCTATGATTCTGTGCTGGTGAGGGAAGAACAAAAAAGTGCTCTATTGAGACAAGTGCCTCTGTTGAGAGAAGCATGCTCAGTAGACACAGAATGATGATTGACTGTTAATGCAGAGAATGCCAATTGGTCAGATGGACAACAGAACATAATGGGAAAGAACATGGCTAGCTGGCTGGCATCTCAAGCAGGAGCATTCCATGCTGCAACATTATTCATTCATTCATTTTGCAGATCCTACTTATGAATAATCTTCCATTCTGATATTTGACTATTCAGTAATGTCTTTATCTAAAGCATTCTATGCCACCCGTTCTTCTGTCTGGATCTGAGGCCAGTGTACAATCTATTGTGCTACTAGATAATGAAAGCCTTGTCAAGGCAATATAATTGTCAAGAAATTGTGAATAATATCCTTAACAATAAAATTCTTTTTAAAAATACTTAAAAACAGAGAGAGAACAAATTAGATATTACCTATAATAGATAAATAAGAATGTTTTGTCAAAACAAAAAAGTAAATAGAAATGTTTAACAATAAAACACTTTTTTAAAAAAAACATCTGGGGGGAGAAAAGGCAGGCCGGCTCCATCGGACCTAGCCTGAAAAGAAGAAGGCCCTCCCTCTATCCACCATCATCTGGAGGGAGAGAAGGCAGAATATGTTCTGTCTTAATCTTATTATGTTTATTTCAATATTGCATTTATTTTACATTTGTAAGCCGCCTTGATTGCTTAGGAAAAAGACGGGATATAAGAAATAAATTATTATTATTATTATTATTATTATTATTATTAATAATATTATTATGCTTGGAGAAATACTTGGACATTTTCACCCAGTTGAAAAGATTGCAGAGATGATACCAGGAGGGAGAAAGCCCCTTTCCTTAGATGTGGCATAACCATTTCTGAGAAAGGAAGTACATAGAGAAAGGCCTTAGCAAACAATGCAAAATCACTACAGATGTTTGGGACTCCAGTCTTTCGGGGCTTTAAAAGTATCTATCAGCACTTTGAATTAGGCCCAGAAGTAAATGAGCAACCATTGATGTTCTCTTGGAATTGGCATAATATGCAGAAAGCTGCCCCATCAGTCAAAATTCTAGTGCCCATACTTTGCATTAACTGAAGCCTTTAAGCTGTCTTCAAGGGAAGCTCTACATAATGTAGCAATCCAGTTAGGTGGATATCAGACTACCCCTACCTAAAAATGGTCATAGTGATTCTATTTTGCCAAGTTTAAGCCCCAAACCAATGTAAGAAATATGTTTGTAAAACATAGATTATACAGCAGAATTTAACACAGAAATGTATCTGTGTATAATACTAAGAGTGTAGGCACTAGCTAATTCGACACATGAATCTAGCCTAACAAAAATGAAACCTGAAAGAGAATGCTAAACAGTGGGCTGATGTACAGTCATCTCTCCATATTTGCGGGGGTTAGGGGCAAAGGATCTCTGCGAATATGGGGAAATTGTGAATAACCCCTCCCCCCATAAGAAGCCCCATGTAGGTGCCCTCTGGACCCCTCCTATGCCTGGATCACCCGATCCATAAAATCATAGAGCCATAGAGTTGGAAGAGACCATAAGAGCCATCCAGTCCAACCCCCCTGCCATGCAGGAACTCAAAATCAAAGCATCACCGACAGATGGCCATCCATCCTCTGTTTAAAGACCTCCAAAGGAGGAGACTCAACCACACTCCAAGGGAATGTGTTCCACTGTTGAACAGCTCTCACTGTCAGGAAGTTCCTCCTAATGTTGAGATGGAATCTCTTTTCCTGTAGCTTGTATCCGTTGTTCTGAGTCCTATTCTCTGGAGCAGTAGAAAACAAACTAGTGCCCTCCTCAATATGACATCCCTTCAAATATTTAAACAGAGCTATCATATCCCTCTTAACTGTCTCTTCCCCAGGCTGAACATACACAGTTCCCTAAATCGTTGGCAGGAGTGGAGAAAGACCCTTGCGGGTTCCCTCAGAAACCTTGCCATGCCTGGATCGCCTGATCCAGGCATGGCAGGGGTGGAAAAAGACCTCCACGGGTCCCTTCCAAAACCTTGCCATGCCTGGATTGCCCAATCCAGGCATGGTAGGGGTGAGAAAAGACCCCTGCGGGTCCCCTCTAGACCCCTGCCATGCCTGGATTGGGTGATGAAATAAACTTGAAAGACCTAACCTAAACAGTGCACTGATGTACAGTCGTCCTTCCATATTTGCGGAGATTAGGGGCAAAGGACGCCTGTGAATATGGAAAAATTGTGAATAACCCCTCCCCCCCCCCCACCATGCGGGTCCCCTCCAGACCCCTGCCATGCCTGGATTGCTCGATCCAGGCATGGCAGGGGTGGAGAAAGACACTTGTAGGTCCCCTCCAGACCCTGCCATGCCTGGACCAGGTGATCCAGGCATGATAGGGGAGGTAGAAGGTGGCGCATGAGCTCTCTTGTGACACCTCCGATGCCTGGATCAACTGTTCCAGGCATGGGAGGGGTCAGAAGAGACCTCACGAATAACCAAATTTGTGAATTCCAAGTTCACGAATTAGGAGGGATGACTGTATAATTCAATGTATGTAATGTGCCTAGACACTGAAAAATACATGTTCCTTCCTAAAGGGAATGTGTGCCTGTAAATCTAAGACTTTATACAATAAATATCCTAAAAGATGAATAGAGTCTTTTCATTCTTCCATACAGATAATCTGTGATCCTAATACTTAAAAGTGCTCTGGTGCAACTCTACCTGTTTGGACTCTATAGTGGTTGATGAGTTGGAAGCCCAGAATACCAGAAGATGATGAAAGGGATGTCCAATTAGCTGACAAGCATCAACAAACTCTCAGTTGCTAAGTCTAAATAGAGAGGGATGAGGAACTATGCCTGTTTCAAAGATGAACAAAAGCACTCCATGACATTAAAGCATGGAAGACCTCTTCAGACCTTCTCCACAAAAATGCTAGTGACAGCCCCAAAATATATATTAGATTTCAGAAAGATCCCAGTTCTCATGGAGGCATGGCATGGTGGTTTGAATGTTGGACTAGGACTCCTGGAGGCCAGAGTTCAAGTCCCTGCTCAACTATGGAAATTCACACAATGACTATAGATAAGTCACACACTCTCAGACTGCTGCCACAGTGCAGAATTAATGTAGGAGCTTATCGCTTAAGGGTTTTAAATCGAATCAAGCCTCCTAGGCTGCAGCCGGGAGGCAGGATGGAGATGGGATTATCGCATGTTAAATCACCACCAAATCACCAGCCGCCATCAGTCCAGGTCCCAGCCGGGCTCAGCCGATGCTTTTTAGAAATCGGAACACTTTCCGGTTTCTAAAAAGTGCCGCCTGAACCTGGGTTCCAGGCTGATGGTGGCCAGTGATTCAGTGGCGATTTAACATGCAATAATCCCTGCCTCCCAGCTGCAACCCGGGAGGCTTGATTCGGTTTTAAAACTCCTAAGCGATAAGCTCCTACATTAATTCTGCAGTGTGGCAGCAGCCTGAGTATGTGTGACCTATCTACAGTCACTGTGTGAGTTTCCATAGTTGAATAGGGACTTGAACTCTGGCCTCCAGGAGTCCTAGTCCAACATTCAAACCACCTGGATTCGATTTAAAACCCCAAGCAATAAGCTCCATAGTTTGATGCCACTGTAACTGCCATGGCTCAGTGTTATGGAATCCTGGGATTTGTAGTTTGTTGTGTCACCAGAGCTCTCTGACAGATAAGGCTAATTATCTCACAAAACTACAAATGCCAGATTTTCATAGCATTGGGCTATGGTAGATGAAGGGATGTCAACCTGCATTAATTCTGCAATGTAGATGCAGTCTCAGCCTCAGAGGAAAGCAACAGAACACCTCCTCAGAATACATTTTGCTTGATAGGTTTACCTTAGGGTCATCATAGGTTAGAAATGAAAAGACACAACAACAACAGCAAACCAGTTCTTAAAGTTAATAAAAAGCAATATAAAATTGTACAAAAACAAAAGGAAAGGAATCAGTGATTGCAAAATAAATAAATAAAAACTGCAGGCACAATCCAGCTGAATGTAATGTTTCAAGTGCAGTTATTTCACTGAAATGAACAGAATTTAAAAGTGTTTGGTAGGATCCTGCCCTGTGCCACTCTTCCTCAGGAGAAACAGCACCAAGTATGCACTGCCACTACACAGTAATCTACCTGTAGCACTGAACATGCTAGAAAACATCAGCTTACTCGAAACCTAAAGGTCTATGTTTGGATAGAGTTACATCTGTAATTGTGAACGGAATATAGTTAAATGTTTACTTCTTTGTGGAAACTAATGTGCCACTTGTACAGAGTTAACACAGATAGATCTTTAGAACGAATTTAATTTAAGAACAAATTTACAACATCTGCTATAAGGTTCTAAATGGAGTGTTTCTCTGTTTTTAAAAAACATAATGGGCTGTCTGTGCCTGACAAATAAATTGTAATCAATGCAATACTTAATTATTTCCTGAAGAGAATATAAGGGAAATAATGGGTATAGCACAGCTTCCTTTCAACTTGAGACCAGAGAGAATTAGAGGTTCTGTAGCAATAAAACTCCCAACTAGTGATAGAAACTAACTAATTAAAGTCAATTAAGTTAACTTGGAAATTTTCTTCAAACCATGTGCAACTTAATTAAATTTAATTTCCGTCTAAAGTGATTGACTTAAGTTCAAATTTCAGCATGAACATAATTCCAAAATTAAGTTATTTTTAAAAACATATTCAAGGGTAGCCATGGTGGCCATACAGCAAAATAAAACAAAATCCACAATCCAGAGTGATACCTTTATTGGCCAGCCAAAATGCGCAAAACACATAAGACAAGTTTTTGAAGCTCCAATGGCTTCTTAATCAGGAAAAAGATGTTTCAAAATCATACAGATGGAAGAAAAAAGTGATGGTGTTGGAATCACAGGCCTGCATTTTGTATAGATATTGTCTCTGCTGTTGTATAGATGTTGTCTACACCTGCCATGACCTACATCTATTTTAATTCAATATTAGAAACTCTGGCCACAGAAAAAGAGAAACAGAAGAATCAGATCTTGATGAAGGGTCTTCCTGAAAGTAGTCAGCAGGATAAATAAAAGCCTTATCAACAACAGCACAGCTTAACAATGTTTTGTTCACAAAGAAGCCTCCCCGACGCGTTGGGAGGGGCTCACTGTTGCATCGGCCTTGAAAGGGCCTCGACGCATCGATTGGTTGAGTGACTGGAAGTCCCGCCTTTCCGGGCTGCTCAACCAATCAGAAGGTGTGTAGATCGGAGAATCTCGCGAGACTTGCAATCTCGCGAGATTTACAACGTGATTTTGGTAAGGCTATATAAGCCTGGCTGCCTCGTGGTTGGCAGCCATTTTGAGTAAACGAGCGAGCAGGTAGCTCGCTTTGCTCCAGCTCCATTTTTAAGGCCTGCATATTTCTAGCGGCCTGCATGGAGGCTTGAGCGTTTGGGCACGCCTTTTGGTGTGTGGTGGCTAGTGAATTTTTTCTCCTGCCTGGACCCATAGGCAGACCGGGCCCGGTGCCTTCAGTGGTCGGCAGGAGACAGGAGGAGGATTGCCCTGCGCACTCGCCACATTCCCCCACGCTCCTGGTTTGGCCGGTGGAGCGTGGCATTGGCCTCTTCCTTGCCTGAACCCGAGGCAAACCGGGATCGGTGCCTTGGAGGTTGGCAAGAGAGTCCGGGGGCGATTGCTTGGAACGGCGCATCCCTTCAAAGTTTTTTCCCCTTGCTTCTGAGCTAAGGGGCGACGCGAACTGCGGGACCAGATTTGGATCGCCATCTGGATCAAACTGCAAGTGAAAAATAAAGAATAATATTAATACGTATATATTATATATTGGGAGCATATATACATATATATAATACAAAAAAAAAAAAAAGGAAAAGAGCATAAGGCCTATTTGGGGTCTTATATTGCGGCCTATTTGGGGCCTAAGTTCATCGGCCTATTTGGGGCCTATTTGAGGGCTGGCCTAATTGGGGCCTAAATTCAACGGCCTATTTGGGGCCTATTGGAGTCCTGGCCTATTTGGGGCCTAAATTCACCAGCCTATTTGGGGCCTATTTGTGTGCTGGCCTATTTGGGGCCTATTTGATTGTTGGCCTGTTTTGGGCCTAAGTTCCTTGGCCTAGTTGGGGCCTAAATTCAGCAGCCTATTTAGGGCTTATCATTGCTGGCCTATTTGGGGCCTATCTGGAGCCTAAATTTAACGGCCATTTGGGGCCTAGTTTTTTTGCTAGCCGAGCGGTTGGCTTGAGTGTCCTGGCTGGTTTGGGCTTAAACTCCATTAACACTAACAATAATAATAGTAATAATAATAATATACATTAATATATATATATATATATATATATATATATATATATATATAACATATATATGTATATATACAACTAATACATTAGCTACAACCAATTAGATTTGCAAAGACAATTGGGTGATTGTTTCATTAAGTCCTGCACTTACTTTTCGATTGCCTTTAAGATTTTGCAGATTCGGTCAGTCCCCAGGCAGTATCATGCCGCGTAGTAAGGCGCAAAACAAAAAACGTATGGCTGCAGCTGGTCATAGTACTGGCCAGGCAGCTTATAAACGCATTAATACGGACAAAGATAAGGACCTAGACATTCAAGCACACTTAGCTCAAATTGGCCATACTATGCAGGCGTGTGCTTCTGTGTGCGAGCAACTAGCCCAGCAACATTTATTAGGAGGCTCATCTAGGTCACAGGTTGTAGCTCCTACGGCTATAGCCCATTCATCCCAAGCTCTCCCTAGTTCAATTCAGCAACAGGCAAATTTGGCTAATAGGCAAGTGGACATGGCACAGAATCCCCCTGAGACATCTGCTATGGAGGTGGGGCAGCTGACCATAGCTGATGTTATGGAGTTATTGAAGAAAGTTCCGGGGGTGGAGCTTCAGGGTGCTTCAGATATGGAAGTCAACCAACCTACGCTGGCTGATCTATTTAATTTGGTTCAAAAAGCTGTCATTTCAGGTCAGGGCAATGAGCCTGTCTCAGACACCATTGGGTCGGCCAGCAGCACCGGGATAAACACTGGAGGGAGATGCCACAACACCAGAGCCGCTACTGCTACGCTCTCGGTTGAAGCTCAACAAGCATCAACGGATGCTTCTAGTCAGGGAGCGAGCTCAGGTGTGTCTCTTGTTAACAATCCTCAATTGACCTGGCCTGCATCTGTTTGGTCTTCTAGTAGTCAAATGGATATGGCTACTGGATTTGAAACTTCTTCGCCTGTACCTTCACCAGCATTCACTCCAAATGCTGTTTGCCCCCAGGGCTCAGACACACAGGTACAGGAAGGAGTGAATCAAAATAATGTTTCAGTACCTAATAAGGAAACAGTTGTGGTGGGAGCATTAAATATTTCCAGGCCTGACAGGACCAGAGAATGCAATCCATATACAGGTATGTCGACACCTTTGGGATCTCACCTTCCAATGTCTACTAAAGAAAGGATTTGGAAAGGTGAGTTTATCGACTTATTTTCACTCACCTTCCGTGACCTGGAGCCGAAGATCATGGTGAAAGACGGGGTGGTTTTTGCTTTGCCCAAAGAATTTCAAGTACATAAACGCCCAAAATTAGAAAGGAATTTTGTTAATTGGATGATGGGTTTCACTATTTACAGAGGCATTATTGAGGAAAAAGAACCCAGCAGAGCTGCAGAATTATCTAAATACCAAGAAATAATAATTAAAGCTTATACAAATTGTCACTTCAATGCCAGGGGGTCGGCTTGGCTGCAATATGACGAACAATTTAGAATGAGGGCGGCCTTAGACCGTTCCCTTTCATGGTGTCACGTGCAGTCAGAACTTTGGGCGGATGTGATGTTGGGTGCCTCCCCTACGAGCCGTTGTGACAATGGGTTTGTGCCCATGGTCACGCAGCCGAGAGGACAGAATACGAGGCCTAGCACGGGGGATAAAAGGCAGGTTGGTCTGTGCTGGGACTTCAACGCAGGTAGGTGTCGGAGGCAGCCATACCTGCAGGGGGCCTCACCCCGGTTCATCGTGTGGTAGAGGTAAGAAAGCTGGGGGGTGGGACCTCATATTCACAACCCGCAGCTGCGGGAAAAAGCGCCAACACCAATTAAATTAAACGTGTTGGAGACTTGGTTGCGGATCTATCCAAAAGTAGATACTGCGCAATATTTATGGGAGGGTTTTTCCCAGGGTTTTCATATTCCTTACACAGGTGTTCGCGTGCACAGTTCGGCTCCTAACGCACGCTCAGTTAGGGAACTCCCAGGGATTGTGAGGGACAAGCTGGCTAAAGAAATTGCTGCTGGAAGAATTTCAGGCCCTCACAATCAATTGCCATTTCCAAATTTGAGACTATCGCCCCTTGGTATCATCCCTAAGAAGGCACCAGGCGAATTTAGATTGATTCACAACTTATCATACCCTAAAGGTGAGTCAATCAATGACGCAATTGATCCACAGCTGACATCAGTTAAGTAAGCATCCTTTGATTCAGCTGTAAAAATGGTAAAAAAATTAGGTGCAGGAGCACTTTTAGCAAAATGTGACATTAAATCAGCTTTTAGATTATTGCCAGGCCATCCTGATGATTTCAATCTGTTAGGTTTTCAATTTGAAGGTAAGTACTATTTTGACAAGGCAATGCCAATGGGTTGTTCCATCTCCTGTGTGGCTTTTGAGGCATTTAGTACATTCTTACATTGGTGTGCCGCTAAGAGGTCTAATAATCCAGCAATTACACATTACTTGGATGACTTCTTGTTCGCAGGGGCTAGTGGGACATCAGATTGCTTTGACACTTTATTAGCATTTCAGAAACTAATGGAGGAGATGGGGTTTCCTTTAGCAGAGGAAAAAACAGAGGGTCCTGACACTAAAATTGTCTTTCTAGGAATCGAATTAGATACTATGGAAGGAGTATCACGCCTTCCATTAGAAAAACTCATGGCTATGAGGCTCCAAGTTAAATTGATGAAAAGCAAATCTAAGACCACGCTTAGAGAGTTTCAATCCCTGACGGGTTTATTGAATTTTGCCTGCAAAGTTATTGTTCCGGGGTGGGCTTTTTGTTCTCGTTTATACAAAGCCACCAAGGGTATCAAAGCTCCACATCATCATATCAGGATTACTTCTGGTATTAAAGATGATCTGGCCGTATGGGAAATGTTTTTAGATAACTTGAATGGGGTATCTTTTTGGAGATCAGCTATGTTATTAAGAGCTGATTTCCAAGTACAGTCTGATGCTTCTGGGGCGCATGGTTTTGGTGTCTATTTTAATGGGCAATGGGCAGCTGAGGCATGGCCTCAGCTGTGGAAAGATAAAGGTTGGGTTAGGGACCTTACATTTCTAGAATTGTTTCCGATTGTGGTTGCTGTTCACTTATGGAAAGAACAATTTAGAAACAGAACAGTATGGTTTTGGTGTGATAACCAAGCCGTAGTACACATAGTGAACTCACAGACATCCAAATCCCCCAGGGTGATGACTTTGGTTAGGGAAATGGTGGCTCAATGTTTAAAGTTCAATGTTTTGTTCCATGCCCAGCATGTTCCTGGTTTATTAAATCCGTTGGCAGACGCCCTTTCGCGTTTTCAGTTTTCCAGGTTCCAGCAACTAGCACCGGACGCATCATCTCAGCCGATGGAGGTACCAACACGACTTTGGAGCCTTGGCGAGTAGAAATCGACAGGGCAATTATCCAGTCCATCGCTCCATCGACACGCAAGTTGTATCAGCTCGCATTGCGAGCTTTTAGATCTTTTTTGTCAATTGTCGGGGAGGTGGAGGTTTGGCCGTTAAATGTAGAACTAGTTCTCAGATTTGCAGTGCATCTCCGACAATCGGGTTTGGCGCCGGTAACTATAAGAGGCAGGATTGCGGTGCTGTCATTTTATTCTAGAGCCGGGGGGTTCATTGACCCTACAGTCGATTTTCGAATTAGAAGGGCGCTAGATGGTTGGGCGAGAGAATCTGTTGCAGTTAAAGACAGCAGATTGCCAATAACTGGCTCTATTTTGTTAAAGATTTGGGAAAGTCTTCCCTTTACATGTTTTTCATACGAGGAAGTGATATTATTTAGAGCAGTATTCTCTCTGTCGTTTTTTGCGGCATTGAGAATAAGTGAAATTGTGCCAAGTTCACACAACGATGAGTCGGGCAGGGCTCTTTCTGTTTCGGATATTCAGATTTCGGAACAGGGCTTACACGTGAACATTAGGAGGTCTAAAACTAATCAAATGGGAAAAGGCCAGTCTTTAATTTTGGCCAGGGCAACCAGTGAACAAATCTGTCCGGTGTCAGCTTTAGGGGAATATATGAAGATCAGGCCGGATAGGTTAGGTTATTTGTTTCTACATAATACTGGTTTACCTTTGACCCAGTTTCAGTTTAGGGCAGTTTTAAACAATGTGTTGAAGAAGGCAGGGCTACCGCCAGCACAGTTTGCCTCCCATTCTTTTAGAATCGGAGCCGCGACATCGGCAGCTATGCAGGGTCTAAGTGAGGCAGCTATTCGTAGAATTGGACGTTGGCGCTCTCGAGCGTTCAAGTCTTATGTGAGGAAATGATTTAACATAGTTATTGATATGTGGTTCTAATTCAATTTATTTCAGCACAACTGTCGACAGAGGGTGTTTGGGTTGTAAGGCACAGTTTAGTATTCTGGGCGGAGCGGCACATGGTCCAACGGAGCAGTGATCCTAATCTGGGATGGAGAGGCACGGGACCAGTTCGATGGTTTGGACGCAGAGGAATGCTGTGGGGAGCTTTACTTCCTAGAATTCTTGAGCTGCTGGAATCATACAAGCAGCCCAAAGGGCTGATCGTGCATCTGGGAGAAAACAATTTAGGAAAAGTGTCTTCTTTAAAGTTGGCCAATATGATTCTTAACGATTTTCGCGAGATCAAGAGTCTGTTGCCGGACACCGTGTTGATTTGGACAAAGTTGCTGCCTAGAAGGACTTGGCAAGGAGTTCGAAATGAGACTGCCATCAACAAAGCGAGACGTTTTTTGAATAGATCGTTGTCAAAATCTTTGGGGGAGTTGGGGTATTAATTTTAAAGCATGATGGCATTCAAGTAGATAGGCCACATTTGTACAGGGGCGATGGTGTACACCTCTCCCCAAGAGGTAATGACATTTATTTGAACTTGATAGAGTCAGGCCTAAAAGGACTGATGGGGCGGAGGGGATGTCTAGCTAGGCTGACCCCTCCTGTGGCGGGCAGGGACACCCCCCCCCCAGGGGTGGAAATAGGTTAATTGAGAATTAATATGTGTATAAACGAATTAATTTGAATAATAGATGATGTCATAGGGTTAAATTAAATTGAATGACGTAATTAATAAAATTAATGACATCATTGTCAAGGAGTTAGTTTATGACATCATATTTGGTTGGAGGGAGGGGGTTAATTGATAGGCGGTTAATTAAGAGAGTTAATACCTTGGCCCATGCTTGAATTGAAGATTGCTTAAAACATTGGCGATTACAATTAATCGCAGGCACGCATGCGCCAAGAATATATGTTATAGATATATACAAATAGTGAATTCTATTGTTATTTGATCTTATATGTTTCGACCCTGTACAAATAAAGTTGTGGCCAAAAGTGTCATACCCAAGATAATGCGTTCGAGTCCTTTGTGCAACAACACCAGAGTACATCTCTCATTTTCCAGCAGGTCTACACTGGCCAGAATCCTCCAGGCTACTCCTGGAATATTATGTTCCTGGAGCTGCTCAAAATTCCCCATTACCTCTACACAATACCAGGCAGTTGCATCCCACTGTACACATGCAAACTGCTTCCTCTGAGGTAGAAAACAAGGCACCCAGCATCATCACATAGCTGGGTGCCTCATTGGGACCTCAGTTGGAATGTGCTAGCAGCAGGAGCAGCAGGCAGCATAGCAGGACCCATGTGTAAATAGCTGCCTGTTGTTACTCTGGAGTGCTCTAGAATGATTTTCCAGAAAAAAATTAAGTCTTTTTAATCTAATTTAAGGGAGGGATGGGGCACATCATGAATACAGTCTACAAAGCTTTGGCCCTGCATTGTGAAGACAGGGCACCATGAGGGTGAGGGGAAACCAGTGTAGACATTCCCTCAGTTGGTTTGGAGGGATCTCAATATAGGCCAAGGTCACACCTTCCTTGGTCACTTGGAGATCAAGACAAAGGATAGTAAATTTATTTTTTTTAAAACAAATGATTTGTATGACATGGATACATATGGTACAGTAAAACAACAGCACACAAAGAATTTATAAAATATAGGAACAGCTACTGGGCTGCAGCAGTAGTGGTGGGTGACATTGAAGTCAACTCTCATAATCAACTCTCTATGGTGACTATGGTGACTAAGAGTGTCACCATAGCTGACACTTGTTGGCACTATGTGAAAGAAGGCAAAAGGTGTCCCTCCTTGCGAGACCATTTCACCACGAAAACCCTTTAAGTGAGACCTCAGAAACCAACAACTAGAGAGGGAAGGCCAGACAGAAAACATGTCCAATAAAACAAGCATAGTTAGAAGGAACACTATACATGTAATTGGAACATGGAATGTGAGAAGCATGAGCCAGGGAAAACTAGACTTAGGGCCTCTGCACACGGCCCTTTGCAGCGTGTTGGAGGCAGGGAAGGGGAGGGGCAGTCACATGCTGGCTGCCCCAACCCCTCCCTGAAGACGTCCTGACATCACATGTCATTACGCTCTGCACGTGGCATCAGGATGTCTTCCACGCATAGCGTCCTCACGTGCTACGCCAGAAGGGTCAGAGAAGAGCCGCGTGGCATCTCTTAGGGCAGCCTTTTGCCACCTCTAATAGGAGCGGCATTTTGCTGCTCTTTTAAGAGGCAGCAAATGGGAGAATCGGGGCCGCTGTGTGTGCTAGCAGCGGCCCTGATCCTCTGTTTCCCGGGGTAGCCCAGGGCCGCCCATCTGCATCCCCCCATAGTAAAGAAGGAAATGGAATGCATGAATATAGCAATACTAGGGGTGAGTGAGTTAAAATGGACAGGAATGGGTCACTTTGACTCAGACAACTATACAGTAATCTATTCATTGAAATGAAAAAAGAAGAAGAAATGGAGTGGCTTTCATACTAAGGAAAGATATTGCTAGAGCACTCAAAAGATACAACTCAAAGTCAGACTGATATTATCAATAAGGCCTCAGGGTAAACCTATGAATGTCACAATAATCCAGGTATATGCACCAACCGCAGATGAAGAGGAAATTGAGAGATTCTATGATGCAGTCAAGGAAGAAATTGACAAAATACCATCACAAGATTTCAAACGAATCAGACTGTGTATTATCAATTTGTGCAGCCTGATGATGTGGACAGGATCCTTGGAAAGGTGAGAGCCACTACATGTATACTAGACCCTTGCCCTTCCTGGCTTATTAAACAGGCCAGAGGTGGACTGGTGGAGTGGGTAAAGGAAGTGATTAATGCCTCTTTACAGCAAGGGAGGTTCCCAACATGTCTAAAAGAGGCTGTGGTAAGACTCTTTTGAAAAAAACCTTCCTTGGATCCTACTTTACTAGATAATTACAGGCCAATCTCCAATCTTCCATTTCTGGGCAAGATGCTAGAGCATGTGGTGGCTTCCCAACTCCAGGCGTTCCTGGATGAGATGGATTATCTAGATCCATGTCAGTCTGGTTTTAGGCCTGGTTATGGGACAGAAACAGTTTTGGTCACTTTGGTGGATGACCTACGTAGAGAACTGGACGGGGTGTGTGTCCCTGTTGGTTTTGCTGGACCTCTCAGTGGCTTTGATACCATCGACCATGGTATCCTTCTGATTCGCCTCTCTGGAATTGCGATTGGAGGTACTGTTCTACAGTGGCTCCATTCTTTCTTGGAGGGCTGTTCTCAGAAGGTGGTGCTGGGGGATTCCTGTTCGACTCCTTGGCCATTGGCTTATGGGGTCCCTCAGGGCTCAGTCCTGTCCCCTATGCTTTTTAACATCTACATAAAACTGCTGGGAGAGGTCATCCAGAGTTTTGGAATAGGGTGTCACCTGTATGCTGATGATACCCAGCTCTACCACTCCTTTCCACCTAATTCCAAGGAAACTGTTTCTGCCCTAAACTGGTGTCTGAGTGATGTAATGGACTGAATGAGGGCAAACAAATTGAAGCTTAATCCAGACAAGATAGAGGTGCTCCCGGTCAGTCAAAAGATAGCTTTGGGAACAGGGATTCAGCCTATGTTAGATGAGGTAACACTCCCCCTGAAAACTCAGGTTCGTAGTTTGGGGGTACTTCTGGACTCAGTGCTGAGCCTGGAAGCCCAGTATCAGCAGTGACCAGGAGTGCCTTTGCACAGCTAAAACTTGTGCACCAACTGTGCCCATTCCTGGAGAAGTCAGATCTGGCCATGATGGTATATGCCTTACATCCCGTTTGGATTACTGTAATGTGCTTTACGTGGGGCTGCCTTTGAAAAGTGCTTAGTAACTTCAGCTAGTCTAAAGAGCTGCAGCCAGGCTGTTGACTGGAGCTGGTTACAGGGAACATACAACTCCCTTGCTGCAACAGCTCCATTGGCTGCCAGTCCATTTCTGGGCAGAATTCAAAGTTCTGGTTTTGACCTGTAAAGTCCTATAAGGCTTGGATCCAGGCTATTTGAAGAACCGTATTTCCCTGTTTGACCCACCCACCCACCCACCCTAAATATTGGGATCATCAGGAGAGGCCCTTCTCTCTGTCCCACTACCTTCTCAGGTGTGTTTAGTGGGAACAAGAGAAAGGGGCTTCTCAGGGCTGTTCCCAGGCTTTGGAACTCCTTCCTATGGAAGCCAGGATGGCTGCATCCTATCACCCTACATGTTTAACTTATATGCTGAAAACATCATAAGAAAAGCAGAATTCAAATCAGAAAAAGGAGGAGTTAAGATAGTAGGAAGCAATATTAACAACCTAAGATATGCTGATGGCACCATAATATTAGCAGCAGATGTTCAGAAATTGAAACAGTTAATAAGAAAGGTCAAAGATGAAAGTGTAAAGGCAGGTCTGATGCTGAACATCAGGGGTAGGCAACCTAAGGCCCGGGGGCCAGATGTCGACCCTGAGGCCTTTGGACTGGCCCCAGGCCAGTCCTGCCGCCGCCGCTGCCGCTGCCCCCCGCTGCCCCCGCCGCCGCCGCCCACCATAATGATACTGATTATTGTTGTTATAACTTGTTCTTGGGTTTTTCTTGGCAAAATCTCCACAGGGGTTTTGCCATGGCTTTTCTGGGGATGAGAGAGTGTGCATGCATATTTTTTATTTATTTTTTATTTATTTATTTATTTATGGTGTTCCCCCCCCCCCCATTGTCTGAGGGACAGCAACCCGGCCCCCGGCTCAAAAAGGTTGCCTACCCCTGATGGACATAAAGAAAACAAAAATAATGACTACAGAAGAAATACACTAATTAAATCTAAACAATGAGGAAATTGAAACAGTTAAAGAAACTATGAAAGAACTGGAAAAGATACTGAAGAGCAAAGATATACAACTGAGCACTAAAGTCAGAATAATTCAGACCATTGTATTCCCAATTACCATGTACGAATGCGAGAGCTGGACAGTGAAGGAAGCAGACAGAAAGAAAATCAATTCATTTGAAATGTGGTGCTGGAGAAGAGTACATCAGATACCACAGACCAGGGGTCCCCACACTTTTCGATCTGGGGGCCAGTTCGCTGGCCCCCAGATCTTCGGGGGGCCAGAGGCGTGCATGCATTCTGTTTTCCAAAATGGCGGCCGGAGTCGTGCGCATGCGCCCAGCGTCATGCGTGCTTGCGCACAACTCCGGGAACCATTTTGGAAGACAAAACGGCACCAGAGTAGTGCACATGCACAACGTGGGGCACCATTTTGTATTCCAAAATAGCGCCCAGAGTCATGCGCATGCGCGTGCAATGCCGGGTGCATGCGCACAACTCCAGATGCCACTTTGAAATACAAAATGGCACCCCATGTCACACACGCATGCTCACTACTCCGGCACCGTTTTGTCTTCCAAAATGGCAGCCAGAGTCATGTGCATGTGCATGCAACACTGGGCGCATGCGCATGACTCTGGCCTCCATTTTGGAAGACAAAATGGTGCCAGCAGTGAGCGTGAGCAGTAGCGGCAGCGGCGGCAGCAGAACCGGCCACAGGCCAGTAAGAAGGCCTCGACGGGCTGGGTCCAGCCAACGGGCCGTAGTTTGGGGACCCTGCCATGGTTAGCCAAGAAGACAAACAAATGGGTTCTTGAACAGATCAGACCAGGGCTCTCTTTGGAAGCAAAGATTATCAAATTGAGACTATCATACTTTGGCCACATAATGAGAAGGCATGGATCACTAGAAAAAACAATAATGCTAGGAAAGGGAGAGGGCAGAAGAAAGAGAGGAAGACCACAAACCAGATGGATAGACTCAATCATGGGGGTTATGGGGAAGGGCTTGCAGGATATGGGCAAGGCAGTGGAAGATAGAGTTTCTCGGAGATGTCTCATCCACAGGGTCGCCATGAGTCGGAACCAACTCGAGGGCAGCTAACAACAACAACACAAAGAATTTAAACATCACATCATAAGAAGGGCTCTATTACATGTCTGGAACAAAGTTAAGAAGAAAAAAAACTTATAGAAAAATACCACTCTGGATCTCACCTCACAAAGCATGCTTTGGAGGATGGAGTGCACTGAAAATATGGTTAAGATATAAGGATATGTTTAGAAAACTACGGACAAATAAATATGAGTTAAAACCTATCAAAGATTTCAAACAATTCGATCCTAAAACGCACTGGTTTTGCTATACTCAAATAATGAGAGATTTAAGATGCATGTTAAATTGGAAAAATTTGAAGATAACACCAAGAATATGATGAAATTTTACCAAGTATAGAAGAAAAGAAGACTGCTACACTATATGAAGAATTACTGAACAGAAAACAAAAAAGCGATCTGATCACAGATGTAATGATAAAATGGGCTACAGACCGGGGGGGGGGGGGGGGGGGAATAATTGGCTTGGATAGTTGGGAATACACAAGAAATAAAACAGAAAAATTCACCAAATCACAGGATTTGAAAGAGAACTATTGGAAAATGGAACAAAGATGGCACTTAACCCCCCCTAAAAATTGCAAAAATATATAATACAAGACCAAACAAATGCTGGAAGTACAAACAAAAAGTTGGATCATGGTTCTATATATGGTGGAGATGTCCAAAACTTAAAATCTTTTGGAAGAAAATACATAATACAAGAAATTTTGAAAATCAAATTTAAACTTAGACTGGAAAAATATCTTTTAAACATGTTAAATAAGACCACCACCACCACCACCCCCGATAGAGAGGAAATACTGGAGTGTTCTGTTATACATGATTTAGCCCAAGTTTGGAAGAGACACAAATTGCCAAGGGTAGATGATTGGCTTATGAAATTATCTGATA
Organism: Phrynosoma blainvillii; assembly: GCA_026167975.1. Lineage (NCBI taxonomy): Eukaryota > Metazoa > Chordata > Lepidosauria > Squamata > Phrynosomatidae > Phrynosoma > Phrynosoma blainvillii. The sequence continues at coordinate 253,640,157 of JANUYF010000002.1, read as the reverse complement.
TGATGGAAATGAACAGATTAACCTCTTGGCTGAATCAAAAAGATATAGAAAAGACTGAGGAAGAATGGTCTCTTTTAACAGAGTTTTGTAAAAGAAGGTGAGAATAAAAAAGCAAGCATGGTGGGGAATAAGATATGATTAAATGTACATAGGGGGAAAACTAATGTCAGAACTAGAACTGAAGGAATCTTTTAGATAACTAAAGGAGTAATATTAGATAACTAATGGAGTAATATTTTGATAAATATAGAAGGTTCTTTGTCAGGGGAATGAGGGAAATGTGGGAAGCTGTTATTGTTATTTGATGTACAATAACTTCAGAAAAGACCTGCGAAAGCTAGGAATTTTATATTTTTGGAAAACAACTTTAGAAATGATTTAAACAATTGTAAATGTAAAATTGTGTTACATAAAAAAATTAAAGTTATTTATTAATCAAATAATAAAAAGTCAACAAATGCTGTCGTTCCAAGCTGGCTCTTTATTCAAAGCCTAGTTTTCCTGGATTTTTGCAAAAGTACTTCTTGCTTTTTGTTAGTCTCTCATACTGGGAAATTATAATGTTTAGGTCACAAAACCCAACCATTTGCTGAAAAACAGATCCAGTGGAATGAATTGTGATGTGGGTTCTGAGGTTAGTAAACTGAGTAATTAATCCTTCCCACTCCTACCCCATTTCTAAACATAATAAATAATGCACATTACTGAAACCAGACATTTCTATATATCTATGAAATCTAGAAGACTTCCAAAAATTATAGAAACACATGAAATCCATGCAAAGTAAACCCCAGCCCATTCCCCTTAAGAAGGGGATACCCCAACTCCCTCCGTTTTACTTTTGCTTTTTTAGAAATCTTCAGGAAACTTCATTTCCACTGGATTTATTCCAAGCTAGAATGGACTTATTGCACCAATTGTCGAAGTATAAATCAATACTAATGTATTCAGTTATTTCAGTTGATCTACTCCAGCCGGGATTAGCAATTGGATTTTGGGCATAGACTCAAAGACAAATCTATCTAAGCATCCTGAATCATTAAAATTCAAATCCACAAATACAAGTATGTTTGGATATTACGAAAGTTGAGGAACATATTCAGATATATTTGTATGCACTTGCTAAGGTCTGTTTAACTTTAGTTAACTATAAAAATTCTAATGCAATAGGAAGAAGCATCACAAACCAGATTTATTAAACTATAAAAATGCTGTCAGAATTCAAAGACATAGCCATGTAAGTCTGGATCAGTATGCAAAGGGATCTCGTACCTTTGAGAGTTGAGACTAACTGAATGCAAGAAAGAAATTGGTAGCATAAGCTTTCTTAGTTTTAAGTCTACTTTCTCAAATAATGTTCTTGGTTTTACTACTGTTGATGGTTTCTTCTGTTTTTATTGGAGATTTTTTGCTTGTTCCTCATAAACCAACAGAACTAAACAGGTTCTTTACAGTTCAGGATTTAGTAGCTCCATTTTGACAAATAAAAATAAAAACAGTCAACTCTAGTGCAAACCAACATATGTCAACAGATATGGATATCAGGGTATGCCAGTTTGCATACTAAGTTGTGACTGGATGAAGGTATAGCAAAGTGGCAGGTGAAGTCAATGATAGTAAGCCAGCTCTGGCAATAGTGATGCAATCAGCCAATTAGGCCAGGTGGTCTTGATAGCCACTTAGCAGAGTATAACTGTATTAGGAATCTGCTTGGGATTTAGAGAGTGTATTACTTTCTATGCTGGCCAGGAGCTTGTTGCTTTCCATATTGCTGGGAAGTAAGTTTTTCTCCTTGGTAGGAAATTATAGTACTGCAGGCATGCAGGAAGTGATTTATTTTTGTATTATATATATTTGTACTTAGTCATGTTGCTATATTTTTGCTTTACTTATTTTTGTTTTACACTCTGCTGAGTAAAGCTTTATTTTTGTTGACTCCATGCCTCTGCTGAAACTGTTTTGCAATACATCCTAACAATGGAAAACAAATAATGGTCAACAGATGGGAAGTGATCAATATCTATCCCTATCCACAAAAAGGGAGCCACAAGAGTCTGCAACAACTATAGAACCAAATCACTGACATCGCATGCAAGGAAAATCATGCTCAAAATTCTGCAATATAGATTCCAACCATACATGGAGAGAAAAATCCTAAAGGTCCAAGTGGGGTTCAGGAAAGGAAGAAGCATGAGGGACCAAATTGCAAACATACAATGGCTAATGGAGAGCACCAGGAAATTCCAAAAGAAAATCAGCATGTGCTTTATAGATTATAGCAAAGCCTTAGGCTGCATAGATCATGAAAGGTTAGGGAATGCTCTTAAAGACTTGGGAGTGCCAACACATGTGATAGTCCTGATAAGGAATCTGTACTCGGGACAAGAGGCTACTGTCAGGACAGAACACAGAGAAACAGAATGGTTCCCAATTGGCAAAGGGGTCAGACAAGGCTGTATCCTTTCACCTTATCTGTTCAACTTGTATGCAGAACATATTATAAGAAAAGCAGGCTTGGACACAGAAGAAGGAGGAGTGAAAATAGGAGGAAAGAATATCAACAATCTAAGATATGCACATAACACCATAGTACTAGCAGAAAACCTCACCTACTAAGGAAGACCAAAGAAGAAAGTACAAAGGCAGGCTTAACATTGAACATAAAGAAAACAAAAATAATGACCACCAAGTACCTTCACAAGTTCAACCTAGAAAATGAAGAAATAGAAATAGTAAAAGAATGTTCGTATCTGGGATCAAACATTGATAGAAATGGGGACTGCAATCAGGAAATCAGAAGAAGATTAAGAATGGGTGGTATGGCTATGAAAGAACTAGAAAAGATTCTAAAATACAAAAATATACAACTCAGCACAAAAGGTAGAATCATACAACCCATTGTATTCCAGGGCAGATCAAGCCGGAAACCTCCCTGGAAGCCAAGATGACCAAACTGAGGCTGTCGTACCTTGGACACATCATGAGATGGGAGGACTCTTTGGAAAAAAACAGTAATGCTGGGAAAGGTGGAGGAAAGTAGGAAGTGAGGAAGGTCTCATGCTACAGGGGTGGAGTCTATTAAGGGATTTCAGGAATTAAGCAGAGCAGTGGAGGACAGAGGGTCTTGGAGATGTCTCATCCATAAGGTCTCCATGAGTCGAGATCTACTGAAGGACAGTTTACAACAACAACAAAATAAATAGAATTTGTAATTATTTTTTGAATAAGCTGTACTTCCAGTTCCTGCTAGGAAAGGGGAAGAAAGCAGTTTCCAGGCAGCCATCTTGAGAGGGTAAGTTTTTAAATTCTTTTTAAAAAAAAACTCTTGGGGAGAGTGTGACTGTGACTCAGCGGGTGGGGCTTTGTTGAGTGGCATTTGCAAGTCAATAGGGGGTGGGTTAGGCAGTTAGCTCTATACAACTGCTGCCAGAGGTCAGTTTCGGCCAGGACAGGGGGAGGAGGAGGAGGAGGAGGCTCTCCAGGCCAGTTTCTAAAAGAGAGGAGAAAGAGGCTTTCTAGGTATTTTCTGCCAGGAAAGGAGAAAGAAAAGAAAGCTTTCCAGGCCAGTACTAATTGTAGAAAAGTTCCATTCATCAGCAGACTTAACACTGGTGTTAGCAAGGGATTTTCTTTGAGGAGGGAAGCCGTAGTCCTCTTTCAGCTACTAATTAAGACTTAGTATGGACACTGAAGGAACAGCAGCCGTCACCTGCAATACCTGTGGTATGTTTGTATTCTTACCTTCAGATGTGGGGAACTACACATGCTCCAAGTGCAAGTTGGTAGCCCTCTTGGAGGACAAAGTACAGCAGCTGGAGGCGCGGGTAGCTACACTTCAACATATTAGGGAGCAAGAGGCTTTCCTTGACAGAACAGAACAAATGGTCTTGGATGGGGTACACACAGAGGAAGTTTCTGGGGAAGAGGTCACATCACACACACAGGAGGTAGAAAGCTGGAGGAAGGTCACACGCAGAAGTAAGGAGACCAAGGATCGTTCTGGGAGTTTGCTGCTACAGAATCGATTTCAAGCTCTTACTCTTAGCAAGGAGGACGAAGAAGAGCAGCAAGGACAGATTTCAGGGACAGAGCAGGGGACCCTGGGAGTTCCACCACAGGGAACAGTCGCTGCTAAGCCTCGGAGGAGGCGTGTGGTCGTGGTGGGGGACTCCTTCCTGAGGGGGACAGAAGCAGTGATTTGTGGGCCTGACAAGATGTCTCAGGAAGTGTGTTGTCTCCCTGGGGCAAAGATCCGAGATGTGACAGAGAGGCTGACAAGACTGGTCAGGCCTACTGACCAATACCCCTTCCTTTTGGTTCATGTGGGAACGAATGACACAGCAAGACACAGCCTTCAGAATATCAAAAGGGATTACGAGGCTCTAGGTAAGAAGCTGAAAGAAATGGAGGCACAGCTTTTCATCTCGTCTCTTCTGCCAGTTGAAGGGCATGGTCCAGGAAGAGAGAGGAAAATAGCAGATGTCAACAATTGGCTCTGCAGATGGTGTCGTCAAGAACGATTTGGATTCTTAGATCATGGGCTGCAGTTCCATGAGGGCGGACTCCTGGCAAGGAATGGGCTGCATCTCACGCCAGTTGGAAGAAACGTTTTTGCCAACAGTCTCAAGAATTTGATCAGGAAGGCTTTAAACTGAATTATGTGTGGAAGAGAGACAGCGTCCTGGAAGACAAAAGGACTGGAAAAAAATAGTCAAACTGTCATAGAGGAAACAAGGCAAACAGTACAGGGACCCAACAGTGGGAGGCAAAAAAACGTGCACAGGCAGCAAGTAAGGGGGGCATATGGTCTTAGATGTCTTTACACTAATGCACAGAGCATGGGAAATAAGCAAGATGAACTTGAACTCCTAGCACAACAAAGAAAATATGATATAATAGGCATCACTGAAACCTGGTGGGATGAATCTCATGACTGGAATGTAGCAATACAGGGGTATAACCTTTTCAAGAGAAACAGGCCAAACAGGAAAGGAGGAGGAATAGCATTATATGTCAGGGATATTTACACCAGTGAAGAAATCCAGGACATCAATCCTGGAAGCCAAGTGGAGAGCATCTGGATAAAAATTAAAGGGGAGGGAAACAACAGGGATGTTAAGTGTGGGAGTCTACTACAGACCCCCAACTCAAGCAGAAGAATTGGATGATGCCTTTCTAGAACGGATGGCCACAAATTAAAAAAGGAGAGATGTAGTAGTGTTGGGTGACTTCAACTCTCTTGATATTTGCTGGAAGTCAAACTCAGCCAAAACCTCAAGGTCTAGCAAATTCCTCACTTGCCTCGAAGACAATTTCATTGTTCAAAAGGTGGAAGAGGCAACGAGGGAGTCAGCTATTTTGGATCTGATCCTAACTAACAGAGAAGACCTAGTTAATGGGGTGCAAGTGGTTGGATCCTTAGGCGGGAGTGATCATGTCCTCCTGGAGTTTATTATACAGTGGAAAGGAGAAGCCAGGCATAGTCAGACACGCATTCTAGACTTTAGGAAAGCTGATTTTACTAAACTTAGAGAAATACTGGGGGTGATCCCATGGACAGGAATACTAAAAGAGAAGGGAGTTCAAGAAGGATGGGAGTTTCTCAAAAGGGAGATACTGAAGGCACAATTTCAAACCGTGCCAACGAGGAGGAAAAATGGGAGGTGTCTCAAGAAACCAGGATGGATGACTAAGGAACTTGCAACTGAATTATGTTTTAAACGGAACATGTATAAGAAATGGAAAAATGGGGAAATCACCAAAGAGGAATTCAAACAAATAGCTAGCACGTGTAGGGGTAAAGTCAGAAAAGCTAAAGCGCAGAATGAAATCAGGCTTGCTAGAGAGGTTAAGAACAATAAAAAGGGCTTTTGGGGGTATGTCAGCAGCAAAAGGAAAAAGAAGGAAATGGTAGGGCCACTGTGTGGAGAGGATGGCAAAAAGTTAACAGGAGACAGAGAAAAGGCAGAACTACTCAACACCTTCTTTGCTTCAGTCTTCTCAGAAAAGGCAAAGGGTGCTCAACCTAAGTGTAATGAAGCAGAGGACAGAACAGGAGAATTTCAGCACAGAATAAGTAAAGAGATAGTACAGAAACATCTGGTTACTCTAAATGAATATAAGTCTCCAGGACCAGATGAATTACATCCAAGGATATTAAAAGAACAGGCAAATGTAATATCAGAACCATTGTCAATAATCTTTGAGAATTCCTGGAAAACAGGAGAGGTCCCAGCGGACTGGAGGAGGGCAAATGTTGTCCCCATCTTCAAAAAGGGGAAAAAAGAGGATCCCAACAATTATCGTCCAGTTAGTCTGACATCAATACCCGGAAAGATTCTGGAGCAGATCATTAAACAGAGAGTCTGTGAACATCTGGAAAGTAATTCCATAATCACAAAAAGCCAACATGGGTTTCAGAGAAACAGGTCATGCCAGACAAATCTGATCTCTTTTTTTGATAAAATTACCAGCTTGGTAGATGAAGGGAATGCTGTGGATATAGTATATCTTGATTTCAGTAAGGCCTTTGACAAGGTTCCCCATGACATTCTTGCAAGCAAATTGGTAAAATGTGGGCTAGACAAAGTAACTGTTACATGGATTTGTAATTGGTTGACTGGTCGAACCCAAAGGGTGCTCAACAATGGCTCCTTTTCAACCTGGAAAGAAGTGACCAGTGGGGTGCCACAGGGCTCTGTCCTGGGCCCAGTGCTATTCAATATCTTTATTAATGACTTGGATGATGGTATTGGTGGCATAGTTATCAAATTTGCAGACGACACCAAATTAGGAGGAGTAGCTAATACCCCAGAGGACAGGATCAAAATTCAAAATGACTTGAACAGACTAGAAAGTTGGGCCAAAGCTAACAAAATGAAATTCAACACAGAGAAATGTAAGGTACTGCACTTAGGGCGGAAAAATGAAAAGTACAGATATACGATGGGGGACACCTGGCTGAATGAGACTACGTGTGAAAGGGATCTAGGAATCCAGGTGGACCACAAGTTGAACATGAGTCAACAGTGCGATGCAGCAGCTAAAAAGGCCAATGCAATTTTAGGCTGCATCAGTAGAAGTATAGCGTCTAGAGCAAGAGAAGTAATAGTGCCACTCTATTCTGCTTTGGTCAGGCCTCACCTGGAATACTGTGTCCAGTTCTGGGCACCACAATTCAAAAAAGATGTGGAGAAACTGGAGCGTGTCCAAAGGAGGGCAACTAAAATGGTGAAGGGTCTGGAAACCAAGCCCTATGAGGAACGACTTAGGGAGCTGGGGATGTTTAGCCTGGAGAAGAGAAGGCTAAGAGGTGATATGATAGCCATGTTTAAATATTTGAAGGGATGTCATATCGAGGAGGGAACAAGCTTGTTTGCTGCTGCTCCAGAGGCAAGGACCCGAAACAATGGATGCAAGCTGCAAGAAAAGAGATTCCACCTCAACATTAGGAGGAACTTCCTGACAGTGAGGGCGGTTCGACAGTGGAACACACTCCCTCAGAGAGTAGTGGAGTCTCCTTCCTTGGAGGTCTTTAAGCAGAGGCTGGATGGCCATCTGTCAGGGATGCTTTGATTGGGAGTCCCTGCATAGCAGGGGGTTGGACTGGATGGCCCTTGTGGTCTCTTCCAACTCTATGATTCTATGATTCTATGAGGCTCTCTTTGACCAATTAAAGCATCTCCTGGCAAAAATGCTTCTAGGGTGATGGGCAAGAGGGCTTCTCTTGCTCTTCTCTCTCTCTCTCTCTCTCTCTCTCTCTCTCTCTCACACACACACACACACTACATTAACCACATTCCCATCCCTATTTTTTATTGAAGATCTAGGAAACTTGTATTCCTCCAGATATTTTGGCAACCAGATGCGTATCAGACTCACTCACCATGGGGATGTGCAGTGGGTAGGAAGTGGTGGACATTGTAGGCCCAAACACCTGGAGAGCCATAGGATTGCTAATCCTACTTTACAGGACAACAGAACAACATATCCACCATGAGCTCTTCTCCCACTTCCACCTAAAACCAGATATAACCCCCTTTAAAGATTCTGCATTCTACCCCCAAAAGCCAGCATGGTCTAGTAGTTTGAATGCTTTAATAGGACTCTGAGAGACCAAGGTTCAAATTCCAACTTGACTGTGGAAACTTGGTGTGACCTTGGACAAGTCACACTCCTCAGGCTTAGAAAAAGGCAACAACAAAACCACTCTGAACAAGTCTTGCCAATATAGTGTCAACATAAGTCAAAAATGACTTGAAGGCACACAACCGCAAATCCTGTTGAATTTTATTGGGGTGGTGTGCTTGAAAATCCAGCAGAGCCAGGGGAAAAATCCAAAATTCTAAAAGTAGAGCTTTATTGTTTCAAAAGGTAAAAATAAGCAAAGAAAAATATAGTCCACCATAGGATCACATTATGCTGATGTGGTTGAACAGAAGAGTTACAGATCCATGTTTCCAGATCCAAAAGTTACATTGTAAAAGCAATATAAGCATATTATAGTCCAAAAATTAACCCCATAGTTAGATCCATTGCGAACACACACACGAAAAGGAAGAATGCAAGAAATATAAACAATTCTAGACAAAGGATTTCTTGGCCCTGCCCTTACTCCACCTTCTGGGTGTCAACCTTATGTTGATTGGATGTCATGTGTATGATGTTTGTTAACCCAGCCCCTTGCTGTCCATCATCCACCACGTGATTCTTTTCCCAAGCCTAATGATGTTTTGGATTTTGTTATCTGTTCTTGGTTGCCTTTCTCAGCTAGGAACTTCTGGCCACCTGGACTGGGTTGTTTTTGTTTGCCTAGATGTTGTTCTCATGAGGAAAATTCCAGACACACATCTCTACATTTCACCTTTGACTGTATAACCCAGGGGTAAGCAACCTTTTTCAGGTGGGGGCTGGTCCGCAGAACAGCTCCCTTCCGGTGGGCTGGGGGGGATGGCGGCACGTGCGCTCGCTCGCTCGCCCCCTGCCGCTGCACACGCTGCCACTGCCGCCGCACACTGCAGCAGCACTTGCTGCCACGCATGTCATGCCCGCCATTTTGTTTTCCAAAATGGCTGCCATGATGCGTTTGCGCATGCGCAGGAGTACTGCGCATTCGCAAATGCGTAGCGGCCACCATTTTGGAAAACAAAATGGCGGGCGCGACGCGCGCGGCTGCACAGTAGCCAAAACTTGCGGCGGCGATGGCAGGCGACTGTGGCAGGGGTCGGCAGGGGCTGGTAAGCACGGGGGCCCCGGGCTGGAACCGGCCCACAGGCCATAGGTTTCCGACCCCTGGTATAACCCATCTATATTCTAACAAATCCTTCTCCTTCTCCATATCAGACCTGAAAACTTGTTTTCTGAAAAGTGCTTTATGGGCTGACATTATCAGTTATCCCTTTCTCTTTTTGTTTGTTTGTTTTTTAATTATACAGAAGCCTCATCTTCTCATCTGGAATTTTGTCCTTTTGGCATTTAGCAAAGGTCAGTGTCATTATAGTAGCAAGCAAAACAAAAGCATTCCTGTGAAACAAAATCTCCTGTTGAAGAAGTGTGAGAGAGGCTTTCTACCAAAGATGAAGTGGCTGATGGTGAAAGGAAATGGAATACTTGTGTTGCTAGAAATTGGGCACTGAGGACTTATTCTGAAATTAATGAGTCACATGTTTTACTGGAGATGAGGAATTAACTACAAATTTTGTTGAAAAACTGAACTTATTAAAATTTCACTACCTTCCTTTTTTTAAAAAAACTTTAAACATTTCCCCCTACCTCCTGCCAAAATATCCCCCTCTCATCACATCTGTTCACAATCATCCTTTCCTTCCCAGAACAGAAACAAGGCAGGTGACAGGACTGTTAACATATGTTTAGCCCCTGATATTTTCTCACATGTGAGAGAACATTTCTCTGAAACCTGAAATACAAATACATAATTTGTTGCCTTCTGTATTGAAGAACCTGATGAAGTTCTTACAGGGGAGAAGGGCCTGACCTTGACCATCTGCTGTATCTGGCAAGGAACTCCAGCTAAAGGAGTATCAGGTGGAAAAGCTGCAGGAAATGTACTCTAAGGTCACAGCTCAGATAATGACTGAATGCAGAATTGCATTGTTATTGTTACCTGTACTCTGTTTTAAGGTGCCACAGACTCGTCTGTAAGATAGCTCCACTCTAAAATTCATGGGAGCAATTAAGACATTAGAATGTGGATAAGGCACAGCAACCTCTATGGCAATGCATGGATATCAGTGATGGTTGTCAATGCTGGCCTTTGTAGGTAACAATATGTTGGCAAATGTATTTGGTTGGTGTTGTTGTTAATTGCCATTATGTCAGCTTGGACTTTTGGCAATGCTATGAATGAAAGACTTCTAAGAGACCCTGTTATTAACAGCCTTGCTCAGACTTTGCAAGCTCAAGGCGGTGACTTCCTTGTTGAGTTTATCCACCTGTAATGCACTCTCCCTCTTTTCCTACTGTCTTTAACTTTACTTAGCATTATCATCTTTTCTAATTAGTCTTGTTGTCTCATGATAGCTCCAAAGCTTGTAATTTAGTCATTTTGGCTTCTAGTGAGAGTTCAGGCTTGATTTGCTCTATGACCATTTTTTTATTATTATTTTTTAGCCATTCAATATATATACTGAAGTTAAAATATTTTATCCCATCTCTATATGCAGAGTAAGAATGGTCTCTTTTTGATAAGTAGTGGATACTTAGTAGGAAAGGGCACTTCAAAACTTCTAGGGCATTTTACTTTCAATACCATAACATCCAAACCTCAGAAAGAGCACTCAGGACAGCTCAGTTTTGATCAGATTGTTTGACATTATTATTATTATTATTATTATTATTATTATTATTATTATGTATATCCCGCCCCTCTGAGGTCAATCGAGGTGGCTTACAACAATAAAATATTACATAATATAAAACAATCAAATTCCCTCCCCCCCTTAAAACATTATTAAATCAATCCAAGTTTAAACAACATACAGCGTAGCCATAATTTAAAAACCAATCCCAGCGAGCAGCGCGCACATGAGGCCCCAGAACCATCTTCTAGAGGGGTTCCTGAGGCCGTGATTATCTATCCCAGAAAGGCCTACCGGAAGAGATCTGTCTTGACAGCCTTTTTAAAGCTGTCCAAAGATGTCAATTTACGGATCTCGTCTGGCAGGCCGTTCCATAGTTTGGGGGTGACAATTGAAAAAGCCCTCTGGGAGGTAGCCGCAAGCCTAGCTTTTTGTGGCTGCAGCAAATTCCTCCCAGAGGACTGGAGTGTGCAGGGAGGATTATAAGGGAGAAGGCGGTCCCTGAGATAGTTTGGACCCAAGCCATTTAGAGCTTTAAAGGTGATAACCAACACCTTGTACTGGGCCCGGAAACTTATGGGCAGCCAGTGGAGGGACCTTAGAACCAGAGTAATGTGTTCCCTCCTTGATGTTCCCAAACTACTCTGGCCGCCATATTCTGTACTAACTGTAGTTTCCGAACCAAGCACAAGGGTAGCCCCATGTAGAGTGCATTACAGAAATCGAGACGTGAGATTACCAGTGCATGCACAACAGTCTCAAGATACCTTACTTCCAGAAAAGGGTGCAGCTGGCGTAACAGCCGAAGCTGATAACAGGTGCTCCTGACTGTCGCATTTACCTGATTTGTCATCAGGAGCGACGAGTCAAGGAGCACCCCCAGACTGCGAACACAGTTACTGGAGGAGATTGTGACCCCATCCAGGACTGGAGGTTGCAACCCAATTCTTGGTTTCGGGGCCGCTACTGTGAGCACCTCTGTCTTGTCTGGATTCAGTTTCAATCTGTTTTTCCTCATCCAGCCCATTACTGCCCGAAGACATTCATTGAGAGAAGAGACGCCATTGGAATTCGAGGCTGACGAACAAGACACGGAGAAATAGATTTGGGTGTCATCCGCATACTGATAACACCCAGCTCCATAACTCCAAATAATCTCAGCCAACGGGGACAGAATAGCACCCTGTGGAACCCCACAGGTGAGCTCCCTTTTACTGGAGCTGCTGTCCCCAAGCAGCACCCTCTGAGACCTACCCGAGAGAAAGGACCGGAACCACTGCAAAGCAGTGCCTCCGATACCTAACTCCCTCAGGCGGTCCAAGAAGATGCCATGATCTATCGTATCAAAAGCCGCTGAGAGGTCTAGCAGCACCAACAGGGTCACACTACCCCTGTCAAGGCTCAGACGCAGATCGTCGGTCAAGGCAACAATGGCAATCTCAACCCCAAAGCCTGTCCTGAAGCCAGTTTGAAATGGGTCTAGATAATCGGTTTCATCCAAGACAGATTGGAGTTGAAGAGCAACCGCCCTCTCGATCACCTTGCTCAAAAATGGCAGCAATGACACAGGCCTATAATTATTCATCTCCAGGGGGTCCAGGGAAGGTTTTTTCAGAAGCAGCTTAACAGCTGCCTCCTTCAGACAAGATGGGATATGTCCATCCCTGAAGGACACATTGATAATGCTCACAAGGAATTTCTGCAATGCATCCCCCCCCCCCGATGGCCAGTCATGATGGGCAAGGGTTGAGAGGACAGGCTGTTTTCCTCACACTACCAAGGAGCTTGTCCACGTCATCGGTACTCACAGATTGCATCTGATCCAGTATAATTACATCGGTGGAGTCACTGGACACCTCGTCCATTGTTTCTGTTACAATCGGCTCTTATCTGAGAGATTTTAACTGCAAAGAAGTTGTTAAATGCATCACAGCAGGCCGTCGTCGGGTTAAGCAAGAGATTTGGCACAGGGGGTACCTGTGTCAGCTCCCTCACTACCCTAAACAGCTCTGCTGGACGAAACTCTGCAGACGCAATACGTGATACTGTGTAATTTGGATGACAGATCACTGCTCTGGGCCCTGAAAGATACACCTAATATTTTTTACTTGGTTTACATTTCATACTAAGTCCCTGAGCATTTCCAGACAAGGTTCCTTCTCTGTGCACTGTGCAGCTAGTAACTGGTTGTTGTTTTCCTTCTCCTGCATGGGTTTCCTACAATAAAGAAAAAGACATAAGAAACAATGGGTGGAAAAAATGGACGATTACAAGTAAATGAGGCAGAGTGGCATGGCAGCAATGACAAAAGCCTCATCTGCTCCCCATGAAGATTGCTGCATTGAGTTTTCAGTGGATATCATGAATGTTAAGGATCAGCAGTTCTAGAAAAGGTCTAGAACATGTCAGATACTTTCACAGGGAAGCCAAACCAGAGTGTCTCTACTAAAGAACAGCTTTATTTAACTAAAAAACAGTCTCTAGAACAAGAGTACAGTCATCTCTCCATATCTGCAGACTTGCCATTTGCAGTTTCAATTGCTCGCAAATGACAAGCCCGTAGCTCCCTTCCCTCCCCCTCCCTTTCCTCTTTCCCTTTTTTTGTACCCCCGGTTTACCTTTGCCTCAGGGGCTGGGAGGGAGCCTTCCTTAGGTCTGGGGGGGCAGTCCAGGCTCCCCATTTTGGGGTCAGCCAGGCACTAAGGCCCCTCTGACCTCCCCCCTTGGCCCTCCAGGGCCTGGTGCCACCATGATCTAGAGTCTGGTGGCACCAGGTAGCAGTAAGGCAGGGCGTGGGGGTAGCTGGGGTCTGGAAACATGCCAGACACTACTTGTTCTCACTTTCCCAGTGACACTCTGGGCCCAGAACATACTCTGCCCCCCTTCACCACAACCAATGGACATATTGCATGTCCATTGGCTGTGGAGGGGGGGTCGGGGTGTGTGCCAGGCCCCAAGTGCCACTGGAAAAGTCCCAATGGCATCCAGTGTGTTTCCAGGCTATGGAGGCCCCGCACCACACATCACTACCTCCCAATGCCATCAGACTCCGGACCCTGTTGGCAATGGACCCTGGAGAGACCAGACTGCCCCTTGGATTTAAGGAAGGCCCCTTCCCAGCCCCTGAGGCAAAGGTAAGTCCAGGGGGACAAAAAGAGGGGAGGGGAGGGAATACTCAAGTTCCCATTGTCCCCAATGGCAGTGCACCACTGGGGACAATGGGTACTTGAATATTCACTAAATTTTGAATTCATAGGGGGCCCGGAATGGATCCCCTGTGAATCCGGAGGGATTACTGTATAAGTAACAGCTACACGCTGGGCACAGCACCACCTATAGTTTACTAGTAATGCTGCAAATAAGCTCTACATCCCATAGGAAAAGGCAATTTAGCAGAGCTGGGAGCTAACTGTGCTCCCCAAAGACCTGCAGCAGGTGGCATGCTCTCCCCAAATTTGGACCAATATTCTTGTGACTACAAGATTGGAAAAGCCTAGCTTCAGGAGTTCAGGAACTCCTAACCTGGAGCACCAAGTTGACATCCTCAAAACTACCGTAGACTTTAAGAAGTTGATGTAAAGGATCACTCCCTCTCCTTCTCTCACAGTCTCACATCACATGCACAATTCTGCTATTTCCCATCTTCTGTATTATTCTCAAACATTATAATAAGGTGAATATTCTTTTCCAGTGGCCTTTTACACTGGTTTGAGCTCTCAAGATAATATCCTGTTGCTGTCTGTTATATACATCAGTGCTGTGAGGTATTTTCCTCACCACTGCACTGGCCTAATTAAAGGAAACTATTCCTCATATGCCATTTAAGCTGTGCTTGTTCAACTTGGCCATATCTCTTGTGTGCTACTTACCTTCTCATCTCCATCTGGAAGCTTGGGCAGACAGTTGGCTTCCCAGCAGACAGCAGCTCAACTATTAGTTACCTGGCAGCAAACAATCGTTTCTTCTGTTGCTGGAGGTTGTGTATTTTCTCTGACCGACATAGTGCTTTTGCCTATGTTCTCTTTACATGGACAGAAATTTGGCAGATTTGCCCTTGGCTTTTGAACAGCAACACAAAGGGCTCCACTACCTTTTGATCTGAATTAGGATCAAAGTCATTAGCGAACACAGAAGCAACTGTTCTCAAATGTAAATTCACATCCTCGACCCAGAACACATCAAGCCCTATAGTCTGATAGGACAAATATGTAGCATAAACAGAAATGTGTGGACACCACACCACCATCTGGATGTTGTTTATTTTGAGCACTGATCTTTATAGAGCTGAAATGTACACAAACAGAATGTTGGGAAGCCAAGACCTAATTTTGGGGAATTTATAATTAGCTCAAATGAAAGAGGGAAGCGCCCAACTACGCTTCTAGGACCTTATCCAATTGTCTATGGGAGACATAAGAATTCTGGCTGGGAAGACACTGAAATGGACCAAGCTCCAATTAAAGTCTAAAATATTTATTTGGCAACAATAAGCAAACATCCAAATGCAGTGTGCGCGCGCACACACACACACACACACACTAGAGGAATAAGCGGGGAAGAGAGAGAGCGGGGAAGGCAAAGAGGGAAACCAGAATAGAGGGAGATATACTCACACCCGAGCAACTCCTCTGGGCTTTGGCGGCAAATGAAGATGAGTTCCGTGGAAGGGGCATGACCGGCAGGAGGGGGGTTGCGGGAACTATCTCAGAGCACAGACCGACAGAGTTTCAGCATGCTCTTCCAAGGTAGCACGATGTCTGCTAAAATCCAGGGGTTCTTATAGGGAAATTCTGCCTTCTAGCCATGGGCTGGACAATAGCTAGACAACGATGTGATGGGCTTTTCATTGCTTACTTAAGTCTGGGCATAGTCTAAACAATGCATGTGGTCTCAAAGCAATCAAGGAAAGGAAGCTAGAGAAAGGAGGTGCCATCAAATCTAATCACTGTCTCATCAAGTGTGAGACTAAGACAAACAAACACCATTAGGTATCTTTTCCAACATAATGGGATATTCCCCAAGGCAACTCCCATAGCCTGCTTGTTCTGGTGGTCTTTTGTAACTTTACTTGCTTACATGACTTCACATCTAGGGGATTATGGCTTCTATCTCCCAGGAGTCAGGCTGGGGTCATAGGAGACTCTGCACAGTCAAAATATATATGAAAAATGGAGGACTTTTACTAACAGTTCCCCCCCCCCCGAAAGTGTTGAGACCAATGCATTGGTGTGTTGGGATCAATGTCTTTCGAATTAGCCTTTGTCATAAAATTTCAGGGTGACAATTTAGAAAGCGGACTTATGTTCGGGTGGAAGTATCTCTCTCTCAGAAAAGGAGGGGTGGGGTCCCTAACCACACATCGGGAACCCATTCACCTCAACAGCAATAACAATAGTAAAAAAGCAATAACAACAATTCAACAGGAGAAAAACAACAACAACAATAGGACAGCAGTGACAGAAATGGCAATGCACAATCAGTTATGAACCAGGTCCAAACAAACAGTGATGGCAATCTGAATGTGGGCATCTTGGATGGATGTGAGTCCAAAGGGAAACGGGGGCGAAAGTCCGTTCTCGAATGTGGGCAGGATTCACAGTGTCCGCGAGAATATGGGCAAAAGTCCAAAGCATGGGGTCTTGAACACAGGCAAACAGCAATGTCCAAGGCGGCAACTGAAATGCAAGTCCAGCAGGCAACGTCAGGCTTGGGCAACGCTGTCCATAATCGGTGTTCGTGTGGTGGCTTGGCTAGAAGCCTTGAAATGTGGGCATCAGAGGTGGGGCAGCTGTGACGGAGGGAGCCGCTCGTCTGTTTCAGTGGGGGCTGTCTGGCTGCAAGTGGTGGCGTGGCAGTCTAGTGGGCGGTCCGCATCCAGGGCTGTGTCCGGGATGCTTGTCCTGTCTGCAAGTGGTGGGGCTTCGGTAGTGTCTGGATTTTGGGTTGAAGGCTTACCTTCCTCTTGAAAGCTTGCCAGAGATGAAAGAGTAGAAAGCATGCATTGGGGATGAAGTCTTACCCCCGCCCCATGTCTCTGGAGAGGCGTGGCTTAAAGGTTAAGTGACATTGCCATAGAGTAGCACAAGAGTTAGTGGCAGAGAAGCCACAAGAAAGAAAAATTTCCAAGTCACCATACTAGCAACAAAAGTCTGTCACCGAAAGGGGGCGTACAGCGCCAAGTACATAGACACATTGTACTCGGCACCCATTGGCCTTTTCAGATTATCAGTGAACTTGTGTCCGGCACCATGGTCTTACATGGGGGTGCACGGATAGGCTTAGGCTGGTCAGGCGGATCGCAGGGGCAATCCCTGAACACCGGATGAATCCGCCATGTCACAGGCAGCTGGAGCCGGAACGCCACCGGATTCACCCGGGCCACAATCTTGTAGGGCCCCACAAACCGTGCGTCCAACTTCCGACAAGGCCGCTGCAGGGGCAGGTGACGCGTAGAGAGCCAGACCGAGTCCCCCACTTGCAACGGAGGCCCCTCCTGACGGTGCCGGTCTGCGCCCCTCTTGTAAGCCTCCTTGGCCACCTCCAACTGCTCTTGCAGCAGCGACTGTGCTGCCCGGAGCTCCTGAAGCCACTGGTCCACCGCAGGAACGTCCGAACTGGGCACCACTGCCAGGAAACCATGCGGATGAAAGCCTCCCGTGGCAAAGAAAGGCTTCTGCAGGGTTGAGGCATGCACGGCGTTGTTATAAGCAAACTCCGCCAATGGGAGCAAATCCACCCAGTTGTCCTGGCGGTAGCTCACATAGCAGCGAAAGTACTGCTCCAGGGTGCCGTTGGTCCTCTCCATCTGACCGTCTGACTCAGGATGGTGAGCCGAAGACAGGTGGGGCGTGACATCCAAGAGCCGGAGCAAACTGGTCCAGAACCGGGTGGTGAACTGGCTGCCGAGGTCAGACACCACCCCCTCCGGCAGGCCATGGAGCCGGAAGATGTGGTGGATAAACATCCGAGCCATCTCCTTGGCCATGGGAAGACCTACACACGGCACAAAGTGTGCCATCTTGGAAAACAGATCCACCACAACCCAAATGGTGGTGCAGCCAGCAGAGGGGGACAAGTCCGTGATAAAGTCCATGGACACCACCTTCCAGGGACCCGATGGCGTTGGCAGTGGCATCAGCAACCCCGCCGGCTGACCCGGATGGTCCTTTGCCCAATGGCACACTGGGCACATGTCCACATACTTGTCCACCTCCGCCCAAACTCGAGGCCACCAAAACTCCCGGGTGAGGAGGTGCAGAGTTTTGCAGAAGCCAAAGTGTCCTGCCGGCTTGGAGTCATGGCACAGCCGCAAGACCACCTCCCGACACGGACCTGCTGGCACGTACAGGCGGCCCCGGTGGAAGAGGAGACCATTGTGGATGGTGAACGGCGAGGCCTCTCCATCCTCCGAATGCTGTGCCACCAGTGGATCCTGGCGCTGAAGGTCACGGATCTGGTCCACCAGCACCGCCTCCCTTGGAGCAGCTGCGAAGTTCTCTGGACGGAGGATGGTGGACCGCAATTCCTGCCCTGGTCTCGTGGCGTATTCCGGCTTTCTGGAGAGAGTGTGCGCCTGCCAGTTCTGGGACTGCGGAATATACTGGAGCTGGAACTGGAACCTTGCGAAAAAGGACAACCAGCGCTGTTGCCTCTGAGACAGCTTCCTGGCTGTCTGCAGATGCTCCAAATTCCTGTGGTCTGTATGGACCACCACCAGGTGTGCCGCCCCCTCCAATAGATGCCGCCACGTCTCGAATGCTGCCTTGATTGCCAACAGCTCCTTCTCCCAGATGGTGTAGTTCAATTCTGGAGAAGAGAGCTGCTGGGAGTAGAAGGCACATGGTAGCAAATGCCCCTGGGGACCCGTGGGCTGGAGCAACACCGCCCCGATGGCCACATCCGAAGCATCAGCTTCCACCACAAAGGGTGTGTGAGGATCCGGGTGCTGCAAAATCGGGGCTGACGTGAAGCGCATCTTCAGGGCCTCGAATGAAGACTGTGCCGCCGCCGTCCACTGGAACCGGCCCTTCCCCCGCAACAGTTGGGAGATAGGGCTCGTGAGGTCCACATAGTCCTTGATGAACTTCCGATAGAAGTTGGCGAACCCCAGGAACCGCTGCACATCCTTCCTGTTGCGAGGGGGCTGTCAAGACAGCACCGCCTCAATCTTGGCAGGATCCATGGCCACGCCCTGTGCCGAAACAGTGTACCCCAGAAAGTCCACCTCCCTGAGATCAAAGGCACACTTTTCCAGCTTGGCATACAAGTGGTGGTCCCTCAGGCGCTGGAGCACGGCACGCACATGGGCATCATGGGCCTCCTGAGTTGGGGAGTAAATCAGGAAGTCATCTAGACATATGATGACGAACCGATCCAAATAGTCCCGGAACACGTCATTGACAAAATGCTGGAAGACGGCGGGGGCATTACAGAGTCCAAAGGGCATGACTGTGTACTCATAATGCCCATAACGAGTCTGGAAGGCCGTCTTCCACTCATCCCCAGCCCGGATCCTCACCAAGTTGTAAGCCCCACGAAGATCCAATTTGGTGAAGACCTTGGCATGGCGGAGCCGCTCCAGCAATTCCGGAATCAACGGCAAGGGGTAGCGGTTCCGGACAGTGATCTTGTTCAGGGCTCAATAGTCATTGCAGAGGCGCAATTCCCCCGACTTCTTGCGGACAAAAAGTACTGGTGCTCCCGCAGGAGACTTAGAAGGACGAATGAAGCCCCGCTGCAGATTCTTCTCCAAAAACTCCCTCAGAGCCACCAGCTCAGGCTCCGAGAGAGAGTAGAGACGCCCCGCCGGAATAGGGGCTCCTGGCACCAGATCAATGGCACAATCATAGGGCCGGTGCGGGGGAAGCCGGTCCGCCTCCTTTTTGTCGAAGACATCTGCAAAGTCCCGGTACTTCTCCGGCAACATCACGGTACTGTCCTGAGCCCCCACCACCACCGCAGCTGGGATCCTTTCTGGCCAACAGTGCTCCTGGCAGTACTCCAAACCGAAGAGCACCTCCCGCCAGGACCAGGAAATATGTGGATCATGCTGCGAGAGCCACGACATGCCCAGCACTAGCGGGAAGTGAGGAACCGCGACCAGCAAAAACCGCAGCTCCTCAACATGTCCTTGGATCTCCAGGTGAAGTACTGGAGTCTGGTGCGTCACGGGGCCCAACCGGAGAAGCCGTCCATCAATGGTCTCCACTGTCCGGGGCTCCAGCAACGCCTCCATTGGGATCCCGTGACATTGAGCAAACCCCAAGTCCATGAAGCAGTTGGAGGCCCCCGAATCCAACATAGCCCCCACCGGCAACAGTTCCATGGATGGCAGCCTCAGGTTGGCAGCGACCATCAAGGGGTCCCTCCGCGAGACTGAGATAACAGAGGTGGGTTTCCAAGCAGTCCCCAGGTGCCCCACCCGCTCTACACCTGGGCTGCGTCATTTCCCGCCGGCTTGGCTCGCCGTCCCTTGGCAGGACAAGCCCTTGCAAAGTGTCCAGAGAGACCGCAATACAAGCACAGGCCCTCCCGTCTCCTCCGCTCCTTCTCCGTCCCTGACAGCCGTGGCCGAGCTCCTCCCAACTGCATTGGCTCCACTGATGTCCCAGGAGCAGCGGCCTCAGGAACAACCGCAAGAGAGGACGGCACTGACTTAGAAGGAGACGGAAGGCCAGCGTGTCGAGCCTCCCTTCGGGCTGTCAAGCGGCAGTCCAGGCAGATGGCCTGGGCAATCAAGGTTGACAAGGTCTGTGGTGGCTCCGAGCGGGCCAGCTCATCCAGAATGGCCGCTGACAGACCATGCCGAAACGCAGTCTGCAAGGCACTGCCTCCCCAATTCACATCCTGTGCGAGGAGGCGAAAGGCCACGGAGTAGTCTGCTACCGAGCCCTGGCCTTGTTTCAGGCTCAAAAGCCTGTGTCCCGCAGTCTCAGTCTTCACAGGGTCCCCCCACGTCTCTTTAAACTCACATTCAAAGGCTTGCCAGTCAGCCAGCACTGGGCTTTGGGCATTCAGGTAGGGCGTTGCCCATTTAAGAGCGGGACCAGCCAACAGTCCAATGACAAAAGCCACCTTATGAGAGTCACTAGGGAAATCTGCCTCCCTGATTCGAAAATGCAGCTGGCAGCTAGCCAAGAAGCCATCCAACAAAGTTCGGTCCCCAGAAAATTTTTCAGGCAGGGCAGTCAGGCATTTAACCCTGGGCCTGGGCTGGGGGGGTGCAGGTAGCTGAGGATTTGCCTGGAGTTCTGAGACCGCCTGTGTAAGCATTGCAACTTGAGCAACTAGCTTTTGATTCTGCTCCAAGAGCTCTTTGATTAAGGCTCCCTCCACCATCCTGTAGCAGCTTAGATTATGGCCAAGACTTATTCTGTCCTCAACTACAGCCAGCCTCAGTTCCCACAGCTGCTAGGGATGGAAAGGGTGAGCTGCAAACAGCAAGGCCAGCCACAAACCTTCCTGTAGTTGAAGCACCAGCAAAGCAGAGTCCAGAAATCAGCGTCAGTCAGTCTAAGGTCAGGGCAGGCAGCAATCAGCAAAGGTCCAGTCCGGTCCAAGGTCAAAGCAACAGAGTTCCACAAGGCAAGAGCGAGAGGCACAAAGCAGGAAACAAGGAGCCACACTGACCATAGTCTCCCAAGGAAACTACAATAAATCTTGACACTGAGGAAGCCTCTTGCAACTGTTTAAATAGTCAAATCCTACCTCAGTGCCAGCTGAGGCTTGTTCAGCAGCTGCTTTTCAGCTAGTCTCCTGGACCTGCGACTGCCAGCACTCTCAGCTCTCCTCTGCCTAAAGGAAGGCACTGGCTCTGCTGTATCCTCCTGCTTCTCCCCACTAGGCAGCTGAGCCTCCAAGGAAGGAGCACTAGGACCTGGCTGCTCTGGGGTTGGGAGAACTGGGCTTGGCTCAGACAGAGCAGAAGGAGAGCCAGGTGGAGCCTGTATCTCTTCCTGCTCTGGGGCTGGGAGAGCAGAATGAGAACCAGGTGGAGCCTGCATCTCTTCCTTCTCTGGAGGAGACCCATCCTCCTCCTCGTCCTCCGAGTCCTCCTCAGGGCTGACCATGACAATAGGCTGTATAAACTGTGGGCACTTGGTCTGAGTGAAGCGGGGGCCACCACCTTGGAGAGGGAGTCAAGCATGTTGGGAAGGGTATGCAAATTAGGGTTCCGTTTGAACTAAACAGGCTTATTGTGGCAGAACCGGGGCAGTTCTAGGCTTGCAAAAGATATGGCTGGATGGGGTTTGGAGCGGGGATTTAGGTCCATTGCTCCGAGCGGGTTGGTCATGATGACTTAAAAGGAGATGGATGGTCCTGTGGTTGCTTTGCTTTCCGTGGCTGGGTTGCCCTAGGTGGGGCCTCCGTGAGGGGGCCTTGCTACTGGCTGATAGGGAAGGCCAACTTTGGGTGGTGCTTCCGTCTGCGGCCAACCTCCGCCTGTCTTGGCAAACTAGCCAAATAGCCCGGGCAAATGCAAAGAGCTCTCTCATGAGAGTCGCCCTCTGCATTTTGCACTCTCAGCCAGAGCACCAAGCAGGAGTTCGATTGGCTGGCAGTGCGGCCGCACTACCCAAAGCTGGTCTTTTTTCTCAGTCATACAAAAAGGTGGGAGCTAGTCCCCCATCTTCCTATCAAGTGAAAAAGACAGACCAAAACTTTTCCTCCCCCCCCCCTCCCGATACAGAAAGGGCGGGGCGCAGGCAGCGGCTATGGAGGTGTGAATGGTTATGCTTTATCCAAGAAGGCTCTCTTTCCCACCTTCGTCCTCTAGAGGGCTGAGGCAATCGGAGAAGGAGAGGGGCTGGTGGTAGTGGTTGGGGTGCCTAGTGGTCATCGGCTGTGGGAGATCTAGTCTGCGTCTAAGGGCATGGAACTCGGCTACTTGCTTTCTAATCCAACATGTGAGACTGATAGCTCCTATGACAGTGACAACCTGTATTGCCAGAATTATTGTGATGGGATTGGTTACTAATTTTAAAATTACCTGTCCTGTGGCAGACCAGTCCCACTTTCTAAACCAAGTGTTCTTAGCTACATCCTTGATTTTTTGGGTAACTTCTATGATTTGCTGGGCCTTGAGGTCTACAGAGATCTTAATTCTGGCCTCAGTCTGCTCTATTTGTTTGGCGGCCTGACTCAAGTTAGTGAGTAGGAGCAACCATTTTGAAATTTGTAGTTCATCTTCCAAATGAAATCCTTCTAACAACTGCGGGTTTACAAAATATGGTGCTTCACTTGTATATTCCCTGACTGTCTCATGCAAATAAAATTCTTTCCCAAAACAATCCTTAACATGTACTTGACAAAACATGGGTTTCCTAACGATCTATCTATATCCAAAATACATTCAAAAGGCATTAAAATAACATGATCACAAGGGGTCCGGAGGCAAAAACAATCATGGTTAAGCTGGACAAGGATGGATGACTGAACGGGGACTATGAGGTGGTTCTGTATCTCTTGAATGGGGGTTCCTATCAAACCACTGTAATAATGGGTCCATTGCTGTGTTTTTACACACCCAGACAAATCATACAAGTGGGTGCCATTAGTCCAATGCAACATTTGCTCTGGCAGCATAGTTGTATTACTCTCTGCTAAGGGAAGACCTATGTGGGAAGCAGGGTGAAAGACTTGGGGGGTCCCATATCTTTTCGTGATAAATGCCAATGTAGAGCACTATGTCTTGCCAATGTGCCCCAGTTATCCTAACTAAATCTGTGGGGTGTTGGAAGGGGTCAGAATATATTTTCTTAAACAGAACCATGACTTCTGGGTACATGAGTCACATCAGTGAGGCTTGGATTAATTGAGATGCGAAGGCTATTAAACTGCTTTGGATCTGGGTGCACTGGATGGCTATGGATAAGTTGTAAATGCCAAACTTAAGGGAGTTTCCTATATCTATGATGATTTCTTTCTCTATGCTTACCCATTGTGGTAAGAGATGACCAATTATGTCTATGCCTTGGGCCACGTTTGTTAGACCTGAGGCAATGGATACACCTAACTCCTTGGTACGAGATCTAACCAATCCCAATTTATTAGCTACTACTTCTGTGTCTATTGCGTTTAAGACTCCTATACCTATTCCAAATCCTCCTAACACTGTGTCTGCCAAATCGTGCTTGCTTCTGAAAAGCGGGTGCATTACATTATGCCATTTCTCTTCCAATTGTTCCCATTGTGCCCACACGGCTTTTAAATAGGGACTACAAATGGGGATCGTGAGTCCTACATTCACGGCTGTTAAATTTAATTTTAGGTTGGTGACTATGGGTTGAATCTCTGTATATGCGTAAAGGGAGATATCTTTCCTAATTACTATATTGCCAATGTACATAGATGGCTCCTGGATCATGGCAGGGACTTTGGTGGGGAAGTCTGGACACATCATGCACCGGCATGTTATGGTGCAATTAGTGGGGGTGCGAATGAAGTCGCGACATACAAACAGTCTGGTTTTCCAAGCCCATGTAGGGCGGCACAGATAGTCTATGGAGAGGGAGGTGTAGAAAGAGGTGAGGGTTTTGCTCAATGGGGGATCAAAGCGGTGCCTTCTCCAGATTTCTGCTGGAAGGGTGAGGGGGCCTGCATCTGCCTCCACCCAAGTGAGCTCCTTAGGACCAAACATATACACTCTTGAGGCTAGGGTCTTTCTTTTTGTGACATATATTCTAGTTTTTATTAAAACAGGGAGTCCCTTGTCATACCAGGTCCTTGCATTGCCCATGGCATCTACTACCTCCATCATTCCTGGGTACGGGGTGGCCCAGTGGCATTTAGCCTCTATATTATATTTCCAATCGGTGTGGAACTGGGTTGGGTTCCACTAGCACAGACATTGACATTGACTGACATCCATATTAGTATCCAGAGGGTCCGTGCACTCAGTGCCATCTCTTGTCCCTGTAGGGAAGCAGAGAGGCGTCTCACTAACTGGCTATGTGGGGAAGAGGCTCACAAATGTCTCAGTCAGGTCTATGGTGGGTACTGGATCGGGCTCCAACCGAACTGGCTTTACAGGCATCGGACTTCCTTTCCATTCCTTGATCTGTGATATGTGGAAGTACTTTAGTCTGGTCCCATGGCGGCTAGGGATTCTAACTTGGTACACGGCTGGGGACACTCTCTCAACTATCTCTACCGGTCCTAGCCACTTAGCTGTAAGGTTGTGTCTCCGTTTAAAAAAGTTTCGATACATCTCTTGCTTTCCAGGGTCCCATTGTTGAGGGTTGCACACCCAACCTAATCTTTTGTCTATGCTTCTCATGTTCTGTCCTAATCTTTCTGCTACTTGTCTGTGGGTTTGCTGGATGCTCTGTAGGAGAGTTTTCATCCATTTGTGATTCAAAACAACTGGCTCTAGGTCTGAGAGTGGTGTTGATCCAGAAAGCTTCTGGCATGACCATTTTCCTTCCTGTCATGACTTTGTGTGGTGTGAAGCCATGGGATGCTACAGTTCCTCTAAAGGCCATGAGGATTATGGGGAGTTTTGCATCCCAATCCTTTCCCGATGCTCTAACTATTTTCCTCATCGCTTCCTTCAGGGTTCTATTAGTCCTTTCTATGTGACCTGAGCTTTGGGGGTGGGCAGCTATGTGGAATCTTTGCTTAATGCCTAGGGCGGAGCATAAGACTTTCATAACGTCTCCTGTGAAATGGCTACCTGAGTCATGGTCAATGGTAAAGCTTTGGGGCAGACCCCAGCGGCTGAAAACTTGTTCAAACAAAATCCGAGCTGTGGTTTCTGCAATGTTATCTCTGGTAGGAAAAGCCTCGATCCATTTGCTGAATGGGTCTATTATTGTTAAGCAATATTTGTGGTGTCGGGATGTGGTTCGCAAGCGGCCAATGTAATCCATTTGTAGTCAGGACCAGGGACCTTCTATGCGTTGGTGGCGGATGGGGGCCTTAGAACCGCTAGAGTCTGCGTTGACCATGGCGCAAGCTAGGAAGTTCTCTACCCACTGCTCTATGTCTTCCTTCATGTGGAGCCACCATCCTGTCTCCTTAACTCTGTCTAGGGTTACTTGTTTTCCTCGGTGTCCTATATTGTGAACGAATTGGATGAGGTCTAACCTCAGTGGGGACTATCCAATGGTGGATCCCTTCTCCATCTACTGCCCACCATATCTCTTCTTTTTCGACTATGTTATATTTTCCTGTGAGGTCTTTTCCTGCTGTGGCTAACGCTTTGATTTCACCGTCTCCCTTATGCAACTGTGCTAAATCTAGCATCTCGGGTAGGGTGTAAGCTTTGGGTTTTACATTGATAGGGGCCATGGGGGCGGTGGCTGCTGTTTTAGCTAAGGTGTCGGCCTTGTTATTCCATTGAGTTTCCTCCTCTGTAGTTTTCTGGTGGCCTTTCACATGTGAGACCCACATGGGGGCAGTTCTCCTTAAGATCAATTGGGCGGCTTCTTGCCATTTATCTGCATGGGCTACGGGTTTGTTATCATTAGTTTTCCACTCTTGGTTCATCCAAATGGGGAGCCAGTCTATGGCTGCATTTACAGTCCATTGGGAATCCGAGTAAATGGCTATGGAGGTGTCTGGGTCCTCAAATTCTAGGACAGCGCAGAGGGCTTCTACCTCGGCGGCTTGACTGGAGTGGGGGCGAACAGCTCCTTGGAGGGTGTGCTGGTCATTGACTCTTATGGCTCCGAATCCCATTAAGCGGGTTCCATCGGGGCAAGTGGAAGATCCGTCACAGAACCAACAGTTAAATCCTTCTTTCATGGCTTCTGCTAGGGGTTTGCCTGCTCGTATTGGCCAATTGCTTGGAGGGTTTAAAGGGAGGGGACACTCATGGGCTGCTCCAGAAACTACCAGCAACCGGCTCGCTTTCCTGCCTATTGTAATCAATGCCGTGCTTGATTAATTCTAGGGTCCATTTGGCTATGCAGGAGCTATGAACTTGACCATCCTGAATTTTTCCTGACAGAATGTACTTAAGGGGTATATGTGGGGTCTGAATTATGACTTTGGATCCTCCTATAATAAATTCCCAGTGGGTCAGGGCCCAGATTAAAGCTAGACAGTTTTTCTCACACGGGTTGAATTTTACTTCGGTGGGGGAGAGGTTTTTAGATGCGTAGGCTACTACTCTATGTACGTTGTTCCTAAGCAGAGTGAGGACTGCTCCTACATGGCTATCTGCTATTGCAAGTTGAATATAAAATGGCTGAGTTACATTGGGGTGGACTAGGGCTGGTGCCTTAGCTAAATCTGTTTTCAAGGTGGCAAATGCTTCCTGCTGCTCGGGGCC
Source organism: Phrynosoma blainvillii (assembly GCA_026167975.1). Taxonomy (NCBI): domain Eukaryota; kingdom Metazoa; phylum Chordata; class Lepidosauria; order Squamata; family Phrynosomatidae; genus Phrynosoma; species Phrynosoma blainvillii. Next base: position 253,613,064 of record JANUYF010000002.1, on the reverse strand, counting down.
CCATTTCCATACTGTGCCATTCTTAAGCAAGGCATATAGGGGCTTAGCTTTGCTAGCAAAGGCTTCTATGAATTCTCTAGAAAAATTAAAGGTTCCTAATAGCACTCTGAGGGAGGCTATATCTGTGGGGGCTGGGAGTTTGCCTATGGTTTCTACTCTCTGTAGGTCCAGGGTCCTGCAATCTGGCTAGAGGTTAAGGCCTAAATATTTGACCTGCGTTTGTACTAGCTGGGCTTTCTGTCTGTTGGCCTTGAATCCTGTGTCCCTAATGAGCTCTAACACTTCCCTGGTAATGTCTTCAGTCTTTTCCTGTGAGTCCGAGTGTATTAAAATGTTGTCCACATAGGACAAGACGTGGGGGCGTAACGTGGGTCGCAACTTGGTCCACATCTTGACCATGTGGGAATGGCAGATTGATGGACTGGAGTGAAATCCTTGAGGTACCCTCTTGAAACACATCTGATTCCCACGGAACTCAAAGGCGAATTTGTAATAATAATAATAATAATAATAATAATCAATTTTATTTATAACTCGCCCCTCTGTTTGGCAATTGGGGCGGCGTACAACAAATTAAAATACAACAGATAAAACAATTCCTACCTCCCACCTCATTACCCACCCACCCCTTAAAACAGAATTAAACCATAATGAAGTTAAAAAGCCAAGATAAAATACAATACAGAAGATCACCTTCACAATATCAAAATTTCAAAATTACAATATTTCAATATTCCAAGGCGGGCAGTTATTCCGGGAAGGCCTGCCAGAAGAGATCCGTCTTTACTGCCCTTTTAAAGGCAGTAAGAGTGGTAATAAGACGGATCTTGTCCGGCAGGCCATTCCATAGCCTGGGAGCGGTCGCAGAAAAGGCCCTCTGGGAGGTCTGGGAGAACCTGGTCTTTATTGGTTGCAGCAGATTCCTGCCAGAGGACCGAAGTGCGCGGGGGGGATCATATGGGGAGAGGCGGTCCCTAAGATAAGATGGAACCAAGCCATGTAGGGCTTTAAAGGTTAAAACCAACACCTTGTACTGTGCCCGGAAACTAATTGGCAGCCAGTGGAGGGACTTTAGCACCGGTGTTATGTGCTCCCTCCTCGATGTTCCAGTAATTAACCTGGCTGCCATATTTTGTACTAATTGCAGTTTCCAGGTTAAGCAGAAGGGTAGCCCCATGTAGAGTGCGTTGAAGAAATCTAGACGTGAGGTTACCAGAGCATGTACCACAGTTTCCAGGTCCCTCATGTCCAGATAAGGGCGCAGTTGATGTATCAGCCAAAGCTGATAACAGGCACTCCTGACCACCGCACTCACCTGACTAGTCATGTGAAGCAACGAATCAAGGAGCACCCCCAAACTGCGAATACAGTCCTTAGAGGAGTGTGTGACTCCATCCAGGACTGGAGACTGTATTCCCAAATCTGGTTTCAGGCCCGTGACTGTCAGTACCTCCGTTTTGTCTGGATTCAGCTTCAATCTGTTTTTCCTCATCCAATCCATTACCGCTCTGAGACAGTCATTAAGAGGAGAGACACCATCTGAAGTCTGAGCTGATGATCTGGTCATGGAGAAGTATATCTGGGTGTCATCAGCGTACTGATGGCACCGAGCTCCATGCCTCCAGATGATCTCTCCCAGCGGCTTCATATAAATGTTAAATAGCATCGGGGACAGGATGGCGCCCTGAGGAACGCCACAATTAAGCTCGATTTTGGAAGAGCAACTGTCCCCGAGCCTCACCCTCTGAGAGGAAGGAACATAACCACTGCAAAGCAGTGCCTCCAATTCCTAACTCTCTCAGCCGATCCAGGAGGATGGAATGATCTATCATGTGAAAGGCTGCTGAGAGGTCCAAGAGCACCAGCAGGGTCACACTACCCCTGTCAATGCCCAAGCGGAGGTCATCAGTCAGAGCAACCATGGCAGTCTCCACTCCATAACCTGTCTTGAAGCCGGTTTGAAATGGATCAAGATAATCGGTTTCATCCAAAACTGCTTGGAGTCGGGAAGCAACTGCCCTCTCGATCACCTTGCTCAAAAAAGGGAGCAAGGAGACTGGTCTATAATTATTTCTATCCAGGGGGTCTAGGGAAGGTTTTTTCAGGAGTGGCCTAACGGCCGCCTCCTTCAAACATGATGGTACTATACTATAAAAACAGCTCTCGTGGAGTGGGATGGAGTGGAAGGCATTTGCTAAATCTATAACACTATAGAACTTGGCTCCGGCTGCAATGGCCGCTAAGATTTCGTTATACTTTGCTACTACGGGGGCTACTGGGGGAGTGACCGCTTTAAGGGCTCTAAAGTCCATGGTCATTAGCCATGTGATGCCATCCCCCTTTAACACTGGCCATAAGGGCGCATTGCAAATGGACTGCATGGGGAGTATCACATCATACTTCAGGAGACCTTCAATGGTTTTTGCTATTCCTTCCTCTGCCTCACGGGGGTATCTATACTGTTTCTGTGGAGGTGGATGTTTTCCTTCTATGAGCACGCATGCTCCTTTAACCTTGCCGCACTCCATTTTATCCTTAATCCAAACATCTGGGAAGTCTGTTGACCATGGATCATTTAAGATGGGGTAGAGTTGTGCTGGTGCCTTTAATGTATGGCTGAGATTACAGGGGGACCTTCTTCTAACTGCCATAGGAAACCGTTGGCCAAGTTGAGGGTCAAGCGGTTCCTTCTGAGAAATCCTGCTCCTAAAATTCCGTCATCTTCGCCCTGGTTCTCACACTCCCTGATGCGGTCTAAAATGGGTCCTAAATGGATGGGGATGTCTCTCCAAATGGGTGCTTGGTGCTTGCCCTTCCCAAAACCTATTAGTTCCATGTTATCCTGTGTCTTATTCCCTACAGCGGCTAACTTGGGGTGAAGGGTGTTGACTGCGGCGCCGGAGTCCACAAGTAAAGTGGCTGGCTTGGGTTTGTCGTGGGAGCCCACCTTCACATTTACAGTCGGGCGTCCCCAGAAATCTGGTTTTAATGTGGCTACTATCTGTTGGTTAGGTGGAGGGATTGTGGGAGTTGGAAGATCGGGGGCATTACGGGGAGTCAAAATATATATGAAAAATGGAGGACTTTTACTAACAAGAGGCACACACTATGTTTAATGCAAAAAAAAATGCCTTTTGCTGACATTTCTTTTCCAAAGGCATAGGGGACTGCCAGTTGTTTCTGAAAAGGATTTTATCTTTAAGGCAGCATGATTTAGTTTAATCCTATTCCAGTCCTTAAACAACAACAAAAAATCTTCTACTGTTCCTAGGATATATTGCAATTAGAAAGTACATTTGGTTGCTGCTAGAGCTTTGTTGACATTCAAAACCACACTGTAGTTTTGCTCAGCGATCCCTGCTGCTTCTCCCACTTTGTTCTCTCCCTGCCTCTGAGATTCAGTGGTGCAGGATAAGCCATCCAGGCTGCCCAGAAATAAGGCTGGCTGGTGCGTGCAGATCTGAGAAGAGAAAATATGCTGATATCCTATGGGACAAAGCAGCATAAATCCCTTTCAACAACAAAGCTCCAGAATACATCAAGGCAACCAAACTGCGTCTTTCTTTTTTAAAATACATGCAGCATTTTGATATCATCTCCCTTGTTCTAAGCACTCAAAGCACTTGACAGTAGAAGGGGGAACCAAGCTTGTAGTGCAGAGCTGTCTGGTATGTGGCGGGGGGGGGGGGATATCTTCACATGCTCTCTTGTCTGCATTGGTGGCTTGAAACTTTATCTTTTCTTGATCTTTAGATTCATTCCAGAATAATATTTACAGCTGTCAAATCTGTAAATCACTACTGGGTGAGGAATTCAGAGACACAATCATGTTAGTCTGGAATATCTGTATGCAAAGTGATCTTGTAGCACTTTGAGACTAACTGTGCAAAGACTTGGTCTACTTCCTCAGATGCATGGTGTGAACAGGAGCCCGTGACAGACCTTTAAAATAGACCATATGAATAACCATATTAATAAGAAAGTCCTTGTGAGGGCAGGGTGTTAACAAGTGTTAAAATATATGTTATATGTTAATCAGTGATAACCAGTGTTGTAATATGTACCTGTGAGGAGACCTTCTGTTGGAAAATCTTTGCATTTTCATTCCCCCTCCTTAGATAGATAGGGATTTCCTTCATGCAAATTCCTCTCTCGCTCTCTCTCATTCTCATTTCTCATTCAAAACTAACCATGTGACTTAGGTAACTCCCTCTTTGGGACTAACAGACTTTCTCTCAAAAGATTTTCAACTGAGCTGTTTGGTTCCCATCTTCCTACTCTCTCAAATTTGTTTGCAAAGATGGTGAGATAAATATTTCTCTTTACCTGAGCTATTCACTAGTTAGATTAGGATATAGCCTTTTATGTAAATATAGATTAAAATCATTGTTTTAAACTACAAACTACGTGTTGTTTTTGGTCAGTCTCAGTTCTTAGGGTAGCATAGGGCCTTTGCAGACTGCTAGAAATAGTGCAAATTGAATCCACTTTAACTGCCCTGGCTCAGTGCTAGGGAATCATGGAAATTATATTTTTTTTCTGAGACAGTGGGGCCTCGGCAGACGGCTAATAGAGCCATCTCCGAGGCCAGGAAGAGGAGGGGCAGCCGCACGAGCGGCACCCCTTCCTCTTCCTGAGGTCGCCCCTGGAAGCACCGGCCATCCGGACGGCCAGCGCTTCCGGGTTGACCTCATGCCGCGGCGACCACACGCGCCGCAGCGTTTGAGTCAGAAAAAGTGCGCCCGCCGCTTTTGGGGCACACTTTCTCTGAAATCTAAAAGGAGCGCCAATTTGGCGCTCCTTTTAGATTCGCCAGGGAGGCGCCGCGGTGAGGCTGCCTTGGCCCCGCGGCGCTGCGGACCAGGGCGTCTTGGACGCCCTCGTCTGCATCCCCCCAATGAGTCTTCTCTGTCAGAGAGCTCTGATGCCACAATAAAATACAGTTCTCATGATTCCCTAACCCTAACCCTTAAAGTGGACTCAATTAGCACTATTTCTAGCAGTCTGCAAAGGCCCATACTTAGACAAAGGCACATTTCTGCTACTCTGCTAATTTAAAACCAGATTCTAACAGGCTTGGCATTCATATTTTGATATTTACATATTTTTCTTTCCTTAAAAAAAGGTGGAAGTCTTAGGAAACTTAAATTACCCACACCTTCCATATATTATACTGAACCTCCCAGCATCACAAAACTGAAACTAAAGGTAGCTGGCAAACATTTTTTCCTTACAGCTGCTGAAGGATGACAATCTTCCACTTGATCCCAGAACTGGTTGCTGCCTCCCTCTAGAAATAAGTTGGGAAAAGTGTGGTCCATGGGGCATGTGTTGCCCACAGGCTCTTTTTGAGGCTTCCAAAGACCCCAGAACTCCTTGTTTCAATGCTTGTTCATTTTTTAAACCAGTTTTTGCATTAAACAGATCTCTTCCAAAGCTAAAACAGTTGGTTGGAGGCAAAAAGAAATTTCCTCTCCATGTCTGCTAGAGGGTCCAAGGGCACTTAGAGTTTTGAAAAATAAAAATAAATAGGGGTGGGGAAGTCCTTCAACGTTAAGGGTGTATGTGTGTGTTGGCACCTGGACCTTGGGCCTGGGTGGTGTTGGCATTTGCACTGGCCAACAATGTTTGGCAAATGGATTCTCCCCTTTCATGTTTTTCAACACAAAAGTTCCCATCTAGATGTAGGAGAAAAAATCTCATCCCATGAAAAATTTTAAACAACATTTTTTTTTCATGCTAAAACTTTGACAAACCTAAACAGGTGTTCCTCTGACTAATTCATAAATTAAAGAAATTCCCAGAAGAACTTTTGCACTCTAGAGAAAATCAGATTTCATTTTATGCAGGTTCTTCCCTGATTTGCAAATAAATACAATCTGTTTTAAATCAACTGAAAAAGAAAGAGTGTGTGAGGAGAATCAGGTTGGGTCAATGTGGGTGAAGAGGTATCATTTAGAACTTTCTGAGAGGAGCATGCAAATGGCATTACGTACTCCCTAATTTAAAATTTTAAGTCCTTAATGACAGTGCAGTGAGAAAACAGAAGAACATGTTGTATCATAACAGACCTCTGTATAGACATGTGCTGTTTTACTATAATTTTAGTTGTTCATGGTCATTTTCATTTTGTACAAAATGCCAGAATACCAATGGATTGTCTATATCATAGTATTTCTGGTATCTATGTACTGTAGCACAAGCTGGACAGTGAATAAAACAGAAAGGAGGAAAATCAACTCATTCAAAATGTAGTGCTGGAGGAGAGTTCTATAATTGGATGCTAGAGCAAATCAATCCTGAACTTTCCCTAGAAGCCCAAATGACTAAACTAAGACTATTTTACTTTGGACACATCATGAAATGACACAACTAGTTGAGAAGATGATAGTGCTAGCCAAAGTGGAAGACAGTAGGGAAAGAGAAATACCACATTAAAGCCCAATAGACTCAACAAGGAAGTTACAGCCCTGCATATGCAAGATCTTTTTCAAAAAAAATACAAAGAGAAATAATTACAAATAAGAGAGAAACAGCACATGTAACCCAAGTAACAACTACCGACTACAAATTACAAACATGACAACTAACAAAATAGAATAGAAAATGATGACTTCCAAACATCTCTTCTGCAAGTATTATAAATTCCACTCCTCTTTGCTCTTAGTTACCCTTTATCACCACTACACCACACTGGTTCTCCAGTTTGCACACAATGCACAGCCAATTAAGAAGGCTCATGGGATTTTCAAACCAACAACATTTAAAGGGCCACACAATGCCAATCTCTAATCTAGATATCAGACTCTTCACATTTTGCTGGGGCCCTAGTAACCTCTCTTTATCCTATCATTGGCACAACATGCACAGATCTGCCCATGGCATGGCATGGCATAGCTATCTTTCCTTCCTCTCCCTTACTCCTCAGCTGACCTTTCATTCCATTCATCACATCTTTCTGCATAACCCAAACCTCTGGCTGCAGATTTAAGACCTCAAAATTGTACACAAAGCTCTGCTATACACAAGGGCTTTTCTTATATGGTCCATATGCACAAAGGCACATGAATTTAACAGACCTGGACATATGCACAATAGTTCTGCAAATGTTATGATGAGTTCACACAGCACTCTAGAACAGGAGGTTGCAATTTCCCCACCAAAAGTCTGTAAGTGCTTCAGGTATTGGAAAAGTTATTTTTGGACAGCAATTCCCCAAACCTTTTTCCCAGCCTGGGGAATTCTGGGAGTTATCATCCAAAAATAAAATTTTCAAACTCTGAAACTCTTCAGAACCTCATCCATTTCTTGTGGCCAATTTTAGTTACAGCCGTACAAACAATACAGAGCTGAGCCAAAAGAAGTGGTGAGAGGGAAGACAGGCAGACTATCAGAGGATAGTCTCAACCTCAGTTACAGCAGCCTTCCCCAACCCAATTTCAAATGTATTGGGCTACATATCATGCTCAGACAATGGTCATCCTGGCAGAGGATGGTGGGAGTTCAGTCAGACAGCACGTGTCTTGCCCATCAACAGAACTGAAATTTTATTCAAGTATACCAAATAGGAAGGTTCTATCACCGATGGATTTTTGTTTGAATTTGCTATATGACCAACACAGCTACCCCTGAACCCTAACTGCTGTTTGTAAGAGGCCCCTGGAAAATTTACAAGGTGAGGAAAGATTAGTGGCTGTTTCCAGAGTTATGTTGTCTCTCTTAACTTCCATTTCAGGTATCCCCACATATAGCCAATCTTCAAAATGAGAGGATACCTGCATTTCATCCAGGAAATGGGTCCCTTTTAACGTCAACATTGTTTCCTACTTCCTAAGATTGATTTCTATCCATGAGACCCTTCCTTCTTCAAATAACCACCTGCTAACCTTGAAAAATTATTGGTACTACGCTTACAGGATGTTCAAGGCCAACTCTGTGTGGCCCTTTTTAAAGACACCATAGCATATGCTTAAGCACAGCTGAAACCAAGCAAAACTGAATATATATCATTTCAATTTGTATTCAGTTTGACATCTCCTGAAATCACATGCATATGTATTCTTCCATTTATATTCTGAAATGGTTTCTGCCACTTTAATATCCCCTGCTCTTCCATTTGGATATGGCATTCAATTTTGCTCCTAAATTGTTATGTGGCACAATGCAAAGCAATACTAATGTATTTTTCTTGTCTATCCCAAAGAATGCTAGAAAGAAAAACTTAATATAGCACAACCTCTTATTTACAAAGGGTAGAGTCTCATTGATTCAAGTCTTCTACATGGCAACAAGGTCCTCCTAAACCGTGGATTGGGACCGAGGCTGCCCCACGCCTCGGCCCAAATCCACTCCTTTTCCGGCCCTGGAAGGAGTGCTAAAATAGCGCTCCTTCCACAAGGCGCAGAAAAGGTGCCGCAAGAGGCGGCACGTGCCTTTTTGGTGTCTCTTCCGGCTCAGCATGTCTGGACGCTGAGCTGGAAGGACATCATCGGAGTGCCCACCATGTGGAATGGCGGGCACTCCAATGACATCCTCGGGAAGAGGTTGGGGTGCCCGGTGTGAGGCTGCCCCTCCCCTTCCTGAGATTGAAGATGGCACTTTTCGCCATCTGCATCCCCCCTTAGTCTTTATCCTTTTTAATTCTCTTAGTGCAATGGAAAATAATAATACTTATAAAAATCAGTTTTACTAGCGTATTCCAACTGTAACATGGTCCATGCTGACCCTTGAGTCAGTAATGTGATGTGGCAGCTAGAAAAAGCCAATATGATCCTAGGCTGCATCAATAGCCACATAATATCTAGATGGAGGGAATAATAGTACAGTGGGCCCTTGGTATCTGCTGAGATTTAGTTCCAGGACCACCACCACCCCCGATACCAAAACCCGTGGATACTCTAGTCCTTTAAATACAATGGATAGTAAAATGATGGCCATTGTATAAAATGGTAAAAGCAAAGTTTACTTTTTGGAATTCATATATTTTTTGAATATTTTCAAGTCATGGATGCTTGAATCCATGGATAAAAAAATGAGTGGATCCGGAGGTCCAACAATATCACTCTATTCTGCTTTGATCAGACCTCTCCTTGAATACAGTGTTCTGGGCACCACAATTCAAGAAGGATGCGGACAACCTGGAGTGTATCCAAAGGAAGGTGGCCAAAGTGACAAAAGGTTTTTAAAACATGCTCTATGAGAAGCAGCTTAGGGAACTGGATATATTTAGCCTGGGGAAGAAAAGGTTAAGAGGTAACAGGATAGCCCTGTTTAAATATTTAAAAGGATGTTCCATTGAACATGGAGCAAGCATGTTTTCTGCTGCTCCAGAGACTATGGAGATTGTCAGATGTGGCAGGGAAGCTGGCACACTCCTGGCATAATCGCACAATCACATTGACGATTTTCAGACGATGTCACACTCATCCAGGACTTATCCTGTGAAGATCCAGGAATGCTCCAGCAACAAACCATTCATGGGAAAACCCCAGGAATGGTTTAGTTGCAGGAGCATTCCTGGATCTTCACAAGATAAGTCGTGGATGAGTGCAATGTGTCTGAAAATCTTCAGCGTGATCACACAATTATGCCAGGAGTACGCCTTTTACTCCCGGCTTTTCCCCCCCGTCTAATAATCTCCTAAGACACAGAGCAATGAACTCAAGCTATAGAAAAAGACATTCCACTAAAACATGAGAAAGAACTTCTGACAATAAGAGCAGTTCAACACTGGAACATGCTGTCCAAAGTGAGATGGAATCTCCTTCTTTGGAGGTTTTTTTTTAACCAGATCCTGAATGAACATCTGTCAGGAGTGCTTGAATGTGTATTCTTGCACAGCAGAGGACTGGACTGGACTGGATGGCCCTTGTGGTCTCTTCCAGTTCCATGATTCCTAATGAAATTTTAAGGTTTGTATTTTTAACATATTCTATTTTAACTCATAACTGTTTTAACTTTTTAAATGGTTTAATTATTTTTTAAATTTTATATATTTTAATGTTGTATTGTTTTTAAATTATGTTGTTTTACATCTGCTGTTTGCTGTCTTGAGTCCCTATATTGAGAGAAAGGCAGGATATAAAATAATAATAATAATAATAATAATAATAATAATAATCTATGACTTGTCTGGCCCTCTATTTTGTGACTTTGCAAATGCTTAATTGCATATTTATTGTTTGTGTCTTCGAGTCATTTCTGACTTGGCAAACTTATCATAAGGCAAACTTATCATGGAGTTTTCTTGGCAGAATTTGTTCAGAAGATGTTTGCCATGGCCTTCCTCTGAGGCTGAAACAATCTGACTTGCCAAAGGTCACCCAGTAGGAATTGAACTTGCCAATGGTCACCCAGTATCCAGAGTTGTCGTCCAACATGCAAACCACTATGCTGTGCTTGATTCTCAATATGAATATACAATTTGCTATAGGTGTTGTCACTTGATAAGTAGTCAGTGCATGAAATTGCTACAGAATTATTGCCTCAACATATACCTCTAGTTCTGGCTAGTGCTTGCAACACATTGTACTAGTCTGGGTTATGCTATATTTGATATCAGGGGCCTTATGTCATCTGTCTGAGGCTCGTTCAAACAAGATTCATGTTCTTCCTGAGATAGAATCAAACTCGTTTATTGTATGGCAAAGCCCTGAGACTGTGGGCATTTTCAGAAAAAGAACTCTTTCTGCTAGCTGCAGCTTTTCCTTCTTTTGCAGCCATTCTATCATTTTCGCTTAAACAGATTTTCTTCAATAAAGAAAAAAATGCAGAAGAAGCAATAGAGAGACTGGGTAGGGATTCAAGTAGAGGCCAACCTAGTCTGAATCCTCTGTAAAATTCAGTAGGGTGATGATGTAATAAAAGCCTCTCTCTAAAACTGTCCTGAATTTTAAAGTAGTATCCATTCCTAATAAGGAATAAAACATTAACAATCAGTTCAGCTCAAAACCTTGAGATATGCCATACCTTGAAGAAAAGGATACTGTGCAGCAGTAGCATCCCTGCGGGGGGTGCAGACTACACCGGGTGACTACCCCAGGGAGGTGACACCCAGCCGGTCCCTCTACCCTTGCTTGTCTCTGCCATGGTCCCATTCCCCTGAGGAGAAGGGTGGTGCTAAGGACTGCCAGGAGGCGCACTTGCTTCCCCCAGCTCCTTGCCATCTCCCCTTTTTTCTCTGAAGAGAAGGGATGGTTGCAAGGAAGCAGGGAAGCACGTGCATGTGTCTCCTGGAGTCTGAGAAGAAGTAGGCAGCAGCAAGGATGGGAGCTGCAGCAGGGCTACGGGGGAGTGCTCGGCCTGCCTGAGCCCATGCCTCCTTGTGGAAGCCCCGTCCCTTCTGCCTCTCAATCCCCCTGCCCTGCACCAGGTGACACCAGCGGTAGGGATGCCACTGCTGTGCAGATTGATTTCAAAATAAAGCCCTGAACATTGTCAATAGCTAGTCTACCAGTCCTTGTAGACTCTTTTATCCATAGGATAATGAAGCAAGAATACAGTGTCATCTTTGCACCATAAGTCTGGTTGTTTCTCTAAATATAAGAACACTGGTAATCAACAATTAAAACTCTCTTATGGTGCATGTGCACATTCAGCAGCTGCCTTTTACTGTTGGCACGGACATTATTTATTTATTTATTTATTAAAAAAACAACAACAAATAACAAGGTTAATGGCTCATCTTCCATCCATCCCTCATCATGAAACAGGGAATCTTATACAAATTGCCATTCACATTGTTCTAGTTTGAGGTGGCAAGTTTGGAGGCTGAGAAAATGCACTCCCCCCCCCCCCGGCCACAAAGCCTTGGAAGGCCATGCTCTTGAAAAAAATAATTTCAAACTGTCTCCAAATAGGGGCACTTTTATTATGCTTGGGGCCCAGAAGTTACTTCATGTTCACTTCCTTTTATTTTAAAAAAAGGCCTCTCCTGGTAGACAAAATACCTCGTACCATGTAGAAGAAATCTGTAAGGGGGAAAAATCATTATTTTACTCCAGGGGCCGCAAAAGCATCCCTGGGGTGCATGCAGTTTATGCATCTAGCCCAACTGTGTTTCAGATGATGGTTCTGACATCCTTCTCCAAACCATATTTGTGTGTCTTCATTTGCTGCATTACAGAAGGAGAGATGACAGGATATGTCTCCTGTCACTCACTGCACATTGGCTGCTAACATCTGGGAAGCCCATAAGCAGACACAGGATATATAGCCTCCATGCTAGTAAAGTGTGTAAGAATGAGTGCGCACACACGTTTTCCTTACTAAAGAAACCTTTTCAACTGTCATTGGGACAACTCATGACAGTGAAAATCCCAGTAGGCCTAATTGTTCACACATCTTGATCAAACATAGAAGAGCTGAACTGTGAGCTGGCAAAGGAAGAGCACAAAATAATGAACTAGAATCAGCTTCAGAGATGAGCTACAAAAATCAAAATGCAACATTGCCAGTGAGATCTTCTTAAACAAATAAGACAAAAGCTTGAGGGGAGAAGCAGTTAGTACATTCACTTGATTCTCAACCTGTATTCCTGACAAGCAGCAGCTGTGGAGACATACTGGGACAGAGTTTTGCCATCCAATAAACAGTTTGTGCAATTAGATTTGCCTTCATTGATCATCTGATTAGGATGGCAATACAACTGAAAAGACAGGACAAATTCGGCCACTCCCTCACTCATTCACTCTTTCCATATTTTGTTCCATCCATTCAACATATGTACCATATATCCTTAGCTTTATTCCTGGGAATGAAGACATCCTACACTATCCCCTTATTGTAGGGGTCCACAAGTTGTTGAAATGCAATTCACACCATCCATCACCATTGACTGCTGGTAAAGGCTGATGGGAATTGCAGACTGTCAACATCTGGAGAACTTCAAGTTGCCCACACCTCCCTTACTAGGCAACCTCCTTCAAAGTTAGCTTTAAGGTAACTTTTTTTTCTTTTTTTAACCCAGAAGAAACAGTGCCCGTACCTGTTTTACTTAAGCATGTCAGCCCCTCTGCTAGGTTGCGACTAACTGATAATTTATAACCATTTAAATTCATTGGTCTTTTCACATGGAGTGGGGGCCCTTTTCCCATCTTTTTTCTCTTTTCCAGAAAGGCAACAACACTTCACACCACCCTTAGAAATATCTACTTGCATGGCTTACTGCTCATCCTAGTGCTTTCAACGTACCCTTAAGAAATATTATTGGCTGAAATTAGCTTATTACATATGCATAAACATTTCCCTGGTGAATAATTGTTTTGCAACACAAAGAATGGTAAAAATGTTCACCACCATCACCCCTTTTAAAAATATATATATATCTGGAGGAGGGAACACCTTTGTACATCCACACTACATCATTCAAATGCTTTCACTCACACACATGACTAGGAAATGTGCAGATTTCTGCAAAAATTCCATTCACAAGATTCCTTTGTTTGCCTGGACATATTAACTATTTTCATACCCCCGCCTGTTCTACTGTGGATGAAATTCCTCTCCTGGTTTGTTCAGTGGGTCCTCTGGAGGGGCCACCCAGCTTTCCAAAGTTGTGTCATGATAACTTTAACCCTCAGAGCAAGCCTACAGCTGGCAGGCATGGGAATACAGGACACTATAACTTGCCTTTGCCTCAGGAGATGACAGACAAGAAGCCTGACAGAGAATCTTAAGCAGCTGTTTCTAACACTGAAACCAGGATTTCATTTTAGGGAGAGTTATGAATCTTTCTCCCCAGCTACCTAATAATTGATGGAAGCAAGAAAACAGGCAGAGGAACCCAATTATCTTTCTCTCCAGCATATAATTAGGCAGACTTTGCTTGCGAGGTAGATCTCTGCATCATGATCTCTCTTTTAAGTAGACAGCAGGATGACTGGAGCATTCCACATGTTTTCATGATCTATGCCAGGGGTTGGCACCTACGGCCCGCAGGCCGGCGCCACCCTGCCGAGGCCTGCCTACCAGCCCCTGCCCAATCCTGTCGTTGTTGTCGCCACACTGCGCACGAGCGTGGATGCCATTTTGGCATCCAAAATGGCACCCGCACTTGCGCATGCATGCGCACGGTGTCAGGCACCATTTTGGAACGCCCAACAATGGCCCGCATTGTGCGCACATGCGTGCGTGACGCTGAGCACCATTTCGGAAGGCCCAATGCCGCCACCGCCGCTGCCATGCAAATTCGTATGGTGCTGGCACCGTTGAGCATTCCAAAATGGCGCCCCCACATGCACACGCATGCGCACAATGGTGGGTGTTGTGCGCATGCATGAGCGTGGGACAAGCACGCACACATGCCAGCCCTGGTGCCATTCCCCCCCCCTCCCAGCCCCCGGAAAAAAAAGTTGCCGACCCCTGATCTATGCAATCAAAGGCTTCACTATAGTCTATACAGCACATGCTGTTGTTGTTTTTCTGGAATTCTTTGGCTGGCTCCATTAATCATCATATGTTTGTGATGTGGTCCCTATTGCCTCTTCCTTTCCTGACTCCCATGTGGGCACCTGGCAATTCTCTCTCCATATATAATTGGAGTCTATGCTGCAGAACTTTGAGCCAAATTTTGCTTGTATGGGAAATTAATGCTATGGTTCTACTAGTTTAATTGTATTTTAATGCCCATTTTTGTATGTTTCTAACTGTATTGGGGTTTTTTTTAATTCGTAAGCTGCTTTGTATCCCAATTTTGGGGGGAAAGCAGGATATAAATAAAATTATTATTATTATTATTATTATTATTATTATTATTATTAAATTATTGGAATTGCAGTAGCACTCAGCATTGAAAAAGTTAAATGTGTCTTAGAGAGAGCAGCAGTAAACAGCATTTCAGGGATCAGCCTTTCCACCTCTTCTCTCCATATCATCTTCATTATCTCACTTCTACAAAAGTGAAACTAGTTTAGGATTTTATCACATAGGAGGCAAAGCACCCAAATCCTGTAGATAAACAGGGTTTAAATCCTGTGAATATCCAGCAAAAGTGGGATTGTTTTCAGACACATTGGGCTAAATCAGCATTATCCCGATGTTAAACCATGAATAAATTATCCCAATGTTGTCTGAAAACAATCCTGCTTTTGTGGGATATTCCCGGATTTAAACCCTATTTATCCACGGGATTTGGGTGCTTCCCTCCTGTTTGATAAACTCCTTAGTCCAGATCTTTTCTGTCTCTTTGTTTTCCTTTCTCTAATAATTCTTATAATAATACTTTTGTTTGTTTTCTAGCTATTGTTGTCATTGGACTTTATCACATGAGGGAAATCTATAGCTTATCCTATACAAATCCCCCCAAAAATGCATAATTACACGCAACGATTTCACACGACGTTGCACGAAAACTGCTATTAAAGTGGTCAGAAAGTGGTGTTATCCTAAATCTTTTTACTTTCGGGATTTTAGTGAAAACGCATTATCAATATTACTGTAATTGTGCATTTATTCTAGTGTGAAATTCAAATTCGGTTTATTCACACAATAACCCTCCTTTAATTCTTTATTCCAGTTTTCCCATGGTTCTGTGGGGCTGCTTTTACTTCCTCTTTTGCGTGGGTGACAAACATGCTGGGCCGACTTAAGTCTCTCTGTTTTCTCTTTCTGTGCATGTGTAAGTATACCATTTCTAGTACATTTACGGATTTCTTTCACTTCTGTATGAAATGTAAAAGCACCTTTTTATCGCTTTTCACGTTATTTCACATTTATTCTAATTACGTGTGAAATTTATTTGCATGATCAAGCCCTATTTTTGCTTTATTTTCGGGATGGTTTATTTGCGCTTTATTATCTTTTTAAAGATGAAACTGGCCCCCATGTGATAAAGTCCATTGTTGTTTAATAAATAAAAAACCTACCCACTGTACACACACACACTATCAAAAATATTGTCAGCTATTGAGCACTGAGTCATTCTCAACTAAGGTACTCATATCTTCAGCAATGTATGCCTTAAATCCTAGAATATTATAATACTAATTTAGAAAAAAGAAGAGGCTTTCCATATTAACTCTTTACACATTGTATGGCACATTAATGTGATGTAATAAATGTCATACTGATTTCTTCATTCAGCGCTTGACTCTATTTATATGCAATTCATTGGTTATATTAGTATGAATGATGATGCTTCAAACTGATAGCTTCCGCAGATGAAAATTAACATCTTGGTTGCTATTTAAAAAGGAAAAAAGGAAAAAAACAGGCATTTATACTGAGACAATTTAATCTTAGTGGGTTGGATCCAGACTTGTCCCTCCATGATTGCAAGTATTCTTTCTCTACACTAGAATGATGGTCAAGCAGAGACTCCCGGCTAAAGCAGGGCTGAGCAAACTTTGGGATGAGGGGCACATTGCCCCCTAGGAAAGCTACATCACACACACCCCTTACATTCCCACACAAAAAAACAGTTTAAAATTGCCCCAGAAGCTTCCAAATGCCACATTCCCTCCCCATGCCATAATAATAATAATAATAACAACAACAACAACAACAACAACAACATTTATTTGGGCCTGAGAGAGGTCCTTCTTTCAACAACAGGGGGTAACCGAGAAGTTACTTCTACTTCATGTTTGTTTGTTTGTTTGTTTGTTTTCTTTAAAGGTCTCTTCTGGGTTTCAAATGGCCCATGGTGGAAATGCATAAAGGGCATTTGGGGACAAAAAGTTATTTGGGAGGGGAAAGAAACCTGAGGTGGCCCACACTCTGCCCACCCCTGTGTTAGAGGCATCCCTCACTGCCATTTTCCATGCTTTTTCTAAAGAATTGTAGGCCTGTTAGTATTTCTGAAATGCCAAAACATAGAGATTCTGGATTTCAAGACTCTATAGATTAACAAAGTTGTTAGAATTTGCACAGATGCAGTGCTTGTTCAACAGCCACCCACCCAACACCAACAATACTCTTTCCAATCTTCTTTCCTTCTATGATGATGCAAAGAATGATCTGTCTGTGGCTCTCCAAGAGGAGGCGTGATAAGAGTTCTTTCCACCCACTCCTCCAGCAATCCTCAGATACATCAGTTTCTCACCGCTATACTCCCTTTCCCTCATACACCTTCTTTGTGTGAATTAGAGATCTAGGGCCTTTGCAGACTGCTATAAATAGTGCAAATTGAGTCCACTTTAACTGCCCTGGCTCAGTGCTAGGGAATCATGGGAATTGTATTTTTTTTCTGAGACATTGAGCCTTCTCTGTCAGAGAGCTCTGGTGCCACAATAAACTACAGTTCCCATGATTCCCTAGCACTGAATCAGGGCAGTTAAAGTGGACTCAATTTGTACTATTTCTGGCAGTCTGCAAAGGCCCACAGTTCAGTTACTGTGGGCTTCCATGAGTGTGTGCTGATTTTATGAAATCATTAAAAAAGTGTTGTTGTTTTTTTTTAAAAAAAAAAAACATTAAAAAGGATGATTTTACCTGGAGAATGGACAATGTGAAGTGACTTATTTCCACCTCTTTATATATACTCTAGACATGAGATTCTGAGAGATGGAAACATGGGAAGTATTGTATTGCCTTCCTGCTGATCTGGAAAGTGAATTGTGGCAGACATTTCCATAGGGTACAGATGTGAGATACTGTTTAAAATACTGCTATACACATGTCTTCCCCATTGAAAAAGATTTGGGTTGCAGCCTGGATCTGGGCTACAAGTCTTGAATAGCCATCTCTTTTCCTGAACTCTGTTGATCTGTTTTCCTTATTCATGTTTCCATATGTTTATTATACTCACAGCAAGTTTGATCATACCTCTAGTATGCTCTTATCACAGCTTATTTTATTCTTCCAGATTTTTGTGTGTATATCTGTGTGTGCAGGCACTCATGTAGTTATACAAGCTATATACGTAATATAAATAATCTCCCTCTGAGTAATGGCAGAATTATTGTTACTTAAAAAGAGAACAGCAAGCAAGTGGGAGGCAAAGTCAGATAATGACTCTTCCAGAAATTTATGTGTGAACCTCAGCTAAGGCAGAAAAAGGCTGTCCAAAGGACTCAAGGCTGCATAATAAGGTAAATATGGTGTTCTAATTAGGTAAATGGATGGTATTGTAAATCGTCCAAGAAAATTGATGGAGAAGGCAAATAGATTTTAGGCAGCTAAGTCACTGAACAGTTAAATGGTAGAAATAAATATTTTAAGCAGCACAAGTAATTGAATTTCTTGACATTTTTGTTGCCCCAAATGCTTGCCAAAGAGCAGCATGATCTTTTCTGGAAAGATACTCAAAAAGTATTACGTAAAACTGCTGCATGAATTGTTAAAAAGTATCATTAAAATCACAAATTAAGCACATTATTACAAAATAGCTCCTCTATTACTCTGTGTGTGTGTGTGTGTCTGTGTGTCTGTGTGTGATAGAGAGAGAGAGAGAATAATTTGTTATCAGCTTTCCATTAAAAATTGTTCAAGTTCAGCATGAATTCTCTTGTTGGGCTGGCCCTGCTCATTAGCATGGTTTATTAGAAGCATGTTCCTTTTGGTTGAAGAAATGCATCCAAAGGAAACTGGATTCTCTGCTGGACTAGAACTGAGTTATTGGCCTGAAACACATAGGTCAAAAGCAGCAGCTGCGGGCACGTTGGGGGGATGGCATTTAGATGATGCATGCCCCAAACAAGGTCAGAAGCTGTACCAATGCTGCCCCATCTCAGAAGAGCTGGGGCAAGGAGTGGATAGAATCTGCTCCTTCCAGTGGCCTGGTTCAGGACCATGGCGGCAGCCTAGATTGGAACCGGGTTGTTGGGCTTTTTTTTTTTTTTTAAGATCCACATTGTCAGCAGTGTGAATAACTGCCTTGAACAAGTTTTGAATACATTTGCATCTCCAACAGTCCCATGGTCAAGAAAGCACCAGCGGAACAGCTGCTGCTGAAACCAGGAGGGAAGAAAAGAAGGACAGGGAGAGGAAAGGGAGGAGGAGAAAAAGGGATGCTGACCCTCTTGAGTGGTGGGAAGAGGAACCTCTGCCTGGCTGAGGGGTGCTGGTGGGTGCAGGGATAAGGGAAGGGTGCTGGCACATGTGAGCAACTGAATTTACAGAGATGCAGTTTGCAAAGAGATGTGGTTCCATGGTGTGAATAACAAAGCTGGAATGCATGAGTGAGGTTATTCGCATCGTTCTGTTAAATAAAACGACATCTGAATGACCCCCAAATAACCTTAACAGATCGGACAGATGGGCCAAAACTAACAAAATGAATTTCAACAAGGAAAACTGTAAGGTCTCCCTGTTGGCAATAAAAATGAAATGTGTAGATAAAGGAAGGATGACACCTGGCTTGACAACAGTATATATGAAAGAGATCTTGGAATCTTAACAGACCACAAGTTGAACATGAGTCAGCAGTGCAATGCAGGACCTAAGGAAGCCAATATGAGTCTAGGCTGCATCAATAGAAATGTAGTAGCTAGACTGAGGGAAGTAATAATACCACTCTATTAAGTTTTGGTCAGACCTCACCTGGAAAACTGACCAGTTTTGGGTGCCACAATTCAAAAAGGATGTTGACAAGCTGTTCAGAGGAAGGTCACCTAAATGATGCCCTATGTCTTAAGAGGAATGGCTTAGGGATGTGGGTATGTTTAGTCTGAAGAAGAGAAGATTAAGAAGTGGCATGATAGCCCTATTTAAATATTTGAAGGGATGTCATATTGAACATGAAGCACACTTTTTTACTGCTGCTCCAGAGCAATGGATTCAAACTACAGGAAAAGAGATTCCACCTAAACATAAAGATGATAAGAGCTGTTCAATAGTGCAATATGCTGCCTTGGAGTGTGGTGGAGTCTCCTTCTTTGGAAGTTTTTTAATAGCAGCTGGATAGCGATCTGTCAGGAGTGTCTTGAATGTATCTTCCTGCATGGCAGGGAGTTGGACTGGATGGCCCTTGTGGTCTCTTCCAGCTCTATGACTATGATTCTATGATTTACCATTTTTAACTTTTAACATAAAAGTGTAGTTCTCAGAACTGACAGTTGTCCACCTTTGTTTAATATTTGTAGAATATTTGTAGAAGGTAGAAATTTGCATAGACTCCCACAGACAGGAGTGATTATACGGTTCTATGACGTGCCCAATGCATCAGACTCTTTGTATGTTATGCATCTGCATATTAATCTGTATGGGCTGTGTATGTAACCACGATTTCATGAATATGTGTGTGTGTTATATACAGGCTGGAAAACTGGACTGCAATTCAGGTTTGAAACAACCTCCCTTAAATAACAGTGGTATTGCAGTGAATCAACACCTGAAAATAATACATTACCATCATTCATCATGGACAGCCTCACTAAGGGGGGTTGCAGACTGCCAGAAATAGTGTGAATTCAGTCCACTTTTAGGGTTAGGGTTAGTGCTAGGGAATCATGGGAACTGCTATTTTTCTGAGACATTGAGCCTTCTCTGTCAGACAACTCTGATGCCACAATAAAATACAGTTCCCATGGTTCCCTAACTCTAACCCTAACCCTAAAAGTGGACTGAATTCACACTATTTCTGGCAGTCTGCAACCCCCCTAAATGTAGTTTATTTTATACCATTTCCTTAGGACTATCTGCAGGATGCCATTGACTCATTGCTTGAATTTTTCAGGTATTTATCAGTTTTTAAGTAAATGTCTTATCAAATATTTTCAAGGCCCACTGAATTGACAGAAATTATAAAAGTGTTCATGTACCAAGTTAATGGGTGATCAAAAGAGCATTACTGAGTAATTTTCAGCATTGTTTTTTTCCCCACCAGTTTTCTACTTCTGCCTCAAGAGAAAGGACCTGATGTGGTAAAATTTAAAAGCTAACCACCTCTTCCTAACCAAGCACCAAATGGTTAGAGCAATTCTGTGGGCAGGACTAAGAGTAGGCACCAGGGAGAGTGGTGATTCTGATATGAGTGGGACAGTGAACCCACACTCGGTTTTAGTATGAACCTTAAAAATGCTTACCAAGGTACTGAGCCTGTTTTGACAATGGGGATCAGCAACTTAAATAGTTCCTTTAAAATGCATTCTAAGACCATCCCTACAAGATGTCAGAACCACCTTTATTTCCCCTCAGTATTGCTCTTGGAAAGAGCCAAGCAAAGCACTTGCTTAAGAATCTTAGTGCCAGCCACTGCAATGTATTTTTGCCACTCATTGGTTGTTGCTGTTTTCACCTGGGGACAGTTGCCTCAGGTATGAGGCTGATCACTGTCAGGCACAGAGATGTTCCACCTGCTGTGCCCCTCCCTCCTTGAACTTTTTATGGGAAGCAGTTGTTCTAGGGTGCCCCTACACTTTTGAAATAATGCAGTTTGACACCACTTTAAGTGCTGTAGCTCCATCCTATGGAATCCTGGGATTTGCAGTTTTACAAGTCTTTAGCCATCTGTGCCAAAGAGTGCTGGTGCCTTACAAAACTACAAATCCCAGGGTTCTGTAGGATGGAGCCATGCAGTTAAAGTGGTGTCAAATTGCATTATTTCTACAGTGCAGATGCACCCCTAGTGGTTATTGCTTCAAATAGTAGATTGAACACCATCAAAGGCAGACCTTTTCCCCAGATTTTCTAAAGTATTTCCATATAGCTTCTCTCTTTAAAAACTGGCATTTACATGCCTTTCCCTCAACTTTCCCCATTCCTTTTTCCTTGTATGTCATATCTTAAAATTAGATTGTAAGCATAAGGGAGCGGACTGTCATCCTACCTATCTTGTAAGGTCTCTTTGAATGAACAACAGGATTTAATTGTTCTGAATAATGCCTTTATTAATGGCTTTATAACTAATTATTTTATCCAGTTTGTACATGTGCATTGTTTTAACTTATTTAAATTTGTTTTAATGTTTTATATGCTTCTAGATTATAAATGTCTTTTACCATTTCATATTTTAAATTGATTAAAATTTTATTATATACCACACTGAGATCTTTTAAAATAGGGCAGGATTAAAATACTTTGATAGATAAATAAATATACAGTAACAGTTATTACTATACCATCTCACTATTTTATCAAGAATGCAGGACTGATCTTGCAAGCAGGCAGCATGTGAACTATAACAGACATTAGGGATACCATAGGAAAATGGGTAAAGAGTCAAATAGGAAAGAAGATGCAATTAATTCAGTTACACATAGCTGCAGCTCAGATCCCAGCAGAACAGCTTGTATGAAATGAGGACTCCAATGATTTCATAAAGTCATATAAGCTTATCACACTGTGTTCTCGGAACGTAATGAATATGTGATGAGAACTGAATGGTACATATTTTATCATGCGGTATGATCTTCATTGAGTTCCCATTCTGTGCTCTGACAGTCCCTAGCCTGTTCCAGGAGGAGAACTGTAAACATGTGTCTGTCAGGGATGATGGGAGTTGTAGCTCTTCACCTCTGGCTCTAACTCACCACCTTGTTATGCAGCAGAGCTGACCAGCTTTGATCAGTGGTTGATGCTTCTTTCCCAAGCAGCAGAGTTTCAGAGAATAGGCTGAAGACCCTGACAAACTCTCCAAGCCTTCTCACTCTTCTTCCTGAGATGTCTTCAAACTTCTCCAGGATTCCTCTGGCTCTTGTATCTTCCCTCAAGACACCAGACAACTCAGTACTCTTATATAAAAGATCTACTTTATTCTACTATATACATAAATACTATATGCCCTACAAATCACAATCTCTACACTTCACAATATCTCCAAAACTACTCCACAATACACCACCTTGTACATTAGCAAACATTGCAATTTATAGCCATTGTTAGACACCACCCACCAGTCAGTTTCCACCCAGTGGGTGTGTACATACATCTTGATTGGTCCACATAGATCATCCCATACCTAAGACCAACCCAAGTGTTTCATCACTTTACCTTGACCACTTAATGAGTCTCAGGTGTTTGCAATCTAACACAGGTGTTCTCAATATACCTTCTATAACTTTGTCCTTGGCTCTCAAGGCTTCTTAATTATATTATCTTTTTCACCTGTGTATCTTCCTGATTGCTCCTGCTTAGTCACTTTGACATTCACATACATAATTTTATTTCTATTACTGTATATCCCATGTTGCTTTTTCCTTAACAATCCCCTCCGAAATAAAATATTGTATGTGTCTTACAATGTCATTCCAACCATTTGTGTCAGTCTTTCATGTTTTTCCGCCGTCAATGCTTTTGTGAACAAATCTGCTATGTTGTGTTGTGTTTCTATATATCTCAATTCTATTTTACCCTTCTGAACCATGTCTCACACATTTTGATATCTTACTCCAACATATTTTGTTCTGTTCTTCAAACTTTCAGTTTCAGCCATTGCTATGCATGACTGTGAATCTTCCAGAATTTCTACTGGTATCTTGTAACTTTCATTTAAATCATTCAATAACTGCTCAACCCACTGAACCTCATTCACTATCTCATTTAAAGCTGCGAATTCTGCTTCCGTCGTACTTATCGCTACATTTGTTTGTTTCCTACTTCTCCAGACTATTGGACTTTCACTGTACTTGTTTATTATTCCTGTAACTGACTTCTTGTCTCCTAATTCTGATGCAAAAGAACTGTCTACATAGCAATCTAAATCTGAATGACTGTTTCTAATTATCAATTTCTTATCTAGAGTTCCTTTCAAATATCTCAATAAGTGTTTTACTGCTGTCCAGTCTTCAATTTTTGGATCATTAACTCTTCTGGACAATACATTTACAGCATATGAAATGTCTGGTCTGGTGTGGCAAGATATAAATTGTAAAGATCCTATTATGCTCCTGAATAAAGTCTTGTCTTCAAAATCTCTAGATGTTTTTTCAGATACGAAACCAATTGTCATTGGAGCTCTTACTATTTTAGCATTTTGTAATCCACACTTTTCAATCAAATTTTCAATTTTCTTTCTCTGACTTAACAAACAATGTCCTTCTTCTGTCCATTCAACACCAATACCTAAATAAGACTTTAATAAACCTAGATCTTTTAAAACAAACTTTTCAGACAATTCTCTTTTTACGGATTCAATTTCCTGTTTTGACTTTGCTGCCACGCATAAATCGTCTACATAAATTACTAACACTATGGGCCTAAGCAGACTGCCAGAAATAGTGCACATTAAATTGAGGCACTGCCCTGGCTCAGTGCTAGGGAATCATGGGAACTGTAATTTATTGTGGCACCAGAGCTCTCTGACAGAGAAGGCTCAATGTCCCAGAAAAAAATACAGTTCCCATGATTCCCTAGCACTGAGCCAGGGCAGTGCCTCAATTTAATGTGCACTATTTCTGGCAGTCTGCTTAGGCCTTATGTCTCCTTTTGTATAGACACAAGCATCTGCAATGCTCCTTTTGTATCCTAGTTTAGCTAACTCTTCATTAATGCACAATTTCCATGCTCTGGCACTTTGTTTTAATCCATACAATGCTTTTTTCAATTTATAAACTTTCTGACTACTATTTTCTTCAAAACCTTGTGGCTGCTCCATAAATATCTCTTCATCTAAACTAGCATTCAAGTAGGCTGTTTCAAAGTCAAAATGTTCTACAACTAAACTTCTTTTTGCTGCTACAGCCAGAACCATTCTCAGACTTTCTGGCTTTGCAGTTGGAGAATATGTCTTATCATAGTTCTCATACTGCTGTTGTGCAAAACCCTTAGCTACTAACCTTGCTTTATACTTAATACTTCCATCTGGCATTTCTTTCTTTTTGTATACCCACTTACAACCAATTACTTTCTTGTCTTTGGGTCTATCAACTATTTCAAAAACATCTTTATCTACCAGACAACCAAACTCATCATCCATTGCATCAATCCATCTTTCCTGTTCTTCTCTAGACAAACTTTCCAACTCTTCAAAACTTTCAGGCTCTTCCACTGCTAAACAAGCTCTTGCATTTGTCACAACAAACCTGTCTGGAGGCTTTCTAACTCTGTGACTACGTCTGGGAATAAACTCTGCTGATCTGCCTCTTTCATCCTCACTTTCTGTACTGGGAGTTATAGTTCTATGGCTAAATCTCTTGTCCTCAGTCATTCTAGTAGTAATGGGTCTAGATTGTGTCTCATTATCTGAAGAACTATCACTGCTGCTAGTGGATGCTTCTGGCTTAACTGAAACCCCTCCGTTTCCTGGAGTTGGTTCAGTTTGTGTTTCTGGCTCATTTGAACTTCCTAACCTCAAGAAAACTTCTTTATTGGCATGCAGTTTGTCCCAACCGGCATGTCTCTCGAAATTTGCAGACCTAGAATACTGCACTTCCCTTCCACCTAAATGAAACTTGTAGCTATTTCCTGAATAACCCAAAAACCTAAGCCTTTTACTTTTGGGTTCTCCCTTTTTCCTGAAACAAGCTGGTATGAAAACATGAGCAAATTGTCCAAAGACTCTCAAATACTTGTAATTTGGCACTCTCCCATACAATACCCTGTAGGGAATGTCTTCAATTTCTGAATGATACAGTCTGTTACTAATATGTACTGCTGTCAAAGTTGCTTCTGCCCAGAATCTTTTACCTCTGCATCTGCCATCAAACAAGCCGTTATTCTTTTTATATCTTGTATTTTTTTCTCAGCTAAACCATCTTCGTTAGGACAAGCAGGATTAGTAGTTTCATGCCTTATTCCCACCTTTTGAAACCAATTAAACAATTGATTACTTAGAAACTCTCCTCCCCGGTCAGTAACAATGGTGCCTACTCGAATATCAAATTGTCTTTCCACCATTCTCACCCATGCTTTTAAACTTTGCCCAGCGTCAGATTTGTTTTTCAATATTCTTACAAAAGCAAACCTTGTAAACCTATCAACAATTACTAGGAAATATTTGCTTCCCCCTAAAGATAAACAATTAGCTTGGGCAACATCTGCATGTACAAACTGAAATGGTCTTTGGGCAATTCTTTTGGTTTTCTTGGCTACTGGAAAAGCTCTGACCTTTACCTGATTACATACAGTACAATCTAAGTGATTTTTGCATTCAGCAACTTTTAAATCTGGACACATACTGATTAACTTCTTTAAACATTTGAAACTAGCATGGCCAAATTTCCTGTGTAGTTCATGTATGCAGTCTTTATGAATTGGACTATTGTCTATGTTATTAGCATTTTCAACCCTGTAGCAATCAATATTGTCCTCCAAATAATAAAGTTTATCCTTTTTCAAGCCTATGCCTCGCAATTCCCCATTCAGTTTTATCTTACACATGTCCTTTTCAAATATAACTGTGTAATCTCTGTCTGTTAATCTGCTCACTGATAACAAATTATTTTCTAACTCCTTTACATGTAACACATCATTAAAGTTTTCCTTTAGCCCAGGAATGAAAACTGTACCCATTTGATTTACAGTACTGAGCTCTTTCCCATCAGCTAAAACTACAGTATTTACATTAGCTGATTTTCTATTACTTATCAAATTAATATTGTTACACATTGAAGATGATGCTCCTGAATCAATCAACCATTTACAATTAGTATTTTGTTTTTCCTTAATCATGGTTGCAACCCCCTTTTTATCACCACTGTCCTTCAAAAATGGAGATCTGGACTGCTTGTGATACTGCCGCGGCTGCCATCTGCTCTCTCCTTGCTTGCTTCTCTCAGGAGCAAATTGTTTACAATGCCTCTGCAGATGACCAATCTTCTTGCAATAAAAACACCTCCGTTGCTCCCTGGTATAAGCTGCTTCTTCCTGCTTTCGTAGATCAGGTGTCGTTTGTTGTTTTGGCACAGTCCTTAAACTTGCTGAGTCATTCTGCTCAGACTTTCTTCTCAAATTTTCCTCCAATATTTTGGCAACAATTAAGTCTCTGTTCAGCTCAGCTTCTGGCAAATTTTGCAAGCTATTTGTAATGTTGTCCCAAGAAGAGTCTAGCGATTCCAGTAAAATGTAACACTGCTGCTCTTTGCTAATTTCCACTCCTCTCAGTTCAGCTTGCACAAATAAATCTTGCATTGTTTTTAAGTGTTCTATTACACACTGTCCTTTCGTCATCTTTTGTCTGTAAATTCTTTTAGACCACAACATTTTTGCAAACGCAGTTGAAGGTGTGTGTAATCTCTGCAAAGTATCCCACACATCCTTGGCGGACACTTTATCTCTTATGTCGTTAATCAAGTCTTCTTCTAGCATGAGATAAAGACATGCTTTTGCTTTAGCGTCTCTTTCTCGAGCGGCTTCATCAGCATCAGCTGCCAGCCCTGTTTCAACTGTCGACCACAGAGACTCCTTTATTAGTAGAGATTGGGCATATATTTTCCAGGTAGAGTAGTTGTTTCTATTTAATTTACTAAACTTTAGTATCTCCATCTTAATTTGTGCAGTGACTCAATTTGACACAGTCCCTCTGAGTATGCACAGCAGACAAAACACAAAATGATTTACTCACAAAGCTCCACAAAACTTTCTTCCACACTCTGGAACTTTCAGCTTCTGTGGATGCTGGTTGCTCTAGTGTCTGGGCCCATAACCCTTGTCAGGGATGATGGGAGTTGTAGCTCTTCACCTCTGGCTCTAACTCACCACCTTGTTATGCAGCAGAGCTGACCAGCTTTGATCAGTGGTTGATGCTTCTTTCCCAAGCAGCAGAGTTTCAGAGAATAGGCTGAAGACCCTGACAAACTCTCCAAGCCTTCTCACTCTTCTTCCTGAGATGTCTTCAAACTTCTCCAGGATTCCTCTGGCTCTTGTATCTTCCCTCAAGACACCAGACAACTCAGTACTCTTATATAAAAGATCTACTTTATTCTACTATATACATAAATACTATATGCCCTACAAATCACAATCTCTACACTTCACAATATCTCCAAAACTACTCCACAATACACTACTCCACAATGTACATTAGCAAACATTGCAATTTATAGCCATTGTTAGACACCACCCACCAGTCAGTTTCCACCCAGTGGGTGTGTACATACATCTTGATTGGTCCACATAGATCATCCCATACCTAAGACCAACCCAAGTGTTTCATCACTTTACCTTGACCACTTAATGAGTCTCAGGTGTTTGCAATCTAACACAGGTGTTCTCAATATACCTTCTATAACTTTGTCCTTGGCTCTCAAGGCTTCTTAATTATATTATCTTTTTCACCTGTGTATCTTCCTGATTGCTCCTGCTTAGTCACTTTGACATTCACATACATAATTTTATTTCTATTACTGTATATCCCATGTTGCTTTTTCCTTAACAGTGTCCTCAGCCAGCAAGAATGTTTTCAGACCATTCCAGATTATGTGTGTGCGATAATCCTACCCGGTCTCAATCTGTTCGCTACCTAAACCTCTCGATAGCATTCTTTCCAATGCAGACATAGGGATTTTGCAACAGTGAACATGCACCAATGAGAGACTGCTGAGAAACTACTTTAGCGCCAGTACTGGTACAACAGTAAATGTTGTGCGATAATATATGTTCTCATAACGTTACTGTTGCGTTATCAATAGTCTAATGCAGTAACACCCATTCCCATATCGTTACATTCCAGGGACTCTATGGGAACGTTACAGGTACTGGTGCGATAAGCTTAATAGAATTGGAAGAGACCACAAAGGCCATCCAGTCCAACTGCCTACCATGTAGGAAAACAGAATCAAATCATTCAAGACAGATAGCCATCCAGCCTCTGTTTAAAAACCTCCAAAGAAGGAGACTCCACCACACTCTTAGGGACTGTGTTCCACTGTCAAACAGCTCTTACTGTCAGGAAGTTCTTCCTAATGTTGAGATGGAATGTCTTTTCCTGTAGTTTAAATTTGTTGCTCCAGGTCCTATTCTCTGGAGCTGCAGAAAACAAACTTGCTCCATTTTCAGTGTGACATCCTTTCAAATATTTAAACAGGGCCAACATATCAACTCTTAATATTCTCCTCTCCAGGTTGAAGATACCCAGCTGCCTAAGCTTCAGCTTGTCAACATCCTGTATGAATTGTGGGGCCCAGAACTGGACACCGTATTCCAGGTGAGGTCTGGCCAAAGCAGTATAGCTAGTACTATTACTTCCCTTGATGTAGATCAGGGGTCGGCAAGTTCTCCTTACCTGGGGCCAGGCCAGGGATCTCCTGGTCTTCCGCGGGCCGCTGCCGCCAACCCCAGCTGACCCCTACGCGCGCCGCCGTGCACCACCGCCACGTGCATTATGGCCGCCATTTTGTTTTCCATTTGCATGCTCGTGCAGCAGTGGCGGAGGGCGGCGGGTGGCGGCGGGGGGGCAGCGGGGGCTGGTCCAAAGGCCTCAGGGGGCCAGACCCGGCCCACAGGCCATAGCTTGCCAACCTCTGATGTAGATGCTGTATCTAGACTTCTTCTTTTCTTTCTTAATCAAAACTCACAACATCCCCACAGCAAAACTTATCTGCTGATCCATGTGGCTGAGAGAAAAGGTCTCAAAGTTCATACTAAAGGAATATTAACTTAATTTCTGCTTCACGTTCCTAAGATAAATGCTAATCCTTTAGAGCAGGAGTGGCCAAGCTGTGGTCCCATTGACCCATACATAGTTGGTCAGCAGGTTTCATCATCCATCATTAGTAGCTATAATGGCTAAAGTTACAGTTAAACAACAACTGTAGGGCTGCAAATGGCCCACCTTGTTTTAGACTTCCATCACACATACTAGCATTGGCTATGATGTGATGCACAGACTTGTATTTGTGTGTATTTTTGCTCAGATTAGGTCAAGCCACAATAGTCATTGTCTGCTAGCTTCTGACAGTGCGAGAGCGTTGGTATATCTCTGGTCCTATTACCTGCTTGAATTGGAGCTGCCTTATCTGAAACTAATTAATTTAATTAAATCTAAGATTAGCCCCCCTAGGAGATTTTGATGCAGCTAAATTTGAGAATGCAGCACTTACACATGTAGTCCAGATTCAGGAGGTCAGGAGACTGTTTATTTTCCATCATGCTTCTACTGTTCTACTTTAGATCAGAGGACCTAACTATACAGCAGCTCTGCCTTAAATTAAATACAAATACAAATTTCTCTGAAGATGCCAGCCACAGATGCTGGTGAAACGTCAGAAAGAAACTCTTCTAGAACATGGCCACACAGCCCGAAAAACCCACAAAAAACTACAAATACAGAGTATTTCTGTTCTCCCTGCTGTATAGTTTTAATATGCTGACACAGCAGGCATGTTTTTAATGAGTATTCTTGTAATTAATTCATCCTAATCTGTTATGTACAATGAGCAAAGTGAAATGGATACCCAGATAATCAGCCAATGTAAAAAATAACCCAAATAAATCTGATTTTCTTTTTTTAAAAGACACAGATATTTTGAATCTGTTACACAGTAATCATTCAAAGTGTTATAAATGCTTAAATATGCAGTTCAAAGGGACTGTGTATTGTTAGACCTTGTCCATAGATAGATAGATAGATAGATAAACATTCTATTAAAGATACATGTCAAGAACATCACTGTCAAGAAGGGGGCAATGATAATGTAGAAAGGCAATGTATTTGCAGTTCAAATAGGAAAGTGTTGGTCTGCTTATAGAACAGTAAAGATTGAAGATCATGTGGCCAGCTGTACTGACACAGTGATCATGCACATTTTTACTAAAGCAAGTTATAGGATTCTTAGTTAGATAGATAGTTAAATTAAATATTTAAATTTAAATTAAATTTTAGTGTTTAGTATTTAGTGTTTAGTTTAGTGAGGATGGGATGAAACAATAAATCAATCTAACTATACTGGCATTTTTTATCAGCAGATTTTCAGACTTCAAAAAGAGTTGAATCCTGTTACATCTTTACTCTGATGCTGATCTACACCGTCAATAAAATTTCACAATTTCCTGTGACACAAGAGAAAGAATGGTTTAATCACCACATCTGATAGCTAATGGCCTGGTTATCAGAAAGAGGAAAAGTGGAGAAATGATAGAGCTGTGGATGGCTATTGTGTGTTTGAGCAGGCTGCCATACCATAGGGCAGGGGTAGGCAACCTTTCCCCTTTAAGGGCCGAGGGACTTCAGCTCCCAGAATCCCAGGAGCTATTGGCCAACATGGGACTATTGGCCAACATGGCTGAGGCTTCTGGGAGCTGAAGTCCCTCGGCCCTTAAAGGGGAAAGGTTGCCTACCCCTGCCATAGGGTCAAACACAATAATATATATCTGGGTCAAACTAGACCAGGGGTCAGCAACCTATTGGACTTACGGGCCCAGGCGGACCCCTGCCGCCATCTCCTCCTCCGCCGCCGCCGCCCGGTTCGGCAAAATGGCGGCCACAATGTGTTTGCGCATGCGCAGGATTACTGCGCATGCGCAAACGCATTGCGGCCGCCATTTTTGAGACCAAAATGGCGGTCGTGGCGCTGGGAGCGCACGCGGCGCCCTGAGGAGGCCCGTCCCCGCCGAGGGAATCCTCCCAAGGGGGACCCTCGGTGGCGACGGGCTTCCAGGAGGCCCGTCGCCACCGAGGGAGGTCTCCCAAGGGGGACCCTCAGTGGCGACGGGCTTCCAGGAGGCCCGTAGCCACCGAGGGAAGCCTCCTCGGGGGGACCATCGGTGGCAACAGGCTTCCAGGAGGCCCGTAGCCACTGAGGGTCCCCCTTGGGAGGCCTCCCTCGGTGGCTACGGGCCTCCTGGAAGCCCGTCGCCACCGAGGGTCCCCCTTGGGAGGCCTCCCTCAGTGGCGACGGGCTTCCAGGAGGCCCGTAGCCACCGAGGGAAGCCTCTTCGGGGGGACCCTCGGTGGCGACGGGCTTCCAGGAGGCCCGTAGCCACTGAGGGTCCCCCTTGGGAGGCCTCCCTCGGTGGCTACGGGCCTCCTGGAAGCCCATTGCCACCGAGGGTCCCCCTTGGGAGGCCTCCCTCAGTGGCTACGGGCCTCCTGGAAGCCCGTCGTCACTGAGGGTGGCCTCCCAAGGGGGACCCTCGGTGGCGACGGGCTTCCAGGAGGCCCGTAGCCACCGAGGGAGGCCTCCCAAGGGGGACCCTCAGTGGCAACGGGCTTCCAGGAGGCCCGTAGCCACTGAGGGAATCCGGCCCCTGCACCATTTCCTGCCCCCTCCCCCCCTCCCCCGGCCCCCCAGCAACAAAGGCCGTGGCGTGCGCGGGGGGGTCATGCACGGCAGGGGAGGGTGCGCACATGCGTGCGCCGCCATCCCCTCCCCCACCTTGGCCCAGCCAAGACCTGGGCTACGGGAGACCGGTCCAGGTCTCAAAAAGGTTGCCTGTCCCTGAACTAGACAATAGGTTTATCATGCTTTCTATAGAACTGCTCCCCCACGTGTGACAGATGTCTGTCATAGCACATTATTTTTCAGAACTACATGTTGCCTTTAATGTGCTGTGTTTCATGAGTTGTTCATAGGAACATAAATGCAGATTTGATTTGCAAATCTAATTGTTTATGTGAGGGAAAACAAGTTAGTAATTGGGAATGCATACTCCTCTTAATATTTAATTTAATCACCTGGGGAAATGAATCCTATCACAATTTTTGAAAGCCTATCTGAAAACTTTGGAATGGAAAAATCTAGAACACACACCATTATGCCCAACTTAGAACATCGTTGCTTGATGCAACTGGCTATCTAGGGCTCATCTACACCAGACAGAATACACCAGGCTGCTTGCGGTTCTCCCCGTTACTTCTGCACACCAGATAATACAATGGGGCTGTGTGTGTAAACAGCCACCCAGCATTGGTGGAGAGTACTCCAGATACAAAATCTAGAGCAAAGGGCAAATTATTTTAAACTGGTTTAAGGATGGGAAAGGGCAGATTTGATGCAGGACTATGAAGACAGTCCACACTTAAAACAGGGATTTGGCCCTACACCATGAAGGAAGGTTGCTGTGAGGATAGGGGGAAACATTTGGCCCATGTAGATATGCTTCATTTGGCCCATGTAGACATGCCCCTAGTATTTTTATTGACATGCAGACTTGGAATTTTGTAAGTTCATCCAGCTGCAATGGGTAAATTCTAGAATATTCTCCTTATAAATCCTTTATTTTAAAAAACTGAAGATAAACTTTATAACGAGCAGAGTAGCCTGTGAATTTTCCTTCATATAGGTTTCCTTCTGTATTGTCCTGATCCCAGGGAGAAATTCTGTACCACATCTTTAACTGTCTTATTAACTACATAAGATTAAGAAAAAATTGGTATAGCTAATTGTGTTAATTAAAATTAAGGCCAATAGAAATCTAGAAACTTAACACTACTTAGAAAAATCTGGTTAAGCATTCTAGAACAAACTAATGAACCTTCTAATTAAGCTTCTTATTTCCCATTGTCATATGCTTGAAGGTATACTAACTAGATAAGGTAAATGTGATCAGTTAGTTATATAGAGGATTCAGAACCAAAGATCAAATGTGGCTTTATGAAGCTTTCCGGTTTTACAAGTCATAAAGCATGGCTCTCTTACCTGATAAGGTTATTCCCACTATATCTGACTCAATATGTCCTTCAAAATTTCACTTCTGAATAAGAGTACCAGATTGTAACATCCTACTTCATGATACTTCATGGATTGTCCTCAGGCTGAACCTATATGTTGATAGCTCTACTTTATCTGCTGTATTAATGTCCACTCAACTGTCTGCCCTGCAATGTTTTTAAAGGCCTGAAGAATATAAAAGTGTTATTCAAATTGAAAGTGTTAAACAAACTGAAAGGTGCACAGTAAAAGAGGAGGCTGCACATGCTATGGTACTGAATGGTCTTATGTTAGAGAAAAGATGCATCAAACACACATCAAATACAAAAGCAAGTGAGCAGAAAGGAAATTAATCTATTGGTGAATTGCAACTTCATCAAGAATTGCAAAGAAATTTGTGACAAATTACTTAGAACAAGACTTCCTTTTTGGTGCATACCCCAATGTTTTCAACAGGAAATGTGTTTTGTGTAAGAGCTGTCACTTTCTGCTCAAAAATGCTGGTGTTGAGCAAAAACAATAGCAATAGCATTTAATATTTACATTTCTATACCACTTCATAATGAACTAAGCAGTCTCTAAGCAGTTTACAATATGTAAGCCAATTGCCCCCAACAAGCTGGGTACTCATTTTACTAACTATGAAAGGATGGAAGGCTGAGTCAACCTGGAGCCTCTCAGGATCGAACTGAAAATGTTGTGGCTGCAGTACAGGCATTTAACCATTGTGCCACCAGGGCTCCCAATACTTTTGTATGAAAACAATTTTTTGCCAAAAAAAATTCTCAAAATGCCAAACCATATATATGGAATAAAATAATAGCCAAAGTGGAGAAAACTTTTGAAAGTCCTCATTCTTGCATATGAGAATGCAATAAGTGAATATTTACACGCCTAGCATCAATTAAGCTGGTGAGCAGGACAGCCTCCTCTTTAGGCAGAGTGAGGCAGTTGCTGCAGGCAGAAGATACTGGGAGATGGCAACAAAATATTGGAGCAGAGAGTTGTGTGCATGATTTTGCCTGCTTTCAGCCCTCCAAGCTAGCCTGCTAATTTCCAAGGTGATGGAAGATGATGTCTGCCAATGTTGAAGAAAGTCTCAGCTGCTACACAAGTCTGCATGGACTAGAAGAAAGATGCTCGTATCTTGTTCTTTACTTCATGCATCAAAATATCTGGGACGAGCTCTGTTACTGCAACAGTGAAAAATAAAAAAGTGATACGATTGTGAGTTTAGCTGTGATACTAAAAACAAATTCCTGATGTGACCATAACCTCAGAAGCACCTTGCTCTTTAATTTTTCAAGTATATTGCCCACCCCATAACCTTTACACTTGGTCACTTTACACCTGGTAAATCTGCTATAAGTTTAATTCTTTGTTAATTTTCTTTTCCAAAGAAGCTGCAAGTAATGTAGCAAATTTGGCAAATCCCTACTGCAAGACAGTCTTCAAAAAACTAAAATGTAGTTTTTAAAAGACAATATATAATATAAAATTTGTTCTGTGCAAAATTTGTATGTGGTATTTTTGTACAGACATCATTTTCTGAGCAAGAAAGGGGAAACTGATGTCTAATTGTCTGCAGGGTTATGGGAGTAAACCTTTCTATCTTTCAAATGTATCATAGGATAGTTTTTAGAAAATTGTATGGAATGTATTGTGGGGTATTTTCTGACCTCATTGAAAATTCCAGTGTCTTAAAGATTAGTGTCAGGATTAGGGTATAAAATGCACTTCTTGTATTTTCTAAGTCTATTGAGAATTCCAATATTCCTTCAATGGAAGATATGTCTGTTTCTCCCAAATGGGACCAATCTGCTGACAACTGAATTATATCATTCTTTTTGTTATTTTTGTTTTTGTTATATTGACTGGGACAAAAATGTAAGCCAACAACCAAAAATAATATTTTTGGGACACTTTTGTAATTAGTTATTTTTTGTTTCTTAAAAAAAAAAAAAGCACTGTAAATGAAAGTAGCCAAAATTTGGGGGGAGGTGGTAATGCCACAGTATGCCTAAATTTGGGGGCTGGTTCTTTTGGAGTCTTCAAGAAAACATGTTTCTAGAAGACCAAATATCCATTCCTGGTACATAAGAGTTAATACTATCTATTGTTGTCGGTCCCCTGAATTGCAGTGTTTTATTTACTTCAACTTACTCTGTAAAGTTCTTCCTGGCATCTGGTTGTCTTCAACCTCAACACACTGATGGAAAAAATATTGAAATACTCTGAACCCAGAGCAGTTCCCAGTGGAACTCCACTTGCTCCATTTTGACAGCAAATCATTAGTAACTACCTTCTGGCTATGACTTTTCAGCCTGTTGAAAGGTAGTTAGTGAACAGCACTTCCCTTTGCCCCAAGTATTAAAGATTGTTAAAACAAGCCACAAAGAGGTGAAATAAAGGATTGAATCTAAAAATATTTGCTTCATGGTCTGCTACTCCATCCATAAGTACTTCATGTTATATTTGGATTTTCAAAAAGGGAAGTTTCAGTAAGAGCAGAGCAAAAAGAGTTTAGTAAGGAGGAGATTAAATTCAGCAAGGTTAATATCCCCACTGTTTAATAGATTCAAGAGTCACTGTTTGATTTTATTTTCACAACATTTTTTATTATTTGGTATATACCAAACTAATTCCCATAAAATAAGAGAACAGTTGTTTAGAGTAATGTAGCTTTCCCTCCTGTTTATTTCTACATGATTAATTCTGGGGTAATTAACCTAAAATTTACTTTTTCATTTATTTGTAGTCACCTCAGGCGGCAAATACCGTGGGACAGCAGCAAACTATTGCAAGAAGAGATCTGTGTGCCACTGCCAATCTGTGCCACATCTCCAGAAAGGAACTACTGCCCATCCAGTTGGGTTTTGTGTGTAAGTGACAAGGGAGTGGGTGCCACCTTGTTGTTTGCCTCAAGAAGGAAGATAACTTGGGTGGGCCCAGTTTGTAGGAAAGAGCTGTCCTCTATTAATGGTCACGGGAAATAATTAACTCTCATCTATCAGAAGTAGTTTTTTCCTCTTCAATAGTAATTGAGGAGGAGGCTAAGGAATGTTAATCAAGATCCCAAGAGGTAGAACTTGCTCTGTTGACTTGAACTTAGATACCAGGCAGAGTCAGGGCCTGCCTACTGGATTGATCTGGAAGGCTAGAACTGACATCTTCATTAACATTCAGCTTGCATGGTTGATAACAAAATGCAAGTGTGGATGCTAACCTGGTCTTATGTGTAATTTAAATTGGCTTCCAACATGGAGATATGTGAAACCTAAGTGATTAGAAGCCTGCTAGAGATTCAGTGCCATTCTCCTCCCTCTGCTGAAGCTGTGCTCAGCTTAGTTAATGAGTTACCCATTGCCTACAGTAATAACATTCTTTGCATGGGTTGTTTGTTTGTTCTCTCCAAGTGAATTTTGCCTGGAGTCCATCCTCTGCTGAATTCTGTAACACAACCAAAAGTTTTGCAAATAGTGAAATGCCTCTAGTTATTATTCCAGCCAGCAGCTTTAGATCTCATATTAAAATCCACAGCTAAAGAACGATACAGCTGAAATTGAGGACAGGTCACCTCAACTTCAGTATAATTACTTTTTAAAACTACAAAACCTAGAATTCCCTCCATTGGCCATGTTAGTTAGGAGATCCTGGAAGTCATGGTCCAAAAGAGGAATTTTTCCAAACTGTGTGGATACTGAGAGTTGAAATATGATGCAATGCATCTTGTGACCTCATTTTGTCACTGCTTGTTGGGGGTCCAGATGATAGCAGCTAGCACAGGCAGGAGATAAAGAGAATAGGGAAATTTTGTTGTTGCTATTTGCTTTCAATCAACTTTGACTTATGGCAACCCTGCAGATGAGAGACCTCCAAAAGCCCTGATCATCAACCTTACTGCTCAGGTCTTGCAAACTCTGTAATGTAGCCTCCCTTTTTTCTTACTGCCATCCACTCTACCAAGCATTATCATCTTTTCCAATGAGTCATGCCATCTTATGAAATGTTCAAAGTACAACAGCCTCGGTTTAGTTGTCTTAGTTTCTAGTGAGAGTTCAGGCTGCATTTGTTCTAAGACCAATTCATTAGTCTTTTTACAAATCTTTGGGCCTTTGCAGACTGCTAGAAAGAGCGCAAATTGAGTCTACTTTAACTTCCCTGGTTCAATGCTAGGGAATCATGGGAATTGTATTTTTTTCTGAGACATTGAGCCTTCTCTGTCAGAGAGCTCTGGTGCCACAATAAATAAAATAAATCATTTTCCATGATTCTTTAGCACTGAGTCAGGGCAGTTAAAGTGGACTCCATTTGCACTATTTCTGGCAGTCTGCAAAGGCATTTTGTAGCCACAGAACTCTCCTCCAGCACCGCATTTCAAATGTATTGATCTTTTCTTATCGGATTTCTTCACTGCCCAGCTTTCACAACCATACACAGAAAATGAAAATGAAAGTACTGCAAAATGGATTATTCTGATTTTTTATATTTGGTGATATATTTTACACTTGAGTATCTTATCTAGTTCCTTTATACCTGGCCTTCCAAGTCTCAGGGCTCATCTGCACTGACCAGATACACTCTGGGCTGCTCCTGGAGTATTCTGGCCCTGAAGATGCCCCAGATTCCCTGTTATTTCCACATTCCATAATGACACCAGGCAGCTGTCTACTGCTACTGCTGACACAAGTCCCTCCCTTGGGTGCCTCATTGTGACCTCAGAGAGAGCAACACATAGTAGTGGTTGTGGTGTCAGGCGACACAGCAGGGACATGCATGTGGACAACCATTTGGCATCACCATGGAGTGCTCCAGGATTTCCTGGAAAATCTGGAGTAAAAGTAAATTTTTAAAAACTGGTTTAAGGGAGGGATAGGGAGGATATAGTATGGAACTGGCCTTACATTGTGAAGACAGTCCACACTTGCATTGGGGATTTGGCCCTGCTTTGTGAAGAAAGATCACCATGAGGACAGGGTGAGACAGTTTTATTTAGCTCATGCAGAGGAGCCCTTAGTCATCTTCTAATTTCTTGACTGCATTCTCTATTTTGTTTTAATGACTGAGCCAAGGTACAGAAAATCTTTATCTATTCTGAGGTCTTCATTGCCTACTTTATCTGAGGTCATTGTTTTTGCTTTCTTTATATTCAACAGAAGTTCTAGTTTTGTACTTTCTTCCTTAACTTTCATCAACAGTCGTTTCAAATCTTTACTCTCTTCTGCAAGTAATATGTTGTTATCTCCTTATCTTAAATTATTGATGTTTCTTCCACAAATGTTCATGCTCCCTTTCTCTGAGTCTGATCCTACTTTCTGTAACATATGTTCTGCATATGAATTAAACAGATAGTGATTAAATGCAGCTTGCCTGACTTCCTTGCCAAAGTGAAACCATACTATTTCTCCATATTGTGTCTTGATAGTGGCCTTGCCCAGAGTATAGTTTACACACCAAGGCAATAAGATATTGTGGCACATCCATATCTTTCAAACTAAACCATAATGTCTGATGATCTATAAAGCCAAAGGCTCTGTGGTAATCTATAAAGCATAGACTGATCCCCCCCCCTCCCCAGTTCTTAGATACTTAGGAAGATTTAAAGGAAATTTGTCATTAACTGAACCAATTCTTCTGTTTATGACTTAGCTTTTGATTATTTTTTTCATATCTTGTTGCCTGTTGGCATTACCTTTCTTGTTAAAAATGATAACTTGTGAAATCTTTTAAACCACAACTTGTGGTCAACTGAGTTAGTAATAAATAATGACAATGGGTGTTGCATTGCTGCATTTGTATAGTTAATATTCTTAGAAGAATGCAAAAGGATTGGGTTTTTTAAACCAAGCTTAGAAGAGAGACACAGCAAGAAGAAAAACGGATACAAACATCAGTATTTCTTTTGGCTTGTCTCCCTCACCATGATTCAGTTTGTTTTGGGGATTTCAGCCTACTCACAGATAAAAGTGCATAGATACAGGATCAAAGAATGATTTGATGTTCACAGATATTTATAATAATAATAATAATAATAATAATAATAATAATGTTTATTTATAGCCCGCCCCTCTGCTAAGCAATCGGGGTGGGTTACAGCATAATTAAAACATCAAGAGTTAAAAACAGACAATCCCAATCCCCTAACCCTCCCACCCCTTAAAACTGAATTAAACTAATATTTTATTAAAAACTATATACAAACTTTAAAACAATATAAAACAACAAGGCAGCAGACACAATTTGGAACAGTAAATCGAGGCGGCTTGCCAGGCTCCTCATGTCCAGGAGGTTATTCCGGAAAGGTGTGCCGGAAGAGATCCGTCTTTCAGGGCTTGAGAAGAAAGTTCCTTTTCCACCTGCTTTCAGTGTAATTCAAAAAAGAATGGTGCAAAATGGAGTAAGAACAGCTTTCCTTTTGTACCATTCTTTTTTAATCACCTGTCATTAGAAATCTGGCTATGCCTATCTAAACAAATGTCTTTTGGTAGACCTTGGATCAGTCACTTCTATAGCATGTCTCCATGTCTCTCACCTGTTCCTCCATAAAGCAATAATATTCCATGCTGTTTTGAGCACGTTGTTGCCATCACTGCTGAAATAGCTCTTACATTATGGGTGGGCAACTGCACAAGGGATCAGGGGCCAGTTTTTACCCCTCCCTCCTTCTGGAGGCCCCACAAACATGCTGAGACAGAACCAGAATTGATATGTCTCCTCATGTTTTGGTTTCAACTGAGTATAAGTCATTTTTAAATGTTTTGCTTTTTATTGTTTGCATTTGTGGGATGATGGGGATAAGCATGCATATTTGTGGCAGTATGAAGGTGTTGGAGCCCATTTTCCAGCAAAGTTTTTTTGGGGGGATGAGGATTTGGCAAGATTTGAGGGGTACAAAATACCTCTCACAGTGCTATGGTGCAAAAGTGCCATTTCACTGATGCACGATAGCAGTATAACTCTTTAAAAAATTAAAAAGAAAGGAAGAGAAGAGAAAGATGCTTTTTTGTTCTCTTTAATCTCAGAATTAAAAAGAAATCCACACCAAAGGAGAAATAAAATGTTGCATCTGGTATCAGGGATTCCCACAAAAAACATACTGGGGGACTACAGAAACACTGTTTGCATTTTTATTTTATTTTTAGTGACACTGTCCTAGGTCTTGACTTACTTCATCTGGTAAGATTTCCCAAAGAACCTCCTCCCCCCCACCCCCCAGCTCTTTTCAGAATTAGGCCTTGTTGGGGAAAATCGCTAATGCCACATCAGAATATTCAGGAGGCTATGCAGATGATGCAAAGAATCAGCTTCATCAGAAGAAATACATTTCAATCTCACATTTTTATAGCCAATTTGCTGAACAGTTGTAAAGTCAAGTACTCATTGCACAGGCACCCTAGTAATTTTCCACTTTGCAAAGCATCCAAACTGATAAGTAATTTATCTCTAATGCCAAGAATCAAACAAGCTATTTGCCTTTTTTTTTTTTTTAGCCTAAACAATAATTTCCTCATTGGTTTTTTATCACATACCCTCCAACAGTGCTCAGTTGACAGAAACAGACCAATTAATCCTCTGCCATCCACTTGTTCAACTTGTTTAAAATGTCCCTGTTTCATTTTCCTCCCTCTTCCCCCTTAGTCCAATTGCTGCAAAGTGCAAAAGTAGTTTTTATTCATTAACCTCAGTGGGAGGAGAGGAGGGAGTGAAATCTTGCCCTTTCCTGTAGGCTCAGGCAAAAGCAAACTTCTGCAGTCTCTCCTAGCTTGTCAGTTCTTCCTCATGAATAATATTTGCCATCTTGATTATAGCCTGATGTCACTCGGCCACACACATCCCAGTTTTCATCTGTGAATGTTGGGAGGGAACAATGATATGAGTTTAAGAATTTATTTTCTTCTTCTTTATGTTAGATATGAAAAAGAGATTGAATTCTTCTTTTGATAGATCACAAAACAGTTCTGGGGCAGAGTGGGCTGGGGCATGACATACTCAGTGTATATTCAAAAGTGAAGGTTTGTTGATTTTCACATTTTTGTCTTTTATGAAATTTTAAAATGGTTTTAATTTTACAGATGGGTTAATTGTTTTCAAAAATAACTCATTCACTCCCCCTCCCACCCATGTATCACTGATGCTTTTCTATGTTTTTAGTCTGTATTGGTGTTAATATTTTGTGAGCCACCTTCAGTTCCAGTACTGAAGAAAATACAGAACATAAATGAATAAAATAAAGTAAATAATAAATACCCAATTATCTTTCAGATTTTGTTTTGTTCCCTTCTGTGCAGCAATGAAAGTAACTATGCCCCCCCCCCCCCGACCTGTTTGCATTGGAGACATCTTTCATAATAGAAAAACTTCCAAGGACAGAGACCTGTGCTTTCCAATAAATGCAGGGTATTTTGAATGTAATGTAGATTACTACCCTGTTAGAACCATGCAAAAATAATTAACCTTAATATGCGTGTGAAAAATGGCAATATGGATATGGTTGAGCTAAAATCACTTTGAAACCTTTTTGTTTTTAAGTAAAGGGAGTTTTGAAATTCCATTTCAATGTTGAATTTAGATATGCTGGAAACAGGAAATTGTAGTTGCCCTCTGCTGCCACCTTTATTAGTTCTTCTCTAACTGCTCTTTCTTTGTCAAAGGTACTGATTTTATGAACTCATTAATTTTGCTGTGCTAATGCACTCTTCTTATCTCCTAATTAGCCAGTGGTCTCCTTCCAGCATATTTATGATGCTGTCTTTGGTTCTCATTTTTGTCTTGCCATATGAAGAAGGATGTCCACTGCTGAAACCAGTAGTTTCATGCCTTCATACCCTTGAGCTCTTTCAACTCACCA
Source organism: Phrynosoma blainvillii (assembly GCA_026167975.1). Taxonomy (NCBI): domain Eukaryota; kingdom Metazoa; phylum Chordata; class Lepidosauria; order Squamata; family Phrynosomatidae; genus Phrynosoma; species Phrynosoma blainvillii. Next base: position 253,570,812 of record JANUYF010000002.1, on the reverse strand, counting down.
GCTATCATTCAGAATGAGATAAAACTAAAATTGCCTAAATACTCTAATGGGACCAGATCCCATCTGATCTTGGAAACTAAGCAGGGCCAGCCCTGGTTAGTAATTGGATGAGAGACCGCCAAAAATACCTGGTCCTGTAAGAGGAATGCAGTGGCAAAACCACCTCTGAGCAATCCTTGCCTAAGAAAACTTTACAAAATTCATAGGGTAGCCATAAGTCAACAGGTGACTTGAAGGCACCTACACACACAAAATAAAATGGAATGGGACTGGAGATCATTTAAGGTAAGGGATAGTTTCTCATCTATAAAATTTTAAAAAACCAAAACCAATGGATGAATATAAAGTAAGTGAGCGAATATAAATACAAAATCTGTTTGACTCCCAAAGAAATTTGTTTTCCAAGCTGGAGAGTTTATATAATTTCTAAATACTGCTTCTGGGTTTGTTAATTTTTAAAAATGGCTACAGTAAAAGTTTCTCAGGTTTGCCTTAATGTTTTCAACACTATCCTGATGTGAAAAGATATCAGACCAGTGAGGCACGTTATCCTGGTGACAATCTGTACTTCCAGCACAAATTATGAAGTAATAAGTACTCTGTCTATATTCATGTTGCAGCACAAGCACACCTTCTGCCCTGGGCTGGATTTAAGTATTTACTAGAGCCTCAGGGCTAAATCCTCATTCTAACACCAAAAAACCAAGCAGCAGGCTTACACTAAACTCACAACACAAAGGAACTTAATTAACTAATTACAACACAGACAATCTAACAGACAATAATAGCTCACACAACATGTGTATGTGTATTAAAAATAATGACTCCACAGAAAAATTCCAGACAAGTTTTGTATGCATCTGCCAAGTCAAGCTTATCCTTTAAGGAATTTAAGTCCAAAAAATGAGTTGTAGCGTCTCCAGCAACCAGTTCATATGTGGTGATGAATGCTTGGACGGCTACCTCCGGAGTCCTTTTAGGGCCGTTTCGACATTGATGATGTCTTCCTCAGCAGATATAGGTGAGTTGTATCAGAATTGATATACTCAGATATTCCATTATTCTAAATGTGCAAAATTTAAACAATTAATACAATCCCTGTTGGTCTTACAATTTAACAGATATATGTTACATAATAATATGAGTCCTTCAAAACAGTATTCTCACTCACCCAAATTCATCCACAATTTAGCTTGACTGAGGAGAAAAATGCTCAGCAAAAATCTACATCAAATGTATGTCAAGATATACTCTGCCTTTACAATAGGCTACAGGTGGTCATCTATTACATGTGGATTCTTAAAGGCATATTCAAGGTATATCACTCTATAAGTCCCAAAAGTAAGCCTGATCTATTGGCTGAAATTATTATAACTTTATAACGTACCAATAACCATCAGTAATAATACACAGCATATTATAATCAATTATCCGTGTCATACAATCATCTCACAAATGATGACTATTATCCTTAATATGTAAAAAACTATATATCCTCCAACCCATAACATCACTTAAAGGCTATAACTTTAGCATGTGAGTAATACAAACCATTAGTTACATGTCATAATATCACAAGAAAGGACTCAAATCCAAACGTTCATTTAGACCCTTAGGGGTGTAAGATATTAATTTATGAATCCAAAAAGCCTCCCTTTGCAGCAGTTTATTTTGTCTACTTCCACTATAAAATTGCCCAAATTTGATATGTTCTATTACAAAAAATTTTAAAGAGTCTGCAGAGTGATGGAATTGTGAACAATGTGTCCCCAATGTGGTATCTGCACTATTGTTCCGAATGGTACTTTTGTGTTCGGAAATTCTAGTTTTCAAAGGTCGAGAAGTTTGACCTATGTACAATTTTTGGCATGGACATATAATCACATAAATAACATTTGAGGAATTACAATTAGTAAAGGATTTGAGTTCAAAGCATTCCTGTGTTGTTGGATGAATAAACACGCTTATATTGAGGGATGATTTACAGCAGCTACAATGCCCACATTTGTGGTGTCCTCTAACTAAGGGTTTCTCTGAAACATGTACTTGAAAATCCGTATGAACTAAAAAATCTTTGAGATTTCTAGTTCTCCTATAGGCAATAATGGGTGCCTGTGAACAGCCGGGAATGTCCTGTACTATATACCAATGTTTGTGTATAATATGTCTAATGCGGTAGGCAGCGTGAGTAAAGATAAAGGAACCTATAATCCGATCATCCGGGGTTTTATTGGAAGAAAGAAATAACATAGAGCGATCCATACGGGTAGCTCTATTCCTTGCATCTTGTACTATGTAAGGAGGAAAAGCTCTCTCTTGTAATTCCAATTCATACTGGTCAGCTGCCCTCTCATAATGGGTATTGGAAGATGAATTCCTTTTTAATCTTAAAAATTGAGAGTATGGTAAGTTCTTTTTCAAATGACGGGGGTGACAACTTGAAAAATGCAGCATGGAATTGCGGTCTGTTGGCTTATGAAAATTGCGGACTCCAATCATGCCATTATGGACATAGACCTCTACATCTAAAAAGGAAATACATTGGGTGTTAAATTTACAAGAAAATTTAATATGTTGGCTAACTGTATTAACCCAATTGAAAAAAGATTCTACCTTAGAACTATCAGAAAAAACCACAAAAATATCATCAATGTATCTCCCATAATATTGAAAATATTTATAGAAAGGATTACTCACAATGTTAGTAATGAAAGTAGATTCTAATTGTGCCATGTATAAATTGGCAATACTAGGAGCCGCCGGGCTTCCCATCGCTACCCCTTTAACTTGCAAGTAAAATTGGGTGTTGAATCTAAAGTAGTTCTTTTCTAGGATGACATCCAAAATATCTAACAAAAAGTGAATCGGGGTTTTTTTACCTTATTGGAGTGTAAGAATTGTTCTATTACCTCTCTTGCTTCTGCATGGGGAATAGAAGTATATAATGAATTAACATCCATGGTAACCAAACACCCACCTGAATTGACTTTTATATTTTCTACATGCTGTATGAAATGACGAGTGTCTTTAATGTATGAAGGTACTTTTGTTACAATGGGAGCCAAAAAAGAATCTAAATATTGGGATAAAGGCTCCAAAAGAGATCCTGACCCAGAAATAATGGGTCTGCCTGGTGGAGGAAAACCTTCCTTATGAATTTTAGGTAATACATAAAAAATAGGAATACGAGGATGTTCTTGTATCAAAAAAGAGGCTGTGGAGGAATCTATATATCCCAGAATTTCTGCTTCTTGTATCAAAATCTTAATCACAAACTTAATAGAGTTAGTAGGATCTTTATCTAAAGCTTGATAACTGATATGGTCAGAAAGTTGACGGAGCACCTCTTGTAAATAATCCTTTCTATCCAAGAGTACTATAGCTCCCCCTTTATCAGCTGGTTTGATTATAATCTCTTGTCTGGAAGCTAATTTCTGTAAGATACAATGTTCCTGATAGCTTAAATTGTGCCATGGTTTCCTTAAAGAAGCCTCTAATTTCTCCACGTCTCTTAATACTACCTCTTCAAAGGTGGCTATGTTATGGTTATTTCCTGGGGGAATAAATTTAGACGGACGTTTAAAAGTATGTTGGAGCTTCTGGGTAGATTCACCAAAGAAAAAACGTAATTTGAGTTGTCTAATAAGTTTGAAGATGTCAATCCTAGTTTGAAAAGCATTATAATTAGGAGTAGGTACAAATGAAAGGCCTTTGTTTAATAAAGAATGTTCTTTTTGAGACAATTCGTATGAGGACAAATTTACCACTAGGTCTTTGTTCTTCTTCTTGGAATGTAATTGCGAGAGCCTGTCCTGGCTGATCTGCGTGGGCGTGGGCCTGTTTGTAAAAAACTTTCATCTAAGTGTTCCTCCCTAGTAGATGTATCTGTGGAATAACCTCGTTCATCTGAGGACTCGCCATCTGAGGGGAAAGTGGATCTCTCTGCAAAACGTACTCTCTTGCTAGTAGAACTCCTAAGCCAAGGATACACAGTTTCATTAACATAATCAAGTTCATCCCGTTTAAATTTCTTGACCTTATAGGCTTTGAGTTCTTTACTAAAGGATTCCAATTCCCTATCTAGTGTTTCCATACGTTTTTGAATTTCCTGACTGGAGAATTCTGAAGATAATTTAGTAAGAGATTCATCAATCTTAAGTTTAGTCTGTTGTAGTTCAGTATCTAATCTATCAACCAGGAGTAACATCAAATCCAAGGAACACTTGTTGAGAATTGCGGCCCATTTGGCTTTAAATTCCATATCATTTGTAAATAAGCCAGGACTCTTTTGTATTCTCAGGCCTCTAGGTATACGTGCTGTCTTGCAGTATTCAGCTAGGGTGGAGGCATGCAAATCCATTCTAACATATTGTTTTTTCAATCCTTCCAAATCATGCCAGTTACCACGAAACTGTGTGGTTTCATGGTCCTTAAATAAGGATCTATTGGCTATGATACGTGTTCTATCAGTATCATTAAAAGCAAAAGTATGTTTCCATTCAGCCATGATCTGATTAATATAAACACCAAAAAACCAAGCAGCAGGCTTACACTAAACTCACAACACAAAGGAACTGAATTAACTAATTACAACACAGACAATCTAACAGACAATAATAGCTCACACAACATGTGTATGTGTATTAAAAATAATGACTCCACAGAAAAATTCCAGACAAGTTTTGTATGCATCTGCCAAGTCAAGCTTATCCTTTAAGGAATTTAAGTCCAAAAAATGAGTTGTAGCGTCTCCAGCAACCAGTTCATATGTGGTGATGAATGCTTGGACGGCTACCTCCGGAGTCCTTTTAGGGCCGTTTCGACATTGATGATGTCTTCCTCAGCAGATATAGGTGAGTTGTATCAGAATTGATATACTCAGATATTCCATTATTCTAAATGTGCAAAATTTAAACAATTAATACAATCCCTGTTGGTCTTACAATTTAACAGATATATGTTACATAATAATATGAGTCCTTCAAAACAGTATTCTCACTCACCCAAATTCATCCACAATTTAGCTTGACTGAGGAGAAAAATGCTCAGCAAAAATCTACATCAAATGTATGTCAAGATATACTCTGCCTTTACAATAGGCTACAGGTGGTCATCTATTACATGTGGATTCTTAAAGGCATATTCAAGGTATATCACTCTATAAGTCCCAAAAGTAAGCCTGATCTATTGGCTGAAATTATTATAACTTTATAACGTACCAATAACCATCAGTAATAATACACAGCATATTATAATCAATTATCCGTGTCATACAATCATCTCACAAATGATGACTATTATCCTTAATATGTAAAAAACTATATATCCTCCAACCCATAACATCACTTAAAGGCTATAACTTTAGCATGTGAGTAATACAAACCATTAGTTACATGTCATAATATCACAAGAAAGGACTCAAATCCAAACGTTCATTTAGACCCTTAGGGGTGTAAGATATTAATTTATGAATCCAAAAAGCCTCCCTTTGCAGCAGTTTATTTTGTCTACTTCCACTATAAAATTGCCCAAATTTGATATGTTCTATTACAAAAAATTTTAAAGAGTCTGCAGAGTGATGGAATTGTGAACAATGTGTCCCCAATGTGGTATCTGCACTATTGTTCCGAATGGTACTTTTGTGTTCGGAAATTCTAGTTTTCAAAGGTCGAGAAGTTTGACCTATGTACAATTTTTGGCATGGACATATAATCACATAAATAACATTTGAGGAATTACAATTAGTAAAGGATTTGAGTTCAAAGCATTCCTGTGTTGTTGGATGAATAAACACGCTTATATTGAGGGATGATTTACAGCAGCTACAATGCCCACATTTGTGGTGTCCTCTAACTAAGGGTTTCTCTGAAACATGTACTTGAAAATCCGTATGAACTAAAAAATCTTTGAGATTTCTAGTTCTCCTATAGGCAATAATGGGTGCCTGTGAACAGCCGGGAATGTCCTGTACTATATGCCAATGTTTGTGTATAATATGTCTAATGCGGTAGGCAGCGTGAGTAAAGATAAAGGAACCTATAATCCGATCATCCGGGGTTTTATTGGAAGAAAGAAATAACATAGAGCGATCCATACGGGTAGCTCTATTCCTTGCATCTTGTACTATGTAAGGAGGAAAAGCTCTCTCTTGTAATTCCAATTCATACTGGTCAGCTGCCCTCTCATAATGGGTATTGGAAGATGAATTCCTTTTTAATCTTAAAAATTGAGAGTATGGTAAGTTCTTTTTCAAATGACGGGGGTGACAACTTGAAAAATGCAGCATGGAATTGCGGTCTGTTGGCTTATGAAAATTGCGGACTCCAATCATGCCATTATGGACATAGACCTCTACATCTAAAAAGGAAATACATTGGGTGTTAAATTTACAAGAAAATTTAATATGTTGGCTAACTGTATTAACCCAATTGAAAAAAGATTCTACCTTAGAACTATCAGAAAAAACCACAAAAATATCATCAATGTATCTCCCATAATATTGAAAATATTTATAGAAAGGATTACTCACAATGTTAGTAATGAAAGTAGATTCTAATTGTGCCATGTATAAATTGGCAATACTAGGAGCCGCCGGGCTTCCCATCGCTACCCCTTTAACTTGCAAGTAAAATTGGGTGTTGAATCTAAAGTAGTTCTTTTCTAGGATGACATCCAAAATATCTAACAAAAAGTGAATCGGGGTTTTTTTACCTTATTGGAGTGTAAGAATTGTTCTATTACCTCTCTTGCTTCTGCATGGGGAATAGAAGTATATAATGAATTAACATCCATGGTAACCAAACACCCACCTGAATTGACTTTTATATTTTCTACATGCTGTATGAAATGACGAGTGTCTTTAATGTATGAAGGTACTTTTGTTACAATGGGAGCCAAAAAAGAATCTAAATATTGGGATAAAGGCTCCAAAAGAGATCCTGACCCAGAAATAATGGGTCTGCCTGGTGGAGGAAAACCTTCCTTATGAATTTTAGGTAATACATAAAAAATAGGAATACGAGGATGTTCTTGTATCAAAAAAGAGGCTGTGGAGGAATCTATATATCCCAGAATTTCTGCTTCTTGTATCAAAATCTTAATCACAAACTTAATAGAGTTAGTAGGATCTTTATCTAAAGCTTGATAACTGATATGGTCAGAAAGTTGACGGAGCACCTCTTGTAAATAATCCTTTCTATCCAAGAGTACTATAGCTCCCCCTTTATCAGCTGGTTTGATTATAATCTCTTGTCTGGAAGCTAATTTCTGTAAGATACAATGTTCCTGATAGCTTAAATTGTGCCATGGTTTCCTTAAAGAAGCCTCTAATTTCTCCACGTCTCTTAATACTACCTCTTCAAAGGTGGCTATGTTATGGTTATTTCCTGGGGGAATAAATTTAGACGGACGTTTAAAAGTATGTTGGAGCTTCTGGGTAGATTCACCAAAGAAAAAACGTAATTTGAGTTGTCTAATAAGTTTGAAGATGTCAATCCTAGTTTGAAAAGCATTATAATTAGGAGTAGGTACAAATGAAAGGCCTTTGTTTAATAAAGAATGTTCTTTTTGAGACAATTCGTATGAGGACAAATTTACCACTAGGTCTTTGTTCTTCTTCTTGGAATGTAATTGCGAGAGCCTGTCCTGGCTGATCTGCGTGGGCGTGGGCCTGTTTGTAAAAAACTTTCATCTAAGTGTTCCTCCCTAGTAGATGTATCTGTGGAATAACCTCGTTCATCTGAGGACTCGCCATCTGAGGGGAAAGTGGATCTCTCTGCAAAACGTACTCTCTTGCTAGTAGAACTCCTAAGCCAAGGATACACAGTTTCATTAACATAATCAAGTTCATCCCGTTTAAATTTCTTGACCTTATAGGCTTTGAGTTCTTTACTAAAGGATTCCAATTCCCTATCTAGTGTTTCCATACGTTTTTGAATTTCCTGACTGGAGAATTCTGAAGATAATTTAGTAAGAGATTCATCAATCTTAAGTTTAGTCTGTTGTAGTTCAGTATCTAATCTATCAACCAGGAGTAACATCAAATCCAAGGAACACTTGTTGAGAATTGCGGCCCATTTGGCTTTAAATTCCATATCATTTGTAAATAAGCCAGGACTCTTTTGTATTCTCAGGCCTCTAGGTATACGTGCTGTCTTGCAGTATTCAGCTAGGGTGGAGGCATGCAAATCCATTCTAACATATTGTTTTTTCAATCCTTCCAAATCATGCCAGTTACCACGAAACTGTGTGGTTTCATGGTCCTTAAATAAGGATCTATTGGCTATGATACGTGTTCTATCAGTATCATTAAAAGCAAAAGTATGTTTCCATTCAGCCATGATCTGATTAATATAAACACCAAAAAACCAAGCAGCAGGCTTACACTAAACTCACAACACAAAGGAACTGAATTAACTAATTACAACACAGACAATCTAACAGACAATAATAGCTCACACAACATGTGTATGTGTATTAAAAATAATGACTCCACAGAAAAATTCCAGACAAGTTTTGTATGCATCTGCCAAGTCAAGCTTATCCTTTAAGGAATTTAAGTCCAAAAAATGAGTTGTAGCGTCTCCAGCAACCAGTTCATATGTGGTGATGAATGCTTGGACGGCTACCTCCGGAGTCCTTTTAGGGCCGTTTCGACATTGATGATGTCTTCCTCAGCAGATATAGGTGAGTTGTATCAGAATTGATATACTCAGATATTCCATTATTCTAAATGTGCAAAATTTAAACAATTAATACAATCCCTGTTGGTCTTACAATTTAACAGATATATGTTACATAATAATATGAGTCCTTCAAAACAGTATTCTCACTCACCCAAATTCATCCACAATTTAGCTTGACTGAGGAGAAAAATGCTCAGCAAAAATCTACATCAAATGTATGTCAAGATATACTCTGCCTTTACAATAGGCTACAGGTGGTCATCTATTACATGTGGATTCTTAAAGGCATATTCAAGGTATATCACTCTATAAGTCCCAAAAGTAAGCCTGATCTATTGGCTGAAATTATTATAACTTTATAACGTACCAATAACCATCAGTAATAATACACAGCATATTATAATCAATTATCCGTGTCATACAATCATCTCACAAATGATGACTATTATCCTTAATATGTAAAAAACTATATATCCTCCAACCCATAACATCACTTAAAGGCTATAACTTTAGCATGTGAGTAATACAAACCATTAGTTACATGTCATAATATCACAAGAAAGGACTCAAATCCAAACGTTCATTTAGACCCTTAGGGGTGTAAGATATTAATTTATGAATCCAAAAAGCCTCCCTTTGCAGCAGTTTATTTTGTCTACTTCCACTATAAAATTGCCCAAATTTGATATGTTCTATTACAAAAAATTTTAAAGAGTCTGCAGAGTGATGGAATTGTGAACAATGTGTCCCCAATGTGGTATCTGCACTATTGTTCCGAATGGTACTTTTGTGTTCGGAAATTCTAGTTTTCAAAGGTCGAGAAGTTTGACCTATGTACAATTTTTGGCATGGACATATAATCACATAAATAACATTTGAGGAATTACAATTAGTAAAGGATTTGAGTTCAAAGCATTCCTGTGTTGTTGGATGAATAAACACGCTTATATTGAGGGATGATTTACAGCAGCTACAATGCCCACATTTGTGGTGTCCTCTAACTAAGGGTTTCTCTGAAACATGTACTTGAAAATCCGTATGAACTAAAAAATCTTTGAGATTTCTAGTTCTCCTATAGGCAATAATGGGTGCCTGTGAACAGCCGGGAATGTCCTGTACTATATGCCAATGTTTGTGTATAATATGTCTAATGCGGTAGGCAGCGTGAGTAAAGATAAAGGAACCTATAATCCGATCATCCGGGGTTTTATTGGAAGAAAGAAATAACATAGAGCGATCCATACGGGTAGCTCTATTCCTTGCATCTTGTACTATGTAAGGAGGAAAAGCTCTCTCTTGTAATTCCAATTCATACTGGTCAGCTGCCCTCTCATAATGGGTATTGGAAGATGAATTCCTTTTTAATCTTAAAAATTGAGAGTATGGTAAGTTCTTTTTCAAATGACGGGGGTGACAACTTGAAAAATGCAGCATGGAATTGCGGTCTGTTGGCTTATGAAAATTGCGGACTCCAATCATGCCATTATGGACATAGACCTCTACATCTAAAAAGGAAATACATTGGGTGTTAAATTTACAAGAAAATTTAATATGTTGGCTAACTGTATTAACCCAATTGAAAAAAGATTCTACCTTAGAACTATCAGAAAAAACCACAAAAATATCATCAATGTATCTCCCATAATATTGAAAATATTTATAGAAAGGATTACTCACAATGTTAGTAATGAAAGTAGATTCTAATTGTGCCATGTATAAATTGGCAATACTAGGAGCCGCCGGGCTTCCCATCGCTACCCCTTTAACTTGCAAGTAAAATTGGGTGTTGAATCTAAAGTAGTTCTTTTCTAGGATGACATCCAAAATATCTAACAAAAAGTGAATCGGGGTTTTTTTACCTTATTGGAGTGTAAGAATTGTTCTATTACCTCTCTTGCTTCTGCATGGGGAATAGAAGTATATAATGAATTAACATCCATGGTAACCAAACACCCACCTGAATTGACTTTTATATTTTCTACATGCTGTATGAAATGACGAGTGTCTTTAATGTATGAAGGTACTTTTGTTACAATGGGAGCCAAAAAAGAATCTAAATATTGGGATAAAGGCTCCAAAAGAGATCCTGACCCAGAAATAATGGGTCTGCCTGGTGGAGGAAAACCTTCCTTATGAATTTTAGGTAATACATAAAAAATAGGAATACGAGGATGTTCTTGTATCAAAAAAGAGGCTGTGGAGGAATCTATATATCCCAGAATTTCTGCTTCTTGTATCAAAATCTTAATCACAAACTTAATAGAGTTAGTAGGATCTTTATCTAAAGCTTGATAACTGATATGGTCAGAAAGTTGACGGAGCACCTCTTGTAAATAATCCTTTCTATCCAAGAGTACTATAGCTCCCCCTTTATCAGCTGGTTTGATTATAATCTCTTGTCTGGAAGCTAATTTCTGTAAGATACAATGTTCCTGATAGCTTAAATTGTGCCATGGTTTCCTTAAAGAAGCCTCTAATTTCTCCACGTCTCTTAATACTACCTCTTCAAAGGTGGCTATGTTATGGTTATTTCCTGGGGGAATAAATTTAGACGGACGTTTAAAAGTATGTTGGAGCTTCTGGGTAGATTCACCAAAGAAAAAACGTAATTTGAGTTGTCTAATAAGTTTGAAGATGTCAATCCTAGTTTGAAAAGCATTATAATTAGGAGTAGGTACAAATGAAAGGCCTTTGTTTAATAAAGAATGTTCTTTTTGAGACAATTCGTATGAGGACAAATTTACCACTAGGTCTTTGTTCTTCTTCTTGGAATGTAATTGCGAGAGCCTGTCCTGGCTGATCTGCGTGGGCGTGGGCCTGTTTGTAAAAAACTTTCATCTAAGTGTTCCTCCCTAGTAGATGTATCTGTGGAATAACCTCGTTCATCTGAGGACTCGCCATCTGAGGGGAAAGTGGATCTCTCTGCAAAACGTACTCTCTTGCTAGTAGAACTCCTAAGCCAAGGATACACAGTTTCATTAACATAATCAAGTTCATCCCGTTTAAATTTCTTGACCTTATAGGCTTTGAGTTCTTTACTAAAGGATTCCAATTCCCTATCTAGTGTTTCCATACGTTTTTGAATTTCCTGACTGGAGAATTCTGAAGATAATTTAGTAAGAGATTCATCAATCTTAAGTTTAGTCTGTTGTAGTTCAGTATCTAATCTATCAACCAGGAGTAACATCAAATCCAAGGAACACTTGTTGAGAATTGCGGCCCATTTGGCTTTAAATTCCATATCATTTGTAAATAAGCCAGGACTCTTTTGTATTCTCAGGCCTCTAGGTATACGTGCTGTCTTGCAGTATTCAGCTAGGGTGGAGGCATGCAAATCCATTCTAACATATTGTTTTTTCAATCCTTCCAAATCATGCCAGTTACCATGAAACTGTGTGGTTTCATGGTCCTTAAATAAGGATCTATTGGCTATGATACGTGTTCTATCAGTATCATTAAAAGCAAAAGTATGTTTCCATTCAGCCATGATCTGATTAATATAAACACCAAAAAACCAAGCAGCAGGCTTACACTAAACTCACAACACAAAGGAACTGAATTAACTAATTACAACACAGACAATCTAACAGACAATAATAGCTCACACAACATGTGTATGTGTATTAAAAATAATGACTCCACAGAAAAATTCCAGACAAGTTTTGTATGCATCTGCCAAGGTCAAGCTTATCCTTTAAGGAATTTAAGTCCAAAAAATGAGTTGTAGCGTCTCCAGCAACCAGTTCATATGTGGTGATGAATGCTTGGACGGCTACCTCCGGAGTCCTTTTAGGGCCGTTTCGACATTGATGATGTCTTCCTCAGCAGATATAGGTGAGTTGTATCAGAATTGATATACTCAGATATTCCATTATTCTAATGTGCAAATTTAAACAATTAATACAAGCCCTGTTGGTCTTACAATTTAACAGATATATGTTACATAATAATATGAGTCCTTCAAAACAGTAGTCTCACTCACCCAAATTCATCCACAATTTAGCTTGACTGAGGAGAAAAATGCTCAGCAAAAATCTACATCAAATGTATGTCAAGATATACTCTGCCTTTACAATAGGCTACAGGTGGTCATCTATTACATGTGGATTCTTAAAGGCATATTCAAGGTATATCACTCTATAAGTCCCAAAAGTAAGCCTGATCTATTGGCTGAAATTATTATAACTTTATAACGTACCAATAACCATCAGTAATAATACACAGCATATTATAATCAATTATCCGTGTCATACAATCATCTCACAAATGATGACTATTATCCTTAATATGTAAAAAACTATATATCCTCCAACCCATAACATCACTTAAAGGCTATAACTTTAGCATGTGAGTAATACAAACCATTAGTTACATGTCATAATATCACAAGAAAGGACTCAAATCCAAACGTTCATTTAGACCCTTAGGGGTGTAAGATATTAATTTATGAATCCAAAAAGCCTCCCTTTGCAGCAGTTTAATTTTGTCTACTTCCACTATAAAATTGCCCAAATTTGATATGTTCTATTACAAAAAATTTTAAAGAGTCTGCAGAGTGATGGAATTGTGAACAATGTGTCCCCAATGTGGTATCTGCACTATTGTTCCGAATGGTACTTTTGTGTTCGGAAATTCTAGTTTTCAAAGGTCGAGAAGTTTGACCTATGTACAATTTTTGGCATGGACATATAATCACATAAATAACATTTGAGGAATTACAATTAGTAAAGGATTTGAGTTCAAAGCATTCCTGTGTTGTTGGATGAATAAACACGCTTATATTGAGGGATGATTTACAGCAGCTACAATGCCCACATTTGTGGTGTCCTCTAACTAAGGGTTTCTCTGAAACATGTACTTGAAAATCCGTATGAACTAAAAAATCTTTGAGATTTCTAGTTCTCCTATAGGCAATAATGGGTGCCTGTGAACAGCCGGGAATGTCCTGTACTATATGCCAATGTTTGTGTATAATATGTCTAATGCGGTAGGCAGCGTGAGTAAAGATAAAGGAACCTATAATCCGATCATCCGGGGTTTTATTGGAAGAAAGAAATAACATAGAGCGATCCATACGGGTAGCTCTATTCCTTGCATCTTGTACTATGTAAGGAGGAAAAGCTCTCTCTTGTAATTCCAATTCATACTGGTCAGCTGCCCTCTCATAATGGGTATTGGAAGATGAATTCCTTTTTAATCTTAAAAATTGAGAGTATGGTAAGTTCTTTTTCAAATGACGGGGGTGACAACTTGAAAAATGCAGCATGGAATTGCGGTCTGTTGGCTTATGAAAATTGCGGACTCCAATCATGCCATTATGGACATAGACCTCTACATCTAAAAAGGAAATACATTGGGTGTTAAATTTACAAGAAAATTTAATATGTTGGCTAACTGTATTAACCCAATTGAAAAAAGATTCTACCTTAGAACTATCAGAAAAAACCACAAAAATATCATCAATGTATCTCCCATAATATTGAAAATATTTATAGAAAGGATTACTCACAATGTTAGTAATGAAAGTAGATTCTAATTGTGCCATGTATAAATTGGCAATACTAGGAGCCGCCGGGCTTCCCATCGCTACCCCTTTAACTTGCAAGTAAAATTGGGTGTTGAATCTAAAGTAGTTCTTTTCTAGGATGACATCCAAAATATCTAACAAAAAGTGAATCGGGGTTTTTTTACCTTATTGGAGTGTAAGAATTGTTCTATTACCTCTCTTGCTTCTGCATGGGGAATAGAAGTATATAATGAATTAACATCCATGGTAACCAAACACCCACCTGAATTGACTTTTATATTTTCTACATGCTGTATGAAATGACGAGTGTCTTTAATGTATGAAGGTACTTTTGTTACAATGGGAGCCAAAAAAGAATCTAAATATTGGGATAAAGGCTCCAAAAGAGATCCTGACCCAGAAATAATGGGTCTGCCTGGTGGAGGAAAACCTTCCTTATGAATTTTAGGTAATACATAAAAAATAGGAATACGAGGATGTTCTTGTATCAAAAAAGAGGCTGTGGAGGAATCTATATATCCCAGAATTTCTGCTTCTTGTATCAAAATCTTAATCACAAACTTAATAGAGTTAGTAGGATCTTTATCTAAAGCTTGATAACTGATATGGTCAGAAAGTTGACGGAGCACCTCTTGTAAATAATCCTTTCTATCCAAGAGTACTATAGCTCCCCCTTTATCAGCTGGTTTGATTATAATCTCTTGTCTGGAAGCTAATTTCTGTAAGATACAATGTTCCTGATAGCTTAAATTGTGCCATGGTTTCCTTAAAGAAGCCTCTAATTTCTCCACGTCTCTTAATACTACCTCTTCAAAGGTGGCTATGTTATGGTTATTTCCTGGGGGAATAAATTTAGACGGATGTTTAAAAGTATGTTGGAGCTTCTGGGTAGATTCACCAAAGAAAAAACGTAATTTGAGTTGTCTAATAAGTTTGAAGATGTCAATCCTAGTTTGAAAAGCATTATAATTAGGAGTAGGTACAAATGAAAGGCCTTTGTTTAATAAAGAATGTTCTTTTTGAGACAATTCGTATGAGGACAAATTTACCACTAGGTCTTTGTTCTTCTTCTTGGAATGTAATTGCGAGAGCCTGTCCTGGCTGATCTGCGTGGGCGTGGGCCTGTTTGTAAAAAACTTTCATCTAAGTGTTCCTCCCTAGTAGATGTATCTGTGGAATAACCTCGTTCATCTGAGGACTCGCCATCTGAGGGGAAAGTGGATCTCTCTGCAAAACGTACTCTCTTGCTAGTAGAACTCCTAAGCCAAGGATACACAGTTTCATTAACATAATCAAGTTCATCCCGTTTAAATTTCTTGACCTTATAGGCTTTGAGTTCTTTACTAAAGGATTCCAATTCCCTATCTAGTGTTTCCATACGTTTTTGAATTTCCTGACTGGAGAATTCTGAAGATAATTTAGTAAGAGATTCATCAATCTTAAGTTTAGTCTGTTGTAGTTCAGTATCTAATCTATCAACCAGGAGTAACATCAAATCCAAGGAACACTTGTTGAGAATTGCGGCCCATTTGGCTTTAAATTCCATATCATTTGTAAATAAGCCAGGACTCTTTTGTATTCTCAGGCCTCTAGGTATACGTGCTGTCTTGCAGTATTCAGCTAGGGTGGAGGCATGCAAATCCATTCTAACATATTGTTTTTTCAATCCTTCCAAATCATGCCAGTTACCACGAAACTGTGTGGTTTCATGGTCCTTAAATAAGGATCTATTGGCTATGATACGTGTTCTATCAGTATCATTAAAAGCAAAAGTATGTTTCCATTCAGCCATGATCTGATTAATATAAACACCAAAAAACCAAGCAGCAGGCTTACACTAAACTCACAACACAAAGGAACTGAATTAACTAATTACAACACAGACAATCTAACAGACAATAATAGCTCACACAACATGTGTATACACCCAATGTATTTCCTTTTTAGATGTAGAGGTCTATGTCCATAATGGCATGATTGGAGTCCGCAATTTTCATAAGCCAACAGACCGCAATTCCATGCTGCATTTTTCAAGTTGTCACCCCCGTCATTTGAAAAAGAACTTACCATACTCTCAATTTTTAAGATTAAAAAGGAATTCATCTTCCAATACCCATTATGAGAGGGCAGCTGACCAGTATGAATTGGAATTACAAGAGAGAGCTTTTCCTCCTTACATAGTACAAGATGCAAGGAATAGAGCTACCCGTATGGATCGCTCTATGTTATTTCTTTCTTCCAATAAAACCCCGGATGATCGGATTATAGGTTCCTTTATCTTTACTCACGCTGCCTACCGCATTAGACATATTATACACAAACATTGGCATATAGTACAGGACATTCCCGGCTGTTCACAGGCACCCATTATTGCCTATAGGAGAACTAGAAATCTCAAAGATTTTTTAGTTCATACGGATTTTCAAGTACATGTTTCAGAGAAACCCTTAGTTAGAGGACACCACAAATGTGGGCATTGTAGCTGCTGTAAATCATCCCTCAATATAAGCGTGTTTATTCATCCAACAACACAGGAATGCTTTGAACTCAAATCCTTTACTAATTGTAATTCCTCAAATGTTATTTATGTGATTATATGTCCATGCCAAAAATTGTACATAGGTCAAACTTCTCGACCTTTGAAAACTAGAATTTCCGAACACAAAAGTACCATTCGGAACAATAGTGCAGATACCACATTGGGGACACATTGTTCACAATTCCATCACTCTGCAGACTCTTTAAAAAATTTTGTAATAGAACATATCAAATTTGGGCAATTTTATAGTGGAAGTAGACAAAATAAACTGCTGCAAAGGGAGGCTTTTTGGATTCATAAATTAATATCTTACACCCCTAAGGGTCTAAATGAACGTTTGGATTTGAGTCCTTTCTTGTGATATTATGACATGTAACTAATGGTTTGTATTACTCACATGCTAAAGTTATAGCCTTTAAGTGATGTTATGGGTTGGAGGATATATAGTTTTTTACATATTAAGGATAATAGTCATCATTTGTGAGATGATTGTATGACACGGATAATTGATTATAATATGCTGTGTATTATTACTGATGGTTATTGGTACGTTATAAAGTTATAATAATTTCAGCCAATAGATCAGGCTTACTTTTGGGACTCATAGAGTGATATACCTTGAATATGCCTTTAAGAATCCACATGTAATAGATGACCACCTGTAGCCTATTGTAAAGGCAGAGTATATCTTGACATACATTTGATGTAGATTTTTGCTGAGCATTTTTCTCCTCAGTCAAGCTAAATTGTGGATGAATTTGGGTGAGTGAGAATACTGTTTTGAAGGACTCATATTATTATGTAACATATATCTGTTAAATTGTAAGACCAACAGGGATTGTATTAATTGTTTAAATTTTGCACATTTAGAATAATGGAATATCTGAGTATATCAATTCTGATACAACTCACCTATATCTGCTGAGGAAGACATCATCAATGTCGAAACGGCCCTAAAAGGACTCCGGAGGTAGCCGTCCAAGCATTCATCACCACATATGAACTGGTTGCTGGAGACGCTACAACTCATTTTTTGGACTTAAATTCCTTAAAGGATAAGCTTGACTTGGCAGATGCATACAAAACTTGTCTGGAATTTTTCTGTGGAGTCATTATTTTTAATACACATACACATATTGTGTGAGCTATTATTGTCTGTTAGATTGTCTGTGTTGTAATTAGTTAATTAAGTTCCTTTGTGTTGTAAATCCTCATTCTGCCTGCTACATGTCTCAGGTAATGACCAAACTGTGGAAACTGTTAACACTCACCCAGGATCGTTGACAGACCTGCACAATTCTGGTGGGCATCCAGATCTAAGACATTACATTCATGAATGTCCAGGGTTATTTGGCCCAATTCAAACATAAGTCACCCTTACAGCAGACCTGTTGAAATCAGTGGAACCTGTTTGACATCCTGGTGCCCTCATAACGAGATTTTGCTGTGCAGGAATGCCTTTCTTTTTTAACTCTTGTTCTTCACTTAATCTGTTTTAATATTATAATAATGTAATTCTATTTTAATGCATCAGTTTTGTATGTTTTAATTGTACTGTTCTTTTAAATTGTAAGTCGCTTTGAATCTCTGTTTTGGGGGGAAAGCAGGATAATGATGATGGTGGTGATGATGATGATGATGATGATGCGCTTGATTCTTTTCCCTTTTAACTCTTGATTTCATTCCTCTCTCATCTTCTTTCTTCTTCTGTCCCCATTTACACTCCCTTGTTTGCTGGTTCTTTTCTTTTCCTTTCTTTTTGTCCTAAAAATCTTCTCCTTCTCTTATCCTCTTTTCTCTTTCAACACCTCTTCCAATTGCACTCATCTTCTCCCTAGTCCCACTCCCTCTTTCTCACACTTTATTTCCTCCCACTCCCTACCCTGTTGTCTTGACTGGATTTCTCTTCTCCCTCCTGCCCTGTCCTCCTTTCTCTCATCATCATCTTTCTCCTTCTGAACAACTCCAGTTGATACTTAATCTAACAAGCTTAATGACATTACCAGGATCTATCTATGGTAACATCACTGTGGTGCACCGGCTGTAAAACCACCATGGACCATCTCAAGGTTCCAAGGTTTAGTCCGTGAAATATCAGAGCATGGGATGCCATTGGCCCAGCAGTCCTGATTTTAAAATGATGTAAACATTCAGCCTTCCACCTCCATGAAATTACAGACACTTTTAAAAAAAAAATAAGTATAGATTTGACAACTGTACAATCCAGACCCCATAAAATCCATGCAGCTAGGAAGCAGTGCCATACGCTCCAACATTTCATAGTTCAAAACCAGGGCATATGGGGCTAAGCAACACCAGAATGTGATCAAGATGGCAGACGTTATAAAAGAAGAACAATAGACAAGCTAGGAGAGGCTGCAGCAGTTTGCTTCTGCCTAAGTCTACAGGGAAGAAATGCTTTTTCTCTCTTGCCAGTGAGTTAATTGAGTGAAAACTGCTTTAGCACTTTGATCTCAGTTTGCAGCAACTGAATTAAATGGAGGATAAAGGGGAAGTCAGAGGAGGTGAAACAAACTGGGACCTTTTAAATGCATCTGGAAAAGTGTAATGACAGAGGATTAAGTGGGTCTGAACCTGCTGAGTCAGGACAGACAAGAGAGATTATCAGGGGGGAAATTGGGGAGGAGGCATACTCCCAGCAAAGTAGCACAATCACGCCAAAGATTTTCAGAAGACGTCATGGTTATCCAGGACTTAACCCATGAAGAACCAGCAATGCTCCAGCAACAAACCATTCATGAGACTTACCTGTGAATGGTTTGTAGCTGGAGCATTGCTGGTTCTTCATGGGTTAAGTCCTGGATAAGCGCAATGTGTCTGAAAATCTTCAGCATGGGAGTATGCCTTTTACTCCTGGCTTCCCCCCCTCCCCCCCCCCCCCCCCCCCGTCTGATAATCTCAATAGAGTACACCAGGGGGAGGCAACCTTTCCCCTTTAAGGGCCGAGGGACTTCAGCTCCCAGAAGCCTCAGCCATGTTGGCCAATAGTCCCATGTTGGCCAATAGCTTCTGGGATTCTGGGAGCTGAAGTCCCTCGGCCCTTAAAGGGGAAAGGTTGCCTACCCCTGGAGTACACCATGTGAGGTTGGAATTTGTTGCAGGGGTTAAAATCATTGGGATCTTTGCACTTAAGAGGAGGTGTAGTTGAAGCTTCTTTCCACTTTTGTCTCTTTAAGAGGAAAACTGGGTTTTGCTACAGACTAGACTAGAAGAAGCAGTCCTGCCTGTGTGCAGCATTTCTGAAGAGCCTGTATGAGTGGTTGGGTCTGAATAATCTCCAGATCCAAAAAACACACACACACACACACACACACAAAAACCCAGTAACCCAGGCCAGTTCTCAGTCTTGGTTGTTTTTCAGTTGTCCAGGGTTTTGTTGTCTCCCCCCCCCCGCCCCAGAATTTTCCCAGTTGCTTGACAAAATAAATAGTTGAGTTTTGGGAAGAGGTCTGGTATATGTTGCTGTTCTCACATTTACAAGAGGCTGCCTTTGGTATAATCTTGTTTAATACTTCTTTATTCTGTTATCAAAGTGATTTTATATATTTTTCTTCCATTTCAAAGGAGCTATAATAGTAAAGTTTAAAGAAAATGTAATTATTGGCATTTGTGCTCCTGGAACTGTTGTCAGATCTAACACACACTCCTCAATGAATCTATATAACCTTGCACTCCCTAAGCTGTTTCTTTTTACCTTTCATTAATTCCAGTCATCTTTTGGGCCCTAATAGAATTTTCCAGAGCAGGAATTGTATTTTAACAGGTTATAAATTGGAATCAATAAGCTGCTGGGCTGGAGTTTATTGGAGGAGACTTTATCCTATGAGCAGCTATAATTGTCTCCAAAGTAATTTCTACTCTCATTCATGCAGGTCTATTGGTTGAACCATAAGAGGCAGGCAAGCATTCAGGATATACAGGAGCCTCAATAACAGGATACTTTACTGTAGTTAACTTTGATTGCCAATTTGGTTTTCATGGTACCAATTTTAACCTCAGAATATATTTTGTGGCAGGAACAAGTGACCTCTGGCAGTCCTGGTGTGTTGCAGTATAATTCCCAACAATTTTGGTGAAGGGCATAGCCTGGGCTAGCATCCTCACTTGCCCTCCTGCCCAACAAAGGCATATCTAGCTCCTCTACACACACATATACATGCAGTATTTGTCACCATTCACACACATGCATACATATAACCACACTCATCTATTCATTCCTCCCTTCTATGCTCATCCTTTCATATTAATAGGAAGGATGGTATGTAGGAAAAGTAATTTTCCCAGCACTGTTCTCTCCATTACTAATGCATTGCTCATAGCCCACCAAACTGCTGTTTTGAAGGGTGGGAAGAATGAACATGATATCATGGGAGAATTCTGGCATGTGCCATACCCTCCAACACTTCATAAATGAAAACGTGGGCACTTGTGGCTAAACTACATCAAAGTGTGGCCAAAGGAATGCAGCTAGGAGATGAAGCAAAAGCTATAAATGAGGAAGAAAACAGAACTAGCTTAAGCGGAGAAACCCTGGAAATTATATACTGTATTGTTCCCAATTGGTAAAGAGGTCAGACAAGGCTGTATCCTTTCACCGTATCTGTTCAACTTGTATGAAGAACATGTTAGAATATGGATGGGTTATACAATCAAAGGTGAAATGTAGAGATGTGTGTGTGGAATTTTCCTCATGAGAACAACATCTAGAGAAACAAAGTGAATCTAACACCAGATGGCCAAGAAGACATAAACATGTACTTTCCCAAAGGTACAACTCATACACACAGACTTTGTTATGAGAAAGGCTTGATAGCAGTATCCAAAACATCGTTAGGCTGGGAAAATAGTCACGTGGTGGATGATGGACAGCAAGAGGCTGGGTTATACATCATGCAAACATTATCCAATTAACATAAGGTTAACACCTAGAAGGTGGAGTATGGGAAGGGCCTAGAGAAGCCTTTGTCTAGAACAGGGGTAGGCAACCTTTCCCCTTTAAAGGCCGAGGGATTTCAGCTCCCAGAAGCCTCAGCCATGTTGGCCAATAGTCCCATGTTGGCCAATAGCTCCTGGGATTCTGGGAGCTGAAGTCCCTCACCCCTTAAAGGGGAAAGGTTGCCTACCCCTGGTCTAGAATGTTTATATTTCAAGATGTGAGTGCACGTGAGCCTGCCTGGCAGCAGTGGTTTCAACTGCAACAAGTTGGGATCCTAAGCTTTTGGGATTGTTAAAGATGTAACCTTTCATGGCTGAACTGGACAAGTTAATCACAATGGATTTTACTTAGTTATCTTATTTTTCTTTTATATGCATTAATAAACTATGCTTTTGGACTTTACAATGTGTCTTCTTGACTGAGGAAGACAGGATCTTGAAAAAGAGAAGCTGAGCCAGTTGATGATAAGAGATACAAAGGGGGGAAGCAGACAAGGGCCTCTGGGACGCCACAAGACGGTGCGCCGCGGGACTGAGGCATCCGCACCACGGTGCACCGTCGGTGCCCCTGAAAGGAACGCTAAATCAGAGCTCCTTTCAGATGTCAGTGAAAGTGTGCCCCAAAAGCGTAGGGCGCACTTTCACTGACTTATTCGCCGCAGCGTGTGTGGACGCTGCTGCGGGAGGTTGCCCTGGGAGCACCGGCCATGCGGAGGGCTGGCTGCTCCTAGGGCAACCTCGGGAGGAGGAAGGGGCGCCAAGCGTGTGGCTGCCCCTCCTCTTCCCTGCCTCGGAGACGGCTCTATTAGCCATCTGCTGAGGCCCAAAGTGGCTGTGGATCACAGCAGCCAGCTTGTCCTAGAGATTCTGCTGGGTGCCAAAGAACATCACTACAACACCCATCATCCACACACTGACAGAACATATTATAAGAAAAGCAGACTTGGACACAGAAGAAGGAAGAATGAAAATAGGAGGAAGAAATATTAACAATCTAAGATATGCAGATGACACCAGAATACTTGCCAAAAATCTCATAGACCTGGAACAACTACTGAGGAAGATCAAAGAAGAAAGTGCAAAGGCAGATTTACTGTTGAACATAAAGAAAACAAAAATAATGACCACTGAGGACCTTCACAAGTTCAATCTAGACAGTGAAGAAATAGAAATACTAAAAGAATTCTCACACCTGGGATCAAACATTGATAGAAATGGGGACTGCAATCAGGAAATCAGAAGACTAAGAATGGAGAGGGTGGCTATGAAAGAACTAGAAAAGATTCTAAAATGCAAAAATATACAACTCAGCACAAAAGTTAGAATCATACAACCCATTGTATTGCCTATTACCATGTATGGATGTGAGAGCTGGACAGTTAAGAAAGATGATAGGATGAAAGTCAATTCCTTTGAGATTTTGTGCTGGAGAAGAGTGCTGAGGATCCCATGGATAGACAAAAGGACAAACAAATGCGTGCTAGAGCAGAGCAAGTCAGAAACTTCCCTGGAAGCCAAGATGACCAAACTGAGACTGTCTTACTTCGGGCACATCATGAGAAGGAAGGACTTATTGGAAAAGACAATCTGGCTTTGCAGACAGTGCAAAGCACCGTCTTCAAGCCCAAGAAGGGGAGGGGCAGCCGGACACCAGGTTCCCCAACCCCTTCCTGAGGACGTCATCAGAGTGCCCACTGTTGCATATGGTGGGCACTCCAATGACTTCCTTCCGTCGCAGTGTCCAGAAACACTGTGACGGAAGAGGCGTGGAAGAGGCGCGCACCGCCTTTTCCAGTGCTCTTTCTGCAGCTTGAGGAAGGAGCACTATTTTAGTGCTCCTTCAAGGGCCGCTCACAGAGTGGATTGGGGCTGAGGAGTGGGGCAGCCTCGGCCTCAATCCACAGCTTCTTGGGGTGGCCACGGCTGCCCATCTGTAGAAAGCAAAGCAAAGCAGCTTCATTTATATACCGCTTCATATCACGCTATGGGATGTCTAAGTGGTTTACAACTGTAAGCTCATTGTCCCCCAACAGTTGGGTACTCGTTTTAGCGACCTGGAAAGGATGCAGACCTGAGTCTAGCCTGAGCCCTGGCTAGTATTGAACTCGCAACCTTGTGGTCTATGAGTGAGTTGCTGCAGTACAGGCATTTAACCACTACGCCACCAGGGCTCAATAGAGGCCCAGTAATGCTGGGAAAGGTGGAAGGAAGTAGGAAGAGAAGAAGGCCACATGCCAGATGGATGGACTCTATTAATTCTTTAATAGGAATTAATAGGTTGCAGAATAGGTTGCAGGAATTAAGCAGAGCAGTGGAGGACAGAGGTTCTTGGAGATGTTTCATCCATAGGGTCACCATGGGTTGAGATTGACTCAAGGCAGTTAACAACAAACAACAATAATTTAGGAAAGGCAAAACTTTCCTCCCGCCTGCTGAGTTAATTGACTGCAAACTGCTTATGCATTTTTAACTCAGTTTCCAGCAAGTGAAGCTGAGGACAAAGGGGGAAAGTGGGAAGAAGACAGAGAAGCTTGAAAAGAGGGACAGCACAGGATTAACTGGGGTGTCCTTGCAAAACGAGGATGGTCAGTTGGAGGGTATGCTTGTGTTGTGCTGAGATTAGTTGCCCAGCAGAGAGGGTCCAAATTAGCAGAAACAATGTGAGCAAAGCATAGGGGGAAAGAGGTACTGATTTTATGAGCTCATTAATTTTGCTGTGCTAATGCACTTTCCTTGTCTTCTAATTAGCCAGTGGTCTCCTTCTGGCATATTTATGATGCTGTCTTCCCTTCTCATTTTTATCTCACCATATGGAGAAGGATGTCCACTGCTGAAACCAGTATGGTTTCATGCCCTCATACCCTTGAGCACTGTCTTTTCTAGTGAATCATGACTTCTCATGAAAGTATGAAAGCCTCAGTTTAGTCATCTTGGCTGCCAGGGAAAGCTCAGGCTTGATCTGTTCTAGGATCCATTTGTTTGTCTTTTTGGCTGTCCTCACACAAAATTGGCACATTGACATTTTGGGAGTGACTTAGCATATACATAGGTTGCAAGTGCTTCTGATCATTTCTATGCTCATTCAGTCAGCACATAATTCTGCTGCTCTGATTTTACAGACAAATTCAGATACATGATTGTAAATTGCTTTCCAGCCAGGCCCTTCTGTGTCATGTTTCCATTTTACTTCCTGCTTCTTCCAGGAGTGAGTTAACATTCTCACAGAGGGGAAACCTCATTTGACTTGTTGGCAGTGCTTTGGCAAAATCTCAAAAAGATCCTTTTACTTTGAACTTTCCAGCTTTTAGCTCCCACAGGTATCAGTTGTACCCAGCAGTTTTGCAGTTCATGGGACCAGGTAAACTGCATTGGGATATCATGGAAGTGCTTGGTTGAACTATAGCTTTATAGCACACCCAGGCAGCCCATTGTATTTCAGTTTTGCTTCTCACTCAGCTATAAATATTTTCTGTGTGGACATGAGATTCTTTCCTTCCCCTGAGATCTACTACAAATGAACATTAAACCTGTGCACTCTCACATGCCTGCACAAAGCTCAATATGGATGATGCAGTGATATATACAGAATAATGAAGCAGGATCTCAAAAATGCAGTACTTAGAGGTGGGCAAATTATTCTTGGGGTTGTGAGACCTCAACTACTATCATTCCTCAGTATAGGCTGTGCTAGCTAAGGCTGATGGATGGGAGCTACAGTCCAGGAATATCTAGAACGCTACATCTTACTCACCTCTGGCTTTGCTTTTGATAAAAGAAAATGATGGGAGCTCACAAGTGGAGTGGAACATGGACAAATGGAGACTGAATAGGTCATGCAAGTGGGGAACTGGCAACCATTTCCTTGAGAACAGTGGCACTATTCCCCACTTCTTTGGAAGTTAGTGAGAGTATTTGCTTATTTAGAAAAGTTCCTCTTACACATTCTATTATCATATCCAAACACTTGTTAAAACAAATATTTAAACTATATTTATCAGTACCGTGATACTTGATTGTTACATTCTGATACATAATACAAGTGTTAACCTCAGAACACTATAATCTTTAGCATCAGGGTTTCTCCATTTGAAGAAAATGTAGCAAAGGACAGGGTGTGGCAGATGGTCAAATAACTCTCTAGAAATTCCAGTTTGTCCAGTGACTGCAGGAGTAAATTCCACTGCATCTCTTTTGGCTTTGCAAGTAGAGTGATCGTTTTTGGTTTTTTCAGAGCTTTGCTGAAAGTCATTTGAGATTCTTGTATCTGAATGGTGTGCTTCCAGTCCTGATCAACTAGCTGGAAAATCTACTTGTCTTTCATATGATGGATATAGCAATGTGAAATTGGAAACATTCAGGCACACAGAATGGCCAGAGAAGAACCTAACTATCTCTGTAAGTAATGTTACTTTGCTTCCCATCCCAGTGAAATATATTAATTATGAGAAACATGTTTACTTACTTAGTTTTATATGGTGTAATGGCAAATTGCACCTGATGTTCAGGAAGTTGTCTTGCAGAGCTGTGATATGTTTTATTCTGGCTGCTGGTTTATTAATGGGCTGGTAGATGGCTTATTAATGGCCTGGAGTATGGCTTGTTAATGGGCCAGAATGACTGGCTGATGCTTTTCTCAGCTGGTGGTGAATGATTGAGAGTTATCTGAAGATCTTTTCATCATTAGACAGCAGAACTTTAAGAAAACTGAGTAGTAGTAGTGGGGAGGAAGCTATTAAAAGATGTGTGTAAACAGTAGCTTCTTATCAATTGAATCATTTTGATACTGTCCTTGCTAGGGGAAAATGGCAGCAATTATTTATTCATTCACTGCCCACCGAAGTTTTTCCCCTTATGAAGGTCTCTTCATCTTCATCCCAATTGGTAACCTAGATCTCCAAGAGGCATCCTAGTCAGTAAAATATATCACAGCATTCAGACAGACTCTTAAGGGCAGCTTCACTTCTGTCACAGTCCAATCCAGAAAGTGCATTATCCTTTATAAACATGGAAAACGAACTGCCATCAGCACCCGTATTTCTCTTTTCCAATTGGTCCCTCCATTCTTTCACATCTGTGAAAGTTTTCTGACTTCTTCAGAGTTTGTCCTGATGGCATGAAGTGTGAAAAGTGTGAAGTATTTCTGGTTCCCTGATGGTCTTGTTGAGACTGTTCAGCCCAAAGGTCTTGTTGAGACTGAAAGACCACCTGCTAACATTTTTGAAAATTAAGTTTTTGTGGCTTTTGCAATCAGAAAGCACTTAGGAAACACACACAAATGCATACACAAAATCACAGATCAAAAGAAACTATCTCCTCTTGAACTTCTTATTCTTCCCATCTGTGTGTGTGTTCCATAAAGTTCAGAACAAATACATTTCCTGCATTCCTTGTACAGGCTTCAGGAAGACAATGCTGTTGAAGCTTTACTTTCCTCTCCCTGTTACTTTCTACCCTACCACCCTTTCATACATATTTTCTCTATAACAGAGATGCACAAAGTGAGGCCAGCAGATTGCTCCCAGAACCATTCCCAGGATTTAAAAAAAAATCCAAAATCCAAAATAGTGGCATAGAGGTATCATGTCCTCTCAAGGGTCAAACAACATTTTTGCATTTACTTCAAAAATTTTAATTATTTTATTTTGTTTCATTTCATTTCTTTTCTTTTCTTTTTATTTGTTTTTTTTTTGGGGGGGTACCAAAATGTTCTCCAAAGGGCATGAGGGGCATTTCCACCAATTTTTAAAACACTGGCATTCTATTAACAAGCCATGTGCTGTACTCCCCCCACCCAAAGTTTTAACAGTAAGTACCTAAGGAGAGGCCTAGTTGTTCAGCCCAAAGGTCCAGCATCCTGTTTGCCAAAAGAGCTGACCAAAGTGTTTCTCACAAACAGGTGGACAAAATGCAGCCCTCCAGATCTTTTTGGTCTTCAGTTCCCATTAATATTAGCTGACATAACCAGAGGAATGGTGGGAGATGCAGCCAAACAACATCTGCACTTTACCCACTCTGTCCTACAGATAACACAGGGGTAGGCAACCTAAGGCCCGGGGGCCGGATGCGCCCCCCCCCAAGGCCTTTGGACCAGCCCCAGGCTGGTCCTGCCACTGCCGCCATCACCACCTGCCATGATGATATTGATTATTGTTGTTATTACTTGTTCTTGGGGTTTTCTTGGCAAAATCTCCACAGGGGTTTTGCCATGGCTTTTCTGGGGATGAGAGAGTGTGCATGCATATTTTTAAAAATTTTTAAAAAAATTAAAATTGTTTTTAACTTTTTATTTTTATTTATTTATTTATTTAATTCATTTCTGGTGCTTCGGCCCCCCCAATTGTCTGAGGGACAGCAACCCGGCCCCTGGCTCAAAAAGGTTGCCTACCCCTGAGATAACATATAGTTATCAAGATGTCATTGATATCTTGATAACTGGGCTAGGCAGTTAGCTCTATACAACTGCTCCCAGAGCCGCACGCCATTTATAACCACTACTAATTGTAGAAAAGTTCTGGTCATCAGCAGACTTTAACACTGGTGTTAGCGAGGGATTTTTTTTGAGGAGGAAAGCTGTAGTCCTCTTTCAGGTACTAATTAAGACTTAGTATGGACACTGAAGGAACTGCTGCCATCACCTGCAATACCTGTGGGATGTTTGTATTCTTACCTACAGATGTGGGGAACTACACATGCTCCAAGTGCAAGTTGGTAGCCCTCTTGGAGGAGAAAGTACAGCAGCTGGGGGCGCGGGTAGCTACACTTCAGCATATTAGGGAGCAAGAGGCTTTCCTAGACAGAACGGAATGAACAGTCTTGGATGGGGACCACACAGAGGAAGTTGCTGGGGAAGAGAAGGTCACATCACATACACAGGAGGTAGACAGCTGGAGGAATGTCACACGCAGAAGTAGGGAGACCAGAGATCTTTCTGGGAGCTTACAGCTACAGAATCAATTTGAAGCTCTTTCCCTTATCAAGGAGAACGAGGAGGAGCAGCATGGACAGGCTTCAGGGACAGAGCATGGGACCCTGGGAGTTGCACCACAGGGAACAGTCGCTGCTAAGTCTCGGAGGAGGCGTGTGGTCGTGGTGGGGGACTCCTTGCTGAGGGGTACAGAAGCAGTGATTTGTGGGCCTGACAAGATGTCTCAGGAGGTGTGTTGTCTCCCTGGGGCAAAGATCTGAGATGTGACAGAGAGGCTGACAAGCCTACTGACCCCTTCCTTTTGGTCCATGTGGGAACGAATGACACAGCAAGACACAGCCTTCAGAACATCAAAAGGGATTACAAGGCTCTAGGTAAGAAGCTGAAAGAAATGGAGGCACAGATTGTCATCTCGTCTCTTCTGCCAGTTGAAGGGCATGGTCCAGGAAGAGAAAGGAAAATAGCAGATGTCAACAATTGGCTCCGCAGATGGTGTCGTCGAGAATGATTTTGATTCTTAGATCATGGGCTGCAGTTCCATGAGGGAGGACTCCTGGCAAGGGATGGGCTGCATCTCACGCCAGTTGGAAGAAACGTTTTTGCCAACAGTCTCAAGAATTTGATCAGGAGGGCTTTAAACTGAATTATGTGGGGAAGGGAGACAGTGTCCTGGAAGACAAAAGGAATGGAAAAAATAGTCAAACTGTCATAGAGGAAACAAGGCAAACAGTACAGAGACCCAACAGTGGGAGGCAAAAAACATGCACAGGCAGCAAGTAAGGGGGACATATGGTCATAGATGTCTCTACACTAATGCACAGAGCATGGGAAATAAGCAAGATGAACTTGAACTCCTAGCACAACAAAGCAAATATGATATAATAGGCATCACTGAAACCTGGTGGGATGAGTCTCATGACTGGAATGTAGCAATACAGGGGTATAACCTTTTCAAGAGAAACAGGCCAAACAGGAAAGGAGGAGGAATAGCATTATATGTCAGGGATATTTACACCAGTGAAGAAATCCAGGACATCAATCCTGGAAGCCAGGCAGAGAGCATCTGGATAAAAATTAAAGGGGAGGGAAACAACAGGGATGTTAAGTGTGGGAGTCTACTACAGACCCCCAACTCAAGCAGAAGAATTGGATGATGCCTTTCTAGAACGGATGGCCACAAATTAAAAAAGGAGAGATGTAGTAGTGTTGGGTGACTTCAACTCTCTTGATATTTGCTGGAAGTCAAACTCAGCCAAAACCTCAAGGTCTAGCAAATTCCTCACTTGCCTCGAAGACAATTTCATTGTCCAAAAGGTGGAAGAGGCAACGAGGGAGTCAGCTATTTTGGATCTGATCCTAACTAACAGGGAAGTCCTAGTTAATGGGGTGCAAGTGGTTGGATCCTTAGGCGGGAGTGATCATGTCCTCCTGGAGTTTATTATGCAGTGGAAAGGAGAAGCCAGGCATAGTCAGACATGCATTCTAGACTTTAGGAAAGCTGATTTTACTAAACTTAGAGAAATACTGGGGGTGATCCCATGGACAGGAATACTAAAAGAGAAGGGAGTTCAAGACGGATGGGAGTTTCTCAAAAGGGAGATACTGAAGGCACAATTTCAAACCGTGCCAACGAGGAGGAAAAATGGGAGGTGTCTCAAGAAACCAGGATGGATGACTAAGGAACTTGCAACTGAACTATGTTTTAAACGGAACATGTATAAGAAATGGAAAAATGGGGAAATCACCAAAGTGGAATTCAAACAAATAGCTAGCACGTGTAGGGGTAAAGTCAGAAAAGCTAAAGCGCAGAATGAAGTCAGGCTTGCTAGAGAGGTTAAGAACAATAAAAAGGGCTTTTTTGGGTATGTCAGCAGCAAAAGGAAAAAGAAGGAAATGGTAGGGCCACTGTGTGGAGAAGATGGCAAAAAGTTAACAGGGGACAGAGAAAAGGCAGAATTACTCAACACCTTCTTTGCTTCAGTCTTCTCAGAAAAGGCAAAGGGTGCTCAACCTGAGCAGAGGACAGAATAGGAGAATTTCAGCACAGAATAAGTAAAGAGATAGTACAAGAATACGTGGTTAATCTAAATGAATATAAGTCTCCAAGACCAGATGAATTACATCCAAGGGTATTAAAAGAACTGGCAAACGTTATATCGGAACCATTGGCAATAATCGTTGAGAACTCCTGGAAAACAGGAGAAGTCCCAGTGGACTGGAGGAGGGCAAATGTTGTCCCCATCTTCAAAAAGGGGAAAAAAGAGGATCCCAACAATTATCGTCCAATTAGCCTGACATCAATACCCGGAAAGATTCTGGAGCAGATCATTAAACAGAGAGTCTGTTAACATCTGGAAGGTAATTTCATAATCACAAAAAGTCAACATGGGTTTCAGAGAAACAGGTCATGCTAGACAAATCTGATCTCTCTCTTTTTTTTTTTCTTTTTTTTTTGATAAAATTACCAGCTTGGTAGATGAAGGGAATGCTGTGGACATAGTATATCTTGATTTCAGTAAGGCCTTTGACAAGGTTCCCCATGACATTCTTGCAAACAAGCTGGTAAAATGTGGGCTAGACAAAGTAACTGTTACATGGATTTGTAATTGGTTGACTGGTCAAACCCAAAGGGTGCTCAACAATGGCTCCTTTTCAACCTGGAAAGAAGTGACCAGTGGGGGGCCACAGGGCTCTGTCCTGGGCCCAGTGCTATTCAATATCTTTATTAATGACTTGGATGACAGTATTGGGGACATAGTTATCAAATTTGCAGACAACACCAAATTAGGAGGAGTAGCTAATACCCCAGAGGACAGGATCAAAATTCAAAATGACTTGAACAGACTAGAAAGCTGGGTCAAAGCTAACAAAATGAAATTCAACACGGAGAAATGTAAGGTACTGCACTTAGGGCGGAAAAATGAAAAGTACAGGTACATGATGGGGGACACCTGGCTGAATGAGACTACGTGTGAAAGGGATCTAGGAATCCAGGTGGACCATAAGTTGAACATAAGTCAACAGTGTGATGCAGCAGCTAAAAAGGCCAATGCAATTTTAGGCTGCATCAATAGAAGTATAGTGTCTAGATCAAAAGAAGTAATAGTGCCACTCTATTCTGCTTTGGTCAGGCCTCACCTGGAATACTGTGTCCATTTCTGGGCACCACAATTCAAAAAGGATGTGGAGAAACTGGAGTGTGTCCAAAGGAGGGCAACTAAAATGTTGAAGGGTCTGGAAACTAAGCCCTATGAGGAATGACTTAGGGAGCTGGGAATGTTTAGCCTGGAGAAGAGAAGGTTAAGAGGTGATATGATAGCCGTGTTTAAATATTTGAAGGGATGTCATATTGAGGAGGGAACAAGCTTGTTTTCTGCTGCTCCAGAGACTAGGACCCGGAACAATGGATGCAAGCTGCAAGAAAAGAGATTCCACCTCAACATTAGGAGGAACTTCCTGACAGTAAGGGCGGTTCGACAGTGGAATACTCTCCCTTGGAGAGTAGTGGAGTCTCCTTCCTTAGAGGTCTTTAAGCAGAGGCTGGATGGCCATCTGTTGGGGATGCTTTGATTGGGAGTTCCTGCATGGCAGGGGGTTGGACTGGATGGCCCTTGTGGTCTCTTCCAACTCTATGATTCTATGATCCACATCTTCCAGCTGTACCAGTTTGGCAAGGACAATCCCAATTAAGCCTCTGTCATCCCACTTTTTCTGTTGCCTTTTAAATGTCTCCATTTCTCTTTCCTCTTGTCACTTTTTCCTTTTGTCCTCAGCTTACTTTAATTGTTGCAAATCGAGTTCAAAGTGCAAAAGAAGTTTGCGCTGAATTAAAGCAGTGGGGAGAAGAGGAGGGGGCAGAATCTATCCTTCCCAATAGTAGGCTCAGGCAAAAGCCAACTGCTGCAGCTTCTCCTGGTTTGTCTGTACTTCCTCACTAATAATTTTTGCCATCTTGACCACAGTCTAATGTTGCTTAGCCTGATGTGTCCTGGTTTTCAACTGTGAAATGTTGGAGGATATGGTGATCTGATTATGCTTCTGTCTAGTGGTCATTGCATCCTATTATGACCTATCCACATTCAGAGAGAATATGTTTGTGCATGCTAGCTACTGGGGAGCAACTGGAATAGATGGCTGCTCATATCTCCTCACTGGAAGCTTCCCAGATTCCCTTTATTTTGCCACTAAACTGGTCATATTCCCATCAGCCAGTGGCAAGGGACTATAGCAGTTGTAAGCCTAAGCAGCTAAAGGGTGAAAGGTTCCTCACTCCAGCTCTACAAACAGGAGCACCTTGCTTTTATTTATGCTTTTATTTTTGCTCCATCCCTCACTCAAGGTTGCCCATGCATTGGCATTTAACAAGAAAAGACAATAAAGAACTCGGACTTGAATCTTAATTCTGACCTTACTGATTGTGCAGCAGAATGTGGCTTGTTAAAATATAAATTAGCTCTCACTGTGTAAATTTCACCACTTTCTAATCTTTCTCTCTAATTTCTATATTGATTTGAATTAATTTCTATTCAAGGAGTCACAAGCGCTTTCCTACGACCTTCTAATGACTTGCACTGATGCTCTCTAACACTTGATTTGAATTTTAACCATGATCTGTTTTGCAGCTTCAGTTGTAGCAAAGAAGAGAAGTTTCCCCTATCAAAGAGAGAGCAATTCAACACTTCATTTTACATAGCTTGAGAATACAGCAGTGCTCGTATTTTTTTTAATCATCCACAAAATAGTTTGGGAAACTCTCTCAACTGTAATATGATTGGTTACAACCAGCAGAATATACTTCATCACAGAGGATGCTTTCTTTTCTCTGTGGGCCTTAATGTTCAGCCCATAGAGATGGGCATGAAGCTAGTAGGGTTGCCAGAGTGAAAACTGGAGAGGGCTTATGTACCTTTATTGGTACACATCAACAGGTGTTGCTTGATAACTGATTACATGGCAAACAACACTTGCTGAAATTTCCCCTGCACACAACCATTAAAAGTACAGTAGCCCTCTCCAGTTTACACATTATAGCAAACAATTATATTCCAGTTTAACTGCCATGGCCCCATTCTATGGAACCCTGGTGACCTTTTCTGAGATGTTCTAGTACACTTCCCTAAACAGCAAGGATGGTGACATGTCAGTTAAAGTGGAATCATTGTGCTACAGTTGTGTATTATGAAAGGTACTCTGGTTTATTGTCTTGTCTAACAATGGCTATGGACTGGACCAAGGTCACCCAGTAAACTCTGTAGTGATTTGAAGCTGGGTTTTTTCAATCTTTAGGATATTTTCAGATAGAGAACTGTTCACACTAGTAGTTAAATGGCACTGTCTCTCTATTCCATCTCCCTCCCCACCCACCCCGATGGATTTTCCATGGTAATAAAAAAGATGGATGAAGATGTGGGAAAACAAAGGAGGGCTACATCTGAAGACCTCATAAACTCCACTGAAAGAGGAAAGGGAGTTGGTGGGATAAAAATTACACTAGAATCACCTTCTATCCATCATTCAGCCCACTAGAGAGGTTTTGTGGATTATGGGTGTCTGATGACGTGACAGAAATTAATTTTAGCACATGGAAATACAGCTCCTTCAGGATGGATGTGGAGATGGCCTTCTTAACAAAGAATAAACTATATGAAGAGGAGAGTCTATTATTTCACTCAGTGGAAGGGGGAGGGAATCTAAATGTACCAGACTGTCTGCATATGCACATTTGCAGGCAAATCACAGAGTTTCTTTCAACCATGTAAGGGGCCAATAAATCCATTAGGGAGGAAAAAAGATTTAACTGTGCTCAAATTGACTGATCAACAAAAATGATCTCATCTGTGTTCAGCTAGATGCAGAAGAAATCAGAAGGTTCTTTTATATTCAGGCGTACCTCAGTTAACAATGCCTCTAAAAAAGAAGCTCCTTTTTATGAATACTACTTATGTACACCCAGCCCCATTTTCTGCCTCATACCCTATCTAGTTGGAAGTTTTTAAGCAACATCAGCCCTAGGAGGATGGTGAAGGAGGGCTGTAGAAACAAAGACAGTAGCATTTCTGCAGTAAATAATGCAATAAAAGCTTCTTCAGATGGGAAAGAATGGAATTCTACTCTATTTGATACTACTATCACTATGTTTACCTGCCTACAACAGGCAAGATAAACAGCAGCTGATTCCAGAATCCTTTACTGAGCATATATGAACAGCAAAACCAAGGGCAGTCTAAGAAAGCATGGAACCTATGCCTGCTTGATTTAGAGCTGGGAGTCCTTGGTACAACCTTCCTCTACAGCAGGACTAGGGAATATTTGGCCCTCCAAATGGTGTTGGATTGCACCTCCCAGAAGCCCTTGACAATATAGTCATTGGTGAGAGGCAAAGGAAGCTCTGGTCCAAAAATATTTAGAGGACAACAGGCTCCCCACTTCTGCTCTATGGATGATTACCTAGGTCTTTGGTCTTCAGTTTGATCCACAAAACATCTTCTTTCAGCCCTCCACCAGCAGCAGCTGCTTTGCTCAAAAGCTGCCATTTTACCACCGACCCAGCTTTCAAACATAGCACAAACAAGGGAGACAAATGAATATTCAGCTTAAATGTATTTGTTTGCCTTATTTTTTTTTAATTCTTAAATCCTGCTGGGTTATGATAAAACAATAGAATATAATTATCTTGTGCTCCAGTTAAATGTGAGGGGGGCACCCTTCTCATATTTCCTCAGGACCATTTATTATTGCTCATTTTCTGTATAAGGAAACAGAAACAGCTGCAAGACCTAAGGGCACAGAGCAAGTTTACATGCAATGATTTTCAGACTACATGGCTAAAGCAAAAACTTGGAGGGGAGAGAAGAATCCTCACCAAAAAAAACATTTCCTTGCACTCCACTCCTAGAGCAACACAGAAGACAGTCCATATATTTTTGTGGCTATGTCCGTATATTTTTGTGGCTTAGACAACTAGAAACAAAAGGAACTAGAAACAAACTAGGACCATTGTGTTTGGAAGTCTATCAAGAATATTTTGTTGTTGTTGTTAACTGCTCTGAAGTCAATCTAGACTCGTGGCGGGCCTATAGATGAGACATCTCCAAGACTCTCTGTCCGCCACTCCTCTGCTTAATTCCTGCAACCCCTTAATACCCGTGACCTCCTTAATAGAGTCCATCCATCTGGCATGTGGCCTTTCTCTCTTCCTCCCTCCCTCCCCGTTTCCCAGCATTATTGTTTTTTCCTTTCTTCTCATGATGTGTCTGAAGTACAACAGCCTCAGGGGGGATGCAGACCAGGGCGTTTGGAGCGCCCTGGTCCGGAGCGCCGTGGGGCTATGGCAGCCACACCGCGGCGCTCCTGGAGTGACCCTGAAAGGAGCGCCAAATTGGCGCTCCTTTCATAAGTCAGAAAAAGTGCACCCTAAAAGCGGCGGGCGCACTTTCTCTGACTTATCCTCCGCAGCGCGTCCGGTCGCTGTGGAGGGAGGTCGCTCTGAACGCGCCGGCCGGCCGGTGGCCCGGAAGCGCTCAGGGCGACCTCAGGAAGAGGAAGGAGCGCCGCGCGTGCGGTGGCTCCTCCTCTTCCGGGCCTCCAAGACGACTGTTTTAGTCGTCTGCTTAGGCCCTCAGTTTGGTCATCTTGGCTTCCAGAGAGATTTCCGGCTTGATTTGCTCTAGGGCAGGGGTAGGCAACCTGTCCCCTTTAAGGGCCGAGGGACTTCAGCTCCCAGAAGCCTCAGCCATATTGGCCAATAGCTCCTGGGATTCTGGGAGCTGAAGTCCCTCGGCCCTTAAAGGGGACAGGTTGCCTACCCCTGCTCTAGGGCAACCCATTTGTTTGCCCTTTTGGCTGTCCATGGGATCCTCAGCACTCTTCTCCAGCCCCTCATCTCAAATGAATTGACTCTCTTCCTATCATCTTTCCTAACTGTCCAGCTATCGTATCCATACATGGTAACAGAGAATATGATGGCTTGTATGATTCTAACTTTTGTGCTGAGTTGTATATCGTTGCATTTTAGAATTTTTCTTGTTCTTTCATAGCCACCTTCAACATTCTTAATCTTCTTATGATTTTAGTAACCATTAAAAACTGCACTTACCTGTGGTCCTACACACAGTTACCTGGAAGTAAATCATATTGAGCCATAGTACTTCTGAACAGACATGTATAATTTGCATGGCAAAGAATTTATGATTCCATTTATGGGGCAAAATCAGGACATCTGTATTTTTCAGTCCTTTCAATAAGTGCGGCCGCCCAACTTACCAGTACTGCGCATGCGCAAATGAGTCGCAGCCACCATTTTGGCAAAAAAAATGGGTTCTGCAATGCTCACAGCAGCAGCGTGCGCAGTGGCAGCGTGCGTGGCAGTGGTGGCGGCAGCTGCACGCGCACCGCCATTTCCACCCAGCCCGGCGGAAGACCTGGGGACCAGCAACCAGCCCCAGGTATGTGAACGTTGCCAACCCCTGTTTTAAACAGATGTACACTTTATCTTCATGTTTTTAATTGAATGTACCTCACTCCCTTTTGCTGGTCTATAACTGTAATAAAGATTTATTCTATTCTGTTCTGTTCTATTCTATTCTACATGGATATTATTGTCTTCATAGAGAAAGTGAGCAATACCTTTGAAGCTAACATTTATCTGGATGGTTTAATCCCATCCAAACTAGGCAGCATATTACTGCCATATTTATCTTCTTGCTTTTCTGCTGTGATCAGTGAAGAATGAAAATGGGTTTGGATTTGGTCCATTGTAACTATACATCAAGCGTTTGCTTCAATTAAACAAGAACAACATCATAGTACTTGCTGCATCCCTCTCGCACTGTTTACTTTAGCTAAGGAATTTATGTCCTACAATCATTATTCATAACAGGTTATTTTGTTCCTTTCCTCTTCAGTGAAAAGTAAAATAAAACTTTTTCATTCCAAAAGACAAAATGCAAACAGGCTAACTGGAATGTTTTCTCAGTGAAATACAGAACTTAGCACAGTAATTGAAATATAAGAAACAGCCTTCTGTTGGGTCAGACTTGTCCATCTAGCTCAGTATTGTCTCCTCTGACTGGCCATGGCTCTCCAAAGTCAGGCTAAGACCCACTACCTGGTCCTTGAACATAAAACTTTCTGCATCCATTGTGTCAAGAGCGTTTTGTTTTGTTTTGTTTTGAACACCCAGAATTCCTCAACCATCATCTGCCAGTATGCTAGCTAGGGTTGCCTGGAAATTTTAGTCCAAACAGTAACACTTCCAAACTCTGGCTCTGCTACTGAATGAGATATTAGAAAATCAATCAATCAGTCACTTTATTTGTACTCTACCTTTTCCCCACAGCTGGAACTCAAAGCAGCTGGACTGGGATTCAAAGTGAAATATGATTAATATTTTGGTAATATCTGTACCAGCTTTATCACCAGAGGACTTTAGGGGAAAATATAATGTGTGATATAGACATAACCAGAGACAAGGTTGCTATGGATGGGTCCTAATCATCCATGCTTCTTCTAAAAGCTTACTATAGTTCCAACACAACAAGCTGAAATACCCTTATTCAGTGAGTTAATACAAAACAGGTGCCAGAACCAAAACTTTACCCAGCAGATACTCAGGAGTGGAAGCTGAATCTTATTGAAACATTGGCAATAGGATCATATCTTAGACCATCCAGGGACCAAGAACCCCATGTCTGGGTGACTATGTTCTCTCAGCAGAAGTGGTGGGGCACCAGGCAGGTGTTACACAGAGCTCCTGCCCTCGAGGAAGCAGCAGTGGCAGCTCCAAAAACAGGGGACAGGCAAGCGGGGCTAATGTGATGTCAGCCCAGCTGGCCCATGTGCACAATGATGTGGCATCACATCAGATTTGGCCTAGTGCATGTGATTGCCATCATGGTCCCTAGCCCCAGATTAAGCAGCCAGTGTAGATGTGCCCATAGTCCAGTCCTCAAATTACTTCACCATGCTGACTCTCTTTATATGTATTATTTAGTGGTAATCCTTGCAACAGGGTGGGCAACTCCTGGCCCTTCCAGAAGACTGCAGCTTTTATTAGCCCTAGCCAGTATAGACAATGGTAAGAAATGCTATGAGACTGAAGTCTGACAGTATATGGAGAACTGTATTTTGTCCACCTCTTCCATACAACAACTTTCCATATAGGGGAGAGTGAAGCTGAGACTGATTTGCCAAGGGCTACCAGCTGACATTCAGAAAGCCAGATTATTGATAGAGGTTGTTTGTAAAGATGTCAAAGGTGAGACTTGAACCAGGGACTTTCTGATATGCAGCTTGCTATCTTTGAGATTGTCTTTAAATTTTCTTTCCAAAGTGGCATATATGCCACAACATTGGAAGTTTTATTTTATTTTTTTTAAGAGTGTGACATCTTTTATCCATATATACATATTCCAAACATTTCCGTTTTACCTAAATATAAAAAATTTAACTTCCTTCCTCTCGAAACTTACTTAGGTGAAGGAACCAGTAGAATATTGATTTATGTTATTTTAAGATTAACATTGGAAGTTTTATTGATAAAGAGTGTGTTATTTCGGCTTAAAGATGTTGATACGTATTGCCACTTAAAGGGAACATTACTGGTCTTAAAGATTAGCTCTTAAAGTGATGTATCCTGTGGGGAGGGGGTTGTGGATGGACGGGGATGCCCAGACTTTTTGATGTATGTAATTAAAGATGAAAGGCTTCATGAATAGATTGGTTCTTAACCTTAAGAAATTTCCAGGTCTTGAATTAGTGCTGTCAAGTTTACTATGAGAGTCTTGATCATTTAAAAATGAACTGTTCTATTAAGTTTCTAATCAAGCAGACTCAGAATTTTGTTTTCTCAGTAGATGTTAGGATAATTACCCTTAATGACATCTACTAAATTTTCATTAATCTGAATAGACTTTTCGCTCCATTTCCACCACAAATGCACACTTTCCTTTGCAATTTCTTTACCATATCATAAACTGCATCATTCTAAATTTGGAGCATCCTAGCAGGCCTATCCACCTGATCTCCCCAATTTGTAACTCTAAAGACTAATTGTACCACTGATATGGCCTCCCGCATAGGTGAAGATGATGACCAACCTGTGTACTGGATGGGGTATTGGTTTTAATTATAAGGATTGTGGGGGTTTTATTGTTGTTATGGTTTTATTTACTGTATTTTATATATTGTATTTTTATATTATTTTATATTATTCTGTAATCCCACCTCGATCCGCAGGGAGAGGCGGGAAAATACAAATAAAAACTATTATTATTATTATTATTATTATTATTATTATTAGACTCACAATGACTAGGCCTAAATACCCTAAAGTAACCATATCCTTTCTGATCTTAGATGCTAAGAAGAGTCAGTCCTGATTAGTGTTTAGATGGGAGACCACCAATGAAAACCAGGTGCTGTAAGCTATACATCAGAGGAAGGAACCGGAAAAATTATCTCTGAGTATTCCTTCCCTAAGGAAAACCCTATAAAATTCATGGGGTCACCATAAGTCAACAGGCAACTTGATGGTACATGCACAGAGAGCATCACAATGGTTCTTATTCATCAAAAGAGAGATCCACATGCAAAAGCAGTGGTCGGCAAACTACGGCCCGCAGGCCGAACCCAGCCCATCGAGGCCTTGTAACTGGCCCATGGCCAGTCCTGCTGACGTTGTCACTGTCACGCATGCGGCGCCACCGCCGCCACCATGCGCGCGCGACACAGGCTGCCATTTTGCATTCAAAAATGGCGCCTGCATTCATGCATGCATGTGCACGACGGCGGGCACCATTTTGGAACACAAAACGGCATTGGCATCATGCGCTCGCAATGCGTGGTGGCATTTTACGTTCCAATATGGCACCCGCCATCATGCGTGCATGGGTGCCATTTTGGAAGGCAAAATTGTACCCCACACTCATGCACACATGCACACAATGGCAGGAGTAGTGCACATGCATGTGCTAGCATGCAAGCGAGCGCACCTCCAGCGCCATTTCCCCCCCCCTTCAGCCCACCGATGCTTGGGGGACAGCGGAACCAGCCCCACCCCCAAAAGGTATGCCGACCCCTGTGCAAAAGCTACTTTCCCACATCCCCTTATGCAAGCAACCTTTCTATTCTTCTACTTTACATTCCCTGGTGAATGTCATGGGTCATGTTGGGGAGTTATTTTATATGCTTTTATATGCTTTTAAATTGCCATCTTTTTTCAGTGTCAAGTTTGTGGGAGCAAGGAAACACCACCACCACCCTCCAGATTCCTCTA
This sequence comes from Phrynosoma blainvillii, assembly GCA_026167975.1. Taxonomy (NCBI): domain Eukaryota; kingdom Metazoa; phylum Chordata; class Lepidosauria; order Squamata; family Phrynosomatidae; genus Phrynosoma; species Phrynosoma blainvillii. The sequence goes on along the minus strand of JANUYF010000002.1, from coordinate 253,529,907 downwards.
CACAACCTGCACATCAAGGTGTACATTTTGAGGTGTATTGTGATGCTCAGCAAATCTGAACTCTAGTGAACTGTCTGGATGCTGTCTTTTTATGCAAATGGGAATATATTCTCAGTCTCTCTGGAGCCAGTAATGACTGGTACTTTTTTTCTTCCCTCTACATTTGAATCTGGTGAATTCTAACTAAACAAATTATCACCATGCCTTGAAGATGAGCAAACTGTTTCATATTTTTTGTAAATTTTAAGTAAAAATTGGCTAAAGTAAAATTCTAGCACATCCCTAAGACCCAACCCACTGTAATCTAGCCTGTCTGAATGATCATATTCTCCCATACTAACCTGCCCAGGTTCAGAGTATTTTGTAGTAAGTCCTCCTCCCAGTAGTGAAACCCTAAAAGCACATGTTAGGTATGAGAAAGGGGATATTCTTGGTGGCTGCTCCCAAGTTCTGGAGGTCTCTTTCATGGGAGGCTAGGCTGGCACACTCCAAGTTGTCTTCTGACGGCATCCAAAGATATATATTTTTATTCCAGCAGTTTTCAGCAACTAAATGACTGTTTTAGGAGCATGGCTTTTAATAGATTTGTGGTATACTGCCCTTCTTTCCTTAGTGGATTGTTTAATTTTTTCTAAAACATCCATTTATGTTTTAATATTACTGTAAATTTCATTGCATTTTAACAACATCTTTTTTACATCTTTTATCTGTACTTGTTTTTATAGGTATCCATTTTAATCTTGTAAACCACTTTTAGGGCCTTTGCAGACTGCCAGAAATAGTGCACATTAAATTGAGGCACTGCCCTGGCTCAGTGCTAGGGAGTCATGGGAATTGTATTTTTTCTAGGACATTGAGCCTTCTCTGTCAGAGAGCTCTGGTGCCACAATAAATTACAGTTCCCATAATTTCCTAGCACTGAGCCAGGGCAGTGCCTCAATTTAATGTGCACTATTTATGGCAGTCTGCATTGTCTCTTAGTCCCAGTTCTGATAAAAGAGACTAGGGGGGATGCAGATGGCGAAAAGTGCCATCTTCAAACCCAGGAAGGGGAGGGGCAGCCAGACGCCGGGTGCCCCAACCCCTTCCTGAGGACGTCATCAGTGCTCCAATGACATCCTTCTGGCTCAGCATCTGGACACGCTGAGCTGGAAGGAGTGCGGAAGAGGCACCCGGCGCTCCTTTTCAGAGGCGCTATAAGGGTGGATCGGGGCCGAGGCATGGGGCAGCCTCGGTCCCAATCCGCAGTTTCTCGGGGCGGCCCATGGCCACCCATCTGTAGAGGCCCTAAATAGACCAGGTGACTATAGTGTTTTCAGCAATATGGTGTAGTGGTTTGGGTGTTGGATTAGGACTCTGGGACCAGGGTTTGAATCCCCACTGTCCCACAGAATCCCACTAGGTGACCTTGGCTCTCTCATCCTTAAAGGAATACAATGGCAAACCCTCTCTGAATAATCTTGTCAAGACAACCATATGATAGGGTCACTTCAGGTCAAAGTCAACTTGAAGGCACATGTTAAAGGAGTACACACTGTTGTCAACCTGATGAGATTTACACAAGATGTAGCCATTTCATTCTCAGCCTTTCCTGGCTAGTTTGAAAATAAACCCACAATCAGTTATTAGGGGAGACTGTGTTTTTAAATGGAGTTTAAATGGAGTCTGTTTAAAATTGGTCTGAATGCATCTTGCTGAATGACAACAATAGTTTCTCAAATGGCACCTTGTTCTCATAGCCACTAGGCAAAAGAACAAGCTCTGCCACTTTAAATTAAGGCAGTTATGTTTTAAGGAATGGCAGAGACAGGCATCTGCAACTGACTGCCCAGGGATTCTTAATAGGGAACAAGAGAAGTATAGCAATCAGACTTTCTGATCTGGCATGCCAATGTCCTTCAAACAGACCCAGGCAAAAAGCCCAATGCAGACAGTGAATCAATCCCAAGCAAGCAGTCAACGGTTTGGGGAAGATGTTAGATATTTTCATTGGAGCAGCAATCCAAGTTGTGCAGGGCAATGGAAGACATAGTGTTAGCAGGGCGAAAGGTCATTACAGAGGAAGACGTGATAGATGCTTGATATCCATCTCACCTTCCATTCGCCCTACTACCCTGAAAGATCTGGTGAACATGCCTAACTAGACGCTGAACCTTTCTCTGTTCTTATGTAATGCCAGGTCAGTGAAGAATAAGTCATGCATTATCTATGACATTGATAGATCATAGTGCTGACCTGGTATGTATCACGGACACCTAGCTAGGAGCAGACAGCACTGTTACCTGGGCTTAGGCCCTTCCAGCCGGGTACTCCATCAATGAGCAGGTAAGAGAAAGTGGGTGAGGGAGGGGGTAGCCATGGTTCATAAAAATAACCTTGCCTTAACCAGGATACCTATCCGTGCATTAGACCACATCAAGTGCATTTACCTTACTTGAAGACCAAGAAGAGACTGTGGATTCTGTTGGTTTACCATCCACCCCGTAACTTAACAGACTCCCTAGCCAAGCTGACACAACTTGTCTTGAAGCTGGGTTGGAGTCCTGTAGGCTATTAGTTCTGGGTGACCTCGACATCCCCCTCAAGGCTTATTTGACTAATCTTACTGGTGTGGCTTGGGAGTTCATGGTTTCCATGACAAACATGGGCCTCTCCCAGATAGTCTCTGAGCCTACACATTGTGCAAATCATGCCCTCGATGTGGTCTTCTGCACGGATCAGCTATATCCATGGGCAAAGTTAATTAGCATCTCCACATTGTCATGGATGGATCATTTCCTGGTTAAGGTTGGACTGAAGGCCACTATCCCTCCCTCCGGGCATGGAGGACCAATTAGAATGGTCCGCCCTCGAAGGCTGATGGAACCCATTAGGTTCCAAGAAGTCCTAGGGGGTTCTATGGTTGGCAATGCTGACGATTCTGTTGAAGCTCTGGTTAATATGTGGAATAACAACCTTACCAGAGCTATAGACACAATCGCTCCCAAGCTGTCCTGGACTACAGCCAGCCTCAGTTCCCACAGCTGCTAGGGATGGAAAGGGTGAGCTGCAAACAGCAAGGCCAGCCACAAACCTTCCGTAGAAGAAACACCAGCAAAGCAAAGTCCAGAAATCAGCGTCAATCAGTCTAAGGTCGGGGCAGGCAGCAATCAGCAAAAGTCCAGTCCGGTCCAGGGTCAAGGTAACAGAGTTCCACAAGGCAAGAGCAAGAGGCACACAGCAGGAAGCCAGGAGCCACACTAACTGTAGTCTCCCAAAGAAACTACAATAAGCCTTAGCACTGAGGAAGCCTCTTGCAACTCCTTAAATAGTCAAATCCTACCTCAGTGCCAGCTGAGGCTTGTTAAGCAGCTGCTTTTCAGTCAGTCTCCTGGACCTGCGACTGCCAGCACTCTCAGCTCTCCTCTGCCTAAAGGAAGGTACTGGCTTTGCTGTATCTTCCTGACACTCCCCACTAGGCAGCTGAGCCTCCAAGGAAGGAGCACTAGGACCTGGCTGCTCTGGGGCTGGGAGAACCGGGCTTGGTTCAGGCAGAGCAGAATGAGAGCCAGGTGGAGCCTGTATCTCTTCCTTCTCTGGAGGAGACCCATCCTCCTCCTCGTCCTCCGAGTCCTCCTCATGGCTGTCCATGACACAAGCATCCTTTGCAACCCACAAAAAACCATAATCCATGGTTTACCAAAGATCTTAAATAAATGAAGCGGGTTGGACAGAGACTAGAGTGCCGTTGGCTGAAATCGCAACTCTTATCCGATAAGACACTTCATTGGTCCTACCAAGTGGTGATAGATGCAGCCAATAAATCTTTCTATTCTGCATCTATCACATTTGTGAAATCCCATTCAGCTGACCTGTTCAGGGTCATGAGGAATTTAACTCAATTGCCTCCCACCCAGAACCCTCTATTAGAACCAACTATAGCTTGCTGTGATGCTTTTAATTATCATTTCACAGATAAAATCTCTCAGATAAGAGCTGACCTGGATGCCAACTTTAAGTCAGTAGTAACTAGAGGGGTATCCAGCACCTCCGCCATTACTGTTAGACTGGATTAATTTGAGTCGGTAAGTACTGAGGACATAGACAAGCTCCTTAGTAGTTTGAAAAAGACAACCTGCCCTCTCGACCCTTGCCCAACTTGGCTGGCAGTCCAGGGGGGTGATACTATCAAATTGTTGCTGAAAACATAATTAATGCATCCTTCAGGGAGGGGCCCCTGCCCTCTTGTGCTAAGGAGGCAGTGGTTATAATATTCTGGTGGAAAGCCATCAGGACCAGGCGATTTTCCCATTTTGGTTTTACTAATTGCTTCCAAAACCTCCTGTATCGTAATTTTCCTATTTAATTGTTTTCTTTGGGCATCATTAAAAGGTTCCAAAACACACTTCTCTAAATATTTGTTTACACTATCTTCTTCTATCTCTTCTCTTTTATATAATTGATTATAGAAATTATAGATTATCTCTTTGATCTTATCCTGTTCCATAAACTGCTGTTCATTTTCTTTCAAACAGGTTATTTGTCTTTTTACTCTTTCTTTTTTCATTCTATATGCCAGCCATTTTCCTGGCTTATTTGCCCCCTCAAATGTCTGTTGTCTCAAATACTTAATTTTCTTTTGTAGATATTCAGTTATGAGTAGAGAGATCTGCTTTTGTATTAGTTTAAGTTCTAATTTTATGTCCTTATTCACAAGATACTTGTTAATGGAGACAAAACAAAGAAGATAGAGAGAACAAGACAAGATTATCCTTTGTGTCCCCCCCCTTTTTTATTTTTAATAGTAATGGAGGTGCTCAATAATAACATAAGGGAACATAAAGAAATTAAGGGAATTAAATGTAAAGGATTTGAATTTACACTGAAAGCCTATGCAGATGACCTGCTGGTGACCCTACTGGATCCTGAGAATAGTTTAAAACATTTACTAAACATTTTAGAGAAATTTAGTCAAGTTTCAGGTTTAAAAATAAATAAGGAAATAACAGTGGTGTTAACAATGAGCTTATCTAATATAGAAAAACAGTATATAACAGGGACCTCGGGATATCAAATAGTAAAAAAAGTGAAATATCTAGGTATAATATTAATGACAAAAAACATAGATTTGTATAAAAACAATTATGAAAAGTTAGCAAAGGAGATAGCAAAAGACTTAAAGATATGGAATAACCTAAACCTTTCATGGTTAGACAAAATCACGGTAATTAAGATGAAAGTATTACCGAAATACACGTTTTTGTTCCAAAACATTCCGATCATTTCCAAACCTTTCAAAACATGGAATAAAGAGATTTTGAAGTTTTTATGGAGTGGAAGACCGAGGGTAAGGTTTAAGTTAATGCAGGACACAATAGAAAGGGGAGGTTTGCATTGCTGAACCTACAAATATACCATGATGCCAATTGTTTGGAATGGCTCACAGAATGGTTGTTACTGAAGGATAAGAAAACACTTAGTCTGGAAGGTGTTGATCAAAGATTCAGATGGCACATGTATCTTTTTTATGAAAAGTTAAAGATACATAAAGACTTTATTAATCATTTTGTGAGAAGGTCCCTCCTAAAAGTCTGGCTTAGATATAAAAATAGAGTTAGTCCAAAACTACCATTATGGATTTCAATAAATGAAGAGTTCCACAACAGAGAGACCATAGCTCAAAAGGATTGGGTTAAATATAGTGATTTAGTTATTAGTTCACAAGGAAACAAAAATTCTGAATTTAAAAAATTGGACCAACTATTGGAAGAGGGTTATACTCTAGGATGGCTATTATATAGACAACTGAAAGAAAGATTTTTAATGGATATGTGAACAGTAGGATTAAGAAAGGAAAACACTAAATTTGAAGAAAGTCTACGGTTGGATAACCCTCACAAAATAGCCCTCTTCTATAAATGCTTATTGGAAATAGATATGGAAGAGGAAGTGGTTAAGGAGCAAATGGTGAAGTGATCACAAGATTTAAAACATAGTATAAAACTTGAACTATGGGGGGAAATGTGGAAGAAAACATTAAAATATACTGTCTGTTGTGATTTAAAAGAAAACTTTTATAAAATGCAATACAGATGGTACTTGACACCAGCCAGATTAGCCAGAATTTATAAGGGTCTATCAAATAAATGTTGGAAATGTTGTAGAGAGGTGGGAACTTTCTACCACACATGGTGGAACTGTAAAAAGGCAAAAAAACACTGGCGTAACATTCATAAAATAGTTAAAGAAGTTTTGAGGTGTCAATTAAAAATGGAACCAGAATTATATCTTTTAAGCATGTACAAGAATGAAGAAATTGAATGTAACTATGGAAAGCTCCTCTTCTATATTACTACCAGTGCGAGAATTGTTTATGCCACCAAATGGAAATCTAGAGATATTCCTTTATCGGAAGAATGGCTTTGTAAATTGATAATTTGATACAGCTTGATAAATTTACAAGTATTATTAAAGGACATGATTGGGGGGAAAACGGGAAATTATGGGAACCACTTTCTGACTACATATATAAAAAGAAAGATAAGGGTGATAATGAAAATATTAAGGTGTAACCTGAAAAGACAAGGAGGATAGGAGAAGATAAGGGACAAGATTAAAAGAAGAGCTATAGAACCCATATTAAACTAAGTTTAGGAGTTTTGGGAGGTTAAAGATTTATGTTCAATGAAAAGTTTAATTAGTACTTAACACCTAACCGGAACAAATAAGGGAAGGTTGGTATAATGATAAAAGATGACTTGGTATGGGTTCAGGAAGTCTTAAGTAAGAACGAGATCTGTTGATATTAATTATAGATATTATTAAGTGGATAGACTACTAGCATCAATGTGGTGGTGGGGTTATGTATATTTTGATGATTGTATGTTTTATGTTGAATGGAGGATGATTTTTTTGTGTTTTGTGTCTTTGTGGTTTGTGTTGTGTATGTTATGTTGTATGAATATATGATTATATGTTTTTAAAGATTTAATAAAATTTATTTTAAAAAAAAAAAGGAGGCAGTGGTTAGACCTCTCTTTAAAAAGCTCTCCCTGGACCCCCTGGACAGAAATAATTATAGACCTATTTCGCTATTGCAATTTTAGAGCAAGGTGATAGAAAGGGTGGTCACCAATCAACTACGTCTTGGAGGAAACCAATTTTCTGGATCCATTTCAAACTGGGTTCAGGACAGGATACAGAATTGAGACTGCCATGATCACCTTAGTCTATGATCTCCGTTTGGACACTGACAGGGGAAGTGTGACCCTATTGGTGCTCTTGAACCTCTCAGCAGCCTTCGATACCATAGACCATGGTATCCTTCTGGAACGCCTGAGAGAGTTGGGTATCGGCGACACTGCTTTGCAATGGTTCCGGTCCTACCTCTCGGGTAGGTTCCAGATGGTGTCATTTGGGGACAGTTGTTCGGGCAAGAGGGAACTCAAATCGGATGTTCCCTCAAGGTGCAATTCTGTCCCCAACACTATTCAACATTTACATGAAGCCACTGGGCAAGATCATCTGGACTCATGGGGCGGGGTGTTACCAGCATATTGATGACACCCAAATATATTTCTCTATGTCTTGGACTGATGCAGTGACTAAGGATGGCATCTCTCCTCTGAATGCCTGTCTTGGGGCAGTAATGGACTGGATAAGGAAAAACCGACAAGCTGAATCCAGGTAAGATAGAGGTACCTGTCATAGGAAACCCAAGCCTGGGAATGGAGTTATGTCAGCCAGTTCTGGATGGGGTTACACTTCCCTTGAAGGACTCTGTCCGCAGCTTGGGGGTGCTCCTTGACTCGTCGCTTCACTTGACAGCTCAGGTGGATGCAACAGTCAGGAGCTCCTATTATCAGCTTCGGCTGATACGCCAGCTGCGCCCCTTCCTGATACAGGGAGACCTGGAAACAATAGTACATGCACTGGTAACCTCTCGATTAGACTTCTGTAATGCGCTCTACATGGGACTACCCTTGTGCCAAGTTCGGAAACTTCAGCTTGTACAAAATATGGCAGCCAGATTGATTACGGGTACTTCCTGTAATGACCATATAACAGCGGTCCTGAAGCCCCTTCGCTGGCTGCCAATTAGTTTCCGGGCAAAGTACAAGGTGTTGGTTACTACCTTTAAAGCCCTACATGGCTTGGGACCAGAATACTTAAAGGATCACCTTCTTCCATATTGTCCATCCACACGCTAAGGTCCTCAGGGAAGAATCTACTACAGCCAAAAAAATCTAGGCTAACGGAACTCTACCACAAAGCGAACGTCTTAGATTGGCTATCCGAATGGATAACATTAGAAGACCAGGATATATTGAATTTGGAGGGATTCAACAATAGATTCGGATGGCATGGATATCTATGTTATGATAAGGATAGAGTTCACAAAGAATTTCAGCATCATGTAATAAGAAGCTTACTTAAAACTTGGAAAGAAGTTAAAAAAACAATATACACTAAAATACCTTTATGGACGTCACCACACGAAGCTTTTTTTGGAAGATGGACAGCCCTTCGAATTTGGTTAAAATATAAAGAGATACTGGAGAAGACTGGAAACCAATTGGAATTAAAAGCCATGTCTGAGATTCAACATTTAGATGATAAAATGCACTGGTTATTATATACCCAACTAAAGGAAAGATTTAAAATGGATATTAAGCTGCAAGGGGTGGAAGAAGAATTGAAAGACATAGATAAAATTTGGATGGAGACAAGAGAGAAGAGGATAAGTAAATTATATAAAATATTAATGTGTCAAAGACAGGAAAAAGAAATAATATCAGATAACATGATCAAGTGGGCAACAGACATTGGTAGGACAATAATGGTAGATCATTGGGAGAAAGCAAGGAAAATGACAAGAAAATTTACTTGTTCTCAAGATATAAGAGAAAACCAATGAAAAATGGAACAAAGATGGTACCTCACCCCTGCTAGAATGGCAAAAATTTATAAATTACAAACGAATGAATGTTGGAAATGTAAACGCAATATTGGATCTTGGTATCATGTCTGGTGGAGATGTCCCAAAATGAAAATGTATTGGAAGAAAATACACATGGTGATGGAAGATATACTCAAAAATAGATTTGAACTATATCCAGAATTATATCTATTAAATATGACATACAAATTAGAACCGGATATAACTAGAAAATATTGGAGAGTAATACTTTACATGGTCTCGGCAGCAAGATTACTAATAGCTTCCAAATGGAAACAGGAGACAACTCCAACAGTAGATGAATGGTTATTGAAACTGTCAGAGATGAAGGAAATGGATAAATTGACAAGGTTATTGAATAATGAGAATGTGGAATTGGTTGAGGAAGAGTGGCCTCCAGTGGAAGAATATATAAATAGAAAATGGGAACAAAGCAGCTAAGTAGTTATTAAGATTGTGTAAATGAACTGGATTTGTGATGATGACAGAAGTAAGAGATACAGAAATTACGTATGCAAAATGTGAAAAAAATGTACTTACTTTCAAAGAACTATTGAGAAGTTTGAATTATGGGCAAACATACTGTAAAAATGACTAAGAATATATTTTAAATGGTTTTTTATGTTTTTTTAAAAAATAAAATTCTATAAAAAAAAATCTAGGCTAACATCGGTCAGCCACAGGGCCTTCTCCGCTGCTGCTCCAAAGCTGTGGAATGACCTGCCAGAGGAGATCCATCACATCTCTACTCTTACAGCTTTTTAAAAGGCTCTTAAGACAAATGTCTTCCAGCAGGCCTTCCCAACTTAACTCCTCTTCCCACACAAGGTGATCTACATCACTCTGTCCACCAATTATCTCCCTTTTTAAACTTGTATATTTTTGTTTTTAAATTAACTTTGTTTAATTGTAATTTTAGTATTGGGTTGGGGGGGTTGGGAAAGGACTAATTTTTGAATTTTATTGTATTTTTATGTATTTTTATTGCTGTAACCCACCTGGATTCCTTGTGATTGGGCGGGCTATAAATAAATAATTTATTATTATTATTATTATTGTTGTTATTATTTAAATGCACCCAAACAGAAAAACAAATTTGCTAGTGTGTCATTTGTGCATTTTATGTTGGAATAGTTTTCCAGGCGTTGTTCTCCATTAGACTCATCCTGTGTTTGCTTTGTTTCATTTTTATATTTATTGTTCTGGTGGTGCATTTGTTATAACAGTTTCTGTTATCTATAGTTTTCTATCCATCAGTATAGCAAAGGAAAAGTTATTCCTGTGACCACACTTTGTTTCTTGACCACCTTAAGGGTTGTTGAGAAAGGGAGAGAAGGAAAAGCTCTCACATTAAATCACTCTGTTTGTGGCATCTGCCAGTGCTTGCCCATAGCTGTTAGTAAACAACCTGCAAACATAATGCTGCTTTTCTCCTTTGCTGACAGCTACAGGACCCTAGTTCTGAGAACAAAATGACATTTTTAAAACAATTGTCCATGCAGCAAGATGCACTTCTTGTTTGACCACACTATCACACTCTCCATCTTTGCCTATCAGCGCTAGCTTTTTCTGATATCTTATTCCTGAGCCATCCATTCAATTCCTCCATTGTTTTTATGGGTTTTTCGGGCTGTGTGGCCATGTTCTAGAAGACTTTCTGATGTTTCGCCAGCATCTGAACATGGCCACACAGCCCAAAAAACCCACAAAAACTATGGATGCCAGCCATGAAAGCCTACAACTTCACAATTCCTCCATTATTTCTTCTTTTCATTGAATTTATGTTGTTCTTTTTATTACTTATACTTCTTGACTACCTGTCCTCCAATGAGCCCAAGGGAAAGTACCTGGCTGTCCTGCTCCTCACCCTATGAAGGAGGCCAGGCTGAGAGAGTGTGAGTGGATCAAGGTTACCAAGTGAGTTTTATTTTTCAGTGAGAAATTGAGGATCTCTCAAGTCCCAGCCCAAAACTCCACTCACTCCATTGGGCTCTCCTGTTTCGCATATTGCTCAAGCAATTTGCTCACATTATTCTCTTCAAATGGCATCAGAAAGGGGCCTTCCCCCAAGGATTGGACCCTGTGCTTTCACAGATTTGTATCACTTTAGCCTGCTGCTACTGAAACACTCCTCTTGTTTTTCAAATATCACTCAAGGGAGCCTTTGCTTCCCTCTCCATGTGCTCTGACTTTTTCTTAACACGAAACAGCTTTTAAAGTAAATGTTGCATTGTGTCAGATGATTAGTAACCATCCCATGATGTCTGTGGAGTGTCTCACTTGGATTCTGGGCCATGTAATAATGTTAATTTTAGTCCTTTTATTTTGTCAGTGCCTTGCATTGATTTCATAATCTGGACCAATTGAGTTTGAAATTTCCTGATGGATAATCAAGCCAGGTACAAATACACAAACTGCAAGGTTGGCAGTAACTGAGATTAGTGACAAGAGCTCACTCCATCATGCAATGCTTGGGTCTCGAACAGCCAACCCGCCAACCTTGCAATCCTCAGAGTCAGCATCTTAACTGCCAGGCCACCACGTCCCACTAATACTTGACAGTTAAAAAGCCAGTCTAAAAAAATAGTACGTTTCTTTAGGTTTTGGAAGTCTACAATTTGCATTTAAATAATTAAATATGAAGTTGAACTGACTGAACACAATAAAGTCAACAACAGCTGATCATGGCTCCCACATCATAGAATCATAGAGCTCAAAGAGACCTTATGGGCCATCCAGTCCAACCCCTTATCATGCAGGAATTCACAATCAAAGCACTCCCGACAGATGGCCATCCAGCTTCTGTTTAAAAACCTCCAAAGAAGGAGACTCCACTGCCCACCAAGGCAGCATATTCTACTTCTGAGTGGCTCTTACCATCAGGAAGTACTTCCTAATGTTTAGGAGGAATCTCTTTTCCTGTAGTTTAAATCCATTACTCTGTGTCCTTCTCTCTCTGGAGCAGTAGAAACCTAGCTTGCTCTATCTTTAATATGGCAGCCTTTCAGATGTTTAAACATGGCTATTACATAACCCCTTAACTATCTATTCTCCAGGCTAAACATAACCAGCTCCCTAAACTGCTCCTCATAGGGCATGGTTTCCAGACTTTTCACCATTTTGATCACCCTCCTCTGGACACACTCCCACTTGTCAACATCCTTCTTGAATTCTGGTACCCAGAACCATCAGTGGGATGGTGAGTGTGTTTTGTGTTTAAGTCTAGATTTTAAAGGAACTGTTTAACTTGACGAACCGCTTCAGGGATAGGGTGCAGAAACCTGGATAATTCATTCAGACTAAAGTCTAGAGTGGATCTTATCTGAGTCCCCAAATCAAAATCTAAAAGAGTTCAATTTATAGTAAGTTGATTTAATTAGTTAATTTATCATATCATATACTACCATACTACATCCAAGATTTCTAAGTGGTGTACAGTAAAATTCCAGAACCTAAGGGGTTGATTATCTATCAGTCACTTAAAGTGTTACATAGGTTCCAGACTTCAGAATATCCAGGGTTCCAACTTTCAAGAGCTAAAGTAAGTCTCAAGATGAGAATAAGCCCTACCTTCAGAGAATAAACAGTTAAAAATAGTGAGGATAAATGGTATTAACTAAACCAAAATGCCAAAGAGATCCACAGTTATGTTTGGATCTGTGAAATACCTCCTCGGACTAAAGCAATTCAGGAAAGACACAATTGCCTCCCCCAATGCTCTGTAGAAGACATGAAGGTCCTTTTTCAGTAAAAATGTAAGTTAAAATTAGGATCAGGACATCAGGCACTGAATGCCACTTATGGGCCACATTTTACTGGAAAGATAGTGAAGGAGGGCTATAGAAACACAAACTTTCAGTGTTGGGCTGAAGTAGTGTGCATACAATAAACAATGCAAGAAATGAAGCTTGAGGTGGGAAATTCTACTTTAGTTGATCCTACTGTAGCTGTGTGTCCCTGCTTACAGCAAGCAAAGTAAACAGCAGCTCTATCCAGATTCCCTTGCTGAGTAAATCCGAGGGGAAAGAGAAGAGTATATTAGCTTGTCTCACCAGTTACCCACAACAAGTTTTAATAGCATAGATCTGAACACCAATTTGGAAGTCATAAGAAAAGTGGAAACTGGTGAAAGAAAAGGTCATCCATGGATGGGTTTTGAAAGAAGCCTTCAAGTGGTCTTTAGAGGGTTCAAAAAGGCTTAGCTGACCTAGGAGTTTATCACATGGGCAAAAGAAATGAGATATTAGTGCTATGTTCCCATTAATATCCTGTAAATATTGTGCAATAACACAATACTTTTCACATGACATTATGTGACATCATCATTATTGTGTGATTATCCCATAAATAAAGCGGCAAAATCTCATCGCTTTTTATTTTCAGGAAAATCCCAAAAATAAAAAGCAGTGCAATTTTGCCACTTTATTTACAGGATAATTGTGCAATAATGACAACATTGTGTGAAAAGCATAGCATTATTGCATGATACCCACAGGATATTGTGGAGTCATAGCACTAATATCCTGGGGGTTTCGCCTATGTGATAAACTCCTGTTGTTGTTTTTCACATGTGCATATTGTTAGTTTTGAAAAAATGCTGAAACACACTGAATTGCTCTTCTTTTTTGTACTATACTGTAGGAAACTATCCTTATTTTTCCATGTTTATTCTGCCTCTGATATCAAATTATCTGTGGAAGATGTAATGCCCATGAACACATCTCTTTCATTAACTGAAATATGTCTGCATTGCTATGGCTTTGCTATCCTCCAACTGTCCTGATTTGATGGGGAAAGTCACAATTAATCCCAGTTTCTCTCTCCTCCTCCCACTTTACCCCTTTGACCTCAGCTTACTTCAGTTGCTGCAAATTTAGTTCAAAATGGAAAAGTAGTTTTCAATCAATTATCTCCCTAAGAGTTAGAGGAGGGAGGTAAAATCTTGCCACTCCCAGCAGGTTCAGCAAAAGCAAACTGGAGCAACCTAACCTAGCTGTTGTGGTTTTCATTATAAAGGTAAAGGCATTCTCCATTGACAAGGTTGTCAAGTCATGTCTGACCATAGGGAAGCAGTGCTCATCTCTGTTACTAAGCCAAAAAGCCAGCATTGTCTGAGGACTATTCCGGTGGTCATGTGGCCAGTATGACTGCACCAAACACATTCCCACTGAGAAATTGTACCTATTACCTACTTGCATTTGCATGCTTTCGAACTGCTTGATTGGCAGATGCTGAGACTAGTAACAGGAGCTCACCCCATCATTCAGCACTCCATCCTCAAACTGCCAAACTTCCAGTCTTACAATCGTCAGAACTGGTGTTTTAACCATTAGGCTTTTTTAGCATTGTTTATTATGAATCTTGAAATTTGGAATCCCCTCCAAACCTGTGCTAAAGTTTTGTAACAAAAGGCCCGTGTTTTGCAACAGTTCCAAAACTGAGGAGTGAAAGAGTCCAGCAGCTTGGAGCAGCCTCTGGCAGCTCCAGCCCCAGCCAGTCCCCACTCAACACAGGACTGCGGTGACCAGATGTTGCAGTCTCGAGGGCCGCTGCTACTGTGGTCCCAAATGGGCAGCCAGCAAGGAGCGCTATTTTGTGCTCCTTTTGCAGGCAGCCACAGTACAACTTTGGTCCGATCCAGGGGTACATGTCATCTGTACACTACTCCCCCAGATCAGCCAAAGCTGGTGCTTTTGGCCCATGTGTTTTGGACCCGAGATACAGAGAGACCCAGATTAACTTGGTCTCCTAGTGTCTGTGTGTGTACGCGCACACACACACCTTCCAGTCACTAGTTACTTATGGCAACCACATTATTTTAATCAAATTTTCTTAGGCAAGGTATATTTAGAGGTAGTTTTGCCAGCTTCTTCCTCTGAAATATAGCCTATAACACCTCATATACCTTGATAGTCTCTCATCCAAGCACTAACCAGGGCTGACCCTATTAAGCTTCCAAGATCAGATGGGATTTGATGCCTTCACTGTATTAACACCAAAAAAACTCTCAGAGTAGTCCAATTTTCTCCAAAACAATGTCATTTTTTTTGCAATTTTCTTTGCAACAACCCCCCCCCAATGTTTTGCAGAATTCCCAAAATGATGTCTCTAAAGAGGATTCCTGATAAACCCCAAAATTCCAATAATGTCCAGTTTGCTCCAAATCTGTACAAGGTTTTGCAATTCCTTTGCTATTTTTTACAACAAAAATCCTGGATTTTGCTATGGCCCAAAATAGAAGTATGGACACATCTACTCAAAATGTCCCTGTGATTGATGAGCATGCTAGAAAAATACTTTTTTGGGGGGCATGTTTTATTTAAAATTAATTTTATATGTAAGCAGCCTTGATTGCCACAGCAAAAGGCAGGATTTAAAAATAAAGTATTATTATTATTATTATTATTATTATTATTATTAATGAAGACAAAACATTTAAAGAAAAAACCCAAGAAACTGTTATATGGTAATAATTAAAAAATAATTTGCCACCTGTTGATTATAGTGGTAGAAAAATTAAAAGGTTTGTAGTAAGCTTCTTTATGAATTTGAAATGCTGGAATATTCTGCCTGCTGGGCCAAATACTTTCAGGGGATATTTCCAGTACACATACTAGCATTGTGGGGAACTGTGAAAATAAAATTCTCATGTTAATAGATCTAAAGTATTATTAAATTATTAAAAGTTCTAAAAATAGCAATTTGTAAAATTGTCAAATAAAATGAAATAAAACAAGATTGCTTGCACTGATAATTAAAAGTAAAATATTATATTTCAGATGACCAAACACCATCTATTAGAGCCAAATCTAAACAACAGAAATATGCTTCATTGCTTCATTGAGTTAGATTATGCTTGATCACAGAATCATAGAGTTGGAAAGAATCACAAGGAACATCTAGTCTAACTTCTGGAATACAGGAATACACAGCAAAAGCACTCAAAAACATTGGCAATCCAGCATCCCAAAGAAGGAGAGTCTCTCACCCCAGAACAGTCTATTTCATTGTCAAAGTGTTTTTACAGTCAAGTTCTTCTTAATGTGTTTGTGGAATCACTTTTCTTGCAATTTGCAGCCATTGGTTTCTGTTCTATGGAGTTTATCACATGGGATGGATCCCATTCAGAAACTGGATTTAAAGTGAAAACAACCCACAAAATCTGTTTGTATTTCACAAGATGTTCAAGGTTAACCCAAACATAAAGTAGAAATAATCCACACAAGCTGGTTGTTCTTCAGACAACATTGGCGTCAAGGAGAAATGACATGACATTAATCCAAATGGAAAGTCTCCAAAACCCACTCCTTTTTACTTTCTGGAACTTCCAAAAGTGAAAAAGAGTGGGTTTGGTGACTTTCACACCTGAAAAACAACCCATTTTTTGGGGGGGGGGGGTTCAGATTTTTAAATCTTGTTGCTGCATGAGATTTAAGCAATTTGCCTTCATGTGATAAGGTCCTATCTCTGGAGTGGTGAACAACAAGCTCAGTTCCACATGACATTCCTTCAGATATTTCAAGATGCTTCTATCATATCACTTCTCAGTCTTCTCCACACTAAACATACCCAGTTCCCTATGTCATTCCTCCTCAAGTGATCCCAGGTAACTAACTATACATAGCATTACAGTCAAGCCCTATAAACAGATACAGTGCAAGTCTAACTCAATGATGTGCTTGCTGTACTTGGTTATGAATCAGCAGAAGCTGCTAATGCCTGCCAGACTGAATTTGTGCTGATATAACCAGCTACTGCAAGCTGATGTGAAAAATCAATCAGGAGAAGAATCAGGTGACTGAACTGCTCAGCATCCTGAGATCAGCCAGCAGAAAAACCAAAGTGTGTGTGTTGGGGGGGGGGTTACACAAAGTGTGGGATGAGCACCAGGAATTCTCATTGTCTTGACAGGAGATTGGGATCCTCAGTGATGGATTTTTGTAATTCTTATTCCTACAAAATGGTACAAAGTGATGGTGAAACGTTGTCCCAGATTTGGATCAAACTGAAGACTTGTGAATGGGAACAATGAACTCTTCTCTGAGTGATCTTACTCTGAGTGATTGTGAAGCATTGCAAAACATGGATTTCATTCCAAAAGGATTGCAAATTTTTGGCACAGGTTTGGAGCAAACTGGGTAATGTTGGGGTTTGCAGTGTTTACTAGGAACCCTAAGTTGCTGTGTCTGTATCTCAATTTGGGGGAACATTGCAAGAAAGGGAATTTTGATGCAAAACTTTGGCAGAGCTTTGGAACAAATTGGATTATGTTGGTGGGGGGGGGTTACTAGGAAGCCCAAGTTGACATGCCTGTATCTCAGTCTTGGAGGGTGTTGAAAATGTGTGGGGGGATTGTTGAAAAACATTGCAAGAGAATTGCAAAACTTTGATGGAGCAAATTGAACATTGTTGAAATTTTGGGGTTTACTAGGAACCCTGGTTTGAGATGCCCATTATTCAATTTTGGGGATCTTGGAAAATGTTGCAAAATTTTGGTGAAGAGTTGAAGCAAATTGGAAAGTGGTGGGTTTGGGAGTGTTTACTAAGAACCCTGAGTTGACATGTCTGTATCTCAGTTTGGGGGCTTTTACAAAATATGTGGGTTTTGTTGCAAAATATTGCAAAACAATTGAAAAACATTGACACAGGTTTGGAAGGGATACCAAATGTTGGGGTTCATAATAAACAAAGCTATACCCTTTGCCATCTTAACCATACTCTAATGTTGTTTGGCCAAATGTGTCCCTATTTTCATCTGTGAAATGTATGGACTTCTTGACCAAAAGGTGTCAAGTAAGGCTATTCCTGATCTCTTTGTCATTCCAGGTGCTGACTACAAACAACTCCTTTGTGTATCTAAGCCCATGCCAAAGCTCTGTTCTACTTTCTTCTTCTTATCAACAATGTAAAGCTCCTAACGTGAGCTTTTTTGTTTTTTCTCTTGCCTAGATCAATCAAACCTCTCCAAGCTGCACTGTATTTTCTGATCCAGGTTTTCACAGCCTTTAGTTCAGAAATATCATAAGGCAGGGACTGGCAATGTCCCAGGGTCTGTGGGATGCACATATTCCTTACCAAGCTTTGAAGAGTCTACCACTCCCCTGTATGTTCTAGCCATCCCACACCTTTTATATTTCAGTCAAAATGAACCCTTAGGGGGACAGTTTTGCCATGCCCATCCAGGTCATTAGACAAAGAGGACCCAAAATCACACTTAATTTAAAAAGTCTCTCATGATCTTTTAAAAAAAAAAACTATGGGGATAAACAATGGCAAAACTAGCCCCACAACCCCTAGAGGGCATGAGGAACATTTCGAGTTTTAAAAATTTCTCAAAAATTCAGGAAAAACAGCCTTGGGCAGCCCAGATCACCTTTCCCCACCCCTAAGGCTAAAACATTAAATATTTGAAATCACTTATTTAGAAATCATAAGTCCATGCTCTTTGTGAACATGTCTGGGACCTGAAACATAAAGTCTGTAGACTTCCTAAAAATAGAGTATGAGGTCTTCTTCCAGTTCTGTGATTCCTTTTTAGAGCACTGCCTGTCAACCTCTGGGACTGGAACATATACATTTTTAAATGTGATAAGGACTCATTGGCTATAATTATTTCTTTCTTTCCTGGAAACTTGACAAGGAATTGGATAAAATGAATTTATGATAATCAAAAAGCAAGGATTAATATTAATGGAAAACTGACTAAACCAATATTGATTGATAAAGGTACCAGGCAGGGCTTCCCATTGTTACCCCTATTGTTTTTGCTAATAATATAATTGTTGATTTAAAAAAAAGATAAAGGAGAATGAGAATTTGCAAGGAATGAAAATTAAACAATTCGCCTATAAGATAAGAACTTATGCTGACAATTTTGTGATCAATTTGGAAAACTCAAACCAAAATATAGAAATATTGATTTCATTGTTAGGGAGATTTGAGGATTATACAGGGTGTAAAATTAACAAAAACAAATCAGCGATAATAACAAAGAACCTAAAAGCAGATGAAGAAAAGAAACTACAAAATATTGCAGGAATAGAAATTTAAAAAGAAAGTAAAATATTTGGGAATATGGATTTCAGAAAAACTAATGAACTATTTGAGAACGACTATCAGAACCTATAGAAAGAGATCAAAAAAGATTTAGGGAGATGGAAAAATATCCATTTATCATGGTTAGGGAGGATAGCAGCAATTAAAACATCTATTTTGCCAAAGTTTATTTTCCTGTTTCAAATGATCCCAGTTATATGGGAAACCATATAAAATTTGGCATAGAGATATTGCAAGATATATTTGGCAAGATGAAAGACCAAGAATCAGGCTAAAAATACTTCAAGATGTGCAAGAAAGAGGAGGTTTAGCGGTTCCAAATTTACAATTATATTCAGAAGCATGTAGTTTTATGTGGATTAGAGATTGGATCCATTTGCAGGACAGAAGGCTTTTAGAATTAGAAGGGGAAGGAATGAAATTTGGGTTATATGCATTTCTAGCTTATGACAAAGAGAAAGCAAACCAAGCAGTTAATAATCATTGCATAAGGAAAAATCTTTTGTCAGTGTGGAATAAATAAAAGAATAATGTATAAACTTCCAGTGTGGTTATCACCTCAGGAAGCTATGTATAGAAAGGAGCTGTGTAGAGAAAAGAAATGGTTTAATTATAGTGAAATAACAAAAAAGTATATGGGGAAAATAAAGATTAAAATGCAAGAACAACTTCAGAAAATAGGATTTGATTTAGGATGGTTTGCATATAGACAAATTTACAAAAGGACTATGATAGATCTAAAAAAAATTGGGGCAGAGGGGAAAAAGTTGGATTTGGAGATAATATTGTGTGATGGAAACACAAAAATAATAGTGAAGTTGTATAAAAAGTTACTAGGATTTGAAATAGAGGAGGAAATAATAAAGGACACAATGATTAAATGGGCAAGATATATAGGATAAAATATACAACTTGACCAATGGGAAAAAATGTGGACTAAAGAGATAAAATATATGGCATCACAATCCATAAGAGAAAATTGGTATAAAATGTTCTTTCAATGGTATTTAAAACCGGACAAATTGGCAAAGATTTACAAAAATAGGAATAATAAATGCTAGAAGTGTGGAGACACAGCAGGGACATCTATACATTGCTGGTGGACATGTAAAAAAGCAAGAAAGTATTGGGAAATGATTAGGTTATCAATCTTTGAAATATTACAGATAAAATTAGAAATGAGGCCTGAAAGCTTTCTATTAAGAATGTTTGATGGTGAGGTAGAAAGGAAAAATGGAAAAATATTATTTTACATGATCTCTGGCAAGGATATTATTTGCGCAAAAGTAGAAATTGAAAGATATTCCTGAAAAAGAAGATTGGGTAACAAAATTATTGGAAATAATAGAAATGGACAAATTGATGCTTGGTGTAAATTGTAGGGGTGGTGAAGAAATCTGATGTCACTCTTCGTCTTACTTTTTAGGGAAATTGTATCCATTGTATTGTATTTATATTATTGTAATCATATGGTATTTTATTTTCAGTTATATGTATTTTACTACATTCTTAATAATTTTAATTTTATGTAACTCTCTTTGAATTTTACTTTGCTATATTCCTTTTTGAAATGGTAAATGGGCTAATCAATAAAAAGATTGATTGATTGATTGATTGATTGACAAATTGATGCAAATACTAAGAAACAGATCAGTAGACAAGATGGATAAGGACTGGCAATTAATTTTGAAATATATGAAGGAGCAATGGGAAAATGTGATTTTGATCGATTAGAAAGGATATCAAGATTTTAAACTGGTAAAATTTGCTATTATATAAGATTAGATT
The DNA here is from genome assembly GCA_026167975.1 of Phrynosoma blainvillii. Classification (NCBI taxonomy): domain Eukaryota; kingdom Metazoa; phylum Chordata; class Lepidosauria; order Squamata; family Phrynosomatidae; genus Phrynosoma; species Phrynosoma blainvillii. The sequence continues at coordinate 253,509,125 of JANUYF010000002.1, read as the reverse complement.
AAAAGTAGCAAGGACAAAGGAGTAGATATGTTAAAGGAGAGTAAAATGATAAGTGAGTAAAAGAGGGAAATAGAGTCTGTAGTTAAAGAAGAAAGTGAAAGAAGTGAATAAAAGGGATACAAAAGGATGGATAAATAGTAAGGAAGAAAGAAGTCAAAGAAGTGGATAGTGAATAGTGGAGTTTTAGGTAAGATTACGAGAAGTAGATAGTCAAATAAGGGGTGGATGGTTAATTGGGGTGAAAGAGGTAAGAGAGAATGAGGTAGGTGAACAAGGTAAGAGTAGGTGTAGAAGGTTGGAAAGGGGGAGAGTGTATAGAAGGAGAGTTTAAGGAGGACAGTTGAGGGAAGGGAAGGTGAAGAAAGGAAGTAAGAAGGAAGATTGAAGGGGAAAGAAAGATGGAGGAGAAGTAGGAAGAGAAAGGGAGAAGAGAGAGGGGAAGGAGATGAGAAGGTGGGGAAAGGAGGAGGTAAGGAAGGTATAGAGGTATAGAGAAGATAAGGAGTTTTGAATGTAAAATAGATGAGGAATACATGTGGTGTAAAATATGTTGGTATGTTTTGTTTGTCTGTATGTTTGTTTTATTGGGTGTTTGATAATTATATGAAAATAAAATATATTGCACCGCAAACCGGAAACTTGACAAGATCCAGCAGCTGAAGGCTTATCAATTGGTAGCAATCCCTGGACCACTATTTTGCATAGCCGTGTTCTGGATCATCTACCTATTTAATTAGTCATTTGCAGCTTCTTTGGGACCAATCAGGATATTATTTGATCCTTTTAGTACACTGTGGACCCCATAACTGCAATATTTTCCAAATGTAAACCAAGTCATATGTGGTCAAGCAGCATCAGAGTGTGATCAAAATGGCAAAAGTTATCAGTGAAGAACACACAAGCTAGGAGAGACTACAGCAGCTTGCCATTGCGTAAGAATACTTGGAAATGCAAGATTCTACCACCTCCCCTTTTCTCCTCCCACTGATTTAACTGAATGCAAGCTTCTTTTGCACTTTGAACTCAATTTGAAGCAAAGAGCTGAGAAAGTGAAGAGAGGAGATAGAAACTGGAACATTTTAAAAGCAGCTGAAATAGTACGAAGACAGGATTAAATCTAGACTGTCCTTACCAAATTGGGACAGTTGGAGGGTAGAGAATACTCACAAGGGAAGATAAGTTTAAGGAAAATTTTCACAGGGAAGGTGTGAGCTCTGTTTTCACCACCTTTGCAAACACCATGTATAGGAGTTATAGTCCAACCAGAGAAATACCACAAAGCAAAATAATAATTTTTAAAAATCTGAGCTCCTCTTTTAATGAAGTACTCCCACTAAGGCCCCATATCCTGTCTGATCTTGGAAGCTAAGCAGACTGACCCCTGGTTAGTACTTGGACATGAGACTGCCAATGAGTACCAGGTGCTTTTAGGCTATATTTCAAAGGAAGCAATTGGCAAGACCAATGCTGAGTATTCCTTGCCTAAGAAAACCCTATGAAATTCATGGTGTCCCCCTAAATTGACAGACAATTTGAGGGGACATAGATAAGGATGTTGTTGGACTGCAGCTCTTATGATTTTTCACCACTGCCAGCTAAGGCTGCTAAGAGTTGCAGTCCAACATCACTTCCCCACCTCTGCTTTACAATATTTTCCGCTTCCTGGAGGTAGCCCTAGATATAGAAAATGACTCCAATCTGCATAACAGCTGTAAGTTCTATTACTGAAGTTACTCAAAGAACGTGGAGAAATTACTGGAGTCATGCAAGTTCATATGGTATAGGTTTGTTTTTTATTGGAGTTATAGGATGTTTTTCAGGATTTTATGAATATAATGCAAGCAGAAGAGAATATTTATTCCTTGCTCTATGCCATTGATGAACTGCATTTGATTAGTTCCCAGTAATTCCCTCTTCAGGGGACAAAATGCAGTTCCTTACATACTGTGGCTTTGTCTGTCCTTGCTGAAATACTGGCAGCATTCTAATGTCTCATTGTCAAGAATGTTCTGTCAAAAGAATTGAACAATCTATCTTTCTGCTACACATTTCCTGTATTGTTGTGAGAATCTGGAATGCCAGTGACCCGGGTGTTGCTGGCTGCCTTTCTCAAATGCAAAGCCAGCAGCAAAAGACACACAAACATAGATGTGTTGTGTGGAAAGGGTCAATAAAAAATTGGAAAGTGATACATGCTTTGGGGCTTATTCTGCTTTCGTATAAGCTTTCAGCTGTGCTGGTTCTATTAAATGGTACATCACTCAAAAGTTTCTGGAGGACTTAAATTTAGTATAGATAAATCCACAAGACAGGATTGTTTAATCTTATTCCTTTCTTCAACTGCTGGCATTTTATTTTATATCATATGAAAGACAGTTTGTCCTCTACTGTCAAGAAAGCTTGATATAATAATGGAGAATTGTGAAAATTCCAATAAAACATGGCATCTTCCCTGAGGAAGATCTACACTCATGTGCAAAAAGATTTTTTAATCCTCCTTGAAAGTAAGGTAGAGTTTTTAAGATGCTTCTTGGCATGGTTCTTACACCCATTTTATAGGAGATTTCTGTAATATGTTGTTTGTTGACTTGGCCTTCCTGGATTCTTTGTGCCTTATGGAATGCCTTTGTTTCACTTCTGTAGTTTCAGGTGGCTTCTCAGTTGTCATCAATACCCTTCAAATGGTTTGCTGTTCTTGATTAAAACTGCTATGCCATTGCTGTGAAAATTCCTTATTGGATTTACTAGGGATTATCTTGATTTCCCTTCACTCCATTTTAACAGATGTGTAATGGGAGTGTGGATTACACTTATGTCTAATCAGATATTTGTATTTATAACATTCAAATCAATATTTTTAGATGTATATATTCCTGTGAACAAATGACTTAAAACTATACATTTTTATTGATCATCAGAAATATATGTTTCGGTTTCATTTGTTTACATGTTGGGAAGCATCACATGTTCAATAAAGCCAACTCATACTTTTGGAGAGATTAAATGTACACCTAAAGCTACCCTTTTGGTTTTAATTCATTTGTCCAGAACTATATGGCTCTGATGCGTCTATAGAGGGCTGAATTTAGGACATTTAAAGTTGATGTGTTTTCAGCAAACAAAAAATGCTTTTGAGAAATATTGAACTGAGTTCCCATCAGCAAAAACAGGGCAGAAGAGTTTATTAAATTGTTAGCTTCCCTGAAGCATACAAACTGGTTATTTTTTAAAAAAAAAATCTCATTGTTTGTTATTCTTCAGCACTGTACCTCTCTGCCTATAGACTGTTCTTACTCCACTTTACCTCCATCTTTCATTCTGTCCAGAGGGTAAAGTTCATAGTGTATATGAATAATCTCCCCAGAGATGACAAAAACATGTATGGGATTTGTGCTAGAAACTGCCACAAAATGTAGTGATGGCCAGTAATTGGATAGCTTCAAAAGGTGATTGGAGTAGACATGCCAGAATTCTCTTCACTGAGATTTCATCGCCAAAACATGAGATGTGGGAATGGGTAGCTATAATGTGACAGATGGGTTATTGTGGTTGTTGCCATTTTTGCTGTTGTTGGCGGGAGAGAAGGCAGGCCAGCTCCATCGGGCCTAGCCTGAAAAGAAGAAGGCCCTCCTTCCATCCACCATCATCTGGAGGGAGAGAAGACAGAATGCGTGCTGTCTTAATCTTATTATGCTTATTTCAATATTGTATTTATTTTATATTTGTAAGCTGCCTGGATTGCTTAGGCAAAAGGCGGGATATAAGAAATAAATTGTTGTTGTTGTTGTTGGATGCTATAGAGGCAGAGCAGACAAGGATAAGAAAGTGGGCTAGAACTGTTTCTGGATCAACTGATTGTGGAAATGGGCATGAGGACAATCTTCTGCTACACAAGTTTAAAAAGGATTCATTTCCAACTCCTAAAGAGATCTGGGTTTGTACAAGGTTCAACAGTCACACTGTATTTCCTGCTTTGTTCCAAATGTTGCAATGGGCTCAAGTTCCTTCAGCCACTATCTCTCTTCCTTGCCCATCCCTTTGCTCCTGGCATTTTGGTGCACATGTGCATGCAACACACATACATACCCTTTCATGCTGAGCCAGGGAGCCCTGATACTGAGAGGTGCCCAAGCTTTAACACACACACCTTCTCTCATTTCCCCTCTTCAGTGCTGCTTGCCCTTAATTTTCTCTTCCCACCTGGACACCTCTGCAATTCACCGAGACATCACCTGGTAGCTTAAGACCTTTCCTATTGTTGTTGTGTGTCTTCAACTCATTTCCGAATTATGGCAACCCTGATGTGAAACTATCATTGTGTTTTGTTCAAAGGGGTGTTTCCATTGCCTTCTCCTGAGGCTGAGAGTGTGTGACTTGCCCAAGGTCATCCTGTGGGTTACATCATAATAATAATAATAATAATAATAATAATAATAATAATAAATAAAATTTATTTATATCCCACCCTTTGGAAACCCAATCAGGGCGGCTCACAACCATAAAATCTTACATAATACCCCAAAAAACAACCCCTCCCCCCCTTAAAACAGTATTAAATGCATAAAAATTAAAACCACAATTCAACAATTAAAACAATTAAAACATCCAAACAATTTTACAAAAGACAATGTTAGGCCCACGGCAATGTTCCTCATCCATCCTTAAATGGGGCCACACGAAGATAATAATAATAATAATAATAATAATAATAAAATTTATTTATATACCACCCAATGGTTGCCCAATCAGGGCGGTTTACAGCATAAAACACAATTACAATAAAGAACAATCCCCCCCCTTAAAACATTATTAAACAAATAACATGATTAAAATTCAATAACAATTAAAACAAAATAAAACAAAATAAAATCATCATAATTAAAAGATTAAAACATACCGCAATACCCACTTATTACACTTCCAGATCATTGGGGTGGGAGTACCCGAGGCTGGGATAATTAATCTGGAAAGGCCTGCCGGAAGAGATCCGTCTTGACAGCCCTTTTAAAGCTGCCTAACGATGTTAACTGATGGATCTCCTCTGGCAGGCCGTTCCAGAGTCTGGGGGCGACAACTGAAAAAGCCCTCTGGGAGGTCACCGCAAGCCTCGATTTTTGAGGCTGCAGCAAATTCCTCCCAGAGGACCGGAGTGCGTGGGGAGGATTGTAGGGGAGAAGGTGGTTCCTGAGATAGCTTGAACCCAAGCCATTTAGGGCTTTAAAGGTGATAACCAACAGCTTGTACTGAGCCTGGAAGCTGATAGGCAGCCAGTGGAGGGACATCAAAACCGGGGTAATGTGGTCCTTCCTAGATGTTCCTGAGACAAGTCTGGCTGCCATATTTTGTACCAGCTGTAATTTCCAAACCAAACACAAGGGTAGCCCCATGTAGAGTGCATTACAGAAATCAAGGCGTGAGGTTACCAGCGCATGCACAACAGTCTCGAGATCCCTTACTTCCAGAAAAGGGTGCAGCTGGCGTATCAGCCGAAGCTGATAACAGGCACTCCTGACTGTCGCATTTACCTGATTTGTCATCAGGAGCGACGAGTCAAGAAACACCCCCAGACTGTGAACACAGTCACTGGAGGAGAGTGTGATCCCATCCAGGACTGGAGGTTGCAACCCAATTCTTGGTTTTGGGGCCGCTACCGTGAGCACCTCTGTCTTGTCTGGATTCAGCTTCAATCTGTTTTTCCTCATCCAGCCCATTATCGCCCAAAGACATTCATTGAGAGAGGAGATGCCATTGGAATTCGAGGCCGATGAACGAGACACGGAGAAACAGATTTGGGTGTCATCCACGTACTGATAACACCCAGCACCATAACTCCATATAATCTCACCCAGCGGCTTCATATAGATGTTAAACAATGTCGGGGACAAAATAGCCCCCTGAGGGACCCCACAAGTGAGCTCCCTCTTACTGGAGCTACTGTCCCCGAGTAGCACCCTCTGGGATCTACCCGAGAGGAAGGACTGGAACCAGTGAAGAGCAGTGCCTCCGATACCTAACCCCTTCAGGCGATCCAAGAGGATGCCGTGGTCTATCGTATCAAAAGCCGCTGAGAGGTCTAGGAGCACCAACAGGGTCACACTACCCCTGTCAATGCTCAGACGTAGATCGTCGGTCAAGGCAACCATGGCAGTCTCAATCCCAAAGCCTGTCCTAAAGCCGGTTTGAAATGGCCAAGCTAGAAATCAAACTCTGGTCTCCAGAGCTGTAATCAAGTATTCAAACCACTATGCCATGCTGAATTAGACAAATTCAAGGATTCTGTAGTTACTGTTCACGATAGTTATATATGTTCTAGAGTAGCAGAAGAATCAGGTGTTTTAATGCTAGGTTCTGAGGAATATGAGTGGGAAGATACAATTTATGTCCTTATGTCCTTTTAGGGTCTTTCCATTGTGATGGAATCAGATAATCCATTGCACTACCACCCAGAAGACTGCCCAAAGGGTACAATAAAAGTCATATTTTCCTTCCTACTACTCTTCCAGATCATTACACAGGGCCCTGCCATGCTGTGAAATTATAGCACTATAATTCCAATTTAATGCTGTAGTCCCATCCTGTGGAATCTTGAGAGCTACAGTTTAGGGAGAAGGCCTTTGGAATTCTCTGTTGCCTCACCTAACCACAAATCCCAGGGCTCCACCAGGTGCAGCTGTGGAAGTTAAATCATAGGGCTATAATTTTGTAGTGTGAAAGGACCCCAAGATTGGGAGTGTGGTTCTGCACCTCAGCCCCTCCAGCTCCACTTTGTCAACAACCATGGTTCATGTTCCATAGTAGAGAGGGAAGGCTGGATCAGCAGTGGATACAGTAATGGCCTAGTAGACCAGCTGCCTGTGTGCATATTTCCAAAGAAGAAGGCAATCTATTGGGACTCATGGGATGCAGGGCCCATGAAATCTCACTTATCTTTGCAGCACAGTTACCAGTGCAACCGTGTTCCATACCTATACATAAAGGATATTATTGCCCTTCCTGTGTTGTAGAACTCTATCAGCAATGTTCCAGTGACTCATCCACCCTAGCAGTATGTTAAATGAGTAATGCTATTGTGAAAATCTGTCTACTGAACTCCCAATGGGATAACAAGCTATGTGAATGGAACATAACGAAGAGAATGTCAGAGCAACTGAATTCAAGTGGTCGCAGGAAGCTATAAAATGACTATCTCAAGTTGAGGTGCTCCTTGTTTCCCCTTCCCACAGCTCCTAACAATGGACATAGATTATGTTATGATCAGCCTTTGTTAAAAGTATTTCAAGATGGTGGTGAAGGCCTAGCTTTTCATTTTCAGTCTTCAGTTTTTCTGTTTATTGTGTTAAAAATAGTATAGGATTAGTATAGCACTATAGTTCTGTTACTGATATGTTAAGTAATAAATGCTGGTTAAGCCCAATGATAGGGATTCCTTTAAAGATTATTATTGAAAACACAAAATTGAAAAAGAAAACAGAACAACCCAGACAGATAGGCTCCAGAACCATTGTTATTAATGATTATTTTACAGGCACAGCTGCAGTCTTTGTAAAACAGTATGTGGTTTAAATTATGGATTTTTGAGAAGGATCTTTGCTCACATTTTATTTCACTGATTCCAGTCTAAGCTGAAGCCTGCTGCTAACTAACCACAAGAGAATATAGAAGTGGATAGCAAGGGTATATAAGAGCTGGTGGGGGGGAGAACAAATTTCTGCTTGTCAAGAAAACTCTACTAAAAGGAAAAGAAGCCTTAAGCAGAGTCCCAAAGGGGTAGTCCATAGGCATCAGCTGTGTCTAATCTATGTGCATGTCTGACAGGAAGGCCAAATCATTTAGTTGCTGTGGGGAACAAAAACTACATTAAGGAATGGACAGCTAACAGAGCAAAGAGTAAAGGAGGTAGGAAAGGATCCCAACATCTGAGTAGGTAAGTTTTTAGAATGAGTTTCTGGGGGAAGAGTTTGCAGCAAACCTATTGCAGACATACATAGTCTTAAAGGCATTTTTAAGTAAAAAGTTGCCGTTAGAATCCTATATGACCTGTTACATTACATAACTTTATGTATGCCTAGCTATACAGCAGAGGCACTAAGAAATTCCTTTACTGAATTGCAGAGATGTGTAATGGGACACCAGCAAGAGTGACCAATGCCCATTGTTGTCCAATGCACATTGGGACTGGTGCATCCCATTGTGAAACAGTTCTATCATGCAATGGTCACTTTGCCAGTTTTGCTACATAGTAACATAGTAGCAGTCCTCTACTGACCATGGACATTATACAACTGTACAATTCTACCTGCATTTGTAAGTCCACTTACAAGGTTGTAGGTCCCCAATAGGAATCAAGCTTGTGTATCCAAATAGGGATACATTTAGCCACCCAGTAGAGGCACAAATTAATCAATGAACCAAGAATGCAGACTCAGACTGGGAGAGTTAATGATAAAATATGATATAATGTGTGTAAATGTATTTGCAGACTTATGTTTAGTCCCTGTTTCTCTCCTCAGTCAAAATATTAAGATTGTACAGAGCAGAGAACTATCCACTTACGAACCATTTAAATAATAATAATAATAATAATAATAATAATAATAATGATAATTTTTATTTATATCCCGCCCCTCTGCTAGCCAATCGGGGCGGCGTACAACATTTCAAAACATCAAAACAAATAAATCAATTCAAATCCCATCCCTCCTTCCCCCATCCCCCAAAAACAAATCAAACTAAACAAATTAAATAACAATAATTAAAATATACAATTTAAAAATACATAATTTTTCAGTGTCATTATGGTCCTCCGAGGGCTGCAGGCTGGCCAGAACAGTCCTCCACGGCCTTAGAACGCCATCGCTCGCCACGTGGTGCATGAGATAATGGAAACCCAATAACAATTTGTTTTAAAATACCCTGAAAATTTCCAGCTAAATTTAAATGTAATTGTACAGAAAGAACCAAGTTTCAAGTACATGGAGAAACAGTAATAGAAAGCACTTGGAGTATTCTTGCTTTGTGTTACAGTGGAACATCGTGTGTGTATAAATTCTTCCCCCTGATTCCTACTCTTGGCACAAGTGAGCTGAAGGGAGCTGAAGAATACTGCAGCTTCAAATGCTTCAAAATGTTTTCAGAGGAAGAAATTTCTGGATTTATTTTTTTTAATTACCTAAATCTCCTTGGTTACTTCCTGTTGGCAAAAAAGGGCCTCTCATGGCTCTAAAATGCCCCAGAGATGGCTCAAAACATGGCTAAATTGCTTTATCTAATTCGGTTTCGGTTTCTTCAAATCCTACTTTCTTGAGATCCACTTTGACTCTATCTGCCAGCTGTTTATATGGAAACCGATGGATATTTTTATCCAGTTCTTTTATGTCTTCTATTGGCTTTAGTTCATATAAACCTTTTCTTGTCTTTTTTAAAATGTTTTGATATCTCAACCAGTCCGGTATTTCTCACCATCTTCCAAAAAACACTTCTTGAGGTGACACCCATAAAGGTAATTTTCTATAGAATTTTTCTTTGTATTGTAACCAAATTCTGATTAGTGATCTTCTGATATAGTGATGTTCAAATTCTTTATGTACGTTTGTCTTGTTATACCACATATATGAGTGCCATCCAAATCTCAGATTGAAACCTTCTAAAGCGAGAATCCTGTCTTTTTCTAATCTTGCCCAGTTCGTAATCCAGGTAAATGCATTTGCATGATAATATATCTTCAAATCTGGTAGGTTACAGCCACCATTCTTTTTCTTATCAATCAGTTAGTTTTGAGAGGGCTGTGCCACACTGGCTGTCTTGAAATCTTGATCACATGCATCAATTTTTTAGTCACATGAATCCTAATTTTCATCTGTGAAATGTTGGAGGGCATGGATCAGCGCAGCCCCCTAACCCACTAGAGTTACCACCTCTAAAGATGCTAGTTGCAAACACTAGGAGTGGGCTTAAAGTGATGGAGCTGTTGTTGTTGTTGTTGTTTTTCTATCCTGCCAGACACTGCAGATCATTCAGAATGCTTTAGCTTGGCTCCTTACTGGGATGACCTGCCAGAAGATCATAATAATCTGATTAAGGAGTTGAAACAGATTCCTATTTACTAATGGGGCCAATTTCAGTATATAAAGCCCTAAACAACAAATGACCTGGTTTTCTGAGAGACTATTTGCTCATTTGTAGATCCATTTGGTCACTGAGGGCCTTTGCAGACTGCTAGAAATAGTGCAAATTGAGTCCACTTTAAGGGTTAGAGTTAGGGGATCATGGGAACTGTATTTTATTGTGGCACCAGAGCTCTCTGAGAGAGAAGGCTCAATGGCTCAGAAAAAAAAAGCAATTCCCATGATTCCCTAGCACTAACCCTAACCCTTAAAGTGGACTCAATTTGCACTATTTCTGGCAATCTGCAAAGGCCCTAAGATAATTTTGGGAAGTCATGCCCAGCAGGGTATTTAGCACTGTCCACTACTGGAATAATCTCTCTTTTGATATTCAACATTTTGTAACTATTTTTTAAAGAACCATATTGAACATTTACCAAATTTTCAATATGGTTCTTTAAAAAATGGATACAGCATGCCAAAAATCATTGACAATTTACCAGATTTTAAGCTTTCCTTATAGTCTAGCCTACCATCTATTTCATTGACTACACAAATATTTTTTTTTAAATTAATGTGTGTTATTTTATTGTTGTTGTACACCACTTTGATATCTCAAGATCTAAGTAGTTTTTAGATATTCACAAAATAAAATGAAATAAAAGTTCTCCTGAACTAGCTGAACCAAAAAGACTCCTTGCACAGTGAAAGAGTAAGACTGTGTGTCTTACAGCATCAAACATCTAAGACACCATAAAGGCATCCTTCAGGAATAATTTCTCTAATCCCTCCATTTTTCTTTTTTGACAAGGAAGAATCAAGCTTCTGTAGGTGTATATTCTGGGAACTGTCAAACACTGTATGAACCTCCTGAAAGGAAAAATAACTGTATGGCAAGAATTCAGTTCAGGTGTCTATCTGCGCCATTCTGCCAAACTCTTCTTTCCATTTAAACAAGTCCAACCATCATGGATTCCTGTTGAGTGTTATCTGAGGTGAATTCTATCCCAATGAAGTGTGTGGCACACTGCACAGGAGGTTCATATTCATAAGCCAATATTACACTGGGGCCTTGTTATCTTGCTCACAATAGTAACACAGCCAGATGAGAACTCCAAAGAATAATTCATTGCTGAAAGCTACTATTTTGTTTTCACAGTTAGTACTGTTGTGTTTTTATTGCCTTCTTGGGAAACCAGCTGTTCTGCTGAAGAGGTTTCTTGCTCTGGCTGATTTGAACTGATTGGGGCAGATATGTGGGCAGAATGCATTTTCTCTCTTCATTAGAATATAAGTAACCAATTGTAATTTGAGGTGATTTCCTATGGCTTTTAAAATGAGAGAGCAATAGTTGGTAACAAGTTTAAAACTTCAAAGTAGAGTATATTTTGCCCAATCATAAAGTGAGAACAAGTGTCATCTACTGGCCTTGAAGCACTGTTTCAAATCTCTTTTAAGCATGGGTTCACTTGTTAGAGAATGTTGGAGGAGCAGGTTTGTATGTGTGGCTAAATCCATTCAGCAGAGTAACTTGTAGCAGAGAAGACACCACCACGCAGGGCAAAATCCAAGCTTCTAGCAGAAGGCTTTATTATAGAAAATCATATGCAAAGTAAAAACTATAAAGTCCAATAAAACATCACTTTAGCCAGACGTGGCTAACAGGAACAAAACTATAAATCCTTAATGCTACATTGTGAAAAATTAGTCATGCTACAGCAAAAATATAGAAACTTAATCCATACTATAGAAAGTTCAAGAACAGACTGACTTCTATTCCTGAAACACAATTTCCCAGCCCAACCTTTCTCCACCTCTTGGATGTTAACCTTAGGTTAATTGGTTGACCTGTACATGACGTATGTTAACCAAACCCCTTGTTGTTCATCTTTTACCATGTGATCTACTTTCCCATAACAACTTTTATTATTGAATTCACTGTATAAACAAGAACACTTTCCCATCTATTCCAACTTGTGGTTTCCTTTGTTTTGTCTCTTCGAACATCTGGACTGAGTTGTTGTGCTAGGCCTAGAAGCATTTTCTCATCATGGAAAAATACAGACACACACATCTTTACATTTCAACATTGACTATATATCCCATCAGTATCCTGACATCACTGTGTGGCCTTGAACCATGGCAACTGGTAGGACACAGGGCTGAATTAACAGAGTTGGGACAATAGGGTTACCAGAAGGAGGGCTAACAATCTCTGTCCTGCCACCCACTCTTGCATTGCACAGGTGAAAGATTTACATGCCCCATTGCATGGGTGGTGGAGAGAGAGAGAGAGAGAGATGAAAAGCCATGAAATCTATATGCAAAGCATGCCCAGTAAAAGACTTCCTCTTTCCAAAATGTTGCAAAATGTGTATTGCCCATTAAGGAAATACAAGGTCCTGGTATTCATGAAATCCATACACAACATAAGCCCAGTGGAAAGATTTCAAACCATATTTCAACTGGAGTTACACATGAGCAGCCCATTAAGGGTGAAAAATACACAAGAGCCAGGTGCACAGATGGAGAAAGCAACCCAAAACCATGAAAAGAATGTCCAAAGCATGCCCAGCAAAAAGGTTTCCAATTTGAAAGGATTCCAAGCCAGGAGTAGCCCATTAAAGACCAAGATGCAAACCTTATCAATCCACTCAGTAACTGATGACCTGAATAGAAAAAAATGCAGGTAGAGAAGCAAAGTCTTCTCTTCTTTTGCACAAAAACAGGCCCCCTGTGATCCAACCTCCTTTTTAAGCCTTGAGGTTACCTTTTGCCTCTCACTTACAAGGCCCCTCATCAATGACACCTACCCAGCATCCAACCTTTATACACTTTTCCTAAATGTATAAGGGCTAGGGTCCCAGGTGTCTTCCTCTTATAAGTTTAATATCTTAGGTAGCAAGTTTGTCTGTGCCTATATAGCAGGGGTCGGCATTCTACGACCTGTGGACCGCACCCAGCCCGCCGACCCCCACCACGCGTGCCACGGCCATCGTTTTGTTTGCCAAAATGGCGGCCGCAACTCGTTTGCGCATGCACAGTACTTCTGTGCATGCGCGAACGAGCTGCGGCTGCCATTTTGGAAAACAAAATGGTGGCCACAGATCATTTGCACATGCGCAGTACTCCTGTGCATGCGCAAAAGAGTCATGGCCACCATTTTGGCAAACAAAATGGCAGCCGTGACGCGTGCAGACATGGCACGGTGGCCGCATGTGCGACGGGGGTTGCGTACGCACGTGTGAGTGCCGCCATTTCCCACACACACACACACACCATCAGCCCGCAGAAGACCCGGGGATCCCCGGACCGGCCCCAGGTAAGGGGAACTTGCCGACCCCTGAAATAAACATTGACTTTATTGAATAACATGTAGCAAGAAAGTATCTTGGGAAGAATAGTTCAAACATGGCATGGTTACATTAATATAGCAGTTGCAGGCATTTCTCAGTTTCCTCTTTACAGTCTCCAATCCACTTTGTCTCCCAGTATCCTCCTCCCAACTCAATTCCTTTCAACTGCCACTCAAGTCACCCACTCCTGCCTTTTATATCTACTCCTTCCCCTGCAGCCCCTCCCTCACAGTCATCCTGAACCGTGATAGGCTGTCAGAAAGCCAAGTCTGCCCAGTGACTCCATCACACCCCCTCACTGAAGAGATACAGAAACATCTAGTTTAATGGAGAGACAGTCAGTGTTTCTTATTTGCAACATAGCTGTCTTGAAAAGTATAGGAAAGCAATATAAAAACGATGCTTCTTGATACGTAAACCCTTTTGCACAGATGAGAGGAGGAGGAGGAGGAGGCAGTATCTATCTGAAAAAGGCATATGAAATATTGAAATATTATCAGATTATATGTGGATATCATTCACCTGGAGTCCAGGAGGAAATTAATCACGAACTGAAACAAGACATAGTCAAAGACATAATCATGTTAGACGGTAGTTGTTGTTGTTCTTAAATACTGCCAACTCAACGCTGACTTAAGGCAACTCTATGAGTGAGAGACCTCCAGATCACCTCACCACCAACAGCCCTGCCCAAGTCTTGAAGGCCAGACAGTGGCATCACTTGTATTGGTGTCACCCAGTGTAGAGGGCTGCCACAGGTGGGGATGGTGGCAGCAAACTGCCCTGCTCCCCTCCTACTTGTCACTTGGCTGCAGTCCCTCTCTGGTCACTGCCTGCCCACCACCCAGCCAGCCCCAGCATGGGCTGTCAGGTGGCAGTGGCAGCAGACTCCCTGCCTCTGCCTTGCTCACTTGCTTGCTCGGCTGCCTTCCCAGTGCACCAGGGGCAGCCAGGCAAGTGAGGCAGTGGGAAGGGACAGAAGTGGACACTTGCTCTTCCTCTTCCTCCACTGTCTTAGGTTCCTCCTCATGCTGTTCAGCTTATGCAACCATATATAGAAATTGGAAATATCATGGCATGAAGAATCCTCATTTTAGTATTTAATGATATATCTTCAGCTTTGGGATCACTTCTAGTTGTTATTCAAAATAAATACTTACACTTAAGAATCTTACATAGTTCCTTCATAGTTCCCCCTTCTAAGTCCTAATCTTTTTTTCTGATTTCTTGACTACAGTCTCCATTCTGATTAATGACTGAGCCAAGGGATGGAAAATCTTGCACTATTTCAGTGTGTTCACCATCCATATTAAAGTTATGTAAATCATCTGTGGTCATTATTTTTGTTTTCTTAATGTTCAACTGTAAATTTGCCTTTGCACTTTCTTCCTTGACTTTCTTCAATAATCATTCCAAATCTTTGCTATTTTCTGCTACTAGTGCAATGTCATCTGCATATCTCAAATTGTTGATGGTCTTTCCTTCAATATTTATGCCTCCTTTCTCCAAGTCTAATCCTGCTTTACATATGATATATTCAGCATACAAGTTAAACAGATACGTTAATAAGATGCAGCCTTGCCTGACCCCCTTGCCAACTGGAATGCCTTTTCCTTTTCTGAACCCTGCTTGGGTTCTCAGTCCATATATGGCATAAGTCTTTGTTATAGAATTTTGAGCATTACTTTGTTTTCATGGTAAATTAATGTAGTGGTTCTATGGTTATTGCAATCCCTGGTGTCTCCTTTCTTGGGGACTGGAATATACTGTATAAACTCATGTATAAGTCTAGAAATTTAGGTTAAAAATTGACCCAAAAAACCTGAGTTGACTTATTCAAAGGTCAATGTAAATACTGTATTTTAAATCATATATATAAAACCATCCCCTGGTGAAAGGCAAGAGTTTAATCAGCCCTGGAAGCACTGACCCCCCCCCCTACTCTTTCATCCACCCTGCCTTTAGTATGAGCACAAATAGTTATGCCTGCTGGGATTTTGTAAGTTCTTTGGCATTGCTTTCCTTTGCTTTGTCCATCCTTCATTACTAAATTTTATCCTTGACTTATCCATGGGTCATATCAAACTTCATAATTTTGGCCTCAAAACCTGCCCTCTATCTCCTCTTCCATCTCAAAATCTAATAAACATTTGTAAAAGAGGGATATCTTATTTCTATTGTCCGAAAACATGTGTTCTTCAAACTTGCTCTTTTTCATTCTTATAGTACTAGTTTTGCAATCTACCAAGAATCTTTCTCTTAGCTGCCTATGTAAAAGCCAGCCTAGACTATATCCTTCTTCTTGCAGTTGTTGCAGAGTTTTAAATTCCAGTTTAGTACTATTTGGGGTGGCTATTACTAAATCTTCATAGGTGACCCATTTCTCTTTTAACAGTGTTTCCCTGCTGTGGAGGGCCTCATGTATTGAAGCCCAGATTGGAATATCCGGACATATTCTTGTTTTGTATTTTTTCCATACTCGCATAAGAGATTTCCTCACGAAATGGTTGGTAAAGTCCCTATGGACCTTTTGTTTTTCATAAGCAGTTAGAATCAAAACATGGCAAACTTCTCTTTTATATGATTGTGAGTGCTAGAATTACTTATGCTAGTAAATGGAAAAGTGAGACCATTCCAAATAAGCAAGAATGGCTATCTAAATTAATTAATATTGTAGAATTAGATAGATTTACAGTTCTTTTAAGAGGACAAGACTGGGAGGCATGTGAAAAAATATGGAATCCTTTATTTAAATATGTTAACGAGAAGTAATTGAATATAGATAAGGAAAGCAGTCCGTAGATAGATGAGCAAAGACAAATAAGCAGTTTAGTTTGGAATTATTAAGAAGAAAGACTTGGTATGTCTCTCTCAGTTAAGGAAAAAGAAGAGAGGTAGTTATGTTTAAGTTGGAAACTAGGGTTTGGTTTAGGGTTTAGGAAGTCATTGGTATGTATGACTGAGAGCAAAGAGTATTGTTTTGTCAATTTTGTTTAGTTTTTGTTTCTGTCAATGTATGTGATATGTAATGTTGAATGTTAGGTCATGTAAGTATGTTTATATATTTTAAAGCATTCATAAAAATAAAAATAAAAATAAAAAAAACCTGCCCTCAACTTATACATGAGGTCGACTTATAGTCGAGTATATATGGTGTATTGAATGTTTCCAATCTGTGGGCCATTATTTTGTTTTCCATACAGATTTTAGTTAGAATTAGAGTAGATTCTGTCTTTCTAGACTGAAAAAAAAATCTGTTTCTGGGGATTTATTTATTCAAAGTGTTTTAAATGCAGCTTCCATTTTACTTAGTAAAATTGGCAGTTTGTCTTCAAATTCTTTTTCCTTGAATGAATGTCATTCTTTCATATCTTGTATATAGTTCTTCCATGTATTGTTTCCATCACCTTTTTATTCCTTCTTGGTAATGTAATGTATTCCCCTGCTAGTCACAGAGATCCCCACTCTTGGTTTAAATTTCACTTTGATTTCTCAGGTTTTGTGGAAGAAATCTCAAACTGTTGCTTTCAGGGTTCTGGCCATATTTCTGTCACCTTTTACTTTTGCTTCTTATCTGTCCTTAAGTGCTTGAGGAATCTCATCTGTCATTCACTCTTTTTTTTAGCTTCAAAAAGTGTCTTTTTTACATTCTTCCCTCACAATGTTTCTGGCTGTAGTTTATGAGACTTAAAAGTCCAAATCTATTTTTACATTATCTTATTACAGGGTTGTATTTTGGCATGATGGTTGGTTAAGTGTTCTTCCTTAGCTTTTATTCAATTTTAGATAGTAGCAATTCATGCTCTATACCACAATCATACCACAATCATACATTTGAAATGTTATACTGCATGAGAGCTTTCCAGATACCAGGGACCGTCAAAACAACTAATAAATCAGTCTTAGAGCCAATCAAGCTTGAGCTCATCCTAGAAACAAAAATGATCAAAGTTAGTCTATTATGCTTTTTTCATATAATGAGATGATTTGCAGCATTAGAAAAGATTACAACACTTGGTAAAGTTGAAAGGGCTGTAGGAAAAGCAGAAGACTGCATTGCAGGTAGATAATCTCAATCATGGAAGCCACAACCCTGGGTTTGCAGAACCTGAGCAGCATTATTGATAACACAGCATCATGGAGATCTCTCATTCATAGGCTACCCTAAGTCAAGGCTGGCATGGTGGCAACTAACAACAACAAAAACCCACTGCTCCCTCTCCATTGTACTACTTCTGTAGAGGGTTTGGATCATTAATGCAGTGAAAATACACAAGGTAAAAAAACCCCACTGAATTCATGATGCAAATCAACTTGCAGGAGTATGAAAGAGAACAGCAGGCATGCTCAGGAAAAAAGATTGCAAAGCTGGATGAATCAAAGAGATAATAATAATAATAATAATAATATAGTTTATTTATATACCGCCCTAGTGGAGAACCAATCTGGGCGGTGAACAGTAAAAACAGTAAAAAAAACAGTAAAATAATGAGACTCCACCTGCTGTGAATGCATGGAGCTAAAATTATTTTAAAATCAAGAGGCTCTGCAGGCTGATGAATTCCTTTGTCCTGTGGGGGAGCCACTTCTGGCCTTGAGCAATCCCGCCTCCCTCTCTCGATCAGCTTGCATTCCTTATCTGCTGACTATTCCAGGGATAGACAAGCTGAACAATTATGGCACAGAATCAAGGCCTGTTTCAGGGGATGTATACAGCAATTTGTTGACCTAACCCATTTAGTGATAATAACAGAAGAATGATTCAGGGCCTTTGCAGACTGCCAGAAATAGTGCACATTAAATTGAGGCACTGCCCTGGCTCAGTGCTAGGGAATCATGGGAACTGTAATTTATTGTGACACCAGAGCTCTCTGACAGAGAAGGCTCAATGTCCCAGAAAAAAATACAATTCCCATGACTCCCTAGCACTGAGCCAGGGCAGTGCCTCAATTTAATGTGCACTATTTCTGGCAGTCTGCAAAGGCCCTCAGTTTACTTTGGGCCTCGGCAGATGATTAATAGAGTCGTCTTGGAGGCCCAGAAGAGGAGGAGCAGCCACACACGCGGCGCTCCTTCCTCTTCCTGAGGTTGCCCTCGGTGCTGCCGGCCCTCTGCATGGCCGGCGCGCCGAGGGCAACCTCCCGCCGCAGCGTCCTCACACGCTGCGGCGGAAAAGTCAGGGAAAGTGCGCCCTACGCGTTTAGGACGCACTTTCCCTGACTTCTGAAAGGAGCGCTATTTTTGCGCTCTTTTCAGGGACGCCGCAGGAGCGCCGCAGTGCGGAGGCTGCGATCCCGCAGCACTCCGTCCGGCGGCGTCCCAGAAGCACTCGTGTGCTTCCCCCCTTTGTCTTCATGTCTAAACTCTGCTCCATCAGGATCAAGGAGGCAGGCTTGAAGTCAAAGCTTGGGGAAGCATTACTTTTTTGACATACAACGCCCAACAACCCTAGCAGTGGCCCTTTTTCTTCAAGTAAGTCATGGGGAATAAAGGCAGACCTCAAGCTCTGAAGTGATCACAGAGCACATGCTTTTTATGCAGTCAACCAATTACTAATCCACCTAACAGTTGTATTGTCTAGCCCACATTTTATTATCTTCTTTGCAAGAATATCATGGGGGACCTTGTCAAAAACCTTACTGAAATCAAGATATGCTATGTCTATCACATTCCCTTCATCCACCAAGCTGGTAATTTTATTTTTAAAAAGATATCAGATTAGTCTGGCATGACTTTTGAGAAACCCATGTTAACTTTTTGTAATTATGGCATTCGTTTCTAAATGTTCACAGACTCTCTGTTTAATGAACTGTTCCAGAATCTTTCCTGGTATTAATGTCAGACTAACTGGACGATAATTGTTGGGATCCTCTTTTTTCCCCTTTTTGAAGATAGGGACAATGTTTGCCCTCCTCCAGTCTGCTGGGACTTCTCCTGTTCTCCGGGACTTCTCAAAGATTATTGCCAATGGCTATGAGATTACATTTGCCAGTTCTTTCAATATCCTTGGATGTAGTTCATCTGGTCCTAGAGACTTACATTCATTTAGGTTAATCAGGTATTCCTGTACTACCTCTTTACTTATTCTGTGCTGCATTTCCCCTGTTGTGTCTTCTGCTCCATTTTCCTCAGGTTGAGCACCCTTTTCTTTTTGTGAGAAGACTGAGGCAAAGAAGGTGTTGAGTAGTTCTGTCTTTTCTGTCCCCTTTCTGCGCCGTGGCCCTACCGTTTCCTTCTTCTTTCTTTTGCTATGGACGTACCCAAAAAAGCCCTTTTTGTTGCTCCTAACCCCTCTAGCAAGCTTGAGCTCATTCTGTGCTTTGGCTTTCCTGACTTTACCTCTACATGTGCTAGCTATACATTTGAATTCCTCTTTAGTGATTTTGCCCCCCCCCCTTCCATTTCTTATATTTCTCCCATTTAAAACTTAGTTCAGTTGAAAGTTCTTTTGTCATCCAACCCAGTTTCTTGAGACACCTCCCATTTTTCCTTCTCATTGGAACAGTTTGAGATTGTGCCTTCAGTATCTCCCTTTTGAGAAACTCCCATCCATCCTGAACTCCCTTCTCCTTTAGTATTCCTGGCCATGGGATCACTCCCAGTGTTTCCCAAAGTTTATTGAAATCAGCTCTCCTAAAGTCTAGAATGAGTGTTTGACTATGCCTAGCTTCTCCTTTCCACTGTATAAGTAACTCCAGGAGAACATGATCACTCCCACTAAGGATCCCATCACTTGCACCCCATTTACCAGGTCATCCCTGTTGGTTAGGATCAGATCTAAAATCATTGATCCCTTTGTTGCCTCTTCCAGCTTTAGGACAATGAATTTGTCTTCAAGGCAGGTGAGGAATTTGCTGGACCTTAAAGTTTTGGCTAAGTTTGACTTCCAGCAAATATAAGGATAGTTGGACTCATCCATTGTCAGCCATTTTGGCTGTAGAAAATTAACATCTGTAGTACTACAATGTCATTATGTGTGTGTGATGTGTCTGACAAGGCCAGGACATGTAGATAGATGTCCTTGAGACTAGACACCAAGATGTGAATTCAAGGATACATCTGTGAATGTATGACTCAGCGGAAATGAGGTAATGGCTTATGCCATGTGCTGGAGTGGTTGCATCAGCCAAGGATAAATAAGGCTGTGTGTTAAGGTAAATGATGTGGGTTGCAATGAGTTGGAGTTTCAGTAGTGGTTACATATAATTAGTGAGTTGCTGTATGAGTTGCTATAAGAGAGCTATTGTTTGCTTCAGAGTGAAATTCTTTGCCTGTGAAGTTCCTGCTCTTGTATATAGCTTCAACTTAGCACTGTAAATAAACCTCTTCATCTTTGAGCTGCCTGGTCCAGCTTCTTCGTTCCACACTAGTATCTAGTGCCTGGGTGTAAATACTGAAATCTCATCCTAGCCTGCATTACCAGCATGACATCCATCACTACTACACCTCTCCTTTTTGAGTGTGTGGTCATCTGTTCTAGCAAGGCACCATCTAATTCCTCAGCCTGACTTGGGGATCTGTAGTAGACTCCCACAGTAACATCCCTGTTGTTTCCCTCCTCTTTAATTTTTATCCAGATGCTCTCGACCTGGCTTCCAGGATTTAAATCCTGCATCTCTTCATAGGTGTAAACATCCCTGACATATAATTCTATTCCTCTTTCCTGTTTGGCCTATTTCTCTCTAAAAGGTTATGCCCCTTTATTACTACATTCCAATCATGAGACTCATCCCACCAGATTTCAGTGATGCCTATTATATCATATTTGCTTTGTTGTGCTAGGAGTTCAAGTTCATCTTGTTTATTTCCCATGCTCTATGCCAGGGGTAGGCAACCTTTCCCCTTTAAGGGCCGAGGGACTTCAGCTCCCAGAATCCCAGGAGCTATTGGCCAACATGGGACTATTGGCCAACATGGGACTATTGGCCAACATGGCTGAGGCTTCTAGGAGCTGAAGTCCCTCGCCCCTTAAAGGGGAAAGGTTGCCTACCCCTGCTCTATGAATTAGTGTAGAGATATCTAAGGTAAGATAGCTTCCTCTTCTCCTAAGCATCACAGAATTGCTGGGTCCAGCAGCCTTTTCATTTCCCACAGCAAGAGTCCCACAGAAAGCAACACTAGTTCATTGCGACACAGTGGGAAATTGCACTTATAGAAGAGCTAACATCTACCATACAAGATAATAGCAATGATCCAGCTAGAATTAAGCTTCTTTTCACCCTGTTTTCCATGTATTAATTTCATCAATGAGAATTGTGAGTTTGCCTCTCCCCAGTGGTCACATCTGGACCAATCGAGAGATGATTTAGTTGAATGGTTAAGAAGAGCTCATTAATTCACCAAAGAATTTACATAAGCAATGAAAACTTTATTTTTTGAGAAATTATATGCAAGATCTGCTACTTTTCTTGTCTCTACTGTAAACAAAAATGGTTATGTTGTATCACTATGTCATAATGTTAATCACGCAATAAAATTCAATAACTTAGAGGCTGTGGAGAGGCTGCTATCAGTCTAGCCTCGATGCTCGCTATCTTGATCCTGGTCAAATCATACTTGGGCCATATGACAGCTTCTGCTTGAATAATGCCCTGGACCACTTCATAGCAGGGGCAAATATAGATAACACTACCCAGTTTACCATAACAACATAGCAGTATGTCATCTTCTATGAAGCACTGCAGTGTAGCATCTTCATCTTGATATAGCATTCAGATACAGTGGCCATGTTGACATGTTTCCTCATTTCTGAGTTACACAAGTGTTGCTGCACATTTTGCTCACTCCACACAAGAGAAAGTCCACAATCCTTTCCTCTTTCCATGAAACACCTTTGCCCTTGCCCACCTTTACTGTAAAAAATAAAAACATGTCAAATTTGTAATGGCAGGCCTTCTCCTCACTAGCACCATGTTGTGGAACTATGCAGCAGTCACAAAAGAGGAAAATAACATTTTTTTAAAAAAATTGACATAAAAATAGGGAGACACATACATGTAGGTGAATGTTGTTTATAAAATGAAAGATTGAGAAGGAAGGGAATGAAAGAAGGAAGTGGGTAAAGGGCTGGAATGCTGTTATCTCATCCAGTACAGCAACAGGAAAAGGGGTGAGGAGAAGGGAAGGAGAGAAGGAGGAAAAGATATGCCCATCCGACTGGAGCAATGCTTAGTAAAAATACACTTGGAACCTAGGAAGGAGCAGGAAAAAAGTAAGAGGTAAAAGGGTGCTGGGAAACTTCAGAAAACAGGGAGAAAAATCAACTTAGGGATTAGGTGCACATTATGAATTTTGAGTACAGCAGAGATCCATCTTTGCTTCTTTGTCATGGGATTTTGCCTTTGAAAAGAGCAAATGGAAAAGAAAGGGTTAACCTGGCTCCCTCCAAAAGCAGAAAGGCCACCAGGTGAGGGACTGGGCTTTGGAAGGAGCAAAAGGGAAGGAAAAGGAAACAGTGAACTTTATTGCACCTCCCTCTCAAAATGCCTCACACACAAGCCCCAGCCTCCCCTCCCCACCTGACACTCTTCTCTTCCTCTCATTCTCTGCCACTTGGTCTGAGCTGAAGGGGATGCTGAAAAAGAATTCCAAGCACCTTCCCTTTCTGGAGGGTCAGCTAATCCATATCTGAGGTTGACACTTCCCTTGAGAAACTGTTACGTTCCTCAGGTGGGGCACCATTTGAGAACCTAGAGGCTAAAAGGAAGGCCCTATGATGCAATGTCCTTCCAATCCATCCAGAATTTAGAGGAACAAACCAGCGGGCACATTGATGATCACACTGGGCACGCCCCTAAATGAATGCAGAGCTTTACTTGCGTGTATTTATCAATGCACACACATGCATGCATGCACATGAGCACACGCACACACACCACTTGCAATTACTCAAATTCCAGCACTTTTTGCTGCCTTGCCTCTTTGGGCCAGTTCCAACGTCCTAGCTTTCTTATTTCAGTTAAGGAGGGAAGGTGTGTATATTTGTGTCTGTGAAAATTGGGTGCATGTCCTTTTTTGCTAAATTGATGCACTGTTAGATTGTATCCCACTGCTTTCAAAAAGTTTGCTGGTAACACAAGAAAGGGCCTTCTCTGTGTCTGCTCCCAGACTTTGGCAATTTTGCACCCCATATATGCTGCATAAATAGATACTGCCTAGCAACTTTCAAACAAGATGATGCATGTGAAGAAAATGTTTTTCTATATAGCCATCTAAGGAGAGTGTGTAGTGACCCTTTGTGGCTCATTTGAGAGATGATGGTGATGGTGATGCAGCCTTGTTCTTCCTTTCAGAAGTGATCAAAGCATTTCAATCTCTCTAGATTATTCCCTCTTTGAACTTTAAAAAAAAATCAGTGATTTTGTAATATTATTAATGTCTGGTTTGAAGGGAAGCTATAATGTGGCCTTTTTAGCATGTCACTGTTGGATGGGTGGGCACAGAAGTCCAGAGTCAATCGTTTACTTTTTTAACCAGCAAAGAAGCTGTATCTCCAAACATGTAGCCAAACTGCCCCCTACCGTACATTTCATACCTTGGATCTACATGTAGGAAACAGTCTCTGAAATGTAGCAGAGGAAAAAGATTAGCAAGAGGAATCCTGGAAACACAACTGAGGTGGACAGAACAGACACTATTCAGATAGATTTTAATCAATTTAACAGATTAAATTGTTTAATATTTTGATAATTGATTTGATTTTTGATATTAACATTTTTAATATAGATTAGTTAGTGAAACATTGGTTGGTTAGCAACCAAATAAATATCCATGTGGATATTGATCATTCTCATTAATGGAAGGTGGGGAGGGAGAAAAGAGAGAGAAACACATGGAACATTGCCATTTTATTAGCTCACTAATTAATCATACATGTCATGATTTATGAAACATGTTGCATGGATTTTGTCTAAAGTTTACATACATTTGCTGCACTGTTATTTAGACTTTGGATCCTTGAATAATTATGTCTTATCCTAAAATGTCTTAGGATCCTTGAATAATTATAACGCTATGATCCACTATCAACTATCATGGCAAGATCACATGGAATCCTGGGATTTGCAGTTTTGGGGACCTCTCACCTATACAGCTGTAGTGTCTCATCAGACTACAAACTCAAGGATTCCATAAGATAAGGCCATGGCAATTAAACTGGACTCATAGTATTAGGAACTATATAGTGTGAAAAGATCCTTAGAATCTTTCAGCTTCTTTGAGCATGCTTTTCTCTGGAATAGAGGCATATAAATAAACTTAGTCATGGAAAGATAGTATTGCTCTGACAGATTCTTGGCATGTCGTGATTGCTTTGATTCTAGTACATGTCAAATGGTCCTGGTATATGTCAAATGTGGATCTCCTCAGCTTCACCACTGGCACTGGCACCACCACCAGGGGAGTGTTTTGCAAGCTGCCATCTGCCCTCCAGTCACAGAGTTTTTCATTCTGGTTGACAACGAAGGCTGAGGACTAGCTATGCTTCCTATGCAGTTTGCTTTGCCGCATTTTAAACATTTTACTTCTCTATATAAAGATTAATTTCTTCTCTCTGTTATAATTCTGTTGGCTGCTAAGTCTGCTTTCCATCTCAGTCCTGCTGCTCATATCTCTTATTGTCCTAATTTTCATTGTCCTAATTTAGTTTATCCTCCTTGTCATTTCTTTTCTTCTCCTGGCCTTCTAGGGAGTTTATCACATGGGGAAAATTGGAAGTTTAAATGGGTCAGAACCCGCAGTTATCCAGCATACTAGACTCAACTGCACGAATAGTTTTTACACAACATTGTGCACAAACCACTTAGAATCTGAACAGAAAGTGACATGAATCAGGGAATAGTCATTTTGGGGGAAATATTGTGTTTTCATTTCCATTTCATTCACGAGTTCACTTTCTTTGCACAATTGCTGCAGTGTGAAAGCTATTTGTGGAATTGTCCCCATTTTTGTGCTTGTTGCCAGATTTCCCATGATTCTTTGTTGTGTTGAGAGGGACGAGACAGATGCAGCCTTTTGTGCTTCAGCCAGGGCTCTTAAAGGATCAGCAGGCACACACATACAGAGAGAGAGAGAGAGAGAGATTGCTACTCTCACAGCTCTCTCTCCTCCTCCAGCCTTCCCCATTAGCCAGGGCTCTGAAAGGAACAACTGATGAGGAAGGCAGAGATGCAGCAAGAGAGAAGTTTTCTCTTTCCTTTCCTACTTCCTTTGGGTAATATTCTGTTCTTTTTGTCAGGTTGGAAAGTGAGGGCAATACAGTATATTTTTATAAAGATAATTGTCTAAATAAAATTGTTTATTTCTCTGGACAATTTCTGGTAATGTAATTACTGCTTCTGTGCACATGCACAAAAAAGTTATTTCCAAACCATCAGCGGAATTTGTCAGCATCTGTGTGAAAACCAAATGCACTTTCTACCCACTTTCTCACATTAGTAATGTGCTTTTAACGTGTTTTGTGCTCAGTATGTGAAAATCATTCACACATTTGTGTGCTTTTCCGGGATGCGAACGCTTTAACCATTTTCAGGATGGAAGCACATAGGTCCCCATGTGATAAACCCCTAGGCTGTCTCTTTGCAGTTAACAAATTGGCCATTGTACATGGGCTGTTTCTTTCAGAGTTATTCCTTGCTTTCTCAAAAACCTGGCTTTCTACATTTTGCTGCTCCTGCCGGTCTTTCTCATGGTTTATTAAACTTTTCCTACCCACTTCCCACTCCCCATGTGGCAGGGTTGTGAGGTGGATCTTCTTTCTTGTTGTCTTACCAATTTTAGGGTTTTCTCTCATTGTGCCTGTTTCTTTGCTTCTCCACCACCCCTTTTTTTCATCTCCCATATTCTTCAGTTTTAATAATCACTTCCAACACTCCCATTACCGGTAATTCTACAGCCCACTTTAGACTTGGTCATCTTTTAATGATGCTTCATCTCTAATTTTCATCTCTGCCTGCCCTTCATGGTCTCATTTGTTGTAATCTTTCCATTCCCATTCTTCACATTCCTATCATTTCCAAGGCTTTTTCATTAGAATTTTCATTCTTTAGACATATTCAATTCCCAGATTCTCTTTTCCTAAAATATTTTCTCTTCTTTCATGTTTGTGTTTTGCCTTTCCATTTTTAAATTCTTATTCTATTTGCTTTCATTTCCTTTGTCACTCTCATCCTGAATCCTTGTCTCTTTTCTTCTCTCTCTCTCTCTCTCTCTCTCTGTGTATGAACCTTCAAGTCACCTGTGAAGTTATGGCAATTCTATACATTACATGGGAATTTCTTAGGCAAGGAATACTCAGACATACTTTTGCCAGTTCCTTATGAACTATAGCCTACAGCACCTGGGGCTTGTAGTCCGGTGAGGACCTAAAGCTCCATGACCGAGAATTGTAAATACTCCTCCCTAAACTGCAAATCCCAGGGTTCCAGATGATGTTGCCATGGCAGTAAAAATGGAATAACAGCCATTTTCTTAAGTCAGAAAACTCTGGAAAAGAGCTGTGCTCAGCGAACCAGAGACTCAGGCTCGACCCAGGATGTATTCGGGCAGCAGATTCAGCAGCAAAATCCCTGCGATAGTATCCAGATGCCACCCAAATTAGAATTGAATTCAGGAGAGGAAAGACACTTTATTTTAGCAGAGCGATAAACTCCTTGGACAATTCTGTTATGTATGTTTTTAAATTTCATTTTTTACAAATAACTTGTACCCTGAGTGTTTTCTTTATCCTTTCAGATTTGAAGGTATTCTTTTTTCTTGGTTTCACTCTATTTTCACAACTCAGGTTCTTAAATAAAAAGCAAAGTTTACCATGCTAATCCATGAATAAAAAAACAACATCCTATACCTTTATTAGGTTCAACTTTTAAGGCATTTGATTGGTTTAGATACAAGTACAGGACAACTGTGGGCAGACTTTTAAGAGTTTTTCTCAGTGGTTCACTTCCAACCCCCAACCCTCAATCCCCCCAACCCCCAATCCCCCCAACCCCCTTGGTTTTCTCTTTCTTTCAGCATTTACTAAAACTTGGTATTCAGGCTTTTCCCCTTCACTCTTTATATTCTGGCTTTTGGCAATCCAATTTCTTTTCTTTTCTCCTTTTGGTTTAATTTACAATAACACTGTCAATATCCAGTCCATGCTTCTCTTCCTTTGTTCTTATTAATTTGACTTGCAGCTAATAATGTTGCTGGGTTTTTAGAATGGGTGGGAGATTTGGATTCAGAACATCCCATATTCAGATATAATGAGCTTTTAAATATGTCAAAAATCTTTTGAATTTTGTTTCAGCTTAAAGCCTGCATGAGTGGTTCTTGTCTTCCCTCTCCCTCTTTCACTTTCCTGTTCCCTAAACATAGTGTTATGTATTTGGGATAATGATGTGAATTACTTTTCAGGGTTCCCTAGCAGCCTAGTACCTCAGATTGCAAACAGTCCTTTCTGACTCTTGGCTCCTGGAATGCTTTCAGACTACATGGTTATAAGTGATATGATTCTACTTGCGGCTGCATCCTGTGGAATTCTGGGGTTTTTAATTTGGTCAAAGGCATCCTAGAAGCTCCCCAGCTCAGGATTGCAGAGGTCCCTCCCTCCACAGCTCATCCCAGGATTCCATAGGATGTTGCCATGGCAGTTGAAGTGAAATCATAGTGCTGTAGTTGTGTGTTGTGAAAAGGCCCCCGATTCTAAATAAAATAGTGGAGCTGGGATGGTCCATGACATCACAGGTGATGGCAGGAGACCTTTTCAACTTTCCCTCTTTCACCTGATAAGAAATGCCTTTAATTAAAGAAGACTGGAACCAACATACCTGTAGTTTGGGGGTTAGTCTATGCTGGGGATGAAAAGACATAGAGGGCTGATTTTGCTCATACTTATGACATTGGGATTCCCTTAGACATCTGATGGTGGAACCTGGAGTGTTAACACTATCAACTTCCATCATATGGTCAGTCTTCTGACATCAGAAGTTATGATGTGCAAGCCTGTGATGACAGAGCTACGTTGCTGACACCATGCGCCAGCATACTAGTGAACTGTAACAATGCAGAACCAGACACAATGCAAGATGTCCCATGGCACAACATGGGCTGCCATTGTGCAATAGAACAGGTTGTTCATCAAGATGCATTGTGCATCAGGCGGACACACTGCACAATCACCCCACTGTGGGCTCCACTTGTGCAATTGTCCTGATGACATAACTACATCTTGCCCCCCTCCAGAAAACGTTGCACCACAGCACAATTCAGCTTTACACACCCAGTGTAAGCAGAAAGACATTGGGAGTGCAAGTTTGTTTTTGGTTTTTTAAATGCATAGCAAACAGGTTTGTACCCTTGGTTTGTCATGAGATCCCAAACAGGCCAACATCTGGGAACAAAGAGGAGAGCTAAGCGAAGAGGTGTATACTAGAACAATGGGTGGGCTGCCAGGTGTTGTTGGATGGAAACACTCACCTGTTTTCTGTTCTGTGGGTTAGAGCTGATGGGATTTGTAGACCAGAAGCTTTTGGAGGGTCCAAACATTCCTTTTTCTTGGTGCATGTAGTGTGTGTGTGTGTGTGTGTAAAGAGACACACCACTTTGATTGGTTAGAGGTAGCAGTGATAGACCCATCCAATAATCACATAATGTTTGCATTGCATTGAGGTCATTCAGTTATCCACCTGTTGGGAATGGGGAAAGCTCATTTTGTAATAAGCTGAAAATGGTTTGTGCTTTCAGAATCCTCTTTCTTTTGATACTGCAGTTAGGGAAATGACACTAAATTTGACTCATAATTGAGCTGTTGGAAAAAGAGGTTGCTGATGAATCTAGCAGAGGCAGCGTTGTGTTTTTTTAAGCTCTTCTGAATTTGGTTTTAATAATGCAGTCATATTGCCTCTCCTGCTGTTTTTGCTCTTTTTAACCACACTGCCTAAAGTGGTTCCGCAAGATAATTAGATTAACAGGCTGAAGTTTGTATCCCTGTGGCTTTGAAAAGGCAGCAGCACAGTTTCCCATAAGGCAGGATTTGGTTAGTACATTTAGGTTAGAGAGCACTAGACCTTTAATCAAAAGGAGAGGGAGTTTGTTATAGGATTTTCCTTAATACTATTGTCCTACTTTCAGAGCTGATGTAACCTTGAATTGAGTCTCAATATTACATAGAATGATAAAATAAGAAGAAGCTTTGGTGTTTCTTAATCTACCAGAATTATCACTATGCCATCTTTACACAAGATCAAGACATTTCTGTTCATGCAGCATCTTTCTTCTGGAACCACTAAAGAGAAGGGCTTTAAATTAAAAGCTTTCTGTGATGACAGTCTAGAAGGGTAATGGGCTTCAGTAATGTTAGGATTTGGCAGTAATGAGACTGGCATTATGCTCAGAGTCCTTCCTGCAAGGATGTGACATAATGGTGGGTGTATAATAATATTTTAAAAAAAAACTATAAGATGAAAGATGATCCTGACCGATGAGTAAGTTGGTATGCCAAATCTCTGCTCCATTGTGCAAATCTAAATGAAGCCATTTCGCTGCGGGCATAAGACAATTCTTCCTAGAATACTGCAGAAGTAATATATCAGGCTGAGAAACTTCCAACTGTTTGCCTGCATCCAGCCCTTAGCCTGACTTCAAAATCCCCCTGCAAAGAATCAGCTCAAGCCACTGCATCAACAATCTGTCCCTCCATTAGCAGCCCTCTAGATGGGAAGAGAAAGGGATCTCAAAAAGGGATCATTTATTTTTCATTTATTTTTAAATTTGTATATTTTTATTATTGTTAATGATTTTATTATTGTTATTGATTTTGTTTAATATGTTGGGGGATGGGTGGGTGGGTAAAGGAGGGATGGGATTTCAAGTTGTTTTGTTGTTTGTAATTTTATAATGTTGTACGCCGCCCCGATTGCTTGGCAGAGGGGCGGGATATAAATAAAAATTATTATTATTATTATTATAGAAGGAGGGCAAGAGGGAAGAAGGTATGGGCTTATCTACATTTTTGCCTCCAGATCAGAACTTTGGGCAGAGGGATAGGAAACCTTTAACTCTGCTTGCTCTGCAGTTCAGAATCAAGGGCCTTGCAGTTATTATTTGTAGAAGAAAAAACAGGGCTATAGGAAAGTGACAAAAAAGGTTGCTCCAACTAGCATGGTCCTCTAGTCTCCTCTTGTAGTTCGGGGACTTGTGTAAAAGATATGTCTCTTCTGACAGGCCTATCCAGGTGAATTTTTAAAATATGAATTTTAAAGTTTGCATTTAGTCTTTTTAACATGTATTGGTTTTGTTTGCTCTTTTAACTGTGTTGTTCCCTGTAGGTGAGTAAGACATACTATTATTATAGAAGAGAATCCTGTTGAGGATTTGTATTTCATAACTGCACTTATAAATTGGAATTGAGCAGCTCCATAACATCTGCATCCAGTAAAGGGCTGCTGTTACGTTATTATGTAGGGGAGCCAGCAAAGTGGCCAATGCATAATGGGATTGATACACAGTGTGACCAATGCACATTAGAACCAATGCACATTGGACCTGTTGTGATCAGAACACCAACTAGGGATTGCCAACATGCATTAGGACACACTTGCTGGTATCCCATTACTTATCTTTGCAATTCACTAACAGGGTTTATTAGCACCTCTGCTACGTAACTAAGTATACATTAAATTATATAATGTACAGTGAGAGAGGATTTTGTCCATTATTATTGTAGTTGTTATGAGGGTGTGTGAAAACTTGAATAAGTCTTAGACCAGGGGTAGGCAACCTTTCCCCTTTAAGGGCCGAGGGACTTCAGCTCCCAGAAGCCTCAGCCATGTTGGCCAATAGTCCCATGTTGGCCAATAGCTCCTGGGATTCTGGGAGCTGAAGTCCCTCAGCCCTTAAAGGGGAAAGGTTGCCTACCCCTGTCTTAGACCATATCTTAATGGGGAGTTTCACATCTTCAGCCATTTGCAGACAATTTTAAGCAGATCATAAATTATTCCCCTTCTAATATAACAGAGGAGAAAGTATGGAAAACAGAAGTGTACATTAAGTGCACTTCTTATTTCCTCCTCTGTGCTCCCACTAACCGAACAGCTATGAGTTAGTCAATAATGAGACAACTGGCTATGAATTTGAAGGGGGAAATACATAATACTGCTAGACAAAAATGAATGCATACTACAGAACTAAGTAACAGGGCCACTGTCATAGAATCATAGAATCATAGAGTTGAAAGTGACCACAAGGGCCATCCAACCCCTGCCATGCAGGAACTCAAAATCAAAGCATCCCTGACAGATGGCCATCCAGCCTCTGTTTAAAGACCTCCAAAGAAGGAGACTCCCCCAACCTCCAAGGGAGTGTGTTCCACTGTCGAACAGCTCTCACTGTCAGGACGTTCCTCCTAATGTTGAGGTGGAATCTCTTTTCCTGGAGCTTGCATCCATTGTTCTGAGTCCTGTTCTCTGGAATAGCAGAAAACAAGTTAGCTCCCTCCTCAACATGACATCCCTTCAAATATTTCAACCGGGCTATCATATCACCTCTTACCCATCTCTTCTCCAGGCTAAACATACCCAGTTCCCTAAATCATTCCTCATAGGGCATGGTTTCCAGACCCTTCACCATTTTAGTCAACCTCCTCTGGGCCAGCTCCAGTTGCCCTCCTCTGGACATGCTCATGTCAAAGCATACTCATATTTTGTTCAAACTATTAGTGTTTTTTTTTTAAAAAGATCTAATTAAAGGAAAACTGGTTCTCTCTGGTTGTAGCAATGCTAGCTATGAACAGTTCTGATTCACTTGAACTTGTAAATTATCAGCTCTACTCCACACTCAGGAACAGTTTTTCAGCTATTTTAAAATGTCATGTGCTTTAGACAGAGAAGAATGTAAGTTTCATTATATAAATCTATATGTAGCACCTAGTGAATTAAAGGTTAAAGAAGCAAAACAGCTGAATTAGCATTCAAATATTTGACATTTGCGCTATACTTGCAGGAGGAAACGAGGCTGATTTGCAGCAGGAAAATATACTACAGCTCAATTTTTAGGGAAAGTTTGTGTACAGTCAATAATTTGGCCTTATCTTTCTAGACTAACAACAGGAAAAACACCTGGAACTCTTCTTCAATCCTAGATTATTGTTCAGGAGTAGTGTGCTTGTAAATCCAGCAGAACCAGGGAGCAAAAATCCAAGCTTCTAAAAGTTGAGTTTTATTGTTATTGTTGAAAAAATAATAACAACATGCAAAGTAAAATACAGTCCACTATAGGATCACATCTTGCTGATGTGGCTAAACAAGAACAAAACTACAGATTCATGTTTCCAGATCTTAAGGCTACATTGTGAAGCAATATAAACATATTATAGATCCATTGACAAAAGTAAAGAGAAGAAGAAGTGAGATCCAAAGGAAGCAAATAATAATAATATCAATGCCAAACACAGAGTTTCTCAGTCCAGCCCCTCTCCACCTTTGTGGGTGTTAACCTTCAGGTTGATTGGATGATCTGTATGTGATGTATCCTAACCCAGCCTCTTGTAGTTCATCCTCCACCATGTGATCTACTTTCCCATACCAGCCTTCATTATTGTTTTCTTATGTAAACAAGGATGATTTCCCACCTAGGCTTCTCTATTGTTTTGTCTCTCTCTGGCCATCTGGATTGAGTTGTTTGTGCTTGCTAAGAAGCTGTTCTCGAGTGGAAAATTACAGACACACACATCTCTACATTTCACCTTTGACTGCATAGCCCATCTATATTCTGACAAGTATTCTATAAAATAAGAAACAGTGCAGAGCTGAGGTGCCTGTGGCCTCCCAGGTGTAGTTGAACTTCAATTCCCATCAGCCCTCACAAGGCTGATCAAGGCTGAAGTGCAACAGTTTATCATAAAGTATTGTTGACCAAGAGCAAAATGTTTCTCACCTGCTGAAAGAGTCTTTGCTGGGCTACTAAGATTTGTGCGTACCCATTATTAGGTTGTATCTCTAGAATAAAATTTTTGTAGGGACTGGGGAGATAATCACACAAATCTTTAGAATTGCTATTAAAGCTACAGAATAGCCCATTTGGCAATGCTTATTGTACGACGTTGTCTCCGTTTTGTCTCTACTTTGCTATCAGGCATTGTTAGAGTATCCCTTTGATGTGGTGGCTCAAGTGGTTAAGACACTGACTCTGCTGATTGCAAGATCAACAGGTTGGCAGTTCGAGGCCCAGGCACTGCATGATGGGGTGAGCTCCGGTCAATGGTCCCAGCATCTGCCAACCTAGCAATTAGAAAGCATTCAAGTGCAAGTAGATAAATAGGTACCACTTCTCAGTGGGAAGGTAAACAGCATTCTGTGCAATCAAGCTGGCCACATGATCACAGAGTAGTCTCTGAAAAAGCTGGCTCTTTGGCTTAGTAATGGAGATGAACACTGCCCCCTATGGTTAGACTCGACTTGACAACATTGTCAAAGGGAAATACCTTTACTTTTACCTTTACCTTTCCTTACTTTTACTTTTACCTTTCCCACTCACACTGCAGTCCCATTAGTCCTCAGATGCAAAATGTTGCCTCCATGGCAGTTCCAAAATAGGTAGTCACATAGTGTCTGTGTCTCCTTCTCTCCCCTTGTCCCCTTCACTATTCGCAAGAAAGCTGATTTTGTTTATTAATTTTTTCTATTTATTTATTTTTTTACTTAATTTACATCAGCAAAACTCTGGAATTGTGGTTAAAATTAAAATAAAAAACCTAAAAGGCACCCTGGGTAGGGCATAGGACAGGGAAGTGGGGCTAAGAGAGAGTGTGGAAGAGAACGCAAAGGACCACTCATGGCAGAAATAGCCCCAGTCATACTATTGCAGAGACATAATGCTCCCAACCTACTATGTTTCTGTTTTCTTTAACTAACATGATTGTGGTGAGAATTGGGCTCATGTGATAATGTCCTTATTAATTGGGCTGGTTCTCACCCTTAGAGCTGAAATAGATGTCCTGAATATTGCTCCCAAAATTTTTTGAATGGTGGTGTGGGGGAACAGGGTAATGCAAATTATCCTAGATCTTATACCTTCCAAAACAGATCCAGCTACTTGCTGTGTGTCTGCTTCCTTCCTGTTTCAGATCCTATGTTGTTTCTTACTTAAAGTTCTATAGTCATCTGTCGAGGACTGAAGAAATGTTGTATAACATTTCATAATCAGTATTCCATCCAGGTATCCAGGAACACTGAAATATAATTCTGAGCAGCTAGGAATTTTCAAGTGCAGAAGTACTATCATAAGCATACAGATTACAGGCCTGTCTGTTCCTTTTATCCTGCATCAAATGATACTGAGAAAATGGTATAGGAACTCTCGAAAGGCATATAACAGAGGGAAAACCATGTCAAAAGGTTGCAATAGAAAGAGCCTGCCATTCTAATTCATTTTAAATGGAACACTGAATTGATTTAGTTTCTATATGCTATATTATAACTTGTATATTTATCCCCTGCAAGGCATTGTATATATAGTACTTTAACACAGTGTTGCAGAATGGCTCATCCAAACATTTCTCCCACACTTCCTGTCCTCTGTTTCTTGAACCTCCTATCTTCCATGATTAGGGGAAACTCTGAGAATCTGAGATTGATATTTGTAGATATGCAAAACAAAGCTTTGACTTTTGGGCATGCTATGTGTTGGAAAATCCTGTTCAGTGAAGCATTCTCTACATCCTCTTTTCCCATTTGCTATTAGAGCAATGGGGCATTAGACAGTTAGGGTTCCCAGCATGCCTTTACCCTCAACATACTGTCTCTAGAACTATACTCATTTGCTCAATCACCCAGTTACAATGCATCAATGTATCCAAGTAAACACACTATGTAACCAGAGAACCCTCTAGGTTTCTGCAACCACATAAAAAGACTCATCCCCCAGTGACGCAACCAGCAACCCATTCAAGAAAACAAAGGAGGGAGTCATGGGTGCCGTGGCCAGAATTCTCCCCTGGGAAGCAGGACTCTCCCCTGGGATGCATGCAATTTTAAAAAAAACTGACAGTATATGTGCTCCATTGTTTTTGCAATTACTTGTCTCACTGAGCCATTTGGTCTGCTCACCCAGCTCGCCACCTGCAAGTAATTGCAAGTAATTGCAAATACAATGGAGCAATATATATATATATATATATATATATAGTGCACCCATAGGTCACACCACAAAGCACAAAGGCAGCACTGAGAGGGGGAGAAATGGTGGATTTCCCCAAAAACTACTGAGGGATATGCCAACTCTCTGCCACAGTAATCCCTCCCCTTCAGTTTAATATGACTCAGGTCCTTCGTTCCCATTTGCTGAACACACTTGGTAATTGCTTCTTTTCAAAAGGAGTGGCAAAAAAATAGTGTCTGAAAAGAACAGGGGTTTTTTGCATTTGTCTCGCTTAAATGTGAGTCCAAATGATCGCAGTCGCATCTGAAACCATTTCAAATGGGGACGAGACACATTTAAAGCAATCAGCAAATCGATGTAAATCATAGTGAGAATGAGCTCACGATGGTGAGTGCCAGCTCTGCTGAGCTGCCGCTCTCCTTTAGGTAGACAGGGCCTAGGCAATGTATGTTTTGCATACACATGTTGATGTAATTTTAAGTGCTTTAGTTAAGTAACTTGCATACTGCCTATTTACTTTCTTTTGCCTAGTTCCAGAGAGACCAAGGGACTCCACACTTTCACTTGCAAATTCTGCTAAAGGACACAGGGATTCATCATATGAGGCTCCCAAAATGGAATTACAGCAGGATAGTAGTGTATGTGGCTGTAACTTATCACATAATGCAATATCTTTCCTGTATCTTCTTCGTCTTTCATTCGTGCTTGGAGTGCTCCTTTTCATTGGTAGGCAAATCCCATCAGTGCCTCCCAATCATGTTGCATATCCACTATTGATAAGTTCTTCCTGATGCAGTTCCAAAATGCAGGCAGTCACATGGGCATGATTATGCTCCTTTCCTCCTCCACCTCACTATTCCCAAGCTGCCTGTTTTTCTTTTCTTTTCTTTTTTTCAATTTCTTGTCTTAAACTTAAATTCCTGTGAATGTGCACTTAATTTTTTTAAAAAAACGCACACACTGAAAGGTATTCTGCGAAGGGCATAGGACAGGATGGTGGGATTAGGAAGGCCAGCATGCAGAAGACAGAACCCAGGATTATAGCAGCACCATGGCACTTTTGGAGAGCTGTGTGGAAATGACTATCCTCAAACCAATATGTTTGCATTTCTGACACTAATGTGAATATGGTGTCTTAGCAGCCTGGTGTGAATAAGTCTTGAGTCTAAATTGAATCTGTCTTCATCCTTCCCAGAATAGGAGCTAACATTCTGGGAATCCACCCCTAATCCAACACTATAGCACTGGCCATATCTCCACTGCAGAGAAAGGCAATGACAAACCTACTCTGAATAAATCTTGCCAAGAAAACCCTAGAATAGGGTCATCATAAATCAGAGTAACTGGAAGGCACATAACTCATGGCACTGGGAGAGTTGTAATCTGTCTATCTGTTCCCTTTCTTGAACAAGTAGCAACTGTACCAAGGTGTGCAAGTGTGCAGCAAAACCAGTTTCCTCATTGTCATGCCACTGTCCTGACTACATCTTTTGACCCTTTCAGCTTTAAAGTTCAAAGCCAACAGATTTAGCTTGGGTAGTCTGCAGTTGCTGTTTCCAGGTAGGATGATAAATACTTATGCTTTTTGAAGATATTATGCCTTTAATGTTTGCTGTTGCATGACCTGTGTGGATTTACACACAAGCCCTGGGAAAATTAGAAAGTCAGATCAGCAGTGCATATTAATGTTGCTTTTTGCATTAGCAAAGTCTAAAGCAATGTTTATTGTTTCAAGGGGAGTGTATAATTATGCAAATTGTCGAGCAGTCTGCATAATATACATTATGTTCAGGTTCACTGGCTAGAGGAGGAGATGTTCTTTCTTAATGCTGCATGCAATCTTAGGCATTCATTTTTCATTTTTCATGCTTCACTACCTCACACCTGTATCTTTAGGAGGCACCCCTCATTCTCAGGGCCAAAGTAAATGCATAAGA
The DNA here is from genome assembly GCA_026167975.1 of Phrynosoma blainvillii. Lineage (NCBI taxonomy): Eukaryota > Metazoa > Chordata > Lepidosauria > Squamata > Phrynosomatidae > Phrynosoma > Phrynosoma blainvillii. The sequence continues at coordinate 253,471,595 of JANUYF010000002.1, read as the reverse complement.
ACAAATGAGTTGTTCAATATTAAAAGGTAAAAGACTTTGCAGTACTAAACCTGGCTCACACCCAGGCAGAGACTGGAAAGGTTATTTCTTCCCAGGGTAGAAAAAACCACCCTGTCTGCAAAGGCAAATTTAGTCCCAGTCTCTGAAGCTACAGCCACTCCAGTGTCTGTTTTCTCCGGGGGCCTTTTGCTTGGCCTCCAACTGCCGCTTTGCAAACTTAGGGGCTAAGCAGATGGTGCAAAGCGCTGTCTTCAGGGCAAGGAAGGGGAGGGGCAGCCACACGCTGGGCACCCCAACCCCTTCCCAAAAACGTCATCGGAGCAGCCGGCCCTCCACACGGCTGGGGCTCCAAGGATGCTTTTCCACTGCAGCGTCCGTACACGCTGCAGCGGAAGAGGCACCGAAGGTGCGCCGGCAGCCTTTTGCAGTGCACCTTCAGCAATTTGTGGAAGGAGCGCTATTTTAGCGCTCCTTCCTGAGGCGGCAAAGCTGTGCCGCGGGGCTGAGGAATGTGGATGACTCGGCCCCAATCCGCAGCTTCCCGGGGCAGCCCCGTGCCGCCCGTCTGCTTAGCCCCTTAGACCCAGGAGCTGCCTTTCCTCATCCAGCTGTGTTTCCTTTGGGTATAAAGGCAGGGCAGAAGAGACCATCCTGTCTACAAAGGCAAGTTTAGCCCCAGCTTCTGAAGCTGCAGCTACTCCAGTGACTATTCTCTCCTGGGGCCTTTGCTTGGCCTCTAACTGCTTTTTAGCAGACCCAGATCCAGACCCCCAGTAAGGAAAAATCAAGAATCGTCACCTGACAACTGAGAACCTGGGTCTTATTTTTAGTGAAGTCAGTGTTCAATCATTTTCCTTGCAACCAATTTGTTCCTTTTTTGGCTATAGTTGTAGTGTGATGGAGTGAAGGCAAGTTACTCTGCTGGGAAGGATCTCTTGTAAAGATGACACTGTAGGTTGGTAGTTTACATATTTAGTTTTAACCTTCAAACATTTAAGTTTGTTTTAATTATGGAATTACCCTTCTACTGAGTGTTTTTTCTTAATTTTGAAAAAAAAATAGTTGATTCCCTCACTTTTGTTTATACTTGGGTCAAAATTCTGTAAAAAGTAATTAACCAACTTTACCAATTTAAGAGTAAGTTTTAAGAAGAAATCTGATAAACAATCTCTTAGTGTCAGAAGCCAGAATATATCCCTTGCTTCCTAAATTCTGTCTCTGATTAAGAATAGCTGTCCTCCAGATTTCAATATATTCTTGGTATAATTAGCAGTTGAGGGATGGTTATGACACAGGTCCAGTGTAGATTAAAGGGAGTCGACCTAGGGAAGAGTTCACCTCCAAGATATGGGCAGCTCCATATAGATGATTTTTAGAAACTCTTGTGCCACAACAGCTACTAATGGAGCAGTTCAGAATACATCTCTGACAGAGGAATTGTCACCCCAACTTAAAAGTATCTTATGATCTGTGAAGTCGTAGGCTTTCATGGCCGGCATCCTTAGTTTTTTGTGGGTTTTTAGGGCTGTGTGGCCATGTTCTAGAAGAGTTTCTTTCTGACGTTTTGCCAGCATCTGTGGCTGGCATCTTCAGAGAATACTAGAATGGAAGAGAGTGGGTCTATATATACTGTGAAACCCTGGGTAGGGAGGAGTGATTCCCATGTAAACTGTGTATTGTTCTGTGTTGAATAGGTATTGTTCTGTTGTTCATGGCATGGCTTCAGGGTGGGAGGATATGCAATCAAGGATATTGTCTGCTATTCCCATGTAAACTGTGTATTGTTCTGTGTTGAATAGGTATTGTTCTGTTGTTAATGGCATGGCTTCAGGGTGGGAAGATATGCAATCAAGGATATTGTCTGCTATTGTCTGCTAGGAAAGCCCCTGACCCTGGTTGGTTTCCTATTTGCATTTGCTGAGTGCTGATTTTCTTATTTTGTAGGACTGGTAGCCAAACTTTGTTTACTTTAAGGGTTTCTCCTTTCCTGTTTAAGTTATCCAAGTGTTTGTGGATTTCGATGGCTTCCCTGTGCATTCTGACCTGATAGTTGTTGACATGGTCCAGTATTTCAGTGTTTTCAAACAGCATTTTATGCCCAGGATGGTTTATAATGTGTTCTGCTACTGCTGATTTTTCTGGCTGGCCCAGTCTGCAGTGTCTCTCATGTTCCTTGACTCGTGTTTGGACACTGTGTTTGGTGGTCCCTATGTAGACTTGTCCACAGCTGCATGGTATGCAGTAAACTCCTGCAGCTGTGAGAGGGTCTCTCCTGTCCTTCGCTGAGCGCAGCATTTGTTGGATTTTCTTGGCTGGTTTGTAAACCATTTGAGGTTGTGTTTCCTCACCACTTTCTCTATTCTGTCTGTGACTCCTTTGATATATGGTAAAAATACCTTCCCTTTGGGTGGCTGCTTGTCTTCAGTCCTCAGGGTTTTTCTGGGTCTGGCAGCCCTTATGATGTCTGAGCTGGAGTAACCATTAGCCTGTAGAACCCAGTCTAGGTGCTTCAATTCTTCTTCTTATCTTATGATCTGTTTAATGCAGACAACGGAAGCCCAAGTTTGAATGGCAGAGCTGATTCATATAGCTCAGAAGGGGTCTTAAACCCACAGGAGAAGTTGACAGAGAACACTCCTGCCCCTATCTTGGATGGTTCCCTCAGTAATTATTCCCTGGATATACTTGCCAAACACTGTTTTCTAAGTCATTCTAAAATTCTCCAAGAGATCCATGGCTTAAAACAAACTGTTATAAACCTCAAAGCAGAACTTGGGCTGGTGGCTGAACTAATTAGTCAAGGAATGTTAGCGGTAAATAAAGATTTGGCAGCCACAGAAGCAGCAGATAACACCACTTCTTCCCAATTCGAAACAGATGAACCACCTGCTTGTTTGAAAGAGATGCGGTTACCTTACCTGAGGCCTTGGGTTGGGGATGCTGGTTTGTTAGATACTAAGGAACCTATGAACGAGGCTCCCATGCCAATCTGTAATTGTAAGAAGCCTCAAAAAAAGAGATCAGGCACCAGAAAGGGTTACATAAAGGGAAAGAAAAAAAATAGAAAAAGTAATAAATCTAGTGTAACACCTCTTGCAAAAGCTAAGAAATTGCCTGGGAAATATATAAGCACAAGAAAGAGGCTCAAAGGATTGACTTTCAAACCCCGTTTTATTTTATTGAATAAAGAACAGAAGCCTAAGAGTAGGAGGAAAGGGGACAATCAGGCTAAGGACCATAAAAATGTTAGAAAACTATTCACTCAGGACAATAATTCCCAGACAGTTCCGATAGATTAAGTTTCAGCTGGTAAGCACACATTTGGCTGCAAGAGATCCCCATCCAAAGTAAGTAATCAGTCCTCTTTAATTCTAATGAATAAATGTCTAGTCCTTTCCATTTTCCCCAAGATTTGGGCAAATTTCCCAAAAGTAAATAAAATCAGTCATTTTTAAAATATTTTTGGGGCAGAGTGGTTTCACCCACATTAACTACCTTAATGTGGTAGAAATCAAGTTTCTTCCTTCTACAAATTTATGTACAAGGGTAATAATCCAATTTGTAGATATATCTTCTGTCACCTTTCTGAATCAGTGCTAAAGAGAGAGGGAATATGGATCACTAGATATTTCAAACAGTGTTCTATGTTTCCCTTGATAGGACATCATCCTAACAACTTAGAAAGCCTTGGTTGGAAAATTAAATCCCCTCTTGGGAAATGCCAGGTGCAAACAGACGTAACTGGGATAAGAAAGTGCAGAGACTCAAATACTGTTCACGCCCATCTCTCAACAGTGGGGCAGGTTAAGACTCCCAGCCCAAAGGAAAGGTACAGCTTGAGCTTTGAGGTGCTAGAGGAGAGCATTGACGACTTAGTAATAGAAGATTCAGAGCTAGTGAATCTGTGATGCCGGTCCCAGAGCAGGACATTGTATCTTATTTAAACTCTCTCCAGGGAATGTTGAAAACTTATCACTTGATTAGTGGGGCAAAGGAGCAGAGGGAAACATTTCCCATCCCATCTTCGGAATCATATTTCTTAGATGGGATTGCCACCAGGAAAGAAAATTGCCTTCTGATGAAGCTACCTTAGTTTCACGCTTCAAATTTATGAATTTAAGAGCTCAGGAAAAGATCATAGAAGCAGTTGCCACCCTGCAAGAATTCCTGCGAAAACAGAAAGGCAAATTTTCAGCAAAGGAAGGTCCCAATCCTAATGGGGTTAATTGCCACAAAGGTAAATATATCCTTAAGGGAGCAAAGATCACAGGTCTTTCAGCCTCTATGTGATGTTCAGGGGAGGTGGAAGACCTAGTGCATCATCTTTTACACTGACCACTGTATAGGGACCCCAGGGACCATTTCCTGGGAGATCTTTTGAAAGCGAGAGCAGCTTGGATGCCGCCTGATATTATTTGTGATCTGTTGGCAGACCACTTCAAATCTATTACACTTAAGGTGGCTTCTTTTACAGTAGTAGCCCAAAAGATCTGTTGCAAATTTCTAAAAACATCAGCAGCGGTCTGCAAAGGGGACCAGTTGTTGTAACCCTATTGTTGCTGTGGCATTTTTCCCTGTAATTTTAATTAATTTTATGCCTGTATTCTCCTTGTACTTTGTAGATACTTTCCTAGTAAGCTTGCTGGTTGTATTATTATAATTTTCCTTCAGTGCTTTTGTAATATTTTGTCATGGATGTTGTACCACAAACAAATAAACTTGATGATGAAAAACAGCCCCATTTTATGATACAGGTTGAGTCTCCCTTATCTGAAATGCTTGGGACAAGAAATGTTTTAGATTCTGGAGTTTTTCAGATTTTGCATATACACAATGAGATATCTTGGAGATTGGCCCCAAGTCTAAATATTAGTTTCATTTATGTTTCATGTACATCTTATACACATAGCCTGAAGGCAATTTTATACACAATATTTTAAATAATTTTGTGCATGAAACAGTTTGTGTACATTGAACAATTAGAAAGCACTGCTTTCAATTTCTCAGCCATCCATGTAGAGAGTTTTTGAATTTTTTTGAATATTTTGGATTTCAGAATTCTGGATAAGGGAGACCCAACCTGTAGTTTAATTGGTTTTTAATTTTTGTGCACTGTTAATTTTTAACCATGTTTGTTGTAAGCTGCCTTGAGTTCCAAACTGGGGAAAAGGTGAGCAATAAATATATAGTATATACTCATCTATAATTCAAAAAAATTGTGTCAAAAAACTGACCCCAGAATCCTGGGTTGACTTATATATGGGTCAATATGGTTATACTGCTCAGAAAGATGTGTCACCCACCAACCCATTCTCCTTACTTTGGCAGCTGCTGCTCAGCCAAGAAGTGTGAGTGTGTGTTCCTGCCTTCCCATGGAGCAGAGAAAAAGCTAGCTGCTTTTGCAAGGGGCTAGAGGAAAAGCCAGCTGGCTTTGCAAGAGGCTCATTCCTGCCTTCCCAGGGAGCAGAGAAAAAGGGAGCTGCTTTTGCAAGGGACTGGAGAAAAAGCCAGCTGGTTTTGCAAGAGGCTGTTCCTTCCTTCCCAGGGAGCCGAGAAAAAGTTGGCTGGCTTTGCAAGGGGCTGCTTCTGCCTTCCCAGGAAGCAAAGAGCTGGTTGGTTTTGCAAGGGGTGCGTGGGGGGAGGGGTGTCATTTACATCTTTTATTACATGCTCCAAAATTATACCCTCGACTTATCCATGGGTCATATCAAAATCCAAAATCAGGGCCTCAAAACCTTCCCTCAAGACGAGGTCAACTTGTACACAAGTATATATAGTAAGTATCGTGATTGTCATCATCCTCTTGCTAAGAGAGTTCTGCCTATACTGGACACATGTCCTTTTTCCTGTTCAAATCATCCCTTCAGTTTCTTCTTCCATGTTCCATTATTAAACATGCAGAAAATTCTACTTTTATCTCCGGTTTGATCTTCAGCACTAATGCAGTCAGCTTTCTATTAAGAAGCTGCCTATATTGTCTCTGGGACACACATTATTTATAAAAAGGCAATTTTTAAAAATCACTGGCAGAAAGAAAACACCTGACCTGTATTAATACAAGAGATATTTCCTGTCACATACACACACACACACCCTAATGCCTTGCTTCGGTTTGACTTCTGTCAGTAGGATGGAAAACTGGAGAGAGACATTTTGCAGACACCCTTAAATTCAAAACTATGTTGCAGAGACAGAAAGAAAAAATGACCATTTCTTTTTCTATTTAAAGTTCATCTCTCTCCTTTTTTAAACATAATTATTGTCTGTGCATTACACAAATTCCTGGGTATTTCACCTTAAACATATTTGTCAAGGATCATCAACCCAAGTTTCCAGATATTATGTTTTTTTCCTATATTTGTGTGTAAGTTCTACAGCCACCATGGATAATTGATAACACATTTACACTCTTCTAACAGACATGATACATTTTTTTAGATGGTCATAGTGCAAGTATTATATTTATTATGTGTTGTAAAGTGGAGTCAGAAAAAATCAATACTTAAGAAAATGTTAAGGAAGAATTTATTTGATAACATTCTGAACTGTAGCATTAATTCATGAATCAGCATTCACTGATAACATTGGTCCCCTTGTTCCCAAGCGTTTGTTTCTCATTGTTGGTGCTGGACCATGGACTCCAGGAGTGATGTATAATGGAGATCCAGAAGAACTGGACTGTTGTGGTAGATCTTGGAGAATATCTAGGCAGGACTGGGGTTGCAGGTCAGAAACTGGAGAATAGACAAGAAAGCTGGGAACTGAAAATGCTTGGAAGGATCATAGCTCAATAACAGGCCACATGCTTCAGTGCTAAAGGCACCAAGTTCAATCCTACTTATCTCCAGGTAAGACGTTGAAGACATGAGAGCCACTGCCAGTCAATGTGGAGTAGAGGGTAGGAACTACTAAGTCCTCAGCCCTTCTGAAAGCCCAATCACCAAAAATATATTTTTTGTCCAGTAATGAATTGTACCACTCCTAGAAGCCTGCACCAAGAATAATTCTGCATGCTAAGGTTATTCCATCCCCTAACACACACATGCTTTTGGTGGGGGAGCCAGAGTAGCTTTTTAAAAACCAAGCAGACTATTTGGTCACTTCAGGATTCAGAAATGTGCATGGCTGTAACCCATAAGGATTTGAGGATATAGAAAATGGAGCAGGGCAGCCCTCAGACTGTCTGAATTTCCCTCCCTCTTCTGAATGCACCAATATTCTGACTAAGGATGTAAACCTTAACTATATATTATTATTATTATTATTATTATTATTATTATTATTATTAAAGTTTATTTCTAGAGCGCTGTCAGTGTACTCAGCGCTGTACAAAAGACAATCAAGAATAAAACAAATAACAAATAAAACCTGCCAGAGGCGTACAATCTAAGTTAAAACAATGAGCAAAATAATAAAAGTCAGTTTAAACAAAGACAATTACAACAATTACTAACAACATCCACTGTAAACCTAAGTGAGAAAACAAGTAAATGTATATCAGACAATACCAGGGAATGCCTCCCTGAACAAAATAGTCTTTAACTCAGATTTGAAGGTGGATAAAGAAGTAATGGCCCGTGTTTGAGGGGGAAGAAGGTTCCAGAAGTGAGGGGCGGCAAGAGAAAAGGGGCGAATCCGAGATGGAGCAGTGGAGATCCTTGCTTGGGACAGCAGACCTTGAGTATTAGAACGAAGGGTATGGGAGGGAGTGTAGGGAGAGAGAAGGTCAGATAAGTAAAGAGGAGCTAGCCCATGCTGGGCTTTGAAAGTTAACAACAAAAGCTTATATTGAATGCGGAAAGGGAGGGGAAGCCAGTGAAGAGAAGACAACAAAGGGGAAACATGATCAAAGCGATGAGCAAAAGTAATGATATGGGCGGCTGAATGTTGAACAGAAATTAAAGGTCGAAGATGAGAAAGAGGAAGCCCAGCTAAAAGGAGATTACAGTAATCTAATCGAGAAACCACCAAAGCGTGGACCAGAGTCTTAGCAGTGGAGGCTGAAAGAAAGGAACGGATTTTGGCAATATTGTAAAGGAAAAATCTGCAGGCTTTGGCTGTGGACTAAATATGGGGAATAAAGGACAATGAGGAATCAAAAATGAAACCAAGACTGCGGGCTTCCCGGACCGGATAAATAGAAGTGTTATCAACAAAAACAGAAAAGGAGGGTTGAATGGAAGACTTAGGTGGAAACACAAGAAGCTCTGTCTTGGACATATTGAGCTTCAAACGCCGATGATGCATCCAGAGAGAGACAGCTGAAAGACATGATGAAATTTGCATCCATGTATATGAAGAAAAATAATTATGGTAGTTTTCTGCCCACTGTAGGAGGGGGGAATCCTCCACAGTTTTCTCCTATGTTCAGAAATTCTCAAGTGTTGCTCAGGAATTATTCTGTAGTGAAAAACACATCATTATGCACCCACCCACCCTGGGTTGTACAGTGTTTTTGCACAGGAAATCCATCTTCAGTGGAGAAACGGTTTCTCTCACAAAAAATGTGTTCTCCACAGAATAGTTCAGATGACACTTTGGGTTATTTAAATGTCAAGAGAAAATTGTGCAAAACCCTCACTGGTCTGTTGATCTTCTCAACAGTATTTCCCAGCTGTTGGGGGAAACATACATAATCCAAAAGATATCCATAGCTAATACGTATTATTTCCCCGTGTTTACACACAACGTTGCACAGAGACTCGACAGAAACCGGAACTAATACGTAACGAATTGAGATTTTTTGTAATTTGGTTTTTCGGGGAAGTACAAGCGAGCTTTCGGAATCATTGCGCAATGGCCGCGCAGCCAAAATAGATATGATTGCGCAATACGTATTGTGAAGCATTCCCCGTCATGACCCATGGTTCCCCGCGCTATTTCCCATGGATCTGTGAGGAAGCATCTTATGATGTGTACTTCCTGTTATGATCGGGCAACAAACAGAATGGGTAAACATGGTGCTCTCTATTGTTAAGGCGATCTAGTTTTCTTTATATGTGCCGCCGCGCGACCATGTTTTGTGGGTTTGGTGGGTTTTGGGGGGAGAGCAATATTCATTCGGGGGGAGAGGAATATTTGGAATATTTGGAGGAATATTTGGAGGGAGAGCAATATTAGGGATGATGTTGTTGGTCGGAATTCTGGGTGGTGACCGGGGGGGGAAACAGATCTTTGTTTTATGATGCATGTGCAAGGGAATCGTTGTTTGGTAATTTAAGGGATTTTCTCCCTTGTGTGTGCATGGGCAATACGCATCCAGGATGCGTATCCCGGGAAGCGGGATAAAAGCACAATGACGGGGATTGCGTGTGGTAGCTGTTAACGTATTGCGGGAGCTCTTTCGGCTCATTTCGGTATAGTACTGAATTTACTCTTATTTCGGTTATTTTTCGCTTCGTGGCACACGTTTGATAAGGTCCCTATTTCACAACCTGGAACAAGTAATTAACAAATCTTATTTCCATTCCTAATTCTGACGTGGTACAAGGCAGCCTCCTCAGTTCCTGTGCTTGAAGAGCATTGAAGATGTCGTACAGATGTGTGTAACTGTTTTATATTGTGACATGCCTTGAGAAGACGGCCCTCCAAGGTCCCAAGAAAGAGTGCACATTACAGGTGCCTAGAAAAGGGCTGGGCCATGTCAGGACCTAAGAAGCAGACAGGTGAATGCACATGCTCTCCAAGGCCCAGGAAGTCTGAAGGACCCCTTACTCAGCTCAGGCAGGGGAGAGAAATATTGTGGGTGGGAGGTAATTTCTTCCCTAACAACAGCCATTAGCTACTTAATTATCTTTAATAATTCAAGGATTGGATTGGATTGGATTGGATTGGATGTCTTTTCCAAATCTACAATTCTATGAAAAAGGAGGAAGGGGAGAATGGGATGTAGCAGCACTTTCAAGACATAACTAGTTTTTATTTGTTGGAAAAAAATTCTCCTGTTCCTCTTTAGTTAGGCAGGACTTCACCCCTCCCCCTCTCTCATTCTAACTGTCAGTCAGTTTAACTGACTCTCTGAACATTCTAAACTGCCAGTCTCAGTCAGTAATTGCATTCAGCTGTCTGTAACAGCACCTCTCTGAGGGAGGTTAACCTCTCTCTTCCTGCTTTATTAATTCCAGTTAGATTAGGTTTTAGTTTGTTTTGTAAATATTTATTAAAGTTATTCTTGTTTATTTTGAACCACAAACAACATGTTTGCCATTCTTTGAGTTAGTCTTTATTTTTAGGAAGGCAGGTTTAGAATAAATAGTCTGACCCACGTTTTTGCTGCTCTGCTGATGAAAGTGAACTCTAACATGTTTCACTTTCATACCTGCATATTTTAGTTTACTTTTAAAAGGGTTAACACCCTGGAAACTAGCATTGTAACCCACATTGTTTTAGCATGAGCATTCAGGGGGATGCAAAGTGATGTTTTCCTTGCTCTTCCTTCCTTTCCAAATTGACTTGGTAGCTTCTTCATGCCTTACTGCATTACCTATGGCAGTATTATTAAAAATGAACAGTGTGAATATAATAGCATAATAGGAATTCAATTGCTAGTTTCAGCTAGAGAGAATCCACTGAAGCAATGGGCTTTACATAAGTGCCGATTTGCCATTCATCAGTGGACTCAATGAGTGTGCTCTAGATGGGGCTAGCAACTGGATTTAAGCCTATCTACCTGTTAGACCCCCCCTTTTTCCCAGATGCATGCTTTGTAAGCACTTATTGCTGACAGAAAGGCTCTAGGCACCACACCACACTCTTCAAAACAGTTTTGAAGTTGAACCAGTTTGAAAAACTTCTGGGATCTTGCTGAGCTGATGCTGCACATTCCTGGCTCATTCTCACAGAACAACAGTTCCTACATTGGATCCATTTCAAAACAGTTTTGGAGAGTGTAGTGTGGGTCCAGTCTTACTATGCAGTGCTAATTCAAATATGTGCCAACTGTAGGAGGGTTAGGATTAAGTGCAAGGCCCCTCTGTTAGCAAAAATAGTAAAATAGCATAGTAAAGTGTTGTCCCTTATATAAAATGGCAAAATCAAGGCTTGCTTTTTGGAATTTAATGGGGGGAGGTATTTTCAAGTTGTGGATAGTTGAATCCATTGGTGAAGAATCCATGCATACAGAGGGCTGACTATACTTATACAGTTCATTCTAGGACCATAGTTCAGATATGGATAGCTCCTGTTGTGACATGAAGCTGTAAAACTATATATTAGTTTTAATTTTTTTGTGTGTCAAATGATGTTCAAAGGTTTTAACTTAATATTAAAGTGAAGCTTCTTCAGTGCTTTTCTGGCATGACAAAAAGCAGTGCATACCCTCCAGCTGTCCCAATTGGACAGGGCAGTCCTGATTAATTCTCTGTCTTCCTGCTTTTTCAGTTAGTTTTAAAATGTTCAAGTTTCTCTCTCCTACTTTCCCCTTTAGCTTTCTGCAAAATGAATTTAAAGTGCAGAATTATTTTGCACTCAACTCACAAGGAGGAGGAGAAAGGTGGAATCTTGCTTTTCCCAGTAAACAGAAGCAAACTGCTGTACCCTTTCCTAGCATATGTGCCATTCCTCTTAATAACTTTTGCCATCCTAACTACATTCCTATGTTGCTTGGCTACAAGTGACCCATTTTGACTCTATGAAATGTTGGAGGGTATGGCAGTATATAGTCAGTCCTTTTGTTCAGAGAAGCAGTAGTGTGGTGAAAAGAGTTGTGAGGCAATTGAGATGTTAAAAAGTCACTGCTGCAAATCCTTTCCATGCACAGATGTGGATTGCTGTGTGTGTGGTGCATCTACAGCCATGTGTAAAAATCCAGTCTTCACTTTGATACATGTGTTCCCCACATAAAATTATTCAGAGCTTTCAAATGACACAGACCTAATTTGCTTACTGTTATTATTCCTATCTGTTCTTATCTATTATTAGCAATAATAACAACAATAGCAGCGAAAATATCAATTTTTACTATAATATTCACTTGTATCCCTATTATGTCCCAATAATAATATCAACAAAGTCTATTATTCTAGCAATTCTGTTTTTAAATCTGTTCTATATATTCCCAGCTTTGCATCTATTAATAATTCTTTATTTTTTGACCCCCTCGGCTTGGCAGGGGCCAAGGAAGGACTCGGTTCCCTGTGGGGGCGCGCTTGGCCCCTTAAATTACCATCTCCAGGGACCGGGACTCAGCGGACTCTGCCCCAAGCCCATAATTACCATCAGGGCGGCCTCGGAGCAGCTGGGCACTGTGAGCCCGGGGAGAACGCCGGCGGGGATAAAAGACCCGCCCAGGAACACCCTCCCCCGGCACTCGCAGCGGCGGCGACTCTCCCGGCTTGGCAGGGGCCGAGGAAGGACTTGGTTCCCTGTGGGGGCGCGCTTGGCCCCTTAAATTACCATCTCCAGGGAGAACGAGACTTGCTCCTTGGTGTTTTCCCCTGCTAAGGGAACTTTTAGAGGGTCATAAGATGTATTATTTTACCGAGGCTAGGACTGTGTCGGGAGCAGCTATTGGAGTCGTGCAGGGGAAAGGGAGGTATGGCTGGAACTACGGAAACCAATGTTTCAAAAGAAGACGGGATCGCTGGTTGAGAGCTATCCCGCCTTCAGTTCCCTTAGTTGCTCTAAATGGTTTGGGGAGCAGACCAACCATACCACAGAACCTCACTCTGCTCCTTTGCAATGCCAGGTCAGTAAAAAATAAAACCTGTATCATCCAAGAGCTTCTCTTGGATGAGGATGCCGACCTGGCTTGCTTCACAGAGACCTGGCTGGGAGAGGATAGCTCAGCTATCTGGGCGCAAATCCTCCCAGCCGGGTACTCTGTGAGTGAGCAAGTGAGGGGAAGTGGGTGGGGGGGCGGAGTGGCTCTGGTTCATAAGAATCATTTGACCTTAACCAGGATACCTGTCCGGAACACGGTCCACTTCGAGTGTATGTACCTCAGCCTGAAGACCAGGGATAGTATGGGGATTTTGCTAGTCTACCGACCACCCCGTTGTCTAGCAGACTCCCTGACCGAGCTGACACAGCTAGACACGATCGCTCCCAAGCGTCCTTGCCAACCCGCTCCAAACCCGCTCCAAACCGGAGGTCATGGTTTACACCTGAGCTCAGGAGAATGAAGCGGGTTGGACAATGACTAGAGCGAAGGTGGCTGAAGACTCGACTCTTATCGGACAGAACTCGCCATAAGAATTTCCTTTATTCTTATCGGGAGGCAGTACGTGCAACGAGGAGAGCTTTCTCCTCTGCACGTATTGCGTCTGCAGAGTCTCGTCCAGCAGAGCTGTTTAGGGTGGTGAGGGAGATGACGCAGGTGCCCCCTGTGCCAAATCCCTTGCTTAACCCGACAACGGCCTGCTGTGACGCTTTTAACAACTTCTTTGCAGACCAAATCTCTCAGATAAGAGCCAACTTAGATGCCGCCATAGAAACAGAGTTGACAGGCGAGGTGTCGAGCGACTCCGCCAATGTAGTTATACTGGATCAGTGGCAATCTGTGAGTACCGAGGACGTGGACAAGCTGCTTGGTAAGGTGAGGAAGACAACCTGCCCTCTCGACCCTTGCCCATCATGGCTGGCCGTCCAGGGGGGGATGCATTGGTGAGCTTCCTGACGGACATCATCAATGCATCCTTCAGGGAAGGATACATTCCATCTAGTCTTAAGGAGGCGGCTGTTAGGCTGCTTCTGAAAAAACCTTCCCTGGACCCCCTGGAGATGAAAAATTATAGGCCTGTGTCATTGCTGCCATTTTTGAGCAAGGTGATCAAGAGGGCGGTTGCTCTTCAGCTCCAAGCTGTCTTGGATGAAACCGATTATCTAGACCCATTTCAAACCGGCTTCAGGACAGGCTTTGGGGTTGAGACTGCCATGGTTGCCTTGACCGACGATCTGCGTCTGAGCATCGATAGGGGTAGTGTGACCCTGTTGATGCTCTTAGACCTCTCAGCGGCTTTTGATACAATAGATCACGGCATCCTCTTGGACCGCCTGAAGGGGTTAGGTATCGGGGGCACTGCTTTGCAGTGGTTCCGGTCCTTCCTCTTGGGTCGGTCCCAGAGGGTGCTGCTCGGGGACTGTAGTTCCAGTAAGAGGGAGCTCACTTGTGGGGCCCCTCAGGGAGCTATTTTGTCCCTGATATTGTTTAACATCTATATGAAGCTGCTGGGTGAGATAATACGGAGTTATGGTGCTGGGTGTTATCAGTATGCTGATGACACCCAAATCTATTTCTCCATATCTCATTCGTCGGCCTCAAATTCCAATGGCATATCTTCTCTCAATGAATGTCTTGGGGCGGTAATGGGCTGGATGAGGAAAAACAGATTGAAGTTGAATCCAGACAAGACGGAGGTGCTCATGGTCTCGGCCCCGAAACCAGGAATTGGGTTGCAACCTCCAGTCCTGGATGGGGTCACGCTCTCCTCCAGTGACTGTGTTCGCAGTTTGGGGGTGCTCCTTGACTCGTCGCTCCTGATGACGAATCAGGTAAATGCAACGGTCAGGAGCGCCTGTTATCAGCTTTGGCTGATACGCCAACTGCGCCCTTTCCTGGAAGTAAGGGATCTCGAGACTGTTGTGCACGCACTGGTAACCTCACGCCTTGACTTCTGTAATGTGCTCTACATGGGGTTACCCTTGTACCTGACTCAGAAACTGCAGTTAGTGCAGAATATGGCGGCCAGGTTGTTATCTGGGACATCTAGGAGGGATCACATCACTCCGGTTTTGAGGTCCCTCCACTGGCTGCCTATTGGTTTCCGGGCCCAGTACAAGCTGTTGGTTATTACCTTTAAAGCCCTAAATGGCTTGGGCCCAAACTATCTTAGAGACCGCCTCCTCCCATATAATCCTCCCCGCACCCTCCGATCCTCTGGGAGGAACTTGTTGCAGCCTCAAGGAGCTAGGATTGCAGTGACCTCCCAGAGGGCTTTTTCTATCGTTGCTCCCAGACTCTGGAATGGCCTGCCGGATGAGATCCGTCAATTAACATCCTTGCACAGCTTTAAAAAGGCTGTCAAGACGGATCTCTTCCCCCAGGCCTTTCCGGACTAGATAGCTGGCCTCGGGACCCTGTGAATCCAGTATTTTTATAGGATTTATCTTAATTCCCTCAAAGTAGATCTGCAGGGGAATGTTGCATTGTCGCTGTGTTGTTTGCTGTTTGTTGGTGTTGTCTTAATTGACGTTAGTTTTCAGATTAATTATTGCTTAACTATAGCTGTTTTAATTGTACTTGATTTAATAACTTTTTAAGGGGGGAGGGGGGATTGATATTGTCTTAACTTGGCTGTATTTTTTATTATTACTGTTCACTGCCTAGATTGGTTTTCCACTGGGGCGGTATATAAATAAACTATATTATTATTATTATTGTTATTGTTATTGTTATTGGTGTTGTTTTTTAATACTCATCCAGTAACTTATCTTCTTAATATTCTTAATATTATGTAATGGTAATGCATTTGTTATTATTATAATTCTATACTTATACAATAATATTGTCAGTTTTGAAATTTATAATTATATCACCTGATGGGGTGTTTTCTCCTCAGCTGTGCCCCCTTCTCTTTGTCTTTTCATCTCTCTTCTGTCTTTAAGATAAAGAGTTAAAATTATTCAGAGCTTTCATCTCCAAACACAGACTTGGCAATGCTAGCTTTGAAAGTAAGAGTGTGTTTGCAACTTTGCAAAGAAATCATAATTTATTACCCTTACTTAACAACATGGATTCTTCCAGTAAGATAACTTACGCATTATACATTTACTTCTATTACATCCTTTTATTGAGCTTATGAAATCATTGTGTATGTGAAAAATAACTGTATTTAAAATCTGTTTGCTTTTTTCAAAAAATTAGTAGAGTTCCTAATTTAAAAGTATAAATGGAGAAGGGACACTATCTATTAATTTTTCTCTTCAGAAATCTCCTTTATGGTAACCTCTCACCCTAATTCCTACTTCCTTAAAGTGTGTCTTCACTGCCTCAGTGGAAAATTGAATGTTAAATGCCCTCTCCAAGCTTCTCAGCATCTAAGCCTCAGGGAGATCTGAAAAGCCTAATACCGCTGTAGGATCCTTCTGCAGTGTACTTGTAGATACTGTACAAGCTTATAAAGCATTTCCACAACCCTCTGAACTGTTATCACACCAGTGGATTCAACTCATTCAGCTTCAGCACAGTTGTTTTCACTGTTAGACACAAATAAATAACTCACCAGAGAGTGTCCCATAGGAATTGTATGGGTTTCTGCTGTGAAACAGAGGAAAATATTGCTGTGGGCATAAAGAACATAAAGAGAGTCACTTTCAGAAAAAGAAAAAGTCTAATAAAGTTTTGCAGCTGTTGTATAAGGCAAAGGTACAACAGAGTAATAAATTTGAAACCATAAGCTGCAAAGGTTATAACCAGGTGCTGTTAGATTTAAGGGGCAAGTATGCTGCCAAGCAAACTAAGATTTTTAACACAATGTTGTTCCTAGCTCTCATTGACTTTAATAAATTAAATGTAGTGAACGGAAATACCCCAGTACACTAGGATGTGCCAGTTGTCCTTTAGCAGCATTCAGGTAACATAGGATTCCTGATAATTTGGACTTAATGGACTAGAAGTGATCATGGAGATTATTACACACTGTCTCAAGTGCTGCAATCATGATTTTGAAGCAAACAGAAACATATCAGCATCAAAGCAATTCCTATTGCACCTCTGCTTCGGTATTGGTATGGTACTGCAATATTCTTTCCACACAACCCCATTTCCGCTTCCTCCTCATTATTGCCCTACTTAGGGCTTATATGGGGGTTGAAAGAGGAGACAGATGGGAGTGAATGATCAAGCAGGGGTGGGGGTGAAACACGTGGGGGGAGAGGAGATGGGTGGGAGGGGTGAGAGTGACAGATAACTCAGTGGGGTGGATGATAAAACACACAAGGGTGAAAGGAGACAGGAGTGGGATGACAGCAAGAAAAAAGAAAAGAAAAAGAAAGGCGCCAAGGCTGCTTGGGGATGGTGAGAGGGAGGGGGAAAGGAGGAGACACGAGACCATATGACTGGCCAATCTTGGAACTGCAACTGGAGACATTATTGCACAAGGGGGACTACCAGGATGGCAGTGCAATTGATAGCTATTCACAGATTCTCCCTGTTAATTAAAACATGCATCATAGTTGCAGGTGAACCATAGACCAGTTATACCTCAGTTATGACGTTGTGTGATAAGGTTTGGCAGAGATGCTACTGTTATTTAGTTCCACATTTTACCCTTGTGTGATAATCTCCCATGTTGCAATTCAGAATGGGAGACCTGTTTTCTTTCTGTGTTTTCAGATCCTGCCTAATTTCAAACTGTGGCATCCCTATAACCCAAACAAAGGGATGAAATGCCCAAATTAATCTGTGATCCTTAAATTGTTGATGTGAAGTAAGTGTGCGAGATTGGCCTGTGTTGCTCTGCTGAGCTTGCCCAGGCAAACTTTTCCCTATTTCTGTACTTGTTTTGACCAGTGCTACTTTGTGATCCTATGGTTCAGAGTATATCTCTGATTCCTCTGCTAATAATAGATTCCTCTGTTCAGATAGGAATTTTAGAATCTTTACACTGATGCCTTATTATAGATATAAAAATGCCTATACTAAAGAAGGAATTTCCTGGCAAACTCCACTCCACCCATTCATTATACTTTTTATCAGGCAGGCAGATTTGGTCAAAAAGGAAATATCTGAAAAGACTTTTTAAACTCTAAGTCACCATAAGTCAATGGGTGACTTGAAGGCTCATATACACATACAATTTGCAGAAGAGACCCATTTCCTTCTTTCACTCATTGCTCTGTACAGATACCCTCTTGATTCTTCAAGATCTGACAGAGAAAAGCCAAAGGATCTAGATTTTTGTGGAGTGTCAGTCCACAATTTTCAGACTCCACCCCCTCAGCTAAGCAGAAAGACAAAGATGAAACCAGAGAGGCAAGAGGACTGGGAAAGGCACCATCTGAACCCACACTCCACCCCCTCAGCTGAGCCAGTTAACAGCAGAGGACCAGGCAGGCAAGTGGAGGAAGGAAGAAGGTGACCAGCCAATTCTGCCCTCCCCCTATCACAAAGAAAGAAGTGAAGGAACTAAAGGAAGGAAGGGTGAGGATGGGGATGGATTAAAGGAGGCAGGACATATGGGGAGGGGAGGAGGGAAACCCAGTGAGCCATAAGAGAATGGATAGGAAAGCAAACAAACAACAACAGGAGGAATAATATAGGGAGACAAACAGCTACTGGGCAGCAGCAGTAGTGGTGGGTGTCAGTGAAAGGAGTGAATTTTGACACCATAGCTAACACTGGTTGGCACTGTGCATTGGGGGGGGGGAGTACGTGGTCCTCCTTGTGTAACCCCATGACCTAGTAAACCCTACGATAAGACAAATAGCAGATACCCTTAAAATGCAAATTGCATCCAGAGCAGCATAACACATAAGATAGGGATGTGGAATGTGAGGAGGATGAGGCAAGGGAAGCTAGACATAGTAAAAATGGAATTGCACTGCATGGACATATCAGTACCAGGGGTGAGTGAGTTAAAATGGACAGGAATGGGCCACCTTGAATCAGACAACTACACAGTGCTCTACTCGGGGAATGAAAAGGCAAGAAGAAATGGGGTGGCTTTCATACTAAGAAAAGATGTTGCAAAAGCAGTCAGAGGATACAATGCAAAATCAGATAGAATCATTTCAGTAAGGCTTCATGGTAAACCTATGAATATCAGCATAATTCAAGTATATGCACCAACTACAGAGGCAGATGAGGAAGAAATTGATAGATTCTGTGAAGGAGTACAGGAAGAAATTGACAACACACCAACACAGGATGTCAAGCTGATCATGGGAGATTGGAATGTGAAGGTTGGAAGCAAAGAAGAATCAAAAACAGTAGGTGGATTTGGATTAGGCAAAAGAAATGAAGCAGGTGAGCGTCTGATTTTTGTGAAGCCAATAACCTATTCATTGCAAAAACATTCTTCATACAACCAGAAGAAGAAAAAAACACTATACCCATGGACGTCACCAGATGGTCAACAGAAAAATCAAATAAACTATATGATTGGAAGCAAAAGATGGCGAAACTCTATACTGGTGGCCAAGACAAGACCATGCACCAATTGTGGCACAGATCACGAACTACTCATATCAAAAATAAGAGTAAGACTCAAGAAGAAAACAAAACCAGTGATTATACCAAAATATGATCTTAATAATATCTCAACAGAATTTACTGACAACATAAGAAACAGATTTGCATTGCTAAACATAATAGTCTGAGAACCAGAGGAATTATGATCTGAAGCCAAGGACATAAAAGAAGAATGCAGACAGACACTTTCAATAAACAAAAAATAAAGAGAAAAAAACGGGGATGACAGAAAAAAACTACATAAATAAACAAAAGAAGAAAACCAAAAGGAGATAGGAACAAACTAAAAATTATGAATGCAACCGTACAACTTGTGCAGAAAGATAAAGAAAATTACTACAACGACCAGTGCAGAGAAATATAAGACAAGAACAAAAAGGAAAGAACAAGAGATCTATTTCACAAGATGTAGGAAATCAAAGGAAAATTCAAACCAAGGACTGGGACAATCTAGGACAATAAAAATACCATAATTCAAGACCAGGAAGGAATAAAAAGACATTAGATGCAATACACAGAAGAATTATACAAAAGAGATGACAAAATTAAGGACACATGGAATGAAGAGCCATATGAAGATGAACCCCAAATTCTAAAAAGTGAGGAGGAAACTACAATAAGAGAAATAGAGAAAAACAGATGACATTCCAATTTAACTGCTGCAATCCACACTGACAGAGTCAACTCTAGTGCTAACCAGCATTCATCAACAGATATGGAAAACAAAACGATGGCCAACAGATTGAAAGCGATCAATATACATCTCCATCCACAAAAAGGGAGACATAAGAGACTGCAGCAACTATAGAACCATAGCACTGATCTCCCATGCAGGCAAAATTATGCTCAAAATTCTGCAACATATACTCCAACCGTACATGGAGAGAGAAATCCCAGAGGTCCCAGAGGGTTCGGGAAAGGAAGAGACACGAGGGAATACATCGCAAACATATGATGGCTAATGGAGCATAGTAGGGAGTTCCAAAAGAAAATCAGCATGTTCTTTATAGATTATAGCAAAGCCTTTGACTGAATATACCATGAAAGGCTATGGAATGCCCTTAAAGACATGGGAGTGCCAGCACATGTGATAGTCCTGATGACAAATCTGTACTCAGGACAAGAGGCTACTGTCAGGACAGAAAACAGAGAAACAGAATGGTTCCCAATTGGCAAAGGAGTCAGACAAGGCTGCATCCTTTCACCATATCTGTTCAGCTTGTATGCACAACATATTATAAGAAAAGCAGGCTTGAACTCAGATGAAGGAGGAGTGAAAATAGGAGGAAGGAATATCAACAATCTAAGATATGCAGATGACACCATAATACTAGCAGAAAACCTCACAGACCTGGAACACCTACTAAGGATGATCAAAGAAGAAAGTGCAAAGGCAGGCTTAATGTTGAACATAAAGAAAACAAAAATTATGACCACCGAGGACTTTCATAAGTTCAACCTAGACAATGAAGAAATAGAAATAGTAAAAGAATTCCCATACCTAGGATCAAACATTGATAGAAATGAGGACTGCAGTTAGGAAATCAGAAGACTAAGAATGGAGAGGGTGGCTATGAAAGAACTAGAAAAGATTCTAAAATGCAAAAATATACAACTCAGCACAAAAGTTAGAATCATACAAGCCATTGTATTCCCTATTACCATGTATAGATGCGAGAGCTGGACAGTTAAGAAAGATGATAGGAAGAAAATCAATGCATTTGAGATGTGGTGCTGGAGAAGAGTGCTGAGGATCCTATGGACAGCCAAAAGGACAAACAAATGGGTCCTAGAGCAGATCAAGCCAGAAATGTCCCTGGAAGTCAAGATGACAAAACTGAGATTGTCGTACTTCGGACACATCATGAGAAGAGAGGACTCTTTGGAAAAAACTATAATGCTGGGGAAGGTGAAGGAAAGTAGGAAGAGAGGAAGGCCGCATGCTAGATGATGGACTCTATTAAGGAGATCACGAGTATTAAGGGGTTGCAGGCATTAAGCAGAGCAGTGGAGGACAGAGGGTCTTAGAGATGTCTCATCTATAGGGCCGCCATGAGTCGAGATCGACTCGGGGGCAGTTAACAACAAACAAGAGAAGTAGAAAATATTTTCAAGATATTCAAATATTTGATCAGTCAAGCAAATCACTTTGTCCAAAACTTAATTATTAATTTCAGTAACTAGCAAAATGTAGGGAACTCCAGTGGGGGGGGGGGACATGCTTTCCATGAAATATTTAAGAATAAAAGCATTGTGAGCCTTGAATAAGATTCCAAAGCATAAGGAAATGAAGACCACTCGCAAAACTGACAGTCCATATTCATACTGTTATGAATGCTGTTACTGTCAAGTTAATGTCCTATCATACTGGGAATGGCAACTGTCATTTGTGCTTTCGTAGACTTGACACACAATTACCACAGTGCACTGTACTTGGGGTTGCTGTTGAATAATGATTAGAAAATCCATTATCCTTTGTCCCTCTACCTGGTTCTGCCATGAGTTCTTTAAACAAGCATTCTGGACTCTCCCTTTGCTGTCTTACTACAATTACAGATACCAGGTTTAGCCTATAATTCAAGGGTAGACAACTTGCAGCTGTTGGATTTCAACTCTCTAAGCTCCAGTCACCATAGTGGTGAGGGATGATGGGTACAGCTATCCCTGTTCTAAAGACCTAAGCTGTGTTGGCAATTTAAATTCTTTATTATTTACTCAATAGAAAATATTGTATCCTTCTCTTCACACCCAAATTCACAGAATGGTTTACATATTTTATCAAAACCCAATGAAATATGAACAGCATGTTAAAAACAGTGAAATTATAAGACAGCAACATAAAACCACCAGACAAGCAGAAACTATTGTACTGTAAAATCTTTAATAATTTGGGAAAATGGGAAATCTTTGTCTAATACCAAAATGAGAACAACAGAAGTGCTACGGAAGACTCCTTGAACAGATGATTCCTCAATTTGGGGCATAAGTACTGAAAGTACTTTGCTCCCCTACTACTGTGACTAGTACAGAGATTATCACACAGGAGACTAAAGTATCTTTAAAGTGCCTTTAAATTGTCATTAATGTGCAATTAGGGTTCACACACTCTCACATTTGTCACATCTTAAAAGTGT
Source organism: Phrynosoma blainvillii (assembly GCA_026167975.1). Taxonomy (NCBI): domain Eukaryota; kingdom Metazoa; phylum Chordata; class Lepidosauria; order Squamata; family Phrynosomatidae; genus Phrynosoma; species Phrynosoma blainvillii. The sequence continues at coordinate 253,449,272 of JANUYF010000002.1, read as the reverse complement.
CATGGACACGTCCCTGACTCCCTGCTCGCCTATCCCATCAGTAACATGTCCATGGAGACATCATTTTTCAACAACAGAAGATCATGTTATTGAAAAATGAAGGCTCCAAGGACACGTTACTGACAGGATATGTGAGCAGGGAGCCAGGGATGCATCCATGACATTTTACAGACACTTTACAGATGTGACAAACAGCGAGTGCGTGAACCCCAATCGCGCATTGACAATTTAAAGGCACTTTAAAGACACTTTAGCCTCCTGTGTGATAATCTCTGTTACATACCTGTACTACATACAATAAACCCTCCTTATTCATGGATTCTTTATCACAGATTCAAGCATCCATGGCTTGCAAATATTTTAAATATATATAAATTCCCAAAAGCACACCTTGATTTTGCCATTTTATATAAGAAACACCATTTTATCATCCATTGTATATAATGGAACTTGAGCACCCATGGATTTTGGTATTCAGAGGGATTCTGGAACCCAACTCCAGGGGATAGCAAGGGCCCACAGTAGTAGTGGTGGTAGTGGTGGTGGTGGTAATAATAATAATAATAACAATAATACCCCATGTGTTTAATGCGATTTGAGCAACCACTGATTTTGGTTTGGAATTAGAGTTTTCCTTCTCCTAGGATGGTTGACATAAGGCTAGGGAGCCCATCCTGCCCTTTGACGCTCTTTGTCAGACCCTTCGGTTTTGACCTGTCTGACATGGGAAGCCCTACCGGTGGCTATTATACCACCGCCAGCATAGCTCAAAACTACATTAGGGTACGCAAGCCTCTCCCCCACGACAAGGGGGTGTCAATATACAATTTTAGCCACCAACATACAATTATGTAAGAGTGTGCATTTTAAATTTCCTCTACAAAATGAAATAGAGCAGTGCACTCCTCCTTTGATGGTGGTGAGAAGGGCAGTTGGTGCTAGGCTTGCCTTCAGAAGCTCTGCCTCTGACTCCTCCTCTGATAGTGGTAGAAGGGCAGTATCCATGGGGGCACTTGAAACCCAACCCAGTGGATACAAAGGGCCCACTGTAGTAGTAGTAGTAGCAGTGGAGGTAATACAGTCACCCCTCCGTTTTTGTGGGGGATCCATTCCGGACCACCACCACCCAGCAAAAACGAAAAACCGCAAATATTCAAGCCCCATTGGCTTGAATGGCCACACATCCCATTTTATCCCTTCTCACTTGCTGGTCTGTGAAGAACCAAAACTGCAGACTCGAAGTCCATGAACGGGGAGGGATTACTGTAATAATAATACCACATTGTGCTTAATGGGACTTGAGCATCCACAGATTTTGGTATCCACAGAGGATCCTGGAACCCAACCTCAGTGGATACAAAGGGATCACTGTAGTAGTGGTGGTGGTGGTAATAATAATAATTATTATAATGGGACTTGAGCATCCACAGATATTGGTATCCATGGGGGCTCCTGAAACCAAACCCCAGTGGATACCAAGGGCCCACTGTACTATTTTACATACTTTGACTGCTACAGTTAACAAAAGCTGCATATGCATAGCATGCCTTACACATTTCACATACAAACCAGGAGACCACAGAAAAATGCCTTAGTGGCTACTCGTCAGCTCTGGATACCATTCAAATCTGAAAGTGGATCACCTTCAAGACTCAATATCTGGTGCTACTTAACTGAATGTGGTCAAGCCTGTTTAACTGTTTATCAATAATTCTAATATAGAAAAATTATTATTATTATTATTATTATTATTATTACTATTATATAGGCCAAGAGTCTGGATCCTGACAGGAAATCAAGCCCTATGAGGAACGACTTAGGGAGCTGGGAATGTTTAGCCTGGAGAAGAGAAGGCTGAGAGGTGATATGATAACCGTGTTTAAATATTTGAAGGGATGTCATATTGAGGAGGGAACAAGCTTGTTTTCTGCTGCTCCAGAGACTAGGACCCGAAACAATGGATGCAAGCTGCAAGAAAAGAGATTCCACCTCAACATTAGGAGGAACGTCCTGACAGTAAGGGCGGTTCGACAGTGGAACACACTCCCTCGGAGAGTAGTGGAGTCTCCTTCCTTGGAGGTCTTTAAGCAGAGGCTGGATGGCCATCTGTCAAGGATGCTTTGATTGGGAGTTCCTGCATGGCAGGGGGTTGGACTGGATACCCCTTGTGGTCTCTTCCAACTCTATGATTCTATGATTCTAAGTTTCATCAGCTTCCCCTTCCTTCCGAAGTTTCATCAGCTTCCCCTTCCTTCCGAAGTTTCATCAGCTTCCTATGAGACATTCTCTCAATTTTGTACAATAGCATGCAGCTGAGACATTTTTTTCAATGTAGGTCAAAACATCTGGAAGCATACATTCCCTACCCCCTGCTTTAAAGGGGAAAGCATAATGACTTAAAATAAAACCCATGCCCCCCCCCAAATTAAAATGAATCGGTTTTAGAGCAAATCAAACATGAATCCTCCCTAGAAGCCAAGATGACTTTAAGCCAAGAAGACTAAACTGAGGCTGTCATGCAAGACATGACTCATTACACAAGATATCAATGCTTGGTAAGGTGGAGGGCAGTAGGAAAAGAGGAGGACTGTGTTATAGATGGATAGACTCAGTCAAGAAAGCCACAGCCCTGAGTTAGCAAAATCTCAGCAGAGCTGCTGATAACATGGGGTTGCCATGAGTCAAAGCCAGATTGACAGCAATTCACAACAACCACCAGTAATTCCCAGCTAAAGGAGCTAAAGGAGGCCTAAAAAAGTTGCCTCCTCTGCTGCAGCAAGTAGTGCTTCCCTCTGCCATATGCTTTTATGGTGGTACACCCTATTGGCTTTCACTGTTAAATGCTCCTAAAAAGAACAAGATAAGATAGTTGTCTGCTGAGACTATCTCCAGTCCCCCAATGAGTCCCCATAGTTTGCCCATTGTCCCTTGGAAATGTGGACTCTTGAGCTAGTACGTTTCTCCAAGTATGGAACATTGAGTTGAAGAAAGCAAAGAACTGAATACAACAGAAAATTCAGACTGATCCTTACAAGTATTTTTGAAAACCTGGTTTGTTTGGCATGGGAAGGGGGAAATGAATGGATAGATTTGCTTGATGTTGATTTTGTATGTGTTAGAGAGTCACTTATAAAGGTGGCAGGTGAAAATGAAAGGAATGACTGCACAGGCAGTGTTCCTGGTAAAATGCAAGATATAATTAACAAAAACAAATGGCTCAACAAGCAGACAGGAAAGACAGGAGTGTGCCCAAGTGCCCTTCAGGGATCCATCAGTTTGGCTCTTCAGTCCCATAAAGAGTCATAAGTGAAGCATTTTAACATATGTGCTCTGAGACACTTGCATTTTACAAACAGGCACAAAATCTGAAGCAGTACCATTTTTGCTGTTTAGTTTAACCAATCTTTGATGCAGAAAGAATTGGATTTCATTTTTATGTTTTATACATCTTTCATGTAAAATACTTTTGTTGAGCTGGGAAATAACTTCTTCAACTTCTGTGTGCTTCATTAAAAGACCTGTTCTCTCCCTTTTTAAAGAAAAACATGAATTTTTAATCTGATATTGACATCTGGCATAGGCTGACAAGGTGTATTTCCTCATCTGTGGTCTGCTTGATATAAAGGAGGCCCAAGGTATCTAGAGAATTCAGCTGCAGATGGAGTCTGGAATCATTTAATTTTAGATTCAGTTGTGCAGAATTTGTCAAGGATAAAACTACTGCAAAATTCTTAATGCTGAGTGCATTTCCAGGTTCTGCAAGCTGTTCATTGTATAAATTGTGTTTCACCCCCTTTGTGGATTCCTGCTAATAGGTTTATTAGGGGGAGAAAATAAACTTGGCAATATTATTTGATTTTTTGAGTAGGCAGTTGGGAGAAATTAGTTTAAGACTGCAGTTGGTTTTTATTAAGAGTATCCTGATTGTGGGAGTAGTTCTAATAGCGTATCATGAGATGCTCCCATTTTTTTACTAGGCTATGAATGAATTGAACATGTAAGGGGAAGGGAACTGGAGGCTATGTGTGGCACCCTGAGAGCTTAAGTGCAGCCCCCAAGGGTGTATGAAATTTTGGGATAGAGTCTTCTATGCACTCCAGTTGTCTCAATTTGGCAGGAACACTTCCAGTTAATTCTCTGCCGTCCTACCTTTTCAGCTGCTTTTAAAATATCCCAGTTTCTCGCTACTTCTCTCACTTTCCCCTTTGTCCTGAATTTTCTCTCCTCTTCCCAGGACATGTATTTATTCAGTGCATACATACACGTATATTTTCACACAATCCCACAGAGCTAAATCTGCCTCTTCAAATATGGTCTTGTTTTTAGCCTCTGTTCATTCAGTCTATTTTCTTCTCCTTCTCCTCCTCCTCCTCTTCTCTCCCCAAGGATTGAGGCAGGGTACAACATAAATTAAAATACAGAAAACCATTTTAACACATTAAGCTAAAACACATAAACATGGGGCAGCCAGTACAAAATTTAAAATATATCAATTTAAAATTCATAGTTTAAAATCAACTGGGCAGGTCTGCTGGAAGAGATAGGTCTAATACTGTTTAATACTGTTTTAAATTCAAACATCATATTCATCTGTCAAATCTCTTGTGGCAGATCATTCCATATTCTAGGGATGGTCAATGAAAATGTCTTCTGGGTGAAAGTTGCTAATCTAGTCCTGGCCAGTTGAAGTAAATGTCCCCCAGAGGACCTGAATGACATTTGAAGTGACACCTTTCAGGCTGTCTTGTTTTGTCTTAAATGTTGCTCTGCATAAAGCATAGAATAATGTTTGATAGGCTACCTAGAATCATCTACCCCAAATTGACATAAATTTTAAAGCATATATTCCAGGATGTTAGTATCAGATATTTATTTAAACAAGCATAGGTCTCAATTATATAACAAAAGTGTGGAAAAACAAAAAGAAATATAGAAATGGAATAAATGCATAATAAAATACCAAATATTGGCTTCTTTGGGTAACAAGCATGCCATGCCACACACCACACCCCAAAATTACTCTCTCTAAGTTTACTGAAAACAGAGGCAAATATCATTAGATATACAGAAGAGTCTCCATTTTAGCACTCAGAAACACAAGCTAGATGGGCTAGAGAGGAGGGTCCCCACTTCACCATTCAGGAGAAGAAGTACTTCATAAAGTATGCAATTAATTTATGGAGTTTGCTGTAATAAGATGTGCTGATGATTTCTAACTTAGATGGACTTTACAAACAGATTAGACAAATTCATGGAAGATAATCAGTGACTGCTAGAGATGATGACTACAGTATATGCACCCACCACATTCAGAGACAGTAAAATTGCCAGATCTCAGGGCCTGGCCCTGAGGGTCCAGTTTTCATAGGGCATTTCCGGACAAGAAAAGAGAGTGCCAGGTTTGGTCGTTTCTGCTCTGGTTAAGAGGAAAACATTGTGTGCAGATTTCCAGCTCTTCTGTTTCAGCAGCAGCTTGCAACAGTGTGCAAGGATTAATTGATTTGTTGCTGCAACTTGCAAAGAGTTTCCAGGTGGCCTATGCATTCACTTAGCTTGTTACTTCCCTCCCAGTCATTGTAGTACCAGGGCTCACCCTTTGCCCTGCCCTGCCCTGCATCCACTTTCTGTCTAGAAGCAGGTAGACTAGATTAAGTATCCCTTATCCTGTCTCCCTAGGTGGGTGAGGTCAATAATCCCGTGGTTTTATTATGATCTGGGTACAGTCCCTTTAGCTAAGATTTCTGTCTTAACCTTCCAACAGGGAAATACGTTCTCTCACTGTTTGTGTGTGCATGTGCACGGACATGCACATTTGAGTGAGTGACAAACTGTGAGCATGTGTATTGGTGCTTTGATTGGGTCTTCCTACCTTGCAGGGGGTTGGACTAGATAACCATTGTGGTCTCTTCCAACTCTGTGATTCTAATACTTAATACTTAATAGCATCACCTAGGTCCCATATTTTGGCTGAGACACCTGGGCCTGGGATGATCCTGAACTGGCACCCTAAGTAGTAGTAGGCCACAACAAATAATGAAAGGAAGATACTGCTTTCACATCTTGAATGTGGGCTTCTCAAGGGCATTTGATTTGCTCCTGTGGTGGACAGAATGCTGAGGTAAATAGACCCTTGGATTGATCCAGCATGCTCTCATGCTACCCATTTTGGGTAGCATGCTACCCAGGTGGTACATTTTGTTACCCAAAATGCAAGGGTCCTCACAATTAATATGCAAATGGGGAATCTAATTAACTCAAACAACAGCAGTGAGAGGGCTTGGGTAACTAAAACCAGGGATCAAGACAGTCTATACCAGTTCTGAGAAACAGAATTCCAGAATGCAAGTTCCAAATAGTTTTATTTATGAATCAAAGGGAATCACCATTCATGTAAAGACAATCTCTCTCATGCACACACATATCCATGAATTAACAGTATAAAGGTGGTAGTAGCTTAAGGGATTGCAGAGGGCAATACTGTAACAACTCCAGATGGAGCTCTAGTCAGGGCACATTGTGAAGTGAAATGGCTCAGCAGCTGCCTATGGATAGTTATGGATAGTGGCCAGCAATGCTGAGGATTCAAGTGAGATACTAACTGAGGTCCTAAACATACTGCAAAAATAATCCAATTTGAGAGCACTTTTAACTCACCCACTGTAACTGTTCAGTACTAGGGAATCCTGGAAATTGTAGATTATTGTAGTACCAGAGCTCTCTGACAGAGAAGGTTAAATGTCTCACAAATTCCCTTAGTAAAGTGGTCTCAAACTGGATGATTTCTGTAATGTGTTTTGGACCAGAGAGTCAGTCTGAACTCAAGCAAGACCAAACTGGGGGTGCCTGAGCAGGCATATTTATATGGCAAAACATATCCCAGGCAGATTTTGGGATTAAAATGAAGTTTCCAGGAGAGAAGAATGAGAAGGGAACTTGTGAATGGCAGGCGAATCAATACAAATCTCTCTGGACAGCACAGTATTGCTTCCAGAGGGAAGTATTCTTGGAGTTTTGTTCACTTGTAAACACCATGTTTATCACCCACCATCACTTCTATCAATGAAGGGATTATGCAGATTCAGATCTTGATTTATCTATCCTTGGCTGTGTCTCTTGAGCTTCCTCTATGCTGAGCCTCCCGGATCACCAAATATGGTCATGGATCGCCTTATATGGCATAGCTAGTTTCCTGCATTGGGGGTGCACTTGCGGCTGCGTGCCTCAAACATGCATTTTGATATCCACTTGATATCATATTGAAAGAGGAGGAGTACGTACAGAGGGCCAGATCTTGGGGTAACAATATGAACAGTCCTTAATATCTTCCTGCAGAAGTGAAGAATGGGCTTTACTAAAGCTATATCAGTTACATTTTGTGATTAAGTTCTCGCTACCTGAACTACATTTTGAAATTGTTATGAAAAAATGGCATCCAGCCTACTTTAACGTCTGTCAGTAAGATAATATTGGAAATCAGTAGTCCAATTCACCCTCATTTATCTTACAATTCCCAGAATGGTTATCTAATACAATGTTAAAATGAAAAGGCAATTACTGCCAAGAAAAGTGTCATTTCTATGGAACATGAAATGAATGGGCAAAACATTATGTTGTATAATGGAGGTCAATAAACCCCTCTGTTGCTTGAGGCAAGTCCAAGCCCAGGTTAACAGCACATTGCAACAAGCAGCATTAATGGAACAGTAATGGCATTGGTTCTTTTTTGGAAGTACAGAACAACTGTACACAGCAACTCAATGAGTACTCCTTTGAGTTTTAGCCGAGACCAAATTCAAAAAAGTTTTATCTATTGGCCCTGAAGACAACCACTATCATTTGAATGTTGTTTTTTAATGTCAAATCTCCACTCAAGGGCTCAAAATGACTAAAAACGTAAATAAACGTGGAACTCCTGTTTTGTTGAGATTAAATTTGAGAAAGTCCTACTGAAATATCTAGGAGTACTTAATGTTTTGATTGGTCAGTTTTGTTTCTAATCAGATTTCACTTTGTCTAGATTTACAAAATGAAATTTACAAAGCATATACAAAATTGTATATTACTCAGATTTATATTACCTGATAAAATAAAATACAGATAAAGAAAATACTTTTTGTTCTACAAATTCAGCGTAGTTCATGTACAAAGGAATATTATAATATTGTCCAAATATATTCTGCTAACAAATATGGAGTCAGAAATCAGCAATTTGATCTATAGCAAATATGGTACCTTGAGCTGAATTGGCCTAGGACTATTATTATTACATGGGGGAGCAGAATACATGGAAGTGGTTAGCCTAGAACTGAATTGCTGAGTTCAGTTTACTAGCACATTCCTCACCTCATGTCACTTCCCATATTTTAGTTTATTTCTTGATTTATTTCTTGTAATTGTGGGAAGCTGTCCCTGAGAAGAGAATGATTCCTTGCCTTCCCTGGCACCTTACATTCCCATATGTAATTCCAACGGCAGTCATTGCAGGATCTCTTTCTGTTTTAATTCCATATGTAATTCTAACGGCAGTCATTGCAGGATCTCTTTCTGTTTTAAGGAAATGACAGAAGTCAAATATATGCTGTATACATTAAACATGGAGGAACATATAGACATTGTTCTTTGAAACAGCAGAGTTCCCCATCCACCCACCATGCATGCGTGCTGTGTACCTGGCAACCCTAAAGGCAAACCTATCATGAGTTTTTCTTGGCAAGATTTGTTCAGAGGAGGTTTGCCATTGGCTTCCCCTGAGGCTGAGTGCAACCCCCAACAGCAAAGCAGTGTATACTTGGAGACCCACAGCCAGCTTCATAAATGCCTTCACTTCACTTCACTTAATAATAATAATAATAATAATAATAATAATAAATTTATTTTTATCCCGCCCTTTGGGAACCCAATCAGGGCGGCTTACAACAGTTAAAAAGATACATAATATCCAAAACAATCCCACCCCCCCTTAAAACAGAATTAAATCAAAAGGGATTAAAACAGTAATTCCAACAATATAAAATTTAAAAACACATTTAAAAAGAGATATAACAAGGCACGGCTTGACCAGTGGCAATGATCTTCGTCCATCAAGATGGGGCCACACGAAGATCACCGCGGTGGGGGAACCTGAGGTCGGAACAATTAATCTGGAAAGGCCTGCCAGAAGAGATCCGTCTTCACAGCTCTTTTAAAGCTGTCTAATGATGTTAACTGACGGATCTCATCCGGCAGGCCGTTCCAGAGCTTGGGAGCGACAACTGAAAAAGCCCTCTGGGAGGTAGCCGCAAGCCTCAATTTTTGAGGCTGCAGCAGGTTCCTCCCAGAGGACCAGAGAGCGCGGGGAGGATTGTATGGGAGGAGGCGGTCCTGAAGATAGCTTGGACCCAAGCCATTTAGGGCTTTAAAGGTGATAACCAACACCCTGTACTGGGCCCGGAAGCTGATAGGCAGCCAGTGGAAGGACCTCAAAACCGGAGTAATGTGGTCCCTCCTAGATGTTCCCGAGACAAGCCTGGCTGCCATATTTTGAACCAGCTGTAATTTCCAAACCAAGCACAAGGGTAGCCCCATGTAGAGCACATTACAGAAGTCAAGGCGTGAGGTTACCAGCGCATGCACAACAGTCTTGAGATCCCTTATTTCCAGAAAAGGGCGCAGCTGGCCTATCAGCCGAAGCTGATAACAGGCGCTCCTGACTCTCGCATTCACCTGATTTGTCATCAGGAGCGACAAGTCAAGGAGCACCCCCAGATTGCGAACACAGTCACTGGAGGAGAGTGTGACCCCATCCAAGACTGGAGGTTGCAACCCAATTCTTGGTTTCGGGGCCGCTACCGTGAGCACCTCCGTCTTGTCTGGATTCAATTTCAATCTATTTTTCCTCATCCAGCCCATTACCGCTTGAAGACATTAATTGAGAGAGGAGATGCCATTAGAATTCAAGGCCGACGAACGAGACACAGAGAAATAGATTTGGGTGTCGTCAGCGTACTGATAACACCCAGCACCATAACTCCATATAATCTCACCCAGCGGCTTCATATAGATGTTAAATAACATTGGGGACAAATAGCTCCCTGAGGGACCCCACAAGTGAGCTCCCTCTTGCTGGAACTACAGTCCCCGAGCAGCACCCTCTGGGATTGACCCGAGAGGAAGGACCGGAGCCACTGCAGTGCAGTGCCCCCGATACCTAACCCCCTCAGGCGGTCCAAGAGGATGCTGTGGTCTATTGTATCGAAAGCCGCTGAGAGGTCTAGGAGCACCAACAGGGTCACACTACCCCTGTCGATGCTCAGACGCAGATCGTCGGTCAAGGCAACCATGGCAGTCTCAACCCCAAAGCCTGTCCTGAAGCCGGTTTGAAATGGGTCTAGATAATCAGTTTCATTCAAGACAGCTTGGAGCTGAAGAGCTGCCCTCTCAATTACCTTGCCCAAGAATGGCAACAAAGAAACAGGCCTGTAGTTATTCATATCCAGGGGGTCCAGGGAAGGTTTTTTCAGAAGCGGCCTAACAGCCGCTTCCTTTAAGCAGGATGAATCTCCTCAATGCATTCCCCCCCCCGGACGGCCAGCCATGATTGGCAAGGGTCGAGAGGGCAAGTTGTCTTCCTCACCTTATCAAGCAGCTTGTCCACGTCCTCGGTACTCACAGATTGCAGCTGATCCAGGATAACTTCATTGAGTCACTGGACACCTCGCCTACAGATTCTAAAAGAAGGTCATGTATAACATGGGTCTTATTTTTTTACTGACCTGGCATTGCAGAGGAGCAAGGTGGGGTTCTGTGGAATGGTTGCTCTGCTCTCCAAACCATTTTGGGAAGCAGAGGGAACTGAAGGCGGGATAGCTTTCAAGCAGCGATCCCGTCTTCTTTTGCAACATATGTTCCCTCTGTTGCGACCATACCTCCCGTTCCCCTGCACAACTCCAATAGCCGTCCCCGCCACATTCCCGGCCTTCACTTTACGTTCCTGTGGCTCAGGGCTGTTGACCCAGCCAAGAGTTTCCTCTTCCCCAGTCCAGATTCACCCCTTCTCACTTGTTACCCCCTACTCTTGGAATCTCCTTCCCAAACATTTATGGACTATCACCTCTTTTGGCCAACTTTAAGTCCAAGTTAAAAACAATTTTGTTTAGGGAAGCTTTCCTGCTTACAACCTGATTTCTGACACTTAGATAATGTGTATTAGTCTGTATTGTTTTACAGTCTGTTTTTCTGGAGTTATTTTAATGATAAGTTGTTAGCTTATATTATGCTGCTTTTTAAATTTAGATTGTACACCGTAGGCAGATTTTTATCTGTATTTTGGTATGACTTTGGTCCTAAACAGACCAGCAATAAGAGCTGGCATCAGGGTGGAGTGGGGGCATGGTGACGACACGCTGGCCACCCTGACTCTGCCCACATGCCAGCGTCACACCACGCACCCAGCCAGACAGCGGGAGGCATCATGACATTTCTGCTGTGCAGCATTGAGACATGCTGTGCAGCAGAAATGGGGGAAAGCCAACACCGCAATGGCAAAGGCAGATTTTTTTCACTCCCAAAAGGAGCAGCATTTTGCCGCTTCTTGGAGGGGGAGCAGGAAAATGCTGGATTGGGACTGCAGGACATGGTTGCCATGGCCCCGATCCAGCCACTGCCCCTTTACCATAATCTTTTTTGCCCCTTTGTAAAGCACTGTGTAAAGCTTACGGCAATATATACATATATATATCAACAACAAGAAAAATAATAACAACAACAACAACAATTTTTTCCTTTTTCACAAGCTACATTTCAACTCCAAGCCATTGGTTGCTTCCAGACAAGGAACCTAGGCATGCTCACTAAGATCTCACATGATTAATATGTATTTCTAAAGGGCATAAATACAGCACCAAAAAGGACTAAGGGTTTAGAAGGAATGACTGAGAGGCCTTGTTTTTCTTGATGTTCAGTCCACATGTGACCTATGCTCATTGCACACATAGCTGCATTGGTTCCCAATTTGTTTCTGTGCCCATTTCAAAGCAATGGACAATAGTGATCTATAAAGCTCTATACAGTAGCCCCTCCCAATTCGCAGGGGATCTGTTCCGGACCTCCCCCTTGCAAAAATGGCAGCTTGCAAATATTGGAACCCCATTGAAAATAATGGCGCACATGCCTGTGGCGTGTGTAGAGGGCATTATATCCCTGTCATTATATCCCTCCCTGCATGTCCCTCCTGTGATGAGCGGGACTGCAGACTTGTCCACGAATGAGAAGGACAACTGTATAACTCAGGACTAGCATAGTTGAAGGATTGCCTTCTCCAATATCATCCTAGCTGAATATTAAGAAGTCAGCAGAGGCCCTGCTGTAATTTCTGACTGGGAAAAGGAACATTCCTTTAGAACAGCGGTTCTCAACCTGTGGTTCGCGACCCTGGCGGGGGTCGAATGACCAAAACACAGGGGTCGCCTAAAGCCATCGGAAAATACATATTTCTGATGGCTTTAGCTGCTGAGAAGTTGCGCATCATCCGTCCAGGGCCTAAGGAGCGGGGGAAGCGGGGGGATGCTCCACAGTCCATAGCAGCGCATTACGTGTGTCCGGCGCTTGCTGACGTCATCAGTGGGCGGACTCAGCAAGCGCCAGAGGACAGAAGCCTAGGAGGCGGAGAGGCAAGAGAGCCTGCGAGACAGCCTGCTGGTGTAAAAAAGGTTAATAATGTAAAAACAGTACACACACCATACACACAATACTGTGTAAGTGTAAGGTGCTTTATGTGTAATCATTACACAGTACACAAAGCAGCTTACACTTACACAAAGCACCATACATTTATGCTATGCCATGGTGAAATGTTATTTATTGGAATTAGTAATAAATATTTCTCAACATATAATTAAATATTGTTTTTGTGATTAATCACTATGTTTAAATTATGTTTGATTTGTAGCAATGAGAATACATAATGCATATCAGGTATTTACATTCCGAATCATAACTGTAGCAAAATTACAGTTCTGAAGTAGCCACCAAAAAAAATTTTTTTTTTTTGGTTTGGGGTCACCACAACATGAGGAACTGTATTGCAGGGTCACGGCATTAGAAAGGTTGAGAACCACTGCTTTAGAAGAAGGGGGCATCCCAATTTCACATATGAATTGAATGGCCAGAAGGGGCCTTTGAAGTCTGGAATTCCCTGTCTAGGAAAATCTATCTTCCTTGATGATCTTCTGATACAGTATGAAAATCATCCTCTTGAGGAAGGGCTTTAGTTTTCAGTGGGTTCATTACCAACCTGTTTGTGCTTAGTTGATGCTATTATTACTTTTATTAGCTGGTTCCCTATGGTGTGTTTCTTTTCGGTTATGATGCTGATAGTCTCTTTATTGTATTTTCAATTTGGGATCATTTTTATTGTGTTTTCATATGGGGGGGGGTTAGTGTTGCAGGTCTCAAAATTTTAAGGAAAGAATGCACACTTGTGCACACATACACACATGCATACGCATTCATCTACCATGTGCTGTGAGATGCAGCAGTTCTCTGACAAACTGGATGATCATTAATTTCCTTCCTGAAACTCATTGAATTCCACTGTGCTCTGGGAGCAATCACCTTAGTAATGTGCAAAATCATTTAAAAATATTAGTGACAAACTAGCTAGGAGGAGGATGGAAACCAAAAGGTATCTATGTATCCCCATAGAGAGCCTACTTGTTCTGCATTAGGTTTGTTTGATTGTGGCAGTGATGATTCATCTTCATGTTAGAAAGCACTTGGGACAATATTAAAATCTTGTAACACAATTACATTTTTGTCTAAAATTGCTAAAACCTGTAAGAGTTGACATAATCTAAAACCATAGCAGTTGCAAACATATCACTAAAAAGTAAAGGATACAAACAATGTCAAGTTATGGTCCATAACATTATTCAACAGACCATGATATTGAAACCTCAGGCCCTATAATGCATTGCAGTTTTGCTGTGCCAAGAGGATGAAGCATCCTGCTTCAGGAAACATTATGGAGAATGGAAACTGTGGGAGACAAAGAAGGAGGATGATGAAGATCAGGTAATCCAGGTAGCAAATATCTTGGGCTTGCACTTATGATGCATTTATGATGGCCCTCATCTACAATTGCCAACACAGTTTAAAAAATGATAGTCTCTAGAGCAATAGCTTAACAACAACAGAACAACACACAGGTTAACATGTAAATCACCTCCTCTCAACCAAGGGTCACACAGACACTCTGTGTGTGTGTGTGTGTACCTGACTCACTTCCATGCTAGCATTCTCTGAAGATGCCAGCCACAGATGCTGGCAAAACATCAGAAAGAAACTCTTCTAGAACATAGCCACACAGCCCAAAAAACCCACAAAAAACTATAGTCCTCTCTTCTCATGATGTGTCCAAAGTATGACAGTCTCAGTTTGGTCATCTTGGCTTCCAGGGAACTTTCTGGTTTAATCTGCTCTAGGACCCACTTGTTTGTCCTTTTGGCGGTCCATGGGATCCTCAGCACTCTTCTTCAGCACCATATCTCAAATGAATTGATTTTTCTTCTATCTTCTTTCTTGACTGCTTTTCTTATAATGTGTTCTACATACAAGTTGAAAAGATAGGGTGAAAGGATGCAGCCTTGTCTGACCCCTTTGCCAATTGAGAACCATTCTGTTTCTCCGTGTGCTGTTCTGACAGTAGCCTCTTGTCCTGAGTACAGATTCGTCATCAGGACTATCACATGTGCTGGCACTCCCATGTCTTTAAGGGCGTTCCATAGCCTTTCATGGTCTATGCCAGGGGTCAGCAGGTTTTTCTTACCTGGGGCCGGTCCACTGTCCTTCAGGTCTTCCACGGGCCGAGGGTGAGGGGGGGAAATGGTGGTGCATGTGCTCATGTGCGCATGCAGCACTGGTGTAGGCACCTTGCATGTTGCGGCCGCCATTTTGGAAAACAAAATGGCGGCTGCAACGCGCACAGCAGCGGAGCAGCGGGGGTTAGCAGGGTCCAGTCCAAAGGCCTTGGGGGGGTGGACCCAGCCCGCGGGCCGTAGGTTGCTGACCCCTGGTCTATGCAGTCAAAGGCTTTGCTATAATCTATAAAGAACATGCTGATGCTCCACTATGCTCCATTAGCCATCATATGTTGGCAATGTGGTCCTTCATGCCTCTTCCTTTCCTGAACCCCACTTGGACCTGTGGGATTTCTCTCTCCATGTATGGTCGGAGTCTATGTTGCAGAATTTTGAGCATGATTTTGCTTTCATGGGAGATCAGTGCTATGGTCTTATAGCTGCTGCAGTCTCTTATGTCTCCCTTTTTGTGGATGGAGATGCATATTGATCACTTCCAATCTGTTGGCTATCGTTTTGTTTTCCATATCTGTTGACATGAATTGACTCTGTAAATGTGGATTGCAGCAGTTCAATTGAAATATCATCTGTTTGTTTTTCACTATTTCTCTTATTGCAGTTTCCTCCTCACTTTTTAGAATTTGGGGTTCATCTTCATATGGCTCTTCATTCCATGTGTCCTTAATTTTGTCATCTCTTTTGTATAATTCTTCTGTGTATTGCATCCAACGTCTTTTTATTCCTTCCTCGTCTTGAATTATGTTATTTTTATTGTCATAGATCGTCCCAGTCCTTGGTTTGAATTTTCCTTTGATTTCCCTGATTTTGTGAAATAGATCTCTTGTTCTTCTCTTTATGTTCTTGTCTTCTATTTCTCTACATTGGTCATTGTAGTAATTTTCTTTATTTTTCCACATAAGCCATTGTACTGTTGCATTCATAATTCTCTGTTTGTTCCTATCTCCCATTTGTTTTTCTTCTTTTCTTTATTGATTGTAATGTTATTTCTCTCATCCATGGTTTTTTCTCTTTCTTTTTGTTTATTGAAAGTGTCTGTCTGCATTCTTCTTTTATTATGTCCCTAGCTTCAGGCCATAGTTCCTCTGGTTCTCAGTCTATTATGCTTAGTAATGCAAATTTGTTTCTTCTGTTGTCAGTAAATTCCATTCAGATATTATTAAGATCATATTTTGGTATAATCACTGGTTTTGTTTTCTTCTTGAGTCTTACTCTTGTTTTTGTTATGAGTAATTCATGATCTGTGCCATAGTCAGTGCCTGGTCTAGTCTTGGCCACCAGTATAGAGTTTTGCCATCTTTTACTTCTGATTACATAATCTATTTTATATTTGTGTTGACCATCTGGTGATGTCCATATGTGTAGCCTTCTTTCTGGTTTGTTTTTGCAATAAATAAGTTGTTGGCTTCACAAAAATCTATCAAATGCTCACCTGCTTCATTTCTTTTGCCTGATCCAAATCTGCCTATTGTTTTTGATTCTTCTTTGCTTCCAGCTTTCACATTCCAATCTCCAATGATCAGCTTGACATCCTGTGTTGGTGTGTTGCCAATTTCTTCCTGTACTCCTTCATAGAATCTATCAGTTTCTTCCTCTTCTGCCTGTGCGGTTGGTGCATATACTCGAATTATGGTGATATTCATAGGTTTACCATGGAGACTTACCAAAATGATTCGGTCTGATTTTGCATTGTATCCTCTGACTGCTTTTGCCACATGTTTTCTTAGTATGAAAGCTTAGTATGACGTAACTATGAACAATTTCATCATTTGACATCAAAATTTCTGCTGGTTTTCCAAACAAACTCAGGGTTTGATATACAACACAATTTCAGTATACAGCTTGTTTGTGTGGCTGGACGTAATTTTTACTGGCCAACATTCAGGGACATGCTCATGCATAAATGTCTCTTATATGTGCAGATATCCTTTTTCGGATGCTGCAAGAGTTGGTATTCCCTTCCTTCTTCTCCAGCATCCAAAGCCCCCTGACTTACTGTAAAGTCCCTGAAATCACCCTACACTATTCCGTGCTTCACAGTGAGCAGACAGGACTAGAGAAGTATCTGGCTACTTCCCCATAGTCAACACTTAGATCCACTGGGGTCATCTAGGAGTTTCAGTGCTACTGTAATCATTGTGCGTCTGGCTATGGGAACATAGCCAGAAGCATCTCCAGTCTACTTGCTTGCAGTGAAACACAGAATGGTCATGTGCAGTGGCTTCAGGAACTTCACAGTAAGTCCAGGGAGGAACCATATGACTCAACCTAGTGTAGATCTGCATGTGGATATTTGTATAACACAAAGGGATGTTGGGGGTCATTGAAGGAGAGTGGGTGTAGTTTCTTTCTTAAAAGTCAGTGGAGCTTGGACTTAATTGGTAAAAATAATTTAACAACTCTTTAAAAAGTCATTATTTTGATCACTTCAACATTAGCAATGTTAATAGTCCACATAATTATTAATGTCCATGTTACTTCAGTTCATTACTTTGAGGAGGTAATAGGGGGTATTTTTGGTCGTTTAAAATTTTTAAATGTTAAACAAATGTATTGTGAAAGTGCTACTAACAATTAACATGCTGAATTAAGTTTATAACATTTGCTAAACCAAATCAACATTAACAACTTGATATTTAATTAATGTTAACATGTGAGCTTAAACACTGACATTTCCAAGTGCTTAAAATCAGAACATGCTTGTCTCCACTGGAATAGGACATTTCAAGACATGAACAAATAACCCTCACTTCAATCTAAAACTGAGGGAGTTGGACTGTATGGCCATTGTGGTCTCTTCCAACTCTATGATTCTATGAAATGGTACAATCCTGACATCCAGTACACAGGACTAGACATTTTTCTCCCTGAAGAAAATTATAAGATATCCCTCCCTTCTATATGCAGAAGCCAACTAGAATGGCAATAGAATCTCACTTCCATGCTGTTCTTTTTTCCCTTATTCATTCATTCATTCATTCATTTAACATTTTCACTCAAACCCAAAATAATATACATCCAAAGAATACATTTGGGGGGGAAGGAATAAGAATGCAGAGAAAAGAGAAAGAGAAAGGAAAAAGAGGAGGGGCCCTTGCTATCCATTGCGTTTGGTTTCCAGGATCCCCTGTGGATACCAAAATCTGTGGATACTCAAGTTCCATTAAATACAATGGCATAGTAAAATGGTGTCCCTTATATAAAATGGCAAAAGCAAGGTCTGCTTTTTTGAATTTATATAGTTTTTAATATTTTCAAGCCACTGATAGTTGAATCCATGGATATGGAGGGCTGACTGTAAAATACAATAGGACTGTAAAATACCAGGACAAGAGCACTGCCTTGAAAAGTGTGTGTGTATGTTTATATATTTCTCATTTGTTAGACTTGGTATTTTGTATTTGAATGGCTCATTCTGTGCAATTGCAGTCACTCCTCCGTTCTTGCGGACTTGAGGTCAGCAGTTTTGTATATTCACAGAGGGGTGACCTCCATTAAAATCAATGGGGTGCTCCCCCACAGGCATGCCCCCCATTCAAGCCTATGGGGCCTGAATATTGGCAAGTCTCCATTTTCACAGAGGGCTCCAGAAATGATCCCCCATGAAAATGGAGGGCCAACTGTGTAACTGATGCTTACTTTTTTCTGCTTAATGATATCACCAGCTCCAGGGTTTCCTGTTTTGGTCCTAAAATCCCAAAGCTGGGTTAGTCCAATCCTAGCAGCCTTATTGGCTCTGCACCATAAAGCCATATTCCACTTTGGCTACAGAACACTCTTGGTTTTGATGTTGTTGTGAACCTTCAAAATCACTCCAACTTGTCCTATCATAGGGCTTTCTTGGAAAGATTTATTTAGAGGCTTGCCATTTCCTTCCTCTGAGGCTGAAGAAGTGTTATTTGCCCAAGGTCACTTAAACTTTCATGGCTGAGCAGTGAGATTTTAACCTTTGTTTCCTAGAATCCTAATATAACAAACAAACCATTATACAATGGTTATATAGAAAGATCTGAAAGAAAGAAGTACATTACACAATGAATTACTGGTTATGGTGTTGGGGCTACTGCTGCCCTCAACATCTGTCTCTTGATGGGGTTCCTTCACTCTACTTAATGAAAGGACCATCCCTGATGTTTTATATCCAGTTTTGTGCAAGTGTAGTCAGTAGTAAGTCCAAGTGAATTCAATAGAACATAGTCCTAATTAAGTAAATATACATATGATTTCAACTTCACTGAGAATTATACTATAGCTTCTCACTTCTTGATTGAAAAGAAACCTCAACTACAAAAAGAGAATGCATATATTTTTGTCCTGATAAAATGTAATGTTTTTATATTAATTTTACATTTTCTTTTAATTTGTGTCTGTCTCCTTCAGATTGTTACAGTGTACAGTGTAATCTTTAACAGAACCTTTGAAAAGCCTAAAAGCTTTTGTGATTATGTGTTACCATTCCTTAATGACACAGCTGGAAAAACTCCTAATCAAATGGTCTTAAACTTGAGGAAAACAGTAAATCTGCCCCTAAATTTGTAAAGATGTTTTATTAAAGCGTCCACAATAATGAGAGTTTAAGTGTTTGTTTTTAGGATGATATAAAAATCGTTCAGTGTAGTTAAAAACCAATGGAAACTTAGCAAGTCAAAATTATTTCAGTTCCATTTATTCAACTGGTGTCTGGTTGGGACTAACTTTTTATCCAGGCCAGAAACTTCAGTCATGGCTGATGTTGTTAAACATGAATAAATATGGATACAGTTTGTTATAGTTCTTAATATAAAACATCAGATAATTGTTCTTGCAAACTGCGTCAGATTGAAGATAAAGCAAAAGCTGTTCGCTCCAGTCAGCGTAAAGAAGATATTAAGTTTGTTAATTACCAGTTGAGATTAGACTGTCATTTCCCCTGCAAATAAGCAGTTGATAAATGGTATGATGTTGATGTAATAATATGAGCATATTGATATATTGCACTATTCCATTTTCTCATCAATTGTAAAGGGATTACATTATTTCATTTTGGGGAAAAATAGTCTATAAATATTTCTTCCAGTGGTGGAGTATCAGTAGAGAGCAATTCAGGTAAATGCCTAATATAGATGAATGGTTTTCTCAAAATTAACCAGGTGAGTCGGCATGAAACAGATGCACATCATTCATACTAATTACTTACTGGAGTCTCTTTCCCTTGGCATCAGCATTCTCAGTGCTACCTAGTAGTATCAGCGAGACATAAATAAAATAAGAAAGAAACCTTATTGGGCACTAATTCCATTTGTTTGGAGGAAAGAGACAAAGGGTTTATCTCTACAAAAGATGAACTAAGCAGTAACTGAACAAATGGCAGTATGTGTACACATTAGTCTTCCTTACCTGCCAGCTACATGCACCATTCATCCATGCACATTGATGTCTTCCATCCTAAAATAATCTCCCACAAAGTAGAGTTTTGATAAACTATGGGCCTTTGCAGACTGCTAGAAATAGTGCAAATTGAGTCCACTTTAAGGGTTAGGATTAGGGTTAGGGAATCATGGGAACTGTATTTTATTGTGGCACCAGAGCTCTCTGACAGAGAAGGCTCAATGTCTCAGGGGAAAAAACAATTCCTGTGATTCCCTAGCACTAACCCTAACCCTTAAAGTGGACTCAATTTGCACTATTTCTGGCAGTCTGCAAAGGCCCAATGTTGCCTGAGTCACTCCACAAGGACCAAACTACACTGTCCTGTATCCAACCTGTACCCAACAATAGACTGGCCCTGATGGCCAAACTTATACCCTCCAACTATCCTGATTTGTCAGGGAAGGGCCTGATTAATCCTCGGTATCCCACCTTTCAGCTGCTTTTAAAGTGTCCCAGTTTCTCTCTCGTCTTCCTGCTTTGTCCTCAGTTTATTTCACTTACTGCAAACTGAATCCAAAATGGAAAAGTAGTTTGCACTCAATTAACTCAGCAGGAATGGGAGGAATGGAAGGGGAGGAATCTTGCTCTTCCCAGTAGGCTCAGACAAAAGCAAACATCAACAGGCTCTCTTAGCTTGTGTCTTCTTTCTCATTAATAGCTTTTGCCATCTCTTTCTCCCAGACAAATGGAATTAGTGCCCAATAAGGTTTTTTTCTTAATGTATTTATGTCTCACTGATATCACTAGGTAGCACTGAGAATGCTGATGCCATCAGGCAAGACGTTACCTGGCTTCCCACACCTTCCAAACCCAAACGTTCAGCTGAAACCATTCCCTCCCAACACAGTTATTGCCTCTCCAGTAGAAATTGGGGAAGAAGATGCAGAGGAAGGCCTTGCTGTATTCTTGTCACCGGATGTTCCACTAGCAAGGTGATAACTATGTTGGGATGGAATGGTTATCAGTTAAATTTGAGGTTTGAAAGGTGAGAAAGGACAGGTACCTTCATCCTATTTCACAAAGCTTTATAGTACTTCATCCAGTTCCAAGATGTGTTGGGGATTAAAGTTATAGGTGCCCTTTTCTGTCTCTAACATAGCAAATCTAGGCCTGCCTTGTTTGCATATGGAATACAAATGCTCAAAAGTAAAAGTAGGGAACTTGTGGCCTTATTTATTTATTTGCTTTATTTATATACCACCTTTCCACCAGGCTGGGACATAAGGCAGCTTCCATAACACATTAAAATGTTTACAAAAAGTTCAAGACAAACTTAAAAACACTATGAAACTCATTCAAAAACATTTTAAAAGCCTTCTGGATGTTGTTGAACTTTCAGCATTATTTTAATAGAACACAATACCGTTTTCTTGTTTTTACTATTTTTCAGTGTCGCTACAGCAATGGAATAGAAAGAGAAATACAGTCATCCCTAAATTCTCACGGGATCCATTCTGGAACAGACACCCCCACAAAACCAGAAAATCATAGATATCGAAGCCCCATTGGCTTGAATAGAGGCACGTGCCCCCCTTCGTTCACCACCTGCTAACAGGTGAGTGACGCAGAATTTAAGTCCGCAAAAACAGAGGTGTGACTATACATATCACTTTATAAGTCCTTGGAGCTTATCGCTAAGGCAGTGGTCCCCAACCCCCGGGCCGCGGCCCGGTACCGGGCCGCAAAACAAATGGTACCGGGCCGCCCTGCTACTGCGTCTTCTGTGCAGCGGCGGCGGCGGGTCCTGCAACTTTTGCGAGTCCTGATAATAAGCGCAGGAACGGGACTCCTGTGTCTGCCGACGTGCCCCAGCCCAGCTGATCAGTGGGCTGCGGAAAAATTATCAAACGTTGACCGGTCCACGGCAATAAAAAGGTTGGGGACCACTGCGCTAAGGCAAATCACCTGGCATCAGCCCAATGGGATACAGACAGGACACGTGACGCAGGTGGGAATTATCACATTGTAATTCACAACCGATTCCACCGGGCGACAGCATCCCAGGTCCCAGTTGTGCTGAACCAGCCAGTTTTAAAACTCAGGAAGCTTTCGTTTTCAAAAACCAGTGGGCTCAGCACGGCTGGGAGCCGGGATGCTATTGCCTGGCAGAATCAGTGGCAAATTACAATGCGATAATTCCTGCCTGCATCACATGTCCTGGCTGCATCCCATAGGGCTGATGCTGGGTTATTTGCCTGAGCGATAAGCTCCATAGTCTTAAAACTTGCTGTTGGACTACAGCTCCCACCATCCCTCATGCTAGCTGGGATTTATGGGAGTTGGAGAGCTACAAATTGCTAAGCCTTTGGCCCTGTGAAGAGGTTTTTGTGATCAAACAGGAGGCTTCCAGCCAGCTAATTGCAGAACTGGTTTTATCTATTAGAACAATTCTTGCATTGCAGCTTACTTAGAATTTTCTGTTTGTTTTTATATAAGAATATTTTCTTTTTCTTTTTTTAAAATCTAAACATAGGAAAAATAAGGAAAATGAGTGAAGCACAATTACTTGTGTATATATACACACACTGGGTGCACAAGCTATCGCATTTGTTGTTGTCATAGCAACAGGAATCATAGCCTTACCTGTTTCATTCAATAACCATCGGCAAAGCACAAATTATTTCTATCTTGGGGTCCAACATTAATGCTTTTTGCCATGCTGAAAAAAAGCCAAAAGCTGGATAGAGCAGGATCTTTTGTTCTGTGACTGAGGACTCAGCAAATAAAAGCTTAAACAAAAAATCCATCAGTTCACCCAGAGTCATAAAACAGGTGGATTTCAAAGTGCTAGAACCCTGTTTGCTGTTCAAGTGAAGATCCCATCATTCCCAAGCTGCTTCTCTCACTAGAAACAAAATCAAGTGTTTGCTCCTTTAGAACTGTTAGGATCATCCAAAATGGGGATCAGATTTAGATCTAAGTGACTGTCCCACTGAAATCTCAAACTGAACTCAAAAGACAAGAGTTCTTAACCTTCCCACCCAAATTGTCCCACTTTTTTCACAACTCAGTTACTATTGAAAATGTTTTCATCTCCTCAGCAATGCTGGTGCAAGACATTTTGCTACCTGAGGAAAAGACAAGACTGTGCCCCTTCCCACTCCGTGTGCAGAGGCCAACCAGCATAAAGGTTGAGTTTTACTTCCATGCTAGCAAGGGGCCAGTGAGGACATCTTCATCTTAGAACAGCTAACTAGTGAAGAGGGGCACAGAAGTGGCCATTTGATATGCATTGCTCTATCTGCAGCCACTCCTCACCACTCTCAATCTGTACCTGTTGAAGGTTGCCATTTCGCTCTAATAGAAGGTTTCAGCCCTGATTGCCAGGTATGCAAACATGGTGTCCTAGTTGACAAAGGATCAAGAGAGCATGCATCTTAACATTGCAAAACATTTATTTTTAAAAGTTGTACCAAAGCTATTGCATTTCTGACATTTTGATAAGCACCCTTAATGTGTCACTTCTTAACAGTGCATTTCATACATCATTAGTCTACAGCCTATGAAAGCTTATGCCTTAAAAATAACTAATGGTTTCTAAGGTTCCTTCTTTTCTTTGCACTGTCTTCATTTTCTTGGTAGATCTAGCAGGGGTCTTAATTCATCCAAGACTCTCTACATTTCAAACTTTTAACCTGATTTTAATACAAGGATAAACAAATGGGTCCTAGAACAAATTAAGCCTGAACTTTCCCTCGAAGCCAGGATAACTAAATTGAAGCTGTCGTGTTTTAGCCACATCATGAGAAGGCACAACTCATAAAAGGCAATGAGGCTAGAAATAGAGGAGGGCAGTAGAAGGAATGGAGACCACATGCCAAATGGATAGATTCAATCAGTCGCCATGAGTCTATTTGCAGTTAACAGCAGCAGCAGCCTGGAATATGTCAGAAGGGAATAAATATTGTAAAATACTGTCCCATCATTGTTGGGAAGCTGTAGTTTTTATAGCACTCTTCCTGGAATTTGATGGCAGTTCTGCAAGATCAAAATGGGTTTCGGCCAGGCTTAAGCTGTAACACCTCTCTTTGCTTAGGAATTAATTGCCAGATCTAATCATCAGTTGTCCCCTAGGTTGGCTCACAGGAACAGGTGGACCAGTAGTAGGAAGAGCTGTTGCTGTACAAAGAGTGAAAGGGGTAAAACCTTGTGGATGAAAGTCATACAGTGGTTTTATTGCTGGAATGTAGAAACGTTCATATTTCTGTTTCTGTTTTATTGCAACTGCATCACCATTTGGCTATGCTGGCTAGGTCTGGTGGAGTACATCAAGAGGACCATTTGTTCTTCAGCCTTGGTTTAGTGACAGCGCCTAGTGAAATCAGTACTATGCAAGAAGATAGCACATAGTGGCTGGCTGCCTGGCTGATGCCTATATATGTGTATGTACGCACCTTCAAGTCACCTGTTGACTTATGGTGACCCCATGAATTTCATAGGGTTTTCTTAGGCAAGGAATCCTAGGCTTTTGAAATTATTGGCCTACTGCTGACCAATCAGCAATTGTACACTTTTTTCCATGCCAATTTCATCGTTCATATGTACCAATATACCTATCAGTACAGGAAGGGGTGACTCTTCCTGGTCTACCCATTTATTTCTACTATACTACCACACCAACAATTCTTGGTATCAGATATTTAAAGTTTCCGGAGCTTCTCTTCCCACCCCACCCCACCCCTCCCTTCCCCACCCTTTGTTTCCCTTTTGAACATTTTAAAACAATCATTTGAAGAGTTTGCCTGTTCCCAAGCTCATGGTGCTCAGTTTTCCAATTAACTTCTGCTTGTATGAAATTCATCACTTGCTGGCTGACGTTCCTTTAACTTTGAAAGTCCATGAAGCATTGAGAAAGATTGTCATATCTTATTTGTTTTGACATCCTTGGCAGGCCAGGAAGTGCTGCGTGGGGCACATTCATACAAATGAGCTCCTGTTCTATTTCCATGGTGAAACATGACCATAAAACAGGAGCTGAGAGAGAAAGAATAAAAATGATTGGTTGATGCTTACAAGCTCATCCACAGCAGCAAGAACTCTTTGTAGCCAAGGTACAAAAAATATGTTACAGAGTCTTGTTCTCTGATCCTAATTTAAGCCAGGTTTGCAAGGCTTATGAAATTTTCCTTAATAACTTTCCATACAAAACTCACTTGTAAATAATGCATTTCAAGCAGAGATGCCCTGGAAATTAGCAAGTGGAGTGTTGAAGATTTGAAAATGGTGTTCTCTGGCAGGTAGTATGCTAGATGGGATTTACCAAGGACCAGAGGGAAAAACTCTCTGCCAGGAAAATGACAAATAGTGTGACTTGAATAATTCATTCAGACAATCCTGCAGAACCACGCTAGTCCCCTTGCTCCCCTGCAAAGGCTAACAATGGCTGTCCAGAACTGCTGTTGCTGTACCATTTTTCTCCCAAATTTCTAATTTCATACACATTTTCTCCTCATTTCCTTCATCCTTTCTTTTATTTACTGAAGAGGTATCTCATATTTATATACACAGCCATAGAGGTCACCACACACATACACACACACATAGCACTTCTGAAAATTGAGTTCTGTTTTCTTTGTCAAATATTAGTACTCTTGTAGAATCTGCTCAAGAGATCAAGAGTCATTAATCATTAGCAGAACTGTTCTCCATAGGGATGTATTGTAATTGGAACTGTGTCAGCTTCCATTGCAACTGTGTAACAACATATGGTCAAACTTCCCTGACATCTGTTATTGCAGAGGCTCTTTTGTTGACAATCAGGGTCAGACAAGCCAGGAGGCTCTCCTCTTTGACAATACCTGACCAGTGCTTGTGCATTTTCACAACTGCAGTTCCACCACCAACTCTTAGCCTCTGCTTCTCTTCTGGCTCCTGTTTCCTGGGCCATGAGATGAGCAATAGCAACTGAAGCAGACAAGCTAAAACTATAAGGAGGATAGCATTGATGTGGCTTTTTCGAGATGGATGCCAGATTACAGGATTCTGTGCCAACACCTAAGGCAACAAACTTTGGAAGCGTCACCGTTTCCACAGGAGAAGCATGACATGATAGCAGTTGATGAAAGAGGGTTTCAACACCAACTAAGCACAGGGTGCTGGTACAACCCACTTAAAATTAAACAGAAGCCATTCTATGAAAAGTGAGGCCAGATCCAATCAACTCATGCTCTTTGAACCTTTTTCAACAAATCCACTGTTGAAAATTAAATCAGCTTCTGTTCTAACAGTAAGGGCACAAACCCATCTTGGTTTTAAAAAGAAAAAAAAAGGCCCAAAGCCAGTACACTGTTGGCTGTGGACAGCAAGAGAGAAAAAGATATAATCAAGAATATCATAGGTTAAGGGAATACAAAGTAGGAAGTGGGTTAAATCTTCAGAGATGACGGATTTGTCTCTCTTTAGTCTCATCTCATTTTCATCAAGTAAAATGTGCCTTAGTGTTTTGTTTTGTTTTCTGAAAGAGCATAGTGGGACTGCATGAGAGCTCCTACATGCACATTGATTACTTCACACTTAGACCTCAAAGACCATCAAGTCCAACTACCTGCCAAGCAGGAAGACACAATCAAAGCATTCTCAACAGATGACCATCCAGCCTCTGTTTAAAATCTTCCAAAGAAGGAAACTCCACTATATTCCAAGTCAGCATGTTCCACTGTCAAACACCTCTTACTGTCAGGAGGTTCTTCCTAATGTTGAGGTGCAATCTCTTTTCCTGTAGTTTGTATCCATTGCTCTGGGTCCTATTCTCTGGTGCTGCAGAAAACAAACTGTCAAACATTTAAATAGGGCTATCATATCACTTCTTAACTTTTCTCTTTTCCAGCTCCCAACTTAACCTTCTCTTACCCAGCTCCCTAAGTTGCTCCTCATAGGGCAAGGTTACCATTTTGGTTGCACTCCTCTGGACACACTTCAGCTTGTCAACATCCTTTTTGAACTGTGGTGCCCAGAACTGGACACAGTATTCCACCAAGCTACACTTGGTGCAGCTGCTATAATTTCTCTGTATTAACGATGTGTTTTCCATGAGAGGAACATTTGAAGAGGAGATCCATGCCTGCAAGATATGAACATATGGGAGAATGCTGTGAATGCATACAGATCCCTCTGAAAATAGAGGCATGAATCGACCTTAGCTATCATGATGTTCACCTTGTGGTATACAATAAACCTAAAGGATACTAAGCTTTTGTTGGTTCAAGCCCATGAAATATATTTAAAAATATTTTAGAGAATAGGTCCTGCTGTTCATGGTGGTCACTGATAGTGACCAGAAGCAAACCTTCCTTACCTTTTCTGTTTATCCCTAGCAGATGTTAATCTCTGGGGGTGAATATTCATTTTTTGAATTCATTTTTATGCTGTAACAAAAGAGTAATGCAAACTCTCTTGTTTTGTAAATGTTAAAGAGGCACTTCATTGGCAGTGAAGAGCCTTCAACCCAGGTCAGTCTCTACAGCTTACAGACTTGAGGTTTTGTTTCAGTGTGAATGAGAAATAAGCCAGCAAACATGGAGGAGGGGTATATTTGGATACAGAGTATTTCCAGCATGTGGTTGAGCTACCAGTAGAATTAGTCAGTAGGTAAAAAGAGAATCTATGCTGGGGAGGGCTTTCTGTTTTAGATGCATCTGCCATATAGCTATGAAGCTCATTGGAAACACATCTGATGGTCAAGTGGGATTGTGCAGTTCTGAATAATTGTTCATGTGCATTAAATACAGTCAAACAGTTGTTCAATCCAGTTGAAAAAAACCACTGAGAATGAAGTACTCACCATAACCTACCAGCCTCATGTAGAATGAAGATGTAACTAAATGGCAGGGGTGGGTTTCCTTTTCCTTTCTTCTCAGCCCATCCCTAGTCCATGCCTTTGGTGTCATAGGGCCTTTGCAGACTGCCAGAAATAGTGCACATTAAATTGAGGCACTGCCCTGGCTCAGTGCTAAGGAATCATGGGAACTGTAATTTATTGTGGCACCAGAGCTCTATGACAGAGAAGGCTCAGTGTCCCAGAAAAAAATACAATTCCCATGACTCCCTAGCACTGAGCCAGGGCAGTGCCTCAATTTAATGTGCACTATTTCTGGCAGTCTGCAAAGGCCCATAGTCATTCCTTCTAACACATGATCTGTGCTATTTGGGTAGGACCATGACACTTGATCTGTTACACTCTCACTGTGAACATTCAAACATGTTTCTCCATCATTTGCAGCTTATTCAAAATACATCAATTTACATAGAATGCAACATAAGTACTCAAATGTCTAAGCATACAGATCCAGTTCCAGAAGAATGCCCCACCTAGTAACATATTTTCACACATAATTGCTGGATTGTTGGAGTGATGCAAATGTGTTCCTTGAAAGCTAACAATACATAGAAAATATATTTTCTCATTATCATTTAAATGACCTCATGAATGAAAGGAGTTCCAATTCCTACATAAGCATATAATTAGAAAAATGTTGTCAGAGCTGACAAAGTATAAAATGCGTATGTCCTTGATAAAAGAAGACAGCCTTTTCTGAGATGAAAGCTACAGCTATCTTAATACAATACTCTCTCTATCAAGCCAGCAGTAGTAGCATCCTGGATAAAGACTCATTATGACCATGTCACAGATGAGGAACCGATTCTGTTACCTAATATAACAGATTTTTATTCACCTTTACACATTATTTTCTAATGCTTTCCCTGGAGGCTGCATCCCCATATGAACTTATCTGGGAAAATTCTCCCTGAACTCAGTACCTTCTTCTGACTAGACATCTGTAGGATTGCACTATTAGTCAAGTGCCGGAAGAAATTGGTGGTGGTTGTTTTTCCTTACTATGGGCCTTTGCAGACTGCCAGAAATAGTGCAAATTGAGTCCACTTTAAGGGTTAGGGTTAGTACTAGGAAATCATGGGAATTGTTTGTTTTTTTCTGAGACATTGAGCCTTCTCTGTCAGAGAGCTCTGGTGCCACAATAAAATACAGTTCCCATGATTCCCTAACCCTAACCCTAAAAGTGGACTCAATTTGCACTATTTATGGCAGTCTGCAAAGGCCCTATGATGCCTGCAGTAATTCACTATAGACCATAATGACTGAGGAAACCCAATGGACCAACCTTCGTGACATATTTGCTGGTGCAAAAGAAAAAGAAGGGGAGAAAGAAATCTGCTCCAGGTGGTGCAATAAAATTTGAAGTAAACGAGGCAGATTAGCTGTCTCTTTTCTGCATCTCTTTCATACTGCACAATGCATCACTGCCCTCTTTTGGTCAAATATTTTCTTACATTCTTGTTTACGTACTATATACTGGGGGATGAAATTTTCGTGAGAATAGAGTTCTAGTTATTAGCCATGAGGCTGTATATAGTTTGGGTTTTTTCCCCAATTAAAGCCCACCTTCCATCTTATGTCTGTAATACAATTACAATTGCTGTAGCTCGGGACATTAAGTGACAAGCCTAGAGTCCTCTTCAGGCATTCCAAATCTCTGTAATCAATTGAAGAGAGAGAATGCATTTCTCCTTCCCTCCTACTTCAAGCATTTCCTTTACTCTTTACACTAGGTTCACCAGTTCAAGCTTGTTCAAGGCCCTGAGGTCTCTGGGCTAAAACCTGACACAGCCCCCAGTGATGTCATTAAGTGTTAGGCATTAATTATCAGAATTCAAATATATAGCCATATTAGTCTGTATAACCAGTATTAATTGTAGATAGATTCTGCAGCACCTTTAAGTCTAACTGGGGGAAAATTAAGAAATTGTCAACATGAGCTTTCGTAGACTTCAGTCTACTTCTTCAGATGCTTGTGGTGGAGTGGAAATTAGGGACAATCACATTAAGTATCATACATATGTTAGCCTCTTCTTAACTACTTCCCCAGACCTAGCTGGAATAGGCTGAGAAGAAGACAGCATGTTCCACTCTAAATCTTTCCTCCTTCCCTTTCTAGATTTCCCTCTTAGCTTTGTCCTTGCTTATCTATTGCAACCACATTTTCTCCTTCCCTTCCTCTTTTTCTACGCTAGATCAATCTATGAGTCAGCATGTCAGTCCCACAGCATATCAGACATCTAGGAAGCCTGGCTGTCTCCATGTTCTTTAGTGACACTTCAATAAAAAAAATAAAGGTAAAGGTAGGGCCTCGGCAGACGGCTTAAAAAGCCGTCCTCGGCGCAGGGAAGGGGAGGGGCAGCCGCACGCTCGTTACCCCTTCCTCCTCCCAATGTCGTCCTCGGAGCCACCGGCCCTCCACACGGCCGGCGCTCCGAACACAACCTCCTACCGCAGCGTCCGGACACGCTGCGGCGGAAGGGTCGTCGAAAGTGCACCGCAAGCTTTTGCGGCGCACTTTCAGCAACATATGAAAGGAGCGCTATTTTAGCGCTACTTTCTTGGGGCGCCGACAATGCGCCGCGGGATCGAGGCATGAGGATGCCTTGGTCCTGCGGAGCACCTTCCCAGGGTGGCCCACGGCCTCCCATCTGCTGAGGCCCGTAGTCTCTTGAAATGAGTCCAGTTGTAACCGACTGTGGGGGGGAGGGGTGCTCATCTCCATTACTAAGCTGAAGAGCCAGCATTGTCAGAGACTACTCTGTGATGTGGCCAGCATGACTGCACTGAATGCTGTTACCTTCCCACTGAAGTGGTACCTATTTATCTACTTGCATTTGCATGCTTTTGAACTGCTAGGCTGGCAGAAGCTGGGACTAGTGACAGGAGCTCACTCCCATCATGCAGCACTTGGGCCTCGAACTGCCAACCTTCTAATCTTCCAATTGTCAGAATTGGCATTTTAACCACTAAGCCACCACATCTCTTCAGCAGGGGAAACAAAAATTGAACAGCAACATTTCCACAGGAGAAAACATTTAATATATCTGTTGTCTCCACCTACCCATTTCTCCCAGCTTTCAGACCACAAGTTAAAGGAAATGAGATGTGTTATCCTTAACTAATACATGGGCTGCTACTAGGTGCTTTGCTGAGGTTTAAAAGAAGACTAAGGGGGATTGCAGACTGCCAGAAAAGTGCAAATTGAGTCCACTTTTAGGGTTAGGGTTAGTGCTAGGGAATCATGGGAACTGGTTTTTTTTCTGAGACATTGAGCCTTCTCTGTCAGAGAGCTCTGGTGCCACAATAAAATACAGTTCCCATGATTTCCTAACCCTAACCCTTAAAGTGGACTCAATTTGCGCTATTTCTGGTAGTCTGCAACCCCCCTATGAAACCTTAATTTCCTGCAATGTTGTCACATCAGTCCCATAATGTGCCATAAAGAACCCAGTAACTTCTGGCATATATGTTCTAGAACTGTGTACAGAGGCGAAAACTAGAGCCAACATATTTGTGTTGGGTAACTTTTAAATAGCAAGGCTTTTATAACTTTTCTTTTGCCACACTGGAGATTTAATGCAGTTTGACACCACTTTAACTGTCATGGCTCCACCTCATGGAATCCTGGGATTTGTAGTTTTGTAAGTCACCAGAGCTCCCTGACAGAGCAGACCAAATCCTTCACAAACTTCAAAGCCCAGAATTCTATAGCACTGAACCATGTCAGTTAAAGCAGTCTCAAACTGAGTTAAATCTCCAGCATAGATGCAGCCTAATCAGTCAGCTGGAAATTATATTCATTTTTCTTGTTTGGCATCCATAGTAAAATCTATTAGACTCAGGGCAGGGAGCCTAAAGCAAAATGTGGCAACAAACCTTGGTTTTTAAGATGTTAAGTGCTTATTTTGCTATTATATTTAATCCTGTCTTTCTCCTAATATATATATATATACACACACACACACACACACACACACACACACACAAATATAGTGCCAAAACTGGTTAAACAAATTAAACAATAAAACCATGAAAATCAGTCTGTGTTACTGCTATAATGTTGCTATAATGAACACTTTACTATTCATAGATGGCTCAACATATAAATAATATTCTTGTACTGTAGATATGTTAGGGTATTGGTAAATTTAAATTCAAGACTTGAGGCCAAAAAAGTGCCCCCTCCCTGCAATGGCTTGCACATTCATTTCAATGGAGGTTGAAGTCTTACAAGCATTTGCCCCTGCATGGATGCTTCCATCAAAGTAATGGGTTGGCCTATACATGTAAAAATTCAGTATGTAAAGAAATCTTGTAGCACCTTTGAGACTAACTGAAATAAGAAGTTGGCAGCATGAGCTTTTGTAGATTTTAGTCTACTTCCTCAGATGCATATAGAGGAAGAAGACTGAAGACTATGAAAGCTCATGCTGCCAACTTCTTTATTTCAGTCAGAGCCAGTACAGACTGGCCAAAAGGGCTGGCCTGGGGGTGGAGTCGGGGCATGGTGACCACACATCAGCCACCCCATATCATCCTCATGCCACCCACCCAAACAGAATCTGCACCAAAGGAGTGCAGAAAAGCCACCGCCGCTGCAGCAAAAGCAGCTTTTTGCCACTCCAACAAGGAGCAGCTAAGTGCCGGATCGGGGCAGTGGTGTGTGGTTGCCGGTGCCCTGATCCAGCGCTCCCACAGGCAGCACAGAGCCGGCCATTAGGGGCCGTCTGTAGAGCCCCTTAGTCTCAAAGGTGCTACAAGATCTCTCTACATACTGATTCTACAGACTAAGGGCCTTTGCAAACTGCCAGAAATAGTGCACATTAAATTGAGGCACTGCCCTGGCTCAGTGCTAGGGAATCATGGGAACTGTAATTTATTGTGGCACCAGAGCTCTCTGACAGAGAAGGCTCAGTGTCCCAGAAAAAAATACAATTCCCATGACTCCCTAGCACTGAGCCAGGGCAGTGCCTCAATTTAATGTGCACTATTTCTGGCAGTCTGCAAAGGCCCTAACACAGCTATAGCTTTGAATTCTACCCTATTATAATTGTATTATTATATTATATTATTATTATACCACCATGTGAAAATTCAGTATGGCAGCTAGGAGAGTGCAAGTGCATCTTGGAATGAAAGTCTTTCTCCTGGTCTTCCATATTGGAAACTGCTTTTCACTTTAACTTTTGCAACAATTACAATGTGTATAACATCAGTTACAATATGTAATGGAGTGCATTAAACAAAAAAGTTATATGGGGTCAATCATCCTGACTTGAGTCCTAATATGTAAAAGTAATTTCAGCTGCCTTTTATGAGGATTACAGTCCTTCTCTTGTTATACTATTCCCTATGTTAGGTGAGGGAAAAGAGGCTTGCCCTGTCTTTAGCCTTACAGTGTTCTTTCTTGTCCCAGCTTGTAGGCACAGCCTGTAAGGCTACAGCTGGAACTCCTACACACACAGACACACACACAAAGTCAGTTCTACCACCAGCCTTTAGATCCAGTGCCAAAGTATGCCGGTACCCATGGCTCTAGCTCTCCTTCATCCCAGCTTTGCCTCCACTCCTGTATTTCTCATTCTTGCATAGAAATGAAATGAACAGGCAGCTGAATTTTATTTTAACTCTAGCAGTGCAGTCACTTACTGCATCTAAGACCATGAGGCTGGTTATGAGGGGAGACTAACCCGTGGGTCAAGAGAAATAGGTTAAGGAGTTGCCACCGGTCTCCTCCCTCATCTGCTGTTGTCTTGAGTCTATTATCTAATTTTTCCCAAAGCTAGGGCCAAGCTTGAAAATGCCCCTCACTTTTCATTCCAAGTTCTCACTAACTTATTGTTAAAGAGTCTGATATACCAGTGCTTTATTAGTATTGTGTATGACCAGTACTATCCTGCCTAATATATCCTAGAGGCATCAGAACCTGTCTGATCTGGGAAGCTAAGCAGGGTTGGCCCTGAATAGTACTTGGATGGGAGATGACTAAAGAATACCCATTGCTGAAGCCTGTATTTCAGAGGAAAGAACTGGCAAAACTGCCTCTGAGTATTTCTTACCTAAGAAAACCCTGTGAAAAATGCATGGGGTCACCATAAGTTGATAGGCAACTTTGAAGGCAAATACACACATGACCATAAGCTAAAATAGGTGCTAGATAATATTGACTGGAATTCACAATCACAGTTATGAATGCATAACCCTGAATTATAGCTGTGTTCGTCTGGAATAGCAGTATGCAAAGGGATCCTGTAGAATTTTTGAGACTGCCTGAAAGAAGCTGTAGCATAAGCTTTTGTAGACTTGAAACCTTATCGCTCAGGCAAATAACTTGACATCAGCCCAACGGGATGCAGCCGGGACACAGGATGCAGGTGGAAATTATGGCATTGTAAGTCGCAGTCAATTGGCCGAGCAACACTATTCCTGGTCCCAGCTGTGCTCAGCTGGCCAGTTTTAAAACTTAGGGAGCCTTCATTTTCAAAAACCACCTGGCTCAGCACAGCTGGGGCCTGGGATGCTGGCACCCTGTAGAATCAGCAGCAAATTACAATGCCATCATTCCTGCCTGCAACACATGTCCCGGCTGTTGGGCTGATGTCGGGTTATTTGCCTGAGTGATAAGGTCCTTGGTCTACTTCCTCAGCTGCATGGAGTGAACTGATACCTAGGAAAGACTTTGATAACTGGACTATATGAATATCCATGGGTGTCAGTTCACTTCATGCATCTGAAGAAGTAGACCAAATCTATGAAAGCTCAGATTTCTTCTTTCTCAGAGCATGTCTCAAAGGTGCTACAAGATCTCTTTGCATACTAACCCAGACTTATGTATTCATAATTCGCATTCATGATCCTTGTGTATTCAGTAGTATGGGGAATCTGTAGGCATTATAAAGATCCAAATAGGCTTTTTGGATAAATATACATTAAATATTAAAAGAAGTTTGACCAAGAGAACCATCTGCAGCTGCATTTTTTAAAAGTGAGTATAGGACAGCAGAAGGAAAATTGGTCAACAGGAGATTTTAATGATATCATGTGTGAAAGGGTACAGATTCATCTCTAGTTGAAAAATGTCAGCTGGCACCAATGTTCATCTTTTGCCATATATCTGGAAGCCAATACCTGTCTAGCAGCCAAAAACACTGATATGGACACTGATGACAAATGAGAAGAGGAAAGTAGTCTGTCTGCCTGCCTACTGGAGCCCTTGCAGCTGCATAAGCATCTCTTGGAGTCATCTTACTGAAAAATGTGCCCACGTGGGGGAAATGCTGGAAGGTGAACCTCCTGGCATAGTTATTAGAAAGGAATTTGATATGCTAAGGAAGATCTCACATTTGACAGCAGCAAACAAGAAGGCATGGATACCATATCTGGCTTTTATTTAGAAATATACATCTATCAATTTTGATAACCCAGAATCAAGGATTAAGGCCTAAATCCAATTGCTGGACCCAAACAGGACTGACTTATTGAATCAATTGCTGAATAAATCAAAGCTATGGCAAATCCCAATGACATCTCAGGTGAAAGATGAGGAGGAAGAGAATTTCACTGCCTGTTCCTGGCAGAAGTGGGATCAGTGTATCCTGATGATCACCCTGATGCTGTCACTCTGGAAGAACCTGAAATCTGGGAAGTCTTTATAGCAATAGCAAGTACATTTCTATACCACTTATCAGTGCACTTAAGCACTCCCTAAGCAGTTTGCAACTGCAAGCTAATAGCCCAACAAGCTGGGTACTCATTTTAGCAACCTTGAAAGGATGCCAGGCTGAGTCAAGCCTGAGCCCCTCATTGGTATTGAACTCACAACCTTATGGTTTGTGAGTGAGTGGCTGCAGTACAGGCACTTAACCACTGTGCCACCAAGGCTCCTTCAGAATCTTTAGAATCAAAACTATGGGCATCCTGACTCACCAGGTATCCCATATCCAGCCTTCTGAATTCTGCGGTCAGAGATTATAAAATCATGAATCCAAACTGAAACAGCATTCTCAGAACCAAGATCCTTCTAATGTTTAAAGAAGGTGAGGGTAGGCATAAAACTTCTCATTGTGCTTCCCATATGTTCATACTCTTCAATGTTTCACATGTGAAAACTAGGATACATGTGGCCAAGCAACATGTGGCCATGCAACATCTGACTATGGCAAAAATTATTATTAATGGTCAAGATGGTAAAAGTCCTAACTAATGCAGAAGAACACACAAGTGAGGAAAGGCTGAGCAGTTTGAGCCTATTGGAAACTGCCTATTAGGAATGGCTACTGGGAACTACAAGAATCAGTTCCACCTCTCCTCTCTCCACGCTGAATTCATTCGGTACAATCTACTTTTGCACATTGAACTCGCTTTGCAGCAATTGAAATAAGCTTAGGATGAAGGGGGAAGAAGAGAGACAAACTGGGACATTTTAAAACTAGCTGGAAAAGTGAATTAAATCAAGACTGTCCCTGCCAAATCAGGACAATTGTATTACTAGTTCAATATTTTCTTCAGTCCAGCTCCTAGATTTGTGCTTCAGCTATGATTCCTCCACTTCTGATTTGGCAGGCCTGCCATGGATCTGCTTCTCGCCCTGCAGGACATGTTCCCAGCGGAAACATGAGGCTGCATCTACACTGCAAAATGAATGCAATTTGACACTGCGTTAGCTGCCATGGCTCAATGCTGTGGAATTCTGGGATTTGTAGTTTAGTGAGATATTTAGCATGCTCTTTCAGAAAGCTCTGGTGCCACAATGAACTACAAATCCCAGGATTCCATAGGATGAATTAATGACAGTTAAAATGGTGTCAAGCTGCATTAATTCTGCAGTGTGGCAGCAGCCCAAGTCACAAAAGGAATGAAAAAGAATTTTTAAAAAATCTAATTTAGAGGCCTCTTCACCACTTCTTGTAGAATTGTGTTGAGGTATTTTGAGATACACTACATTTGTGGTCCACTGAAAACAGTCACTTTACTTCTGTTGTGCCCTGTTTCCTTCTTCCCATGGTTGATTCTTGTACACTGCTCACGATGAGCAGTTACCCCAACTGGCAGTACCTGTAATGTCTCTTCTTTCTGTCTAGGCTGAGCAGAAAACTCAGGCGCATGATATGCACTGAGCTATTTAGCTGGTTCAACAATAGTTAGTAACTATAAAAGCACAGTAAACACAACAACAGAAGGAAGTTGCAGAAAACAATCAAGGCAAGCTATGGTTCTACAATTCATAGTCTGAGAAAATAAGGTTTGGCCTGTTTTCTAAGGAACCTCAGTAGAGGCACCAGACAAACCTTCCTGGGGAAAGAATTGACCTAAGAGACCTGATGCTCTGCAGAAATAAATCAGTTTGACACCACTTTAACTGCCATGGTTCCATCATGTAGAATTCTAGGATCTGTGGTTTTGTGAAATATTTCGCCTTCTCTGCCAGAAGGCTCTGGTGCCCCACCAAGCTACAAATCCCAAAATTTCATAGCATGGAGCCACGGTAGTTAAAGCAGTGTCAAAATGCATTATTAATACAGTGCAGATGTAGCCCAAACTACAAATCCCAGTATTCTGTAGGACAGAATCATGGCATTTAAAATGGTGTCAAACTGCTTTATTTCTGCAATGTGGGTATACCCGAAGACAACCACAAATGAAACATATCTTTGTCTCGCAATCACTTCACTTCAGAAGTCAGGGATACTCAGAGAAGTAGACACTGAGGAAGAAAGGTTGGTGCAGGAGAAAACAGTACTTGGGGAAAAGGGACATGACATGTTCTACCCGCAGAGCAATCCTGTGCACAGTTCCCTAAGAACAAGTTCCTTTTGACACAAGGGGAGTTACATGTGACTAACGAGCTTATCACATTCATTTTAAAACCAGCTTACCTGATCCATATTAAATTTTAAAGCGGGCAGCATCGTGATATTATCAGAAGGATTTAGCCACCGAAATCGCCGCCCGGGTCCATCCCTGCTCCCAGGGCCGCTCCAGCAGCCATTTTCTTAAGTCAGAAAACTCCCGGCTTTGAAAAGAGGTGCGCTGAACACCCCTGGGAGCAGGGATGGACCCAGGATGGACCCAGGCAGTGATTTCGGCAGCTAAATCCTTCTGATAATATCAGGATACTGCCCGTTTTAAAATTTAATCTGGATCAGGTAAGCCGGTTTTGAAATGAATGCGATATGCTTCTAAGTACTGAGTTAACATCAATAGGAATACTCTGTATGTTCTGGAAAAAAGATAAGTTTAAACTGGGGAAATCACTCCCACTTCAAGCCAGAACAATCCATACCTCTACTGTGCTTCAAAAAAGGTTTGTAGATAGAAATACATATGGATCAAAAAGTGTATCAAAAGAGATTATATAGCAGGAAAATGGACAGCAAGTGTATTTAAATAAGATTAATCGAATGGTGGTTACTCAATGTTTAACTCTAAATATCTGTAACCAAACAAATGGTTTGCAATGCATTGTGGATGCATTTAAATCTCATTGATTATTGATTGGTTGCTTGATTGACTGAAATTATTTCTACCCTGCTTTTCAGTCAAAAAGGCTATAGGAAAGGAGGAGGTTGTATGAAGGGCAGTTTCTCTGTTTTTAAAACACTTTTTAAGAATGGTTTGCTATGTTTATTTGAGGTCAATGTGCCCTCTTCTGTTGTGTTAATTATGTTAAGGCACTGAAACAAAAAAATACCCCGTAGCATCCCTGCAGCAATTTTTGAAGCTCAGTGGTTTACAAACACAAAAATGCTTACTATAGCAAACGCAAACACGCAGAGGTGACTTTAGAATGATAGAACATATGCTGAGATTCTAGAAGCCATGACATCTTTGATCCTGCCATGTCCCTGTGCAAACATGTGGCTATTTTATTCTAGTTATTCTTAGTTTAAAATGGCCCCTAACTCCAGAGTACTGTTTGTTGGCTGCAAAAATAAAACAAAACAACAAAACCCTCCCCTTCCCTTGCACAGTTGATTTTTCTTTCACACTATACATTTATAGCACTTTGATGCCACTTTAATTGCTGTGCTTCCATTCTATGGAATCCTGGGATTTTTAGTTTTATGGGGTATTTAGAATTCTCTGCCATTACAAATTACAGAATTCCATAGGGTGCAGTCATCGCAATTAAAGTGTGATCAAAATGCTCTGGCTGTTGTGTGAAAGACACATCAGATGCTGCAGTGTTAGTGCTTTAGAGGTAAGTTTCATTGTAGTTCCAGCTGGTTGCTACTACAACAATGTGTTGGGTTTTCAGGGAGGACTTTAGGCTTTTCCTGTCCATATTATGTTACTGAGGGCAAATACTCAAAATGCAGCACCTCCACTCTTGACGTAGCTTCGTACATCTCACTTGACTAGGGAAGATCTTCTTGTTCCTGTGGGAGAGCAAAACTGAACTTTTATAAACAATAATGCCATAACAAAGGCACGCTGAACTGATTTTTAAAAAGTCTGGGCATGTGGCTTTTTGGAGACTACCTCAGACCCCATGAAACCCCTCTTTAAGGGCAAAAAATATTTGGTAATGAATGTTCAGTGCAGCTATAGATATTTCTATGCCTGGACCTTTCTCCCAGTTCATCTTGTTGGTGTGTGGATGATGAGTGTTGTAGTGATGCCTTTTGGCACCCAGCAGAGTCTGCAGGACAAGCTGGCTGCTGTGATCCACAGCCACTGTGTAGACTTGCCATCAACTGGCTCAGCTTCTCTTCTCCAGCATCCTGTCTTCCTCAGTCAAGAAGACACATTGTAAAGTCCAAAAGCATAGCTTTATTAATGCATATAAAAAGTAAAAATAAGATAACTAAGTAAAATCCATTGTGATGAACTTGTCCAGTTCAGCCATACAAGATTACATCTTTAACAATCCAAAAAACATTAGGATCCAACTTGTTGCAGTTAAAACCACTACATCCACACACGCTCACATCTTGAACAATAAACAATTCTTAGACAAAGGATTGTCTAAGCCCATCCCATACTCCACCTTCTAGGTGTTAACTTTATGTTAATTGGATAATGACAGTATGATGTATGTTAACCCAGCCTCTTGTTGTCCATCATCCACCACGTGAGTAACTTTCCCAAGCTAACAATTATTTACGTATTTGATATCTCTTTGTTAACCATAACAAAGTCTGGTTCTATTAGTTCTATCACTGGGAAAGTACATTGTTGATGTCTCTGTTACCACCTGGCGTTGATTCACCCTGTTTCTCTAAATATTGTTTGTGCCTTGCTCAAAAACTGTTCTCAAGTGGAAAATTACAGACACACACACATCTTTACATTTCACCTTTGACTATATATCCCATTCATATCCTAACAATCCCCTCCTGAAATGTATAGATGTGTGAGAATTATTTTGTTGTTGTTATTAAAACCATCTAAGCACAATGTTTGACTCTATATATCTAAAGTAACACCTCAACCTGTTATAACAATTGTTAAATGTTGTTTTATCTCTAAAACCCTTTGTTAATATATCTATAGTGTTGTGTCTTGGCTTTAAACTCTAGGCACACAATTTTATTTTAAACCAGCTCTCCCTAGCAATTTGTTATAAAACTCTAACGTATCTTGACCTATATTTTAACATTTTTAACACCTTTGTTTTTGTCATAAAAATGTATGTCTGTGAATCTCTATATATCACAACTGACAACTCACAATTTAAATCTTATAACAACTGTTTTAATCTATTTTATCTTATTTAATGTTATATATTTTGTTTTATCAGCACTTAAAACTCTATCAACACTTATAACTATATATCTTTATTTTTAATCTATCAAACTATTAAGCTTGTCTATATTTAAACAACAATCTTTAAACTGACTATCATATCACATAACTTTAAAGCAAATGAACTATTTATAAAACACTCTATCACAATGTGGCTATTTTAAATCACAAGCTTTTATCTCTTAAAAAAACTTATCAAATGTTTTATTGTTGTCTAATCTATTATCTTAAACCAAAACAATTTTTCTTAAAACACCTATAACAACACAATTATAATCTATTATTGTTAACTATAAACATCAAACCTTTCACAAAGCCTCTCTATATCTGGATATTTAAAACTCTCTGTAACTTTATTCTAAACAAAACCTTTTGACTTTAAACCTGTCACCACCTCTGCACTTTGTAAATCACACTTTTTAATCCTTTTATGTTGACTCATTAAACACATTTTATCAGCAGTCCAGTAACTTTAAAAATAAAATCTCAAAAATCAAAACCTTTAATAACAAATCTCTCTGGACAACTTTTTCATTTTTTTTAAATCTCTTGAATCTAAACTACCAAAGCTGTCATCTCTTTGTGTTAACACACATATCAGCATTTAAACAAGCAATCTCAAAACCAAAATGTTGAACTTACTAGCCCCTCCTTATTGTTAAAAGCTTATTTTAGTCACAAGCTCTCAGCCTCAGACTGTTTTATCAATGTTTTTAAACCTTTGTTGAACAAATCCTTTTGTTATTAACCTAGCTTTGTATTTTTATTTGTCATCAGGCATCTTTTATTTTGTATATCTATTCACCTTGTGATTTTTGTCTTTAGGTCTATCAACCACATTTTAAACACCTCTTTGTCAATTTTAAACACTTAAACTTTTTGTTGCACTGTAGTGTATCATTCTCCCTCTCTCAACAAAAAAAAACCTTTTACAACTTTTAAAACCTCTGAAACTCTCTGAAACTCTTTAACACTGTCTGAAACTCCTTGAAACTCTCTGACACTGTGTGAAACTCTTTAAAACTCTTCTTGAAACTCTCCGGCTCACCAGCCACTTATGTATAAACTCTTGTCCTTTGTATAATAAACTTGTGTGTTGTTTTTCACTCTCTATTAATTTTTTTTGACATAACATGTATCATTTTTGGACTTGTGTGTCCTTTGATTTTTTGTCATTTTACCTTTTAATGATCTTGTCTGTATTGTCTGATCTAAAGTGTTTCTCTCACTTTAAAAAAAAATCTGTCTTTTGTGTGTTTGTGTGTTTTGTGCCCCTCCATTTCCTGGCACTTGGATCTTTAACTGTCTTATTTTCAGTAAAATCTCTTTGTTTGAATGTACCTTTTTCTCAACTTAAAAACATAAAGTTGGAAAAGACCATAAGGGCATCTAGTCTAACCCCCTGCCATGCAGGAACTCCCAATCAAAACTTGAATATTTTTCACAATTGTTATTTTTTTAAACATTAAAACTTTTTCCCACCATCAAGGTGAAATCTCCAACTGTTATTTTTGAATATTTTATAACACCATCTTGACACTTTGGTTTAATTTTCTTTTTAAAACATGCTAGCACATATATCTTTGTATATTATCTAAAACCTGTCAGATATTTTAAATTCAGTGGATCCCCACATAACATGTGTAATGATGTTATATTTTTTTTCCTCTCAGCCAGTTTTTCAAACTGTGAGCCAAAAATTTTTTTTTCTCTCCGGTCTGTGAGCAAAGACCCTTTGTAATTAATTTTTTTTCATTGTTAAAAACTTTCAATTATATCACATCTCTGTCTTAAAACTCTGACATATAAAAACTCTGGAAAATCTATCTATAATCATTAAAAAAAATAATTGTTGTCACTCAGTAACACACATTTGTCCCTTTTGTTTAACAGCTTAAACCAACCTCAACAGGTCATTTTTGTAATTCACTTGTTCCGGTGTTGTCACAGGAAAAACCTTGACTTTTTACTCTGTGGCAAACCAAACATCTCCCAAATCATTTGTATAATAAAACATTTAAAAAAATTTAAAACCTATATTTTACCAGCTTAACCAAACTCTCAAATCCTATGTCTCCTAGCATTCTATATTATTGATGTGCATAACCAGAATGTAATGATTCATTTTTCACACCTGCAATTTAGCATTTGTCTCACTTTGTATAAAACACATATTTTCCCTCTTATAGCTTTTGTATACACCTCTCCCCAGCCGGGGTAATTTTTATATTTATCTCTCACAAAACTCAGTGGCACACCAACTAAACACCTTTTGTAAAACAGGTATACATAAAACATTTTCAAAGTTTTTTCACTAAAACTTGG
Organism: Phrynosoma blainvillii; assembly: GCA_026167975.1. NCBI lineage: Eukaryota > Metazoa > Chordata > Lepidosauria > Squamata > Phrynosomatidae > Phrynosoma > Phrynosoma blainvillii. The sequence goes on along the minus strand of JANUYF010000002.1, from coordinate 253,406,102 downwards.
CATGTAGACATTTTTCAATTTCTTTTAACATCTCTTACCCCTCCATCAGCTAGATAAACATCTTTAAGATTGGAGGATTTCTTTATTTTTCAGCAAAACTGCAACATATGTCCCAGAATATAGACTCTTGTCTTCAGGTTTCACCTGTTTGAGTCACAGTCACAGCTCTGTAAAACAGCTTGTAGCTTCTCTGTTTCTCCCAATGTCTCTGGGTTGTAGATAGATTGTTGATTGTAGCAAACATCCTTGCATTGCCATTTTTAAAACTCTTGCTCTGCCGGCAGTAAAAACATCGATTCGCACTCCGTGCATCAGCTGTCTTTTTTTTTCAGGATGCATATCTTGACCTCAAGATGCTGTCCCAGGCTTTCTCCCAAGCCTACATTTTTGGCTTTTTCAAGCAAACTGCTTCTTTTGGCATTTTCTGGCCTCTTCAAGCAAACCGCTTGGCTTAACAGATTCCCATCTTTTGGAACCTCAGGCCTCCAGCAAAACTTTTGGCATTTAGCAACACCATTGCAGCCTTTGAACTTCAGGCATTTGCAAACCTGCTATAGCCCCACACAGCATTGGACACTGTGTAAAACTTCACCCCCACCAGGGATTTTTGTATTTTTTCTCTAAGAACTGTAAAGTCCTTTGACCACAGCATTTCTGACAAAGTTGTGTAAAAATCATTCATTCTTTCTTCAGTTCCCAAAACCTTTGGCTGAAGAAACATCCTCTCCCAAAACTTTAACTTTAACTCAGAGAGGGGTAACAGAATGAGTTCTCTTGGCTTAGGCAACCGCCTGTGTCCAGCAATCATGCTGCATTTTAAACTGCATACATTGCAACATGTATTCTGTGACTCAAGCCCCAGCTGCTTCCATATCAAACAAAATGGCCTTTAACAAAGTCTTTTGCAGCTTGAACAAAAAACAAAAATTTTCACTGCATTGAACCCGCAGTATTCTCAGCATTTTTAGGCTTTGATTTTTTTTCTGTATCTTACTGTTTAAAGAGTGGAGTCCTCAGACACTTGTCTTTAAAGAGTTCTGCACTCTGCCATCCGGCAAAAACAGCGTAGCAGTAAACTTTTACTTACATCTGAAGATTTGAAGCCATCTCTGCTTTTTCCAGCAACCGCTGAAGCATGGTTTCACTTGTCCTGGCACAGCTGAAGTCGTGGATAGGCAATACTTGCCTCTTGGCCACATTGCATATATGTCATCTGGACTCTTGGGCTTTTCTCCTCCTGGACATTTGGCCTCTTTGTCCTCTGGCAGACCAGCCACCTCTGGCAGACAAGCCACTCTTCTGGCAAAAACAGGCTTAACTGGCAGACACAGCCACAACTGGAAAACTAGCCACAGACTGGCAAACAGGCCATAACTGGCAGAAAAGCCATAACTGGGCCCCATAACCCTTGTTGGTGTGTGGATGATGACTGTTGTAGTGATGCCTTTTGGCACCCAGCAGAGTCTGCAGGACAAGCTGGCTGCTGTGATCCACAGCCACTGTGTAGATTTGCCATCAACTGGCTCAGCTTCTCTTCTCCAGGCAATCCTGTCTTCCTCAGTCAAGAAGACACATTGTAAAGTCCAAAAGCATAGCTTTATTAATGCATATAAAAAGTAAAAATAAGATAACTAAGTAAAATCCATTGTGATGAACTTGTCCAGTTCAGCCATACAAGATTACATCTTTAACAATCCAAAAAACATTAGGATCCAACTTGTTGCAGTTAAAACCACTACATCCACACACGTGTTCACATCTTGAACAATAAACAATTCTTAGACAAAGGACTCTCTAAGCCCATCCCATACTCCACCTTCTAGGTGTTAACTTTATGTTAATTGGATAATGACAGTATGATGTATGTTAACCCAGCCTCTTGTTGTCCATCATCCACCACGTGAGTAACTTTCCCAAGCTAACAATTATTTACGTATTTGATATCTCTTTGTTAACCAATGGTTAAATGCCTGTACTGCAGCCACTCACTCGACCACAAGGTTGCGAGTTCAATACCAGCCAGGGCTGAGGCTCGACTCAGGCCTGCATCCTTCCGAGGTCGCTAAAATGAGTACCCAACTGTTGGGGGGCAATCAGCTCACAGTTGTAAACCGCTTAGACATCCCATAGCGTGATATGAAGCGGTATATAAATAAGCTGCTTTGCTTTGCTTTGCTTTGGTTCTATTAGTTCTATCACTGGGAAAGTACATTGTTGATGTCTCTGTTACCACCTGGCGTTGATTCACCCTGTTTCTCTAAATATTGTTTGTGCCTTGCTCAAAAACTGTTCTCAAGTGGAAAATTACAGACACACACACATCTTTACATTTCACCTTTGACTATATATCCCATTCATATCCTAACACATCATACATACAGACTTGTGCCACACAAATTCAAAGGGACCATCTGCTCTTCAGAGGGAACATCTCTTCTCAAAGGAAGCCAAGATTAGGGGTACTTTTAAGGATACTGTTGCCAAAGTACTCACAACTCTTGTAAATTCTATCAGCTGCTTCCATGGTGTATCAGTTCAAATGTTTGAATTGGGGTGATGGTTGCAGCAAAATAATCTTGTGGCAGCACCTTAACTTCTAACACATTTATTTTGGGCTGTATTTCCACTTCATTAGATGCAAAATCAAGGGGGAGCAAAACAAGACAACATTTGCTGCTAGCTACTTCCAAGTTGATTGACCCATACATCTTTTGTTTCAGTCTTCAATTATTCTTTGACAAGTAACATCACTCTTTAGAAAAATTCAGTTGCTGAATGTGCTTCACTGCATCTTTTCACACAATGCTGTTATACTATAGTTGCACTGCATTGGCCACATCTTTGACCAGCCTTTATTGCACAGTATTGAGGTTCTCCTGGTGCTGGCTTGCAGTTAGATTGTTGGGAAATCAAATATTTTCCCACTTGAAATAATTCCTTAATGGCCTCCTATATTGCTGTTGTTTAGGCATAATTTTAGCATGAATGTCTCCTTCGACTTCATTGCAATTTTGGGAAGTCAGGTGATGCACAGTGGGCATGGTGTGGATGTGGTTTTGTTGCCCCTCCCCAGGATTCCTCAGCAAAGCAACTTCAGTCAATGTCCATTGGCTGTATGTTGGCCACATCATGAGAAGCCATGACTCACTAGAAAAGACAGTAATGCTGGGAAAGGTAGGATATGGTAGAAAGAGATGAAGACCCCAAGCCAGATGGATAGACTCAATCAGGGAGGTCATGGGCCTGAATCTGAGCAGAGCAGTAGGGGAGAGGGAGGCTTGGAGATGTCTCATCCACAGGGTTGCCATGAGTCAAAGTGATTTTTCTCTCATGACTTTTCCTTCATATAACTTAATGCAGCAGGACTTCTCAGTGTGTACAAGTGAGGAAAAGGGGAATTAGGAGATGGGGCATTTGTGTTCATGGACAACTCTCTTGGTTGTGATATTCATACACTGTTTGGAAAAAGAGAAGAAAAATGGATTGAAGAATAAATGAAGCCAACATTTTAATCCATTTAAAATGTCCATTTACAGAAAGGGGGTGGTTACTACAGATTTCATCAGCCCTGAGAACATAATCCACCTCAAAAAAACCAGCAACTATTGTAGCCAATGTAACCCTTTCTCCCTCTGTGATTTGTTGTTGTTAACTGCCCTTGAGTCAAGCTCGACTCAGTGGTGGCCCTATGGATAAGACATCTCCAAGACCTCTGTCCTCCACCGCTCTGCTTAATTCCTGCAACCTCTTAATACCTGTGAACTCCTTAATAGAGTCCATCCATCTAGCATGTGGCCTTCCTCTCTTCCTACTTCCCTCTACCTTTCCCAGTATTATTTTATTTTCTACTGAGTCTTCTCTTCTCATGATGTGTCCGAAGTATGAAAATCTCAGTTTGGTCATCTTGGCTTCCAGGGAGATTTCCAGCTTGATCTGCTCAAGGACCCACTTGTTTGTCCTTTTGGCCATCCATGGGATCTTAAACACTCTTCTCCAGCACCACATCTCAAAGGAATTGATTTTCCTCTTATCCTCTTTCTTACCTGTCCACTCTCACATCCATACACAGTAATAGGGAATACAATGGCTTGTATGATTCTAACTTTTGTGCTGAGTTGTATATCTTTGCATTTTAGAATCTTTTCTAGTTCTTTCATAGCCACCCTCCCCATTCTTAGTCTTCTGATTTCCTGACTGCAGTCCTCATTTCTATCAATGTTTGATCCCAGGTATGGGAATTCTTTTACTATTTCTATTTCTTCTTCGTGGTCTCTGCGAATCACACAAATGGGTTATTCTGCGCCTGCGCAGCAAACTTCGGAACCTTCTTAGAGCTATTAGAAGCATTTTGGTGGTAGCTCTGCCCACTCTCCAACTGCCTTATTGGCCGGTTTCCCGCCTAAACCCTCAGTTCCTTTTGTCCGCCGCAGCAGCAGCTTCTAGAGGAACTCTTCAGAGATTCATTTTGCTGTCACACTTTAAAATGGCTTTTTGACAGGATCAGTCTGTGTTTTGGTGGTAATTTTAAACATAGTCGTTCATATTTTAAGGGGAGTGCTGCGATTTCTGTGAGAATCGCAGTCTTACATGTAACTTTAATTTCTGAGGTGAAGTTATTTCAATGACCGCTGAGGTAAAAAAAAATTCTAAGATGGCCGCTCGCCCTTCGGGTGTGCTTGGCAAAGCTCCTTTATACCCAAAATGGAGACTATCCCTGGAGGGAAACTGTTAAAATGTCACCTGCCTCACTGGCATGCTTGACAAAGGCAATTTTTATTGATTATTATTATTATTATTATTATTATTATTATTATTATCAGAATAATTTTTACAACTAAATATATATAGTTTTATATATACATTTATATATATAATTACTGCCGCTTGCCCTGCTTCTTGCTGAGCTACTGTCCATAATGCTTCTGAGGAGAAGTTTTTATGTGGTCGCTCACCTCTATGTCGCACGGCTAAAGCTTTTCTCACTCTAAGGCCATTTTTACTGCTAAATATAGGTATAGATATATATAGATATAAATGTATTTAGAGATATATCTATATATCTAGATATTTTTTTTATGGCTGCTTGCCCTGCTTTGTGCTCAGCTAATGTCCATCGTTCTTCTTCATATTTTAAGAGGAGCGCTGCAATTTCTGTAAGAATCACAGTCTTACATTCAAATTTAATTTCTGAGGTGAAGTTTTTTCATCGACCGCTGAGGTAAAAAATTTCTAAAATGGCTGCTCACCTTTCTGGTGTGCTGGCAAAGCTCTGTTATGCCCTAAAGGGGGACAATCTTTTATTTAGAGGGTACTCCTGGAGGAAAATTGATTAAACGTCACCTGCTCTCTGTCATGCTTGACAAAGGCTCTAAGGCCATTTTTACTGCTAAATATAGATATAGATATATATAGATATAGATACATATGGATAGATAGATCTCCTATGGCTGCTTGCCCTGCCTCGTACTCGGCTAAGGTCCATCGTACTTCTGAGAGGTTCTGTGATTGCTGACCTCCGGACCCCAGGGGGTCAGTCCGACTCCAGGGTCAATCCGATTGGCTTGGAGCCCGACTTGGATAATCCTCGGTCCCTGACTCTCCGGGGTCAAACCGATTGGCTTGTAGACTGACTTCGATACCCCTCGGTCCCTGACTCTCCGGGGTCAAACCGATTGGCTTGGAGCCCGATTTGGATACTCCTTGGTCCCTGACTCCCTGGGGTCAAACCGATTGGCTTGGAGCCCGACTTGGAAACTCCTCGGTCCCTGACTCTCCGGGGTCAAACCGATTGGCTTGTAGCCTGACTTCGATACCCCTCGGTCCCTGACTCTCTGGGGTCAAACCGATTGGCTTGGAGCCCGATTTGGATACTCCTTGGTCCCTGACTCCCTGGGGTCAAACCGATTGGCTTGGAGCCCGACTTGGATACTCCTCGGTACCTGACTCCCCGGGGTCAAACCGATTGGCTTGGAGCCCGACTTGGATACTCCTCGGTCCCTGACTCTCTGGGGTCAAACTGACTGGCTTGGAGCCCAACTTCGATGCTCCTCGGTCCCTGACTCTCCAGGGTCAATCCGATTGGCTTGGAGCCCGACTTGGATACTCCTCGGTCCCTGACTCCCTGGGGTCATACCGGCTGGCTTGGAGCCCGACTTGGATACTCCTCAGTCCCTGACTCCCTGGGGTCATACCGACTGGCTTGGAGTCTGACTTCGATGCTCCTCGGTCCCACACTCTCTGGGGTCAGACCGATTGGCTTGCAGCCCGACCTCGATGCTCCTTGGTTCCTGACTCTCTGGGATCAGACCAACTGGCTTGCAGCCCGACATTGATCCTCGCCAGTCCCTGACTCTCCACAGTCAAACCAATTGACTTGCAGCCCGACTTTGATACTTGTCGGTCCCTGGCTCTCTGAGTTCGAACTGATTGGCTTGCACCCTGCATCGATCGGTCCCTGACTCTCTGGAGTCAAACTGATTGAATTGGAGCCTGCATGGATACTCATTGGTCCCTGACTCTATGGAGTCATACCGATTGGCTTGCAGCCCTGCAGCGATCCTCATCGGTCCCTGACCCTCTGAGAGCAAACTGATTGCTGAGATCAAACGGATTGGTCTGTGATCAGTTTGTATGGTGCCTTTCCCTACCATCAGGTGATAGCCAGGTTGACATCACGATGTCGCCACAATCTGGTTTGGATTCGAGGCTGTGGTTGCTCCCTCCATACCGAGGTCAACTACCGCCAAGCTTTCAATTAGAACCATGATTATTTCATCTATATCGAGGTGCACTACCAGCTAACGCTCTCCCTGAGTTGGGACCATAGCGTTTCCCTCTATACCAAGGACCACTACTCTGCCAAATTCAGAGCCATGCTTGTCCCTCCCTTGGAGGCCCATTGCAGCTCCGACAATTCATCCCTTGGGAGGCTGCCAGTAATCACTCATTTAGCCTTCGAGCTATGGTCACCCTGGCACACACTCGGTTGGATTCAAGGCTGTGATTATTGCCTCTATACCGAAATTTACAATTGCATGCCTCATGCTGCCTCCCATTTCATTCGAATTCGAGCAAGGTTTAAGGTTATTCCCTCGATACCGAGGGATGGCAGAGTCACCCAGATATGCAGATTCGAATTTGTTTCCATGTCAAGACTTGGTATCATGGCTATCTTGTATAGCTGATTTGGAAGAGGTGCTCCCTCCGTACTGAAGTGGGGCACCACCATTTGCTTGTTACATTCTTGTGAGGATTTGCTTTGTCTCTGTTCACCAGAGCATTCTCGATACAAACAGTCCTCCACTCTCCACAGGACTGGAGGATCAGAATCAACAATTGGTTTTCTTTCTCTATACCTAGGGACACTACCATTATGTGCTTGGTACCAGCACAACTGGAATCGTCTTGTTCCCCTCCATGGGGGGCTTTGGTACCATTGCTCATCCTCTAACACCAAGCAATATTCTTGTATCACTCATTTGATACAGATATATTCTGGGATGTGCTTCATCTCCATGTACTGGGACCAATGTCATCGCTTCCTTTAGACTACCAAATCGAGGGCATGATTACGCTTCCATCCCGAGGGCCGTTACCATTCCAGGTTGGCTATGACTGTTACTGGGGTGGTCGTACCCCCCTTTCCCCCCAGACTGGCATTAATGCCTTCGTTCCTCTCTATGGGTGGCTTTCAGAATGTACTTATTCCCCCCATCTCAGAGGAGGGTTTTCACTTTCCCTGTGCAAGTGTCAGCGAATGCAGTTGGTGTCTTCTTCCAAAGGCCACTACCAGAAATACAAGCCTACGCTCCATATACGCACCCTTTCCAAGGGGTTCTTATCGGTGCCACTCGCATCTATGAAACATGTGACAGACTGCTGTTTGGTGTCTAGCTAGGATGAGCTCATCTCATATACTGACCACCGATTTCAGTGCAATCTTCTTGGGCCTCTAGGCGTTCTAAGCATTATCTGTCGATGCCATAATCTTAAAACAATTGCTTGAGGCTTTATCAGGTCACTGCCCTTTTTCATCATGAAAGATTCCCTTTGGCACATCTTAAATTTGAGGGTTTGCAAACCCTCTTTTTCCTGATTACCAATGTCATGTCCTGGGCAGCCTCGCATTGTTGCAAATCTGTTGCCCTTCGCATTGGTGTCCATTCATCTCCTGGATCAGACAGAGTCTGTATTCCTTCCTTCTTGTTGCGGCATTTGTCGAATATCCTTGTCCACTTGCAGTAGTGAACTTCTTTCACTACCTACTGGATAGCTTCGGCATTATTTCCATTGCTAACAAACCTGTGCTGTCTAGGTCAGAGATTCTCTCTTCACCTTAACCTTACTTCTGCCACGCTATCACAGACTATCAAGGTCTAGCAACAGAATGTGCAACATATGGGTTAGCTGGCAAGCCTGTTTTTCTGCCACTGGGCATGTACTCACCTGCATTGGTGACTGTTTCCATTATGTCTTAGTATTGGAATTTCAACTTGTCTCATAGAGTCATCATTTTAGCGGGACTGTTCGTCCCTATATTTACATGCCTAGGGCTCAGATTCACAAATGGTGATTTTGTTTGAGGCAATGTGCTGTCTTATGTGGCATGGCACTCCCTCCTCCACGGACCAAAGCTTGTCAGTCTGAATAACCCATTTGTGTGATTCGCAGAGACCACTAAGAAGAAGGACAGGTTGCTTACCTGTAACAGTATTTCTTCAAGTGGTCATCTGCGAATTCACACAAATCCCACCCATCCTCCCCTCAGAGTAGTGCCCCGCCTCTCCTTCGATCCTGGGCTGCTGCTTTGGCATCCATGGAACTGAGGGTTTAGGCAGGAAACCGGCCAGTAAGGCAGTTGGAAAGTGGGCGGGGCTACCGCCAAAACGCTTCTAATAGCTCTAAGAAGGTTCCGAAGTTTGCTGCGCAGGCGCAGAATAACCCATTTGTCTGAATTCGCAGAGGACCACTCAAAGAAATACTGTTACAGGTAAGCAACCTGCCCTTCTTCATTGTCTAGGTTGAACTTGTGAAGGTTCTCGGTGGTCATTATTTTTGTTTTCTTTATGTTCAACATTAAGCCTGCCTTAGCACTTTCTTCTTTGCACTTTCTTCTTTGATATTCCATAGTAGGTGTACCAGGTCTGTGAGGTTTTCTGCTAGTACTATGGTGTCATCTGGATATCATAGATTGTTGATATTCCTTCCTCCTATATTCACTCCTCCTTCTTCTGCTTTTCTTATAATATGTTCTGCATACAAATTGAACAGATAGGGTGAAAGGATAAAGCCTTGTCTGACCTCTTTGCCAGTTGGGAACTATTCTGTTTCTCCATGTGCTGTTCTGACAGTGGCCACTTGTCCTGAGTACAAGACTCCTCATCAGGACTATCACATGTGTTGGCACTCCCATGTCTTTAAGGGCATTCCATAGCCTTTCATGGTCTATGCCAGGGGTAGGCAACCTTTTTGAGCCAGGTGCCATGTTGCTGTCCCTCAGACAATTGGGGGGCCGAAGCACCAAAAATAAATAGATAGATAGATAGATAATTTTTTTAAAAAAAATTAAAAAATATGCATGCACACTCTCTCAGGCCCAGAAAAGCCATGGCAAAACCCCTGTGGAGATTTTGCCAAGAAAACCCCCAAGAACAAGTAATAACAACAATAATCAATATCATCATGGCGGGCGGCGGTGGCAGCGGTGACAGGACCGGCCTGGGGCCGGTCCAAAGGCCTTGTGGGGGAGCACATCCAGCCACTGGGCCTTAGGTTGCCTACCCCTGGTCTATGCAGTCAAAGGCTTTGCTATAATCTATAAAGAACATGCTGATTTTCTTTTGGAACTCCCTATTATGCTCCATTAGCCATCCTATGTTTGCAGTGTGGTCCCTCGTGTCTCTTCCTTTCCTGAACCCCTCTGGGACCTCTGGGATTTCTCTCTCCATGTAAGGTTGGAGTATATGTTGCAGAATTTTGAGCATAATTTTGCTTGCATGGGAGATCAGTGCTATGGTTCTATAGTTGCTGCAGTCTCTTATGTCTCCCTTTTTGTGGATGGAGATGTATATTGATTGCTTCCAATCTGTTGGCCATCATTTTGTTTTCCATATATGTTGGCGTATGCTGGTTAGCGCTAGAGTTGACTCTGTCAGTGTGGATTGCAGCAGTTCAATTGGAATATCATCTGTTTGTTTTTCGCTATTTCTCTTATTGCAGTTTCCTCCTCACTTTTTAGAATTTGGGGTTCATCTTCATATGGCTCTTCATTCCATGTGTCTTTAATTTTGTCATCTCTTTTGTATAATTCTTCTGTGTATTGCATCCAATGTCTTTTTATTCCTTCCTGGCCTTAAATTATGTTATTTTTATTGTCCTAGGTTGTCCCAGTCCTTGGTTTGAATTTTCCTTTGATTTCCCTGATCTTGTGAAATAGATCTCTTATTCTTCCCCTTTTGTTGTTGTCTTCTATTTCTCTGCATTGGTTTTTGTAGTCATTTTCTTTATCTTTCTGCACAAGTTGTACTGTTGCATTCATAATTTTTAGTTTGTTCCTATCTCCTTTTGGTTTTCTTCTTTTCTTTATTGTTTGTAGTTTTCTTTCTGTCATCCATGGTTTTTTTCTCTTTCTTTTTGTTTATTGAAAGTGTCTGTCTGCATTCTTCTTTTATTATGTCCCTGGCTTCAGACCATAAGAAGTGGTTCATGACCAACTGATACCTAGAAATTTTGACTTCTATTCCATTTGTAGCTTCGTGGAACTTTCTCAATACAAGCACTTTGCAGTAGTGACTTGGCAACCTTGGCAAACTATATTAGAATATAAGAGCACAGGGCTCAGGGCTCCCATTCTCTCCAGATTCTTGTCTATTAGGGTGGGAGACAAAATATATTTCTTTCCCTTAATAAAGTTGGACCCTTGATTCACCAGGCCTGGTCTTCTAATTTCTCTTAGAATTGCTAGGAAAAGCATTTCCCCTTCAGTTCTCTTAGGCATGGGGTTTGTGCAGCCTTTATAAACCTACTCTGTTGGGTTTGTTGGCTCTTTCTGTACTTCAAGACAGTATAGACAGCTGTATGGTGGTAATCTGAGTGCAAAGGAACTCCCCTCTTGCATTATGAAGCAAGAGGCATTCCCTCTGTATTTGAGTATCATGTTGGGGACTTGGGGGGGCAGTGTGCTTTCCAAGGTGTAACCTGAGCACGTGGTATACACTGGCGTGGGCAAAGTCTAATCAGCAGGCCACGTGTGGGCCCAGGGCTGTTTTTGTGGCCTCTGGGGGGGGTGTAAATTTTCCTTGCCTCAAAATACTGTCTAGGATATAGGGGGCATTTTGCCACATTTTTCTCACTTTGGACTATTTTAGGCCCATGAAAAGCCTTTTTTAAAAACAAGAAATGAACAGGTGAAATTACTTCCATTCATTTCTTTTTTAAAAAGGATCTCTCTTGGGTCTAAAAACATGAAAAAAATACCCCAACACCCCCTAGAGGCCATTTGAGAGAAAAAAGAAAGAGGGAAAAAAAGAAAAAAGAAGCAAGATTTATTTTTGTAGAGAGGGGATAAGGGAGGATTTTCTCCGGGCATGGGACCATGGATGGGTCTCATGTCTGTGATTGCAAATCCCTCTCTTCCTACAGTTAGGACATAAATGCTAAGTTTGGCTACAATTGGAGGAACCATGACATCTTCAGGCACTTCACCTTGTGCCAGACATTGGATGAAGGTGTATTTGTTCTTGGTAACTCTACAATTTACAACACAAATGGAGTAAAAGTCACTTCTCTCATTCTCAGTGATGTTGCTTACTCAGTGTGGTGCTGGCTGATGAGGTTGTTTGCTGGGAACCTTACAACAAGGCATTAAACCACTGCTTGAATGTTGTGGGGCATGCTTTTGGGTATGCTTTAAGGTCTAAGTGGAGGTGTGTTGGGGCAAGGCTGACCAACTGGCTGAAGAGAAAGATGTCCTAGAGATGTCTGTATACATACTATTTCACAACATATGCAGGCCAAAAGGCCATGCACTGTACTGAGACCTTGCTGCCCAAGAGGATCTGGAGATTTCACAATTCCCAGAGGAGTACCAGCCATATAATGACAGGCGAACCATGGGGTTCCTTCACTTCTTTCTCTGTGGTTGGGGGAGGGCAGAGATGGCTGGTTACCTTCTTCCTTCCTCCACTTGCCTGCCTGGTCCTCTGCTGTTATCCGGCTCACCTGAGGGGGCAGAATCTGGGTTCAGATGGTGCTTTGCCCCAGTCCCCTTGCCTCTTTGGTGGTCCTCTTTTTCCCCCTGCTCCGCTGAGGAGGCGAAGTCTGGGTCCAAGTGGTGCTTTGCCCCAGTCCCCTTGCTTCTCTGGTGGTCCTCTTTGTCTTCCTGCTCACCTGAAGGGGCTTCTTGATGGAGAGGGACTAAAGAAGGGAACAAGCTTGTTTTCTGCTGCTCCAGAAAACAGCAACAAATTAAAGGGCCACTCCATACCAAAATCAAACAGCAACAAAGGAAAGGTAAGGAGAGACATACTTTACAACAGTTACACAGTTGCACAGTTCTTCTTAGCAGTACATGTTCATTGGTGAGGCAAACCTCTATGGAGGTTTCAAAGACCAATGACAACCCATTACCAAACTAGAGAGCAAGCTTGTGGTATACACAGTCCCAGAGATCCATCAGATAGCTATGGTAACCATTTCTTCAGTGCAGGTGGCGCTCTTGATACTTTTTTTGCTGATATTCTAGATGGGATCTCAGGATATCTGCCATCTCAAATAGAGTATCCTTTGTCATCCTCGACTGATACAGGCAGATGTTATCATCACACATTAATATCTCAGTTCTCCACCATTTCCTCCTGGCATGAGATCTCATCCACCAACATCTTGGCAGTAGACTGCTGCCAAACCACAGCAGTACTACAGCCACAGCCCTTTCTTCTGACTGGTTCTTCTGCAAAGCTGCTCTAAGAAATGGTTGTCAGCTTTGCAAATGTCTCACAGAAAGCAGAAAACTCACAGGATCAAACATTAACATGCACATCGCTGCTGCTGCCTGAAAAATATCCTTAGCTGCTGATCCAGAAAGTTCAAAACCAGGGAATCTACCTGAATGTGCAAATGTAAGAAGAAGGCAAGCTCAGTGTCCATGACAAAGATGCAGAGCAAACTGATGTCCCTCATGTGACAGTTGATCATACAGGTGAGAAATAAATGGTGCAAGACCACAGTAGTGCTGCAGTGGCCTACTAACTATGGGTATGAAGTTGGGGTCAAGAATCTATTCTTTGTCACAGTGCAGGAGGGCAGCTGCAGGAACCAGCAACCCCCTAAATGCAATTGCAGCAAGGTTGTGAAAGCTGTTGCCTCCTCCCTCTACCCTTTCACTTAGGGAAAAAGTGGTATTCATACAAGAACAATGGGATTGTGTGATAATGCCCACTCTGTTTGGATGCAGTCAAATGGTGAATTAAAAATTGTATTTGGAATAGTGCACTTATAATCATCTCAAGAAGCTCATGCCTGCCTTTTTCATCTATCCAGCTACACCTAATAGTTCCAAACTGAGACACTAGAACCATTACAAAATAGAGGTTCACAGCTAACTCCTATGAAGTAAAGTCAACATTGGATCAGAACATTTTCAACTGTGGGGATGTCTCAGGGACTGTGGTGTCCCACAAGCCACACTTTCTCACCCCTGAGCTATACAGTTAGAGATTCCAGACAGATGATGGATGTCAAAATTATTGTCTTTAAGTTACAAGTTTCCCAGCAGCAATCTCTTCTCAGCACTCCAGATGATATGGAGCCACCAGAGCACTATATCAAGTGGCAAATGGAGACATATGAATTTAATTTGTCACATGTGTATCCAGTGATGCAGCATTCTTTCTCTGGAATGGAAAGATTATTTCAATGAAAGCATTTGCCAAAGAAAAGAATGAATAAGACCAAGCATGATGAAATGATTTGAATGCTGGACTAAGTCTCTACAGAACAGAGTTCAGATCCCTGTTCAGTCATGGAAATCCATCATTTGGCCTTGAGCAAGACACACTTTCTCATCCTCAGCAGGAGGCAATGACAAGCCCCCTCTGAATAAATCTGGTCAAGAAAAACCTATAATAGCATTGCCAAAAGTCAAATCAATGTGAAGGCACATAACTACAAAATGGGCATGCAGTGTGTGTTCTGAACTATCTTACATAAGGGGCTATTCCAATACCTGGAAGGCTTTTTCTTATTCTGCAGTCCCCTTCACTGCATTTGGCTTCTTGGAGATGGTCAAATTTGTCAGAAGAATGGCATTTTGATGAAAGGCTTGTCAAGTTTGGACTGATGGTATCCAGCTCTGACGAACCTTTCATCAGGGCTGCAGATTCTTCTGACTGAGATATTATCATAGAAGACATGCAGATTCCATGTACAATGGAAAGGTGTTGAACTGTGAGAAGCTGGTTGAGGAATGTAGCCCGTCTCTGGCCAAAAAACAAAACTTTGGTGAATTGCAAGTCTTTAATCCTTGGAAAATTCTCTCTGAGTGTTTAAGATTTTAAAAATCCCTGCTACCTCAGGATCTCTTTACACCATAGCATCAGTATCACCATTTCATTCCCTGGCATGTGCTGTATTTCTGTCGTCAAACAAAGCCAGTTAAATTATGTACACAGAAACTAAGGGTGGGGAGTCATTATGAAGACTAGTTGCAGGGAGTGCTTTATGATTATTTCTCCATTTGAATTTATTGGGACATTTCTTGAGAGACATTTTTCTTCAACATCAGTTTCCTTCCTTCTGTGTGAATGATTGTTTGCCTGCTGATAGCTGGCAGTGTGATCAGCACACAAACTGTTCATAAATGTAACTGCTTTCAAGAGAGCTATTTGTACAAGGAAGGCACAGTGTCTAACAGAAAAAACTGGTACAGAAAGATATTCAGACTTCAGAATAAATTCATAGCTATTTAGAAGAAGTTTGTCAGAAGCTTTTCAAACAACTTCTTCCTTATTAAAGCAGAAATTATATGTGTATTTTTGGTTTGGCTAGCTGCCAGTCACCTCCTTTCATAATGCATTGACAATGAGCACCCCATGTTTCTCCTTATTGCCAGCAATATATTGCTGATTATTCACTAACCCTGATTCGCTAATACTATTTACTAACACCTGTGGGTGGAAGTAAATTCTATTCTCAACCAATCCAGCTTCTGCACCAAGAAACGTTGGTTCCTGTTGCCTGCATAAATTATGCAAATTGAGCAGCTTTGCCTCATTTGACTTAATTTGCTTGCTTGGGTTTTATTTCAGCAGTTAGAGCCAGTGTGGCATAGTGGTTTGAGTGTTGGACTACGACTCTGGAGCCCAGGGTTTGATTCCCTACTCAGCCATGAAACTCATTGGGTGACCTTGGGCAAGTAACATGTTCTCAGCCTCAGGGGATGGCAATGGCAAAGGCAAACTTCCTCTGAGCAAATCTTTCCAAGAAAGCCCTATGATGGGTTCGCCTGAGTCACCATAAATTGGAAATTATTTGAAGGAACACCACCACCACCACAACAACAACAAGTCAGAAAGGAGCAATGGTTACCTGTGGTACAAGAAGGTAAAAACCATATTGTAAAAAAATTGCTGTTGAGGATATGGGGGAAATATAAAGATAGATTATGCCCAAAAATTCCTAGATTGCTATCTCCTCAGGAGGCTTTTTGTCACTGCATGCCTGCAGGTCATAAGAGATTTAGAAAAAGATGCAGCTTGAATTGAATTGGATTGAAATTCCTACTGACTGAGTGACCTTGGACTCATCCTTATTACTCAATCTACCTCTCAAGATTATTGTTGTAATAAATATGGTGAGCTTGGTATAGTTAGTTACTGTTTGAAAATAATTTTCTGAAGTATCTGTGGCAGGCACAGGGAAACTTTTTCAGTCCTGCAGCCAAATTCCAATTTGAAGAGAAATCTGGGGGCCATATTTCAGTGGCAGGCAAAACTGAGGGCACAGAGTGAGATCAGAACAATTGGGCAGGGTAATTCTTACCAAATGTACCATTTTACCACCAGCCAACAGACCAGTTAATCCTATACATCTTTCCTAAGAAGGAAGCACTAGCAGAACAGTTCCCTGGGCTAGATAGAGACCAGAGTTCAATTCCATGCAATATTTTTCTTGGTTATAAAGAGTTTATTTTCTGTTATCTCTGATTACTTCTCAGATATAGGAGAACATGCAATCTGGATAAGTGGGAAATATAGGAGAAGTTGCAGTCTGGAAAAGAGCTCTCTGCAGACTGATTACCTGGTGTATAAGGATTTTTGCTATATTACAAGTGACAGTAGTACATTTTGAGCCCCAATATTTTATCAGTGATACTAAAAATATATACATGACCATTGGCTTTTGAAGATACCATCCTATAAGTTTCAGATGGCAAATTTACTCAACATGTGATTTTTGATATGATAAGAAGCCCTAAGACACTAGATCCCTTCTGGTGAAGACACACTGAAAACACCACATCCTCTCTGATCTTGGAAACTATGCAGGTTAGGCCTAATTAGTAGTTGTATGGGAGACCACTGGTGAATAACAATATGGTCTAGGGAAAAGTAATGAAAAAGTAAAACATAAGAAAGTTTTATTATCTAAAATATACATTAAATGTAGAAACAGTAGTTTTCTGGCATCCAGGCAAACAGTGTGTGGTCAAGGCAATACACTGTGCCAGAAAGTAAAAACAGCAAGTAATGTATATGCTTCCCGTATATGTGCAAATAAAAAGCTCATACACTGCCAATATACATATAAAATTAGAAATATATCAATCTCAAATAACATATACAATATAAAAATATCCAACATTCAAAGTGCATGAAGGAACAGGAGTATACACATTTCTAGAGGACATGTAATATGTAAAAATAAAACCAAACATATTTCAACGGAACGTCTTCATCAGTGGAAAATTAAACTTTAAAAATGGGGAACTATGATATAGTTAGTATATTTATTAGTAAATGAAGACCATATTGTAAAATAATAATCTAGCAGATGTACTTGTTGTAACAGCACAATAATTTGCCTGTTTACAGGGAGTCATCCAGTATAAGTAAGGAGTTTATCAGGCAATAAATTCCTGTAGAGAATATATATATATATATACATGTATATATTTAGGATCTGATAAAGATATTCAAAGTTATTAAAGATGTTATTTCCCCATACTTATTGTATCCTGGATTCTCCAATAGATTACAATGCTATTTTGGATGTTTCCAAATGGAGGGCTTTATCTTTCCCTCCTAATTTGCAAGGAGTACAGCCTCAATGCAACCAAAATAATACAAAAAATCAGAGGGATAAAGCACAGGGAGGGAATTTTTATAACAACTCTGCCCAATTACAACTTTCATTTAGTCCAATAGATTTCTGGGTCTGTAAAGTGAAGATCCAAAAAAGCTCCCTTCTTTTCAATTTTCTCTCCAGGTTCTCCCCAGTACCTGTCAGTTTCTCAATTGTTCAAAACTTGATATCCTTTTCTGTATGTTTATGTTGTAAGAAATGCTGGACCATTGGTGCAGTGGTTCTTTGATTTCTTATACAGCTCTTGTGTTCACAGATCCTCATTTTATTTTCCTAGTGGTCATTCCAACATATAGAAGTTTACAGGGACATTGGATTACATATATAACACCCTTTGTATTACAAGTATACATATCATTCAAAAATAGGTTTTATTATTAACAGGATTGATAAATTTCTTGGTTTTAACACAATTTCTACAAATGCTACAATTATAGCATGGATAATTCCCTTTAGTTTTTCCTAACATAATACTTGACTGAGCTTTCTGCACAATCCACTTACTATGTACCAGGATATCCTTTAAATTTTTGGAGCACTTGTATACAAATAAAGGTTTTTCTGAACAACCAGGAATGTCCTGAAGTAAGTCCCAACATTTAAGTATAGCTGTCTGAATGAGTCTTGTGTGTCTATTGTATGTTACAGGTATTAGCATTCTATATCGTTCTTCTTCTCTTTATTCTCTTTATTCTGGAGCAGGCTTTTTCTATCCATTTTTCTTACTCTAAAGTAGGCTTGTTTCAATCTCTTTTGGGGGTATCCTCTTATT
Organism: Phrynosoma blainvillii; assembly: GCA_026167975.1. Taxonomy (NCBI): domain Eukaryota; kingdom Metazoa; phylum Chordata; class Lepidosauria; order Squamata; family Phrynosomatidae; genus Phrynosoma; species Phrynosoma blainvillii. The sequence continues at coordinate 253,387,969 of JANUYF010000002.1, read as the reverse complement.
ACAAATTGCTCTATTAAGGTTTTGGCTTGTCTATCAAATTCAATTAAACCTGAGCAATTTCTTCTCAATTTTATAAATTGAGAATAAGGTAAGTTTTTCCTAATTTTTTTTAAATTTTATTTCTATACCGCCCCTCTGCATAGCAATCGGGGCAGCTCACAGCAATTAAAATACAATAGTTAAAATACATTCTGATATCCCAATCCCTCCCTCCATCCCTCCCACCCCTTAAGACAGAATTAAACTTAAAAGATTTAAAACAAGAAATCAATAAAATGAAAACAAAGTTATAAAATAATGGTGGCAGGACAACAGAGAGCATAGGGAGGAGATTCAGTGTTCATTCCTCTAAGAGGATCAATCTGGGAAGGCCTGCCGGAAGAGATCCGTCTTAACTGATTTCTTAAAAGCAGTGAGTGTTGTGATGAGACGGATCTCGTCCGGCAGGCTATTCCATAGTTTAGGGGCAATGATAGAGAATGCCCTCTGCGAGGTCTGTTTAGATTTGGATTTCGGTTGTTGGAGTAGGTTTTTCCCGGCTGACCGAAGGGCACGAGGGGGCTCATATGGGGAGAGGCGGTCCCTCAGATAAGTTGGACCCAAGCCATGTAGGGCTTTAAAGGTCAAAACCAACACCTTGTACTGTGCTCGGAAACTAATTGGCAGCCAGTGGAGGGATTTGAGCACATGTGTAATGTCCTCCCTCTTAGATGTACCGGTAATTAATCTGGCTGCCATATTTTGTACCAACTGAAGTTTCCGAGTTAGGCACAAGGGTAGCCCCATGTAGAGTGCGTTGCAGTAATCCAGGTGTGAGGTTACCAGTGCGTGCACAACGGTTTCCAGGTCTTTCTTATCCAGGAATGGGCGCAACTGGCATATCAGCCGAAGCTGATAGCAGGCACTCCTGACTGTCGCATTCACCTGACTAGTCATGTGAAGCTACGAGTCAAGGAGTACCCCCAGACTGTGCACACAGTCCTTGGATGAGAGTGTGACCCCATCCAGGACTGAGGGCTGTAATCCCGGGCCCGGATTCGGACCTGTAACCATGAGCACCTCCTTTTTGTCTGGATTCAGCCTCAATTTGTTTTTCCTCATCCAATCCATTACCGCTCTAAGACAGTCATTGAGAGGAGAGACGCCGTCAGAGGTCTGAGACGATGATTTGGTCATGGAGAAATAAATCTGGGTGTCATCAGCGTACTGAAGACACCGCGCTCCATGCCTCCGAATGATCTCTCCCAGCGGCTTCATATAAATATTAAATAACATCGGAGACAGGATGGCGCCCTGGGGGAAGCCACAATTAAGCTCTATTTTAGAAGAGCAACTGTCCCCAAGCCTCACCCTCTGGGATCTGCCAGAGAGGAAGGAATGGAACCACCGCAGAGCAGTGCCTCCAATTCCTAACTCTCTCAGCCGATCCAAGAGGATGGCATGATCTATAGTGTCAAAGGCCGCTGAGAGGTCCAAGAGCACCAGCAGGGTCACACTTCCCTTGTCGGTGCTCAAGCGGAGGTCATCGGTCAGAGCAACCAAGGCAGTCTCAACTCCAAATCCCGTCCTAAAGCCGGTTTGAAATGGATCGAGATAATCGGTTTCATCCAAGATAGCTTGAAGCTGGGAAGCAACTGCCCTCTCGATCACCTTGCTTAGAAATGGCAGCAAGGAGTGTGAGGGATGGAAGCTGTCATATCTCAAAAAGGAGTTTGAATCAGTGTCCTTTCTATAAAAGTCTGTTTCCTCTTTTCACTATCAATAAGTCCAAAAAATTAATCCTTGAATAATCAAACTTTAGTTCAAATTTTATAGTGTTGTGTACATTGTTAAGATATATAAGAAACTCAAATAAGTCATTCTCTGTACCATTCCATATAATGAAGATATCATCCAGATACCTTTTGTATTCTAATATGTTGGCTTTGAAAATATTATCTTGGTTCAATATATATTGGTGTTCAAAGCTGTCCATATATAGGTTTGCTAGTTCTGGTGCAAATTTGTACCCCATTGCAGTACCAAAAGTCCGCCAATAGTAATGGTCCTGAAATGAAAAATAATTCTTTTTCAAAGCAATCTCAGCTAATGTACACAAAAAAATGCATTGGTGGATATAGATAGTCCTTTCTCTTATCAAGCATAGACTCTATAACTTCCATTACCTCATCATGGACTATATTAGTATAAAGAGATGCCACATCCAGAGTCACTAAGGGGGGTTGCAGACTGCCAGAAATAGTGTAAATTCAGTCCACTTTTAGGGTTAGGGTTAGTGCTAGGGAATCATGGGAACTGTTATTTTTCTGAAACATTGAGCCTTCTCTGTCAGACAACTCTGATGCCACAATAAAATACAGTTCCCATGGTTCCCTAACTCTAACCCTAACCCTAAAAGTGGACTGAATTCACACTATTTCTGGCAGTCTGCAACCCCCCTAAGATACATTCATTATTGGGTAGTTTTATCTATTCCGGAATTCGTAAAAAATGTCCTGTATCTTTAATGTATGCTGGTATTTGTAGGACAAAGGGCTTCAAATAGAAATCCACAAATTCAGAAAGGGGTTCTAATATGGAACCACATCCAGATATAAGTGGTTTACTGGGATCTGGGATTTTATTCTTATGGATTTTAGGCAACAAATAGAATACAGGTATTCTCTCTTCTGCTGTTTTTTTGGTTTAGGACAACACCTTTTTTGCTTGGACCACTGGGGAATAACAGGTGCTGTAGGCTAAATTTTAGAGGAAGGCAATGGCAAACCACCTCTGAATGTGCCCATGGGGTCACCAAAAAAATTCATGGGGTCACCATAAGTTGGCAGGTAATTTGAAGATACTTGCATGTACACAAACATACACGGTGGTGTACAGGCTAATTACAGCAACATATCGTCAGCTTGGAAAGAGTTATAACTAATACAGTCCATCTATTTCCATATTATTGCCATCATTTTCACCCCATCTCATACTCCTGATCATTTTAACACATTATTTCTTTACATAATCCAGTTTGAACTCATTTTTTCTTATAGTTTCTTGCCCATATTATTTTCACTGCTGACCGTCCCTGTAGTCTTGCCAAGCCTTGAACCATTAGGATTTCCTCATTCCCCTAGCAATGCCCAGGACAACATAATCTAACTTCTGCATCTTCCTTTGCATTGCATTATTTAGAAGCTTTGTGGTAGATTGTCATGGTTGTGTACTTTCAAGTTGCTTCCAACTTATGGTGATCCTAAGGTGAACCTATCATGGGGTTTTCTTGTTCAAAGGGGAGTTTGCCTTTGCCTTCCTTTAAGTTAGAGTGAGTTGCCCAAAGTCATCCAGTGGGGATTTGAACCCTAGTATCCAGAGTCATAGTCCAGCACTCAAACCGTTACACCACACTGACTCCTTGTGGTAAATAGCTTTCTGTAAAAGCTATATTCCACTTTGGAATACTGTATATACTCATGTATAAGTCTAGAAATTTTAGTCAAAAAATTGACCCAAAAACTCTGAATCGACTTATTCATGGATCAGTGTTGGTATTGTACTTTCACTCTAACAATAAAAGGAGCCATCCCTTAGTGAAACGCAAGAATGTAATCTGTCCTGGAAGCACTTACTCCCACACACACGCTCTTTCGTCTAGCTAGCTTTCAGTGTGAAAACAAACAGTTATGCCTCCTGCAATTTTTTTAAGTTCCTTGCCATCGTTTTCCTTTGCTACATCCTTTAAATCCTTTGTTACATGCTCCTAGGTCTTACCCTCAACTTATCCATGGGTCATATCAAAATCCATAATTTTGGCCCCAAAACCTATTCTCAACTTATACATGAGATCGACTTATAGTTGAGTATATATGGTACATGTAATTTTGTCAGAATGAAAATTCCTGTAGACAGATTCAAAACCAGGGTGATTTAAAATTCTAATAACATTATCTAGTTGAAATTGCTTATGGGCCTTTGAGGCCACATTATAATATTCTTCTGGACTAATGTATATGCAATACAGATAAGGAGCATACAGTGTAGGTGGACACTGGCTATTCTGATTTGGCCAAAATCAGCTAATAAGAGAGTTCCAGTCTTGGAAGTGAGTTTCTTAATGAAAGAGAAAGTGTAATATGAAAATAAAGGGTTTGTTTGTTTGTTTTTTAAGAAAGAAATTAAAAGGCAGTCTTAGAAGTTATCGTGCTTACCACTTCATAAATCAAAAACCCTTCAGACACAACTTTTAAAAATAACACTCATTTATTTTGACAAATTGGCATAATCATTTTTCTTCTCTGCTTTCTTTCATTCCTTACTCCTTTCTTTTGTTTTCTCCTATAGTCTTTTTTCTTCTTTTTCTTTTTTCTTTCCCAGTACATATAACAGCAAGCATCACTTCTTGACTTTTCTGAATACATTTTGCTTTGTTCTCCCTCCTTGCTTCCTGTCCAGCAACTCAAATTAGAGGGAATGTCTGTGTAGGCTGCTAAATTACTACCCTGGAATGTGGCTACAGTGTCAATGTTAACACCCTACTGTATGGTATAACTAGGTACATTTACTCTTGAGGGCAGGTGCAGTAGGACTGACTCATTCTGAAAGAGAATCTCCTGGCTTTCAAAAGCTTGTGGACTTGAGCTATCTATTATTTAAAGGCATGAAAGTGTAGGAATGGATAGATCATTTTCTTTTCTGTTCTGTTCTTTCTTTTCTTTGTTATGAACTCATCTCTAGTCATATCTCTGAGTCACCTTAAGCCTCAGTTCTGGAGGAAAGGTGGGACACAAATAATGGGAATCATCATCATTATTGTTGTCATCATCCCTTATTTCCTTTGTCCCAATAAAGTCTGATTGGCAGGGCAGCTTCTGGAGCTGCAGTCTTAATAGTCACAACCATGACTAAATAACAAAGTAACGTTCAACATTTTTGGAAAATTCAATGGGTTCAGAATTTTGCAGCCAGATAATTGGCCAGGACCAGTTTGAGGGAATGTAACAGCTTATAGAGCCAGCATGGTGTAGTGGTTTGAGCATTAGACTGACTCTGGAGACCAGGGTTCAAATCCTCGCTCAGCCATGGAAACTCATCAGGTGACCTTAGACATGTCACAGTCTCTCAGCCTCAGGCAGACCTTCTCTGAACAAATCCTGCCAACAAACCTCCTTGGTAGGTTCACATTAGGGTTACCATAAGTTGGAAACAATTTGAAGGCACACAACAACAACAGCTTATATGTCTTGAATAATAATGTCCTTAAAAAAGCTCAAGGCCAGGATATTTAAAAGACTGCCTCCTCCCATATGAGCCTAACTGAAATCTTAGTTCCACAGTTGGAATCATTGCTGCATTTTCCACCACTCCATGAGAATAGGCTGCTGGGTACAGATGCCAGATCTTTTTCTGTAGCAGCATCCAGACTGTGGCACTCTCTCTCAAGGGAGACCAGGCTATCTCCATCCCTTCTGAGTTTCTGTCAATGAAAACTATGCTCTTTCATTTGACTTTTGATTCTTAAAATTAGATGTGGCTACTCTGTTTTGGGCTGCTTTTGACTGTTGCTTTATTTGTTTGTGGTTTTAGGAGTATTTTTAAAGAGGAGTTATGGTTTGTTTTTAATTATTTTTATACAATAGAGAAAACACTAGAGGTTCCAAAACCCAAAACAAGTGGGACTGTATGAATAGATTAAAATATTCAAAGCATCTATAACATATAAAACACTATAATATGCAAAACATGTAATGCATGCAACCAGTTCTGAGAGCAAACCTTCATTTCGGTAATATATAAAGTTCTCCTAATCATATAACAGGAGAAATATTCTCATAAGCAAGACTATTGCATTAGTAACACAATGATAAAATAACAAAAATACATATAAGTAACTCAATATCTAAATAATATGAAAGCACCAGTAAGTGAAGGCAGAGCTTGGAGTTAATTCCATTCGCTTGTTCCTCTCATGAGGAAATAACCCAAGCCTTCCTCGTAAGAGGAGCAATCAAGCAGAATCCCTGTTAATGGGTGGATGTTTAATTTTGTTTTTAACATTTTTTGTTTTAATTGCTTGTTAGAATGTTGTTGTTAGCTGTTGTGAGTGCCGTTTTTTGCCAAAACAGTAGAATATACCGTAAGTTTAATAAATAAATTCATATTTAATAAATAAATTCATTCCATATCCACAGATTCTGCATCCACTGATTCAACCATCCACAACTTGAAAATATTCACCAAAAATTCCTAAAAACAAACCTTGATTTTGCCATTTTACATCATTTACTACCTTGCTGTATATAATGGCACTTGAGCATCCATGAATTTTGGTATCCATGGGAGATGGTGATAAAACCAAATCCCAGCGGATAACAAGAGCCCACTGTAATACTGAAATAACACACACAGGCTAGAATTTTATTAGTGACAAATGCATGAGTAGTGTTTTTGTTTTACATTGTGGAAGGAGATATAAAAACCTACTGGGAGACCTTGGGCAAGTCACAGTCTCTTAGCCTCAATAGCAAACCCCCTCTGAAAAAATTTGGCAAGAAAATCCCATGACAGGTTACCCTTAGGGTCGCCCTAAGTAAAAAATGACTTAGAGCAGGGGTAGGCAACCTTTCCCTTTTAAGGGCCGAGGGACTTCAGCTCCCAGAAGCCTCAACCATGTTGGCCAATAGTCCCATGTTGGCCAATAGCTCCTGGGATTCTGGGAGCTGAAGTCCCTCGGCCCTTAAAGGGGAAAGGTTGCCTAGCCCTGACTTAAAGGCACACGAGAGAAACAACAACAAGCTATCATGTATCCTCATTATGAAATGCCCTCCACTCAAGTGGAGAACATCTCCATCCTATCAACCACATGCCAGCCAGACACATTAAGGCTGCCCTCACATACCCAGGGGAAGGAGGAGCAGTCTTATGGTAGAAGCAGAATCCTTCCTGTCCATGTACGCAAGGGCATCCAGTACACACCCAGACACAGCTAGTTAGCAACTCAGGGGGTGGAGCTGTACCCATGAGCCTTCCAATGTGGTTTGTGCACCTCAGGAGGCAGTGGGAAAGATCAGTGGCATCCCTAGGGTTGGTGTCACCCGGTGCAGTAACTCATGGTGTCACCACCTCCCATTGACCTCCTCCTGTTTCACACCATACAGAGTCCTTAGCAATGCTTTTTTGCACTAAAGTTACTCATAAATCGTAATTCCCATATAGCACTGAGTGTAATGCTAATAGTTGTGAGATAAACAACTAGCAAAATTAAAATTATACCGTCAAATTACAATATCATACGCTAACTTAAATGTATTTACAAATGCATAGTGAAGATTTGGTTAAAATGTGATGATTTTAAAGAAAATTTTAAAAGAATAAAACATTCAAAAATTCAAAAAATATTTTTTTTAAAAAAATATTTTTTTGAAATTTGAATTTTAAAAAATTCTGGGACCTCTCTTTTCTCCTCCCACTGAGCTTCACCCCACTCCCACCATCTTTTGAAGCATTTTAAAAGGAAGCAGATGAATGCTACAGCCCATTTCTGCCAAAAAGGTGTTTGAGAAGAAGTGGTGTCACCCATCTTAGGGTGTCACCTGGTACGGTCCACACCCCCTAATGACACCACTGGGAAAAATGAAGGAGCCTCAGCCTCTAGACTGTAGTATACATACTGTGCCAGAGGCTTGCTCTCTACCAGTATGCATATTGAATCTCATCCAAATATACCTATAAGAGTCAAGGTTATAAGGACCAAAGTCCATGTTATGATAAACATTATTTTTAAAATGTTTTCAAGAAATGCAACAGAGGAGCCTCTGATTTGGAATATACTCCCAATCTTGGTTAGACAAGTTTCTTGTCACCACTACTGTTGCTGCTCTTTAGACCCAGAGATGCTGCAGCCTGGGGTCAGGGGTAAATATCAGGTAAACAGCAATGGATCACTAGTTCAGATCAGAAGGAAATTCTAGTTCGAGACCTCAAAATTGCTTTTAATTCATGAGAAATGTGGCTAGTTCAAGAGTGATTTTTATATATATGTTTAACACACCATGTAGTTCATTTTGAAAAGGAAACCACCCCCATGAGACTTCAGATGGATGATAAAATTGCATGCAGCTTTGACTTTATAATTGCTTTCATCTATATTATACACAGGGACATTCTAATCACTTTATTCCACCGCTGAGAAAACAGGTACAGCCGGTCTGTGATCAAGTAAACAACTCATCTACACATATTCATCCCATGCTAACAATGTGCTAGATATCCTTTCCCCTGGTTTTATGTTGTAAAATTTCATCTTCAATGACTCAGTTCATTGTTTGCTTGGCACAAGTTTCCTGCTTTGTGTGTATGAAAAACACTATTTAAGAATGAGAAGCCCTCCTGTATGCATTTTTAGCCAAAAAGTATTTCTTCCAAAAAGTTATATATGATTCTTTTATGACTGATCTGTGTTTTTATTGCACTGTTTACCTTGTAGAACTTGCACTGGAAGTACTAAATGTGGCACTCATGTGGGCAATATATTAGCTGAAGTGTAATTGGCTGCCCTAACTTTTCACTAGCAAGAAATGCATTTGCTTCTACCCAGGAATTGGTTTTCAGCCCTTGTTATGCATTTCTCTTTCAGACATCCTTCCTGATGAAAATGGCCCTGTCAGTACACTCTGCTTGGTATCGCTGGCAGCCTCAGCACTGGTGGCCAGTAGAAGAAATCCCCCAGACTCAGCTAGAATCAACGCCTCTGTTGTCATCTGGGAAAGAGAGGAAGAAATACAACCTCAACAAATGGAGGGTTGTATTTCCCAGTAATGAGAGATTTCAGAAGGAGTCAGAGAAAGTCTCTCAAATTTATTCTGGAAATTGGATACGGACCACAAAGTACACTTTACTGACCTTTTTACCCCGAAATCTCTTTGAACAGTTTTACAGGTAGGTATAAGCATCAAACTAAAACCTAACTAATACCATTTTAAAGTCTTTTGAGAAAGGGGGATTTTTTAAAAAAAAAACAAGTAATTCAAAGAGAAGATTAAAACAATAAATGTTAGATGAGAGGAAAATATAGTTTAATTTTGAAAGACTGCTATTACCAATGACACAACTAAACTCAGTCTGGAAGGATGTTCAGCAGTTTATGTCTTCGGAGGTGTAAGGCAACTCCAGAGCTGAAAAACACATATTATGGGAACATAGACTGTGAGAATCATGAATGAGAAGCTCAATATAGTAAAACAAGAAATGGAACATATAAATATTGTAATATTTGGGGTGTGCAAGCTAAAGTGGACAGGAATAGGCAATTTTTTACACAGTCTTTTACTCAGTAAATTAAAATGTAAGAAGAAATGGGATGTCATTAAAGGTGAGGAGAGATGTAGCAAAGCAGTCAAAGGATATTATACAAAATCTGACCAAATAATATAAATAAGACTTCAAGGAAAGCCCATCAGTATAAATATAATCCAAGTTTATACTCCAACTATTGAGGCAGAAGAAGAAGAAATTTAAAGATTCTGTACTGTAGTCCAGGAGGAAATTGATCCCATATCAGAATACTATTTCTTGTTAATTACAGACAATTGGAATGCAAAAGCAAGTAACAGAGCAGAATAAAAGACTGTAGGAAAATTTGGCCTGGTATCAAGAAATGAAGCAGGAGAGGTATTGAATGAATTTTGTGAGCCCAACAGTTTGTCTATAACAAACACATTCTTCAAACAACCAAAGAGGCAACTGTATACTTGGACATCAACCTGATGGCCAATATAGAAATCAAATTGACTATATAATTGGAAGCAGAAGATGTAGACACTCCATCCTATCTGCAGGAGCAGATTGTGACACAGACCATGAACTGCTAATATAAAAAATTAGAGTAAATCTAAACAAGAACACTAAACCAACAATTGTGCCAAAATAACTTAAATAACATCCCTGTAGAATTTAAGGATAATGTAAAAATAGATTTGCACTGTTGAACCTAGTTGCCCGGGAACCAGAAGAATTCTGGACTGAAGCCAGGGGCATTGTCAAGAAAGAATGCAAAAAGACACTACATGCATGCATAAAGAAATAAAAGCATCAGTGTCTGACACTCTTCAAGCAGTTAAGGGTGTATGACAAGAAAAAGTAAAAAGTGACAGAAATAGGGTCAGAACTCTGAATGTAACTATTCACCAACTTGGATGCAAGAACATAGAATACTACTATAAAAGTCAATGCAAAGAAAAAAATGACAACAAAAAAGAAAGAATGAGAGACCTCTTCCACAAAATCCAATAAATCAAAGAGACTTTAAACAAAGAATAGGGGTGCTCTGTGTCCAGCAAAGGAGCACATTACATGATCAAGTAGAAGTAAAAAGAAGATGGAAACAATATCCAGAAGAATTATGTAAATGAGATGAAAGGATGACAGACTCATTCAAGGAAGAACCATTTGAAGATGAATGTATAAAGTTAGAAAATTAAGGGGATACTGCACTTATAGTACTTGGGAGAAATAAATCACCAGAAACAGATGACATACCAACAGAGCTCCTTAAATCTATAGATACAGCATCTATTCTAGTTCTAACTAAAATCTGTCAACAAATAAGGAAAACAAAACAATATCCCACAGATTATAAACACAATATATATTCCAATCCCTAAAAGGAGGGATACTGGGGATTGCAGTAACCACAGGGATCATTTAGTTAGTCTCCCATGCAAGCAAAGTGATGATTGAAATTCTACAACAGTCTTTTATCATATATGGAGCAAGAAATGCCAGATGTTCAAGCTGGGCTCAGGAGAAGCAGCAGCACTAGGAATCAGATTGCAAACATATGTTGGACAATGGTGTGCACCAAAGAGTTTCAGAGGAAAAATCTGTACTTTATAAATTATAGGAAAGCTTTTGATTGTATAAATCATGAAAAACCATGGCTCACTTTTAAAGAAACTGATGTGCCACAACATTTGATTGTGCTAAGGTGTGACCTTGAACTTATGAAGGTCCTCGGTGGTCATTATTTTTGTTTTCTTTGTGTTCAGCATACATACCATAACATATTAAGCATTCAATTTTGTCGTATAAATTAACCTCATCCAATCATAAACACTACAATCATCCTAACCTACAAGTCTAAATTCACATACATACCTTGTTTCTTGTATTCCTGCATACTTTCCTAAACAACTCAATTCTTTCATTTTACATTAAACTTCCTGAACCCTTACCAAGTCATTATACATCACATATTATATAGAAAAACAAATCTTTCTCCTCTTATATTGTATTAAGACAAAATAATATGCTTTATAAAGCTTATTTCCAAAAATTATCGAACAGAAATGTCCATTTTTTATTCACTTCCATGCCTTAATATGCTCTTAATATATTTCTATTTTCCTTATATTACCTTTAATTGTTTTAATTACTTTCTTATATATTCAGACAATGGTCCCCATATTCTCTCATTTTGTTCCCAGTCATATCCTTTCAGAAAATTAATATATTTATCCATTTTCATCATGTCAATCAGCTTATTTAACCACTCCTCTTTTGTTGGGAGGTTTTCATTTTTCCATGTACTTGCAAACACCATTCTGGCACTAGTTGTCATATAAAAAAGAAGTTTCCCATATTTGTTTTCTATTTCTTTACTATCACACATACTTAAGAGGTATAATTTAGGTTCCATTTCCAATTGGGATTTAAGTATTTCTTTAACAGCTCTATGTATACTTATCCAATATTTTTTAACTTTTTTACATCTCCACCATATATGTAAAAAAGTTCCTCTCTCTTGTTTACATTTCCAGCACTTATCAGAAAGACCTTTGTATATTCTAGCTAATTTTACAGGTGCCATATACAACCTGACGTGTCAAGTCAAATTCATGACTGTATGTCTGCCATGACACTGACCCACTGAGCCCCTAACACTTGGTTTTCTATTTGGATTCTATGAGGACTGATCTGAGAGCAGAGATTTGTAACTCCTTTGCCATAAGCAGACCATTCCATGGAAAATCCCAGCAGCATGCACCCTCAGGGAAGACAGGGCATCCCAGGAAAGCCAATGGAACTGAGAGATTTTTTTATATATATATATATATATATATATATATATATATAAATTGCCATTAATTGTTCTGTTGAAATTCAGATGAGGTGCAGGCCTAGGTGCAAAACAACAATTTTGCTGATTGGAGTATAAGGAAGTAAACTGTTGTTTGTTTCATCCTTGCACATAAGGCTGAATAATTATGGTAGTTTTATTATTTATTTGTTCATTCATTCATTCACTTGTATACCACCTTTCTCCCTGTAGGGACCCAAGGCAGCTCACAGTTTTCCCCCCACTGTGGAAGAAAACAAATATTCCTTCTCATTATTCTCCCTGTATTTTAATATCCCAAAGTACTACTGAGGTATTATTATGTAGAGAAAAACACATGGGGGTTTTTGCACAAAACTCCATGTTTTTCATCACAGAATTGTACCACAACACTTTGGGACATTCAAATGTGGGTGTATGTGTGTATGTGCCTTCAAGTCACCAGTCAACTTAATGGTGACCCCATGAATTTCATTGGGTTTTCAATTATCTGTGACATGTGTATTGACACTGAGCAGTTCTAATGGTGGTGGGTGAAAATGGCTGACTCAATGAGACATGTTGATGGCCCTTGAGCTCTCTTCCAACTCCATGATTCTATGATTCTATGAATAATGATTTAAGTGAAGGAGTGGGCCTATTGTAGCACCTGTTCTGCAGTAGCCAAAAATAAATCCATATGATCCAGAAAATTATAGGCCAGTTTGGGATAAAATAATAAGAGTGGAATATGGCAGATCAGCTGTAAATTCTGTTGGATAAACTGGCTTCTGGCTCAGTTTGGGGACCAAGACTGAAATAATCCTGGTTGCACTTCTGGACAACCACTGCAGTTTATCAATGATCTGTGGACCCAACTTTACAAGACATTAATAACAACAGAACTATATGGTCTTTAGCCCTGTCAACTGAAATGTAGGAGCTTATCACATGGGGTTAAAAAGGTGACTTACCTCTTCTGGCTTGAATCTTCTTCCAAGCTGCAACTGGGTACTATCATATGCAAATCACTGCCGAATCTGCCAAATCCAGCCTGGGTAAACTGCGACTCCCAATCCGTGCTCAGCTGGCCCTTTTTTGAAAATGGAAGCTTCTGACTTCAAAAATTGGCCAGCTGTATGGGGCTTGGACCCACGTCTTACCTGGGCTGTATTTGGCTGGTGGCATCATGGCAGAATCTGCAGCAACTTACATATGATAACACCCAGATGTATCCCAGAAGAAGATTCAAGCCAGAAGAGGTTAGTCACCTTTTTAACCCCATGTGATAAGCTCCTAAATCACAAATAAGTTACCACAATTAGTGATTGGCAAAGTTGTTGTAAATTGCAGTATCATATCTTAATTTGCTGCTCAGGAACTTCAGATATAAAAACAATCCATAGTTTAGATGAATAAACCATGTTATTATGTTGTTCTGTGGCCAACCAATATATCTGGAGATGGGGGGAGACTGTTGTTTCTTCCACGTAAATAAAAAAGCAAATTGAGTGGTAAACTTCTATTAATACTGTATCTTCTTTTCTTTTTTTTTCAGATTGGCCAACATCTATTTCCTGTTTTTGGTTATCATCAACTGGTTCCCACAGCTGGAAGTCTTCCATAGGGAAATCACAATGTTACCTTTGGCTGTTGTACTTTTGGTTATTGCAGTTAAGGATGGCATTGAAGATTACAAACGATATAGATATGATCAGCAGATCAACTTTTTTAAAGCCAAAACATACAATGTGTAAGTCTAAAAATATCATATTATTCTGATTTGTTAAATTTAACTTCTTTTCCATCAATACATAGGTGCAATTAAAAGATTTGAGGACAACTGTCTGAGAGCCAACATGGCATAGTGGTTTGAGTGTTGAACTACGACTCTGGAGACCAGAGTTTGATTCCCTGCTCAGCCATGAAACCCACTGGGTGATCTTGGGCAAGTTGCACTCCGTCAGCCTCAGAGGAAGGCAGTGGCAAACCTCGTCTGAACAAATCTTGCCAAGAAAGCTCCATGATAGTTTTAGGGTTGGTTAAAAGTCGGGTTTCAAGATTTAGCTTAGATATGTATTGTAGTAAACACCATAGAAATCCATTCTGTTTTGCTATGATTACTTTTGTTTGTTTTATATGGTTCTTTGCTACTAATTAAGTAACTGCTTTCCACTGCTTGAAGGGTGATTTAGGATAAGCGTTTTATTGTGCACTTACCCTACATCAATTACAGCATTTTATTGGGGTCCAGAGAGCATCTTCTTCCATTTGTGCCCATCCTGTTTTTCCCCCCACTGCTTTGTTTCATATAAAAGAGTATCCTTTGTGGAACAGCTGCACAATGTCTTTTGATAGCACTGGAATCTATCTATCCAAACAAGGAACTTTAGATAAGGAAATTACATTTGTCAAAGTACCTGGGATAACACAGCAGTGCGCAATCAGGCACCAAGGCGGGAGGGAGATGTGCTGCTGCAGATTCTTTGATTGGTGTGGCCGCTGCCACCAGGCCAGCTAAGAGGAATCAGGCAGTGAGGAAAACTCACAAGCAGATGTTACAGAATTTGCACCCTGTCACATTCTCAAAGAGATCTTTGGTAATTAAGTTCAGAGTAAACCACAATAGTTTTGTTTTATTTCATTTTAAATAACTTGCATTGCTGAGCTCAGTTCTGGATCAGGCCCACTGTGTTTTCCACAACACTAGACTCCTGTATGACTTGCCAGCTGGCACTTGTGGACATCTGATGGAGTGAGGCTTCCTTAAGGTGTTTCAAAAACTTTGGGCACCAAAACCCATCCTTTTATTGGAACTGTGTCCCCATATTATTGATTAGAAATATCAACCTGCTTTCTGCCCTGCCTTGCACTGTTTTTCCTCTCAAGGTATACCCTGCAAATTCTTTTACAAATTCCTATATAACAAACAGGCTGAGGCTGGCCCCCTGCCCTCATAATGCTAAACTGTTGGAAATTATTCATTAAATAATTTTGCAGCTGCTCTTCCACAGCTGAGTGTTTCACTCATCTCTACTCCCTGCTTCAGATGTATTTAAAGTAGAAAGATGTACTCAGTGTCACCCCTTAAGAACAATAAGAACCAGAGTTTGTGTGAATATTTCCAGTGGCTGGGTGACTTCAGTGACTCAGAGAAACACAGTATCTTGAGACAAACAAAAATATTCAATATAAAATATGCAAATATTATTTGCCCAGGTAATAAAGAGTTTGCAAAATGCTTCATTTGGGCTTTTTTCTGTACCCATTTATTTGTCTGAAAAATGTGATTAGCTGGTGGACTTTTTTCTTTCAACACAAAGTATATATAATGCTGTAAATGCAGAAATGTGGGGTCTTTATAGATATAAGACAATACACATGAAAATATACCTGAAAGAATCAAGTAAGAAACAGACTAAAATGTCATCTGTTTTGAATGTGATGTTTCAAAGTTTCTTTGTAGTTCTACATGTGAGGAATAATTTCCTCACTCATCATCACAAAGAGCAAGCACTAGGACCCAGGATCATTCACTCTGAGGACAAGGAAACTGGTTTGTAGGAGGATGATACCTGTATGTGCAACTCTGACGTCTGTGTTCCGGTAGGTGCTGACTAAAAGCAAGTGAAAGCAATCAGTCTAGTTCAATTAAGCCTGGCACTTCGCGGTACAGCAAATCAATTGGAGTAGGTAACCCTTAATTTCTAAATTCTGTGCAGCAAAGTCTAACTTTTAAGGATCAGGAAGATGTCAAGGAAATGTGCTCAATAAAATTCCTAAGGGACATACCTTGGTTCAGAAGACCGTGCTGCCAGAGTGTTTCTTCAGACTCTGAGAACGAAGAACCTGTGAAAAGAAGGAAAGGGAGGAGGAAGAAAAAAGAAGCTAAGAGGGTTATTGTTTCTAATGTCCCCTATGAAGGCAAGTGGAAGGAAAATCCAAATAGACATTATGAGGGCAACAAAATCAAGACCACAAAATACACCTTCCTGTCTTTCATCCCTAAAAACCTCTTTGAGCAGTTTCACCGTTTTGCCAATTTCTATTTTGTGGCCATTGTAGCACTCAATTTCATACCTGTGCTCAATGCATTTGAACCTGGGATAGCTGCAATCCCAGTCTGTGTTATAATGGCCATCACAGCCATCAAAGATGCTTGGGAGGACTTTCGAAGATTCAACCTGGACACAGAGATCAATAGCATGGGCTGCCTGGTATACAGCAGGTAAATAACATGTTGAATACAATTTGAGGATATTTCAGAAGCAGTTTTGTTAATCCCTCAAAAAAGCGCATTTGCCTTTGGCTTATGTCAGTATTTAGGTCTGTCCATGGCCACAAATACTTTTGCCAGATAATGTTTAGCTAGCATTTCTGAATAGCCAGTCAGGTGCCCATGGACACAATTTGGTCTGAAGAGCATTAGCTACTTCCTAGTTAATTGCTGGTGCACGGCATTGAAAGGAATGCTGCCTCTCCTCCAGCAAGTAGCACATAATCATCATAACTAGCAGCCTTTCATAGCTATCACCACATCCCATGAAAAAGAATTCTGTAGTTTAACTTTGAACTGTGTGAAAACTGATCTACCACCAATCAGTTTCATTAGATGATCCTAATGAATTCTTGTATTTTGAGAGAAGAAAAACCTATTCCCTTTCTCATGTGTAAATTTATGTAACTATCATGTCCCCCTTACTTGCTTTTCTTTAAGGTAAAAAGGCCCAGACACAATGCCATTCTTGCAATTAATTCAGGCCCTTGAACTTTCTGGCTACCCTTTTCGGCCCCTTTTCCGGTTCTACAATATCTTTTTTGAGATGTGGTAACCAGAACTGTACATGATATTCCACATTTCCTTGCACCACAGATTTGTAGAAGGGCTGACAGTTTTATTTTGGGGACCCTTTTGTAATGTCTCTTAACATGGATTTTTCCTTCTTCATTGCTGTCACACACTGTGTCAGCATTGTCATTGAGCTATGAACCATTATGGCTAGCCCAAGTCCCATCAATGTTTGTCTAAAGTTAAGATAGTCAGAGCACAATATATGCACAGTTTCTTTGTACTCACCTTGTTAAGTTGAATTAGTCTATTTATTTTTGGTGAAAAGGAAAAAGCACTGTTGCCATAGTCTATTTATATGTCAATGTTACAAAAAAAAATTAATCATATTGATCATTTGGGACATTTTGTATGATTTCTAGAAATCATTTTAAACCACATCACAGCTACTTCTTGTAAGTTAGCTCCTGATTACTTTGTCTAAAGATGAATTATTAATTCAGTTTGCTGTATTGCTCTAAAGAAAATGTGTACAGAAGCATTGGCTCAGTTTAGACATCCTAACAAATCATACAATAATCCATCCAATACTGCTGTGTCTTACAAATCATTCTTTCCAATTGCTATTTCTTCATCTACACATATTCCCCAGTTTCCTATCACATTTCCTGGTGACAATATCTATAGTTTGTCATTTACATCAAAATTGACAAACTGTGGTCCACAATAGTAATAATTTGCCCTTTATACTAGACCTGAAAACTATGATTTCAACTGGGTTTCCTTTATAGTTTGGAATCAGTAAATGGTTTGTAGTAATAATTTGCCCAGGTGGATATAATGACAAACTATGATTATAACAAAGCAAGGAAAAGGTAATATGTATATGTCTGCAGTCCTTCAGGCTCAGCATGGCAGTGATGGTGAACCTTTTAGGGGCAGAGTGCCCAAACTAAAAGATCTTCTGGCACCAAGTGTTACCCGGTACTGGGGATGGGATTTCCACCCGCCAGGAGCAGCACTTCTGCCCTCTGGGGATGGGACTTCTCCCCCAATCCTCCTGGACCTTCAGCTGCCTCTCCAGAGACAGCTAAAAGGCCTGGGTGGGAGGGGGGAAGAAGAGGAACAGGCACGCGCCTCTTCCTCTTCCTCCCCCCTCACTGTCTCCATCCTTCAGCTGCCTCTTCCTCCTCCTCCCTGCCCTCTGCATGCCAGGGGAAATGGCTTTGCATGCCATCTCTGGCACACATGCTATAGATTTGCCATCAAGGGCATAGTACTTCTGCATCTGGAATTATGAAATAGTGAACCATTTACTACCACCTAGACCTACCATAGAACCACTATTGTCTGAAGGAAAGCTGGAGGATTGTAGAAGCATCTGGCTATGATGCTGTGGATAGATGCAAAGTAATTACCGTATTTTTCGACATATAAGATGCTCCGGCATATAAGACGCACCCAATTTTAAAGGAGGAAAATTTCTTAACCAAATACAGTAGTACCTCTACTTACGAAATTAATCCGTTCCACGACCCATTTCGTATGTAGAAAATTTCCTCCCTTTAGCCACGGCCTCGGTTGTTCAATGGGCTAGTCCTGGGATCAGAGGACTTCTCCGATCCCAGGACCAGCCCATTGAACAACCGAGGCCAGGGCTGGAAGGAGGCCTCCCTTTAGCCACGGCCTTGGTTGTTCAGTGGGCTGGTCCTGGGGTCGGAGGACTTCTCCGATCCCAGGACCAGCCCATTGAACAACCGAGGCCGCGGCTGGAAGGAGGCCTCCCTTTAGCCACGGCCTCGGTTGTTCAGCCAGCTTCGGTTGTTCAATGGGCTGTTCCTGGGATCGGAGGACTTCTCCGACCCCAGGACCAGCCCATTGAACAACCGAGGCCGTAGCTAAAGGGAGGCCTCCTTCCAGCTGCGACCTCGGTTGTTCAGTGGGCTGCTCCTGGGATCGGAGAAGTCCTCCGACCCCAGGACCAGCCCATTGAACAACCGAGGCCGTGGCTAAAGGGAGGCCTCCTTCCAGCCGTGGCCTCGGTTGTTCAATGGGCTGCTCCTGGGATCGGAGAAGTCCTCCGACTTCTTATATACTTATATACTATTCTTATATACTGAAGAATTATAGCATTGTGATTTCACCTTACCTCTGTGGCTGCATCCTATGGGCATCTGGGACCTGTCGTTTGTTTAGAAGCACTAGAAAACCTCTCTGGCTGGTAATTCTAAATGCCTCCCCTGAAATAAAATCTCAGGATTCCATAGGATGTGGCCATGGCAGTTAAAGTGGAATCATAGTGCTATAATTGTGTAAAATGAAAGACCTTGGACTAAGAGGCATTGACTAGTATAGCCTTATCTGCCATGGTGTGATCTGCCTTTTGTCAAATGGGCCAATATGAGTTCCTATTAATCCTGGATAGGAATAATTTAGCCCACAGACTCCATGAAGCCCTGAAGACTCCCACCACCAGCCCCAAAATACATATAAAAGAAAGTTGTATGTAGTAACTCCTTTTCAAGTCTACTGAATACTGTTTCAGGAAGCTCCCCAACAAGACCCCCCCCAAAAAAAAAGCCCAAGAAGCTACCACATATCACTTCTAGTGGCCAAAATCGCAGCTAGAATGGCTACAATGGCACCATCCAAAGCCCCAGAGGAAGCAAAACTTAGCCAGTGTGATCCTCTTGGCTCTGGGGTACAGACAGCCTCCTGTTGAATTGTGAAGATAAAAGGAAAAAGGAAAAATTAAGACAGTTACAGTGTGTATTAGAAATATAGGTAGACTTCCTATGGTGTGGAAGACAAATTTATAAACTTTTATTTGATATGTTGTTCAGTGGCTGGTAAATCTAAAATGCCATTTGAGACAATAACCTGTTCACTTCTAGGAAGCTTTACAGAAATATTTATTGGGGCTGGAGATGTCTGGTTAACACCCTAC
Organism: Phrynosoma blainvillii; assembly: GCA_026167975.1. Classification (NCBI taxonomy): domain Eukaryota; kingdom Metazoa; phylum Chordata; class Lepidosauria; order Squamata; family Phrynosomatidae; genus Phrynosoma; species Phrynosoma blainvillii. The sequence goes on along the minus strand of JANUYF010000002.1, from coordinate 253,368,157 downwards.
TATTATCTAAGATCTGTGTTTACCCTTCTTCCAAGAAAAGAGAGAAATGACAGTTTTCTTCTATGGTGAGAAACTCATAATTTCTGTTGATATGTCATGGTGCCAGCTTAGAGCTCAGGGTCCATGTTCAACATAGAAGGAAGGTCCCTTTAAACCAGGGGTAGGCACCCTTTTTGAGCCAGTGGCCGGGTTACTGTCCCTCAGCACCAAAAATAAATAAATAAATAAATAATAAAAATGTAAATATATATATATGCACACACACACTTTCAGCCCCAGAAAAGCCATGGCAAACCCCCTGTGGAGATTTTGCCAAGAAAACCCCAAGAACAAGTAATAACAACAATAATATCATTATGGCGGGCAGCGGCGGCCGCGGCAGAACTGGCCTGGGGCCGGTCCAAAGGCCTTGGGGGGCCACATCCAGCATCCGGGCCGTAGGTTGCCTACCCCTGCTTTAAACATTCACTCAGCCACAGGGAAAAGTACTACTTAAATAACCCCATCACTGGGTGAGGGTGTGTAATAGTGTGGATCTTTGACATAACTGATATCCTTCTCCCAGTGGGATGACATGTCTACTTGGAATTTGCATATGAATACATGAAACCCATGAGTGACCCTGGGCATGTCACACTCTCTCAGCCTGAGAGGATGGCAATGGCAAATCCCCTCTGAAGAAATTTGCTAAAAATAAAACCTCCATAATAGGGTCACCATAAGTCAGAAATAACTTGAAGGCACATAACAACAACAAACATAATGCGATATCTTGGGGATGGGACCCAAGCCTAAACACAAAATTCATTTATGTTTCATATATACCTTGTACGCATAGCCTGAAAGCAATTTTATACACTATTTTTATAGTTGTTGTTTTCTTCATGAAATAAAGTTTGCATACATTGAACCATCAGAAAGCAAAGATGTCACTGTCTCAGCCACCCCTGAAAAAAGTTCTGGTTTTTAAAGTATTTCAGATTTTAGAATTCCAAATAAGGGAGAGTCAATCTGTATTACTAGGAAGATGGACTTTTTTTTCAACTGTGCAACACATTTCTCTTCTATAGCCTCATGTCTTCCCTCCTTTTCATTGCCAGTGTCTTTTCCTGCATTCTAGACAAGAGCCTTCCATGCACACTGTTGTCTTTCTGGCATAGTTCTCTCTCTCTCTCTTTTTTTTCTTTTATTTCCCAGGCCCTTGTTTCAAAGCAACTGTATGTTCCCCTTACATGAGAGGAGGGTTAAACTGTAGGTCTCTCTCTACTCTGAAACCATGTTGTCTTCTTTTATTGGATAAATCAACTGGTCTTTTATTTGTCTTTGTTGTAGTTGTTTGGATTTATGAAGTTATTATATTTGCGTAGCAATGAAGGCTAAGGAACATATTATGACCTTTGATCAGTGCATGGCAAAATGATGCAAGCCTTGTAAGTGACTAGTTAAAAACAGTTACGGTACTTCTAATGTCTTTTTCAGAGAACAAAGGTTGAACTGTGTCACATTATAACTACAGTGTAATAAAGGATAGTTTTACTCCTTTTGTGGTATAACTGTAATTTCAGTCACTTTTATCATTACAGGTAGAGGAGGGATACACGGTCCATGTATCAACTTGTGTTGCTACTGTTTGCTGTGTTCTAGGTATTGAGGAGGATAGGAGAAAAGTGGTCTTTTCTTCTTCGTGGTCTCTGCGAATCACACAAATGGGTTTTGTCTGCGCATGCGCAGCTAGCTTAGAACCTTCTGGAATCACTAGGCAGAAGTTGGATTGCAACTTTTTGGCGGTAGCTCCGCCCACCTCTATATAGGCCCTCGCATTCCCGCTTGATCCTCAGTTCGTTTCGTCCGCCGCTTTGCAGCTTGCAAGGAACCTCGTCACTAGTGCAGTTACTCGACTAACGGCTTTTGACCAACTTTTTTCGGCTTGACTATTCTTTGGATTGCAACTTCTTGATTTAATAGTTTGACCTTGGACCGTCTATCGACTTTGCCTTCATTTACTCCTTCAAATTTGGTACTTCTGATCGTGACCTGTCTCAGACTGCCTCTCGACTCTGCCTTCACTTCACGACGACATGGCCTCCTTTAAACATTGTGTTTCTTGCAACTCGAAGTTGCCAACCTCTGATCAGCATGATGAGTGCATTTTCTGCCTTGGGAGACCCATAATCCTACGACCTGCAAAATGTGCAGGAAAATGACCCCGCAAGCTTTGAAGAACCGCATGGTCAAGTTAAAGGCAGCACTTTGGGAAAAGGCCTTGCAGGCCGAGTCCCCAGCATTGGCCCTGGCTACCGTAGCCATCAGAAAGCCTTCCTCAGATCCCCTTCAGCAAAGGGGAAGATCCAGGGAGAGATCCAAGAGGTCTTCCAAGAATACGGAGAGTGTGAGTCCTAAGGGCTTGGAAAGAGGTGGAAAGAGGTCCTCCAAACGTAAGCACTTGGAGACTATCGATGAAGCCCCCTCATCCTCCAAGAAAGCCCATTCATTGTCTCCCCATCATTCCACCGACGGGGAACAACCGATGCCCTCTAGGAGCAAGTCTCGATCCAGGGATACCCACAGGACCCCGTTGTTATCACGCTCGGCGCTTCCATCAGTGCTGTTGCCTGTACCGACTTCTACGGGCCAGTCAGGTTCGAAACCGACCTCTCCAATGGTGTGCCTTGACACCGAATCCAAGGCGGAAATCCAGCCTCCAGCCGTGACGCCACATGTGGTTATGCCTCCCACCATCTCTCCATCTTCAGCCCGTAATATCGGGTCTGAGGAGAACCCATCGCCTACGTCTGTTTCGGGCCAAATACAGCAGCAGGCTTCAATTCACCCAGCTTCGGACCCATGGATCACCAGGTTTCCACAGCTGGTTTATAACGAGGCTTCCAACAGCTACATGCTCCCAGTTCAACCCGAGCAGTTGCTCCTCATGGAAGAGCAGAGACGCCAATTCCAATTCCATTCCTGCTACACAGCAGCCCCCTCCTTCTCCAGTACCGTCGTCTCACCGCCTTCCTGCAGCGCAGTAGCCTCCTTCCTCTCCGGTGCCAACGCATCATTCCTCCCCATCTCCATCCCCAGGACCGTCCTGGCATCGCCATCATTCCAGTGATTCCCACAGCTTTCGACTCCTCCACATCAATCGTCGGTTTCTCGCCGTCCTTCTTCCTCTTGCCATCGTTCCTCCCAGTCTAAACACCATTCCTCGTCTTTTAGTTCTTCGCCTCCAGCTAGAAGCCAACATCGAAGAGGTGAGCTTAAAAATCCACGCCACCCTTCATCTCCCGACTCTACCCCGTCATACCGTTCTATTTCACCAGGCCCGTCGACTGAATCCAACGACGACCTGGACTGGTCTCCCACCTAAGCTAGACCACCTTTGAATACCCAATCGTCCTCTCCTTCCAATGATGTTCCCGCCTTCGCGGATCAAATCCTCCGAATGGCTCGTGCCCTTGATCTTCCAGTTACCGAATCTGAAGATGATGAGCTCTCCGACCAACTCAAAAAACGGGCTCGAAGTAGAGTAATTGAAAGGCCAGCCATCCCCTACATGCCCTCCCTGGCCAAGATATTGAAAAGGTCTTGGGAGATACCAACATCTACCTCGCATATCTCCAAATGAATGGACAATTTATATCGGATAGCCGATCCTGTATGGATGACAGATCATCCACACCAAAACTCAGACATAGTGGAGGGTGCACAATATGTCTCCACATCAAAATCATCCACCTCACTGGCAGACAAGGAAGGAAAGAAGATCGATTTCTTGGCGAAGAAATCCTATTCTCATTCCGTCCTAGGCCTTAAAGTGGCAAACTATGTAGGATGCTTAGGCGCCTATACTCACCACCCCATGGAGAAATTTGCGCCAATCCTTGAGCACTTGCCGTATGAACATAAACCTTATGCCCTTGCCCTTCAGCAAGAGACACATGCAGTCGGGACTCAACAAATAGTTACAGCCCGTAATCTCACTGAATGTTCTTCAAAGACGTTGCTTAACGCTATTCTACTTCGCAGACATGCATGGTTGCGAGCAGCTGATTTGACGGCTCAAGCCAAATCAACCATTGAAGACTTACCATTCGATCAATCCGGTCTCTTCCACAAAGACTTGGATGAAAAACTTAACCTGAAATACAAAATGAAAACTGCTGCACGCAAGCATGGCATCCAACCATCCCAACCCTTCCGGAAGATGTTCAGATATTACCAACCAAGACCGTGGTATCCGCCCTCACAGCGTCTTTTCCAGCAAGACACTTCCCAAGCCCAAAGTCAATCACGACGGAGGCAAGCTCCACATCCATCTTCTTCTTCTGGCCGCCGCCAACAACAACAGAGGCAGACTTCCGAAGGAAACCCTTCAAAACCAGAAGGAAACAATGATGTGTTGTCGCGTTCTCCATCGACAGATTTGATGACAAGCTAAGGCCCTTCCTTAACACCTGGGCCACCATCACTTCCAATTCCTGGGTGCTTGACATCGTCAAGAGGGGCTATGCCCTGGAATTCGAAGAGCTTCCACCAACTGGAGCTATTGTCATCACAACCCCCTCTGACACCTTACTCGACGAAGTGTGTGCCTTGAAAGATAAAGGAGCGATTGAACCCGTTCCCAACTCCCGGGCTTGATACTGGGTTTTTTCCCGTTACTTCATTGTACCCAAAAAAGACTCGGGCCTTAGGCACATTTTGGACTAGAGAGCACTGAATTCCTTCATTGAATACAGATGATTTTGCATGACAACCCTTTCTTCTATTTTGCCTCTCTTGCAGAAAGACCATTGGTTCTCCACCATCGATCTCAAGGATGCTTACTTTCACATTAGCATCCGAGAGGAACATCGCAGATTCCTGGCCTTCGCAGTGGGCACCGACTGCTATCAATACAAGGTCCTTCTGTTCAGACTGTCTTCGGCACCGAGAGTCTTCACCAAATGCATGGCCCCGGTCGCCGCCTTCCTACATTGCAGAGGGATAACAGTCTTCCCATATCTCGATGACTGGCTTCTTACAGCTCCGTCCCGAGAAAAACTCCTCAACGACATCCAGTTTACCCTCGATCTACTCGATTCGTTAGGACTCAAGGTCAACCAGGAGAAGTCCACCCTCATACCCGCCAAAAGAGTCAGGTTTATCGGAACGATCCTGGACTCAGAGCTGGAGAAAGCCTTCCTCCAGGAGGACAGGTTCACGGCCGTGATCGCTTCCATCAGGACTTGCCTCAACCACACCAAGGTTCAGGCCCATCTGGTACTGGTACAGACAGTAATGGGGCACTTGGCCTCAACAACCTTTGTAACTCCATGGGCGAGGCTTCGCCTCAGACCCGTTCAATCCTGGTTCCTGTCCTCGTTCGATGCCACTTCCAACTCCCCCTCAAAATTGTTCACCATCCCGCCTCGAGTTGTGACATCTCTTCGTTGGTGGCTCCATCCCGACAATGTTTGTTCAGGGATGCCATTTCTACCTCCGCAGCCAGAGATCACTCTCACCACAGACGCATCAATGGAAGGTTGGGAAGCCCACTCCAGAGGACTAACAGTGAGAGGAGTGTGGTCCCGAGACGAACAAAATCTACATATCAATGCTTTGGAGATGCTTGCTGTGGAGAAAGCACTCAAGGCTTTCCAAATAGACTTGTCGAACAAAGTAGTTCTGCTCATGACGGACAACAACACCGTCATGTATTACCTGAACAAGCAAGGCGGAACCAGATCTTCAACCTTGCTCAACATCACACTTCGCATTCATCTCCCTGGACAGGAGAACTAACTTGCCGACAGCCTCAGCAGGTCCTCTAATCCGTGTCATGAGTGGCGTCTCCACCCCGAGTCTGTTTCCCATCTTTTCTCCCTCTGGGGGACCAGAGACATTGACCTGTTTGCCACGGAGGACAACACTCATTGCAAAGAGTTATGTTCGAGGATACTGACCCAGACTTCTCGAGGCGATGCCTTCCAGTTCGTGTGGTATGGAAGGACGTTTTACGCATTTCCTCCATTTCCACTCATAACCAGAGTACTCACCAAGATGCGAACGGACAAGTCAGATGCCATCTTGATCACTCCGTGGTGGCCGAGACAACCTTGGTTCGCTCCACTTCTTCATCTGTCTCAAGAAACCTACTACCGACTGGACTACCATCCAGATCTCCTCACGATGCACAGGGGCAGAGTCCGCCACCCAGACCTGGACTCCCTACCTCTAGTAGCGTGGAGAATTCAACCTTAGGCTCACTCCCAGTTCATCTGCAGGCAGTAATTAAAGCAGCCCAGAAGCCATCTACCAGAAGGTCCTACTCTTACAAGTGGAGGAAGTTCAGGGACTTCCTCTCATCCAAAGGAATTCCTCCATCCCATGTCTCGGTACCGACGGTACTCGAGTTTCTTCTTTCCCTCTCCGAATTAGGACTTTGCCTCACTTCTATCAAATGTTACCTCTCCGCCATTTGCTCTCACTACCAGCTGGAGGGCAGACCGTCTTTCTTCTCTGACCCCTTAGTCAAGAGATTTCTTAAAGGACTCAACAACCTACACCCACCATCCTCGGTACCAACGCCGGCTTGGAGCCTGGACTTGGTACTGTCTTACCTCTCTACGAAACCCTTTGAGCCCATGGCTACTGTTGACATTAGACTCTTAACATGGAAAACAGCGTTCCTTGTAGCTTTGACTTCGGCTCGCCAGGCTGGTGAGCTATGTGCTCTGAGGATGGACCAGCCATATCTTCGATTTCATAAGGACAAGGTGGTCTTCCGTCCCGACATCACCTTTTTACCGAAAGTGGTGTCTGCCTTCCATATCAACCAGGACATTGTGCTACCCACCCTGGCCCCGAACCCGACCACTGAGGTCGAACAAAGACTACATACACTGGACGTTCGTAGGGCTTTGTCCTTCTATCTGGAGCGCACCTCGACTTCGAGGCGCTCGGAGAGACCTTTTGTGTGTTATTCTGAACACAAGAAAGGACTGCCTGTCACTCCACAAAGACTGTCCAAGTGGGTGACTTCCACCATCCACTTGTGCTATGAACTGGCAGGCAAGACTCCACCGGGCCGGGTGCATGCGCACTCCACAAGGGCAGTAGCTTCATCATCTGCTTTCCTGTTTGGCATTCCCTTAGAACAACCTTTCCCCTTTAAGGGCCGAGGGACTTCAGCTCCCAGAAGCCTCAGCCATGTTGGCCAATAGTCCCATGTTGGCCAATAGCTGCTGGGATTCTGGGAGCTGAAGTCCCTCGGCCCTTAAAGGGGAAAGGTTGCCTACCCCTGCCTTAGAAGATGTATGTAGGGCAGCTGTCTGGTCCCAACCAATGACTTTTATTAAACACTATAGGTTGGACACATGGGCCAGACAAGAGGCTGCCTTTGGGAAAGCAGTATTATTATCTGGACTTCATTGAATGTTCTTGTATATGTTTGCAGTAACTTCGTGATGCACTCACTTAGATGAATATATTGAATACTGGGTTTATAGTACAAATGTACATATAGTGATGTTCAAATTGAAAGTTTATTTATTGTTCATGAATTACCAATACGGGTTCTTCTTGAATTCTGACTTGAGTTTATGCAATTGTTTACTATTATTCCATTTGCACTTAAAACTCACTGACTGTTGGGTTACAATCAATTCCTGATGTACTTGAATTTGATGCCTATGAAGGTTAATTTTGGCTAATTTTGTGCCAATAAACTTTCTTGTTTGCACCTCTAAGCCTTGTGTCAGGACACTCCCTCCTCCAGGGACATTAGCTTGCTAGTCTGAATAACCCATTTGGTGTGATTCGCAGAGACCACGAAGAAGAAGGACAGGTTGCACACCTGTAACAGTATTTCTTCGAGTGGTCATCTGCAAATTCACACAAATCCCGCCCAACCTCCCCTCAGTCGTGTCCTGCTCTACGTTGATAACCTTGCTGTCGCTTTGTAAGCGGCGTACTTGGAACTGAGGATCAAGCAGGAATGTGAGGGCCTATATAGAGGTGGGCGGAGCTACTGCCAAAAAGTTGCAATCCAACTTCTGCCTAGTGATTCCAGAAGGTTCTGAGCTAGTTGCGCATACGCAGACAAAACCCATTTGTGTGAATTCTCAGATGACCACTCAAAGAAATACTGTTACAGGTGTGCAACCTGTCCTTACCACAGGCTAGAAGCATGTAGCATTCGGGGTTTTAAATAACCAGAAGTAATTATTTTAGTCACTTTTTAAGAAATAGATAACGATGCTTTTTGTTGAAATGTTGTAACTATAATGGCAAATAACTACTTTTGGGGTGAATTGGAAGTCTAACATATTCCTTTTTAAAAGTAACTTCCCAAGTTTATCACATTGGTGTGTTAATTAAGGGGAAGACTGGCAGGTGTGACCCTGGCTAGGGCTTTGGGGCAGGAGATCTTTGTAGGAAAGTCTTTTTACTATGTGTCACCAACTGGTATGGCTTTACAGAATGTCCCTGAACTGTGAAATTGTTCCCAAAAAAGCTGTTTGCTTTGCTGACTGAACAGCATTCTGTAATACATTGTGTCCCTAGGATTATAGCTACCTTAAGTAACAGTCATTTTATGTAATGTGATTTTCCTGGTTGTCTTGAAGGTTGGTTGCTTCAAGGACATGCCCCTCTTTTGGTTTTTATTATAGCTAAATGTAAATTGCAAATAATGGCATCTGTAGATACTGAGATGGTTTTATGAATACATACTGTGCACCTTATGGGGCACATTTGTGAAAATTGGTAATGCTATCTGTTATCTAGATTTGCAAGTGCAGTCTCGGGACATGCTGGCTGTGCTGTCTGGACTTGCTTTTAAATATTTCAATATTTAAAATGCTTGTATGTCACTAGTCAATCATAGAAATAAGCAAATAGCACACAGAATGCAACAAAGAATCTGAATTTTGGCAGTTTAAAACAAGCTTTGAGGGAAGTTTGGCTTAAAACAAGCTTTGAGGGAATATCTTATTGACCTGAAGGTCATTTGATGCAGTGAATTAAGTATGTGGGGAAAGAATACAAGAAAAATAATATAAGATGTGATGGTCACTTGGCACTTAAGCAAGTCATGGGCTCAGTGCATACATCTTGGAGCCAGCAAGGTGTAGTAGTTCGTGTTGGACTATGGCTTTGGAAAACAGGGTTCAAATCCTGGCTCCACCATGGAAACCCACTAGGTGGCCTTGGGCAAGTCACACTCTCTCAGCCTCAGAGGAAGGCAAAGGCAAACCCTCCTCTGAAGAAATTTGCCAAGAAAACCCTGTGACACAGTCACCATAAGTCAGAAATGACTTGAAGACTCACAACAATCAACTATCGTTTGTTAGAGCAAAAAAGATGTTGAGGCTACAGACTCCCTCTTGCCACCATAATAAAACACTTTCAGCATTTGCTAAATGGTCAACACAGCTACCCCTGAATGTTTTCTGTAATGTGAGATACCACATTGTAACTACAACAGGGGAACCAGGAAGAGTAGCCTGTGGACTGAGAACTTCAACCAAAGTAAAACTTTTTTTTCCTTAAATTTGGACTGAATTCGCATGTTTTACCTCTACATCCACCAAAATATTCCTGATGCAAAAACATAGAGACTTTTTGAGGAATCCATTGTTCTCTGCCACAAAGAGGCCTATGGCCTCAGTGGAATGGAGACATACTGGATTGCAAAAGAGGAGTCCCTGTTGAGATGCAAATGGATTTTAAATTTCCTGGACTTGGAAAATCTCCCTAGAGCCACAGGGCCAGGAGGAGGAGCATCCTGCCTGCAAAAGATATTCTCCCCACCATATACCATCTTAACTAGAGACTGAAACAACATGTAGGCATCTGACTAACATCTCCAGTTATTTTTCTCCTATTTGCTTTGTAACATCTTGCCAGATGAAGAAGCCCATGGTTGGCCAATAAAGGTATCACTGATGGAATTTTGTTTGAACTTTCAGCATTTGTTACATCACATTTTCCAGTTATATTCAAATTAGTAAATGGTGCTTTGATCTCTGAATACAAGTCAGGATATGAAATAAATAATTCACACTAGTTTCGTAACCTTGTTTGTAGTCAAGAGATTGCAAACAATTTTAAAATGTTGGAATTGTTCTATTACAAAGGATAAAAAATATCTGAAACTAGCCAGTATTTTGAAGCATAAATCAATGCACAGAATCATTGTGCAAGTATATAATTGTAAAACATGTAATACATCAAGCACAGCAGTAAAAATTCTGAACAACAGAGCATGAGTCTGAGAAGTTTGGTTTGAGATATATCTTATCTAGTTGTCCTGCTTAGTCACTTGAATATGTCAATTTTTATTTTATTTTCTCTGGTCCAAAACACACTGCAGAAATAATCCAGTTTGAGATTGATTTAACTGCCTTGAGAATCATGGGAATTCATGCCACCATAGGAATCACTAGGATTCCAGCATAAGTATTTTTTTCCCATACACAGAAGAGTCTGGAACAGATCCCCATGTATAGGAAGGGCCCACTGTAATTGGCAAAGTGCTAAACCTACAGAGGGCAGGGTTCAGAACGATTAATAGTTTAAAGTTCAGTCTAAAACTGGGAATGGATTTCCTGCCCCACTGACATGGAAGCAGCCAGCCGCAGTATTGGACCTAGTTCAGTTCTACCATGGAAAATATCAAAGAAATTCCTTCTGACTGTGCTTCTCATCTCTCCTCTACTTTAAGCAGGCAGACATTGCCATACCCCGGGCCCCAAGTAGGCTCTTTCCCAGCACTACAGTAATAATGTTGACTCAGAGCATCATCTTTACAAAAGAGTTGAGTTGTTAGGCCTTCTCAACAGATGCCTATTTTAGAAACTCCTGATGAAAAACATTGGATAGCCACCCTCTCTCTTTATTGTTCCATTGCAGCACTGCTCTTATGAGAAAGAAAGCTGCATCTAACATTTAACCTAAAACATTGATTTGGCAGGAGGGTGTGTATCTAGCATACTGAACTCTTTGGATTTGGCCTACAGACTTGCAGCTAACTCATACCTGTGCTTCACAAAGTGTGAGGCAAGCCATCACAGAATACTGTGAGCTGCCTTGGAGAGAAGGGACTCAAGGCCCTGATCTCTTAGGGCCTAAGCAGACTGCCAGAAATAGTGCACATTAAATTGAGGCACTGCCCTGGCTCAGTGCTAGGGAATCATGGGAACTGTAATTTATTGTTGCACCAGAGCTCTCTGGCAGAGAAGGCTCAATGTCTCAGAAAAAAAATACAATTCTCATGATTCCCTAGCACTGAGTCAGGGAAGTTCCTCAATTTAATGTGCACTATTTCTGGCAGTCTGCTTAGGCCTTCACTCAACTTCATTTGGCCTGATCAGAAGTCACAGCAGGGCTCCCATTGAGCAATAGTCAACCAAGACTCAGTCCAAAACGGAAAAGATACACCATGGCACCACCAGAAATACTTTGACAATCACTCCAAACAACAAATCAATACAGCTGTTTCATTTATCAGTGGAACAGTCTCTTACTTTTTCCTGGCAAAACTTCAGAAGAAAGCAATGTACTATTTCCCAGAGAGAGAACACAGGTGCCTCCTTAATCATTGACTATACCACACCCTTTGCTTCCAACGCTTGGAATAAAATGGGTCAGAGAAAATGCTCTTTCACCATGGAGAATTCTCTACAGAGAATTCTCAATCAGTACAAAAGATTCTCTAATTCTCTTATTTTCACTATACAATTAAATTGCTTCTGATAATATCATATGGCCAATATTTTGTATGGTTCTTAGTACCTTGAGAAGGAAGAAAATCAGCACAACTGTGCAGTACAGATTACTACCATATCACCCTCAATGTTCCCTATCCTGTTTCACCTGATTTGGAAAGCTAAGTGGGGAAGAGCTTAATTGGATCTTAATCTCAAACAGAAGACCACCTGCAATATCCAAGGACATACCATCCATCATTTCACAGATATTTTGAAAACCAGGACCCATCCATTCATGCAATGAAACAGTATAGTTAAAAGGGTATGGCCAGAAAACAACAGAAAGAACATACAAAACTACTAAAAATATTTTGAAACAGTATTAAAAGAGTACAGCCAGAAAACAAGAGGAAGAACACACAAAACTACCAAAATATATTTTGAAAAGTGTAGTTAAAAGACTACAGCCTGAAAAGAAGACGAACACACAAAACTACCAAAAACTGTGTGTGTATAGTATTTTCTTCAGATTTCTTTTCACAAAATGAAAAGATAAAAAGAACATGTATGGGTTAAGGCAAAGCATTGTCACTGATTCATGACTAGCTTCAATTTAGTGGCCAGAACTGCCCAGGCTTAATGCTAGAGAATTCTGAGAACTGTAATTTTGCGAGTCATTTAACCTTCTCTACCAGAGAGCATAGTGCCATAATAAACTACAATCCCCAGGATTCCCTAGCAGTGAACCAGGGCAGTTAAAGCAGTCTCAAACTGGATTATTTTTGCAGTGTGTTTTGGACCTATGTTAAGATTCCTCAATACTGCTGCATTTTACACCATGTTCTACCAGTCTACAATGCACAGCATTATGATAGTTTAACATATTTATGCTGTATTAGGGATGATAGAAGGGTGCTGTTTGTTAATGGCAGCTACCTCTGCATTTTTATGTTTATTTCCAATCTATAGGGTTTACAGAATCATAGCTTCATATTAACCTACAAATTGTCTTGACAAAAGTTACAATTTTAAAAAGAAATCCCTGGAATTTACGTACTGAGTTTAGGAAGATCTGAGAAAGGGGGCAAAAAATCTAAATCAATAAATAAAATACTGTGTATTTGTATTTGTTTGCATGTGTACAGCATGATTAAATATATAATATAATATTTATAAACATTATTCTACAGTCAAAATGCCAATATTTGACTGGCTCAAAATCACAGCTTAGAAAGGTAGGAAGATCCTGATCACCACTACTGAGTGCAAGTAAAATCTTTACACTGTGCCAGTGTCTAGTGAAACAATCAGTTAAGGCGCCCTCTATAGACAACAAAAACACCCAAGGACCAAAGAGCCCTCTATAGACAAAAAAACCCCACACTATCCAAGTGCTAAAGTAGTCTTTGGTTATGCTTGGGTCTTTGTGGCATGGTTTGGTTTGTATGTAGACAGTGAAGCAATTTCTTATAAAAGTGTTAACCAAGCAGCAGTGTATCGAATCGATCCAAACCATGTAGAGTACTTTACCAAACTGGTTAGCTCTGATAATACTGTGTGTGGCTTTTTGCTTTTACTCCATCAAAGACTCAAGTAGCATACAGAAGACAATGGAGAGAAAAAATAACCAACAACGCTGTACTTCCCTCTTCACTGTATTGATCAGCTAACTGCCCCATTTATCTGAAGTCCTAATGCTATCTTTTAAAGTGTTTACAGTCCCTCATCATAAATTATTTTCACAACAAATACAAACTGTGTTCTCCACCCATGTCCTCAATTAAAATATTGATTATGTACAATATATGACCATTCAGTGGATGGGAGCTTACCAACACCAACTTTACTGGAGACAGAGAATGTGCATAGCCTGGAAATACAGATGAAAAACCTGAAGAAAGAAGCCAGATAGTAGGAAAAACTACTTGCCTGCAAAATAAAATAGCTGTGAACTAAAAAGCAGAATTTGACTCAAAGAGCACCCAATAATCATAGAATCATAGAGTTGGAAGAGATCACAAGGGCCATCCAGTCCAACCCCCTGCCATACAGGAACTCAAAATCAAACCATCCCCGACAGATGGCCATCCAGCCTCTGTTTAAAGACCTCCAAAAAAGGACACTTTGGAGGTCTTTAAGCAGAGGCTGGATGGCCATCTGTAGGGGAAGCTTTGATTTTGAGTTCCTGCATGGCAGAATGGAGTTGGACTGGATGGCCCTTGTGGTCTCTTCTGAGTCTATGATTGTAAAGCTCTGGTAAAACTCAGAATAATTTGCTGACTTCATGCCTTTATTTTGCAGTACAAAGTTTTCATCTTCTCCTAAGGCAACAGTAGCTGCGTGGGAAACAAATTGGGATCCAGTTTTCCCTTCTCCTAAGGCAACAGTAGCTGCCTGGGAAACAAATTGGGAAAGGTTTTCAAGGAGACTTGCTCAAACAAATTCCCAGTCTGCCTGTATCAAGACCAAAGGAATAAACACAATTAGAAACTGGAGCGTCTCCATCTTTAGCTTCCAATTATATAGTCTATTTGATTTCTATATTGGCTTCAGGTTGATGTCCATGTATACAGTTGCCTCATTGGTTGCTTGAAGAATGTGTTTTGCAAACTGTTGGTCTTGCAAAATTCAGTCAGCTGGTCTCCTGCTTCATTTCTTGTTCCTAGATCAAATTTTCCTACAATCTTTGATTCTGCTCTGTTTCCTGTTTTTACATTCTAATCACCTATGATTAACAAGTTGTGTTTTGATGTGAGATCAGCTTCCTCGTGGACTAAGGCACAGAATCGTTTCTTTTTTTTAAGAACTCTGCTTCTGCAGTTGAAGCATAAACTTGGAATAGGTTATATTAAAGGGTTTTCCATGAAGTCTTATTGACATGATTCAGTCAGACTTTGCACTGTATCCTTTGACTGCTTTTGCTACATCTCTCCTCACTACAGATACTTCCTATTTCTTCTTAGATTGTTTACTGAGCAAAAGAATGTACAATGATCTGACTCAAAATGTCCCATTTCTGTCCAGTTTAAGTCATTCACCCTAAGTATTGCAATGTGTACACATTCCATTTCTTGTTTTACTACATCCAATTTCCCCGGATTCATGCTTCTCCCATTACATGTTCCTGTAATAGGTGTTGTGCAGCTTCAGACTTTCCTTTCACCTCTGAGCACATCAACAACTAAGGGCCTTTACAGACTGCCAGAAATAATGCAGCTTGAGGCCACTTTAACTGCCCTGGCTCAGTGTTAGGGAATCATGGGAATTGTATTTTTTTCTGGGACATTGAGCCTTCTCTGTCAGAAAGCTCTGGTGCCACAATAAACTACAGATCCCATGATTCCTTAGCACTGAGCCAGGACAGTTAAAGTGGCCTCAAGCTGCATTATTTCTGGCAGTCTGTAAAGGCCCTAAATGTCCTTTCAGCTTGAGTCCAATTGTGTCATTAGCCACAGTGCGACTCAAAGTTGTCCTCCACTGTACCCCAGTACCTTGGTGAGTGCCTTCCAACCTGGAATTCTCATCTTCTGGCACCATCTCTTGGTTCCTTTTGGATTGTCTCATCATAGGGTTTTTATGGTGAAAGACCTTCAAAAGGAGATTTACCATGCCTCCCTCTATTCAGTACTAACAAAGTGCACTTGCTGTTGTCTCTGAGAGATCCTCCACTACTGTCATCCTCCCCTACTGCTACCCAGTAGCTGTTTGGCAAATTTAGTCTGTCTCCTCAGGAAGACATGGGTCATCCTATCAGCAGCACTACTTCCATCAGCATAGCCTCTTGCCTCACAGAAGCATGCAATCCCATTATCACAGAAAAGTAGTGCCATTACTAACAATTAGAATTCAGAGAAATAGCCATGTTAGTCTGGATGGAAAAGGATCTTGTTGCACCTATCTGAGGAAGTAGACAAAGGGCCTTTGCAGACTGCTAGAAATAGTGCAAACTGAGTCCACTTTAACTGCCCTGGCTCAGTGCTAGGAAATCATGGGAACTGTATTTTTTTCTGAGACATTGAGCCTTCTCTGTCAGAGAGCTCTGCTGCCACAATAAACTATAGTTCCCATGATTCCCTAGCACTGAGCCAGGGCAGTTAAAGTGGACTCAATTTGCACTATTTCTGGCAGTCTGCAAAGGCCCCCAGTCTACAAAAGTTCATGCTACAACTTCTTTCACACAGTTAGGGGGAAGCAGACAGAGGCGCCGGAGACGCCGCCGGACGGAGTGCCGCGGGAACACAGCCTCTGCACCCCGGCGCTCCTGCGACGTCCCTGGAAGGAGCACTAAATCAGCGCTCCTTCCACAAGACAGGGAAAGTGCGCCCTAAAAGCGTAGGGCGCACTTTCCCTGCCTTTTCCACCGCAGCGCGTCTGGTTGCTGCGGCGGGAGGTTGCCCCGGAAGCGCCGGCCGTGCGGAGGGCCGGCAGCTCCCAGGGCGACCTCAGGAAGAGGAAGGAGCGCCGCGTGTGCTGTTGCTCCTCCTCTTCCGGGTCTTGCAGACGACTCAATTAGTCGTCTGCCGAGGCCCTTAGTCTCAAAGGTACTGCAAGATCTCTTTGCATACTTATTTCAGTTAGTAATTAATAAAATGTAAACAACATTGTGATACTTACAGGAACATAAGGATACAGGCATGATAAATAAATAAAACACATTGGCTTCAACTAGCTAGCCAACTAGCCCTATACCCCAGAGGAAAGGAATGCTCTGCATCTTGATGGGGCTGTCACAGGCAATTGTTGTAGTGCCTTTTCTTCTAACAGAAGCAAAAACACCTACACAGAGAAGTGCTGGAAAGATGTCCGAGTGGGAGACTTTGTGCAGCTGCAATGTAATGAGATCATCCCTGCTGACATCCTGTTGCTCTACTCCTCTGATCAGAATGGGATCTGTCATTTAGAGACAGCCAATCTTGATGGTGAGACCAATCTGAAACAAAGACAAGTTGTGAAAGGATGCTTCATGCAGGTACGTGTCTTGAAGCAGCAATGTCTGTCCTCTGCTCTTTAAGTATTCAGAGAAATGTTAAGACAGAAATGCAAAACTGCCCAGCTAGAGGGAATCATTCTTTAGCAGCATAACATGTGTGGGAAATGTGCTTGCACTGTCTTACAAGTAACGGTTGCCACAATTGTCATATAAATATCAATTGCAGGATCAAAGGTGACAGAGGGTAGGTGATTTTCGGGATTTTTGAGGAAATGAAAAGATCAAGTTCTTGTTCGAATTAACCCCCTTTTAAATTCGAATTTAGTTATCAGACGAGGCGGAACAGGACAAATCCCATAAATTAAAGTCTTCCGCTCGTCCGGTTTATTTCCACTTTCTCCCCGCAACTCCCCGTGTGATAACGTCCTAAGAGTAGTAGCAGAATGAGCAATTTTCTCCAACATTTTGAATAATTTCAATTAAACAGTGACATCTATACCACAGTTCTGGTAGCTTCTCCCTCCTCCTCCCCCCCATCTGCAGTGGTATCCTTTTAATAAGGGCAGATCCCCTAAGTCACTGTTTCAGTTACCATCAATCTAGAAACAGAGAGAGAGAGAGAGAAAGCACATGTCTGGTTCTTCCAGGAAGAGACAATTCTTTGAAGAGGAATAACTTATCTCCTGCAATGAGATCTCTTGCTCTCACTCGACTGCTGTTATCTACTGCCCATAATTTTCTTCATGGGTTTTCTCTTGGATTCATTCTTGGATTTATTTTTCTGCCACCACCACTTCTCTCTCTCTCTCTCTCTCTCTCTCTCTCTCTCTCTCTCAATTCCCAGACATTCACCTGTTCATACACCAACTGACAAATTTTCTTTCTGTTGCCCAGGCAACCTGCTCGCACACACACACTCATACACACTCATACACACTCATTGTATCCTCCTAGACGTTTCAGATCCTGCTATAACAATAGCAGCTACAGCTGGAATGTTAACAAATACTGACTTTACATAAAATATAGATACAGTTATGTTGAGCCTAAATGCGGCATGGTGTACAGGAATTAGTAAAACTTAATCCAGCTCTTTGAAACTTGTGTGCTATTGCCAGCCATTTTGCCAGCCAGGTACTTGACAATCCCTCCTTTATACTCTCCCAGAAAAGTGACAAAAACAAGTGGTTTTTCTGAGCTCCTGATATGACAGGCCGGAGGGTCAGAGTCTCCATGATTGACTTGAACAATTATCTATGAACATGCTGAATGTAGATGTTATAATTTGGGGCAGGCAGAAGGTAGCTTAAGGTCTACTGGTGGATTTGGAGTGAATCTTGTAACCTGTAATCTTGTAACCTGTGACCTGAATCAATTTTTTAAGGATGCAAACATTATACACAGTTAGGGTTGTCAAGTGTGGACAGCTCCTGTCCCCTTAATGTTTGTGTAGAGGAAATTTCAATAGTTGTTGCTTGTTATGCAACCAGGTAACAAGCAACACCTGCTGGAATTCCCATTTGTATAGAACCATTAAAGGTACAGGAGCTATTCCCAGTTTTCATTCTGGAAACAGCCTCCACACACACACACATACAGAGAGAGAGAGATACTACAAGCTTATTAACAGTTCTAGGCCATTAAAGATACTCATAAAATTACTAATATTATTTAATAATATTACTTTTGACTATATAGATCATGAAAAACTATGGATCACTCTAAAACAAATGGGTGTTCCACAACATTTGATTATCTTGGTTTGTAACCTGTATTACCATTAATACTGAATATGGAGAAACAGAATGGTTTCCAATTGGCAAAAGGGTTAACGTGTAACTATTTAACTTATACACTTAACACATCATAAAGCAAGATTAGACTCAAAGGAAGGAGGTGTGAAAACTGGAAGAAGGAGCATCAAGTATTTAAGATATGGAGATGACGCTAACAGAAAATAGCAAAGACTTGCAACTATTACTGAAGAAAGTCAAGGAAAAAACTGGAAAGGCAGGCATACAGCTCAACCATTAAAAAATCAAAAATAACTACCACATGGGCATATGACCATGTGTGTGAAGCCATGCACCCTATTTACATCCTTATGGGCAGTGGCGGGGGCTTCACAATGAACAGCGATGGCAATGGGCAAAGCAACAATGACTATGGCTGCTCCATGGTGCAGTGACAGGCAAGCATCTGAACACCCACCCTGCCATCCCAGGTAATTGCCAGATCCATGGGAAGGATACCACAAGGTTGGCCTGTGGTATTCTGCCTGTCATTCAGCACCTGAGGTATACCAGTATACAACAACAATTCAGTTATAAATCTGTGCCTCATGCACCATTGTTGATTCAAGCTCAGTAACACTTAGATCAGTGTGATTGTCCATTTATTTATTTTTATTTATTTATTTTGCTGCCAAAATTAGCAACTCTCCCAAACTAGGCCAACTCAGGGTATTTAAACAATAATTTCACTACTAGCAACTGCTGGCCTCTATGGCCCGAAATAGATGGGCAGGAAAGTGTGGCTTCTAGCTGCTTTTGGGAGTGGCGTATGTAGATGGTGTATGCCCCCAGGATGGCTGGAAGCCACACGGAGAGCACACATAACTGGGAAATGCCATTTGAAAAAGGAGCGGCAAAAAGCTGCTCTTTGCCAGTGGCCAGTATAGGGCCACGGCGGCAGCCAGCTTCAGAACCATAGCATCTGATTGCTGTGGTCCTGCGTTGATCGGGGTCCAACTGGCACTGGAGTGGCCAGAGGCTTCTCCAAGCTGCTGGTCTGCATGACCCCTATGTTAGCAAGGTGATGAATCCATTTGAGGTCTGGAATTTTAAAAGCTAACCAAGGGTCTGAATTTATTTGAGACTATGGGAGGATGCAGACGGGTGGGCATAGGCCGCCCTGGGAAGCGGAGGATTGGGGCCAAGGCTGCACCAGAAGGACATATTCAGGGCACATGCCATGTGTAACGGTGCATGCCCAGATGACGTCTTCGGGGAGGGGTTGAGGTGACCGCTGTGCAGCTGCCCCTCCCCTTCCCTGCCTCCAAGACGGCGCTTTGCGCCATCTACAGAGGCCCTAAATCTGTATATCCCCCAGCTAAATATATACAGTTGTATCAAGATGTCAAAATAATTACAGTAGATTCACTGAAATGAACAATTCTAATGTGACCGTTCTTAGTACAGTCGGCCCTCCATTTTCACGGGGGATCCGTTCCAGACCCCACCCCCTCACGAAAATGGAAAATCCTAAATATTCAAGCCCCATTGGCTTGAATGGTGGCGCGTGCCCCATTTTGTCCCCCTCCATTTGCCAGCTGCAAACGGGTGAGGGATGTGGACACCAAGTCCGCAAAAACAGAGGGGCGGCTGTATATATTAAGATCTAACTGTGAAAGCATGTGTGTGTGTGTGTGTGTGTGTGTGTGTCTTGTGTATTTTAACTGAGTAAAAAATTAGAACACATTCAAATTCAAAAGGTTGACAACAAATGTTGGACTACTAAATTTTAGCTTGATGGCATTTTGTGATAGAATTTATACGCCTGATATTACTTTCTTTCTATACATATTATTCTTTTCCAAAAAGCAGTACATTGACTTACTGCTTTCCTACCATCTTCAGAGGATAAATCTACTGTTTACATGGCAGTTTTAACATTAGAATCTCACACTATGAAGTGATTTCTCAGACATTAGTGCCAGTTGGATGAAGGCAAAACAGATTAAATCAGCTACAGCATCAGAAGGATGAGAAATGTGTTCCATTTCTAAAAGAATTAAATATTCTCTGGTCCCAGTGTTGCTGACTTAACCTGCTTAGCCCTTGTCTGAGTATGTTGTTATACCACCAAATCCCATCTTTCTGTGAGCCACGGAATAGATTCAGTGTTAAATTGCTAGTTACTGTTGTCCCTTCACTTTACCTGGGCTTTTTGCACTGTCAGGTATACGAGCCTTTTCTTCAAAACAGAGCACCCTCAGTAAAATTTAGCAGCTATGAACAAACACTTTATTTGGACAAGACTGCTATGTTTCTTGTGTTTTTCTCTTCTCTGTTACGGAATTGTTCATAGTCTTCAGTTCTCTCTACAATTATTCTAATCTACTTTCAGATCATTCCCTTAATTATGAAGTTATTAGAACCTACAATTAATCTAATTCTTAAACAAATCTGATTTTAGCACTTTAAAAAAATGCTGCTGAACCTAATCTAAAATGCCAACACAATCAATTTGTTACCACTACAGAAAATCAAGAAAAACTACTGTGGTACAATAGATTAACAATATCCATTAAAGTTTCTCCTATAGTAATGTTTTTCTTTTTAAAAAAATTATTTTGGTTTAGTTTTTACAGTGCCACAAGACTTTTGATTATTATTTTCCCCACACAACAGACTAACAGAACTAGCTCTCTGGAAATTCTTAAATGAGGCTGCTTAATAGACTGGTTTAGTTAAGTCATCACTGCCTCCAAACTAAAGTTGGAATGAAGTAAACTTTAAATCCATTACAGTTATATATTGAGAAGATAGGGGGATGGTCTAGTCATTTATTTTTTTTTTACTGATCTTGACATATGTTCATTTGATGTTTAAAAAAAAACACCTCTCACTCTGTTTTTTGTGTTATTTCTTGCAGAACACTGAATTTAAGCCAGAATGTTTCCAAAATATCATTGTTTGTGAAAAGCCCAACAATGACCTCACTAGATTTAAAGGCTATATGTAAGTCACTATGATTATGTCTCAGTCAACATGCTTATCATATTAAGATGTTTTCTCACTCAACATGCTTATCATATTCAGACGTTTATCATCCAAGGCAAGGTCAATCAACTATATAAATTGTAATATCTTATTTTTATGTGCTCTCTAAGTTAGATGGAGCCAACTGTGGTCCTTCACATGTTGTATTTCCCCCCACCCTTACCACCATAACAAGAGGCAAGTTGCAGTTCAAAATCTGGAAGACCACAATGCAGTGGCATTCCCTAACCAGGTGACACCCAGTGCAGGGAGTGGGACTTCCAGCAACTTCTGGGGTGCAGGCCACATGGAGGTGCACATGACCCCAGGGACCAGGCCTGTAGCCCCAGGAAGGCCCATGCAGCCCAGAGGAGCTCCCACACAGGCCTAAGCAGCTCCTGTGGTGGTGCTGAGCAGCCTCCATGCAAGCCTAGCACCCATGGGAGCGGGGGACCAACTGAGTGTTACCTCCCTCCTCTGGGGTGTCACCCGGTGCAGCACAAACACCCCGCACCCCCACCCCACCCCCAGTGACACTACTACCACAGTGCCCAATTCATGCTAGATCCAGGAAGGAACATACTCAGCAACAACTTGTTCAGTCATCAGTCGAATATGTGGGGACTAAAACTATGTAAAGGGCTAGGTGCCCCATCTCCAATGGCCCTGCATGCAAGGTCTCTCTTTAAAGATACGTTCACATTTAGAAAGAATTTTTGGAGATGATCTTTAAGTACTTTGAAGTAAATGAACTCAGAAACCTCTCTGCAATCAGGAGCCCTGCCACATCAGTGTTCCCCATCACATGGAAGCTGAATATACCTGGAAATCCTCTTCAGACATTTGTGCTGAATTTGCAAAGTTGTGAACTCTCACACTCGCAGATCATGGGGGTAGGACATGAGTGAATTTGTACCTCTACATGTTTTTAGACCTCACATATTCAGACAAATGCCTGAATGTTCTGGTATTTGTTAATAATATTCATACTGCTTCAGCTTCCAATATGTCTCTGAACAAGAAAGCAGGGATTGAAAGATTTTACTGGAGACAAATAAGTGAGTCCCATTTCAAATTGTGCGCTGGATCAGTAATTCACTCTCATTTCTGTAAATCCTACTTTTGTTGTACCATCAGCTCTAACAAGAGCAGCAGCCAACACATAACACATGGGCTACATGAAACTTCCCAGTCATTTTTGTGTTTGTTTTCATTCTCATTAACTGCTCCATCTACTGCAAAAGCTGTGCTGCCAAAATATGTATCCACCATTTAAAAAAAAGGAGAAGGAGTGTATTTGTCTTTGCCAGTCAGAAGAGAAGGCAGTTCTCTGCCCTGCCATTCTGCTAGAAGCAGGATGGTGTTTGGCAACAACTGCAATGCTGGCAGGAATCTTTGTGACAGTGATGGTAGAAAAATCCCAGATGGGCTGTGGAGAGGATCCATGGCTACACACAATACCAAAAAGATTTCCTAAACTCAACCCTACTAGGCTAGATCTAAATAACCAATGTCAGTACATGATATGCATTTTAGTAGAACCATGTAGAAGTTACATTCTGCATGTCATTGAATAATGAGCTAAAGAATTTTCTGATAACACTATTCTGGCTCATATTGCGTACCATTTTCATATTTAGAACATACACACACATTACAGCACATTACAACACACTAGTAGATACATCTACACACACACACACACACACACATATATATATATATATATATATATATATATATATATATATATACAGGAACCCTGGTGGCGCAGTGGTTAAATGCCTGTACTGCAGCCACTCACTCATAGGACCTTATCCCACGCTGCTCTCAAAAGTGGCAAGAAACCGATATGAGCATCATTGCAGTACTATAGCGCTAGTATAATATGGCGCTAGCGCTATAATAGCGCTATGGATAAGGTAGCGCTATTGCAATGCCCGATGAAACCAGGCATTCAAAAGAACCCGAATGATGCTGCATTCCGAGCGGTTTCTTGTTGGATTCTGAGCGACGTCGTGGGATCACCCGGAAAACTATAGCGCTATAGCGCCTGATTCTTAGCGGATTCCGAGCGACGTCGTGGGATCACCCGCAAAACTATAGCGCTATAGCGCCTGATTCTTAGCGGATTCCGAGCGACGTCGTGGGATCACCCGGAAAACTATAGCGCTATAGCGCCTGATTCCATGTGGATTCTTGCTGCTTTTGGCCCCGTGGGATAAGGTCCTAAGACCACAAGGTTATGAGTTCAATACTAGCCAGGGTTCAGACTTGACTCAGGCCTGCATCCTTCTGAGGTCGCTAAAATGAGTACCCAACTGTTGGGGGGCAATGAGCTTACAGTTGTAAACCACTTAGACACTACATAGCATGGTATGAAGTGGTATATAAATGAAGCTGCTTTGCTTTGCTTTAACATAATGATATATATAGTGACAAGTATGTAATGTAATTTTCTGCCCCACAAGAGAAATGCTTTCTCTCACTCATGTGTCAATTATTTTCTGTTACCCATGTGACAAAAATTAATTTCATCTTAGCATAGGTAGATCCATATGTTTAAGACTGCTTCAAGTTACATTTCCCCAGCAATGCCAAGCAAAACAAGAAAATAAGCACAAAAGTAGTAGCTCTTACCAAGGATTTTGAAACTCACATTACTTCTTGGGCATCATGATCACTGTTCAGAAGGAACTAGCTTACACCAGTGTATACATAGTGAGTGAAACATATATGCAGTTTGACATTGTAGCCTGTCAGAAAACCATTTTAAAAGATACATTGTTACTTGGAACCAAAATGGCTACAGAAAAATAGTTTCTGAAGACTTAAGCATGGAGAACCTAAGCAGTTGTTTTCATACATGTCAGTGATCTCACCATGTGTGCATAATTGTCTGTGAATTCTGGCTGCAAGGACTCACACCTCTGCGTATTCATAAATGTCACTGGCAAACTTAGCGGAGGGTAGCAATTTTTTCTGTGTCTCTCCACATGCACTCATAGCACTTCCTTTCTCTTCTCTAGGGAGATAGTCATAAAAGCATGACTTATGTCCCACTGGAAAAATCCATTCTGTTTCCATAACCCCTGCTGCTCATTGTCAGAGGAGAAAGCAGGAGGAGCCTCCCACAATCTTTGTACACTAGAAAGCCAGAGAATGTAGATGCACTGCTAGCATGATCTAGTGTGTAGCCTAGGAAGATAGCCTCAAAGAACATCCCTCTACATCTGTAATGTAGATTCCATCTTTTTGGCTTTGATTTTGAAATCACAGCATGGGCAGCACCTACACTGTAGAAATAATGCAGTTTGACACCACTTTAGCTGATATGGATCAATGCTATTCAATCCTGGGATTTGTAGTTTTGTGAGATATTTAGCCTTCCGTGTCAGAGAGCTCTGGTGTCCCACCAAACTACAAATCTGAGAATTCCATAGCACTGAGCCATGGAAGTTAAAGCGGTGTCAAACTGCTTTATTTCTGCAGTGCATAGTTGTGATGTCATTGTATGCTTATATGCTAGTAAAAAGTCAAAGTGGAACCCATCCCATGGGCATGGCCTTAGTAATATCATACAGAGAAATAAGAGAAAAAAGAAACTCGCTTGAGCACTTCTACAGAGTGGAGACAAAATATAGATTCCGTAAATAAATATAAATACACTTGTCTCTCCCCATTTGCGGACTTGAAGTCTGCGGTCTCGGCCCTTCATGGATGGCAAGTGGGGAGGGACAAAATGGCATGTGTGCCACAATTGAAATCAATGGGGCTTGGATATTTGTGATTTTCCCGATTCACGGGGGGGGGGGGACTGGAATGAATACCCCACAAATCAGAAGGGACAACTGTAATGTGCAATCCAAACAAAATATCATTCTTCCTTGTAGGGAGCAGGCTGATCTCACACGGATTGGTTTTAACATTGAAAGTCTTCTTCTTCGTGGATGTACAATAAGGAACACAGAAGTTGCAGTAGGAATTGTTATCTATGCAGGTAATTAATTATTTGGTTTTGCCTTTCATGCTGTTACTGAATGCATTCAGATTACTGTATTTACTCATGTATATGTCTAGAAATTTTCATCACAACATTGATCCAAAAAACTGGGGTCAACTTATCCATGGGTAAATGTAAATGCTGTACTTTACCCCTTAACACAAAAAAGAAGAAGACAAGGAAGCCATCCTCTTCTCTGAGTAGAGTGGCGGTCGTCCCAGGATAACCTAAAAGAAGCAACTCCCCTCTGCTCTTTCCACCACACCACCATGGGGGAGGGAGTAAAGGGGGTCAGTACTTCTTTTAGGTGATCCCAGGACAGACTGCCACTTTACTCAGAGAAGGGGATGACTTCTTCTTTTTTTTAATACGGGTTAAAGTACAGTACTTACATTGATAAGTTGACCCCAGGTTTTTTTAATGCCTAGGTGGGAAAATGACAGCAGTGGCAGCTCTTCCCCTCAATGAACTGCCAATGGGAATCAGGTTTAGAAGGATACGAATGTATGTTTGTCAGCTTTTCTGGGTCAAAATTAGGCTAAAAGGGGTTGCAGACTGCCAGAAATAGTGTGAATTCAGTCCACTTTTAGGGTTAGGGTTAGTGCTAGGGAATCATGGGAACTGTTATTTTTATGAGACATTGAGCCTTCTCTGTCAGACAACTCTGATGACACAATAAAATACAGTTCCCATGGTTCCCTAACTCTAACCCTAACCCTAAAAGTGGACTGAATTCACACTATTTCTGGCAGTCTGCAACCCCCCAAAGTTACCACATTAAAGTTAAAGGCTATAAACTACTAAAATAGTCACCATTTGCTTTGCTTTGCCTTTTCATTTTTTTTGTGTTGTCTTAGCCCCTCCCGCACCTGGTCACCTTCCCCCACACATTGCATGATCACTATTTACTGTAGTCCCCTCCTCATCTATACAGCCTTTAGGGTGAGCACAGACAGTTATGCCTGCCAAAATTTTGTAAGTTCTTTGGCATTATTTCCCTTTCCTTCATCCTTTACATCCTTTGGTACAAGCCCCTACATTTTACCCTTGACTTATACACAGTTCATATCAAAATACATAATTTTGGCCTCAAAACCTGTCCTTTATTTATACATGAAGTCAGATTATAGTCGAGTATATATGGTAAATGTGCAGCCTGTTTCTTTGTCCCAGCAGCCCTTAATGCAAACTAAATTTTGTTTTCATCTCCCAGAGTTTCATCTAATCAAGTCTGCTTAACACCTCTTGCACTGAATCTTAAGAATGTTATAAACTGCACTTGGAAGGGTTCATCCATTGTGTTACATTTTTCCTGTTTTGCTCCTAGTCCCTAAATCTTTAACATCCAGCCTGAAGAAAAATTCTGAGAACTCAAAAATCAGCTCACTAATTAATGCCATTTTATTTTAGTTATCGTATATAATAATAAGCTTGGGATGCTTGGGATGCAGTGGCTCAAGTAGTTGAGCATTGGACTAGGACCCTGGGAGACCAGGGTTCAAATCCTGGCTCAGCCATGGAAACCCACTCACACTCTCTCGGCTTCAGAGGTTGGCTTGTTCCTTGACACCCTCTAAAGAAACTTGCCAAGAAAACCCTGTGATAGGATCTCCTTAAGTTCACCATAAGTTGGAAATGAAGACACACAACAACAACAACAACACTCTTAAAGAATTGCACCAACTACCAATTCACTTCTGGTCTGAATTCAAAGGTTCTGGCGATGACACTTAAAGCCTTAAATGGCATGGGACCTCAATACTTTAAGAAGCACATCTCCCTATATATACCTGCATGGGAAGAGAGATCTACAGAAGGGACCCTCATCTGTGTTCCACCAATGGAGGTTATATGAAGTGAAAAGACATGGGAGATGGTTTCCTTAGTTGTAGCACCCCTATTGTGGAATGCCCTCTCCTTGGAGGTCTGACTGCTGCCACCATTGGTTTCTTTTCAGTACTAAGACAAACATCATCATTATTAGTAATAGTAGTAGTAGTATTTCTGTCCTGCCTTTTTCCCAGTTTGGGACTCAAAT
Source organism: Phrynosoma blainvillii (assembly GCA_026167975.1). Classification (NCBI taxonomy): domain Eukaryota; kingdom Metazoa; phylum Chordata; class Lepidosauria; order Squamata; family Phrynosomatidae; genus Phrynosoma; species Phrynosoma blainvillii. The sequence goes on along the minus strand of JANUYF010000002.1, from coordinate 253,340,730 downwards.
TGGCTTACAACAAATTAAAATGCATATTGTTAAAAAAAAAAAACCTCAAGACACAAACATTAAAGATTAACCAATAAAAAAAATTAAGCCAGATTAAAATATATATCATTAAAACACACATACCAAGACAACAATTAGCAAACCCCAGCACATTATTTGGTGGGATGAGCCTAACATCTTTTTTTTAAATTAAAGCCTGGGGGGGGAGGGTCACATTTATTTCAAATTATACATGGCTTTAAACTGTGGTAGGTAAAAGTGATCTCTTGCTATGTTTAAGATGTTTTTATCTTGTTTAAATTGGTTGTGGTTTTAATCTGGAAGTGTTTAAAATTGTTTACTTTGTACACCACCCTGAGATCCCATGATAAAGGATAGAATAGAATTGTTTTAATAAGTACAATTAGTGACTGTGGCTACTTTACCTTGAAATCAAGGCACATAATTAACAATGTCCCTTATTTTCTAGCTGAATAGTATTCTCAAAATTCTCCTGGTTTTTCCTGCTGCAAATCTCATTGACAGCCCCATGCTCAAGTATAGCACCCAGTGGGTTGAGGTGGTGCTGAGCTCTCAGCCCTCCAACCAAAGTTGCCCACTACTGTTTTAGAGAATCATAGCTTTGTATTTTCTAGGCTTTAATAGTCTTCCTATTATCTTTTTACATAAATCATTCTAGACATTTTTATTAAATGATGGTATAAAAATATATGAAATAAGTATTAGGACAACTTCAACAGGAAAGAAGAAATACTGAAAATAAACAATGTGTCCTGAATAACACAAAAATCAAGACTCAATTCATGGAAATGAACACCACCCAGGGTCAGGGGGTTTCCTCGCAGACAATGGATTGCTAATGAAATAGACACACACACCTCTCATATCCTTCCACCCTGAGGCCTTACCATTCAACAACAGACCAACACACACATTAACATGTAAATCACTTCCTCTCAACCAAGGGCCAAACAAGTATACCATGACACCATCCTCTGAAGATGCAGGTGAAACATCAGGAATAAACTCTTCCAGAGCATGGCCACATAGCCAAGAAAACCCACAGAAAACTACAATTTGTTCCCTTTAGCAGTCCAATCTGGTATATCACCTACAGATACTACAGATATATCACCTACAGAGAAATGAAATGAATACATAAAAAGAGCTTTTTTATTTATACATCTGTGTATAGGAAAACACACTGACACACTACTAAACACACTAACAATAAACACTATAAAATACTTCCAGCTTTCTTCTGAAACAATAGCTAACAAAACCTTCCACACTTCCTCTTATCATATATAGCAAAGCATTTTTAAAAGAAAAAAAATCCACCTTAGCTTTTCGTATTCACAAAAGCATGATTTTAGCTTTAAACTAACACACAATTCTTTTCTTATCTACAACATCAGTTACTAAAGCCTATTACTATTGTATCCCCCCTCTCTGATATATGTATTATATAAATAATTTCCACTTTTTTAAAAAAAAACATTTATAGACTTTTCTCTAATCAGATGTGAGAGTTTCTCCGTCTCTGCAATTTCCATCATTTTTTCCAACCATTTATTGGTATTCATAAATTTTGGGATTTTCCAATATTTTGTGTAAACTAATCTAGCTGCCAATGCCATATGCCAAACAGTCTTTCCATGTTCTTTTTATAATTTTGAGTTTTCATCAAAAATTGCTAACACAAAAAAATTCGGGATTCTCTAACAATTTTGACTGCGATATTTTCTGCATTTGTGATTTAATACAGGACCAATTTTTTTCAATTAAAAAGAATGTTCAATAAGAATGGTTGGGTGGTTTATCACATCTTCCTCAGCTTTTCATAAGTTGTATGCCTAAATCCTGTTGTATGGACATATAGCAATAGCAAGTGCATTTCTGTACTGCTTCACAGTGAACTCAGCACTCCATAAGCAGTTTACAATGTGTTAGCCAATTGTCCTCAACAAGCTAGGTACTCATTTTACCAACCTACAAAAGAATGGAAGGCTGAGTGCACCTTGGAGTCCCTGGGATTGAATTTACAATGTTGTGGCTGCAGGACTGGCATTTAACCACTGCACCACCAGGCCTCCAGAACATATTGCTGACATCAGTGAAGTAAACTCTGAGTTACACATTCTAGATTAGGATGTCAGCTTGCTAGCAAATTGCACAGATGGGGACTTGGGTGAAGAGAAATGTTGCAGCTGCAGTGGGATCTTGATAGAGACTGTCACTCAGAAAAGAGCATTAAGAATTAAACTCCTTCTCATCCTTAAGAGCCATGCCTCTTTAAATTGTTGCTTTTGAGTTTAGGGATGTGCTTTTAGGAATACAGGGGGGAGCCAGAGGAACTTTTTAGAAATATTCATTCCTAATAAATCTCTCCTGCATCTCCTGTCTTTGATGTTGAAAGTCTCACTTGGTATATGTTCACACTGCACCACAGTGGCCCTACACATAGCAAAGGAAAAGCAAAGAATTGCAGGAATACAGAACAGACTCCGGTTTCTCTTTTCATGTTGCCTAGTTAGAACTTCAAACACAAGCCCACTGAAACAGTAGCAATCTGATTCCAGTTTAGTACGGTACATGTTTCCTTTTTTGCCTGCTGTTTTGTTTGTAGTTTAGATTCACTTCGGAATGAGCTAAATAACGGTAAAATTACTCACAGCCAGATCTGACATACCAGCCTTTTTTTATGTTCACACACAAAGAGCACTAGGCGATTCTCATTAAGTGTGTTTGGCTGCTGTGAAATAGTAAAATGTACTTAAAAATCAGTCAGCTGTCTAATCATATTCAAATACATTTAAGTATTCAGTCTTTTCCAATTCAAGTAGAAGCTCATTCTGAACAAGCTATATAGAAACAAAACCCCTGGCAGAAGTAAGCTATGTAATTTAACATTAGCCCAAAAGAAAGAGCCCTATACAGTCAGGACAAAATAAAAAGATGATGAAAACAAGACACTGAGGAGCTGTACAAATAAGATGAAAGAGTGAAGTAGAACATTTTAAGAACCTACAATTTTGGAAAGTGAAGTGGAAGCTGTCTTCATAGCACTTTGGAGAAATAAATCAACAGAAACAGATGGCTTTTCAATAGAGCTGCTTCAAACAAAGAGACAAAATCTACTCTAGCTCTAGCTAAAATCTTCCAACAAATATGGAATACAAAACAATTGACCTACAGACTGGAAATGTTCAAGATATATTCCATTCTTCAAGAAATGGGACATCAGGAATTGTAGTAACCATTAGACCATTGCATTAATCTCCCATGTAAGCAAAGTGATGCTCAAGATTTTACAACCAAGATTTATATACATACATATATACATATATGGAGTGAGAACTGCCAGACATCCAAGCTGGATTCAAAAAAGGAAGAAGCAGTAGAGACCATATTGCAAACATACATTAGCTAAAGGAATGCACCAAAGAATTCCAGATGAAAATCAACCTACACTTTAGAGCTGGGGTAGGCAAACTAAGGCCCGGGGTCCGGATGAGGCCTCCCGAGGCCTTTGGACCGGCCCCAGGCCGGTCCTGCCGCCACTGCCGCTGCCCCCCGCTGCCGCCGCCCACCATGATGATATTGATTATTGTTGTTATTACTTGTTCTTGGGGTTTTCTTGGCAAAATATCCACAGGGGTTTTGCCATGGCTTTTCTGGGGTTGAGTGTGCATGCATATTTTTTAATATTTATTTATTTATTTATTTATTTATTTATTTATTTATTTTTGGTGTTTCGGTCCCCCAATTGTCTGAGGGACAGCAATCCGGCCCCCAGCTCAAAAAGGTTGCCTACCCCTGCTTTAGAGGATCAGTCAAAGGTGCAGTTCCTCACCTAACCTGATTAATTTATATGCAGAACACAGAGAGCAGGCTAACATTTTGAGGAAGCAGTCTGAAAACTGAAGGAAGGAACATCAGTAATTTAAGATATGCAGATGGTACCATATTACTAGGAGAAGACAGCAAAGTCACTGAAGGCAATATGAAAAGATGATTGCATCATAAGTGGACAGACCCAGTCCAGGAAGCCACAGCCCTGACTTTGCAAGACTTTGGCAAGGTCATCATAAATCAAAGCTGACTTGATGGCACATACCTAAAACACCACATTTACAAAGATCACAGCAAACTTCACAGGCTTACAACTCCCACAATCACTTTAATCAAGTAATATCCCCATAAACTGAATTATAAGAAACTTTAACATAGTTGTTTGAAGAAGATAAAATATTAATCTCCCACAATTTGTTTTTGAGAAACCCATGTTGACTCTAACTAATCATAGCATTTTTTTCTGAGTGCTAATAATCTGGCTGTTTAATTATGTTCTAAAACAAGATCTAAGAAACTGCCAAAACATATCAAATCCACTGACCATAACTCCTTTCTTTTAAATCCTGGGAACAAATAATACCATCAGGCATGCATTTCAACACATTAAAAGTGACTATGGGGAAAGAGCCACTGTGGTATAATGGTGTGAGTGTTGGAATGTGACTCTGGAGACCAAGGACGTTATCACACCAGCAGCAAGAAAAGCGGCAAGGAATCAATCCAGAGCCATACCGGAATGATTCTGGTCGCGCAGGCCATAATTCCTCTTTGAAAGAGGAATTCAAAAGAGCTGGAATGATGCAGCGATGGCGCAAGGATGATGCAGGGATGGGCGGGGTTTGCCGCGATGTCGTCTGATCACGGGGCAAAGGATCCAGAATGATGCAGCGATGGCGCAAGGATGATGCAGGGATGGGCGGGGTTTGCCGTGATGTCGTCTGATCACGGAGGCAAAGGAACCAGAATGATGCAGCGATGGCGCAAGGATGATGCAGGGATGGGCGGGGTTTGCCGCGCCGTCGTCTGATCACGGAGGCAAAGGAACCGGAATGATGCAGTGATGGCGAAGGGGTGGGGCTGCTTTAGACCCCATGTGATAATGTCCTCCGGTTCAAATCTCCTCCCAGCCATGGAAATCCAATGGGTGACCTTGGGCAAGTCACACTTTCTCAGACTCAGAAGAAGGCAAAATTAACCTCTGAACTAGCTATGCCATGATAGGTTTGCCTTATGTGCACTATAAGTCAGAAATGAAGGCACACAACAACAACAACAGGATTCAGGATAAAAGACTTTGGAGTTCAGATGTCCTCCATCAAACTGTCATGCAAAACACACATTTTCTCTCACAATCAGTTGCCTGCTATATAAAGCCATTGACTACAAGTACCCCCAACAAACCAAATTGTTGGTTTGTAGTCCCTCCTCCTTAGATCATGTGCTCTATTAAAGGCCAAAAACTCACAAAATCATATGAGCAGGATCTAAATAGCTCAGCAAAACAACTAAACTTGGCTCCAAAGGCCTTATTTTATCTCCACCAATCCCACTCACAAATATCTGTTTAATCTTCTTGTTAACAGGCTCTTGTTCATGAGCTTGTATAGACTGTAAAGACAAATATATAGAGCTAATAGCTGCAAAAGAGTGGTGTGACCACTTTAAGACTAAAAGATTGATTACAATGTGATCTTTTATCAACTACAATCCACAGTGTTAGACTGTTTTCATTTGAGTAAGATTTTTCTCTTTTGGAGTCGTCATGCTTTCTGCAATGCAGTTTTCTTCCCCCATATATATGAGATGTTCTTCTTTCTAATGCTTTTGGAGAATTCCCTCCACCATTGGGAATAATGTTGTTGACCATGAATGTGTTTTAAAAGTGTGTTCTTAAGATCACTATAAAATACTTGATGACATAATGAAAATAAGGAAGTCTAATTCCTGACTTATGGAAGTACCTAAAGTAAAGTTTATAGAAATTTCTGGTCCTGAGATATTAAGTTCATATGGCTGTTGTTGTTTTTTTCTTATGTTTTTCATATGTGTTCAAAGGCCATGAAACCAAAGCCATGTTGAATAACAGAGGTCCTCGTTATAAACGCAGCAAAATAGAGCAACGCATGAATTTGGATATATTCTTTTGTGTTGGACTGCTCTTCCTCATGTGCCTCATTGGAGCACTAGGTATGAAATATTAATGGTGAAAACCTGAAATTCTGTGTCAAAAAGCATTTGTCATAGTGATGCTATGCAGACCTCTACTTTTCACATCACCATCTGTAATAACCCTCTTCTGATTATTTATGCTCTTACCATCTTCTGTGAACACTCAGCTTTAATGGTTACTGTTACTTCTTGTAACAATCACCTTTGTGTGGATCACTTGCCACACCAACTAAGCAACCATGATTGTACATCTCCTACCATCACAGACACCGCCATGCCTGACTTTATCAATAACTATCTCAGCCAATAACTATCTCAGCAGAGTGACCGCAAAAGGTGTGTGTATGAACAAAATTATTTAACAGTAGAAGATATTACAGTAGGGCCTCACCATCCATGGGCATGCCATCCAAGCATTTGAGCATCTGTGGAAGGCAAGCTCCATTGTCCCAAATGTTGGTGCACACCCACACACATGTTGCACCACAATTGGTGACAATGGGACTTAAAGTCCCACTATTTTTTGTATCTGTGGTGGGTTTAGAATAGATCCCACTATGGATACAAAGATCCAACTGTAAAACTATTCACAATTACATATTGTTGAAATGTATGGGGTGACAATACAGTGTTTTGGCTTATTTGTTACAGTTACTTATATGTTTACATATTTAATCTAAATTTAATCTTAAACAATTAACCCCTGGTTATACTTGTTCTGACTCCTCTATCTCACAGATTCATATCCTGAACTAACTTAATTCAGACTAAACCTGACTGTTCTGACCACTGTCCCTGCCCTAACTCTACTCTCTAACTCTAAACCAATTCATATCTCTTAGGAGATTACTACATACAGCCTTTATACCATGACTGAAAAAAATGGCTTTTGCAATACTTATTGCATTCCACTTCCTCTGACCCATAGCTATTCTGTCCCCCAAGTGCAGTTAGTTTACCCCCTTTCATTGATGGGGGTTATGTGATGTCATGGTCTCCTCCTCTCCCCCTCCCCCTCACTGTTCCCAAACAGACTGATTGCCTTTATTTTTTGTCTATTTCTTTTCTTCCACTTCTTTTTTTTAACTTACATTGTAATAACAGAACTCTGGAATTGCATGTAAAAGTTAAAATTAAAATAAAATTAAATAAACCAAGAGGGACGCTAGGTAGGTCATAGAACAGAAAGGCAAAGAGGGGATCAGGAAGAGAGTGTGATCAAGAAGAGAGCAGCAATGTTGGCTGCCCTGAACCTGGTATGTTTCTATTTTTTTACTGACATGATTGCTGCGAGAACTGAACTTCTGTGGTAATGTCCTAATTGCCTATCATACATACCAGTCTTTTAAAACTCCCATCACTAGTCCCAGTTTCTGCCAACCTAGCAGTTTGAAAGCATGCAAAAATGCAAGTAGATAAATAGGTACCACTTAAGTTGGAAGGTAACAGCGTTCCATACAGTCATGCTGGCCAGATGATCACAGAGTCATCTTTGACAACACTGACTCCCTCTGCTTAGTAATGAAGATGAGCACCACCCCCTACAGTCGGACATGACTAGATAATCTTGTCACAGGGGAAAGCTTTACCTTTTTTACCTTTAACATTTTTTATAGAAGTCCAGACCATCCCAGCTGCACTTGAATACACTTTCCTGTGGTTTCTGTTTTAAATATAAACATAATCAGCCCATTGACCTTTGTTCAATGGGAAAGACTTTTTAAAAAATAAGAAAGAAAGAAAGAAAGAAAGAAAGAAAGAAAGAAAAGAAAAGAAAGGGTGTTTGACTTCCTTGTGTGTGCTCTGTGTATTTTGACTGGGCTTTATGGCTGATGCCCAATGTAGAGTGTTGAATGCCACCCTTTAAAGAGCTCTTGGTGGCAGACCTTTACTCGCCTACAGACAGCCTCCAAATCTCAAACAGGTACTCACCTACAGGACGACACATGACACAGATGGCAACACAGGTACTAAGCCTTGCCACAAACCAAGATGCCAACTGTGCCCACACATTTATCTAGTAAATGTCATCAGAAGACCTAATGGCATCACCCACAATATTAGGGGGGGGCTTCACATGCTCATCTTCCAGTGTGATTTATGCCTTACTATCCCCCTTTGCAGACGGCGCTTTGCGCCATCTTGGAGGTAAGGAAGAGGAGGGGCAGCCTCACGCTGGCCACCCCAACCCCTTCCCGAATACATCATGGGAGCGCCCGTCACTCCACACAATGGCCGCTCCGATGATGTCCTTCCGCCACAGCGTCTGGACACGCTGCGATGGAAGAGATGCCGAAGAGGCACCCAATGCCTCTTGCGGCGCACCTTCCATGCCTTGCAGAAGGAGCGCTATTTTAGCACTCCTTCCAGGGCCCTAAAAGAAATGGATCAGGGCCGAGGAGTGCAGCTACCTCGGCCCCAATCCATGGCTTCTCGGGGCGGCCCACGGTCGCCCGTCTGCTTAGCTCCTAAGTCAGCAATGCCCTTCAACACTCTACATTGGGCTAACAAGCCAGTCTGTGCGTCAGAAGATAAATGGACATAAATCAGAAATTAGGAATAGGAATACAGAAAAAAAGGTAGCAGAACATTTCAATCTCCCTGTGCATTTCATCTCAGGCCTCAGAACAGCGGTCCTTGAACAAAAGAACTACAAAGGTAGATTGGAAAGTGAAACAGCATAATTAGAATTCAACCACAAACTACAGTGCCTCAGCAATTGATTGAACAAAGACAATGGTTTCCTAACCCACTACACACATTTCAACACTATCTGACCCCATATTCATGGGGGTGCCCTACATTCATCATTCTCCTCACCACAGGCTAGTCCCATTTCAAAACTGGATCTGCCAATTCATCTTCATGCACAAAGACCAGTTTCCTATGCCTTTATGCACTTATCATCATTGTTAAAACTGGACCTGCAATTTCATTTCCATATACAAAGGATTTTGAATTTGAATTGACATCCTCACATACCAATGGCATATATATGTCTGTGCCTGGCTTCCACTCCACCAAATATATCTGAGGAAGTAGACTGAAGTCTACGAAAGCTCATGCTGCCAATTTCTTTCTGTTAGTCTCAAAGGTGCTACAAGATCTCTCTACACACTGATTCTACAGACTAACACAGCTATATCTTTGAATTCTACCAGTACAAGAGGATAGCTTACAAGGCACCAGCAATTGTGGGTGAACTTGTCCCACATTATTTCATTGATGAACCATGAGTAAGCTACTAAGGAGCCCCATCATTTTCCAGAATAGAGATGGGAAACTATTGGGCTAAAAAAACACTTCAACTCAAATAAAATATTTCAATTCAGGCATAATTTTTACTACTAAGCATTAATAATTCATTGTTTTGGGGTTCCCTGAATTGCCATTAAGAGCAGCAATCATTTCTGGTATATAGCAGAAAATGGATTGTTTTTAGATGTAGTATGACCATGATTTGCAGAGATGTCAAACTTTAATGACTACAAGCCCACCAAGTGTTTCACAAATAAAAATTTGACAAAGAATGTAAAGGTTCCTATAAATGTATGTTGATTTCTAAGCAGCAGCACATAAGTGGTTTATAAAAATGCTACACTGAAAGGTTTCATATTGAGTTTCCATTTCCTAGTGAAATGAGCCCTAGAGAAATGTGACATGACATGGCGGTGAACTATTAAATTAGTCAGACGAGTAATACCAAAGGACCCAGGAATTAAGAGTGCTTTTCAGCTGAACAGCAGCTCAGATTTAATTATTTTTTCCAAAACAAAATGGTACTTCAAATCAAAATTATTTTCTTGGCTTAAACCAGAATTGCAATTTGATGTAGGATTGGGAGGGGTGGAGCTCATTTGCCAAAAAAAAAAAAAAAACAGAGTCCCATGCTAGAATGTTTGAAAATCTTTAAAACAAAACAAAAAAGTTTTTCTGATTATGGCTTCTTCCTCAAGTTAACCAAGCTGTAGGTTACAGTTATGAGAATGTGGCTGTTGTGAGAACAAAATGGGGGAGAGTCGTGGATTCTAGCTTGAGTTCACTGAAGGAAAAACAGGATAAAAATGTAACTAATTTTGCAGACTGCCAGAAATAGTGCAAATTGAGTCCACTTTAAACGTTAGGTTAGGGAATCATGGGAACTGTATTTTATTGTGGCACCAGAGCTCTCTGACAGAGAAGGCTCAATGTCTCAGGAAAAAAAACAATTCCCATGATTCCCTAGCACTAACCCTAACCCTTAAAGTGGACTCAATTTGCACTATTTCTGGCAGTCTGCAAAGGCCCTAATAAATACATAATAAATATTAAACTATTACAGGTTAATAGTCCAGCTTGTTCTGTGTTATTACCCATATTTTCCGGCATATAAGATGACTGGACGTATAAGACGACCCACAACTTTTCCAGTTAAAATATAGAGTTTGGGATATACTCGCCATATAAGAAGACCCCTCTTCCAATGGGGGGAAATGCGAAAGTGTTGGGGGGAAGGACTGCCAATATACTAGGTGATGCATTCTGGGGTATGTACAATTTGCAGCCAAGTAAGTGACCCTGGGCATGTCACACACTCTCACCCTCAGGGGATGGTAATGGCAACCCCCATTTGAAGAAACATGCCAAGAAAATGCCATGATAAGGTTGCCTTAGGGTTGCCATAAGTCGGAAAGGACTTGAAGGCACACAAGAACAACAAAAAAGTCTGCAGTTGTTTCATAGGTAGTACATGGGATTAGGAGCCAGTATGGTGTAGTGGTTTGAATGTTGGACTACCACTCTGGAGACCTGAGTTTGATTCCCCACTCTGCCATGAAACTTACTGGATGAACTTGGACAAGTCACACACTCTCAGCCTCAGGGGAAGGCAATGGCAAACCTCCTCTGAACCAGTCTTGCCAAGAAAACCCCAGGATAGGGGTTCACCTCTTATCCGCTGCTGCTTTCTCCTCCTGCCTCACGCCACACCACGCCACCCCTTCCTCCCCCCTCCTCCTCCTCTAACCTGACTTTCTCTCTTCTTCCTCCTCCCGCCTCGTGCCATGCCACCCCTTCTTCCTCCTCCTCCTCCACCCGGCATATAAGACGACCCCCGACTTTAGAGAAGATTTTCCTGGGTTAAAAAGTAGTCTTATACGCCAGAAAATACTGTACTCTTTTTCACTGTGATTGCATGTAGACTCTGGGTTTCTTCTGAAGAGACAATGGCTGGCATCATGTTTGTTGGTCCCAACTAGAGTAGACCTAGTAAATCAAGTGTTGAATAGTAAGTCAATAAGTAAGTAAATCTCATGGCATAAATGGGTCACTCAATTCAGAGGTAACAACAGGATTTAAGTCAATATGTTAATAATCAAACCCTTGCCTCTTGCATTTTGCTTTTCTGGATGTATTATTCTAAAAATCTTGTATTTTTATACAGGTCATGGGATTTGGAATGGGATTTTTTCAGAACATCCCTTATATGTTATCCCAGATGTCAAAGGCAATTATCTTTCTCCAGTTCTTGCAGGTTTCTACATGTTCCTGACAATGATCATCCTTTTGCAGGTGGGAAAAAATATTTATCAGTAATGAGAAAATATGGTTAAGGCTACACACTCAGTCAAGAGTAAATCCCCCAGAAATACGTAAATTAAACAGCAATATAGCACAGTGACAAGTGTCAGTTGTGAGCCAAAATTCATCTCTTATCTCAGCCATGAACTCAATATGTTAGGAAAAGGGCAGGCCAGATGCTCCCACCAAAAAAACCCTGCAGGCCGAATGTTTGACATCTAGCTGTATCATGCTGCTAATGTCACTGGCTCCTTGTCTAAAACAGTTTTAGAAAAACACTCTTGCTTAGCCTCTTGCAAATGTACCCTTCTGCAACATGGGAAGGAAAATACTGTCTCACATAGTATATGGATCACTGAGGTAATTATATGAAGTAAGGTGAACACACAAAAGTGATATTAAAATGTGATGTTCTTTTTCCAACAGGAAGAAAAATCAAGTATTGAGGGAAAATGTTTCCAATTTGATTCTCAAAATGGTGCCTTGTAGTGCTGCTACAGGACTTTAGAATATTACCAGAAGCGATTGGGATCTTTGTTATTTATATAAAATATTCTTCCCTGTCTGCTTTTGAAAAAAGAAAGCTAATAGATAAAAGTAATGACCAACCCCTTATGTACCTGAGAGTTCTGTGATTGGTTGACCTGTGTTGTTTGGTCAGATCACAACAGCATTGCTTAAGGAAGGACTTGTGACTTCTCCCGCACCCATTCAAATCATATATTTTCCCCAATCTGCTATTTTGTGTGTGGACAAAATGTACAGGTTTCATATGGATACCAACAGTGAGGTAGAAGTCGATTGACTTGGACTCAAGTCAGAGTGAAGTCATTTCGATTACTCGACTTGGACTCGACTCAGCAATAAATGATGTACTGGCTTAACTTGACTTGTCATGTGTATATTTTTAATGACTGACTTGCTGATGTCATTCACGTCAAGCAGCATGCAAACCTATCCCCAGAACATGGGGTGCATTTCTCAAAGGGGAAGAGCAAATGCCTTAGGCAATGGGCTTGAGATGGAGGGATCTTTTCAAAGCTTTTAAAAAGCTTTAAAAGGTTCATCTTATGTGCTCCAGAGATAGGCTTTGAACAGACCTCAACCCCCGCCTCAAGCCCATTCCCTAACACATTTGGTGTTCCCCTCTGAGAAACACATACTGGCTCCTTTTTTCTGTTAAAGTTGGCTCACAGACTTGAGGCTTGACTTGAAAGTATCTTGCAAGGATGATTTGACTTGAGACTTGAAGGTTGAGATTTGGACTAAAAGAATTGAATACGTCACTGAATGCCAGTAGGATTTTCCCTATGAAGTAAATGTTTCTTCATCAAAGCAGTTTGCACTGGGGGAAAACAGAAGAAGAAATGGGATTTCTGAGCCTCTCACCACCATTTTTCTCATACTTTGCTAAAGCTGGGGCTGAAGGCTGAGAGAAATTGTTTCCATGTTGAATTGTCATAGGGCCACATAGTGGATCCTGTTTAATCACTAATACTAATCTGGGCTGCCTAACAGTAGCAATCGAAAAGATCAGTCTATTTTTGCCCCATAACTCTTTTGTATATATTAATTCATATATCTGCTCTGCTTAATTTCCCCATTTAAAAAAATCCTGCTAAAATGTTTACATCTAGTTAAGAAATGCATCTGAGGAAATAGGACTGAAGTCTATGAAAGCTCATGCTGCCAATTTCTTTTGGTTAGTCTCAAAGTTGTTACAAGATCTCTCTACACACTACATCTAGTTAAATCTATAAAAATAAACATATCATGGTTTCTAAACTATTTTTTCTTAAAATAAGCAAATTAAATGTATTTTCATCATTTTGTATCACAAAGTGATGGACTAAAGATGGACAATTCACAAAGATCAAATTCCTCACAGCATCCTTATGCCACCCCAAGATGTTCTCTCTTGAACTATTATTTTTACTGTGGAGAAGGGTTTTTCCTCCTTGAATTATCTAGAGATTAGATGTAAAAGAGAACCTGTCTTGGTACATTAGTCAGTCTGAAATCTTGTTGAATATAGAAATAGAAATTATTATTAAAAAAGATTTTCTAACATTTTGGGGAAATGTCCTTTTTCAGGTTTTAATCCCCCTTTCCCTCTATATATCCATCGAGCTGGTCAAGTTGGGACAAGTCTTCTTCATTCACAGTGATATTGATTTATATGATGAAGAGAAAGACGTGCCCATCCAGTGCCGAGCACTAAATATCACTGAAGATCTGGGACAAATCCAGTACATTTTCTCTGACAAAACAGGGACACTAACAGAGAATAAGATGGTTTTTCGACGATGTTCAATTCATGGGAAAGAGTTTTCACATAAGGAAAATGGTAAGACAGTTGCACTGGCTTTATACAGATAGGTTGGTGTGAATGTGGAAATTGCCATAAAAAACAAAGGCTTAAGCTTTCTCCTTTACAACCACTTGAGATCTTCCTGCAGCAATTATGAGGACAGAAGGAGAATGAAGTCTGTGCTATCATACCATTTGAAAGGTGTGCATGTATATGTGTGTGCAAGAAGGGAGCCAAGTCCATGCAGTGTGGGCACACATCACCAGAGGGCCTCCAAAAACCTGAAAACTTAATGAATTCACTTTGAAATTTACCACTATTACTCAGAGTTTATACACACACACACACGTACTATTTTTTCTGCTCCTCAGGAATCAGAGTTCATCTTCCTACAATAGGCAGTTGGGATTGTTTGGGTTATGACAGTGTATGGCCTATAGTACACCTCCTGGCCTGAACCATGTGTCATAGACAGGATGGGCAAGCAAGTCTAGGGTTGTGTCATGGGTCGCTGGACCCTTGATGAAGGACAGAGGTGCTTATAATAATAATAATAATAATAATTTTTATTTATATCCCGCCCCTCTGCCAAGCAATCGGGGCGGCTTACAATAATCACAACAACAGAAATAACATCAAAGCAAATAAATAACGTCAGTCAAAACCCATCCCTCCTTCCCACCCCCACCCACCCCACCCCTCAGAACAAATCAAACCATTTAAAAGACAATTATTAAAATATACAATATAAAAACCCAGTACAATTTAAATACATAATACAATTGAATACAAATTGCATAGTTGCTGAAGAAGATGTTACTGGGGAAGGGTTTTACTCTTCCCAGTTTCTTCAGCCACATACTAGCCACCAGTGGATTAGTAGTGAAGGTGTTAGTCCCTGACAGCCGCGGGGCGCTCAGCTGTGTTCCTGGCAGCGCGAGGGGAAACAGTCCTCCGCAGCCTCCGGAGCACACGTATAGGAGGGAGCCGCCGCCGCCTCTGCCTCCTCCGCAACCGCTTCTGGGCCTCCTGGCCTGTCGGCTCTCAGCCGGTGTTAAAGGCTGGCTGGAGGGCTCACAGCTGATGGTGGAGCTGGAGGGCAGGGTGTAGGAGGGAGCCGGGGTGTAGGAGGGAGGAAATTGTTAGGTGATACTGCCTCTAAGGTGCTTAGATCTCGCTGGATTGTCCTGGTCTAATCCAATGGTCATAATAAATAGGAGGAGTTCTGATTGTATGCTGGTCCCAAGCACTACACTTATATATGTGCTAAACCTCTTTGCTTTGTCCTCCTATTTGCCAACAGCAAAGACATAATTGAGATTATAGAACCTCACCAGGGTACCTGACCCCATGCTTTTTTTTGCACCATATGTTCCTTACCTTCAACCATTGGTTTACCCACATATAATATGTGTACTGTGCAGTATGCTGCCCTGTCAATTATATGTGTGAAGTTGCAAAGACAGATTGTTTGAGAGATCTCCCTCTCTCCCTCCCTATCTATCTATCTATCTATCTATCTTGCTTGCTTGACTAAAGAAGTCAGAATACTGTCTGTTTTTTGTCATATAGCCAAGCGACTGGAAACCTACAATGAAGTAGATTCAGATAATGAAGAATGGGCAAAACATCTGAGTCTCCCTTCAAATAAAGGTGCAGAAAAGATCACTTTAACATGGACAAATGCATCCAAGCCCTTGAAGAGGTGCCAGAGTGCTCGGGCTCATTTTCAAGGACATACAAGAAACAGATCTCTGGGTGCCTGGGGAAGCTCTCCTTCTCAGGTGGCATTCAGCAGTAGCATTGTGAGTAATACTAACACTCAGCCATAATATTTCTCCTACATATATTTCTGGAGAGGGAGGGCAAACAAGAGGACCACGCTCTAAGTTGTAATTGCAGGATAAAGGCCAAAATACAAGGTCACACACTGGTTGTCTGGGATGCCCCAGGCAAAATCTGTGCTGAGACCTTATGGCTGTGTATTTATGGAGCATGGCCACTGAAGGGCCTTTTGGGGTCAATAATTAAAAAGGAGAAGAGAAGGGAATATATTGATTCAATATGTCTCAATTAAAAAGAAACCCACTGAAGGGTGGGAATAAAATGTTGCATGTAGTACTTGGAATTGCCACAAAGTACTCTGGAACAGCAGAAACATTGTTTTGATTTTTAAAAAATGAGAACTACAATAGCAAACACCACAATTTCTCAACATATTTGTTCTGTCTAGAGAAACCCTATATTCAAATTTAAATTCTTGAAAGCGTAACAGCAGACACCAGTTTTGTTTTGTGTTGTTTCAAAATTAAAAGCAAAATCTGTTTAGGAGCAAATACATTATGCTCTATAAAAGGGCTTCCCATTATTTATATTAACTATAGGCAAAATCTTGATTCCTTGTAAACAATATCAGTCAACAGTGTGCTACAGTTTGTTGTTGTTTGTTTACTAAATGCTAGGTTTCCTGGTGTTTATGTGCCAGGCATGACAAGTGGTTGCCTTAGGTAAGAGAAAAATTGAAGAATTTAGCACTGCTGAGAAGAAATAGTGGTTCCTAGCTAAAAGTTAGTACATTACCTTCTCCAAACACCTGTCTCTTTGATCCATTGCCAAGAAATCCAATTAGCAGCAAACCAGTGTCTCCTATACTGAATTTTAATTCAAAGTCTTTGACTAGCAGTTGTCAAGGTAGCAGATATAGGTACCGTACACTCAGCCCTCCACACTTGCAGCTTTGATTTTTGCAATTTTTATTATTCGTGGATTTGATTAATATGTTTTCTATAGGAATCTCTAGATTCTTCAGTACAACTGTGCCAGAAGTTAACCATAGAGCAGTGATTCCCAAACTCTGGTTCTCCAGATGTTTTGAACTTCAGATCTCAGAAACCCAGACCATTTGCCAAGATGGCTGAGGCATCAGGGAGCTGAAGTTCAAAACACCTGAAGAGCCAGAATTTGGGAACCACTGCTATAGAGTCACACAGGAGGACCTAGAGATTCCCAGAGAACTCTATGCATTTGTAGATCTTTCAGCACAATTCTGTGGTCAACTTCCACCTGATGTTGACCATAGAGTTGCACTAAAGGACCTAGCAATTCTTAGAGGGATGTTCTCTCAGGTTAAAAAAAAAAATAGTGATTTATTATTATTATTATTATTATTATTATTATTATTATTATTATTATTTGTGGTTTTTCCACTTGTCCCACACCCCTAACAAATGTGGGGAGCCTACTGTATATGTATATGCTTAGATGTAGATATAGATGTATTTCATTTCTCTGTCACTTGAGGGCCTGTTAGTCTTTGAGCAGATTTAATACTGTAATTTAAAGAACACTAAATGTTTATGAAGATTCCAGAACAAAAGCAGAAGGTGTTGGTTTTTTAAAAAAAATAATCCTGAGCACGTGAGGGATCTTTTAAAAAATTATCAAATAATTTGTCTTCCAGGAAAAGGACGTGATCCCAGATAACAGGCTGTTGATGAAAGTTAGAAACGCATCATGCCAAATAGAGTCATTCACACCCTTTATATCTGCAAAATCTGCTTCTTCAGTCACAGACTTTTTTCTTGCTCTGACCCTCTGCAACACTGTTGTAGTCTCCACTGCAACTGAACCAAGACAAAGGGTAAGTGCTCATGTTAACCTCTCTGCTAGTAAAGATATTGTATTAGTATGTGTGTTTCAACGCACTGAGTCTAATGATAGACTTGAGAGTTTTTGAAAGAAACCTGCTGCACAGACAAATGCTTCAAAATTTGATTCAGGTCACACTTGGAAGTGAATCAACATGATCACACCTCCTGAATGACTCAGAATATAAATATCATCAGAATTTCACACTTATCTGAATTTTGTGGTGCCACTTTCAGCTTTAAAAACAACACCAAAATGAATATAAAATGTATATTTTATATAATTCTAAAAAAAAATTAAAAAAAACACAGAGCAAAAATAAACTGATACATCCATCCCTACTAGTTGTTCTTTCTTAGTTTGAACACTGTGGAGATTTTCTTCTTTTCTCTTCTTTTCTTTTCTTTTTTCTTTTCTTTTTCTTTTCTTCTAATTCTGCATTGCCACATAATTTAAGAAATGCTGTCACTTTCATTTAAAATCACCAGAAAAACACTTTCAGTATCTGTGGACATAATTGCTTAATTACTGAGTGACCATTTGAAAGACAAACAAAATTAATCAACCTAAAACTCTTTGGTAGACAGCCCTGTTGTCTTTTGCAAGAGGATTCTTGAAGTATAAGTTTCATATCTTAGTCCTTTATCCAATTGCAATGCATTTCCATCTTAGTCTGCTTCTATAATATGCAAATAAACAAAGCAACAATACTCCTAACATCCACTTAATGAGCCCATTCATTTTAACTGGAAACAGTACCTGATGTTCATTGTGTGATGGATAGTCTTATCCTTCTAATTTGAAAATACCCCCATGTCTTGTGCTGCATTATTTCAGCTGTAGTTAATGCTGTTTCCTTCTTTCCTCTCAAGGTTACAACTCCCTCACTGATGAAACCCTCAGGACTCTCCCTGGAGAGGATTCACCAGCTGTTCCAACGGCTAAAGCTGGCAAGCTTAAGCCAATCTTTCCAATCAACTCGGTCAAGTTCAAACTTAGGAGAGAGTTTTAACACAGAAAGCACTAGAGTATGTGCTGATTCTGAGAGAAAAGATTATTTTCCAACTCAGAGCTGCTCTACTTTAACAGATGATGACAGTTTTAGAAGGAATTCAGCCACTGGGAATGATTCCCCGGAGGATTTGGACCCTTCTCTGTTGGATGTCTGTGGTGGGCCAGTTAATCGAAATGTTCTACCGCCTGACTTCTGCTATGAGGCTGAAAGCCCAGATGAAGCAGCTCTTGTCCATGCAGCCCAGGCTTACGGATTTACATTGGTATCCCGGACTACTGAACAAGTGACTGTCAGGCTGCCAGAAGGTACCCTCCTGACCTTTGATCTCTTATTTACTTTGGGATTTGACTCCAACAGGAAGAGAATGTCAGTGGTGGTGAGGCATCCCCTTACCAATGAAATCATTCTCTACACCAAGGGAGCTGATTCTGTCATCATGGACTTACTGGAAGACCTGGCCAAAGGTAATTTGGGCAAGGAGAATTTGTGCCAATGAATTGCTGGCAATATGTAGCTTGGGTGGCATGAAAGACATATAGAGAAACACAGATATAGAGACAGATATATGGTCTGTGGGTTATCATGGAAGTGAAAGCTGGACACTGAGGTCCTCTGGGGGGTGGCTACTACAGCCTGCAAGAACTTGACTGGCAGCCATCAACCAGAGGACCTTTTCATCAGCTGCCCCAAGACTGTAGAATGACCAGCTGGAAGAGATCCGACAGCTAGACCAGCTGTCAGAATATAAAACACATTTGAAGACCTATCTCTTCCAGCAGGCCTACCCAGGCAGTTTTAATCATGAATTTTAAACATGAATTTTATATTTAATCATTGTTTTATGTATTTTAATATAAATATTTTGTAGAGATACATTTTAATATGTGTATTTTATGTAACGATTGTGTTTTTTAACTATGCTATAACCCACCCCGAGCCAAGAGGAGAGGCGGGTAAGAAATAAAAATTATTATTATTGTTATTTAGCATTTGCAAGCCATAGTACTGTAGATCATCAGACAGACATTTCTTTAACATTTGTTTAAAATAAATAGAGCTGGAGTTTAATCTAAATGAATTGGCTTCATTAGCTATCAAGTATTCTAATTTTCATTAGAATATCACAATTCACAAGCTTCAGATAGCAGTTAGTCCTCTGTATCCATGGATTCTTTATGCACAGATTCAACCATCCACAGTTTGAAAATATATACAAAAAATATAAATTCCAAAAAGCAAATCTTGATTTTGCCATTTTATATAAGGGACACCACTTTACTACATTATTTATTTATTTATTTATCTGTCTATTTATTTATATCCCACCTTCCTCCTGGTACAGGGACTCAAGGCGGCTAACAAAATGTAAAATATTGCAAGTTAAAGCAGTACAAAATAATAAAAATACAAATTTAAAAAACAATTTCAAAAGTTAAAAACATTACATGTTCATATTTAAAATTTAAAAATTCTTTATAAAATTTATAAAATTATTACAGCACCCATGTCAATGTGAGAAAGCCTGGCAGCATAAAAATGTTTTTATCTGCTGCTGAAATGAAAGCAGGGATGGAGCCAGCCTGGCCTCTCTAGGGAGGGAGTTCCCAATCCTGGGAGCAGCCACCAAGAAGGCCCTCTCTCGTGTTCCCACCAAATGTGCCTGAGAAGGTGGTGGGATAGAAAGGAGAACCACTCCAGATGATCTCAGTGTTCTAGTGGGTTCATAAAGGGAGATACAGTCCTTCAAATAGCCTGGACCCAAGGCACATAGAGCTTTATTGGTCAAAACCAGCATTTTAATTGTGCCTGGAAATGGACCAACAGCCAATGGAGCCATTGCAGCAAAGGAGTTGTATGGTCCCAGTTAACAATCTGGTTGCAGCCCTTTGGGCCAACTGAAGTTTCTGAGCACTTTTCAAAAGCAGCCCCACACAGAGCACATTACAGTAATCCAAACAGGATGTAGCCAAGCCATGTACCACCGTGGCAGATCTGACTTCTCCAGGAACAGGAACAGTTGGCACACTAGTTTTATCTGTGCAAAAGCACTCCCTGGTCCTACACCATTGTATTTAATAAGGCTTGAACATCGTGGACTTTGATACTCATGGGTGATCCTGGAGCCAAACCCCAGTGGATACCAAAGGCCCACTGTATATCATTTATATTGTGATATTCTAATGAAAGTATAAATATGCACAAATACACACCCATGCACTGTTTACTGTAGTGGTCACAATCTCAGGTGATAAAATGATCCCAAAAAAGATATCAAGTTGTAATAATAAGGAAAGATTGCCTATGTGCATGTGAACAGTGAAGATCCTGCAGTAAAACACCTAGAGCATCTTCTCAAGTAGAAATCTGTAGAGTTTAGGGGTCAGAAGCATAATTTGGTGATCCCCTTTAGGATCATACTTTGGCTGTTGGGCTTGGAATAATCTGTAACTGGAATAACCAATGGTCTGTTTTTCTTTCACAGCTAAAATACCTGATGAAAAGAGTATGAGAAAAGTAAGGAATCAGACCCAAAAGCATTTAGATTTGTATGCACAAGAAGGCCTGAGAACACTCTGCATAGCTAAGAAGGTAAAAAAAGAAAGAAAGAAAAACTCTTTTCCAAAAATGTCTAACATGTAAATTGCTTATTTAGCTGTTTCTAGACAGGTTCCCTGTGGAAAGGTATCTCCATATTTGTTTTCATAGACTTAGCGCCTATTCCATTTTTCTCTTCTTGGTCTCAATTATCTTAAAATTATTCTAAGAACAGTAGTCCTGTATTCCAGCCTTTCCATTTCTGTTCTTCTTGTCATGATCTCAGCCCTTGGTAAATGATTCATAAAGCATGCTGAGATAGACATTCTCATATATTTCATGCAGCATTTGCCAAGTTGATTAATCATGGTATATATTGCCCAGACCTGCAAGTTTTTTCTTGTTTTATTGGAGAAGTTCTGTAAAAGCCTGTATAATCATCCCAAAATTGCTCCATAGAATATAGTTTGTAGATTAGAGTCATAGGTCATTTGACTGAAAGAATTAGATGGGCATGTTCCTGTGATAATTTTATGTTAACTGTGAAGAAATGTCTGGAAGTGCCACCATGTCATCTCCCAGGACCTCCAGAGGACTCCCCAGGTATTCCCAGAGGATGTCTCATGTGGCTGAGGTCATATAGCCAGATTCTTCTCAACTATCCTACACTCTCCACTGGTCACTACATGGCCATAGACTGGGTATCTGAAAGAGTAAGGTGGTTTGTTAGGAAGTTTTGGTCATTGTGTGAAAAAGGGAAAGTATTTCCATCTACACAATGGGTAAAAAAAAAAAAAGCACAAATTACACGCAAGCATAGGCTAGGTTTCTGCCTGCATGTGTCACTAAATGGATGTCAGCTGCAGTGTATATGTATTTGCTGTTGGCCTACAAACTTTATTTAAAAACAGATCATCTATTTAAAAAATAACTATTGGGGAGGACTAGAAAAATGGTGCAGTGGCCTGATGGTCTACTGGCCTTTGGATGCCCAGTCCAAACCCCAACATTTTGTGCATCCATTGTCTCCTGTATCTGCTGTTCTTCTCTTCTTCCTGTGGGGATTGTCCAAAGTTTTCAAGCCAATGTAAACCACTTATATACCTGTGTAAACTACCTAAATGCCTATAGTTCAACAAATGGGCGATATACAAATACTGTATACTATTTTAAGGACAACAGTCAGCAATGTTTCAGTAGTTAATATGAAATATTTATGTAAAATTTCAGGCAGGGCAGAGTCCTAACTCAACAAGAGGGCTTAGAGCCAAATGACATTAAGGTAGCTGAAGTTGAGTTGTTTCCAGGCCCCTTTCAACTTAGGAAATGAGATGTCTTCTCTAGCATAACAATGCAAAAGTCAACAGGGATGAAAACTCAGCCCATCAGTGGTGTCCACAGAAAAAAACTTAACAGCTACCAGTCATCAGCTAGCTGTCACCACAATCCTGAATGCCAATAGACAGACAGACAGACAGACAGACAGACAGACAGACAGACAGACAAAGAATAGTTACAGCTACAGGGCCAAGTCAGCTACTGAATGTGATGGTAAGAAAGTCCAATCAGTCTTGTAATGTATATGAATGCAGTCTTTCTGGGATGCTGGTTTGAGATCCATTTTGTGATTTGAGCCTCAAGGTTTGCCCCATCATTGCCCAGAATTCCAATCTGTCCCCTGACCATCAGTATCTCCTAAGCACATAGAAAGTGGCAGACTCTCCTTTGCTGGAGGTTTTTAAATAAAGGGTGGATGGAGATCTATCAAGTGTGGATTTAGTGTGAACCTCTTACATTCACAGGGGATTGGATTAGATTACGTTTGTGATCACATTCAATCTACAGTTCAATGGTGTGTGGTCCCACCACCCTTGACACACTCCTTATTTAGTTTAATCAGTTATGGCTTAAGACCAGTTGTTAGTCTCAACTAACTTGAGAGATGACTTACAAAGTTCCCCTTGATTTAGTGGAGTTAGGCCAAAGTGGTGTTATGTTTGCATGAGTGAGATATACTTATGAAATATGATGTAATTTTTTTCCAATTGAATTGTAAATTAACATATTTTAGGGGTCAGATTTCCAGTATCATTCAAACAAACAAGTATCAGAAGAAAAGTAAGTTAAATTCTGAATTAAAATGGAGTATTCCAATGGTGATTTAAATTATGATGATACTTTAACTGAAAGATTTCTCACTGGAACGCAATACTACAAAACCTTACAGGGAATGCTCACTAGATTAAGGCTCAGACTCAGTTACTTCAGATGAACTCTGACTGAATTCTATTAGTTATATTTCATAGTAAATCTACATAAGCTCAGGCTACAGTGTACTTTTAATACTACTTCCTCTGTGCTCACTGGTAAAAGCATTGCACATGTGTATTAGTGTCTACCTTAAGTTCTGAAATAACATTCCATCTACTTTCACATACAATTATGGTTTCTGCTTTTGCACTGCTGGTCAGTTTTTGTTGTTGTTGATGTATGCCTTCAAGCCATATCCAACGTATGGAGATTCTATCACAGGATTTTCTGGAGTTGACGGTGTGTAAATCACCAAATGGGTTTCCATGGCCAAGCAGAGAATTGAACCCTGGTCTCCAGAGTCATAGTCCAATATTCAAACCTCTACACCATGCTGGCTTTCTCTGTTTTTTTAGCCAGTCTCAAACATTAGCTCTAACAATTCAGTCATAAATCATGTTAAGCCCATTTGAAATGTTTACCTCAAACAATGCAAGAGGCTGCACAAACCCAGTATGAGACTGAGATCTTGAATGTTTATTGTGGCAGGTCCTAAGTGAAGATGACTTTCAGAACTGGGCCAACTTTCGTCGTGAAGCAGAATCAGCTATTGACAACCGAGATGAGCTCTTAATGGAGACAGCAGAACATCTGGAGACTAAGCTCACTTTACTTGGTATATTTTTTTAATGATTCATTATAGAATAATATAATATAATATAATATAATATGGGATGCATTGGCTCCAATGGTTAACACGCTGACTCTGTTGATTGCAAGATGGGCAGGTTGGCAGTTTGAGGCCCAGGTGCTGCATGATGGGGTGAGCTCCTATCACTAGTCCCAGCTTCTGACAACCTAGCAGTTTGAAAGCATGCAGATGCAAGTAGATGAATAGGTACCATTTCTCAGTGGGAAGATAAACTGCGTTCTGTGCAATCATACTGGCCACATAATCACAGAGTAGTCTCTGACAACGCTGGCTCTTTGGCTTAGTAACAGAGATGAGCACCACCCCCTATGGTCGGACATGACTTGACAACCTTGTCAATGGGGAATACCTTCACTTTTACCTTTATAGACTAATATAAAGTTATGACATTGACTAATAAAATGAATTGCTGACCTGTGCCACAGGTCTAAGCACATTTACTTGGAAATAAGTCACTAGTGAAAAATAAATCTTATCTTCTTTCTAATGAAGATAATAATAATAAATAATAAATTTATTTTTATCGCACCCCTCTGAGATCAATTGGGGCAGCTAACAAATATTAAAATTAGAATACAACAAACCCCATCCCCTCCCCACCTTAAAAAAGTATTAAACCAGATACAGATTGAAACCAACAGATAAAGCAACAACAAATACAAACCACAATTTATAACAGCAATGATAAAACTGGGGCAGCTTGTATTAATGTTGTTAGCATTGCACTCTACTATCAGTTTTTGCAGAAGTATACTAAATGAATATTTTATATGCCACACAGAGGTGTTTTGTTTCTGTTGTGATACATATGTATGTATGTATGTATGTATGTATACAGGCATACCTCAGTTAACAGGACCTCTGACAGACACTCCTTTGTACAAAGTCTTTTTATCCCTACCCACCCACCCCTTTTACTCCTTGTTCTCTGTCTAGCTGGAGGTTTTTTGGCAGCATTATCATTGGGAGAGTCTGAAACAGAGCTGAGGAAACACAGACTAATGTTGTCGGGTTGCTGTATTCCTTGGATGCATGTTGGAAGAAGGTGGTTTCTAGAAGGTTCAAAATGTTTTGTTTCATTATGCAAGGTTTACCTGATTGTTTCATTTCACATGTGCAAAACATGTTGAACCGCTCTTCTTTATTATGGTATAGGAACCTATTCCTAGTCTTTCCATGTTATTTCTACCTCTGGTACCAAATTTCTGTTAAAGAAGTACATAAAATCCAGGAACACATCTACTTCATTAATTATTATTATTAGCTTTATTTATTAAGCGCCGTAGATGTACATGGCGCTGTACAAAACCCAAATAAAAAATCCAGAATATATAAAAAGCCTGCCTGTGGCGTACAATCTAAAAGTAAAACAACAAATTAAAACATCATAAAAAACAAGTTAAAACATCAAATATCCAATATTAGGTCACGCATCAGGAACAACCAGGTCACGATCACAGACTCCCTGGGAACGCTTCCCTAAACAGTGCGGTCTTTAACTCGGCTTTGAAGCTGGTTAGGGACGTGCTGAGTCATAGTTGTAAGGGAAGGAGGTTCCAGGAGTGAGGGAACCTGAGGCATACCTGTATACAACTGATTATATAACTGTATATAACTGATTATATAACTGTATATAACTGAGGCATACCTGTATACAACAAGATTGACACTTTTCAGATTCCTATCTGAGTAACAATGAGTAACATTGCTGGAGTGTCTTCCTTCCCTGCATCTGTGTAACATGAACTTGAAAGTGTAATCTGTGAAGTGGAGGAATAAGTTTAGAAGCAGAGCTTCTAATATTCATTTAATTTTCATTCTGCTGTGGTTTTTAAATCTGAAAATGGCATAACAAAATTTGTTATTCTTGTGTGCCTTCAAGTTCTTGGGGTTTTCTTCTTCCAGTTCTGAACCAATGCAGGTTGTTCAACATCAAGTTGCAAACTTATACAATATCAGAAATTTTGCCTTTACTTGTGGTAGATATTCAGGTGAAACAGAAACTGTGAATGTGCCTATGTTCAGAATTTGCTTCAGAATGGGGATACAGACTAAGAACCTTACCATTAGATTTAAACTGGAGTTTTTACTACATTTACTACAAAGCCCGAAATTAGGAATTACCTCCAGACCTGTGCCAAATTTTTGCAATTGTTTTGCAACATTTTGCAACAAAACAACTGCATTTTAAACAGCCTCAATACTGAGATACAGATACAGACATGTCAACCCAAGGTATGAAGGAAACACCTCCTGAAAAAACCCAACATTGTCTGATTTGCTCCAAATTGATGCCAACAAAAACCCCGCAACAGCCCCAAAGATGAGATACAGACACTTGATTATGGCTTAATTAGATATTTGCCATTGCATTCCCCTGCGGCTGAGAATATGAGATTTGCCCAAGGTCACCCAGTGGGTTTTATGGTCAAGCGGGGAATCGAACCTTGGTCTCCAGAGTCACAGTCCAATACTCAAACCACTACAGCACACTGGCTCTCACATAACAAAATTTAGATAAGTAAAAAATTAGCATAATATTTTCATTCTGAGATCATCCTTTCTATCCAAAGTATAATTCAATGTCTTGAGTTTAACTTTTAAAAATTGTTAGTTGGGTTTCCAACTGTGGCAGTCTGCCTTTCTGGTAACTCTGTTATAAAACTGCAGGGCATGAAACTACAAATTCAACAATAGTACACCATCCTCTGCGGTAAGTGCCATTTGTGACACTAGTTAGCCATCTGTGCTTTAAGCAATAACTCCCAATTAATGTACAGATCAGTGCCAGTTACCTAGTATTGACTTCTGGTGGAAGAGATGTGATTATTCTCGCTAAATAATAATATAACTGAAGATATTATCTTCAGTAATCATATAGCCTTCTTATCTTGATCTTGACTTTTCAGGAACTAAGCAGAGCAGTGGAAGATAGGGAGTTTTGGAGATGTCTCATCCCCAGGGTTGCTATGGATTGAGATCAACTCCAGGGCAATTAACAACAACAACAAATTTTAATCTTTAAATAATTCTAGCATGGAAATATAGTATAGCCTAACTTTCTTTGAATGAGACAATGCACTGATTTGTGTTGTAAATGCCGTTTGATTAAATAGGTCAACTTTCAGTTATCCTCTACAAAGATATTTATTATGATCCCAATGATTATCACCAGATAAAAAGAAAGAATGCTGCTTGTACAATTCTGTGCACTGCTGTTCAAGCACAATGTGTATAATGAACATGATATATGTAGTGTATAAATTAATGAGCTACATCCAAACATAGTCCTGTCTCCAGTAGAGATTTGTGGCATGCAGCTGAATTTGCTGACATGCAAGAATGCTTGCAGAAGGTGCTTGCAGAAGTAAAAAATTACTTTTCCCACTACAGTCTCATTCCATGTACAAAGAAGATTTCATGAACAGAATCAGAGTTAGGCTGCACAATTGTACCAGCACTTCGTTGCCATGAAATATTATGTTTGAGCATTATGTTTGTTTACAGTTTTGTAGAATGTTTTTATATTTTAGGTTAAATTCTAACAATTGGAATGTTTAACCATATAGCAGTTATTCACTATGCATTCTACTATTGACTGAGACCAGTGTATGCCTGAAGGTAAAATAACAGAGAAACTCTGCATGCCATTCATTTCTAGTATATAGCTTGAGAGCAGATTTTGCAGTTAGCTTGATAAAGCTAAATAGTCTGGTCAGAACCTGGCTGATTGACTACCTGATAACTCCCCATACAATGTAGTGATGATTTCTGGTAGGGAGGAAAAACACATACAGATGGGTCAAATAAACAAATAAATTTCAAGAATTTGTTTTGTTTAGGGAATGATCAGTTATCTGTAGATTAGATATATTTTACTTGCAAACAAAGCAAGCATTTTTTTTTTTTGAAAGAGGATTTTTGAAAGAGGATTTTTGGTGCAAAGATCACACTTATGCATGGCTCTCATTTTCTCCTTTCCACCAGGAGCAACTGGTATTGAAGATCGGTTGCAAGATGGAGTGCCTGATACCATTGCTGCTTTCAGAGAGGCTGGGATCCAGATGTGGGTGCTGACTGGAGATAAACAAGAAACAGCTGTCAATATTGCCTATTCTTGCAAACTTCTGAACCAAAGAGATACTGTCTTTACCATTAACACTGAAAGTAAGGTGAGCACTAATGACCTCCCAGAGACTATATTATTTTCTGTGGAATCATGTGACATGTGTAAATCCTTTGTTTTAATACATCATTGAACATGGAAAAAACATGGGCCAAACTACTGTCAAAAAATAAATTTTTGAAACTATTCAGTGTTCAGAGCTCAAAATTAGAAATAGCGCAGCAACAAATTACAATTCTAACTATAATACTTTAATTTGGAGCAAAATTGTTACCAATTCTATTTCTTTTAAAAAATAACATATTATTGAAAACATTGTTGCTTAACTGTTGTAAGTTTTACTTGAATTCCTAAAATGTTGGGATTTGGGATGGTTAATCATTTCAAGGGATTTTGTACCATTTTTATTAAGTATATATTTTTTTTTAAAAATTACATAGATTAAAAGTAATATGCTAGTAATATGTTACTCTTAATAACAAGAAGTGAGTAACATTAATTATTTGTTTTAGGAGGAGGAAAGGAATGCGTAATAAGTTACAGATTACTTGTTTAAAACTTCCAGCATTCAGAAACCAGATCATATGGGCACTTTAAAAAATCTGCAGAAAACTGGCCCTTGACTATGTGCAAAAACATTGTCTCCAAATACCACTGAAGTATTATTTTGGTTCCTCCTAAAAATCCTCACTGATAGCACTAGTAGCTGTATCATTGTCAGGCCCGTAGCATGAACCTAGCACAGCTTGCTGTTATGTATATGATTTTTTCCTATTTAGTAAAAGTACTGATCCTATGAAGTTTTTAATCAATTGCTCAGGTAAGCACACAAGATATGACCAAAACTCAAAAATTCAGGAAGCAGCTGGGGAATAAACAACAGAAACCAAAAGCTTTCTTTCTCACCAGTATTGTCCAATTTTCTTCAAACCTTTTGGGTAAGGAAGAAAGTGGCAGTGAAGTATGTTCTCCTGCTGATCCTGCAGAAAGGTGCCATGGCAATTCTTTTACACACTTGGTAGAGGAAATAAAGAAGGATGTCACCACAAAAACGATTCCTGGAACAAGTGATAATCAGCAAATGCTTCCAAACCTGGTACATGATATTATTAAAATTTCTCATTCGGTTCCAATATGGTCAGCTGTGCTAGGTTCATGCTATGGGCCTGACAATGATACAGTTACTAGTGCTATCGGTGAGGTTTTTTTCAAGGACCTGAAGCACACTGAATTCAAGCACATTACTCTCCCTATGCATCTAAATAAGTTTATTTTCAAGCATATTCAGTCAATGGAGGGCACCATGAAGCTTGTTGCACCAGCTCAAAATGTACCTGTGATTGATGAGCATGGTAGAAAAGAACTGGTCGAGGAAAAAGCACTGTGGCACTGAACAAAATGATAAAATGCAAGATGCATGTAGATTTCACAAGTCACAAGTAAACCCATGTGAGAACAATATTCAACAGAACAGCAAATCCAGTATTCATTTTGAGCTAAGGAATGGGAATGGATAGAATGTACAATCAGCCCTGGTGGTGCAGTGGTTAAATGCCTGTACTGCAGCCACTTACTCATAAACCATAAGGTTGCGAGTTCAATACCAGCCAGGGCTGAGGCTTGACTCAGGCCTGCATCCTTCCGAGGTCGCTAAAATGAGTACCCAGCTTGTTGGGGGGCAATCAGCTCACAGTTGTAAACCACTTAGACATCCCATAGCGTGATATGAAGCGGTATATAAATGAAGCTGCTTTGCTTTGCTTACAAATTTCCATATTTGGAAATAATGATAAGAATAAGAAAGCACTCCATAGATGGCAGAATTTCAAAATTGTGGAAGGAATATACAAGGATGTATAGAACCAATGAAGTACATGAGACCATTCCCGCAGAAGATCTTCTGATCCTCTGAGAAAGCAAATTGGGAGACAGGGGAGGTGTTGAATAAAAGAAGAAAAGAAAATGTTTTTCATACCTGCAGAGTGGTATCATATGGATCTCAGTCAGACCAAACCTGTGCTGTCCATTGGTCTATTGAAAAATGGCAACAGAGACTTAAGACATGAGCCCTGTTCTTGGCAAAATCACATTTATCAATTAAAATAGAATTATACCTGTTTGTATAGTAGCCATTATCACACATCTTCAAAAACTGCGCAAGTGGGGGTGCTGCTGCCATTGCACTCTTTTTGTCATGGGATCAGTACTTTTACTAACTAGGGAATATCCATAAGTTGACACAATAAGGGCTCATCTCCACTTACATTTAACCCGGTTTGAGATTCGCTTTTGCTCCGAGTCAGTGAATCAACTCCAGTCAATGCGTTATTCCCACTATGGAAGTGGGTCTTTTATTTATTAGCTTCTATTTTGGCATGATGGTAATTCCCACTAATTTGTGCCACTTCAAAATGTCTGTCAGTCATCTACACATCATAGGTGATGCAACCGGCAATACATTCAAGAAAACACGAGAGGGAGTCATGGTTACAGTGGCCAGAATTCTTCCCTGGGATGCATGGATCCATGGGTGTCATGGAAGACTCTCCCCTGGGATGCATGCAGCCATGGGTGTCATGGAGGAGACTCCCTGGGGATGCATGCAATTTTTTTTTAAATGATAGTATATATGTGCTCCATTGTTTTTGCAATTACATGTCTTGCTGATCGACAGTCGGTCTGCTCGCCCAGCTCACCACCTGCAAGTAATTGCAAGTAATTGCAAATACAATGGAGCATATATACATAGTGCCCATAGGCCACACCACAAAGCACAAAGGTAGCACTGAGGGGGGGGGAATGGTGGATTTTCCCAAAAACTGGTGAGGGATTTACACACCTGTGTTAACCCTCTGCCACAGTAATCCCTCCCCTTCAGTTTGATGCGACTCAGGTCCGCCATTCCCACTTGCTGAACACTCTTGCTAATTGATTCTTTTCAAAAGGACCAGCAAAAAAAACAGTGTCTAAAAAAAGTGGATTTTTTTGCATTTGTCTCACTTCAAAGTGTCACATCTGAAACCATTTCAAATGGAGACGAGGCACTTTTAAAGTGATCATCCAATCAATGTAAATCATAGTTGGAATGAACCCTGAGACACTACTCTTTATGATGAGCAAAGAAAATGGAAGACAGTGAACTCATTAAAATGTTAATACAAAGCCAATTAATAATGGAATAAATCCTTGTTTACAGTCAATGTAGCTTAAAAGATTATACAATTATCTTTTCATAGGAAACATGTGAGTCACTGCTGGATATCACTTTGGAAGAAGTAAAGAAAGCTCATATTGTTCCAAGAACAACATGGAACATTTTTGGCATTAAACTGCCATTTTCTTTGTCAGCCAAAGCAACACCAGTTCCTACTATTGGGCTGGTGGTTGATGGGACAACTTTGAACATCATTTTCCAAGGAAAACTTCAACACAAGTTTCTTGAACTAACCAAGTATAGCCGCTCAGTATTGTGCTGCCGATGTACTCCCTTACAGAAAAGTATGGTGGTCAAACTGGTCCGGAGTCATCTCAAAGTTATGACACTGGCAATAGGTGAGTATTTTGGCACTTGAGCAGCCTGATTCTATTATGTAGCACTGGTTGATGCTATTTTACTTGAACTAGGAAAGCTAAAACCATATTTTAAAGCTAAAGCAAATCTGTCCCACTTGGATTAAGGTCAGTTGACAACTGACAAGTGTAACCAGTGACACAGAGGCCACTTCCCTGCCCTTACCAGGAAAATAAACTCATAGGGTAGAGTGTGATCCCTGTTCTAACAAGAACGATGGAGTTGTCTCCTAGTCCTTGATGCTTATCACTCTAGTCGGTTGTTGCAGTCTGTCTCATTCAAAGCCCACTTCACCTATACTTGCAAAGATAGCCAAATATTGATAGTGTGTATTACACCCTCACCACATTTACACTTTAATAATGCACCTTCCTCTGTTTTTTTTCCACACTAAAATTTCCTCAGTACTGACAATGCCATTCACACCACTTTGTTTGACCAGCCTCCCATGTCATGATTAATTTTCCTTTTTCCTTTTTTTTCTTTTAAATTAAGCCACAAAAACTCAATCATTGCTTCACAGCATCATTACACTGCCTTTAAAATAATAATTAAAATGGTATTGTTTCTTTAAGTAACACTGTGGCACATGGTATGACAGGCAAGCAGAGGAAAGAGATTTGGAAAATACCCCCAATGCAGTAGAGGTATCTGAACAGTGACTTCCAAAGGTTAACAGGTCAGGATTGCACCATTATTGTGCTATAACAGCAAACTATTTATAGAAAAAAATCTATAAAAAATCTTTTTAAAATCTAAAAAAAGTTTAAGAGTGCAGAACATAACAAATAGACTGTGAAACACAACTGTCATCATGATAAGTCTTGTCTTCTCTGCTCAAGCACCAGAAGTAGTCTGAGGCTTCCCTACCAGAGATTTCCTTGAGAATCCTCAAGGGAAAGACAACTACATCACACCACAACCACACCATGCTCACTATTCAATCATTCTCACAATGAAATTTATATTCAAATTGGTTACAGAGCCATAACGAGAAAGGGGGTTGTTAATGAAGGGAAAAAAATGAATTCCTAATGACTCTATGGCACAACACTGAAAGAGCCACAATGTTGTGCAATAAGACTGAGGTAAAGTGTGGTGTTGTGGTCTGACCATTGAACTATGACTCTGGAAATCAGGGTTTGAATCCCAGCTTGGCCATGTAACCCCTGGGTGACCTTGGGCAAGTCACACTCTCTCAGCCTCCAGGGAATGGCACACCTCCTCTGAACAAATCTTACCAATAAAAACCCATGAAAGGTTCCCCTTGGGGTCAACATAAATCAGAAACAACTTGAAGGCACACAACAGCAAACCACAAAGGTGGAATCAATCCATTATAACTTAATTGTGTGATAAGTGACTTTCTTAGGACAAATGGTTCTGAGTTATTGCCTCACTGTTGAAAGGGGCCTCATAATCTGTCTACTCCATCTTTCTGCACAGTGCTGGAAATCCAGATCTACAACATCCCCAACAGATGGTTGCTCCTCTTCTTGAAAACCTCTCTCTAGGGAGATCATATCACTTGTCTGCTTAATTTGTTCCATAGTCAAACTGCTATTACCATCAAGATGCCTCCACTAATATTCAGCAAAATCTACTATTCTGTAACTTAAGCCTGTTAGATCTTTTCCTGTCCCTTCTATGTCATGAAACTTTCTGCACTGGAATAACACCCTCTCTCTCCCTCTCTTTCTCCCTTTCTCCCTGTCTCTCTCTCACACACTCACAAACACACACACACACTAATACAGAAACTTATCATACCAAGTATTTTCAACTTTTCCTTATATTATTTATTGTCCATACTGCTGACCTTCTTCATTGCCCTCCTGTTAATCTGTTCCAGTTTGTCTATTTCTTTTTTTAATTTTTAATTTTTATTAAATACTATAAAAAAGAATACAAAGACATAAAAACAAACAAACATGACTTTCCATACATACATCCATTCAAAATAACTTATCTATTTACACATACACTCCTATATAATTTCCCACACTTATTCCCACTCATTCAGTTTGTCTATTTCATCTATAAAGTGTTCCAAGGTCTGGACACATTACTCCATCTGAGGTTTAACTGGTACAAAACAGAATAGAACTATTATGGTTCATCACTTGAAAACTAGTGTAGTAGATAAATAAGCTGTATTCTTATTGTCTTGTTGCTTCCTCTAAAATAGCTGAAGCCACACTGCAATTGCTATGCCTCCACAACTGTCCATCAGGGGCTACGGAGTAAGGAGCTTATCACACAGTTAATTAAATTGCCGTACCTGATCTGGTTTAAACCCTATCACAAGAGTTTTGCCACCCAAATCGCCATGTGGATCCATCCCGGGTCCATCCCTGCTCCCAGGACCGCTCTGGCAACCATTTTCTCAAACCAGAAAACTCCCAGCTTCGAAAAGAGCCATGCTGAGCAGCCCTGGGAGTGGGGATGGACCTGGGCTGCATTCGGGTGATGATTTCAGTGGCAGAACCCTTGCAATAGGATCTGGATGCTGCCCAATTTCAAATTTAAACTTGATCAGGTAAGGCGATTTAATTAACTGTGTGATAAGCTTCTAAGGCTAATGTATATATATTCAGTGGGGAGACTATGTGCTAGAGTCCTGCTAGGACCGTGCCACTTCAGGAAGCAGGTGGGAGATTCGTATGTTTCAATGCTGCTTCTCAGAAGAACAATCTTTACATGGAAAGCAAGTTATATCGGGGGAAATGTCAAGACTGGGGCATTTTTTCCTAGTTTGTTAACTTTCTACAGACACAAAGGTCTTTATATGAGAAAACATTTAGTCATTTAGTCTTCCTCCTAAAATACTTCAGTCCCAATGAATGTTTTTGGCCCTGCCCAATTTTCATGGATTCCATCATCCTACAGCTCACTTGATATTCAGAAGAGCTTCCTGACTTGTGTAGTGTCAGGAGATTGGAGGAGTTTATATATGGGGAAGAGGGACTGGATCTGAGGCTGGAGAGTGCCCTTCTGCCATCCCAGTTCCTTGTGCCTGGATGTAGAGCCAGTCCATGAATATATATGGATTTATCCACCTTCCATAGAACTATGATATTAACTATGAGTTCAAAGGGCTCTATGGTTATTTTTGGCAAATTTCCCTGCAGCTGACTTAACAGGCTGGTTTTGAAGCCAAGAGGCATTTCAAAAGAATAAAAATGGTATTTCAATGTGAGGAGAAGGTTTGTGGTTTAAGACAAGGGAGTGAGTCACAAATTTTACTAAGTTAATACTAGGCTAAAACTGAAGCCGCTCTTTCAATCCCATACTTTGACATTAATCATTATTGTATTTCAGGGTGAGATATATGCCAAACAAGCTTTTACTTTAACGTAAGAGTTTTTTTAATTATAACTGTTTCCCTCTTTGCAGGTGATGGCGCAAATGATGTAAGCATGATTCAGGCAGCTGATGTTGGAATTGGCATATCTGGACAAGAAGGTATGCAGGTATGTATAATAAAGAACGTGTGGCATTTTTTCCCATTTGGCACCTACTGCAAAAACATTTATCACTGGTGCTCAGTATTTATAGCAGGGTACGCTCTGTATGTAACATGAATGTAAGTTATCATGATAGCTATCTGGCATAATACACTATCATACATTATGAAATCACATAAGCTCATTCCCACTTACATTTAACCCAGTTTGCAATTCACTTTCTCTCCGGGTCAGTGAATTGATTCCAGTCAATGTGTCGTTCTCATTATGGAAGCAGGTCTTTTCTTTATTCGCTTCTTTTTTGGCATGCTTGTTGTTCCCACTAATTTGTGCCCTTTCAAAATGCCTGTCAATCATTTACACATCATCAATGACGCAACCGGCAACACATTCAAGAAAACATGGGAGGCAGTCATGAGTTCTGTGGCTCTCCTCTGGGATGCATGCACACATGGTGTTAGGATATGAATGGGATATATAGTCAAAGGTGAAATGTAAAGATGTGTGTGTGTCTGTAATTTTCCACTTGGGAACAGTTTCTGGACAAGGCACAAACAATATTTAGAGAAACAGGGTGAATCAACGCCAGGTGGTAACAGAGACATCAACAATGTATTTTCCCAGTGATAGAACTAATGGAACCAGACTTTGTTATGGTTAACAAAGAGATATCAAATATGTAAATAATTGTTAGCTTGGGAAAGTTACTCACGTGGTGGATGATGGACAACAAGAGGCTGGGTTAACATATATCATACTGTCATTATCCAATTAACATAAAGTTAACACCTAGAAGGTGGAGTATGGGATGGGCTTAGAGAGTCCTTTGTCTAAGAATTGTTTATTGTTCATGATGTGAGGGTGTGTGGCTGGATGCTGTAACAAGTTGGATCCTAATGCTTTTGGGATTGTTAAAGATGTAATCTTATATGGCTGAACTGGACAAGTTTATCACAATGGATTTTACTTAGTTATCTTATTTTTACTTTTTATATGCATTAATAAAGCTATGCTTTTGGACTTTACAATGTGTCTTCTTGACTGAGGAAGACAGGATGCTGAAGAGGAGAAGCTGAGCCAGTTGATGGCAAATCTACACAGTGGCTGTGGATCACAGCAGCCAGCTTGTCCTGCAGACTCTGCTGGGTGCCAAAGGGCATACTACAACACTCATCATCCACACACCAACACATGGTTCCCATGGAGCACTTTCCCCTGGGATGATGCAGCCATGGATGTCATGGAGGACTCTCCCCTGGGATGCATGCAGCCATGGGTGTCATGGAGGACTCTCCCTCAGGATGCATGCAATTTTTTTAAAAAATTGACAATATATGTGCTCCATTGTTTTTGCAATTATTTGTCTTGCTGAGCCACAGTTGGTCCGCTCGCCTGGCTCGCCACCCATAAGTATTGCAAGTAATTGGCCATAGGTCACACCACAAAGCACAAAGGCAATGCTGAGAGGGGGGGGGGGGAAATAGCAAATTTCCTCCAAAACTGGTAAGGAATGTGCCAACTCTCTGCCACAGTAATCTCTCCCCTTCAATTTGATGTGACTCAGGTCCGTCGTTCCCACTTGCTGAACACACTTGCTAATCGCTTCTTTTCAAAAGGACTGGCAAAAAAACTACCGTAGTATCTGAAAAGAGCGTTTTTTTTGCATTTGTCCCACTTCAAAGCGAGTCCAAACGATTGCAGTCACATCTGAAACCACTTCAAATGGGGACGAGGCACATTTAAAGCGATCAGCAAATCAATGTAAATCATAGTGGGAATGAGCCCTGAGTTGAAATCCAGGTCTCTCTCAAGTCCAACAGTCTCCTTACAGGACTGCAGCAAATGGAAAAAAGGAGTCATCAGGTATTTCCCTCTAGTGACTGGGACTTTAGGCCATCTCTTCCAAAATTATTCTTAGTGTCTGATTGGTAATAAGACTACACTGTTCTATTATACCCAGAAAGATAAGCTACAAGACAACTGCAGTTTTGGAATGAAAATACACACTTTTATTATTCAGCCTTGAGGCCTCAAATACATTATACTTTGCCCTCTTGGCTCTTGCCATGCTAATTGAATTTGTCTCTGATTTACTCTGGGCAAGATAAAGTTTTAAAAAAATAGATTATTTATGTTCCCAAATGCTCTCTATT
This sequence comes from Phrynosoma blainvillii, assembly GCA_026167975.1. Taxonomy (NCBI): domain Eukaryota; kingdom Metazoa; phylum Chordata; class Lepidosauria; order Squamata; family Phrynosomatidae; genus Phrynosoma; species Phrynosoma blainvillii. The sequence goes on along the minus strand of JANUYF010000002.1, from coordinate 253,303,356 downwards.
CTAGGCTGTCATGGCCAGTGATTTTGCCATATCCCAGTTTAAGCATCTCAAGAAGTTGCTTCTAGTCCATGGACACTGGTGCTATTCTCGCTTAGGAAAGATGGTGATATACTTTTTCTATAAAAATGTGGTAAGTTTAAACATTTGCATGCCAGCCATGCTTTTTTTCCATAGCTGCAGATAATGAGGATAATTATACTTTCCTGATTAAGCATCCTTTGAAAGCCTGTAATTGCAAAAATATTGTATACCTTTCAAAAAATTCTTATGAAACATTCCATAAAATCACAATTAGAACCTTGAATGATGAATGCCCCACCAATAAAAGCACAAGTTAAAGCAGATTGAATCTTATATTTATTAAAGACATTTATTGACTCTTTTTTCATCTGAAAGGCAAAAGAGGAGATACTTCTGTGACAACTCCCTCTTTTAAAACAAACAAAAACCTTGAATTTATTCTTGGTATAATCCTAACTAGGTATACAGAATAATAAATTATAGCAACTCAAAACAGAGATGGCTCAGGTTTAGGCTGTAAAGCTAGCTGAGACTCCTATGGGAGTAACTTAATTGGCAAGCATTAAAAATACTATGGGAAGTTACATTAAATGCATCTCCAATTCCAAATTCCAAAAAAACTCACATCAGCACAGCTCCAAAACATCTAGAGGGTCATAGTTGTCCACTTCTAATTTGGGGTTGATCCTCACAAATAGGACTTAAATATTTCATATAAGAGATTCAGGGGGGGGGGGGTATATCTTAAAAAATCAGTAATTTTTAAAGAATATGCTAATATGCATGATAGAGGTTTGTATAATACTAAGAAATACAAAAGCAGTTTACATTTCTGACAACCTATGGCCTTCAGTAGCAAGTAGGCAGTTATTGGTCTCTTCATTATGCTACAAGCAACTGAACATTTTGTCAAAATGCTGCAGTAATGGGATGATCCAGTGATGCTTAGGGGAAACCTGCTGAAATCAATAAGACTTGATTCAGCCATAAGTGGCATTCATTTGAACAGGATGGTGTACTTATTTCATTGTGCTTTTTTAAAAAAAAACAAACCTGTTTTTTATTATTTTAATTGCATATTTAAAGTTTTATAATGCTGCTGATAGTTTAATTCCATTTTAATATTGCTCTTTTGTATGTTTTGATTATATTGACTACATGGTATTTATTTTAATATGTAAACTGCCTTGAGTCCTTGTGACAGAGTCACTGGGCAGACAATGATAGTTTGGGCTGACTGTGAGGGAAGGGCTGCAGGGGAAGGAGTAGATATAAAAAGCAGGAGTGGGTGACTGTGAGTTCAATTGAGAAGGAGATGAGAGTTGAGAGAGGATTTAAGAGAGTTTAAGGGAATTAAGTTGAAGGAAGGTTCAAGTTCAGGGAGGTTCTTGAGTGAGAGTTCTAGGGAGAGGGTCAGATAGGGAATCTGTCTGGGCCCAGAGAAAGTCAGAGGTATTCTGACAAGACAGTAGAGTAACTGGAGAAAGTGACAAAGGGTCTCAATACAGTCAGATAAGGATACTGACTGGGAGAGAAAGTGTATTGGAGACTGTAAAGAGGAAACTATGAAATGCCTGCAACTGTTATATTAATGTAAGCATACCATGTGTGAAATGTTCTACCTAAGCTACTTTCTTGCTACATATCATTCAATAAAGTTAATGTTTATCTGTTATAACAAAAGCCTCCACCTGAGTGAATTCTAGACCATGTAGGCACAGACAAACTTGCTATCTAAGATATTAAACTTGTAAGAGGAAGACATTTGGGACCTTAGCCCTTATACATTTAGGAAAAGTGTATAAAGGTTGGATGCTGTGTAGGTGTCATTGATAAGGGGCCTCCTATAAGTGAGAGGTAAAAGGTAACCTCAAGGCATAGAAAGAAAGTCTCTTCACAGTCCTGATTTCAGGAATAAGGCAGGGAATCATCACCACCACCATATTATCATCATCACTACATGAATTCTGCGTCCAACCCAATGTTTGTGAATTTCAAAGCAACTTCAGGGAGGATGAATTTCAGGTGAAAAAATGATTAGTGGAAAAGGTTCTTAGTCCTTCACCCTACCTGATGTTTCTCCAGTCTAAACCGCTTAGCAGTATTTCTGTCCATCAGATTCCAAAAAGCAAAAGCAAATATTTTTAGAAGTTTGTGTTAGGAAAAGCAAAATAGAGCAGAAAACAGAAGGAACAGAAAGGATGAAATGTCCTTTTTCCCCACACTGCTTTGCTATATTAAATTCCCCACTATCAACACTGCTTTTCACCTTCAGAAACTAAGGAGGTTATCGCACCTAGAAATCCCACCAGGATAGATGCAGCATTGAAAAGCCAAAAACGAGTGTTATCACACGCAGACACAGCCGGCCAGTACAACCTATATGCAGCTTGGACCCCAGCTATGCTTATCCAGTGGCTTTTCAAAAATGAGAGTTTGCTGTTTTTGAAAAGCTGCTGGATAAGCATGGCTGGGATCTGAGCTGCATATGGGTTGCACTCACCAGACTGCGGCTGCATGCGATAACACTCGTGTTTGGCTTTTCAATCCTGTGTCTATCCTGCTGGGATTTCTAGGTGCGATAATCTCCTAAATCAGACTCAAGTTCAGTTTTATGTCTTTGTGTAATTTATGTCTTTGTGTTTAAAAAAACCTACCATAGCTAAGTGTTCTTAGACAGTCTGGTCAGAAGCCTAGTTCAAATACTTGCTTTTCAAGTACTCATGATGGAGTCATTTTGATTGAACTGCTTGAAATGAAAATACTCTTATTTAGCTGAATCATGAATCAGTGTATGCAGTTAGCAAATATACATCTCTAGAATACTAAAATGCTAATAAACTGTTTCATCTTGTAACATTTCAGGCCTATGTCAGCCTACTCTTCTGGTACCAGTTTTATTGTGCTTTCTCTGGAACCTCCATGATAGATTACTGGCAACTGATCTTCTTCAACCTGTTTTTCACTTCTGTGCCACCAATAGTTTCTGGAATCTTGGATAAAGATGTTCCTGTGGAAACTCTATTAAGCTTGCCTGCCATTTACAAGAGTGGACAAAATTCAGAGGTATGCTTTTCCTGTTTGAGTGTGTCCTGGCTTGGTATCATGAATTTGGCTTGATATCGTGAATTTTCAATAGTGCCACCATGAAAAATGTTTTTCATAAAGCACAACACTGTGGAAACTGGTAATTTGCCAGTGAAAGACCAGCAGGGAAGGGGTCAGCCTAGCCTCCCGAGAAAGGCGTTCCAGAGGGTGGGAGCAGCCACCGAGAAGGCTCTCTCTCGTGTCCTCACCAGGCAAGCCTGTGACCTTGGAGGGACTAAGAGAAAGCCTTCTCCTGCAGATCTTAGGTCTCTCGCAGGTTCATACAAAACCAAGTGTGAATATCTTCTCTCTTTGTCTCATGATTTGCTACAGATTTACAGGCCACAGACATTTTACATCGCCATTTTGGATGCCTTTTACCAGAGCCTCATCTGCTTCTTTGTCCCTTATCTAGTAAGTTTTTAAAGGCATTTTCTCAGTGGCCTTTAGAAAAACCTAGAACATGTATTTTCCATACACTTTTGATTTTTCTTCCTGTTTTCCAGGTATATCAAGATTCTGATATTGGTGTTTTCACCTTTGGAACAATAGTCAATACTGTTGCCCTCCTTACTATTCTGTTTCACCAAGCTTTAGAAATTCCAGCCTGGGTATGTATATATAACCTCTTCAGTAGCGATCAGATTTCATTCAGGTTACTTTCTTTAGAAGTAGTAGTCATTATGTGAGTGTTTATGAGATGACAATTTGCTCTTGTGAGCAGATGTATAAACCTTGTGGTGTGTGTGTTTTTAGGAATTCATCTCTTCTATATATTTTTTAGTATATTAATGGCCAACATAATCCTCTTTGATATGCTGAGCAATGACTAAAATAAAACAGAATTAAAACACTGAAATACCAACATTTGGTGACAGCACAATTCACATATTTTAAAAATTTAAATAAGCTTACATTTCTGAAGCTGCTGAATTTGCAATTTTTATTAATTGTTCATGCAATATCTGTAGAACAATCCAAATTTCATCGGAGGTGGTTGTACAGTTTAGTGAATCGCTGACATACTGCAGTGCTAATAATCTCTCATGAGCTGCTTCTAGACACATCACATTTGTAGTCAATGCTGGACCCTGCTGCAGTTTTTAGTGAATGCACCAAACTGTTGTGACTGGCTGGACTCTTCAGGGGTTTGAGCAATGCTGGAGATAAGACTAAGGGTGCATCTACATCTACATTGTAGAAATAATGCACTATTATACCATTTTTAAGTGCTGTAGCTCCAGCCTATGGAATCCCAGGATTTGTAGTTTTACAAGAGCCTTCCCTGCCAAAGTGATGGTGCACACAAAAGTACAAATCCCAGAATTCCATAGGCTGGAGCCATATCAGTTAAAGCGGTGTCAAACTGCATTACTTCTACAGTCTAGATATACCCTGAGACTCAAGTTAACTGTATGACATTCATGTTGGAAGAAACTTATGCATTCTCTTTCTCCTCATTATATAGATAGGGATTCCTATTTAGGTCCTTCTCTCTTTAAGACTAACTGTCTCTATCTTAAGATTCTAAACTGTTAATCTTACAGTTATAGTATGTGTCTCTAGCCTGACTGCTAGTCTTATATATTTCTCTCACTCTTCCTGCTATATAAAACTATCTTTAGTTAGATTAGGGTTTAGTTTTGTTATGTAATTATTTATTAAAGCTATTGTTATTGTTTTTAAACTACAAACGATATGTTTGTTGTCTTTCTGAGTCAGTCTTCTTTAAGAGAGCAGGTTTAGATTAAAAAAAAATATTCAGGGCCACATTTCTGCTATTCTGCTAATGAGAGACAGACTCTGGGGGGATGCAGACCAGGGCGTTTGGAGCGCCCTGGTCCGGAGCGCCGCGGGGCTATGGCAGCCTCACCGCGGCGCCTCCCCGGCGACCCTGAAAGGAGCGCCAAAAAGGCACTCCTTTCATAAGTCGCAAAAAGAGCGCCCTAAAAGCGGCGGGCGCCCTTTTTGCGACTTATCCTCCACAGCGCGTCCGGACGCTGTGGAGGGAGGTCGCCCTGAACGCGTCCAGCGTGCGGTGGCCCGGAAGCGCTCAGGGCGACCTCAGGAAGAGGAAGGGCCGCCGCGCGTGCGGTGGCTCCTCCTCTTCCGGGCCTCCAAGACGACTGTTTTAGTCGTCTGCTTAGGCCCTCTGACAAGTTTATCTTTCATCTTTCTATATTTAAGTTTCCTTTAAAAAGGATTAAAACCCTGGGAAACTTAGGGCCTAAGCAGACGACTAAAACAGTCGTCTTGGAGGCCCGGAAGAGGAGGAGCCACCGCACGCGCGGCGGCCCTTCCTCTTCCTGAGGTCGCCCTGAGCGCTTCCGGGCCACCGCACGCCGGACGCGTTCAGGGCGACCTCCCTCCACAGCGTCCGGACGTGCTGTGGAGGATAAGTCGCAAAAAGGGCGCCCGCCGCTTTTAGGGCGCTCTTTTTGCGACTTATGAAAGGAGTGCCTTTTTGGCACTCCTTTCAGGGTCGCCGGGGAGGCGCCGCGGTGAGGCTGCCATAGCCCCGCGGCGCTCCGGACCAGGGCGCTCCAAACGCCCTGGTCTGCATCCCCCCTTAAATTACACCCAGCAATTCATGGGGGAAAAAAAAGAGTTCAGAATTCATTTCTTTAAAAAGGATTCTTTAAATTGTAATCTGGCAACATGGTTCAGAGTCTGGCCTATTGTTAACCACAATGATAGCCCTAAAATAGAGGGTGGAAAACCCATCTTATTTGTCCATATTGTTTTATTTCCAGAAACCGTCACTAAGGAATATAAAAAATGTTTATAAGTATTGTCTTGACACGTTGTCAGAAATATATCACTCAGCACAAGGTTGTTCATCCTTCAGTGACAACAAAAGGGCCCTTTCCTTCCCTACCTTTTTTTTTCCTCATTTTTAGTGATTTCTGATTTTAAAAAATTATAAAGTGTTGTATTTCATGGAAAATACAGCATATTAGTGAATGAAAACATTATATGAAATTTTCATAGAAGTATATAAAATTGCATAAAAGTATGCTATTTTTCCATATACTGAAACAATATTTTTTCTCAAAAAAGTCCCAAAATGCAAAGTATCATTGAAAATTATACTCCCACATCATAATTTCACCACATGAAAAAAGTTAAATTTTAGATTTTATAACCATATCATGTCCTAAAATTACCTTGCAATGCTATGGCCCAAAGACCAACAGAATTACAATTGTATTTTGTATAATATGGCAATATGCTTTCATTGTAAAATATTGTTTGTGCACTGCTGTTGCTGTAACTATGCGCTCTGTGTGTATAAATGTGCCAATATCTCTTACACCAACATTTGCAGGTATCTTTTTTTCAAGCTACTTGTACTGGAATGATAGCTAGGAGACATGATGTCCTAAAGACTCTTCTCTCATTTCTTTTCACAGACCTGGTTCCATGCAGTCACAATAATTGGAAGCATTCTGTTCTACTTTATTTTTTCAGCCATCTATAATGCTACCTGTGTTGTTTGCAATCATCCCACCAATCCCTACTGGATTACGGAGAAGATATTCTCAGAACCTAATTTTTATTTCATATCCATCATTACACCAGTCATTGCACTCCTTCCAAGGTTTGAACATATGTCTCTTTCCTCAAATGTTAGGCTAGAGTTGGAAAGATGTGCGATGGGTGACTCCTTTAAGAATGAAGTGCAGCTTGACTTAAACCTGGTATCAGAAAGCTTTCTCCCTCGTGGAGTTCCACAGAGCTGGTGTTTCATTTAAACCAGGGCCTCATCTACTGTATAGTACAGGAGTAGGCAACCTTTCCCCTTTAAGGGCCAAGTGACTTCAGCTCCCAGAAGCCTCAGCCATGTTGGCCAATAGTCCCATGTTGGCCAATAGCTCCTGGGATTCTGGGAGCTGAAGTCCCTCGGCCCTTAAAGGGGAAAGGTTGCCTACCCCTGGTATAGTATATCAGGCACACAACAGGATGGTGCCTGTCTGGGCCACAAATCCCAGCAGGGCCCAGTTTGTTCTTAGGTGAAGCTGAGGCATTTGCCTCAGGACTTGGATGTCATGAAAGGACATTATTAGTTACTTATTCTGCTATTATGGGATTGTTTGCTGGTGGGAATGGTGAAAGGGGATTATGAGATTTTTCTGCCTCATGGGTGCCTTTGGTTTACTTAGGTAAGTGAAGGGCACAATTGGTTATTTTGCCTCTAACAGCAAACAAGTTTGGGTCATAATCAAGGTCATATTATGTGAACACCACCTGCATGGGTGTGTGTTCATTGGCATACACATTACTAGTGTTTCAAACTGGGAGCTGCAGTCCAACAACATCTGGAGCTGGATGGCCATCTGTTGGAGGTGCTTTGATTGTGTATTTCTACATGGCAGCAGGTTGGACTGGGTGGCCCTTGTGGTCTCTTCCAACTCTATGATTCTATAATAATAAATCACAATTTATTACATTCATATGCAGTCAGTGAATGAGAGCCAGAGAGAAGATTACCCCATGATATGGGTAATATCCATCTGCCCAACCTGTGCAAAGAAGATGGGATAAAAGAGGAGGCATATACCAGTATGATCGTAAAAAGAAACTGGGGAGCAACCTCAGACCTAGTAATTCCTCCTTTTATTCAGTTCTCTCCATAATAGACTAGGAACTATGAAGGATCAGAACTCTATGATCACTTCCCAAAGAGGAAATAGGAGAAAGAAGATGATTCTTCTCCATCATCCCAGTCCAGATTTTGCTTACTTCTGGGCGTGCAGACAGGAAGGGATGATAGTTAAACTCCAGTTCTTTGGATGAATGAAAGGCTGGAGTTACTGTTATGTAGCACTGAACTGCTCGTGCCCCAATTTTGGTCTAGAATTTTCTGTATCTTGTTATTCTTACATCTCTGACTGTCAAAAAAAAACATGGAAGAGATTCCATTGTGCTAGAAGCTGTGAAAGCAGAGGTCATTAAATACTCTCCCATGGGGTGTTTAAAAGCTAAACAGAGAAGCCAGCACAGAATCTGGGAACTATTCTATGAATTGATGTTTCCACAGATCACCAGCCACATCAGTTACATTTCAAAGAGGATTTAATTGTCCCCAGAGGCTTGGTCAATCTGTGATTAAAAGTAGCTCTTAAGATTGTTTGCAACACTGCCTAGAGCAAGGATTTAAAGAAGAGTAATCATTGCCACTTTCTGCTTAGCACTGGTTATCTTCCTTTCTAGTGCTTATCTAAGGTTCTGGACCTTTTGCTGCTGCTACTTATCACATGAACCTGCACATACATACACACCCCACACACACACTTCTAATAAGCCTTTACTTCTCTACAAATGACTTTGTGGAATCAATCATCGACCAGTTCTGCTCACATGATCTCCACCTAGAGCACAGACACTTAGAGAAGTGCAACAGCCTATTAACCATACACCCTGCTGCATGGCCACCCACTATTAAATACACAAGGAAGTACTGATCAGCTGGCAGTCACTAGGTGTGCCTACAATATGTTTGGGCCTTGCAAAGTTCTCTTTCCCCAAGAAGATCTACATCCATGTTTCTGAGAATTTGACATTGTACCTGATCTCCTTTTATTTATTCATTCATTCATCTTATTATTATTATTATCTTTATGTTCTGTCTTGGTTCCAAGGAGCAGAGTACATAGTCTTACCAAGCCACAACACTCCTGCAAGATGAAGTATAATCAAACACAGCAACTGGACCAACATCACCCAGTAGCTGAGTGGTAACCTGAACTTAGGACTCAGACATTTCAACTGCTGTACCACATATACAAGCAGTTGATACTCAGGAAGGCTATCCCAACAGCACAACCCACTTGCACCCCTAGTCTTTCAGTTTCTACAGCCTTTGTCTCCACCATTTTCCTAGTAATGATGAGGCTCTTCTCATCAGCTTTTCCTCTTTCCCCACAAAAACTCTTGACTGGTATGCAGGTAGTAAGCCTTATTTCTGGCAACCCTGCATTATCTGTCAGGCACATTTTAAGCCCTCAGATGGCCTATACATGCCACACTCCAGGGAAGATCTCTATAATAGATGGGCTGTAAGTATATTGTTTATTGCTAAAAACGATTCACTGAAAGCATTCCACCTCACAGGGCTTGTTACAGCAAAAGGAAACAGTGAAATTTAAGGGTCATTTTTGTTCGATTGCTACTCAAGTGTACCTTCTTGTTTGCTTTCCCAAGGTACCTTATCTTGGCTCTGCAAGGAACTTTCAAGACATCTCCCATCCTGCAAACACAACACCTGGATAAGCTCCCTAAAGAAGAACAGGTCTGGGAAATACAGAAATGGAAACTGAAGGAACAGGGCAGAGTAGTCCATCATGATGACCCTGACCCAGCCAGTGCAAACAGGGGTGTTTCAACATCTGGTGATTATGCGTCAGCAGCAGGGGGACATCTGCTTTCTGAGAACAATGGTCAGCTGGAGCAGGAAAAACTCAAAGAATGGATACTTAATGACTCCGTTACAAGTTGGAACCAAGAGGAGACTGCTGCTGCTAGCTTCTTGTCAGCAGCAACTTCTCCTGGGCAAAGTACACCTGTGAAGCCATTTTGTGGCCTTCTCCCTAAGAACACTGAAAGTTCTGCTCGAAGGAGCCATCGCAGGTCTGTGAGTGCTGTGACTCTATGAAGAACAAAGACTATGTTTTTCGTTCAAAACAAACTACAAAAATCATCCAGTTTGAGACTGCTTTAATTGCCGTGGCTCATTGCTAGGGAATCCTGAGAATTGTACTTCATTGTAGCACCAGAGCTCTCTCTGACAGAGAAGGCTAATGTATCACAGAACTACAGTTTCCAGAATTCCCTAGCACTGAGCCAGGGCAGTTAAAGCGATCTCAAACTGGATGATTTCTGCAGTGTGTTTTGGACCTAAGACTGAGAGAAATTGGAATTCTTTCTCTGAACATCTTTTGCCTCCCACAGAGGGAGCAGAAGTGGCAAGGGGAAATAGGACTGCTATTTATATTAAATAGCAGCAGCTTCTTAAAGAGAGGCCTAAAATGTGATTTCACCAGCCAATTGGGACACTGTGTTTCTGTTATACAGTATGATACACCTCAGGCATATCTAAGTGTACTTATTCTGAGAAAGAGAAATTCCAAACAGCAGCATCCCTTAACAGATGTGAAAGGTACCATTTCCTTGGAAACCAACAATATCTCCAGAGAAGGATAACTTTGGTGTTTCAAGTAAAGGTTCCTTTCTGAATTTGATCTTACTTGTATTAGTTGTCACTGTGAGCCTCATGCCTAGGATACAAGACAGATAGTTATAGTTAAATTATAATTTATCTTTGTCCATATTATTTGTTTACATATGCAATTTCTTTGTTTTTGTAGAAGTGTTTTCCAGGAATTTTCTCAGGTTGCAATATTTACAGGAAAATCACAAGAGAAAAACAGAATGAGCTGAGCCATTGCACTGAACTTAGAACCCAGTTTATTTTGCATGTCAGCATCTAAAACTATGTTGTTGTTGTTGTTGTTGTTTTTAAAAAATTGAAAATATAATCATGTTCTGGGCCACCTAGGATCCCAGTATTTGGAGAAAGATGGTATACAAATGAAATAAGCAAACTAACAAATAATACAGTTGGTAATTAACTTAAGAGGCCAATTAAAACCTGTTAAACAAATGTCATGTTGGTGTGACTGCAAGCATTTCTAATCCCAAACCTTACTTGGCTGTAAGGGACACTGGATGTACATGGATGTAAGGTTGAATGGAATTACCTTTCTGGAAGGGAATAAAGCTGCAACCCCAAAATCAAGTAAACCAGCCTCATTACATTACATACTACAGTCTTATAGTGCTGCTAGTAGTATACCTGTGTAGCTCCTGTCAAAAATGATTTATGACCCTTTGATGGGCGTGGCTAAGGATGATTTATGACCTGTCAAAATTGATTGATTGATGACCTGTCAAATGGGTGGGCGTGTCCCTCCCTCCCCCGGAAATGCTAAGGCGGGACATCCTGTCCACGTGACCCCCGGTTTTCCAATGAGCGCCCCCCTTTGATTCCACGTGACCCTACTCCCCGGCCAATGGCTGTTCTGAACCACGTGTCCGGAACTGGCCAAGGGTGTTTTCTGATTGGTCCCTATGAGAATCACGTGTCCCTAACTGGCCAATGGTACTAGACTTCCCAGAGCCGCCATTTTAGGCATGCCCAGACAAGTTCTGCGAGACAATATGGAGACACGTGACCCCCGGTTTTCCAATGAGCGCCCCCCTTTGATTCCACGTGACCCTAACAGGCCAAGGTTGTTTTCTGATTGGTCCCCATGAGAGTCACGTGTCCCTAACTGACCAATGGTACTAGACTTCCCAGAGCCGCCATTTTAGGCATGCCCAGACAAGTTCTGCGAGACAATATGGAGACACCGAGGCGTTTTGCTGCAGCCCGGAGAATCCAACCCAGAAAGATAGAATCCTGGCCAGATAATTATGAGAGGCCTGTGGCATTGCCAACACCCATGAATATGGCTGAGAACTCACTTTCTAATAAAGAGAATTGTGAACCAAAGGAAGACTCCCAAAGTGGCCCTGAGAATGCTTCAAGGCAGGTAAAAATCCAAATTCAAAACATGTTTTTGTATTTGAGACCCCAGTGATAGAGATCCAAAGCAATAACCAGTGTTTTTTTGTTTTTAACATTACAGAGACCTGGAACAAACAGTACTCAAGATGCTGCAGAAGATGGTCCTTGCAATTTAGGTTTGCAGAACCTGACCTCACAGGTGTGTGTGTGTGAGCCTATCTGGATAATCATCATAAAAGCCTGTTGTTCTATAGAACAATTTCTTAAAAGCGTTTCTTTTTTTAATATTTAGGAATCTCACGTCAGAATGCAGCGGAGCACAGGCCTTGAAGAATTGCCAGCCCCTCCTTCGGAAAGATGGTGTACTATGAAATCTATCACGAGAATCGTCATTTTTGTCATCATAAGAAAACTCGTCGATGCAGAATTACTAAAAAATTGTCATGCCTGTGGATCTGAAGCACAACAATCATTAGAAAGTCATACTTGTATAAAAGAGGATAAGAAAATACTTTCTAAATATGTGAGAGAGATAGCCAGTAAAATCTGCTTTAAAAACTTAATACATATGATCATTTTTGTATCCTATAATTTAAATAATCTTATTCTGACCAAAAAAAGTCTTGATGATATATTAAAAACTATCATGTGTTTAAGAAAATCTGAAAAAGCTATAGAAGTCTTAAAATCGTTATTGAAGATTTCAGACAAGCAAATGTTACATTATGTTGAATCTGTAATTAAAAGAAGTCAAATGTCTATGATCTGTAAAAAGTGAAGATATGTACTTTATAAAATCTGCAAATAAAGGCTTTTCTGACAAAAATATTTCTCTTTATTCTCCTATCCTAAATTTAGCAAGAAGGAATTTATTGCCCTGGTTTGCAAGTCATGACACTCTTTTTAAAAGGATGTTTATTTTGGAGACTAGAGAATTTATGGCACTATCTGGGTTTAAGAAAGATGAAAGGATCTGGTTTTCTGTGAATTTTGCAATGTTAGCAGAGGGTCAGTGTAATTAAAAGGAGGCATCTTTCTATCACCTATAAAGAATCAAATCTATGTTCTGATTGTCTTATAAGACTCTTTCAAAGCTGCAAATAAATACTATGTTCTACATAATGGCTATGAATGAATGAAACTAAATAGTGTTTGAATGGAACCAGAGACCAGATCTGTTTTTTGATGCTATGGAATTCAGCTGCCTATCTGAAGTTTGTGAGGTCTGGTTATTGAGATAAGTTGTGTAGAATGATGACAACGGATGTTCGTGATGCCTGTCTCTGGTTTAGAACTCTTCCTGACAAAAACATTTCTCTTTATTCTCCTATCCTAAATTTAGCAAGGAGGACTTCACGACAAATGATGCCTGTTTTTTCAGATAAGGATGCTCTGTTAATATTTTCCCCCTGTCTCTGGTTTTGGAATTCTTTTTTTCTGAGGGTCACCAGAAGTTCATTAGCCTTTAAAAAAGTCATTTTTCTATGATTTGGCAAGAATAATACTTAGATTTCTCTCAAATAAAGGCTTTTTGCAGTGAGACTGATATTGGAAGGGGTCAGAGATGAAATGCCATCAGTGTGCATTATCCCCTTGAAGCTGCCACAGGCTGAAGGAGATTTAGGAATGTTTTTGAATGCAGGGTTAAGTATTTATTCTGTATAGTAGAAACCCTAGCTTGCAAGTAAAATTAAATGATTTACATATGTCTATGAGTTGTAAAGAATTAATAACAAGTACTTTGTGTCTTATAACATCAAAGCCACAAATAAAAGAAATTTTCTTTATTTGTCTATAGGCACCCTCTTATTACTGAAACACCATTTCAGTAATATATTTGGGGACTAATACATATATTTATTTTTCAACTGGAAATGCATATGTTCATAAATTGTTCATGTAAGTTGAGGAAATCATTTTACTATTTTCCCCCTTGCTATAAGAAAGTCATTAAAAATGTGCAGTTTTAATGTGCTCTTGAAGAAGTTAAGGAATTTATTGCCCTACATTGGAAGTCATGACTTGTGAAAAGTCTGTGTATAGAATCATGACAATGGATGTCTGTTTCTGAGACCTGTTTTTTAAGATAAGAATACACAGGATATATTTTTAGTCTGTTCTGTGAGATAATATTGGTAAAGGAAGGGTCCAAAATCCTATAAAAGAAAGACTTTTCTCAGCAAAATTTCAACAGCCAGGGGTGTCCTGCCTAAGACTCCAAAAGCAGCTAAGTATGATTTTTCATTCTCTATGTAAGAATATTTCAGTTTTCTCTCTGTGTGTGCATGTCTGGGGTTTTCATTAGTTATCTCTGTTCATGTCTTCTTAAGTACTGCTTTTAAAAAGGTCTTGTTCTTCATTCCATGTCTCTGTGTGTCCGGGGCCCTCTTGTCATTTTTTCTTTTTTTAATTAAAATGTGTTTTAGTTCATGTAAGAATATTGCACTGCGGTGTGTTTAGTTTAAAGAGTGCAATGTGTAAGTAAGATCTCTCTCTCTGATATTATTATTATTATTATTATTATTATTATTTATTCCATGTGTTCCTGGTTTTCTCTGTGCACTCAGTCATTGTCCCAAATCACATTGTTATTTTGTTCCAATCTATCACTGCGCATGCTTTTTGGGGGTGTTCCGTGCGCATGCTCTTTGGGGGTGTTTAGCAACATGTCTCAACATGTCTCTTCCTTAACATTCATGACTACAGCCGCCCTTTAGATTGCTCTTTCTAAAAAATGGTGCATATGCTTTTTAGGTTTATCTCAATACTTCTGAGACAAACGTTTGGCAACAAAAGGCATGGCATCTAAACATATTGGTAAGATGTTTTAATTTTTACTTTAGGGTTATCATGAAATAATATGATCCTTGTATAACAGCCCCCCCCCCCCCTTTCTATTAGGAGCAGGCTTACCAAAGGCTGTGAGACATGTGGACAGTGAAGACCAGGATTTTGGTAATATGCATATATATATTATTTTGTTGTGTTTCATAAGAGAAGGGTGATTTTAAAAAGTTGGCTCATCTTTCTCTATCTTTGCAGTGGGAAATTCCTCGATGTCAAATGGAAATAAAAGGGATGCTTCTGGTGAGTGGGTTCTAAGAATATAACATGTATTGCATTTAAATCTTTAGTTACCATGGAGTGTATTATTTTTGTTCTTCTTCTTATTATTATTCTTGTTTTTTAAACAGGGACCTCTATGGGGATAAATGGACAGGGAACTATGAAGGCAAATGAAAATAAAAAGGATGATTGTGGTGAGTGCTTGTTTTCAAGAATATCATGCATTTAAAATATTTTACTTTCCATGGATTGTAATATTATTATTTATCCTTGATCTCTCAGGAGGAAATATAAAGGACAAGAGAAATTCCTTGATGTCAAATGGAAATAAAAGGGATGCTTCTGGTGAGTGGGTTCTAAGAAACTCAAGCATTTAAAATATTTTACGGTCCATGGGTATTATTATTATTATTATTATTATTATTATTTATCCTTGCTCTCTCAGCAGGAAATTCAAAGGAAATTGATAAGAGAAATAATCATGAGGGGGCTGTGAAGACTGTTGAAAATAAAAGAAAGATGTCTGGTGTGTATTTTTAAGAAACTCATGCGCTGCATTTAAAAGGCCACAAGGGGGGGGGGATATCTAATGAGGGCAAAACACACTTTGAATATTTTCCCTTTCAATGCTTGAACACGTGTGTTGTACAAACTGATTAGGGGTCTTAATTATTGATATCTTTCTTCTTCTTTTCTTTAGACAATATATTTCAAAATGGAGAAGATCCTGAGAGCAGATCTGCCAAGAGACCAAAATATCAGATTAACCTTGAAAATTTCGAGGATTCTGCTGTAAAGTACAGGAAGATATCTGAGGCTTATGAACATCTACGAAGGACAGTAAATCACGCTGTCATACACCTGGAAACTTTGAATAGACTTTCAAGTAGTTCAGAGAGTACAATTGCAGACGTGGATGCATTCTTGAAGGTCATTAAAAAGCCCTCTAACTATGTTGTCTGTGGTGACACACCCTTTGAAAATGTTCAAGTAGGTGGGGGGAGTTCTAATTGTCAACCTCAAAAAGGCAGGAAAAGAAGTAAGAAGTCTATCAAAGAGATGAAGTATTGGAGGAAAAGAGCTATTAAATTATTAAACAGAGCAAGAAAGACACTTGTTACCTCTAGGAAGGGAGCTAAGAAAAAACTTAAACATAGGGCTGCTGTACAAGGTACACCCCCAGCACCAGCCCCTCCCAGACTGGCACCCCCAGCACCAGCTGCAATTAATCCACCACCTCCAGATATCCCCCATGCAGCTCCCTCCTCCCTACCACCCACTCCACCTCAATCCCCCCCTCAATTCGCCCCACCACCACTTCACCCAATAGCCCCCCCAGATGAACACCCAGTTCTGCTTCCTACCCCTCCTCCTTCTCCACCTTCTCCTCCTTCTCCTCCACCTCCCTCTCCCTCCCCCCCTCCTCCACCCCCACCCTCTCCAGATAATCATGTCTTTGCAGAAAGGGTTAGAAACTGGGAATGGTTTAACCAGAGGTATCAGGCTATGAATATTGCTGAAGAATTCCGATTTGTCAATTTAGAGCATATAAGATCATATTCAGAGGTTGTAGCAGCAGTGCATCGGGCAATTCAAGAAGTTTTGGATCGTGCACTTTTGAGAGCTGGGCCTGGGGATTATATCCAATTAAGGTTGCAAGATGCTGGTTTAGCAAACCCTCTGTTTTCAGTACAAAGAGTGAGGGATCTTATGAATGCAGAGGATTTTTTATCTCACATTAGCAACCTCCTACAGAGTAATATGGACATCTGTGCAAATGGCACTCTGAGATTGGTTCTCACTATTGTGCGTGCTCCCCAAGGAGGGGGCCGCTCAAGATCTATAGATTCTATACCTTACAGCTCAATTATTGCTAAAAAGAAGCAGCATCTGGTGGATCCAGCTAATTTAGGCACTAATTTATGCTTTGCTGCAAGCCTTGTGGCAGTCATGTCTAAGCAGGTTCCAAAAGATGTAGAAATGCTGAGAGCTGCTGCTAAATTACACCAGGACCTGGGGTGGTCTGACCAGAAAAAAGTATCCCTTAGTGATATTTCATGTGTTGAGGAGCATTTGAAGTGTAACATACATGTTGCACTTTACTCTGATAAGGGCTGGGGCCTTTTTAAGACACAGAATACCCAATATCCAGAAACTTACACAGTTTTACTGCATGAAGACCACTATTATGGGGTGCTCAATGTGAAGGGTCTTTTTGGAGCTCGCAATCACTGCACATACTGCAACAGTTTATACACACATAGCCACAGTTGTGTGTCCTACTGTAGAATGTGTAAAGAACGTGACTGTGCCTCTACAGTAGATAAAATGGAAAGATGTTTTAGGTGCAAGTTGAACTGTAGATCCATGGCCTGCTTAAGGAGGCACCAAAAACTGGCCTTGCAGGAAAAAGTCAAATGTGACCCTAAAAAGTTTTGTGAGAAATGTGGTCGCTATGTTACATATGACCATAATGAGAGCGACTGCAGAGGGATACTGTGCACACTTTGTTGGGGTCCTATCCGAAAGGGTGAAAAGCACCTGTGCTACATGCGCCCCATTAAATATCCAAAAACCTCAATCAAGTACATTTTTTTCGACATTGAAACACACCAATGCACAGGTGTCCATGTTCCTAATTACTGTTTTGCTAAAGCTTTTGATGGGGAAACTGTGGAGTGTTTTAAGGATGATGGGGGAGTTAGTAACAAGAAGAAGAACAAGGGTGGCAAGAAAGGGAAAGCTAACAATGCAATACTCAGGGAGGAAAATGTAGCAGTAAAGCCTGAGTGGGCCCCTGCAGGACAGACCTGGGAGTTTAAGGGTGAGGGCTGCATGTCTGAGTTTATCAAGACTTTCATAACTGATGGTAAATTTGGGGGTACCACATTTATAGCTCACAATTCTAAGGGTTATGATTCGTATTTTGTTATACAGGAACTGATCAAAGAAAAAGTGGATGTTGATATTATTGCTCAAGGAGGGAAACTGATATGTGTTAAAGTGAAAGGTGTAGATCTGAAATTCATTGATTCACTTTGTCACTTGCCCATGGCTCTAGCACGACTCCCAAAGGCCCTGGGCTTTGATGAATGTAAGGGATATTTTCCTCATTTTTTCAATACACCAGAAAATTGGGATTATGTAGGCCCTATGCCTAAACCCGAGTATTATGGTGTGGAAACTATGATGGCTGGGGCAAAGGAGGCTTTTTTAGCCTGGTATGAAGAAAACAAGACAAAAATCTTTGACTTTCAGAAAGAGCTGGCCTTTTATTGCCAGCAAGATGTCAATATTCTGGTACAGGCTTGTACCAAATATAGACATGAAATCATTGATCTGACAAAAGTATACAAGAGGACAGAGACAGGGGAGAAAGGCTGGGTAGCCATAGACCCGTTACAGTACCCCACATTGGCTAGCGTGTGTTTTGCAATGTTCAAGTTTAATTTTCTAGAGGAGGATGAGATTGCAATCCCACAGCCTGATAGGTACCATAATTATTGCAAGCGCTTCTCAACTCCTGCAATCCAATGGCTTTCGTACATTGAACACAAAGAGAACATTCAGATTCAGCATGCCCTAAAGGGTGGAGAAGTAAAAGTTGGTGACTATTATCTTGATGGTTATGCTGTCATAGATAATAAAGAGACAGCCTTTGAATTTAATGGCTGTTACTGGCATGGCTGCCCTCTATGTTATGCTCCCGATGAATGGAACTCTCTGATGGGCAATACCTTTGAATTTGTGTACAATGCCACTCAGCAAAAGGCTGCTGAACTGAAAAGCAGGGGCTTTGAGGTCAGGTCAATCTGGGAACATGAATGGACAACCGAAAAGAGAACAGACCCTCAGCTGAAGAAATTTCTGACTGAAGCAGAATTCCCACCAGCATTAGAGGCCAGGGATGCGCTGTTTGGTGGTCGTACAAACGCCATCTGTCTCTACTACAAGCCTAAAGAGGGTGAGGAGATTAAATATTATGATTTTACAAGCCTCTACCCCTATGTCAACAAAACTAAAAGCTATCCTCTTGGACACCCACAGATCATTTATGAGGATTTTCGGCCCCTCTCAGAGTACTTTGGCTTTGCCAAGCTTAAAATACTGCCCCCTCGTGGTTTGTTCTTTCCTGTTCTTCCCAGTAAAATTGGTGGAAAGCTCATGTTTGTACTGTGTGCAACTTGTGCAGAAAAACGACAACTGGACCCCTGCAATCACACTGATCATGAGAGGTCTTTGTTGGGAACATGGTGTACTCCTGAAATTAATCTAGCTATAGAAAAGGGCTACAAGGTGATGAAAATCTATGAAGTGTGGAACTTTTTACGGGGATCAGGAAGTTTATTTGAAGAATATATAAAATTACATCTTCGCCAGAAACAGGAGGCTTCAGGGTACCCCCACTGGTGTGTTAGTGAAGAAGACAAAGATAAATACATAGCTGATTTTCAGGCAAAAGAGGGGGTGCTTTTGCGCAAGGACCAAATTGCTGTGAACCCGGCAAAGCGCCAGATTGCCAAACTCTTTTTAAATTCTTTGTGGGGAAAGTTTGGCCAGAGAACCAACTTGACTAACACACAAGTGATCAGGGACCCTGATCTATTTTTCAACCTTTTATTTTCTGATGCTTACAATGTTTCAATGTTTGAGTTTATTGACGAAGAGGCTGTTTGTGTGTCCTGGAAGCATGCTGCTGAACGCATAACAACCTCAGGTAGAAAGAATGAATTCATCGCAGCTTTCACTACCTGTTATGCTAGAATTCAGCTTTATCATTTACTTTCTCGGCTGAAAGAGAGGGTTCTTTACCATGATACAGATAGCGTGATCTTTGTGAGTAGGGAGGGGGAGTGGTCGCCCCCCCTTGGGGATTATTTAGGTGACCTCACCAGTGAAATTCCCCCAGATCAACATATCACAGAATATGTATCAGCAGGGCCCAAAACCTATGGGTACAAGCTTTCCGGGGGAAAAGCATGCTTGAAGGTCAAAGGGATTACACTGAATGTTGCTAACTGTGAAAAAATTAATTTTGATAGTCTGAAGGACCTGGTGTTTGACTACGTCTCAGACAGGGAGGAAGGAGGTGCTCATGAAATAGTTGTGCAGCAACAAGGTATTGTTAGAAATAAACGCCAGTGGTCTATTCATACCAAAGAGCTCAAGAAAACTCAAAGGGTGGTTTATGACAAGAGAGTCATTACTGAAGGGTTTAAGACTCTGCCTTACGGTTATTGAAGATGGCTACACGGTGGCAACACCCCTTCTCAGCTATTCTAGCAGGACCAAGCAACTGTGGAAAAACTGTATTTGTAAAAAATATGTTGGATAATGCTCACAGCCTGTTTTCAGTGCAACCTGAGATAATTTTGTGGTGTTATAGCTGCTGGCAACCTTTGTATCAAGAGCTCCTACATAAATACCCTTTTATTCAATTTGTAGAGGGCTTGCCTGATAACTTTGATAATGAAGAGTTGTTACCTCTGAATAAAATAAAGTTCTTGGTAATAGACGATCTTATGCAGTCTTGTGATAATGCAAATATTGAAAGACTATTTACAGTTCATGTTCATCACAGGAATCTGAGTGTTTTTTTCCTTACACAAAATATTTTCTGCAAGGGAAAAAGCCTCAGGACCATCAGCTTAAATGCAAAATACATGGTGCTGTTTAAAAACCCTAGGGATAAATTACAAATTGCAACTTTAGCTCGTCAAATGTACCCAGGAAACACTAAATTCTTCATGGAAGCCTTTGCTGATGCAACAAGCAGACCCTTTGGTTACCTCATTATTGATTTGCAGACTAACACGCCAGAATCTTACAGGTTAAGAACAGGAATTTTTCCTCCAGACTGGCCTATAATATATACCATGAAGAAGGGTGCCAGTGGTTACAAAAAGCTTCAGCTTTAATTCCTACACCATATTGCTTTCACCACACCCTCAGGTCAACATGTCTGGACGTGTGAAAAGAAACCTAGCACTCTTAAAAATGCTCATTAAGATGCCCCCACCCCAGAGGAAAGCTTTTTTATGTACAGCTTCAAATGACCTGGTGGCAGCCATCTCAGAAATAGCCCTGAATACTTTAAAAGGCAACATTCCATTATCCCCTCATCAGGTGCGCATACTGAGAAAGAGACGCCATCTTATTAAAACCCTGGGTAACAGAAGAGTCTCCCTGAGAAGAAAAAAAGTCTTGGTGAAGCAGTCTGGGGGTTTTCTTGGACCCCTGTTAAGCTTTGCTGTTCCCCTGATAACAAGCCTTTTAACTAAGCAGTAATGGAATATGCAGAAAAGATGTATCTGGTCCCTAGCCACCAGCTAGAACAGTTAAAGGGCTCATTTCCTAAGGATGAAAATATCAGGACTAAGGCCATATATACCCTGGATGCTGAAATGCAGAAGATTCTTCACAGGACTGACTTAACAGAGTATGAAAAAGCTAAGCAATATGAGGTTTTGCTTCAAAAGTATTTAACTCATGTCAGACAGAAGGAAGCAGAGAAAGAAAACATAAATCTAATTCTACCTGAAGTGCAGCAGCCCCCTGAAAAGGGGGTGGCAAACTCCTCTGACGACCTGTTTCAAGAAGTCCTGGAAAGCCTGCCTGCTAGATACAAGAATGCTGCAAGGGTATTGCTAAACAAAATGAAACAAAACAAGAGTATTTCTTCATGGGATGACAAAGGAACCTTTGTCTATAAAGGCGAACCTGTAGCTGGATCCAATGTGCTTGACTTAGTCAAGGGGGTTACTCAGACACATGCTTTACCTGTGAAACATGTTCCTAAAGGCTGGGATGTTTTCATGAGGGCCATGGCTGAGCTAAATGTCCCAACCTCTGTGGTGGGGAACCATGCCAACAGAGAGGTTTTGGACAAGCTAAAGAGTCCCTATGATACAGCTCCAGTGCTGTTTCAGACACCCAAAACCTCCCGCAGGGCTTTGAGAAAACAGCGACAATCCAGTACTTCTCATTGGCTCCACTTATGACTCTCCTGATTTTCCCCCAAAAAAGATAATTTAATAAATTAATAATATAACTTATTTTAAGTCTATGTTTTGATTTTGATAAAAGAAAAAACACACAAAATTCTTTTAAATCCTCCCTAGAGGATATGTTTATTGACAAGAGCGTCTATGAAAAGCATTGCAGGTAATACATCCCTGGGGTTGTTGAAACATGTTTGGGACAAGTCTGAGCATATGTGAGGCAAGCCTGGGCATGTTTCTCTTTGCTTTTACATATTCAACCACCATTTCATCATTTCTTTTCAGATCGTGAGAATATAATTCTTGAATATTTTTAAATGTCAGGCCTTTACAGCGGTGCTGAAGAAAAAACACACAGTGATAACCACAAACCACAGAGTCTGAAGCTTGTACTGCTCTGGGCTGAAACATAGTTTTGCTGGCATTTTTTCTTAAAAATTTAATGATGGTTTTAGGAAAGAGAGGGTGGTCGGGAGGGTGTCCATAGGAATCAAAAAAATCACCAGTCTTTTCTTCTGTTAAGTAGATGGCCAGCCAATGTTCTCCAGGGAGATTGTGAGGGTGGGTGTTGATGACTAGACAGACAGGTCTTTGTATCAGCTTCTCTCCAGGGAGCATGTCACATGGGAAGACTCCACAGAATAGCTTTTGGGTATAAGGATTTGAAGAAAGAATGCGTGTTAATTGCACGCTGTCCATGTTACATATAATCATACAGGACATTTCTCCTGTGATTTATTTCTATCACATTGTCAAAGACACCATAAACTATCATATTCACAGTAGTAGGCAGAGGTTTGGCAAACCGGAATTCAGCCCTCAGGTTCCCGGTTTTGATCAACGAATAGTGATCTCCACCTTCTTGGTCTGGGGTAAGGTCAAAGGCAAAAAGCGTGTAACCTTGCGCATATTCCTCACGGTTGATTAAAAGAGAACGGTCTTTCATATGCTTGCCTGCTGTCTGCACCAAACTCATGTATTCCCTGACACAGTTTCCATCTTCAAAATTGGGCTGAAAGGGTTTTGTAGGGTTCTGCTCTCCATCCAGATACAGTGCTGCAAAATTGATGTCATAATGCTTAAAGTTAAAGGGATTTTTGTTGTAAACTCCACTGAAGGAGTCATTATCCACCAGGCCTATAATCACTTGCTTGGGGAGTTGGCCCAAAAAGAGATTCTCCTGGTTGGTGACACGACTGCCCCTTGGAATGCTAAACACTTTCATGCTCACACGGTCCACAGGGTATTTGGCATTGCATGTCAGCAGTGCTTCTGCATGACCCAGCCGGACTCCCGGTGACACTCTCACCTTCTTCACAAAAAGGGACGCTGATAAAATTTGCAATTTGTAATTGCTGTCTGCATCATCGGTCATTAAGCAGAAAGGATCTTTGTTGCGTGTAAGTTTAATTTTGACATCCACCCCATTTAGAAGCAGTTTCTCTTGGAAAAACAGGTCTGTATGGAGATGGCCCAGCAGATCTAGTTTTCTACTTCCGCGTGTCAGGTTTGCTCTTTCAATAAAGCCTCTATTAGCTCCATCCAGATCTGCTGATTCATGCTCTCCAGCAGTATCTTTATAGAACAAACCTGTAGAGAATTGGGTTGCTAGAGTGTCTTCACTGTAGTTCAGCACAGATTCTATGAAAGCCCTGTATGGGTAGCAGTTATTGCTTTGACTGATCAACCGATCTCCCAAAGTCACATCCAGCTGGCTAAAAATGGAGGCTATAGGATAATTCACCAAGCCAACTTCAGCAGCTTGAGGTATGTTTGTGTTATCATCCTTAGTAATCTTACAAGTAAGATATAAAAGAGTATCATTAAGATCCATATAGTCTTCGCCATTTCCTGCAATGAAAAAGTCTAGTGGTGCAGATTCTGTCAGAGCCGTCAAGGGGGGCACCTCAATATACAAACTTTTCTCAATACTTGTCTGTGTAGGCCCAATAGTAAATAGGTCTAATTCAGATTTTGTGCATTCTTCAGAACCACTGTGGATAAAAGCCATGGTGTTAGTTTAAATTATATCTCTCTTAGGCCGTGTCCGGGACAGCCTCCTCCTCTTCCTTACAGCTCTCCGCTTCTGTGTTTTCTTTCCTCTCAGACGTTTTCTTTTAAGGGCTCGGGGAGGGCCTGTTAACCTCACCCGTGATGCTTTTCTTTTTTGACGATGCCTCCTTTGAATATACATCAGTCCTGAGCCTTCTTGGGGGGTTGTGGGGTTCATTTTATTTATAACTGCCTGAGTAACTTCACCAGCCACATCTGTAGCAATATTCTGCATGGCTGTTTTAACGTGGGGTTTAATGATGTTCAGGCCTCTTTTCAAAAGGGGGACTGCTTTTCTGAAAAGGCCTCTGAAAATCCCACCAAGCCCAGATCCATACATTACAGGTATTCCATGGAACCCCGGAAGGCCGTTACCAGCCTGGACCCTGTAATAATCTCTATAAAGAGCAGGGTCACCATATGTTTTGATAATCACCATTTTTAAAACTTCAGTGTCCTCCTGGGGCGGAAGTGTAGTTTCACAAGCACCTTTCCAGAGCGAAATGGCACTTTTTTGTTCTGGTCTGACTTTATCTCAATGGTGATGGTGTCAATGTGATGCTTACTTACAGGGATGTAGTGAGGCTTGTCATAAACAATATTGACACATTCGTTGCTCTGACCCCGTACAGGTACGCAGCGCAACAGCGGGACATAGAAGTCTCCCACTATCTGATGCTCCACTATATCGGTGTAAATATATAAGGTGTTGAAACCCGCCGTGATATCGGCTTTGAAAGGTGGAGTTTTGGCATGACGGCTGGGCACTAACCCTAACATGTGAGCTAGTCTCCCTCCAGCCTGGATGGTGTATGGCCCATTTGTTTTAAACCTAATCTTCCCGCTCACACGGTCATAGTGCAGGAGCGCTTCAGGAGGGTCTGGAGACCTTGTTATCAGGTTGTTCATGACTTCCAGCAGTTCAGGGAGATCAGAATAATAACCCCGTGGCACAATTAAGGGCCATTTCTTGGTCTCATTTGCAATTTCAAAAGGTGTATTAGTATTGAGATTATTCCAAGTGTGTGGGTACTGTATCTCAGCTAGCCCTACTTCCCACTCTCCAGGCAGTTCCAGGGGCCTTGCTAAAGAGATAGTAAAGAATGAAATAGTATTCTGTGGGAAAATGGAAGCGCTACTGTTGCTAGGGAGTAGGATATAAAATCCACTATCCCCCATTTCTCTCTCACCTCTAAACAGGTTCACCAACTTCAGAAGCAAGCACCCAACTGTTGAATTTGCTAGGCCAGCCTAACCATTTGACTAGGTATTGTTTTCTCCTGCCCTGACCTTTAGCGTCAAGAATTTTTTCAATCCTGTACACCTGATTCTCTTTCACATTCACCTTTTGTAACTCTTCAGGGTAAAAGCTCCCAACAACAGCCTCTCCGAGATAATCTTTCAGCAGGAACACAGGCCTCTTTGCAGTTAGGAGGACACGGTCGACAATAAATACTTCAGTGGTAAAATTCTGTTCATAGCCTTTGGCAAATACACCCTTGCTTTTAGAAATCCTCACATGGTCTCCTTTCCTGAGGAGCGGACGCTCCTTTTCTGTTTTGACAGGGGTCCCATATACTGTTTTCCACACAGCTAGAGCATTAGAATCATTGACATCTGCAGGCCTAGCTTTGATTGTTCGGTGAAAAGTATGGTTATAACTTTTGAGAAACAGGGGAAGTACATCAATATAGGTAAAGGTATTTTTAGCTGTGAAATACCTCCACATTTTTGTTTTTAAAGTTCTGTTGAATCGTTCAACAACCCCGGATTTGACTTCATTATTGGTGACAAAATGGTGAATCCCATGATGCTTTAAGAGGCTGCTCACAGATTTGTTTAAAAATTCGCGGCCTCGGTCCGTTTGCAATTTCTCAGGCTTTCGGCCATTTTGGCTAAAAATAGTGTTAAAAGCCCTGGCTACTTCTCTACCAGTTTTGTCCTTTAAAGCCAAAGCCCAGGCATATTTAGACAGAATATCTATTACTGTTAAAATGTACTTGTATCCTCTGTTATACTTAGAAAACTGCTGCATATCCACTAGGTCAGCCTGCCATTGAGAATCCACATTAGATACAACAGTCTTGTTTCTTTTAAAATGCATTTTGGCAGGTCTGTGCAGTGTATAGGCATCTTGGCCAGAAAGCCATTGGGACACCTCCTCTCTTTTAAGATTTTGGCTCTGTATTTTGGCCTCCTGAAGTAGGGCGTTCACACCCCCAAAGCTCCCAGTCTTCCCCGGTGAATAATATATAGAACTCAGAATTTTTTCATGCCCTCCCATTTTCACCTCTCATGTAAGTATGAACACACACATGCAAAACAAACAATTTTTTATTGGTAGAAAAATATCTACATCTTAGGAATGGGGGAAAGATTTAGGGGTTGTAGATTCGTTCCAGCCTGGTTCTCAGCACCGTCAGCCTGCAGGTCTTCATCCTAATTCAATAAAAAAGAAATAAGGAACATTTTATTATTTTTTCATTTGGAAAAACAACACACTCATCTCTCCAATGATAACCAACTGCCTAATATTACATGAACTCACCATTGCACTATGGTAGCCTGAATCAGTCTCCATGCTCTCATCCACATGTGAGGGCTGTGGTGGGTCACGATCTCCCTCTTCCATGGGCTCTTCCAGCTGAGTGGCAGGGTTCAAAAGGTCTGCGCCATCAGGCTCATCTGGGCTCTGTGGAGTGTCAGGCACTTTCTTCTTCTGGAGAATGGCTTTTAAATTGCAACGGCAATCACACTCCAGTTCTGAGGCATCATCAATGAAATCCATAATGTCGGGTGTCTTTTCAGGCTCTTTAGCTTCCTTTTTAGGTTTAATATTCAACGGTACAGGAGGGTCAGTAAAACCCACAGGCCCGTGATAATTATCTGGCCAGGAGGCTCTCTTTCTGGGCTGGATTGTCCGGGCTGCAGCAAAACGCCTCGGTGTCTCCATATTGTCTCGCAGAACTTGTCTGGGCATGCCTAAAATGGCGGCTCTGGGAAGTCTAGTACCATTGGTCAGTTAGGGACACGTGACTCTCATGGGGACCAATCAGAAAACAACCTTGGCCTGTTAGGGTCACGCGGAATCAAAGGGGGGCGCTCATTGGAAAACCGGGGGTCACGTGTCTCCATATTGTCTCGCAGAACTTGTCTGGGCATGCCTAAAATGGCGGCTCTGGGAAGTCTAGTACCATTGGCCAGTTAGGGACACGTGATTCTCATAGGGACCAATCAGAAAACACCCTTGGCCAGTTACGGACACGTGGTTCAGAACAGCCATTGGCCGGGGAGTAGGGTCACGTGGAATCAAAGGGGGGCGCTCATTGGAAAACCGGGGGTCACGTGGACAGGATGTCCCGCCTTAGCATTTCCGGGGGAGGGAGGGACACGCCCACCAGTTTGACAGGTCATCAATCAATCAATTTTGACAGGTCATAAATCATCCTTAGCCACGCCCATCAAAGGGTCATAAATCATTTTTGACAGGAGCTACACAGGTATACTACTGCTGCTATTTTACTGCTCTGGCTACCTCCTGTTGCATTTTGGGGTTTGTAGTTCAGTGAGCCCTAAGAGCTCTCTGTCTGAGAATTCTAAATGCCCCTCCTTAAACTGCAAATCCCAGAATGCAACAGGAGGCAGCCAGAGCAGTTACAAGTGGAATAGCAGTGCTATAAGAGTGTAGTGTGGTAATCTAGTAAAATATTTGGCTCCAATAACACCATCAAAATAGGCTAAATCCAACCCTTAATTTAACAGTTATATTGCCTATGCAGGCAATATAAGCAAAATGATATAAATCGTTTTGTCTGGCCCAGAAGCATGAGTGGGCAAATGGCAAAAAGCAGGGAAGGAGCATGGAGGCAAGAGGCTTGCTAGTATGGACAAGTGTCAAGAAAGACACTTTTCAGAAACTGCAATGAGATCAAAATGCTGAAGCCAGAATGCTGACAGGGCATGTGATAGGGAGCATATAATTCCCTTGTTGAAACAGTTTAACTAGCTACCAGTTCATTTTCAGGCACAATTCAAAGTGCAGATCATGACCTATAAAGCCCTGTATGACTTAGATCCAGACTATCTGAAAGACTGTATCTCCCCATACAAGCCTGCCTGAGACCTGCAAGAATGCTAAGATCTTCAGGGGAAGCTTTCTCTCAGTCCTGCCGCTGCCTTCTCAATGGACGTTTTCACATGGGGCTTTAAACGGAGGCAAACCTACCTCCGTCCGGCCCCACTCCGGCTCCAGAACCTAAAAGTTCAGACGACATCGCAGCAAGCCCCTCCCCATCCTGCGCCATCCCTGCGCCATCCCTGCCTCACTCCGGGGTCTTGCTTGTCGTGTTCAAACGACGTCGCAGCAAGCCCCGCCCCATCTTGCGCAATCTCTGCGCCATCCCTGCGCCCTCCCGGCTTTAGCCCCATATTTCTAATTCCTTTTCTAAAAAGGAATTAGAGGGGCTGCTGCCGGAGGCAATCAGGAGCCCTTTCCAGCGGCTGCTGTTTTCGCCGCCGGAACGGCTCTTGATTGCTTCCAGGGGGCTTCCAGGCGGCTTTAGAGCCGCCTGTGTGAAAACACCCAGTGACAGCTCCCACACTCTGGAACTCCTTCCTGCAAGAGGCTAAGCTGGTCCTCTCCCTACATTCCTTTTGCTGGCAGGCAATAAAGTCAGCTCTTGGTATCCACAGGGATCTGTTCCAGACTCAAAATACCAAAATCCTCCAATGCTCAAGCCTGAGTTGTCTCCAATGGCAGCACATGCACATTGTCCCGTGGCAGCATCTGCACTGTCTGGAACCCACCTTGGGTCCCACTCTGGGGAAAAGGCAGCATACAAATGAAAAGCAATGAAATGAAATGAAATGAAATAAGAAAGTAAGCCAGTAAGCCAGCTAGCCTGCCTGCCTGCCCTGGCTGTGAGTTCTAATCCATTCCCACTCAAGTTCAACTCCAGATTCTCATGTCTTGATGCTCAGGATCCAGCTTCTCTG
Source organism: Phrynosoma blainvillii (assembly GCA_026167975.1). Classification (NCBI taxonomy): domain Eukaryota; kingdom Metazoa; phylum Chordata; class Lepidosauria; order Squamata; family Phrynosomatidae; genus Phrynosoma; species Phrynosoma blainvillii. The sequence goes on along the minus strand of JANUYF010000002.1, from coordinate 253,274,565 downwards.
CCAAACCATATTGCAAAAGGGGAATGTGTTGGACTCAGAGAAGGAGAGTTGCTTTTCCAATTAATTCTAATTAATTATTTAATTGACTGCTGTTATTTCAGCAGGGCTTCCAGCCACGTTTTCCATCACAAACAGAGGTCCAGAACTCTAGCTGGAAGAAAGGCAGGTGACCTGCAGGGGAAAAGTTATTGGCTTTCCCATTTTTCCCTTGCAAATCACATCCCCCAGTGCCACTGTGTCAAGGAGAATGGGGGCCTTAGTTTTCAGCCCCAATATGGAGGTATGGCTCCCTAAATAGATGTCAGCCTCCATTCCGAGTACAACAGTAGCCAGCTTCTCAAAGTTGAGGGGATGACTGAGAAAAAGACTGGTGAACACTTTCTGCACTAAAAATGCTACAGAAATAAGATCCTGCATTTATTAAACCCTAATCAAAATTCCACTGTCTGTATTCTTTTTGAGCCTTTGAAATGCAAAAACTATTCAATCAAACAAGAAGGACAAAATAAAAAAGAGGTGTGTGTGTGTGCACGTGTGCATGTGCAAGATGCACAAGCATGTGCATACGCATGCACATGGACATGTGTTAGTGGAAGATCTAAAAGCAAAATGCATCTGGACCTTCTAGATCCCCAGGTTGTTACTCGTGTCAGATCTGTTTAGTTCAGGAGCAAGCTACTCAGTTAATGGGCTTCCCAGTGAAACCGCTACTTTTCTTTCAGTTAAGAATATTTTATCACAGCAAGATACCTACAAATAATAAAATTAATAGTGCTACAACATTAATAGCACTCTTTGCAAAAGAGGGTTAGAACCAGTGGATTTGCAAAGCCTGGAAACATAAAGCAACTTATCCTAAAGAAGAGATACACTCAACTGTTCATTAACTCTGAGCTCACAGGGGAAAATGGCACTATCTGTTCTGGGCTGAAGATGTAAATGAGAATAATGATCAAGTTCTGAGGGGATGAATTTCAAACAGACAACCAGATGGAGACACATACCGTTACTTACATGTTAGCCTGCATTAACAGAAGCATAGTTTCCAAATCAAAGGAAGTAATAAGCCCCCTATTTTTTGTGCTGGTCAGATCTCATCTGGAGTACTGCATTCAGGGCACCTCATTTTAAGAAGGCTATAGACAAGTTGGAGCAAGTTCAGAAAAGGGCAATGAGGATGATAAGAGGTATGGAGAACAAAACATATGAGAAGAAGTTGAAAGAGCAGGGCATGTTCAGCTTGGTGAAGAGAAGACTGAAAGGCAACAGGATTGTATTGTTTAAATACCAAGGTCTGTCACTGAGAGGAAGGGGCAGGCTTGTGGATGAGATATCTCCATGAATCCCTGTCTGTCCCCTACTCTCTGCTAAAGTCCTGCAGGCCCAGGCCCATGTCCTCTTGATTGAGTCTGGCATGTGGTCTTCCACTCCTTCTACTACCATCCACCTTTTCTAGTATCATTGTCTTTTGTAATGATTCTTTTTTTTTTTTTTGGTCATGATGTGGCCAAAGCACAATAGCCTCAGTTTAATCATCTTGGCTTTCTGGCTTGATCTGTTCAAGGACCCATTTCTTTGTCATTTTGACTCTCCATGGTATCCTTAACATTCTCCTCCAGCACCACAACTCAAATGAGTTTATTTTCTTCTTGTTAGTTTTTTTCATTGGCCAACTCTCACACCTGTACATGGTGATGGGGAATACAATGGCTTGGACTATCCTCACTTTAGTATTAAGATTTTAGATTTAAAATGTACACAATCTTTATATTTTATGATTTGTCCAGTTCTTTCATAGCTATCCTTTCCATTCTTCTTCTGATTTCTTGACTGCAGCCTTCATTCTGGTCAATATTTGAACCAAGGAATGGGAACTCTTTCACTATTTCAATTTTCTCATTGTCTAGTGTGAATTCTTTTAGATCTTTCGTGGTCGTTATTTTTGTTTTGTTTTTTAAAGTTCAATTTAATCTAGCCTTGACACTTTCTTCCTCGATCTTTTTCAGTAATTGTTCCAGG